>CAJQUW010003743.1:0-1440258 GCA_907163375.1 Prostheceraeus crozeri
GTGCGGTGACTCATCACACGTGCTCGGCGCCGCGTGCTCCGATTGGTGCTCCGTGCTCAACCCCCAAGTGCGCCGATGCGTGCTCTGATGCGTGGGCGTGTGCTCTGTTTCCTGTCTTCTTCGCTACTGATGCGTGGGCGTGTGCTCCGATAAAAGAGCAGGGCATGTACTTAAGTGCAAATGCTGGAAAAAGGGGCTAGAATTGGCTACTCCTAAACCATTCGCAATTATCGTGTCTCCCACACATTTTTCTACTGTGCTTATAGTAGGGCTATTAGGCTATCTTACAAATCGATCCCTTGTAGCTACTTGGGCTACCCGGTATTATGAAATAAGAGTTAGAACTTAAATGACATGATACAAAAATAGGAGTATACAAATGAGTTACTCTGCACGTTGTCCACGATGTCGAAGACCAGATTATCACAAGAATTGTGCATTATTTCTATCATTTCACAATTTCGCTAAGTGAAAGAGACACGTTTTTATGGCAAATTCCGTTCTGGTCACTAATTCAGGCAAAAGCACTTTCTTGGAGGACCTCCCAGACTTGCTTAATATGATTCGGATGTCAAATGAGTTACTCTGCACGTTGTCCACGATGTCGAAGACCAGATTATCACAAGAATTGTGCACTATTTCTATCATTTCATAATTTCGCTAAGTGAAAGAGACACGTTTTTATGGCAAATTCCGTTCTGGTCACTAATTCAGGCAAAAGCACTTTCTTGGAGGACCTCCCCAGACTTGCTTAACATGATTCGGATGTCAAATGAGTTACTCTGCACGTTGTCCACGATGTCGAAGACCAGATTATCACAAGAATTGTGCACTATTTCTATCATTTCACAATTTCGCTAAGTGAAAGAGACACGTTTTTATGGCAAATTCCGTTCTGGTCACTAATTCAGGCAAAAGCACTTTCTTGGAGGACCTCCCCAGACTTGCTTAACATGATTCGGATGTCAAATGAGTTACTCTGCACGTTGTCCACGATGTCGAAGACCAGATTATCACAAGAATGTGTCATGTTGACCAATAATTATATGCTAACACATGTTTGTAAATGTGTAAAAGACGTGATGAGATGTCCAGACTTTACAGACATTGAATGCATGACGCAAATATGCTTGCAAATGCTTAGATGAGAGCCTGTTGACGTTATAATTGAGTAAATACGATGTCAGTAGCATTGAAAATTATCGCTCTTGCTGTAGGCAAAGAAGAATAAATGAGAGAAAATGTGTGCGTGTGCAGTAGGCATAATATATGAAAATTTTGAAATTTGCGATAGGCTATCCGTTAGTACAGTATCAATGTCATCCACAGATTTTTTTTGATAATCGATGATGGTTATGATCAAACTATTTACTAGTACATTTCGAGTGTAGTCCCCCCTGAAATCCCCTGAATTCCCTGAAATAATTTCCCAATTTATTTGTTGAATTGAATGGTCTTCGAATGTGGCATAAACGGTTGCAGATATAGAACCGTAAAGGAAACTAATTTATTTAATCATTTCGGACTTCATCCATCGAACAAAAAGTGAGTCAAATAGCTCACGTTCAACATCTTACCATTTTCCTTATGTTAATTAATGTGTGGGTACCCCAAAAATTGACCTAGCTATTTTAAGGACAGCAGGTCTCCTCATATCCGGTTATATAATAAAGTAATTAGAAAGAAGTAAGTTAATTTCACGTTGAAATTACGACTCCTGTCTGACCCGTGTGTTTTTCATTGCTTTCATTCTATATGATCAAGCTGTTAGCCGAAACCTCGCGATCGGAAAAAATCTGTGTACTGTGTATTTCGGAAATTAATTTGATAAAAGCCATATGTGCAAAAAGTTTGAATAAGGTTAATAAAGTAATTGTCAGCATTTGCGTAAAAGGAAGCTGTGCTTAGTCAGAATATTCAAGATGAGCTAAATTGTGATAGTGGTTCATTTTAAGTTCATATAAATAAACGAATTTTTCTTTTTATTCCCGATAAGTATTTGGATTCAACGCAGTTATCCTTCATTTGCGAAGCAATCTCTGATGAACATCCCGTCTTAACAGACAATAATAATGAAGATGCAAAGGTAAGCTTCATTTCAGACATCCATCCATCTATGAGAATTTTCCGCCTAATGCTTACAAGCATTACAATAAGCTTACAAGATTGATCCGTAGTCATTTAAGTATACTTAATTTTCGAATTAATGGCCCTTGAAACAAAGAAATATCTGACTTCATGTCTAAATGCAGATCAATCAGTTGCTGTCCACGCCTACATTTTGAGTTTTAATAACCAAGTGATCTACGTTTCAAGTGCAATGCTAAAATTAGATACGTCAATACGGGGATTATGAATCTGTGCTTATGTCATACTTGCAGACTTAAATTTGTATGGTGGATTCATAACTTAGATTATCTTGACGAAAAATTAAAAAATTGTCCTGATCCCACATTGGGAAAAATGGATAATTCTCATACGTGCATCGATCACTCATGAATGCAAATTATGAATTACAGAGTTTTGGAGAATCTGACTCATACGGCGCCTGAAAGAAATTGGGGCGTCTTTGGCCCCAAATGAGAAATTGTTATTTATGCGACAAAAATTTGGAAGGAAACGGAAAGCAAGTATAGATGAGTTCCATAACGCAGTGCAAGTCAACGTTAATAAGTGGTAAGCCGCCTATTTATTGTTTACAGTATACAATGATAAACGGTGTCCTATTTCTGTTATCCAGCATGTAATCAACCACAGATCTTCCTGAAACTGAATCAATGGAAACGGACACTGATAAAGAGAGCGACGTGGAAAGTCTATCGACCAGTTATTGCCCCAGATTCAAAGATTATTCCATAAGCCGTGATGCTGATCGGGTAAGTATACTTCCTCGTTTTATGACAATTGTATTGGTAATTGAAGTGTGAAGTAAATCAGACCTATTAAATTAATTAACCTATTAACCCTTAGCTTTTATCATGTCTTTTTGGATACCTCTTGCAACCTTGTATATAGAGCACCTGTAATTTAAGTAAATTACGTTTTTCAATTTAAGACAATTCAAAGCAGTGGCTACTTAAAAAGTTGAGTGAACCATGTGTAACCATACTGTGCTGCATTACAATGTACAAGTATACTTTTGGAGTTGCCTGACTGACACCTGTGGACATCGTATGTAAATTGATTGATCTTATTAATGGATTATCAACCAAATTACAATATAGAAAATGCGAGGAATATCTTGAGCCGAAAATATTGATAGAACGGATTACTTATCAAACGAAATTCGTATCAGGTAAGTCGAATGAAGTGATGATAGATAAATTAAGTAATTAATAGCGGTTTACCTGCGCACTACACATTATACCAAGCACTGAATTGACTGAAATATTTCAACAGATAACTTTTGAATTAGATGTGATGTAAAAAGTGTTCCTCTGGTTATAAATATTTGACTATAGGTAAAGCAAGCCAATTTTTCACGACCATTCAAATAGAATCGTGCGGACAGAATGACATCGTTAACGAATCGCTTCGCATGAATACAGTAAATCCAGTCGAAGCTCGTTAATTCGGACACGGACAATTAAGACTTCGGTCAATTAAGATCATACGGCCGCGGCATTTTTTGTATATTTGGCGGCTTATATAAGTTGCTTTTGAATTCAGACTTTCAATAATTAAGAGATAGTAAACCTGGTATTTATACTCTTAATTATCGAGCTTTGACTGCAAGATACTTTGCACAGCGTTGGCTCTAATTGATGGTTCGCTGCAATGAGATAAAGTCAATTCTGGTAATGTGACATTAGACGGGCGTGAATTAGACGGACATTAGACATGAGGGGTAAACATTTTCGAGTAAGCTGCAACGTTTAAAATATTTCATTTAACCAACCTCATTCCCACAGAAATTTCACTAAGTTATCTCATTTTTACATGTTACCACTACATTTATGCATCATCGCGATAGGCGTACCTCTGTATAGCTGAACATAGACGAAGCTATAGCTGAATTTTCTTAAATTCGCGTGCTTTACGTGCTCAACTTCATCGGCAAATTAGTCTTAATTATTTTTAGTAAGCTTAATGAGTCTCATTCGAACTTCTTTCTCTTTGAAAGAAGATTTTAATGTTTTACAAAAAATATTTTGCAATTTTCAGGGATATCTGTGTAATTGATGAGTCGATAGCTTGTCAATATAGATTAATTGATATTGTTGCTTGAAGCAAATGATTTCGTCAGATCGAGAAAGCCTGTCTTAAGTCGATTGGAATTAAAGCGTCTATGCCGGTTTATAAAAAGTGTCTAATCTTCGGAAGTACTTCATCCAGGCTCGTGAATATCCCATTCCTTGAACTGCGAATATAAAAGGGCCATATACTAACACAGAGTGCCACACTATTAGGTTTAATCGTTTTGAATCTGTTCAAGTTTTATGTGCGAATGTGTAGCCTTCAGAATGCAAATTTAAACAGATATAAATAATGAGAGCTATGCACAGTTAATTGGATTTTTCAATCGTGGCAGAAATCTTCAAAATTCTTGTTTCACATATCTTATCGGCTACAACGGCCAGAATTTTAGCTGAGCTGATATTTTCTATCTGAAGCCTCGTCTAGCCGTAAACCGTTCGCTCGCCTTTGGCCATGTCTAGTCACAATTTCTTCTGTGGCCATGTCATCAATTCTATTAGATAGATCTCAAAAGAAATAGAAGAGCTGTATTAAACTTTTTGCATGTTAACATTTTCTAACAAATAATCTGATAGTTGTTTCAAGATGCGAGCGCTGCAATTGATCACAGTCCAGAGAATGAATGTATTTCCGGTTGCGTATCAATCTTCATAACATATTCTATCACCAGGAAATTGAAGAAATTACCGGGTGATTTTCGAAAATATTGGATGAGTTGTTTCAGACCTCCAATTCTATCTGATAAACTGATAAACTTCACAGCCTATAGTGATGTTTTTTATTCCTATCCTGCAGGAGCGCATGATATTGACTAATTCTTTTAAGAGACCGGTCCACTTATTCCTTGACTTACGACTGTCATTCAACGGTTTCGTTGCATGAATAGAGAGAAAGATGAGTCGCGCAAATCTGAGCCAGAGCACCGAAATGGCATTTCGCTCACTCACTAGCTCGCTATAACGTTCAGAATTTGGCAGTGACTGCTTTCTGTCTGGTTATTCAAATTGGTCGTAATTCCTGTGGCTCAGCAGATAGAGCCGGTCTAAACAGTGTTTCTACATCGAACTTGATGCAGACTTGCTTTTATGCATAATTAAGGTTTATATTGACCTGGGGTCTAAACAGTGTTTCTACGTCGAACTTGATGTAGACTTGCTTTAATGCATAATTAAGGTTTATATTGACCTGGATGACTAGTTGACTACTTTCAATATTAGGCACACGTGAGATTTTCAATTCAAAATGAAGGCAGAAGCTGTCACTGTCATTTGCATCACTCAATGATTGTCGGCATTAAAAGAGCGGTGCTACCCACGACCTGATTATTAACTGAATCATTTAAATGACTTTTGCAGACACAAATGATTTACTGGAATCACAAAGCCACTCACATCGTTTTGAAATTATTTGCTCTGTTTGATTTAGGTACACCACAATGAAGTGGAAATGTACTGACGTATGTGGAGAAGCTTCACCATTTTAAAAGCAGCTTTATTTTTCAGGCAAAGCAGTTCTCACTGATCGGCGGCAGCGGACTAAACAATTTATGCCGTCGAATATTTTGAAGGATTTTGGCTGCGGATATTTCGAAGAAGTATTCATTTCACGGCAGGAACAACAAATTTCCATTCAAGAATTCCCGAATTTATCGTGCGGTATCAAACTTTCTAGATCTCATGTGACTGAGAAGGAAATAGAGGCCTCTTTGCAGAGCGTACTAAAGCACGCAAAAGATAGATCTGATGGAAGGAGCCACCAACGCTCCCCTGCAGCTGAGTAATTGTGCCTGATGCCCCTTTTCTCAATAGGTGACTCAATTTTTCATCTCTTGTATTTGGTGTTATATCCTGGTTATCTGTGTAGCTGTTATTGTGCATATAATCTAAATAGCAGGAACTTTATTAACAACATCAAACCCGCATGTTTCTGTTGAAATTTTAACTGGAAAATCGATGCTTTTTTCTGACAATTTGGAGTCATCAAATTTCAATGTTATTAAGAAAGTTCCTGTTATTTAGATTGTACTACATATGTCTTTCGATGCCTTTCATAGAACATTTTGTAACCTCCATAGAAAAATTGTATTTTTCGATCGTTAATTTGTACTTTTGTATCTTCAGTGCTTATAAATACAATTTTCATGTGTGCACATTAAATTTTCATTGAATCGGTGCAGGTGTATTTCAAAATATCGTATTCTGTGTAATTTCGTTTTAATTCTACTACTCCTCATAACTAGGAAGCTTATTGGTTTTCAGTGGAGCAATACTGAAGCACCTGCATCTTAGGGAGATAGCTAGTGTTTTACTAATTAATAGCGCAATGGGAAATTCCAACTGAAGGGTAGGGGCAAATCGGTAGAATCGGCGACCGCAGCTACCTACAGGCGACCGCACCTCATCTGCTAGGCGACCGCTGTTAGACCTCCGGGCGACTGCGCCCCGGCTCTTAAGGCGACCGCCCCAGGCAGTCAGGGCGGTGGACAAATAGGAATCCCCGGCGACGCTGAGGGCGACCTTTAGGCGACTCCGAAGGCGACTGACCATGGCGGTCGCGGCGACCGCTCTGGTTGATAGGGCCATATATAAACAATAACAATCGCACATGAAAATCGGAGATCGTGCAGAATATATTAAAAATATGATGGCATATGTAAAAAAAAATATCGTAAAAAGGGTAATTCCATCCTTAATATCGATCAAATATCGTTAGCATATATATCACTCGATGTATGATGTGTCTAAGATCGCATCAAGAAAGGTAGAAAATTACAGGTTTTTAAAGCACTTGTAACGATCATTCGAGGAATTACTGTAACATACGCTCGCATTGTTTAATCGGAGTTGGTAGATAGCAAAGACTAGCATACACACATCGGTATGGGGTAGACCTACTCCACAATGGTCGTACAATTCATCGCAATACAATTGCCATTCGTCGCATTGCATTGAAGCGAAGCATAGGTTTGACACTAGGGCGACACTTGTGCCACGCAAATCGACTAATTTTATTAAATGATTCTCTCAACTTCAAAAATATTCTTTTTCTTATCTCATGCCCCACGTAATAGGATATCTTAATGTTGACTAAGTTGAAATAAACCATCGATACCCACCACGTGAAAGATTTTTTCATTTGGAAAAGAGCAAAAAATGACTTTTTTCAAAAAAATTTCAGAAAATTTGTATTGTGTAGAAAGTCTGTGGACCGATGCAACTCTTTGACAAGTTAAGTCAGTTTTACAGGAAAAATATTAAAGGACCGATGATATCGTTACAAATCTTCCAGATGGAAGTGAAGGTCTAAAAACGACCGTGGCACAAGTTACCACAGTTGACGGTACTAAGCGTTTAAACCCAAACGAATTTAATGTGCAATAACTT
The DNA here is from genome assembly GCA_907163375.1 of Prostheceraeus crozeri. Lineage (NCBI taxonomy): Eukaryota > Metazoa > Platyhelminthes > Polycladida > Euryleptidae > Prostheceraeus > Prostheceraeus crozeri. Next base: position 7,581 of record CAJQUW010003743.1, read on the forward strand.
GATTGTATGATTTTCAATTATTAAATATAAACGACTTTCTCTCTCTCTTCTCTTGCAAGGTAAATCGAAGCACTACATCGGTGCACAACAAATGGAATGTAGGAACTTTGTCCAATGGCCAACCGGGAAATTTCAACAATTTGAAGGCGGTGATTCACTGGAAGCATAACACAATAATTCCATCGAATATTATTCAGAAACATAGAAATTGATACATAAAGGTATAAAAACTTATGCCAGACTCGCATAATGATGGTTGATATTGATTTTCAGGCGATTAACTACGCATGTCGTCTGGTGGGCGGAATCATATGAAATTGAATTCAAATTTGTTTAAATTAACAAAATCAGTTTAAAGTACTCATGGCGAATGATAGTAACGTGAGTCAATTGGACATGATTTTTTTTTGAAATTAGAGTTGAACTTCCAGATTTATATTGAAATGAAAATCACGAAACTACACATTTAGTCTGGTGGGCTAATGAAGGTTAAAGATGACAACATTCTTCTCCCAATTCTCTTCGGTGTTCCAATTCATGCACTAGATCTTTATGCTTTAAGTGCTGGAGATGGGCACGGTCGAGATTGATAAAAAGTTTTGATACTTATCAATTTTTCGCAGATGTCTTGCTTTACGAATGACTTCTTGTTTAGCATCAAAAGTCACTTAGTGAACTTTAATCATAGTGCGCGCAGCATTGCAGTCGATGAACACAAGCGACACCATGCGGCGGAATAATGTACATTTCCTTCATCATATTTTCAATCTCATTTTTGTCATCATCCTTCCTTTTATAGACAGCTTCATGCAACTTCAATTTGTAACGAGTACTCGGGCGGCCGACCAGCCGGTCTTCAAAATTTATGGCCGGGGCAGCGACCTGTTCAAACGCTGAATGGATCACTATGAGCAGCACATGTGATTTTCAAAAGTGGTACAGATAGATTCGTTCGGCTGTGGAAGTAGATCTGCATTTGTAGATTCTGTGGAGAGTTTGTGTTGTCTGAGGGCTAGCCACTGACTAGGATAATGAAAAGACTGCACACGCTCATCGCCAGATGAAGCCAGGGAAATCCACGGCCAGTGACCGGTTGATAATAAACGGCGACAACGCGAAACAGAAGCAAGTAATTTTATAGTAAGTACGCGTGAAGAGAAAACGGATCGTTCCTGAGATAATCACCCACCGAGTTTCACCAACAGCTATGAGTTTATTGAGTAACGATGTTGTTAGTAACACACGTATTTCAATACAAAGCCGAATGATGGAATTATTTAAGTGCTGTATTTTGACATTGAAAAGGCAATTAATTAAATAATGCATATGTATTGATCCTTTTACAACAATGCAACACCTTGCTAAATTCAATTGCATTGCGTCAATAGTTCCGAAAAACAGACAAGCGGGTAGATAAGTTTTTCTTAGCCCTACTATATCCGACAGTACTCTGAGTAACAACAAATCCGAATAATAACAAAGTCGAGCTGTGCAAAATTTCTTCGATCAATTCGGATCAAGTGGACTACAATCAAGCTTGCGATCCAGCAAATCTAAAAACACATTCGAACATTTCTTTACAATATCAATGATAAAACGTTCCAATTCAAAATTTGTTGGCGGTTTTTTCGAATTGCATAAAACTTTCTTCAGGAAATAATGACAGCACTTCACGACTTGAACAACTGATTTGCTGGGCAATAACAAACCTCCCCTTTGCTTTATTTTAAAAAGTAATGATTGCGAAGACAATTCATTAGTACAAAATAAGCTCCCTCTGCATTTTTGACATTTGATTACAGCTGACCAATTCATTCATTCATTCATCACACTTAAGATCCATCCTCTAATCGGGGTCAGTAGTTAATAATGTGAACGCAAAAAGTGAGGATTAAAACGAGGATGCGAACATGGCGTTCCAAACATGTAAATATGAACATTTGAATTCGAACCGCGTTCCGATTGGAATTTGAATTTGAGTTCATGTTTCGAGGTTCGGTACAATCAATTGTGTACTGGGGTTGTAACAGCCTGATCCGATTTTGAATTAAAGTGAGTGAATTAGAACAGGGATGCGAACATTTATTTCGGAACTTGAATAGATAGTTGTTTGTTTTGAGACTGCTTGCTCAAATGCGACAATTGTGGCCATTGTGACTATGATGACAATCTGATTTATTTTCATAATGCGTTTACAGATCAGAAATTATGTTCAATTATTTGCTAATCAGAATCCCATTTACAGAATTTGTGAAATAAAAACAAGAGGTTTACAATGTAAGTGTAATTAACCATAAAAAATGAAAGAAGGTAAGTCACGTCCCTCGGGGGACTCCGTTAACTTCAAGAAGTCCTCAGCCCATTCGAGGAATGTTGCATTGTTTGTGAAGTCGTGATCACACTCGTGTATAGGACACTTCGCCGACAGTCCTTTTCTCCTTTGGAGTGCTGTCACTGTTAAAGTCTTCCAGAGTTCCACTTTGCATCCGCAACACAAATTAATCTTCGCATCCAACGCTCCACCCATAATTATTTGGCTTTCATTGTGGTAACAGAACAGTTGTTTCTGGGTACTCATCATGAAGTAGATTCGTAATAGATTCCTAATGTCTACTCAAGTCACGAGGATTAGAACTTGCTTAATTGGAACAATGTCATCCTTATATATCCCTTTAGGGAAAATCGGAACCTCTCTGATTGGCTGTTGGGAATTCCTTTGTTAAAAAAGTAAATAAGTCCTACCTGTGTACCAATTCTCATCAAAGGTTCTAATCCTCAAGGACTATACTGAAAGTCATCTCTAACCATAATTACGCTAACCATGCATAGTATCAATACACCTCCCGCTTCTCCAGCTGAAGTTGAAAGGATCGAATCGGAACAGGTATTCGGAACAGGACCCATAACTCCTCCGCAGTCATCCGAAGATGAGAATTGCATGGTACAGAGTAGTGTGTTCGAAACACCGGTGGAGGCCTTGATAACGGTGAAGACACGCTGTGGAAGAGATGTTCGGAATGCGCCCAGGAGGATCCACACGAAGCGAATATGTGTGCATATGGAACCCGATGAGAAAAATCTCACAACTGCGCTGGATTTCAGCATTATAGAACCACCAACGCCTCGCCGCTGCCCTGGTGCCCCCAAGAAAACAAGAGTGTGTGTTCGTGTTGACTTAAAAAAACTCATTCCTTTTCCCAATATCAACAACATGTATTTTTTTATCTTAAATATGACTATACATAAATGAACAATCTTGTTTTTATAATTTCACAAATCGAATTTCTGATAGGATTTGAATGGGAACTGGGGATAGATATATTCATCTCTGAAATAGCTACCTATAAGTATTTCTAAGTTTAATATTTCGAAGATATATATTTCAAATCACTTGTTTGAGACTTTGAAACAGCACCGAACATACTAGAACAAATTTGAAATGAATATTAATGTGTAATTCAAATGATAGTCAAATTGGATGAAAGTTTGAATAGATTTACAGTGTTTTTGAATGCTTTTGTTCACCTTAGGATGATATCATACATATTGCATACAATACATCATTAGCTAGAGAATGAAAAGATCTTTCTAATGATATAAGGTATGTACCCATTCGATGAAGAAATCCCTGTTGTATGCAAGTGTATGCAGGAAGAAAAAATTATGATTTCAATTTTTAAGTTTCTCAACTAAATTCTACCTATCTTTCAAAGGACTATAGTTGCTTCGGATGGTGTCATACATATTCCATACAATACATCATTGGAATCAGAATGAAAAGACCTTTCGAATGATATAACATATGTACCTATTCAATGAAAAAATCCTTGTTGTATGCAAGTGTATGCAACTGGAAAAATTCTAAGTTTTTCTCAAAAATAACTAAGTTTCCAAGTTTTTGAAAATTTTCAAAGTTAAAGTTTGATCACTCGAAATGAACATAATGCATAAACTTCCACATGAACTTGACCTTGAACTTTGACTTGACCTTGACCTTTGACCTTCATACACTTCATACACTTCATACATTCATACACTTCATACACTTCATACACTTCATACACTTCATGCACTTCATACACTTCATACACGGCGGAGGGGGCCTAAAAATTTCTCGGGCGCTTCGTGCCCTCGAAATTTTTTGGATTATAGGGTAAATAAATTTTCGAGTGCGCTTCGCGCACTCGAAAATTTATTTACCCATGGGTTCCGGGTGCCATAGATACTCTTCTTGCTTCCCTAACCCTAACCCTAACCTTAACCCTAACCCTAACCTATTATTTGAATTTTGGCGCGAATTTAAAATTTCGAAATTTGGCGCGAAATTTGAAGTTTAGATATTTCAGATTTTAATATTATCTCCAAGAGTTTTAAACCAATATTTTGGTGCGAAAATTAAACTTTAGAAATTGACATGCAATTCAAATATCTTAAAATAATGACTTCAAACATGTTACAATATATATTTATGAATTGAATAATTGATTTGTATGTAAAAATGTTCAAACTCTCTGAATTCATTTGAATTAACTTGCTTGTGTTTATAATAGATACATATAGTAGATTTTATACTATTTACAAGAGTCATATTCATAGCATTTGATTGCCATTCCATTCTAATGGATAAAATGAGCCAGCTGATTATTATTTTGTTTAAAATTGTCAAGTTTGTTTTGCTGTACCAAATTGATGACATGATGTCATCAAGTCTTTGTTCATGGTTCCTTTGTTGAATCTATATATAAAGAACTTGTAGAGCTCCGTTCTTCACTCAGTTTTGAATTATTTGGTGTGCATACAAGACCTCGTTCTCCGCTTCTCCGTTTCGTTGATTTACAATTATATTTCTGAAGTGAGTTTCATCATTTTGTATTTACTACTTTCTAAGTTTGGGAAATAGGTACATTACTAACTTCTTATAACCAAATAGTTTAAAATACATGGTTGGCTTTTAGGATAGGAAACAACACAATGTTATATTATTAATCACAAATCTTTACTTCGTTTTTTTTTTATTATAGCATATGAAATACACATGAATCAAGTGATCTTGATTGATGTAGTGTTTGAATTTAAATAAACATCACAAGATTTCGTTTCTAAATAATAAAACACTAACACATTAATTTCATTTTCAATCAGCTGTTCTTCTAATTAAAATACTTTTAATCAATCTCTACACTTTCGTTTTTTCGAAAATCAGTTTCGTTTCAATGTTTTTTTTCGAAATTAAATAACATTTACTCAGCTGATTCCAAACTTGATGTTTCTATATTAAAAACACCTCTTAAAAATTGATTTAAGAGTTCGAATCTCGGTTTCTGTTTCATCTTAATATTTTTCTAATTGAGATTATTAAACTTTTTAATATTACTTCTTTAAGTTTGGAAAATAGATTCATAAATGAGTTCTAATCTACAGAGAGATAAAAATATAACAAACGATTATTTCCTTTGTAGAAATGGTTCGAACGTCAAGCATTTCCCGACAGAGACTTATTTTTCATTATTGCAGTACTTGCAATTTGCCGGTTCGCCACGCTGGCAAAAGCAGTCATAAGGGTTGCTCTTTTAAGGAGGATGGTACATATCTGTATTGCCTTACATGTAAGTCATATCTGAAGAGCACTGAGAAGGCGAACAGTGAGGAAGATAAGGCTTTCATTCAAGCCCATACTGCCTGTGCACTTGGTAATGGACGCAAAGGCATCAATTTGACCTCGACCGCAGAGAAGCGGAAATTGGAAAGATTGTTTGCCAAGGAGGACAGGCCGGCGACAGGGATTTTGAGCCAATGTGATGAGGTCGCGAAGACTTCTAAACCTCCAAAAAAGACGCGATCCATCAGAGTAAAGTCGAGAAAATTCATTGATAGTGACACGCCACTATCTGATTATGAAGTGAGTACTATTAAATGCTTATTTTAAATTAGGTTTTTAAATGAAACAATGATGAATGCCACCTACGATTCTAGTGCAAGTATGCATGTAGTAAACATATTTTTTAACATTTCAGAGTTCAGAACTTCCAACGAAGAGTGCCAAGGTACTTTTAAAGAAATTGCCTACAGCAAGAGATGTAAGTATTTTACAGTTAAAATGTTTATGATTTTAAATATGTTTTACTACCAAACTCTTTCTTTCAGCATTTCAACAGTCTGCCACCCGTTCCGAAATTGACAATGGTGGAGAAAAAAGTGAATCCACATCCCGTAAGTATTATTTACAAGGTCTATACGTATATAACTAGAAATTTTAAAACATTGTTAACTTTTCAGCTGTTTCAAAGTCTGCCCCCTATTCCCAAGTTGAGAACGGTGGAAAATAATGGATGTCAGAGACCTGTAAGTATGATTGTTGCAGTCTACACTCACGGAATCTATCATGTCTTAATAATCACTCTCTAATCATTTTGTCTTTATTCCTATTGCAGGCAATTCGATCTTTATCACTGAAAAAGACTCGAGATCGCAGTGTCCTCTCAACGCCACCTACCTCAACGTCTATGGAGGACAATGAGGAAAAACCCTACACCATCCGCGAGTCCTCATCAGATGAGTCCTCTTCGGATGAGTCCTCTTCGTCAGCGACATCATCGCCAACTTCTTCTGATGATGACAGTGATGATGGTAGAATTGCTAAGGTAAGTACAATATAAGGAATGAATATGAAAGCAGATAATTGAAATGTAAAAGATTGTAACAGTTAAATTTTGATTTTCGAATAGTTCATACAACGTTGCGGTGGAAGATGGATCTGATCATGAGATCGTCATGACTTCTAAGGTAAGATAGCTTTCAAACACTAGAAAACATGTTTACATTATTTAAATATTATTATATTGTTAATTCTACAAACATTATTAACTTCTTTCCCATATAATGATGCATGGATAATACAAATATTTTTTATTCTCATTACAGGATGCAGCGGTCTACGCATCACAGGAGGAAGAATCCTTCTCCAACATTCGATCGTCTCCAACCTGCAGCGTCCGCTTCCCCTTCACTCCTATACTAGAGTATAGGGGTGCATCACCACCGCCTACAACACAACCACCTACCCCGGGGACTGCTCCTACGACTTCCCACGATCCTACTCCTCCTACTACACCATCACCTACGACTTCCCATGATCCTGCTCCTCCTACGATCTCCAACACTACTATCCACGCTCCTGCTTCCATCATGCTGCGAACCAAGGAGTACAATGTCGATCTAGATGAATCCAATGACAATAGTGAGTTGAGACGCTGTGAGGAGCGACTGCGACTCGCTGAGGAAAGGGAAGCGAAGTTAAGGACTGAAAATCGTGATCTAATTCAATCTGTGCGAAATCTAACACAGTCAAACTTGCATATGGCATCACTCCTTTCAACAGGCAACAAGTCTTTTGAAAAAGAGACTTTAATGCATATTGAGTATGCAAATTCAAACATTGAAAAGGTGAGGCTGACTCACATGGAAGACAGGGGTGCTTGCTCTGCACAGTGTCAGTACATCAAGATGTGCCACAGTGGCATTGTAAAATGCATAAAAATGTAATGTACTTTACTTTTTTCTTTTGGAAAATGAAAATTGTTGTAAATCTTGAATTTTTTCCTTTATATCATCAATCGGTAATACTACATCTATCTCAAAAGTGAAGAGATCGGAACAAATTCTATTGGGTGGTAATAGCTCTGACGTCATAGAATGATGAAAATATATAAGGACTATCAAATATTATAATTCTTATCATTTACTATTAAGAATGGTTGTCTGTTCCAAGTGTGGAAAATCTTTTACTCTTTATGGCAATTTGCAACGTCATGAAAAATTTTGTAAGTTGGGGATAACATATAAGTGTAGCAAGTGCCCATATCAAACGAATAGGAAGGATAATCTAAAGCGACACAATCTAGTTTGCAATTTAAGTTCAAATTCTCAAAATATGTCAGTTGTTAAACAAGTAGAATCACAAAATAATCACATATCCAGATCTAGTATTGTTGAACCAACGTCTAGACATACGTCAACCAGCGCTTCAAATAATACCTTTATGCAATGTTGCTCCCATTGTGGCAAAAATTATAATTCTGTTAGCAAATTTCGTCAACATATGAATGTACATAATACAAAAAGTGAGATGAATATTCATAATAATCATGGAACTCTAAATCTCAGTGAAAGCGCACTTAATGGTCACGCTCGTGTATATGACATCACACCATCAACACATACAATCGACATTAATTCTTTTTTATTGAGTATGCGACCTATATTAGGGGACTTAGTGTCAAACCTTCTAGAACAATTTCAACTACGTGGCCGTCTAATTGCACAAATTCGTTATGTGCGATCAAATCCTCAAGAAGATGAAACGTTTCTCGCACACTTTACATCATCATCTACAAACTATACGAGGGTCATCCCAAAAGTTCGTGCGCGGCATTTCGTACCTATGTTTTAACGAGATAAATGAATGTTAAATTGGTTTTCTGTGATGTATTTCGAGAGTGTGTTGAAACCGCAATTAACAAAGCATATCTATGAAAAATTTTAGACCTCACCGTCCAAATTCAAAATCATAGATATCTGATTAAATTGATTTAAATCTAGATGGTCGGTATTCGATGAACAAAAGCACATTGATTTAAAATTATCACGCCATTTTCGCTCACACCAACTGCTTCTATCCTTCGTCATGGAGGTTACCATCGAGGAACAACGTGTGTTCGTTAAGATTATGACATTGCGCTATATAAAGGCAGCAGAAATTCGCCAAGCTTTAGAAGAAGCTTGTGGGGACTCCGCCATGGCTCTACGAACCGTGCAGAAATGGGTCCAACGCTTTCAAAGTGGCGACGGTAGCATCAAAGAAGCGACTCGCTCCGGCCGACCTCCATCTGCTTGTGTTGAGGAGTCCGTGAATCAGGTGCGTGACTTAATGGCGAATGATCGACGATGGACATGCACGGAAATCGCCGAAAACCTGGATTTGTCCTCTGTTCATCGGATTTTGACCGACCATCTCGGGATGCGGAAGCTGTCCGCTCGTTGGGTGCCGCACAATCTCACCAGTGATCAGAAGGCTGACAGAGTTCGAATCTCAAGGCAACTCCTTCGTCGACACCAGCAAGAAGAGGACTTTCTCGACCGCATAGTTGCCATTGATGAAACCTGGGTGAGGTCCTACGAGCCTGAACTGAAAAGACAAAGTGCGGAATGGCGACGACCAGGATCTCCCAGACCGATCAAATTCCGGCAGAAGCCCTCTGCTGTGAAACTGATACTGATTGCAGCCTCGACACTTCAGGTATTGTTTTATCGCACTACGTGCCCCGTGGACAGACTGTAACTGCTGCCTACTACTCAAACTACCTCCGTGTCCATCTCCGTCAAGCCCTTAGAAGAAAGAGTCCGAATCTCCGAAATCCATTGATTTTGCATGACAACGCCGCCTGTCATCGTGCTGCAGTGACTCAAGAAACATTTGAACACCTAGGTTGGGAATGCATTCCCCATCCTCCTTACAGCCCTGATATGAGTCCTCCCGACTTTGACCTCTTTGGAAAACTAAAAGAACCTCTGAGAGGCAAACGTTTCAGTGATCTGGACGAAGTCAGGAACAGTGTTATGCGAACATGCGAACAGTGTTATTCGTGATTTGAATTCCTCAGGCACTCTGAATGGAGTTGCCAGGTTGCCACACCGATGGGAGAAGGTTATCTCTCTCAGAGGTGACTATATTGAAGGTTGACTTTGTTCGTTTGGTTACTTTTATGTTATAATAAATGATTATGTTTCACGCGCACGAACTTTTGGGATGACCCTCGTATTTATGACTATGATACCTGGTTCCAAGATAATTTGAATAGTCTTTCAAGCCATATTGAAGCATTTGCAAATAAGGGTAGCAACTGGGTTATAGATGAAATACTTAATATTGAATTCAATGTTATTACCAGTCCACTACTATCCGGTGGACAAACATTTACTCTACCAAAGAGCTTGAAAGATTCTAAGGCTGTAATCAATGTACACTCAAATGCAAATGACTGCTTCAAGTATTCAGTTTTATCAATACTACATTATGATGAAGTACTTCACTCGAGAAATGAGATGAAATCATATAGCAAGTGGACATCTGATCTGAATATGGATGGCATTGCCACACCAGTATCAATAAAGGATATTTCTAGGTTTGAGAAAAATAATGACATCAAAATTAACATTCATTTTTATGAAAAAGGACTCAAAGGTGTTCGTTATAGTAGCAACTTTATTGGTAAACGAACTGTCAATATACTGTTAATTGTTAACAATGAACGCGCACATTATTGTGGAATCAGAAGATATCGAGACTATATAAGAAAATTAATAAAAGATTTAAACATTACTGTGATCAATGCACCCAATCGCTTACATATAAGACAACTCTAGACCGACATTATCAATTTTGTGTACGAGGAAAAGCGCAAATAGAAAAAATGCCTAAACAACTAGAGGTACGTACAAGTAGCATGGAATATCATCTAAGTCCACCTTCAGTAATTTATGCAGATATAGAGTGCTACATCGATAATAAAGTGCATAAACCTGCAGCAGTTGGAGTTTATCATGTTTGGCACAACGCTCTCCAATCAAAATTTGATAACGAATATTATGTCTTTATAGGAGAAAATTGTATTATGAACTTCTTAAATCACCTAGAAAACGTAGCACAAAATTTGTATGACAATCAGCGTGCAATAAGTAGACAACCGATGTCTCTATCCCATGATGAAGAAGAAAAACACAAAAGCGCACAGAGTTGCAGTAAATGTAAGTCTAAGTTCAGTGATGATTGTATCAAAGTGAGAGATCATGATCATATAACAGGCAAATATAGACAAACATTATGTAGCAAATGCAACCTTCGATTGAAACTGAATAGGCGGGAACTGCCCATATTTTTCCACAACTTCAAGAATTATGACAGTCACATCGTTTGCTACAAAGCAATTGGAAAGAAGAAACCATGGAAATTAGAAGTGGTAGCAGCCACAGCTGAAAAATACATAACTTTATCCGCTAGTGTACCTGTGAACGAGTACAACGGAAAAACAATATATTTTAAATTAAAGTTCTTGGATTCTTTTCAATTTTTAAGTGCATCACTAAGTGAATTAGCAAAAGGATTACAAGTGTATAAGCATGTAGAAAAATTAAGAAACGAATTTCCACTGATTAATGATGACATCCTATATCAAAAGGGAGTGTTTCCCTACTCTTATTTCAAAAGTTTAAATACATTGTTGGAAAATAGTCTACCACCACAATGTGAATTCTATAATGATCTCACCCGAGAGCATTGCTCAGACAAAGAATATGAACACGCTTGTAATGCGTGGATCGCTTTCAGTTGCTCCTATTTTGGTGATTACATGCTTGCATATCTCAAATTAGATGTGTTATTGCTGGCAGATATTTTTGAAGTCTTTAGATCATTGAGTCAAAATGAAGATGAGGTGGATCCTGTGCATTTTGTCAGCCTTCCACACCTTAGTTTTACTTCAGCTTTGAGTTTTCCTTCATCTGATCCTCCACACTACATACAAGATGAAAACATGTACAATCTATTTGAAAGGGGAATAAGGGGAGGTATGACATTTACAAATATTCACCGAGCGCGTGCACGCATTACGGAATTACAAAATAATGCAAATGAAAGCCGTCACTTATCCTACATAGATGTCAACAACCTTTACGGCTCGTCCTTCAGCAAGAGTCTACCACATTCAAATTTCAAATGGTTGAATGAAGATGAAATAGGCTACTTTTCAAACGAAGTTAACATTCAAGTCATAGATGATGATAGTGAAATCGGGTATATTTTTGATTTAGATTTGGAATATCCTGCAAGCCTACATGATGACACAGCCGATTTTCCATTGGCTGAAACCAAATACTAACTTTTCTTCAACTAAGAAACTGTTGCTGCACCAATTTGATAGGGAAAATTATGTTGTACACTATTAAATATTAAAATTTTATTTATTTGTGGGTATGAAAGTCAAAAAAGTTCATAGCGGTGTAAAGTTCACTCAAAAGCCCTGGTTAAGAACGTTCATGGACATGAATTCCCAAAAGAGAGCTCAGTCAAGAACTGATTTTGAAAAGTCATTTTACAAGTTGAAGAATAACTCTTTATATGGCAAGACAATGGAAAATGTAAGACGAAGGAGAAAATTCAAATTAGTTAATAGTGTTGAGCAATGTCAAAAATTATCAAATCATCCACTCTATGTTCAGCATAAGATCTTCGATGAAGATCTAGTTGTCATGGAAATGTACAAGCCTTCAATAATGTTGAATAAATTAATTTATGTTGGTCAAGCAGTTCTTGATTATAGCAAGTTGGAAATGTATCAACTATTTTACAATGATTTAAAAAGATGTCCACTGATAAATAGAACGCGACTTTGTGGCGGTGACACTGACAGTTTTTTCCTATGTCTATACACCTCACCTTCTGTCCGTCTGGAGGACATACTTCTATACTTTGGTGAAAAATTTGACTCTTCAAACTATGATGTACATCACCGACTATATTCAACTGTAAACAGAGCTAGGTTGGGCTGTTTTAAGGATGAGTGTGCGGGAAAGTTGCTTGAGGAAATGATCTTATTAAAACCGAAAATGTATTCAATGAAATATCTAGATTCATCTTGTCACAGCATCAAACGTGCAAAAGGAGTGCAGAGAGCTGCAGTTAAAAAACTACAACATAATGATTATAGGACCGTGTACTACAGTGAAATGGATACAAGTGAAGAAATGACAGTAATTAACTCGAAAAACCACTTAGTTGCTACAAAATCATTCAGGAAGCGAGGACTTTCACTCTGGGAGGATAAGCGCTGTTGGTTAAATAAAAATTTGTCACTACCATATGGACACTATAGCTTGGGACTTCCCCCACCTTCAAAAAGAAGGAGAATCCTTCCTGCTATAGGTGATGTAGAATGAGTCTAAATAGGTTCAACAAGGTTATTTACAAGTAAACTAACCAATCGTCACATCTTCCTGCTTAGTTATGCTTACTAATATATAGGTAGTCTAAACACAAAATGAAATTTCTACATTTTTCCGATGTGTAGAAATTATTACTAAAATATAGGTAGTCTTATTATGAATTTAAGACATAGCACTCAACATCATTCCGATATGTTGAGATGTGAAATAGCAAACTTTATGCAAACAGATGAATTAGGTTTATATTTCAAAATATGCCTCATTACACTAGAACATGGAAACTAAACGACTTACAAAGCGTTCACATAACAAATTCTAAGAAAGTAGTCCTTCGTCACTCAATAGCAAATAGTGGTGGAAGACATCGTGGCGTTTGCATTAGCCTTGACGCATTATCTTCACTGAAAGACTTTGCTGATCTGATTGACAACCATAAGACACGGATGAAGATTCCCCTCGATCAAAAGGTATGGATAAAGTGTGACTCTACCGTCAAGCTGTACGTCTGTTCACCAAAGAGAGAAGATATTGACTATCGATTTTTCCGTTTCAGTGACGTCACATGGAGAAACTTTACAAAAGAGATACTACCACATATGATTTCATTTATTAAGGATGGAGGACATCAGGCGGATGGAAGTCGTGAATCGCATGTTAACTACAAAAGTAAACTCAGAACTCAATCTTCAAGAAATCGAGCGGAACATTTCCAATCGAAAGCAATGGTTATTAATAAAACACAAGATGAAGCCGACAACGAATCTACATCTGGGAAGACCCTCAATGTTAACATGGAGGATACAGAGGAAGGATAAATATGTGACTATCCTATTCTTTCCAAATGGAACAATCCAGTGTGTTGGTGGCTTCACTGATGGTGATCTGCCATATCTACATTCTACGTAGGAAAATTTACTTAGTGACTCATTATCTGAATGGGAAGTGAAGACAATGACTGTGTTATGTGAATTGAACTATCATTATGACTTTTGTAACGTCACATCATCAAATAATCTCACTTATGAAGTGGAACTATTTCCAGCAGCACAGATGACTAACTGGCACCCATATCATGTTCATGTATTCCATAATGGAAAGATTGTGATAACCGGCATTAAAGACATAAATGATGTTCCTCCCATCCTATGTGATTTGAGAAAAATATTTGTGAAGTCTACATTGTAGCTATGTAAATATTTAGAAAAGAACTGTATATTTGTAAGTACATATTGAAATGTAAACATGTTTTGCTTTCCCTCTAAACCCAACGATTTGGAACATAAAACAAGGATATTTTACATATAAAATAAAACTTTATTACAAAACAGTTTCAATATACTTTGTAAGAATTACATCATTTTTATAGCAGTCTTTCGAAAAAAGTTGTAAAACATTTTTACAGTTATTTTTCAATGGTCTCTCGTTGATGAAATATAGCACATAACCGCCGCACATGAGAGATACATTGCTTTGAAGTGGAAACGATGTAACTTTCTTAATCGTCCAGGAGAACCTATTCATCCATAGTGCAATGTCATGTAAGCGAGGTAGATTAAGAGAGTCAAAATATTCAGCCACTTTATAGCGATTGATGTACACTGCAATCCAATGTTTACCAGGAAGATTGTTGCTGTCAGTATTGATGATAAGCGAACAAGGATAGAAAGGAATTGAATTAGGTAAATTATCTCTAGAAAAGACATCAAGAAATATTGACTTGGAGTAGGGATGAGCATTTCCAATTTTCCTCAAGATTTGTACGTTGCGTAAGTTACTCATCTCTGATAGCTGACAGTTACGTCTCGCATTCTCGTTATTTCAACTTTGCTATCATAGATAGCATAAATGAGGCAAGTAATTGTTTTCTTCAAAGGTGACTCAAATGACACCTCTAGTCGTAGATTACCAGGCTTTGTAACTCCTACGCTTTCACCGCCTAGATCTGCATCTGCTGTGAGATTGTATATAATGAAGAAGTAACCATTTTTATACATATCCATTGTAATTCCATTTGAATCATCTGTGTTAAACATGCTCAGTGCAGTGAAAGTAGAACCATATTCACGTGCAAATTTGCCCTCTTTAAAATTAGGCTCATAAGCTTTGCAAGCAACAAATTTTCCATCCTGATAGAGTGCTAGTTTACTAACGTTAAAGTGTTGGAAATTAAATGGATTCTTTTCAAAAGCACCAATAAATGACTCATTTTCCACAAATGTGATATACACCGCCTTCGGCATCGCAGTGGGAAAAAGATTTGGGTAGGCATGAGAGGATGATCCCGCACCAATTGTGAAGTTTGTTAACACACTGTGATTAACTGGATATATTGCATTGCTTTTCCTCAATCCTGTCGCATGCTCGTTGATGACTGACGGGTTCATTGTTACTCTCCTTACATTGAGTATGGCACTACTTATGTTGATTTGATAGTTTGTAGCTCCAAAAGCCATTAACGCGAACTCAGGATTTGCACGAATAAATTTTATTTGCATTTTAACCTGTGATAGTAGATATCTAGATTGACGAAGGAAATCAAGATAGACAGGTCCTTTCAAGTATAATTCCTTTGAATCTGCTGTCAATTCCATTCGTTTTTTTAAACCTCCATTTGAAACCTCATCAAATTTCCCTTGCTGATCATCATACCAGCCGGCAACTTGCAAGTGTGACTGTTTAGCTTGCTTCTGAAATTGCGTCATTGTATTTATGTATGCTCCATAGGGATATGCTCGATCCCCTCCTTCAATCTGTTTGTCATTCAATATTAAATACACATCTGAGAATAGACTGGCAATAGGAAGATTTGTCAATCCCACTTTATCCTTAGTTGAATCAATATTGGTACCATCAGTCTTCTTAATTTGTATACACAATTCTAAATCAATGGATTGACAGTCAATATAATCTTGAGGATTAGCAGGTATATCAAACTGAATAGGCTGTTGGTTACCATCGATATTTGTTGTGGGGACTATATCAACAATAGTTGAGGTAATAATGTCAGTTTGATGAGGAGGTGAATCAAAGAAACACAAAGCCGAATTGATACTCTGCATCGTATTAGTTTTACAAGTATGTTGTCTTCCTTCGTTTTGACTTGTTTCCAGTCGCTGTGGAATTTCGTTTGCGCTTTCTTGCTTTCACACGACGTCTTGATTTAGAACGTGCTGCTCTGGTGGGCTTTTTACTTCTCCTACGCCTTTGCTTAGTAACTCGGCCTGATCCAACTTGTCTTGACTTCCTACGTTTCTTCCGAACTGTACGCCTCGTCTTTGTTAAATCATCTAATGCGTCTATGGCAGATTGCTGTGCACGCAATTTCATGGATTCACCGATATTCTCCCCTTGAAGTGCATCAGCTGCAACATTTGCGCCAAAGTCTAAAGCTCTGTTTCCAACCCGCTTCATGAATGGTACGCCATACTTTTTGAGTGTTGGGAGAACCATACGTCTTACTGCACCGAATATGCCTCCTCCAACTTGTCGTCTACCTCCAGCAAACACGTGATAGCCGCTCTGATAGGATGGACCACTGTAAATGCCTGACGTTATGTCCTGTAGATAATTATAGATCCCACAATAGCGTAAAGCCTTAATCTCGTGTCCTCATGTGTAGTGTTAAAACAATAACACCACCACAGAATGGTACTACTTCACCTGTATCATCATGAATTGATATGTCAATTCTATTGATGACATTTCTGCTCATTGGTACATACATCGTGTTAATAAATTCTCGATTGATTAGTTGCTTCCTTACGGATGAGAGAGGAAATGTGCGGAGAAGTGGGGCCTCAATGTCGCCAACCCTTGTATATTCAATAATGTTACAATAGACGTATAAGTTACTTATATCACGCTCTAGTGATGGGGCTGTATCGCCTATTGATGTGCCTTCATAAATAGTTGATTTTGAGAATCCCAATGTGGACGTTAACACGCTATCCAGCTTGATAAGAGAGTTCTTCCCTACCTTTAGAATCATGCGTTTCTTATGTGGATCATAAGAAAAGTGATATTCATCTGCATCAAGGTAATCTACACCAAACTCATTTAACTTTGTACACAATTCAGATGGCGTTTTCAAGCTTTCAATGTTCAAATTAACTCTTTTTACAAGTTCACTGGAAGTAGACAATTCATCACCCAATATGTCTTCGCTGTATACGTGGATATCCCATGAAGCATTTGTTGATGCTTTGAGTTTAGAAGAGGACAATTGAACCTTGAATGCATCATTTAACTCTGTCAACCAAGGTGCGCTTTCAAGGCCCTTAAACATCCCAATCATTTCAGATCCGAATTCAATAACAGCGGACTCAGACTTTTCCAATGGTGTCTTTTTAGTAAAAACAATAAATTCTGCCTCCGTTTCAACAGTAAATAAAGTTACTTTCTCTTTCTTATATTCACAAGTCATTAACGTTTCTGGCACTGATCCTTGAAACTTTCTTGCAAAGTCTTCAACACTTCTAATGACCTCAACTTGATTTTTTACTCGGATGCTCCTTTTTTGTAATGCATACAATGGCACAATTCTACATTGAAAATCAGTGACTTTCCTCTCCGAATTCCACCCACGTCCATTGTACCAATACCTTGATGAGGAAGTTGTTCTGGAATATCCAAAAGTATGACTCAAATCTTTACCTAATACAAGAAGAACATGCTTCCCTTCCTTCATCAATTTTGTTGACCCCTTTATGACTGGTTTGTAGAATTTATTCAAAGTCAGCTTGAAGAGATCATTTATTCGTTCAAACATTCTACCGATTTCCTTTTCTGTATCTTGCAAGCTCATTGTGGGAACCTTAGAATCAAAAGTTGACGTTGCAAATGCCTTTTGAATTTTAATCATGTTTTGGACAGATGGTAAAGATGTTGAAAAAGGATGTAAAGTTAGATGATGAAAAGCCCATGTACCATGTAGACTATTTTGAAATATGCGAAAGCAATCATCCTTCTTTCGCACTTCTTTATGTAATTCAAAATAGTTGTTCTTTAGCAAACTGATATCGTTGTAATAAGTAATTTCAGTTAGAGCAACTTCATGGGGTCCATGCAGAGTAATTGGATTAGCGAATTCAACAGAGTATAGAGATGGTTTGTTACTTGGGAATATCTTGGGGTTGCTATTGCTTGGAAGAATGATGTTGAAGTTATTAGACATGTTGATCTCATATATGTAAGAAGTCACATGCTATATTAGCTTAAAAGTTACGAGTGTCTCCCACCTCCACATTTTGTAGATCCTGGTGCGTTATCCAGCTATTGAATGAATCAGGATATCCTTTCCATTTAACTAGATATTTCCTTTGATTGCCATGACCTTTCCTCCTAATTATTTTGTCAATCATATACACCTCTTCACTTCTGTCTACTACTTGTAATTCATAAGAGTAAAATTTTCCTTCAATTGGATTGCCATGGTAATCTATTAATTTATACATGGTGGGTCTAAATTTTGTATTTACTTCATCTACAAAAAACTCTTCTTCAGTCCAATTAGGTAGATACCCCTTCTCAAATGTAGACTTAACCTTTGAAATCCGAACTCTATCACCAACATTAATTTTCCTTTCATTGGAAATGTTTTTCGCTTTCTTATCATACAATCGAAGCCATACATCCATCGCATTATCTGGGGTAACATCAACTGGTTTCATCTTAATGATTCGATGGTAGCTTTCATTGTAATTCTTAACAAATTTCTGCAGCTCACCTACCCAAACATGTGTATTTTTTGCAGTGAAATAGCGCCATATTTTTGTCTTCAGTGTGCGATTGAACCTCTCAACCATGGCAGCTTTATAAGCACTTTTGACACTAAACAATTCCACATTGTGACTTTTAAGGAGACTTCGAACATGAGAGTTTTCGAATTCCTTCCCTTGATCGGTCTGTATTCTTTGCGGAACACGCCCCTCATCGAAAATGCTCTGAAAAGCCGCTTCAACTTCTGGTCCTCGTTTAGATTTCAGCGCACGTGCCCAAGCATAGCGAGATAAAATATCTATTACGGTTAAGATGTATTTATAGCCATCATTGTACTGTGATATCTGTTGCATGTCAGCCACGTCCGCTTGCCATTGACTATCTATATTGTTAACAACATATTTTCTCGTTGGAAACCGCTTTCTCGCATTTTTGTGAAGAGTGTTAGTCGGTTGACTCCTTAACCACTTCTTGACTTTCTCTATCCCCACACCTGCTGCACGAGCTAGAACCTCCGGACGACTGAAACTTGCGGGGTGATAAGTCGTAATAAATCTTTCTGAGTTTCACTGCTGTACTCATCGTCTTTGTTCTGATTTGCACGCGTATTACTCCCACAGCAACTGCTAACACAATTGATATCAACCTCTATGCCCTCTTCTCCTTTACCTTCGAGCGCAGATTTCAAACAGCAGCAAAACTTTTGTAGCGACATGATATGAGAGAAGCAAAGCTTAATATATATTTGCTTCATATTTACTATAATCCTTTCCAACACGCATTGAGCGCCTAGTAGCTCTTTTTGGTTGAAGATCATCGGGATCATGAAGCTGTCGCTTGACCGCCATCGTGGGTGTTTTACTTTTTGTTTCATCTTGTAAGTGACCCTTGTCCAACTCATTCACAGTCGGTCCTCCAATAGTATTATGTGGTACATTTTGATCAGATAAAATTTTCTGAAAATATGACCACCCTTGTGGTGCACCTAGTTTTCGTCTTACATCTCTGACAGCATATTGCAGAAGGTCATCTATGTGACTATTTCTAATAACATCACCAGTTGTTTCATCTATTATTTCCCCTCTCTCATTGAACTTCACATGTGGATCAATGAAGTCAAATAATCGCTCATCGCGCACACGATATGGTCGAGGTGTTGACAAGGTTATAAATCGTCGCAACTTGTCACGAATCTGTCGCCTCTCATCAATGTTTTCAGCTGCTAACTGCATTCGTCGATAGGGATCCTTAATCTTCTGAATTTCCATATCCTTTTGTGTTAGTTCCTTAAGTTGATTCGTAATAGGTTGATCTATATTTTTGACTTCTTGTGCACTTTGTAATGTAGTCAATTGTATATACTCCTCTTGAGGAATGACTACCATCTTTGAATACGACATGTTTGTAATAATAATAAGGCAACAAAGTATATTGCTTAAAACTAGCTGTGAACCGAGAAAACTGTCATTGGTTCAACGGAATTAGGTATGATATTAGTTCGAAACCGAAGTCGTTCCGGACATTCCTGGGTTAGATCAATAAATAGATAGCCATGTGGTTTCTTAGTTACATCTTCATATATTTTTGAAAGAACTTTAGGTTGTTGAGGTAATATCTGTCTACTGAGATGATGTATCTGACTGCTGTCTCTTGGATTTTTAAATATTGCCAAATAATGTGTATTCAAACTTCTAGTTCTTTGCTCTTTCCCTCCATCAAAAATGTTTTGGGTGATATAGATTATGAAGGCTTCCCTATGATGTGCTGTCTGAATAGACATTTCAGTTACATCTTTCGATGATTTGCTTTCACGCAATAGATCATCTAGCACAATTAAGTCACCTGCTTTGATGTCTTCAGTTGTCGGAAACCCTTGCTTCACATCATAACCTTTCTGGCGAAGTGCAGAATGTAGTTGTGGTTGAAATATGCCATAACACCATTTAACTCTTTTAATTTCTTTATTAAACATCTCATTTCTAAATTGTAGTAATTGAGTTACAAAAGTAGTTTTACCGGACTGACTTGGTCCGGCCACACACATTGTGCGATCAGTGAATAGGCGAAAATCTGTCATCCTGAAATTTCAAAAGCTTTAAAGACCAACACCCACCAGTTTGCTTGGAATAAAACAAGTCATGTTCCATAACAACTTTATTTACATTTAGAAACTTTCATTTCACATTCACAGCATTTGTGTTTCCTCATCAATGTCAGCATTAAAATAACTTCTCGCGTCAATTTGAGCATCTTGGCGTTTCAATTTCAACTTAACACTCCCTTCCTTGGATTTCCGTCCCCGCTTTTTGCTTTCTTCAACATCCTTCCCATCTTTTGAAGTAGGTTTATCGATGGTGATTAGACACTTATCAATCGGCATTGGCTCATAAACCAACTGTAGAACTTTCATTTGTAACGATGCCACTTTTCCGGTTGAGCCGTGAGCACCAATGTATAGTCCGTTGACGTGTATTAAACCCATGTATCGTCCGCGCTTAAGATCATCACACTCCATTGTATTCCCAAGTAGATCGAATGCTTGAAAGTGATCGGACAATTTCAAGAATAGCGTATCGAACTCGGGTAAATCCTTATAGCCACTTCCTTCCTCTAACGCCTTCCTCCAATGTGTAGGAGCACTTTCGGGCAACACAACGCATTCCTTCGCCAAAGAGTCGATGGTTTTGAGTATCATCTGCTGCCATTTCGGAAAGGTCACTCGCATTTGTCTCATATTGCTATATCCAGATGAAGACATACCATTACTATGGAAAAATGGAACTTGAAGGTAGAAACCATCGTCACCATAGCTCAACGTTTGGAAGTAAAAGGTATTTCCAATCCCTTGAACCTTCCTTGTCGGTCGGAATTTAAAGAGATCACGTTCAAATGAGTCGCTCTCCTCTCTAACTATAAACATTTTTTGAGACATAATTCAATGTTGTACTTATTCGGAGCTTTTCAACCGTCAGCGATGAATGATAGCTTGAAAGTGATTAAAGAGTACAAGCGCGTCTCTCTTATATACATATTCACATGAGTCATCAATCAATGATGACGTGTCAATCCATGATTCGTCGTCTATAGCAACACTGCGGCACCTGCTACAACTTTCCCTAGTGGACTGTTGAGTACATTGTAAATGCTGTTTCCAATATCATTCAACATATTCATAAACCCACCACCTCCACGCTGAACTAAGTTCCGCCTTTTCATATCACTGCTTCTTGGATTTGAAAATTTTCTAATGCTGTTTAGAGAATCAGTACTCAATAAAGACTTGTATATTGGGAGGCATTTGTGTATTGCAAAAGCCAAATCACGGATGAAATCATCACTTGAGTTTTGAATTAATTTGCACTTAACTTTATTGTTTCGCATGCTGTTTAACTTTCGCAACGCCTTCTTAAACTGACTTGAAGGTCTAAAAGAACCATTCTTCCGAGAAAAAGATGCCTTTCGTTTTGCAGTCATTTTTATTGTGTTAAAAGCAAAGCATTTATGAAAATATACATTTTTGCCTAGTTCCATGCAACAAAGTCAAACGGTAACAGATGGTAGGTCGTAGTCATCAACATCACTCAAAGTCTGAGTCGTTGCAGTTATAAGCTGTTCTATATTACACATTAAATCCTTTGATAGAGGACAGCATGAACAGCATGGTTTTGAAGCGAAGACTTTTAAAAGATTAGCATAGTATGCTCTAAACTTGATTATGTCCCGGTCATCTTGCACTGCCACATTGACGCTCATCGACGGGGGTCCGGTAAACATGTCCACCTTGAATTTACCACCATTTTCGTCATAGTGGCTAAATACGATTATATCATGCAAACAAGTCTTCAATTTCCGTGTTCTCATTTCACAATAGCAACGAGAACTCTGTGGAATAGCTTCCGTCAAACTCAGAGGCTTGAACACTTCATCGAGCCAAAATCGTAGTACTCGCGTAAGGGCATTGGTCAATGTCCTCATTAAGAGTTTCTGAAGTTCAATATCATCTTCACAATGATAGAATGTGACAATATCCTCCATCAGATCTATGAGATCAGCTTTGTAACCAATAACATCATTTGCAGAGTAGAAAATCTTGCTAGTAAACAGATTGTCTTTGTGAATAATTGAAACAGGAATGATCGTGGTAAATGGCATGTTTATTAATGTCTACAATCCTCAACAAGTATGGTTCTAATAGAAGTGTGATAACCTTATATACGAGTACAAAAGCTGTACAATAGCAACCAATCACAGACACGCATGATGACTCATTATGAACGATATACAGTGACTGTTGAAATTATTTCTTCATCACAAAGGGGACAAAATGTAGTTTCCAAGGGTATATAGCATGTAGAACACATGACAAAATGAGAACATGGTAACAAGAGAAGGGATTTTTCCCGTTCAAAACACCTAATGCAGTTCCGTTCACATAATAGTTTAAACGTCTCTGTTTCTAATTTCTTTCTGAAGTCACTTTCATCGATAGAACATTTCGATAAATCAATTGAAGGTTTCACTTTTTTTATCTCCGTTTCAGAAAGTTCTAATTTCATCCTCCTAATTTCACTGTCTTTATGATGTAGCATTGAGAAATCTTCTATCCAACTACGATCCAAATTAGCATTCATGGTATGCTCATCCAGATCCATTAGTCGTTCAACTAAATCGCCAGCTTTGATATTTTCATTTAGATTTGTAACAGTTTCTATGGCCTTTAGCGAATAACCAAGGTCTCTTGCAACAATCCATGAAATTGGGAAGCTAACCATGAAGCAACTTCCACGTATTTATAACTTAACCTAGTTATGAAAATAAATCAGATTGTCATCATAGTCACAATGGCCACAATTGTCGCATTTGAGCAAGCAGTCTCAAAACAAACAACTATCTATTCAAGTTCCGAAATAAATGTTCGCATCCCTGTTCTAATTCACTCACTTTAATTCAAAATCGGAACAGGCTGTTACAACCCCAGTACACAATTGATTGTACCGAACCTCGAAACATGAACTCAAATTCAAATTCCAATCGGAACGCGGTTCGAATTCAAATGTTCATATTTACATGTTTGGAACGCCATGTTCGCATCCTCGTTTTAATCCTCACTTTTTGCGTTCACATTATTAACTACTGGGGTCGTCTCACATTAGTGAATCTCTAAATAGAGAAAGCGTATTGCATAACGCTAACAAGTCCTTAAGAAATTATGTTTGCTATTTTTGATTAAAAAGATAATTTGAATGCCGTCATCATCACTGCAGTATATTTACTCAACTCTTCACAATGACATCATCCGCATCAAAAGCAACCGACAATTCTTGAGAACCTGTAGCTGAGTATCTATTCATATTTACTAAATTCATTCCTTTACAAAATAACTTGAATACAAAGTCACTTGACAACTGCGACTGTGAATTTTCTGTTATTTATCAAAGTGGAGTCAAATGAAAGACCAATTTCCCAAATTTTGATAAAATTCCCGATGTGTCGCAGACCTGACGCTTCCTCATGCGAGTTAGTGTTATCTTCAGTTAATTGTTCATGTCATCATGCTTATTTTTGATTGCAAATCGGAATTAAATTTGATCGAATACAACTTGACTACCTCTTTAATGAAAGTCTTAGATGTACTAGAGACTATTTTGCGTTCTTACATTGTCGCCGCTGATTATCGACCGCTGATGTATTTCCTTATTTAGAAACACGAAGCGGCTTCACTTCATTGATGTAGGAGTACTTTACTCCTACATCAATGCTTCACTTTCCCGACACTGCGAGATGGACACGTGCGCAGTCTATCCATTATCCTAGTCAGTGGGGCTAGCACAAGCTGATGCACTCCCAATTAGCGAGATTTTGTCACTCTGTAGATCGATTTGATAAATAATTTAAATTTTTAAAAGGTGTGACTAAAAAATATTGAGACATTCATGAGAGAAAACGAAATAACATCTCTACGGTCTAAAATGCGCTGTGTCGTTGTAAAATAAAGTCCTAGAAATTGTCTGACAAAAATATGAGTCTCTCCGATTGCCATGTCACGTGATTATCGATGATTATCATAGATATGTAAACGGACGTGCAACGAGGCATTACAGACGGTCATTTTTGGACATTGTACGAATGCATTGACCAAGTTTTGGCCCCAAACACGAATTTTGTTTGGTGAAACACGTGCTAATGTCTTACATGACATCTGAACTCCACATGGCAATGATACTCTTTCACATTTGACCACTTTCCGCTAGACAAAGATGACATCCACGTCTGCTGAGTCCACTGAAGCTTGCAGAACAGTTAGTCGAGCAAGATCAGTATCTATCGGTGAAATGTGTCGCTCATTAGCGAGCTTGTAAGGAGAGCCACTTTTCACTTCGGGATATGGAACAACTAACTAGAGGTTAGCATGGACTTGTTTATCCAAGAACGGGTGAGAAAACAGTCCATAAGATGCGACCTTTTGCAGCTGAAACAACACGATCTTTCATCGACAGCAAGAGTCCCAATTCTTCCAAAAAACAGGGGAATTCTTAACACTTCGAGTTGTCGATGATGCTTGGCAGTCACCATGGCATAGGCCTACTCACCAGATTTGAATTGTGTGATAGGTGTCTCTTTGAGTGGACTCGACTGAGAAATTATAAAAATCGATTTGTTGTTGATGCTATTGTGGAATATTGCATCGAAATTTTTCGCTCAATCTCTCAGGAGTCCTTGACCTAAGTCCGAAAATCTCTCAGACCATTGTGGCAATGTGATTGAATATGGTGGAGATCATGTAGCCAAATGAATAAACTGTTCAGCTGAATACCCTCATTAAAGTAATTTCTAACACAATTTGGTGGATTTCCGTAAAAATCTGACTAAAAAATGTGATTGACTGAAATAATTTCTGATTGAATTTTCACGATACACGCTGATGTTTCTATCTCGTTGCACTTAAAATGGTAGGGGTTTTCAGAACGTGTTCAAGAAAGGTGCGTTTAATTATTTTCATCACATTCTTCATAAATAATAAGCTTAAGTAAGCCATGTGTGTCTCACAATTATCATCGATAATAGCAATGTTGTCCATGGCATTGGTCTTCTGAAATAGCCTGAAAATGACCTTGCTAGCGCCAGAAGACAACTTTTCAACAATCAGCAGAAACATAAAATTATGCAATAACTCTGGGAAATCATAACTTCTCTAAGAGTAAACCGATTTCGACGAATAATACCAAAACATGCTAAGAGAAAGCCCTTTCACCTCGTGCTTGATTCATTATCATGCTTACATGCTTCCATATTGAAAATTTGAGATTTTTGAAAGTGGCGATTTTCACATTTTGATCTCTGTCCACCTAAAACAATGAAGGATACGAATATAAAAGCGACGGCTCATTGAAAAGCTGAGAGGAAAAGCTCTCGAATGATGCATGGCCTGTCAATGTAAAATGAAATTGAAAAGCAGGAGAATCTATTAAAGTTTGACATACTGTAATTTAGGTGGTTTGTTTTTTATGATCAACTCTAAATGTTACTGTACAAGAGACAGTGGTTGCAGTTTGGCAACAAATTCCTCAAAATTTTCTGAGACGGCTCGTCCTCAGAATGCCGCGACGAATCAGTGCCTTATTGACTGCTCGCGGAGGTTATACCCGCTATTAACTTGTACAAGTATAGATGTTATGTTTAATAATTTCTTTTCTTAATCACTAAAAGTTTGTCCTATTCATTTACATTAGCTGTCAATCATGTCATTAGACCCCTGACCGCCGTCGGGCCGTAGCACCGATATCTATGTCGGCTAGAATGCGTCCTCCATTCTTTATCAATCGTGTATAGCGATCAATTTGACGGATTTGACAGGTGGTGCGTTTTCAATTGTGCTAAGTGTAGTTACTGTTGCATGTGTAACTTATGACTAACTTTATATCCGCACCAGCTTAAACTTATTTTTCCGAATTTCTGAGTTGTCATTGTGGAATTCTGTGAAATAATGTGTTACACATGTTTCAAACGCGATATTTCATTCGCTCATGCTGTCGACCGCTCATGAAGATGCGATGTAAGATTTTGATAATTTGGTGCTGCTATCTTCACATTCCTACAACCTCGATTTTTCAATCGATGATTACTCATAAATTGCCGTACAATTTTTGAATAATGAGTGGTGGCACAAGCTGGCATGCTTCAACTCATGTCTAAGTGTTGTTTTCGAGAGTGGCCGATTTTTTATATGATGGGGATATTGGCACGGACAATTTCTCTCATGTAGCACCGTTTCTTATTTCAACTACACTGTAAATCGCTCAATACCAATCACATACGAAGGATGCATACCAAAATATTTTTTCGGTATATTTCTGTATTTTCTTGGTATATATTTGTATGCCTTTCGTATGTTATTTCAAGTGCGGTATGCTTTACATACTAAAGCCATACCAGCACAATGTTAAAGGAAAGCATCAATGATTTCTATTCACAGAATTAGGCAGGTCGTCTCTTCTTCTGTTTGACTAGAAGGGAAGCATTGGAACATGTAACGTAAATGAAATGACACAATCTGCTGACATAATGCCATAGCAATCGAACAATAAGCAGCCAGTTCAACATTAAACACGCCAAATTGTGCAAAGTTTCAGTGACTGTTATCAACCGGATCACACAGCAAAGAGACACAGATGATGTCAAGTTCTGCAGAGAAGTTTGTAAACGTTTTTCATGCGCATGCTAACTTTTTTAAAATGATCGGAGGGCCCAACATTATCGAGAAAACTTTTGCGCAATGATCTGAATTCTTCGAATCTGAAGGAGTCGTGGAGATCGGAGCATTTTGAAGGAATTCAGAGCAATCCGCAAGCGACGCACGACTACTTTTCCTATCTCTGTAAGGTAATAGGAATTTCTTTTTGCCCACTTATTAAGTTCCTGCATGTGCCATCTGTTTGAATCAGTTTGCACTCCTAGCAAAGTGATACGATTAAACAATCTAATTCTGTGTTTCTAACATATGTTGATTTTAGGACTTTTGTCAATAAAGATCACATTATTGTTACTACTGTTTTGTAAGTAGTGAGATAATGACATTCAAGAGTCATACTTTCAATACTGAATTCGATTTTAATACACGTAAGTCTAAGGCATTTCATGAATAATCAATAAGATTTCAGCCATCAACAATTATGCATTATGCAATTTTGAAATTAAGCATACTATCAATCCGAAATAAAAACACATTATAATTCATGAACGCAAAAATAGTTATGTTTGAGATATAAAAGTCATCAAGATTTCACTAAGGATACCGTTTTAATGAAATGATGTTTATCAACTTGGGTCATAAAGTAGAGTTGTGTCCTGCTAATGTTGCTAGACAATTTTCATCGACGACATATTCGTAGAGCATGAAATTAGCCATAAATCAAATGTACTTAAATAGCACTTTATCAAACAAAAAATATTCACGACTGCTATTACCGAAAAAAGTTATTTGACAGTAGTATGTAATATACACTGCTATGTGACTTAAAGCTGCACATACCAAACACATACCAGAGGCATACGAAAAAGGATGAATTTGCATCGGGTTTCCTATATAAAACATGCCAACAACTCGTATTTCAGTGCAAAACAGCCAATCACAGATAGAATAGTTCGTATCGCTACATATCAATCGCATACGAAAGTAAGTGAGATGTGTTATGAAAAACATACCGGATCTCTGTAGACATACCAGAATCTCGTATCAGATGTTAGTTTCAAATTGTATGTGATTTTGGTATATATTTGTATGTAATTTTCGTATCCAGCGATTTACAGTGTAATGAGCTCGACTTGGATTTCCTTCATTTTAGGCAACCCAATCCTTTTCCCAATAGGACTCTCAATCCCAACAGCAAGCCTGGCCGCCCAGTCCATTGATCTTTTTAAAGCATTTAATTCCATTTCAAAGCATGCATTGACGTCAACTTTGCAGCAATTTGTAAACTGATGTTTTATGAAAAATTTCCATCAAATTTTATACAAAAAAGACACAACCCAACCAAGCCAACTAGAAAGAGAAACAAAAGGTAGAATCTGGGGAAATGGCGATCAAGAACTTTTATCTGGTTCCACATGAATGAAGTGATCAAGTTACTTAGTAAGCGAGTTTCGTGCGACAATAATCAATGACACTATGAAACACTATTCTATACCTCGATGGCATGCTAACGAGCTAAGGTTTGAATGGACAAATAAAACAAATGGAAATAGCAAGAAATATTTTAACGAAATGATATCAAAATTAACTTTGAAAATACTTGGATGAAAATACTAATGACTTTGCTATATATGTATGTGTATTTAAAACAAAGACATTCAGCAGATGTTGCCAGACACCTGAGCCACTGTTCATGTATCGTGAAACTAGATGTAATGCAAAACTACACAGATATTTATACATACTGAACATCAAATTATAATGACTGAAGATTTAGAAAATCTATTGCGATGAAAAGGAACATCTTACTTTTCACTTGGAAGTTTGCGTCAGTTTCAGTACAATTCATACCGATATTATGAAGGATCCTAATTTTATTGGAACTTTAATATACTTGTAGATCAGAATTCTGCTTTCATCAAAACTAGAATCACATGAATATGATACAATTTCAATTCTATAACTGATTGTTTCATTCTATACAAGCAACTAGAAACTGCTGTTTAGTATGATAATTTGGAATGTCTACGTAAAAGCATTACTTTTTTAAGCAACAAGCTACTTTTAGATACGTCATCATCTCACTCCAAACTGGTCTCTGATTTTTTCAATGGATGATCAAGACGCATAAATGAAACATGATTATATAAAAGCACTGTCGGAGTTTTCCACTTGATATGTCCGGGTATATTAAGTTGGAATTTATGCCAGTTAATAAAGCAGGGTCTGCTAACTCACGCCAAACTTTCATTATGTTTTTGCAACATTCAACATTTTTCCTGGAAATAAAGCTACTGCTGATTTTTGTAAATCAAGCACTCATCTTGGGTTCGCATATGATCACACCGGAGAGGATTAGGCGAAGCGATAAGTCTAATTACCTGTATATTAGCGTTTTCAAAATCCCGACCTTTTTTATCCCCCAACACCTTACACCCTAACAATTGTGATAAATTGCATTCAAATTGTGAATTTGTTTTCATTACAGTTTACAGTTTCAAGCTAATGTGTATCAAATAATAAGCACCTGTAATATGTCATAGTTACTATAAGTGGCGAATTCCATCTCATGTATCAAATATGCTTATTTTGTGGTGTTTTTATTTAATATACCCGGGTATATTATCCTGATCCAAATTTCTTCTGCAGTTTCGTCATTTTCCAGTTAATATACCCGGTATATTAAGTGGAAAACTCCGGTGGTTATTACAAAATGTTAAGATTGATAGAAAAATATATGTTTGAGATATGCAGGCCATTGAAGCGAAATCAAGAAAGAATAATCAAAGACACATTGTGAAAACATAATTAAAAGAAAATTTTGGTATACATCGGATCTCGTCAAAACTTTTCTTGTCTCTGTACATAAAATCAATTTAAAATCATTCGGTAATTCTATATTTCAGTAAGAGTGTCAGTAAAGGTACAGTAAGTAATACATGCAAATCATCAGTAGTATAAGACACGTGTTAAAGACCATTACGAAAAGTCAATTAAGAGTCAAAAATATTTAGAACACCTAACAATCAATTTTTCTAAAGTCGGCTTCCCGACAGACAAATTCGATATCAACATTTTGTGAATCGTCGTTGAAATAGAGTGACCTAGATCCACGTAAGCATAAAAGACAAGAACGTAACAGATGAAAGGACAGTCTAGTCCTCACCCAGCTGATGGTCTTGCTGTACTCGACATTCCTTTTTTCAGATAATTTTTCGGATAGTCTTTTGTAGAATGCGCGACATTCTTTCGCCATACCACCGGTACATGAAAAGACCAACGGAGTAAAAGAGCCTTGATCTACTAAGCATATTCTTTCGTTGTATGATCGCTTCTTTGATTCTTCATGCTGCCGATGAGCAGAGGAAAGTTCGAAATCAAGGTTAGTCTTGGCTAGCGGGTTGAACACCCTTACGTCGAAATATGCCATTTGCCCCTCGATCCAGACACCCCTGGCTGCTATGTCAACACGAGCTTCATCGGTAATAACAGTGCTTTTCGGGAATGATTCTCCTGATAGTGGAGTTAAGCAAGGCTCTACCCTGGAGCACTTGTAGCATTCACTTAACAACCCAGCAGTGAAGTCCCTGATCTCATTATGTCTCAATGAGATGAGTCCTCCTTTTTTACAGGAGAATGCGTGTTCAATGTCAAAATTAAGTCCACATACACACTTACTTGGCAAATCTTGAAGTGGGATGTTGTATCTTATACGAAGACTATCCCAAAAAGCTTGTTTTTCCAAGTAAAACCCATGTTCTTTCAAGGGCATTGATGTTAGCCAACTGGACGCTCCAATTTCGTTGGCGGCCTCAACCATTCGCAGGGTAATTTTATCACTGATTGCTCGTTTGATTTCACTTAAATTTCCTTTGTATTGTACATGTTTTTCTTTTCTTCTTGTTTTGACTGCTTCACTTCGCATCTGACTCACATTTCTATCATATTGAGAATCTTGAGACTTCACTTTTTCAATCATGTCTTTTGTGATTACTCTTGAAGCTTCGTATTCCTCTTGGCATCGAATGGTAGGAATGTGGATTCCAAGGCCTCCTAGTTTTGGTGGAAGCGAAAAAACCTGCCTTTCAATATCACTGCATTCATATCCGTTAAATAATGCCGGAATGAGCGAATGTCGAATACTATATTCCAAAGGCTCCAGAAGTTCGGTGAGATTAGGAATCGTTCGCATAAAGTAGGTATACTTGTGTTGAATACCTCTTGTGAATGCAGCATAGGCGGAATGTGGAAATGAATTCGCAACTTTCGAAAGTTCTTTAATCTCATCGACCCAATCTCGTACTTTTTTGCTGACATACTCTCGCTTGAAATTATTATTGCCGACACATGCACCAAGATGTTTATTACCCTCAGACGTAATTTGTATTTCACTTTTTGAAAAGACTTCAGTGGCTTTCAAGAGGTGAGCGTCTTTGACAATCAGCACACTTTTAGAAGGGTTAGGAAAATACCCGATGTAGGGTCCAAAATTTTCAATCAAGTTCCATCATTCTTTTAGTTGAATCAAAGTGCCAACCCCTGCAAAATCGTCTGCAAAGGCTACCTTTTTGACATTGTCAACCTGATTGCCACATTGCGAGCTCAGCAGCGGTAAAATAGCGAGAGCATACATGGGCATAGCTACAGGATCACCTTGTGTTGTGCCTTCATTTGATTGTAGTTCCAATCCTCCAGTGACAAATAGGCGAGCAGGCAAGTGATAACTGTTGGAAACAAAGGTGGCGAATTCTGGGCAGAGAATTTTCATGTTGCGAATTGCTACTTTGCGGTTAATAGAGTTGAAAGCGTTATGTGCGTCGATTTGTAATATTCCATGATTGTCATCGTCGTTAAATAAATCAACCACTGCGTGTATTGCTATCTCACATCCTGCTTTCTGACCCGCACATAGCTGTAAATTTCCAGCCGAATATAACAAGTCGTTGCGTAAAGTATATATCACGGATTTCGCAATAATTCGTCGCAAAATTTCTCCTATTCCAATCGGGCGTACACCTGGATCTTTAGACAAAGGAATCAAACGGCAGGCAAGTAAAGCTTCCAAGGATTCTGGATCTGGAATTTCTTGTGTGCATAAACTCTTTGCCATTCTCGCGATGGCCTTTCGAAGATCGAGACCTGCTGTGCCATAAATGCTGCTTCCTAGCATCCTGCGCCATTCTTCAGCGTTGAATTGCGATACACCAGCGGCTCCTTTTATGTTCATGGCAGCGTTCAATACTGTGTCGTCGTTGAGTTTTTCAAATATAACGGGATGAATAACATTGATTGGGCCTTGAAGCATCATTTCTTCGTTTATAGGACTCGGATTTGGGTGCTTGGCCTTCAGATCTTCAATGGTAGCTGAGGTAATAGGGAGAATACTACTATTTTTTTGATGACCCAGTAATCGTATGGCACCATTAATTCTACCTTTCATCATCATTTTATTGAATGTTCTCCATACATCAAAATGTTTAGCTCCTCTGCATGGTGTTTCTAAGCGCCTTTGAATTTCGCGGCATTCGCTAAGCAGCTCTTCAATTCGTCCTTCTTTCCATAAGGTCATACGTCTTTCAAGAGTATTTTTTCGATCAGATGACTTAGCTTTATGATTTATCTGTTGCAAAAGCAGACATGGCATTACCATAAGACATTTCAGGCTGATGTTGCGATTAGGAGAATTTGATGTCCAATGTTCAATTTGACATGTAATCTCTCTTACAAATTCTTTACCTGCATGACCTTTGGGCAATTGGAAGAGGTTCCGCTTCCAATTACTGATGTCTTCGTAAGCTTCTTGAATTAAGGTGTCAAACTTATCTTTTATATTGGATGTGAAATTTTCAAATTGTTCTATAGTAGCAACAGAATATGCCGTATCATTCAAACCAGATTTTGCTTCTGTTGTAATTTTGTTATCAGTGACTTTGTCTTCATCAGGAAGAAGAACCCTGCTTTTACAAAAAAATTTGTGTCTTGATAGACCACTGGAGCTTTTACATTGTTTTCTACAAGCATTACAAATCCATTGATTTTCCATTTCTCATCATTTTTTACCAGCTCACGTTAATACCACCTCATGACTTCTATATATACATGAGATAAACTACAATCAAAAGCATGTTATATATATAAAGGTGGGCATGCAAAAACGAACACGCGTGTCGTTAAAATTGTAGAAAGAGAAAATAATAGTGACGGGGTTCGCACTCAGCACATTCAGAGGGATGGCGGTCTCTCGCACCCTTGAGCCGTGTCAGCACTAAGTGATTGGAGAGTTTTTGTAAAGACTTAAACTAATTTTGATTGTCAGGTGTGATGAGGTCCCCGCGCGCGCCTGAAAATGTTGGCAGGTTTTACAGGCCAGAGGTTTTACAGGTTACCAAGGCTGCACGAGGACCGGCGAGCGGGATGGGAAGAGCGAGCGATATGGCGAGACGCAGTTGAGCCGTTGCTGCGCGACCGACCGGAGTGGGTTGAAGGCACAGAACAACTGTTCTGTGGTTGAAGGTTGAGAGGGAAGTTGTACACAAAGGACACTAAGCACCACGCATGTACTGATCCAGGGCGTAGGCGAGATTAATGTAGAATCACTTCACTGAAGGGCTGAGTAAGCGGGCTCGGAGATGGAAACACGGCCAGATAGGAAAGGGGATTCTTCCCAGGGTATCAGCAGCACAGATGCAATCAGCAGGTACGTGTGGCGAGTTAATGTGTGAAGATGACGTAGTAGGAATTCCCAATTGCGCACGAAGTCAAAGGTAGACAAAGAACAAAGATCTCAGGGTGGCTGGAATGACTCAAAATGATTGAGTCCAAACACTAGAGAAGAACTTGAAGAGATCAGCGATTGTGATAAGTGTTAAATAGAGCAGCTCGCGGCGATTCGAATGATATAAATTTGTTACAAGAGGGATTCCGGAGAACGATGTTGTAAGAGGAAATAAGTTGTTAGACGGGAGCTACCTGAAGATACGACCGGCGCACACAGAGTCCAAAGATAGTGTAAAAATGGATCAAAAATCAATTTAAAATGGACATTGCTACTTGCAATTACTTCAGTAGCAGCTATGTCACTAAAATACTATTTCAGAAGGGAAACCAATTATCTGATAAACAACGCGAAGCGATTCACTTGCAATCCAGGCACAGATCGAGGATTGCAAATTTAAGACAAAAATTCCATGATTACTTTTAATTGCTGGTGGTTTGAAATGTTCATATTAATCTAAATCTCGTCAACCGGGATTAAGGCATCTGCGATTAGCAAGATTTGAATCGTGGCACGAGTAAATGACGCAGCCTAGGAATTAAAAAGATAGAACAGTGTTGTATTACCAGAGTTGCCATGGGAAAGGGAATTCCTATGTATATGGTATACTGGAGGAGTGGGAAGGAATTTTTACTCTACCGGAATGGAAATTCACGTTCGTGGAATTTCTGTAGCACACCTGCGAAATAGGTCTGTGAGTCAAAATGCATCAAAGCAGGGATGCGGAGTCCTATCATTTTGGTAGTACTCCGGCTTTTGATAGGACTCCGACTCCGGGTGGCAACTATAAAAAGTCTAGTTTTTTTAAAAAAAAAACTGGCAACCTACATCCTTGCCTACATCATATATCATTATAGGCTTGCCTGAACCTATTTTTAGTGATCATTGCTGCATCAAATATGAATCATTTTCGATGAAAGTTTATCAAATGTCGCTTTCAGTTGGATGCATGCGACTGGGCTCCTCCCATCTTGTTGATGCGTGTTTTACACGGTTTTTCTTCAGTCTCCACCAGGCAGGAAAATCCCACATCTTTCTTCAAAAAATATGAGTACACTTTCGATTTTAATATGCGATGTGGAGGAGCCATCACATAGACGATTAACGTGAGGGTGAGAGGTAATGTTCTCAAAAAAAACTAGTATTTCATTTTTGTCTCTGATGTGACCTTTGGCGCGTAGGTGTGATCGATGATAGGAAGGCTTGTCTTCTCTACTAAATCAACGAGTGAAAAAACAATCCTTTTTTCACTATCACGGGTAATTCCCTCAACTATTACAAGCTTTGCATGCAGCAGTGCCTCTGTATTTTTGTTTGACGGAGAAAGTTGACATCAAGACAGTGACAGCTATGCACGATGACAAATAATTTGATATTATTATTATATTTATATGTATAATATCTCGTTCGGGTCTAGTTACAGGCCGCAGTCCGACTCCGACTTAGCATCCCTGCATCAGTGATGTCTTATGACCACATGCTAATTTAAATGAAATCGGTGGCTACGTCATAACATTGCATTATGTATAAGTAGTAACCCCGTGGCAGGCTCAAGTCCAAAATGTGAAATGCTGACTCATCTCCCCCTCTGGAAGGAAGGTGAGGGAGAGTGCCAAGGATGTGCTGGGAGGAATGGGTTCGAGAGGAGGAAACGGGTCCCTACCCCCCCTCTGGAAGGAAGGAAGGAGGAACTGTGAGACAAGGGATGGGAAGGAAGGTGATAGGAATGTGGGCAGGATAGAGTTGGAAAAGGGTGGGTGTTGATGGCTTTGGGATGAGAAAAGTTGGAAATCGTCATGAAGGAGGGTTTGGATGTGAAAGTGGAGTTTAGATTTGGAATGTACGTGAAATTTTGGGTGGGGAAGGAAGGCGGGAGGAGTTTTCCTGAGAGGGAAGGAGTGGAGCGGCAGAGTTGGAAAAGGGCGGGTGTTGATGGTTTTGGGATGAGAAAAGTCGTTTTTCGTCATGAAGGAGGGTTCGGATGTGAAAACGGAGGCCAGATTCGGACTTTACGTGAAATGTTGGGTTAGGAAGGATGTTTCCAGCAAAATCGGAGAGAAAACATTTTGAAGACGTCCCCCCCCCCCTCCTGCCAAACTTCCAACTTTGGTGTGAGAGATCGTAGAAAGTCGTGCAATAGCTCATTTGAAAGCCGAGAGTGAGAAAAATGCAGTGGAAAGTTCGGTTTGGTCCACTTTTCCTGGGTTGAGGGAGGAAAATGGCAGGAAAACGTCAGAGTTGAAAAGGCGGGTGTTGGATGTTTTGGGATGAGAAAAGTCGTTTTTTGACATGAAGGAGGTCTCGGATGGGAAAATGGAGTGCAAATTCGGACGTTTTGACCAAAGTTGGGTCTAGGAACTTCTTTCCAACTCAATCGGAGAGAAAAAGTTCTGACCCCCGCTCGGCAGCGATCTTCCAACTTTGGTTGTAGAGATCGTAGAAAGTCGTGCAATAGCTCATTTGAAAGCTAAGAATGAGACAAATTCAGTGGAAAACATGGCTTGTTCCTATCTGCCTTCGTTTAGAGGTGAGACGTTATTGAAAATTTTGGACATTGGGGAAAAACGACAGAGTTAGAATTTTTACGAAAATCGCTCTAGCGGGTGAAGCAAGCCCCGAACGGGAAAACAGAGACCAGATTTGGAATCAGCGTCAAATTCTGCATCGGCATGGTAAATTTTTAAGCCATCGGAGAGAAAAAAAATTTCATCAATGCGATGGCTGTGGGTTGTAGAGCCAAAACGAAGCATCGGATGGGAAAATGGAGGGCAGATTCGGATTCAGCGTCGAATTCTACATAATATGGTGAATTTCCAGCTCAATCGGAGCACTAGAACCGGAGATAGACGGGTTTAAAGTTTTTGGATGATGGGTATTACGTCATCAGGTGATCGCCACAAACTATATAAGCGGGGAACCGACAGAGACTTTTCATGTAGAGGAGAGCGATTGTCAAAGGTAGGTCGTGTCTCTGAGCTCCGATGATAGCTTCGGACATTCCAAATTGCGGGTTTCTGTTAGAAACCGACTTAGAAAATATCATTGCTGAAGTCAGCTAAGGCGTCAGACTTAGAAGTTCGCCAGGAGATGGCCTTCGTCTCCAGGCCATAAAAGACTCCAAAACTTTAAAGGCTTGTAACTTTGCTTCTACAAGTCCGTTTGACTTGATTCAAAAAAGGTTCGGTCGCTATTGACCTGCCCTGAGTGATAAAGTACTTATGAAATTTCATAAGTAGTGCTAAAAAGTTGAAAAATTTAAATTAACTAGTTTTGGAGGTTTTCTGGGGTTTTCGACCATGTTGAAGTCAACTAGTGGGTTTTTAATGATGTCTGAGCCAGCCTTCTCATGTTACAAGCAGCTTTTCACTGAAAACGAGCAAGACACGGTGAGTTTTGCTGTAATATTCCACTGACAGGGTGTTCCTTCGGGACGGCGGATGATGCCGTAGTGATAAGTGTGGCAAGGGAGTGTGTCATATTTTAGACCGAAACCGCTGGGGCAACTCATGTTGGGCATTTGACACAGCTCTCAACGTAGCACTTTGAACGCCAATCGGTTGAGTCTTAGCTATCTTGTCATGGGTGGCCTCTAAACATCTCCATTGCAAAACGCTGGTGAAGTTGCTATCCCTCTCTACGGCTTGCTATCAAGCTGATCAAAACAACGACTTGGGATGTTTCCTCTTGTAAATAACTCTACCGATTTTTATGTCAAAATCGGGACCCGGATACCAACACAGTGACATGACGCACGCTCCGTCCGCCCGAGGTTGGATTTGTGGGTCGAGGCCTTGGAGCTGGGATAAGATCCCCTCTGAGTAATTCCCCCCCGTTCCCTTCTGTAACGGATTCAAGAGCTTAACACCTAAACGGTTGCTGGCTTGCTGTCAGGCCTTTGTGAAATCTCGTCTCGCCTCAGTAACTCAGGGTTGGCAACGTCTATCGTTTGTCATTGTAACTTGGTAAAAATGAGATGGTTACTGCAGGCATTGACGTCAAACCTTTTCGCGTCATAGGGTAACCCGTCTTTGTGTTGGGAGTTGGTAACAGAAAGCACGGTGACTGCCGATGCCCATACATGGTAAAACTGCTGTTGTCAAGTCAAAAGCATGGCCAAATAAGGAATGTCTGAATCATGGCTTTGTGTCATAGGGGTATATAAACCGCCGACTTTTCTCTAGTCTTCACTCCTGTTTCAAGTTGCAAGACGAACGGTGAGTGCTCTGACAAGGTTTGCTATCAAACTTTGGGTTTTAGGATAAAGCTAGGAATCATACTCTTTAAATTTTATTCCAACGTTTGCTATCAAATGTTTGATGACTTAGGGTTTCAATGTATATCGGCAAGTAGTGCCCTATAAACACTTGCTATCAAATTTTACTCTATCTTTACAGAATTATCATAACTAAGCAGTGCAATGCTAGAATGCTGGTTGGCAAATGCACCTGTGGCCGTATCGCACGACGCAGTGATCTGAAGAAACATTTAAAAGCTAAGGAGGGGACGATGGGCCATGAGAGGAAAGTGATGTTGAGGTTGTGTGTGTCTTGTCGGGTATGTGCGATGGGGGATGAGAGGCAGAATTTATGAAGGCCCATTTGCAGTGTGAGAGTGGGAACATCGGAGAGAAGGGGTTTAAGTCGTGGTTTGATGGAATATTGCTGGCAATGGAGGAGAATGATAAGGATGCAGCTTTGATTGCGAAGGGGATGGCTGAGAAGAGTGATGAGGATACGAGTAAGGAAGTGGAGTTGAAAGCGGAAATTAAGAAGACTGATGAGGTTGATTTGGATGCGGTGATGGAAGATTTGTTTGGGGATATAGCAGATTTGAAGGAAGAGTGGGACGCGCAGGAAAAGAAAGACAGGGAGGAAGTTGTTGAGCCTGTAGCGACATCGCCTAGGAAAGAGGTGCATGATACGGAGGCGTTTGTGAGGTTGAAGGATCGTATGATGGGTATGGAGAGTGTAAATAGAAAAGTTTTGAAGGAAAATGAAGAGCTGAAGGCTAAGGTTGAGGGTATGAAGGTGATGAGAGAGGAGTTGGAGGAGATGCGAGTGAAGGAGCAGGAGTGGTTGAAGGAAAAGAGTGATATGATGAAGCGAGTGAAGGCGGTTGAGGGCTTAGAGTCGGAGTTGATGCGTGACAAGAATGAGGTGGAGCGGATGCGAGGTGTGGTGAGGGAAGTGGAAGAGATGAAGGTGATCAACAGGCGGTTGGGGAGTGAAGTGGAAAAGTTGCGAGAGGTTGAGAGAAGAGTGAAGAGAAAGAGAGTGTATGAAGTTCATCTTCCCCTCTTTCAAGATAATGTATGCAATGCCCCTTCGATCACAAGCAACCCAAATGAGACGCAAGAGTGCTACCAGGGCGACGGAGTCCGATGTCTCCATATGAGTATGGATATTACCGGAGAGCGTGAGGACTTCGTCGTCCGAAAAATTCGCAAGAAAGTTCCCGGTAAGTTACTTCAAAATGATCATTTCCTTGCCGCCTCTAATCTCCTATTCATTTTCTTTCAGAGTTTTTTTAATAGTTGATGAAGAGAGGAGTGTCGGTGGACGGAGAACGACCCATGAGCCCTCTTAAGGGCTACCTTCTAATGCAGCTAAAGCGGTCCCAAGCCCGCCACATATCTTCGGATATGGAATGCAGAGGGGAAGAATAAATGATGAATGGAATGAAATGGGAGGCCCCCCTTGCACCACATGCAACACATCACAGACTTCTCTCTTCGCTAGTGAACAAGCTCTTGTGAACGTCGTCAGAAAGTGTATCAAGTTGTACAAAAGTTTTTTAGTGCCGCACAGGTTGATGTATAGTTAGAAAAGTTTGATCATGGAGTTCTATGTAACACACATGACATAAAATGAGAGCGTTAGTGTAGTCAAATAGTTTTACCGTGACACACGTTTGTGAAAGTGAAGTATTAGATTACACAGAGTCATCAATACTGTCAAAGGTGTACAAGTCATATCAAGCATATTCAACTGAGTGTCCATTCCTGACACTCATCATCATTTGAAATTATTTGAAGATGAAAAGTTGCATTCGTTTCCCAACTTCATGGTCTGTAGCAAGAGAGCTTGGCTATTCGTTGAAGGCTATAGAAAGTGTTACAAATATAAATGAAAATATTAAAGCTGACGCTTTAGTTGAAAGACTAATGGATCAAGATGAGCATGCTATGAATCATCATTTGGATCGAAGATGGATAGAGGATTTTTCCATGCTGCAATGTGATGATAGTGAAAATAGGATAAAATTGGCGCGATCTGGAGTGAAAAAGAAAAAAGTGACATTTGCAACTGATTTGTCAGGTAGCTCTACCAATAAAAGTGACTTCAGAAACAAATTGGAGGAAGAGACGTTTAAATTATTATGTGAACGGAACTGCGTTGAGTGTTTTAAAAGGAAAGGGTCCCTTCTCTTTTTACCATGTTGTCATTCTGTTATGTGTTCTAAGTGCTATGTACCTTTGGAAACTATGTTGTGCCCCATCTGTGATCAAGAAATAATTTCAGCAGTCAATGTATATAAATGATGTTGATGCAATCCTAGTCGAATTTAAAACAGTCATCTATGACCATGACACCACTGTATCACCGTCTCATTGAAAAGAGAAAGCATGATTATACAAGGCAGTGGATTCTTGTGTTGGAAAAACTATTATCATCCAGTGATTGTAGAGAGATGATACATCGTTTGAGTAATGCAATCATCATTCACGCAAACTGTGAAGATGTTGACTATATGCTCTCTTATTATTTTAAACCAAATCAGTTTACGAATGCACTTTCATCACTGTTACATCATGGTCTGCTTTCATTACCTTGCTTGGAGTTATGTATTCTACACGTTGCTTATGGGAAGCCTTTTCCACTTAAGCACAATTGATGCAAAGGCATTAAACTTTACAAACATCGTCGTACAAACAGATTGCTCATGTCTGGCTCATAACATATCAGCAAACGACACAGCTGAACTGTTTCCATTGAACTATAGTACCTCACTGAATGATACATTACAGCTACCCACACATGTATCTGCTTCTGACTATCCTACTGGTACTGTGGCTGTACTCAGTGTATTGCTTTTTACTAGTGTTGAAATCAATGTCTCCCTCTATTTCATTGCGTTTACGACGGTGATGTTTCGACGCTGCTGTCGTGTTTAAGCAAAGAACACTCTAGCATCCACCTGTAAAAATGGCTCGACGTCGTTCATCTCACCGTTCACGCAGACAAAAGTGTCAATCAAATGCAAACAAAAAATTCTGTCTCACGCTTCGTCGCTTATTAAAATTAAAGCCATCTCATCGATGTGAGGCAATGAAGCTGGCAAACAATGCCTTCATTCGTAAAATGTGTGCGGAAATACGAAAAGTGCGTTATATGACATTAAATAGCAAAAAGGCCAATGCAATTGCCAGACATGGTAAAGTTATTCGCACCTTGAGCAATCCAAAAACATCAATTCCTACAAAGCGCAAACTATTATCACAACGTGGTGTCTTCTTACCACTTTTAGCGCCCATCATCATGGCAGCTGCCGGTCCTGCTTTGGGAGGTTTAGCTGGTGCTCTCGCAAATAAAGGCATTAATGGATAGATACTAAGTTAAATGGTATGACTTTTCATCAAAATCAACATGGATTTCCGTTTACGCTGTAATCGCACTATGTGTATCGTAGGACC
The DNA here is from genome assembly GCA_907163375.1 of Prostheceraeus crozeri. NCBI lineage: Eukaryota > Metazoa > Platyhelminthes > Polycladida > Euryleptidae > Prostheceraeus > Prostheceraeus crozeri. Next base: position 49,452 of record CAJQUW010003743.1, read on the forward strand.
GTCTCATAGTGGGAAGACACATTTAACACTGCAATTGTTGGAGCGTCGTAATGAGATTTTTGACTGCATACCTAATCGCGTTGTTTGGTGCTATGGAATTTATCAACATAACTTACATCGTGAATTGGTTGGTAAGGGTTACTTGGTTCAACCGGGTATTATCAGCACTGCTGATATTCAACCCTATGATATTATCATTCTTGATGATTTACTTAATGAGAGTAAGAACTCACAAGAAGTAACTGCTATGTTTACCAAGGCTGCTCATCACAAACCATGCTTTATCATTTTTATTATACAAAATCTTTTTCCAAGTGGAAAGGAAGCACGGACTCGAAGTCTAAACACGCATTACTACATCATCTTTAAAAATCCTCGCGATAAAAGTCAAGTTGAATTCCTATCTCGACAAGTTCTTCCTCGCAATTCAAAAGCCTTGATTGAAGTATTTGAGGCTGCTACGGAAAAACCCTATTATTATTTATTTTTGGACTTTACCCAGGAGTGTCCTGAGGATTATCGCTTACGCAGTCATCTCTTTGAGAAACCCATGATCATATATAAATTGCTATAAGCGGTTTTCAACGCATGATTGCTATTCCACAAAATAATATATACATCTGACTACAATGCAGAGTGTTCATCAACCTTGGGCAAATCAAATGTCACAACTTAATCAGCAATATGAACAAGAAGCTGTACAAAGTAAAAATCCATATGATCGTTTGATAAAGCAGAGTTCTACCTTAGAAGAAATGAAACAATTGAAAGAAAAAATTCGCAATGATCTTTCGCTTGGTTCACCCAAACCCTATCGCAATCGCGCACTGAGCTTATATTGAAGTCTCGAACCCAACTTGAAAATCACACAACGAGGTGAAGTGGTAGGTGATGATGGTGCAGTCATTACGGACTCAAGAGTGGAAGATTTAATTAATCATGCTGTTCGTGATTGTCGTCGTCACTTTACACCTACAGGATGGGAGTTCTTTTTAAAAAGTATGAAGAAATTCAATGTCCCAAAAGCAATTCCTGGTCGTGATACCTTACAGGAAATGGAAAATGATTCTACACCTAGGAAGAGAAAGTTGCAAAGTGTAGAGAGACCTAAAAAGAGAATCAAGCAAACCTTGAAAACACCCGAGAAGTTGCCGAAGCATATACCAAAACTTTCAACACGTTATCCATCATTTGATTTTATCACAGATTTTTAATGAAGAAGCTATGTTGCAGCCGATGTTCAGAGTTGCCAAACATTCATGTGTCATTGAACTGTTTAAGTACATTTTCTAAAAGTGATTCATACAAGACGGCTCAAAAAAAAGTAGCAAAAGCAGGACTCACACACAAACGCAAACCCTAGCGGAGAAAAAGACTGATACTTTGAGGTAAATAAACGATCCCTCTTAATAGACGATGGATGAACATCTGAAATCAATTTACTATAGCCCAAAGCATTATGCAGGTTATGCTTCAGTGAAAAAGTTGTCACAAGCAAGTGGTTAATCACAGAAACAAGTGAAGAGATGGTTAAAAGCTCAACCTGCATATACATTGCACACACACGCTCGAAAACGTCATCCTACCCGTTCTTATATCGTTCATGATATTGATGAACAATGGCAAGCAGATTTGGCTGATGTTTCTTTATTAGCTAAAAAGAATGAAGGCTATCGCTTTCTCCTAACTGTCATTGACTTATTTTCTCGTTATCCTTGGGTTCAACCACTCAAGACAAAGCGTAGTGAAGAAGTGGCCGAGGCTTTCCAAAATATTTTCAGTGAAGGACGCATTCCCACACGTATTCAGACAGATCAAGGGAAAGAGTTTGAAAACAGACATGTGCGTGCTTTATTTCGCGAACACAACATTGAGCTGTTTAGTGTGAAAAGTGCATACAAGGCTGTAGTGGTCGAGCGCTTTAACCGTACACTGAAAACTCGCCTATGGCGCTATTTCACTGCAAAAGTAACACAAAAGTGGACAGATGTACTACAAGATACTGTACACGCTTACAATCATTCTGTTCATCGTATGATTGGTCACAAACCTGCTGACATAACTCCAGACATGGTGGATACAATCCGTGAAATCAATGCTAAACGCAAGCAACCATCACAAGGTAAACGTGACATTCAGGTTGGTGACAAACTTCGTATTTCCAAGGTGAAAAGCGTGTTTGCGAAAGGATATCTTCCCAATTGGACGGAAGAAATATCTACTGTCTCTGAGGTTAACAAGAAATTCAAGCCCACTACCTACAAGCCTCGTGATTATCATGGTGAAGAGATTGAAGGGAGTTTTTATCGTCATGAGATAACGTCCACCACCAAAGAAGATGATGACTACATGGTTGAAAAGATACTTCGCCACCAAATGCGACAAGGGGGAAGTGGAGCCTGGTGAAATGGACTGGCTATCCAAATTCAATGAACAGTTGGATTCTTCATTCTGACCTTTATCGTGTTAGTCAACGCTCCTAAGCAAAGCAATGAATTGTGTTAATATAAATAAATAAATATCTATGGATCAAACTGCTACGTTTTATTCTGCCCCTCCTATGCTAGTCATGGAGCTGGCTTTCCCGTTTATGCTGGATCGAGACGTCAAAAAGGGGGTAGTCTATTGGGTGCTGTCAAAGGTATGATGCTCCCCACTATCGCAAGTGTGGGAAAATCAGCTTTAAAGGAAGCTGTAGGATTAGCAGCAGATGTAGCAAGTGATGCGCTTTCAGGAAGATTGCCGATTCGTGAATCGCTAAAGCGTCATGGAATACAGCGTTTGAAGAATGCCGGTAAGGCTGGTATCAGGTCTGTCATCAGTCATATCAATCCACTCTCTACTTCAGGCAAACGTAAGCGAAGAGAATCTCGTATACCTCCTAGCAAACGCAGACGACATGGACTGTTTTAATTATGGAATGTAAAACCTCATCCCTTTGCTTATTTGATAGAACACCTACACAGACGGATATCATTAGAAATTATGTATCAATTCGTTATCCACAGACAAGCATCGATTCTGGTAGTGTCATTAAGTTTCTAATACCAGGAAATGATGCTGAGTACATCAATGTAAATGACATCAATCTACATGTTAAGTTTAAGATAGTAAATAAGGACGGCACTAACCTTGACGACAAGGACAAAGTAGCCGTGAATAACTTGGCAATAGCAACGCTCTTCAAGGATGTATCATTGACCATTGGTGAAACTCGGGTTGAAGGTGGTCAACACAGTTATCCCTATCTCGGTTATTTTTCAACAGTCATGCAGTTCCAGCCACAAGCACAAAAGAGTCACATGGCTGTTATGGGTTGGTGTAAAGATGAAGCTGGTAAATTTGATAGTGACAAAAACAAGGGATTTGTCACTCGTGAAAAGTGGACTGCAGAAAGTAGGGTGTGTGAATTATATGGTCCCCTATACTTGGACTTTTTCCGTCAATCACGTTTCTTAATGTCAAAAGTAGACATGCGAGTTCATCTCTTGCCGAACGATCCTAAATTTGTATTGAATTCTTATGGAGCAAAGACTGAGTTTAAGATTGTGTTTGAAAGTGTTAGACTTTATGTGCGACGAATGACAGTGAATCCTTCGGTGATTAATGGTCACGAGATGGGTTTGAAGAAGTATGATGCTCTTTATGATGTAAATCATACTGAGATCCATAGTTTCACCATTCCTCGTGCGCAAAAGAGCTTTGTCAAAGATAGTTTGCTTCCTATACAATCACCAAAAATGATCATTGTGGGATTGATTGCAAATGATGCAAGTAGTAAGCAAGTGACAAACACCAGATAGCGCAAGATGGCGGCCGTTTCCCACCCTACCCCCCTCCTCTCTTCCTCCTCCTCCTCCCTATCCTGGGGTGTTGTGCCGCCCGGGTGGGCTTGGGTGCCGGCCTGGTGGACGTGGTGTGCCGGCCTGGTGGACGTGGTATCCATCGTCTTCCTCGTCAAAAATGGGCTCGACAAGTTTTTCCACCCCGGGGGGGGAGGAAATCCAATGCGCGAGTGCTACCATCGTCTTCCTCATCAAAAGTTGGATCGACAAGTTTTCCACCCCGGGGGGAGAGGGAGGGAGGAAATCCAATGCGCGAGTGCTGCCATCGTCTTCCTCATCAAAAGTTGGATCGACAAGTTTTTCCCACCCTACCCCCCCCCCCGGGAGAGCTTGCTTCAATTTTGCCTTCCAGTGGTCGGATGGAGACATATGATAGCTCGTTTGAAAGCTTATGATGAGACGAATTCAGTGGAGACCCATCTGAGTGTCTACCATGTGCTCATACCGCTCTCTGTTCTTCATGTTATGCGACTTTGAAGACTAAACATTGCCCTTTGTGTTCTGAGAAAATCTATTCAACTGCCAAGGTCTATCTCCCATGATGGGAAACAACTTGATGCTATTGTCCAATGAGAGACGCCGTCCAATGAGAGTCCAGCATTTCATTATAAATAGAGAGCTTCCCACAGCGAGAATCATTCTATCATTGAATCGTACAAGTGACGGACGCACATTCTCTCTCTCTTGTTCCCTATTATATTACCTAACTAAAATGGTAAGTCGCTATTTCCCTCCCTCTCCTCCCTTGAATGTTAACTTAATACGATCTTTTTCATTTTCATGCATCTACTCCATCTGCTGCTACACTAGTAGGACGAAGTGGCGGTCAGGCGTTACAAGGTTCGCTACAATCAGATCATCTACAACTGAGGCCAGTGGAAGAAACAACCAAGGTACATAATCCTACACCGCTACAGCGTAAATTTAAACAACTCTTGCGTTATGACGATCATAGCGTAGTCCTACAAACCGGAATGTTCCCTTCCACAGACGTCAAGATAATGCGCAATCAGTATGGGGACTACATACTGATCCCCGTGAGTCCGTACATTCGCCACCAACTTGATATTATTGAAGAGTACGTGACATTAAATATGGACATTCCTGCTCCTCTTGCTCAAGAGTGGAAGGCGAGAGATGACAAGGATACTCCCTATAGAAAGATTTGGGATGGCAATCAAATTTGCCTACCGGTATCACATTGGTGCACTTACTATAAGAAGGAGGGAGATCATTCAACATCCATCACATGCGACGAGCTCGGAGAAGGCACTTGGGATATCCTTTTCAAAGTGAATGGAGTATATTACGGTCGGCACAAGGATAATAAAATAGCCTCTCTCTCTATGCATATGGAATCCATCCTATATAGCCCAAAACCACCCAACGTGGACGACATAATTGATCAAATCCTTAACAGCAGTGGTACGAAGCGCAAGTCGGAGAAGAATGCTGCATCAAAACGCAAATCAAAGAAGGAGAATTACTAATCCTTTCCTAACTCTACCCTATGACAATTCGCTTATGTGCTTTCAGTGTCGTGAACGTGGTCTTATTAGATACATTTTACTTCTTCGTTGCCATCATGTTATTTGTGTATTTTGCCGTGAAAAGCATCGATGTAATTCTTCATTTTGTAATATGTTATAGAACGTTTCCTTAGATGTGTAATTTTCCGTTTTAGGCTTCTATCATCATTTCTATGGATTGTGAGGGTGAACCTGTACAGGAGCTCAGTGCTATTGCTATGAACAATTGGACATATCAGATTGTTAGTGTCTATCATCAACATGCCAACTGTGATCCCAATGTTGATCAATGGGCGAGAAAACACATTCATGGACTTAATCTGAAATATTTGCAAGACTATGGCTTTTCTTGTGAGAGTGCTCTTCTTATTGACTTTAAACGATGGTTAGCTGCTTTCAATGTTATACGCATCTTTTGTAATAATCCTGGTAAGGAGAGGAAAGTATTTCCCAATCTAATCATTGATGATATTTTGCTCCCACCTTGGGATAGTAGAGTGAATCAACATTATCATGAAGTCACGAAACGTTTTAAGGATTTGTCTGTTCCTATTTTGTCTGTTCGTTGTAGTAGCTACGTTCATAACCAATGCTTCTTTCCTCCTTACCTCAGCACTGCCAAAGTCCTGTATGGTTATCATTGCTCGCTGTATGATAGTTACCAGCTGTATCTATTTTATCTGTTTAAAACCATTGATTTGTAATGCATGCTTGTTACTATTATTCAATAAATGTTACTATGAGAAGAGTTGTTGTTTTCATGCAATGGATGGGTTAGATAAAGGGCGATCATGTCTTTCTCAAACGACTGCGGAACATTACATTTTTATAGGCAAAGTTTAAAAGGAGCTGTTCAAGATTATGTGATAAATTTTCATAAAGATGAGACCGACATCAAAGCAGTGGTCGATGATGCTAGCACTCTATTTCTAGAGTTAATGAATACATTCTCTGATAGCATTGTCATGGCGCGATTAGTTGCGAAAATTAAGTTTAGTCATTTTGGAAAGGAAGAGGTGGAAAGTCGCTCTTTCCATTTTGCTTCTTATTCAATGGAAGTGGTAGATCACCCCAAAGAATTTTTCAAAAGACATATGATAAAAATTGCTGAACGTCTTAACGCATTTAACCATCATGGTAGCAGTCTAGTGATTGAAGCGATTTCAGATATTCACATTCAACTTTCCATAAAGAAAAATTGAAAATGCAGTGGTACTTGATTGTAGCACAACTGGTTTTCGAGCTATGTCTGCTCACTCTCGAAGTATATTCCTTCTGTACATGCGTCTATTATTTAGAAAAGGCTAGCAAATTCATATCTTCAAAAAGACTTGCTATAGACGTTACCAGTAACGGTGAAACTATGTGTTGTGATGTATGTAAGCGAAAGGATGGAAATGAAAAGCGCATCTTCAAGAGATGTAAGCATGCTTTTTGTCAACGCTGTTTCATACGTAATTGCATTCAACTTTGCAAATGTAACCACTGTGATATTGCTCATTTCGAGTGTCACTTATGTCGCAATAGTTAGTACCTATGCAAATGTGGTAAAGACAGGTTTTAGCAAAGACTAACACGGAAAATGGCGAAACGTAAAATGACGAAACGTAAAAGTCAAAAGTCTTCAAAGTTTTCTTCAGCCATTCAAGCTCTCCGACGAATGAAAGCAAATCAGCGATACAATGCTATACGACATGCTAACGATAAATTCATTTGTGAAATTATTTCTCATGTGAGAAAGTTGAGGACGAAGAAATTAGCACCAAAACAACGAAAGTTACTTAAGCGATATGCCACAAAATTGCGTTTCATTTCCAATCCTAAAGTCACCCTTCAAAGAAAGAGGAAAACTCTAACACAAAAGGGTGGTTTCCTTTCAGCAATACTTCCGATGTTAGCTCCTGTCGTGGGTAACCTATTGGGTAATATCTTTGGCTCTAAGCGTTAATTATGCAAATGTTGAATCTCGAAGTATTAAAATGGATTTCAGACTTCAATGCGATAAAGTTCTGACTGTATCAGGTCCATCTCATGCAGGTAAAACTGTTTTCACGCTGAATTTATTGGATAAAAGAAGGGAGTTGTTTAGGGAACCTATCAATCGAGTGATTTGGTGTTATGGTATTTATCAACCGTCGCTGTTTCAGGAATTGCAAAGTCGCAACTTTATTCGACATGAAGGAATTATTGCAGTGGATAAACTTCAGTCTAATGATGTTGTTGTATTGGATGATTTATTAAAAGAAAGTAAGAATTCAAAAGATGTTACAGATATGTTCACTCGCGCAGCACATCATAAAAGGTGCTTTATCATCTATATCACACAAAATTTGTTTCCTGATGGAAAAGAAGCTCGTACACGAAACCTGAATACACACTATTATGCTATTTTCAAGAATCCGCGAGATAAAAGTCAATTTGAAATTTTAGCGCGACAAGTTGCACCCAGAGGATCAAAAGCCTTAATTGAAATTTTTCAAGCAGCTACTGAAAAACCATACGGTTACTTATTCATTGACTTTACGCAAGAGTGTCCGGAAGAATTTAGATTTCGAAGTGATATTTTGAAACTCCCATGATTATCTACAAACTATGAGTTCTTATTCTCGCATGATTGTTATTCCTCAGGATGAATATGTACAATTGACTGCCATGCAGCAAGTAAAGCAACCTCTTGCAAATCAAATGTATAGGAAAGAAATAGATTATCAGCAAAATGTTCACATCAAAGATCCACATCGTGCTGTATTATTACAATCGGAAACTGTTGAGCAATTGAAAAACTTGAAGAATAAGATGCGTGACTCTGTATCGACTGCTACACCTTTAGCATCTCGCGCACATGCCATATCTCTTTTCAATAGTATTGAACCCCATCTCAATGTAAATGATAGAGAAGAAATCATTACAGATGAAAATAAAGTGATTGATGCTTCACGTTATGAAGACTTGATTCAGTATGCGACACGTAGAAAGCGCCGTCAGGGCTATGTTCCACCTGGTTGGACATACTTTCTTAAACTATTGAAAAAGCATAATGTGCCAAAATTTGCTTTGAATAATGAGACATTGAAAGAACTTGATTCAACAGTGGCTACTGCTCCAATGCTTCAGACGATGAAAATGCCAACAAATTGGTTTAAGGCGTCACCTGCTACATCCCCTCCCACACTCACTAAGCAAATAAGAGGAAGAACTCGACGTAGATCTACACCACCACTAAAACTAGTAAAAGGAAAACGTAAAACAGCTCCTCCCAAGAAATACATGTTCTCAGACTATTAATATGAAGCAGATGTGTTGCTTACCATGTAATGAGCCGCCAGAGGTGAATGTCGTTGTCACTTGCACTTGCTGCGCCAGCTCTCACAATGAGACCCCTAAGCAATGTGAACACGATCGCAAAACCGCTAAAGCTAAATGCTGCAGTTGTTGCAAATGTAGAAAGGCAAGAAAGCAAAAAGTTGAGAAGGAGGAAAAAGAGTCAGTCGTCATCGACTGAGCGTTTGAAGTCAATCTATTATGATATAAAACATCCGGCAGGATTTGCATCTATCAAGAAATTATCAAAAGCGAGTGGTCTTCCACAATCACAAGTGAAACGATGGTTAAAGGGTCAGGCTACCTATACACTCCACAAACAAGCGAAAAACAAGTACCGCACCCGCCATTATATTGTTCATGACATCGATGAACAGTGGCAAGCAGATTTGTGTGATGTTGCCTCCATTTCAAAACATAACTCGGGCAATAATTTTATTTTAACCGTCATTGATATTTTCTCGCGTTATGCGTGGGCTCAACCTTTAAAAACTAAAGAGGGGAAAGGAGTAGCAAAAGCATTCCGAACAATTTTTCGAGAAGGTCGGATTCCAAAAAGAATTCAGAGTGATCAAGGAAAAGAGTTTGAAAATCAGCATGTGAGAAGATTATTTGAGAGGCATGACATTGAGTTGTTTAGTGTAAAGAGTGCTTATAAAGCTGCACTCGTTGAACGTTTTAATCGCACTTTAAAAAATCGCTTGTGGCGACATTTTACTGCCAACTTGACACAAAATTGGACAAAGGTTCTACAAGACACACTCCATGCCTACAATCACTATCCATCGTTCTATTGGACTCAGACCAGTAGATGTAAATGCTGACAATGTAGATAAAGTGCGCGAATCATTCCAACGTAAACGCACTCATGTGAAAAGTGATGTGAAAATTGGTGATAAAGTTCGTATCTCAAAAGTGAAAAGTTTTTTTTGCTAAAGGGTACCTTCCGAATTGGACAGAGGAGGTATTTACAGTATCAAGGATTAATCAAAAAGACTCTCCGACCACCTACAAGTTGAAAGATTACGATAATGAAGAAATTGAGGGTAGCTTTTACCGCGATCAGATTGAGGTAGTCACTGAAAGTGAAACATATTTGGTAGAGAAAATCATTCGATGTAAAAAACGCCAAGGTGAAGAATGGTGTCTTGTTAAATGGACTGGTTATCCTTCAAGTATGAACTCTTGGATGCGTCGTGCCGACATCTTTCATCTAAGTGATCGACAGTGATTCATGCAAAGTTGTAACTAACAATGTTTAGGGTTTGAGCTATGAATCCAACTGCCTCATTTTATTCACGACCCTCCTATGTAAGTGGTGGAGGACAAATTTACATCGGCGCTCGCCGCCAACGTGGAGGTAGCATACTTGGTGCACTGAAATCTGTTGTAGCACCTCTCATATCCAATGTCGGTAGATCTTTAAAACGAAATGTTTTAAGTAATGCCGTTGGCTTTGCTGGTGATGTTGCTAGTGATCTTTCCAGAGGTAGAAGTTTTAAGAGCAGTTTGTTGAATCGTGGGAAGGAACGCGGTTTAAAAACATTGAAGCAGACCTTTGCTGGTATTACTCAAGGAAAGAAATCACCTAAACGAATGAATAAAGGAAGGAGGAAACATCGCGGAGCTGGTAAGGTGCGATCTTCAGTCAAAAGGCATTCACGCAAACGTCGCAGAGGCTCTAATCATTCATCAGGCGCTAAACGACGATGCTGCTATAACTTCTAATCATGAAGTGTAAAACTTTCGGTTTTTGTTTGTTTGATCAACAAGCCATACAGACAGATATTCTTAGTTTAAGTATTGTAGATTATCATCCTCGAACAGCTGAGAATGCTGGCCCCATTGAATTTGTTATTCCTGGTGGTAGTGATGACTACATAGATTTGAGTTATGCGATGCTTGACTTGAGGTTTAGAATTCAGCAAGCAGATGGAACTGCTATTGACGATGCACATAAAGTTGGACTGAACAATTTACCATTGACTACATTACTTCGCGATGTTTCTCTAACGATTGGAGAGCAGCAGGTGGAAGGTGGTCAAAGCGATTATCCCTATAAATCATATTTCAATCATGTATCACAGTTTCATCCAGCAGCACAAAAAAGTCATATGGAAGCCATGGGATGGTACAGAGATGAAGCACGAAAATTTGATGTTGAAACAAACAGTGGCTTTGTAAAGCGATCTGCTATGATTAAAGATAGTAAAGTATGTCAGCTATATGGTCCGCTGAATTTAGACTTCTTTAGACAGTCAAAGTTTTACTCTGTAATACCAGCATGCGACTCAAGCTGACATTGAATAAGCCTGAATTTGCGCTGAATGCATTTGGTAAAGTTGACAATTTTAGAATTCATGTGGAAGATATTGCACTTTACATTCGTCGAGTAGTACCGAATCCAAGTGTCATTAGAGGACATGCTGAAGGTCTTAACCGCCAAAATGCCATTTACCCCGTTCAGCATACAAAGCTTCTCACCTTTACAATTCCGAAAGATCAAAAGAGTTTCATGAAAGATGGCCTCTTTCCATCGGAAGCACCGAAGCTCCTCATGGTGGCAATGGTTGAAAATGATGCATTTAATGGTAATATAAAGAAGAATCCTTTCAATTTTAAACACAATCAGTTAAGTGAAATTGCTTTACGTGTAAATGGTGTGAGTCATCCTGGTCCACCCTACAAACCAGATTTTGCTGCGGATCAATTTATGCGCAGTTATGTTGATTTTATGGATGTTTTTGGCTTTTACAATACGGATGACACCAACGGACTTACTATGAAAGAGTTTAAGAGTGGATATACTATTTATGCATTTGATTTGACTGCTGACAGCGATATTAGTGCACCCTATCGTCAAGCGAACGTGCCTCATAATATTCGTTTGGATTTGACGTTCAAAAGAACACTACCTGAGACGATCAATGTATTAATTTATGCAGTCTTCGATTCAAATATTGAAATTACAAAGTATCGTGACGTGATTCTTCAGTATAATCGTTAATGAGTTGGTTGACTGCTGACGATATTAAGACTAAAGTGCAGCGTAATGCAGACGAAGCGACGTTGAAAGCTTTCGATAATGTCTATTCACTCGATACCTTACCACCTGCAGTAAATCACTATCCATCTTTATTGTGCTAAACACTCATTCGCAGAATTTAGGCGGTGAGCATTGGAAAGCGATCTTTATTGGAGAAGACCGACGTGGTGAACTATTTGACTCTCTTGCTCAACCTCCAAATATACCAACACAGCAGTGGTTGAGAAAACATACGCGTCAATATCAGCGAAATGAACGCATACTACAACATCCACTTTCATCAACGCGTGGTGCTTTTGTACTGTACTTCATCTTAAAACGTTTACATGTATCTCGATTTGTATCTGTTATTCAAAACTTCTCATCTAATCAATCCTCTAATGAAAAACTGATTTGTAAGTTCTATCATGATTTGAAATAAAAACATCATGTTGGAAAAATTGTTTTTTATTTTACAATCCGCTGGGTACGTACATACTCGATGAGATAGTCTAGGATCACATTTGCTTGTACATGAGATTTTAGTCCAGTAATGATCACTTTACTATTATGAAAGATTGCCACATGCATAGGTAACCAACAACTAATGAGAGCTGCAAGAAAAAGTTCGGGATTCATAACACAAATTGTAACTGCTGGTACGAATCTTCAAAAATGATACACTTTCACTCAATTGAGTAGAGATCACCATATTGTCCACAGTCAGATTCGACATCACACACCTCTCCCTCTTCCATATCCGACGTAGTAGTCTTTGTAGCTCTAAGCGCATTGACTGCGCCGATGAATGAGAAAGGGCGCCGAGAATCTGTACAGTCCCATTTGGGAAGAGTTGAAGATTCCGTGAATTGTTCATCTTCACCACTAACATTTGAGGTCGGCCCGGGTAATACTTGCTGTTTGGAAGCTGTTGGTGTAATGTTGTCAGATCGATTTTGGTGTAGAGTCTGAAGCGACGGAGAATGTTGACGATGGTGTAGCGATGGCGCTTCATGATGAAAGAATGAGTAAATTGAACGATGTACCTTCCTTTTATACTTTTCCCAACTACCTTGATGAAATGTGAAGTTAGTATGAAGTTGGGAATGATAGAGTTGAATTCGCCGATTGTTGACGCGCAACCAGATGCAATTTCCAATACGTGAATGTCTTTTCATATAGAAGTATTTCAAATCCTTCATGATATGATGTAGAGATTGAAAATGACGATAAGATAAAGCAAACTCTCTTCTCACATTTCCAGTTGAATCTTTGAAATAGACGTTTCGATCATGATCCGTTTCAATACGTTGTAGGGAATCTAATTTCCAACTCATGGTTCGTGGTAGTCATGTCTGATTAAGATTTGCATAGTAGGGCGATGAACTCACGACGAATAAATGTCATGATGGAGCGATGTATGTATCTTCTACACTTCTCCCAATTGTATTTGCGAAACGAGAAACAGTTTGCGGAATGAGAATGGTAGATTTGAATTTCATTTCTGTAATGTTGAAGCCAAACTTGATCACCCAAGGAGATGAATCTTAATGTTTCAAAATATTCCAAATCCCTCATGATATCATTGAGGTTGACAAATTGTCGCCATGTTAATGTAATACCTCTTGATGTATGACCATGAGAATTTTTGAAATGTACGTTTCCATCACGATCAACTCTGATATATTGTAGAGAGTCCAAAATCCAAGTCTTCATGATGTTATGCAAAGTCGCAGATCAGCAATATAAAAATGTCGTTTTATCATATTTTCCTTAGCAATGCGGCCGCAAATAGATTTGCTAGTAATCGAGCCGCACTCTTTTCTACTCCCATTGATCATACACAACAGCTAAATGGAAATTGGAAATTGGGAAGTGGGTGTCACTTAACTTGTTTATAGCAACTGTGTCTATACTTTTGATCATGAGGTGATGACTATTAATATGAGACGTACAGCTGCTTACCAATGTGAAAAGGGCTGCCGAGTATACATTCCACAGTGGTCAAAGAAAGATCTCTTATCATGTAAAAAGTTTATATATGATTTCTTGAATAAAGCGTGTAAACATATTGTCCAATTTACTCCGCACAATGATGATCATACTTATGTACATCATGTAGTTGAGAAAGATTGGATTGTTGGTTTAAGTCCAAGTTTAAGAAGTGATTTAGGCTACCTCGCTAGCGCCTTAACAAGCTATGATAATTTTAACGTTAATTACCACATAAGTGGTCATAAACAGTTAATATATCGAGAGGAAGCTTATTATGTAGATCTTATTCCAAAAAATGAGAAGACGTTGGTGAAGAAGATTGTGATTAAGGCAAGAAAGACAAACATGACTCCTGAAACATTATTGAAGAAATTTAATTATCTCCTTCGAGTTGATGGTAAACAAGTGGCAACATTGACTTATATCAAATCATCTAATCATATTGCAATAAGTAAATTAAATGATGATGATCTAGTATTGTTTGTTCAAAAGATTTTCATCAGTTCTTGCGACATCATTCTGCAGCTGTTCATGGAAAATTTGATATGCAACATTTACCATGTGAAAGGTCAAATCAATTTGATACAGAATGGAGCGTATCTTTATACAGAAAGTGTGTAGAGCCTTTAGGTGGTATCTTACATGAAACAAGAGTGTTGATGCCTCGCATCATTACTTCATTTAAATTGGTTGTAGATTATTTAAATGAAGTGATTAATGAGCAACATATTTCATTTTCTGAAAAAGAAGGTACTTTGTCTCTCACTATAAGTGGAAAAGGTATTGAACTAATTATGGATAAAACTCTAATGGACATTTTGGGTTTTGATCAAAATATCTTTAAAAGTGGTACTGTAACCAAAGCTAGCGCAGACATGTCGCTATCGCGTCGTATTAACTATTTTCAGATATATTCCAATATTGGTGAAGATGTACGTGTGGGAGATGTTGAAGCTCCATTGCTAGCAATGATACCATACCAGCCAAAAAGCTGCAGTATTTTATCTGAGCATACTTTCAAGAAAGTGCATTATACAAAGCTGAAATCAAACTACATCCCACAAATTGATATTGCCATTTATGACGATGCTGGTGCGTTGATTCCTTTTCATAAAGATGCTGTGACAAGTATCACACTCCATTTCCGAATGAAGAGTTAATGCAAAAGTATGCTAATATATTTTTCCAATGTGAATAATATGGAAAGTGAAAATAAGGACTCGTTTCTAATCTACTTACCCAGTAATGCTTCTATGAATAAATTTCCCAAAAATAAACCATCAGACTATCGAGTAGAATTAAATCGTCCACTACATTTAGAAGGTGAATGGGAGGTTGGCGTTTCTAGTATTTGCTATGATAGCAATATTCAGAATGTGAATGATTTGGAAGAAATGATAATGACTCCTCGCACCCATGATGGAATAACGATGAATAATGCATTCCAGTTCCCATACAATTTAACATCAGATGGAAAGTGGAACTATGAATGGATTCAGATAAAATCAGATTATTATGAACCATTTGGGAATGAGAAAATTATTAAGGCGTTCAATAGTGGTAATACTTCCATCATGAAGAATAAAAATCAGAAAGCTTATGAGTTTACTATCTATCATTGGAGTGGGAGACAGTTCCTTCGCTTTCATTCTTTTACTAAAGGTCTTACACTGAGGTTGGATAATGAATTCTATCTACATCTCGGTTTTGGCCATGGACTACATCTAACGTCAATTGCTACTGCAAATGTTAAAAAAGTTTATTCAAATCGAATCAACAAATTTCATTATAGATTTAAAATATTTGATGAAGATGTTGTAGAATGTGAAGAACGCATCATTTTGAAAAAGCGTGGTGTTCAACCTTTATCACTTATTGAGTTAGTAAAACGATGGAATGAGACTGTGGTTAAGAAGTATGGAGAGAAAATTATGGCGGACAAAAATAAGTTGGTCATTCAGAAATATAATGACAAACTTACAGTTTATTTCTCTCCAACCTTGCGTCATTTTGTAAGACATTATACACCTATTATTGGAAGCGGTGTGGTGTATGCTTCTCATGAATATCACACTAAAGCTGATTCAGTTAATGATGAATGGTGGGTGGACATCTATGGTGATCGCATCAAGAAAATTTACCAGTCTTATGAAGAATCTAAAGTTGCTATCAATATAATGCCGCGTCTATATCATACAGTTGAAAGCTTCATTCATGTAGTAAATCCTTATATACAGCAGAAGTTGAAGCATGTGATGAAAAGTAAATATGATGTAAAGACACACCACATTTCGTTTTCAATTGAAAATCAACGCGTTGTTCTGAAACTGGGTGATGACATTCAATGTCAATTGAGTAAAAATTTGAAGAAACTCTTTGGTTTTTCAATGCTACAAACAGTGTTTACTGCTGCGCATACGATTGGTATAGAAACACCAATGACACTTGATAAACATGAACAGCACCTTTACATTCAAAGTGATTTGATTCTACCTATTTCTGTTGGTGAGAAAAAAGAATACATTTTACGTGATTTCATTCATGATAAAGACGCTTCATATGGAATAGTCGAGAAGATGTTTGAATCTATTTTCTATCATCCCGTCATCAAACAAATGATACCCTCTATTGCTATCAAAATTACCAATGGTTTACAATAGTGCATCTACGTGAAAGATACTAAATCCCTCATAACGTTAGTGTTTCGGAAAACAAAGTGAAGTCTTTATACAACATTTATTGAAATATGTACATGAATGTGAAGCAATAGACTTTATACAACATCCACTATATACATGAGCGCACTTAAATAAACATTGCAATATACAAAAAGTCTTTTTACTTCGTGAAGGGTGGAAATATACAGGGATAGGAAAAATGTCTTTCAGTGGAAAAGTCATCACATGGGGAATGTACAGATGTGGACACATATTCACAAGGAAAAAACAATCTCATGCGATACATAAAACAACAATGTTTATCTACAGAAATCAACATCAAAATACTAAGTTAAGGATGATTATGCTAAGACGTCTCCTGAATGTGGTAGTGTGGGTTTAATTCTTTTGGGTGGTGGTATGCCTGTATCAGGATGTCCATGTGGAAGAGATATGTTATGTCCTATCCAACACCTCTTATCCTCCCATGCTGAAAGCGCCCGTTTCTTAAAAGTATAAGTTTTGATCTCATGCGACTTAGATTTTAAGATTGTCATATTGACAAACGTTATATTTTTATTTCTATAGGCTCCTTGAAATTCTTATGTTTCATGTTTTGCACAATGGATTTTGATATGCCTTTAGCGCGCTTAATGCTATCATCATTATCCTTTAATTTCATAGAATACATTTTAGGGCGGAGGAGAATCATTTCAGCTATCTCCTTCCCTGCTGTTTCATCCTTAAAACAACCAAGTTTGGCCTTATTTTTGATGGAGTATAGTGGATGATCAGCAGGATAATTTGATGTATCAAAATATCTTTCTAAAGATTTTCCTACTTCATTAAAATTTAAATCTTTTTGAGTGGCAATACCTAAAAAGAAACTATCTGTGTCACCACCCAACAAACGAACCTCTTTTACGAGAGGACACGGTTTTAGTATTTTATAGAAGAGTTGATACATTTCAAGCTTGGAGTAATCTAGAACAGCTTGACCAATATAGATGGGTTTGCACAACTCAACTTCAGATTTTATCATTTTAATACCTACAAGAACCTCATCGATTATGTCTCTATCGATGAATAGAGGTGATGAGGTCAATTTGTGATACTTTTGATCATCATTAACTAGTTTGTAGTTTACGCGCTTTCTAACATCCTCCATCGTCTTACCAAATAGACTGTTGTTCTTATACTTATAAAAATCTTTTTCAAAATTATTTTGGGCTAGTGCACGTTTCTGGCTGTTACTATCTATGTAGGGTTTCTGTCTAAATTTAATAATGCGGTGAACTCTTTTTAAAATCATGCCCATTTCTAAATAAAATTTTATGATGCTAAAGTGGACTAGATAGTTTTCTTTATCATATTGAGTGAGCAAAAGTTTGCGGCAAGGCTTATACTTGGGTTGTCCACATGATTCTAAATCTTTATGAAATTGTTTCATAAAGTCGGAAAACATATCTTTACTCACTTCACCTGATTCGGGTGCGAGTGGAAAATCTACGGTTTTATGTTTAATATTATTTGGATAGATTAGATCTATCTCAAAATAATATCCCCAATCACCTTCATCTGGAATTGCTAGTATGTTAGAAGGGTTGGAGAAATGTTGAATTTCACTATCATCTAACCAGCTAAACACAGAGTGAGGTAGCGGTTTTGATAATGAACTACCATACAAATTATTTTGGTCATAATACTTAAGATGAGTATGATCATTACCTACTGTTTCAGATTTTAACCTATGTTTATTTACAAATGTGAGACCACCGCGAATTCCTCGCTCAAATAAATTATACATCTCTGGATCTTGTAAGAGATGAATGGTCTCACCAGTCATTTTAAAAGCAGACTTAAATGACATGGCTGGTAGACTGACAAAGTGGACGGGATCTAACTTATCTTCTTCTAATGCCACTCGTCGAAACTCTTGGAAAACGTCAGCCAGCAAAAACACATCTAACTTAAGATAGGCAATCATATATTCACCAAATGTATGGCAGTCAAATTTTATCCATGCCTCTTGAGCATGTTCATAGTCCTCTACTGGACAATCTTGATCCGTCAAATCATTTTTAAATTTATCTATGGGTGGAAGAGAAGTCTCACCGAGTTTACTAATCGCATCAAGATATGTATATGGAAAGACTCCTTTCCGTGTGATGACTTCATTAGTTAAATTTGGATATTGTTTCTTAAGATTTTGTGTTAGTGGAAGAGACTTTAGATTTAGCACGAGAGAGGCCAGTGATGCAGCCATAAATTGATAGGAATCTAAAAATTTTATATTAAAATAGACCGTCTTATTTTCTTTGGTTTTATCGACGGGTACTTTTGCTGTCATGGCCATAAACTTTTCTCTCGTTTGAGCTATTACATCAAACTTCCACTCTTTCATTTGGCCTAAACCTCCTTTTATTATCATATGGCTATCATAGCCCTTAAAATTATGGAAAATAACGGGTAATGTACGCCGCTTCATCCTCAGCGAAAAATTACATTTTGAACAGATTGCGTTTCTAAATTTACCAGTAATGTGATCATGGTCGCACACTTTCTTAATCTTATCATCAAATGTTTTACTACATTTGGAGCAAACGTTGCAACTATCAAATTTTGCTTGATCATCTGCTGTCATATGCAATGATCTGCGATAGAGTTCACCATCATGTTTTTGTTGAAATTTTACAGCCTGTTCGAGGAATTGTAGGAAATGGTAAATACAATCCTCACCTTGCCAGACGCGCATTTTATTTTGCCTACCCCTAAAGTGATCATGCCATACTTCATAGCAGGAAATGGCTGCTGGTCGATGGATGTTATCATCGATATAACATTCGATGTCAGCATAGATGACACGAAGAGGACTTAGTTCATCGCCATTCTCTCCATATGAAAACTCCTTATCTTTGGGCATGCGTTCCATTTGCAGTTTACCTCGCTTACACCACTCATAATGAGTTTCAAATTTAGTTTTCCTCCTAAAGTGGCGAATACATCTGTCGCAGTAATATAACTCTCTACTAGAGTTTTCTAAGAGGTGGTATAAGCGAGAGATTTGGGAATACCGCAGTAGTGCCATTCCTCACTATCATCCTGTTTTACTAATAACAGGTTTACTGTACGTTCATAACAACTCGAACGCGAGTTGTAGCGCACACCCTTCAATCCTTTTTCCCAAACATGGAGAACTATTTTAATGTTGTTCAATTTTTCAAATTTTTCTATATCTTTAATTTTCATATCGTCACTATTACAGTCATCGAAGTTTAATTCATTCTCCCACTGCCTATAGCTATATGTGCGATTTCGATTCGCATTGATGTCATAATAGTGGAGAATGGAGAGGACAGCATATTTAAAACATTGCGATTCGCAATCGACATTGATGACTGCTGTTTTGTTTTTTAAATTTTTTGGAAGTTTAAAGGAGCCTCGACCACTATGATTTCCTAATAAACTGATTTTAAATAAGGCGGACTCAATGCCGTCAAAAATGAGACCGCTATCGCGCTCGTTAAATTTATCAATATTTAATTTTAATCCTTGGATGTGAAAATTTATCCAAGACTCATAGTCTACAACCTCGGTTGCAGGAGAGGAGGGTATGTGAAACTCCAACCTCTCTATTATTTGTCCAGTATGGTGGTCGATTTTTACATATTTTATTTTAAGATAGATGAGCGCCTTCATCCTAAAATTGTCTAAATTGTTGAAGAGCGCTTCTATCAATGATGAATTTTGATGAAACCATTCCTCAAAGTCAGCAATGGTTTCTGAGGAGTCCATCTGGTAGTTCCTCACTAAATTATTTATGGACACTTCAGTGAGTCGGATAGAGGAGGTACCGTTGGTGTAGGTATCGTTCGTGTGTGTATGTTGAAGTCTGTGCGAAGATAGTTCAAAACGTGTCTCGAAAGACTGAGCGCACAAGTCGCAAGAAAAGGAGACGACGTTAACAGAATCATCCCCACCTTCGGAGATTGATGCCGGCTTAGGTCGACAAACACCTCGCTTGATGTGTCGGGTGAGATCCCATTTCCTCGTGAAGATGTGCCCACAGTCAGCACATTCCCACTCGTTGCCATGTCGCGACAGTTCTGAGGTGGAACTCACATCACCTGAAAGAGAAATCATTCTATCATCTCTGTTCAAGCCTCAGTGTATTGTTACAACCTATCTTGACTCAATAACTCTAAACTTTCCTCGAGAAGGGAGGGCGTTGGTGATGAAGTTGATGCCTGAAATTGAGGAAGATGCTATTAGTCACACGTTTGAGGGAGATGAGAGAGGAAATCTTTAACTTACCATTTTAATGAAATATGATCAGACAGAATAATAGTCAAAGAGAGAGAGAGAGATCGTGCGTTTGTCACTTGTATGATTAACAGATTAAATGAAATGACATGAATGTCACTTTGCTTATATACTTTCATTCTCTTCATTCATTGGATGTTCATTCTGATTGGATGCTTGTTTATACTTAAGAATTAGAAAAATGTTAAAGTTATCACTATTCAAAGTCAGCATTTCAAAGACAACATGACAAGTCCTCCAACAACACCAAATACCGCATTGGAGTTCTCCTCTCCATGCACATCAGCAAAGGTGCTCGTTACACCAAATGCACCAAGAAAGGCGAAGGTGGAGAAGACATACAATCTCGACAATATACGAAAGTTATCATTATCGGAGGACGATGAAGAGGAGTTGCCCGACCTAACAGGCATACGGTGGAAATATTTACAATATGATACCGAAGGGGTGATGGAGATGACCAGCAAGTTGCACTTGCATCAAATATGGGAGTGGTACACCCCTAACTCCCAACCGCGAATCGAGGCGGAGTGGGCGTACATTGACAAAGTGAGGGACGCTGCAGAAGAACGTTTAAAGCAGCTCAACTGTTTTTGTAATCTATGTGAAGTCCGACACTGGGACGATATTGACAGCGAAGACCTTCTAAAATATATGTTATAATAAATGTTTATTTCATATTGTCGTTGCTTTCATGCTGACTTACTTGAATGGGACTTAAGTGAATGATTTAACCATGTATACTTTTTCATTTGGAAATAGTTATTTTTAACTTGTAAACAATTGAAACTTTATTCTATTTCTGACATATACACTATTGAAACTTTATCTTTAACTTGTAAATTGTTGAAACTATATCTTTCATTTAGAAATAGTAGCACATATAGTTTAACTTACAAGACTTTATATGGATGATGATATAGTTCAGTCACATTTAAGATAGCTTACACTTCTGATGTAGGGGATAGCAATCGACTGCGATCCATATGTAAAGAGCTTGTTCAACTACAGAAGAGAGAAGTGTGATATGATGCGTGTGGCGCGTGAGTGTCCTCCCATTTCATTCCATTCATCAATTCATCTCATTGATAGAGATAGGTAGAACTCATGGTTCTCATAACACATGCAATGGAAAGTTTATAAGGTAACCTTCGACAGTTGGCTAAATGTCGCCCTGGCGCGAATGCATACTACATTGAAACAGAGGCAATCACTTGCAAACATGACGCAGAGAGGTTTAACAAGATTGATCATTGCCGAATGTCCCTTGCGGTATACATAGCTACGGATTTCACCGCCGTCCTATACAGGAACGCCCGTCGAAAGGAAGTATTACACCGAACTTCATTTGCATTGTTACCTTCCCCTCTGTATCTATGCTTGAAAGCATGTCGTGGGCTTGGGACCACTTTAGCTACATTAGAAGGGGCCCTTAAGAGGGCGTATGGGGCGTTCACAGGTGGAAGGGATTAACCTCCACCAGCCATTATTCTTCGAGTTCGCAAATCACTCTCGCGATAGATACAAAAATATATCTTATACTGCAGGTAACCTACAATGTCCTCATCGAAGAACGGTAGGTACCGACGGAGCTGACGACGGCAGTGCGCTCTTATATGGCGGAGACGCTGTTCGCTCTCCGCAATCTCAATGTCCAATATGACATACCTGAGGAGAGTGATCGGAGCATCGACCTCTATTTCCTCATAGGTCTCTCTCCACTCCTCTATCACACGTCTGCACTCGTCAAGCTCCATCCTTAAAGTGAATGAAGCTTCTTGTCTCGTCTTATATACCTTTCATAGGAAAGGTTAGAAGAAAGTTTTATATGACTCATACATCATTTCATTTATCTTATTGTTGCCTCCCCCTCTGTGTCCATGCTTGAAAGCATGTCGCGGGCTTGGGACCACTACAGCCACATTAGGAGGGGCCCTTAAGAGGACCTGTGGTTCATTCACGGAATTAGGTTAGTGGGTCGACTCAAGACTTTTGTAAAAACTCTGAAAATAGAAAGGAAATTGAATTAGATTAGAATTATAAAATATATTTTAAAGTAACTTACTCGGCTTCTTCTTTTTCACTTTTCTGACGATGAAGTTCTCCAATTGTCCGTCTATTTTCAAATTTAAATGGAGGCACTTCACCCCCTCCCCCTCGTAGCACATTTGCGTTATATCAGGGTCATCTGTCATAGTGGGCACGTCGCAGATGTCGTTCTCGTAGAGGGGGAGGTGTACCTCATAGCTCCTCTTCACTCCTCTCTTCAACAAACCACTCATTCTCTCACATTCACTCCCCAACTTCTCATTTATCGCCCTCACTTCATCCACATCCTTCGCAATCACTCTCAATCTCTCACATTCAGCCTTCTCCTTCTTCAAAACACGCTTCAACTCATCACACTCAGACACCTTTGCCATCACCTCTTTCTTTTCCTCAGACCAACGCTTCTCCGCCTCCATCATCATCACCATCTCCTCTTTCATCTGCTTTATCGCACTCACTTTCCCTTTCAACAACTCATTCTCCGCCAGCACTCTCCTATTCGTATTCTCCATCGCACTCATTCGATCCTTCATCTGATTGTATTCAAAGCAATCACTCGACCTCTGATCTTTCTGAGGCGATGAGGAGGCTTTTGGCTTTCCTAAGGTAACCTTGTCACCGAAAAGCCTCCTCATCGTCGCGTCCCGCTCTTCAACAACACTCTTCTTCTTCTGCATTACAACACCCCTCACGTCGCTCTCTTCCTCTTCACTACTCATCTCGCTCAGAGCGAGATCGCGATCGAGGTCTGCATCAGTCACTACAGGCGCTACAGGTACTTTCTCAATCACCCTCACTACAGGCACTACAGGCGCTTTCTCAATCACCCTCTCTTCAGTCGCTTTCTCAACCGCACCCTCAATTGTCTTCACCACCTCATTCTCTTCATCCTCCAACAACAAACCCTCAAACCACGCCTTAAAATCACTATCCGTAATCTTCCCCGACTCACACTCTTTATGCTTTTTATAAAAATCCTCCGCCGCCTCATCCTTCCCACACTCAACACGCTCAACTACGCACACTCTCTTCAACACACGCTTCTCATGTCCATCAAACGCCGCAACATGCTTTTTCAATTCAGTGCCGCGAGCAATTCTCCCACAGGAGCATTTCCCCACGAGGAATCGTGCATTTTTCAAGGCAGTCATAACGTGAAACTGCAAGAAAAACAAAGTCGCTTGTTAGCAAACGAAATGATATTGTCTTACATGTAGTCGTCGAGGATAGACAAGTTAAGCTGATGAATCCGTTACAGGCATTACTCAGAGGGGATCTTATCCCATCTCCAAGGCCTCGATCCATAAAAATCCAACCTCTAACGGACAGAGCGTGCGTCATATCACTGTGTTGGTATTCGGATCCCGATTTTGACATGAAAATCGGTGGAGTTATTTACATCAGGAAACAAGTCTCGAGCCGAAGCTCGCCTCGTACAACATTATAAATGCCTTAGTTGAATTCAGCAGGGTTGAAACCCCCGAAAAATCATCATAAATAACAAATTTAAATTTTTCAGCATTTTGCACTACTTATGAAATTTTATAAGTAGTCTATAAATATACCTATGATCAAGAGCTATCACATGTAACTTGAATCAAGTCAATCGGTGTACTAGAACCGAAGATACACCGCTTACAAGTTTCTGGCCTATTTGATCAAAGTGATCACCAGCCATATACTGGCTAACCTATAAGTCTGACACCTTAGCTGATATCAGCAATCGAAAAATCGAAAAAGCAGCAGCTCGGGTCTGTTCACCTACCTCTAGCAAGGTTGACAGAGCAAGTGATTTCTCAGTTGATGCTCCGTCCTTTTATAGTCGGGCAATTGTCAAATCCTCGGAAAATTCCTATGTTAGAAAAATGGGAAAATTAGCATTTTTGCGGTTTTCAATCGCATCTCAACTCACAACCCTGACTCCCGTCCGTCTCAAAATTTCAGATCTAGCACATCTCAGTGCGGTCTGTTCATTGCGCCAGGTCCGAAGCCTTGAATCGGTCTAGTTTTTCGGCAAAGGATAGCCAAAAATGCAAAAAAATCATTATTTCAACCTCGTAAAAATTCGTAAGTTAGAAAAATGGGAAAATTGGTATTTTTACGGTTTTCAATCGCATCTCAACTCACAACCCTGACTCCCATCCGCCTCAAAATTTCAGATCTAGCACATCTCAGTGCGGTCTGTTCATTGCGGCAGGTCCGAAGCCTTGAATCGGTCTAGTTTTTCGGCAAAAAATAGCCAAAAATGCGAAAAATTCATTATTTCAAAAAATGTACAATTTAATATCAGAAGTAGTGTTTTCAATGAACTCCAAATCAAAAAGTCTGACTCCAATCAGTCTCAAAACTTCAGATCTAGCACAACTCAGTGCGGTCTGTTCATTGAGGCAGGTCCGAAGCCTTGAATCGATCTAGTTTTTAGGCAAAAAATAGCCAAAAATGCAAAAAATTCGCCATCTTGAAAAAATTTGAAAATTTTTTTCCTCAAATCATGATGGAAACACTCTTCCTAGGGTGAATAAATGACGCTGATTCCAAATCTGAAATCCGTTTTCCAATCCGATGCTTCGTTTTGCCGCTACAGCCCAAAACGTCCCAAATTTTAACTCTGTCGTTTTTTCGACAATTCCCAAAATCTGGCAAATCTTGTTTCTGCTCTCATTTCTAAACGACTCAACCGATTGACACCAAATTTCTACAGTGAATTCGTCTCACTCTCACCTTTCAAACGAGCTATCATATGTCTCCATCCGACCACTGCAAGGCAAGATTGAAGCAAGCTCTCCCGAGGGGGGGGGGGTAGGGTGGGAAAAACTTGTCGACCTAACTTTTGACGAGGAAGACGATGGTAGCACTGGCGCATCGAAATATGACACTTTGGAAAAAATTTTCATTTTCACCGTACACTGTCACTCTGACACTTAGGATTTTTTCAACCTTTCCTAAAATCTTGTAACCGCTCTAACTTTTGAACGGCTGATCGGATTGACTCGCGCCAAAAAATGTCATAGGTTAGTTTTTCATCGTCTTTCGAATGCAACCCGAACGAACAAAATCCGTCCACTAGAAGCCGAGATAGCAGCTAGCTCTCCCGGGGGGGGTAGGGTGGGAAAAACTTGTCGACCTAACTTTTGACGAGGAAGACGATGGTAGCACTGGTGCATTGGATTTCCTCCCACCCTACCCCCCCGGGGGTGGAAAACTTGTCGATCTAACTTTTGATGAGGAAGACGATGGTAGCACTCGCGCATTGGATTTCCTCCCACCCTACCCCCCCCCGGGGTGGAAAACTTGTCGATCTAACTTTTGATGAGGAAGAAGATGGTAGCAATCGCGCATTGGACTTCCTCCCTCCCTCCCCCCCCGGGGGTGGAAAACTTGTCGATCCAACTTTTGATGAGGAAGACGATGGTAGCACTCGCGCATTGGATTTCCTCCCTCCCTCCCCCCCGGGGTGGAAAACTTGTCGATCTAACTTTTGATGAGGAAGACGATGGTAGCACTCGCGCATTGGATTTCCTCCCTCCCTCCCCCCCCCCCGGGGTGGAAAACTTGTCGATCCAACTTTTGATGAGGAAGACGATGGCAGCACTGGTGCATTGGATTTCCTCCCACCCTACCCCCCCCCCGGGGGTGGAAAACTTGTCGATCTAACTTTTGATGAGGAAGACGATGGTAGCACTCGCGCATTGGATTTCCTCCCCCCCCCCGGGGTGGAAAAACTTGTCGAGCCCATTTTTGACGAGGAAGACGATGGACACCACGTCCACCAGGCCGGCACACCACGTCCACCAGGCCGGCACCCAAGCCCACCCGGGCGGCACAACACCCGAGGACAGGGAGGAGGAGGAGGAAGAGAGGAGGGGGGGTAGGGTAGGAAACGGCCGCCATCTTGCGCTATCTGGTGTTTGTCACTTGCTTACTACTGATGCATACAATGGTAATATATCGAAGAATCCCCTCAACTTTGAAGACTTTGGTTTAAATCAAATCGGATTGTATCGCGATACTGATTGCATTCCTGGTACTCCTTTTTGCCCAGATTTTGCTAATGAATATTATTCTCGCTCATATCAAAATACTATGGAGACCTTCAAATACTGGAATACTGATGACATCAATGGTTTGACTTATGATGAATTTGCTAAAGGTTATACACTTTATGCATTTAATTTGACAGCAAACAATGAAGCAGGTGCTTCTTATCGTCCGGGCACTGCCACGAAGGGTCTTAAACTAGAATTCTTCTTTGAAAAATATTTGACGAAAACAGTCAATGTACTCATCTATGCTGTGTTCGATTCCACCATTCGAATTAACAGACTACGTGACGTTTCCGCTTCTTATACAAGTTAATGAGTTGGTTATCTGATGCAGAGCTAGAGAGAGTCGTTCAAGAACATGGTGATGAACGCACTGTTGCAGCATTTCGAGGTGTGTTTTCCATTAATAATATGCCCACAGTTTTACCAAAACCACCCTCATTCATTATCATGAATACTGATACAGCACACTTACCCGGCAAACACTGGAAAGTTTTGTTTATTGATAAAAACTATTGCGGTGAAATCTTTGATTCATTGGCCTTACCAAATTGTGATTATGTCACACGTTTCATGAACCGACATTCACGAAAATGGATTCGCAATGCTTTAGCCTATCAACATCCCTTGTCTTCAACATGTGGAGCCTATGCCCTCTACTTTGTAAAGCAACGACTACATTATGACTCTTTACATGACATTTGTAGACATTTTTCACATGATACTCTTGTCAATGAAAAGCGCATTCGTAACTTTTATAAAAGCCTTCAATAAATATGTACGATTAAAATTTGTTTTCTTTATTATACTTCAATGGAAAAGTAGATGATGTGATTGAACATGTTGTATTTAGTCATCAGACATGAATAGGTAGAGATAAGAAGACATTGTTCACTTGCCACATTCATGCTTATGAGTGTTGGTTTGTGGAAGGTAAGTCATGATGCGAGGATGTATACGTTCTCTATACTTGTTCCAACTTGAGGATGTAAAATGTATAACACCATATTGATCATGAAGAGCAATGAAATCTCGTCGAATAATGAAGAGACGTCCGCCTAGAGGGATATAGTACATTGGATGATGCATGATATGTAAAGCATCGTGCAGGTTATCCATTTGAAAAGGGGATAAACTTTTTTTAACGTGTTGATGAGTATCGTAAAAGGTAATGCGACGAGCCTTCCATGTAACGTGACACTGAGAAGAGAGCTTGGCAATCATGGTTAGTTTTAGACACATCAAAACGTTTGCTTAGTCTTCTCGTTTAAGCAAAACATTCATAAGAAATGGACGAAGTCATGTTAACATTGATCATCATATTATCATTTGCAATAGTAACATTAGCGGGACGAGGATTAGATGATGCAGTTCGTCTCATCAAATCACCTATTCATGCAACAAGACCTATTGAAGTAATTCTTTCCGGCATAGCCGATCCTTGGCAAAATCATGCTTACAAACTTCAGATTTTACGTCAGCGAATGGGTCATGCGTGGGAAATGGTGTTAACAGATTATGGCTTTAAGCGATCGCCTGTAGGTGGCATCGATTTGATCAATCCTGTACGTCGCATTGCAATGGAATTAAAAATAGCTGCCGTGTGAACTCATCAATAAAACGCGAAATATTTCATACCCTTGCAGATTTAAAACGTAGAAGACCAAGATATCAAGTCATATTTGGTTTTATCAACTATCGCAATATGAAAGAAGGCGGTACAACCATACTTAGGGGAGTGCATTATGTGAAAGGGCAATCACTCTTAACCAAATTCCTAGAACGACAGAAAGTGCCTACTGTGAACAGATTGAAAGCAGCAGTTCGTTATTTCATGCGACATAACGCCTAAGCAAACGACGCTTTATGTTGATACTTTAACATGGAGTTTACAGCAGTGTTTCCCAGTAGTGCTCAATCTGAGCGACATGAAAATACAGCTGTCGAGTTTGAGACTGATTTAACACAGCCGATTGACTTAAATGGTGATTGGGAAATGGCCCTGCAAGATTTGAGCTATGTGAATAATATAAGAGCCATTGCAAATGAAGAGATTACATTAGGCACTGCAACGAATCAAGACTTGTACTTTCCAAAACTAGAGCGAAATGATAAAGTACATACCTACAACTTGAATGAACATGCAGCAGAGTGGAATTCTATTCCTACAGTAAACACCCGTCAGGGAAATCGAGCTGTTGATGAGATTGTAAATGGCCCTACTTTAATTATCACTGCAGATACAGACATACCAATTGCTAAAAATGCTTCACCCCTGAAATGGAAACAACCTACAAACCCATCATTCCGTCATCGTTTAGAGCAAT
The DNA here is from genome assembly GCA_907163375.1 of Prostheceraeus crozeri. NCBI lineage: Eukaryota > Metazoa > Platyhelminthes > Polycladida > Euryleptidae > Prostheceraeus > Prostheceraeus crozeri. Next base: position 78,566 of record CAJQUW010003743.1, read on the forward strand.
CATACTATTATATGAAAATTCAACGCCTATTGAATGTTATGAATGATTTGGCAAAGGATCTATGGTTCTGGCAGATGGATCCAAATCTACATAAAGTTACCCTCTACATGAGACCGACTACTTTTTCCCATGGATTTTATGTGAGTGGACCTCTGCAAAAGATATTGAATCTTAAATCACGTTTCTTTCTACCTATCACAAAATTTGCAGAAGTAAAAGGAGGCGGTGCCTTCCCTTTGAGAGCTCAGGTGTCCATGAAAGTATCAAAGCAGATTCAGAAATATCCAAATTGGCACAGGAAAAAATTTAATATTACCCTTCTTCCCCTTCATCGCATGCATGAGCGCTTTGTGCTTTTTAAATCTGGTACTGTTGATGACTTGATCAAACAGGTGAATGAAATAAATGGATTATCTATGTCCATGACTCGAGTACACAATAAAGCAAGGATTGATTTCCGAAATGATTATGAGCGTTCACACATTGGATTTGTTCACATCAATTCTAAATTTCGCGATTTGCTCTCTTTAAAAACAGACGTCTTATAGTCATACCATGAATGGGGGAATGTAAAAATAACATCTGAACAGCAATCCGATTGTCGAATGGTCCTTTATTTTAAACGCACAGGCCCTGCTTTACGTCCCAGTCTTACATGGAAGCCAAATGAAAAGTTACCGATACCTCCAAAGCATTATAGCAATGGCTATGATGTCTGTACATACTTGAACAACGGTGTATCAAATCTACACTCATATCATTTTGACTATGTTCCTAAAGAAAATACATTCTGTATCAGTGTACATGGTAAAACGGTCATTCACATTTCAAAAGAGTTGACAAAGATTTTAGGATTCAAACGTGACATATTCTACGACGAGAAGTACTGTGGCTCAACATCCTTGCTCGACTTGAATATCAATCACTTTTACATTTATACTAACTTTATCCATTCAACACAAGTTGGTGGTCAAATGGTTCCCCTTTTAAGATATATTCCTATTGACAGTAGCGACTTTGGTGTGACCATGCACCGGGAGTTCCTGAACAAGGTATACATTCCAGTCAGTGTATCACGATTATCCCATTGCAAATTTGGTATCTATGATGATAGTGGTAATCCTATTCAATTCATTGGTGGTCGTACTGTCTTAACACTTCATTTTTGTCAGATAACATCAAATCACTAATGTTGCGTGTGGCGCAGTCAATGTCTTTTCTTTCTTGATTAGGTGGCCGTTAAGGCCGTGGTCTCATAAAGACCGTTTGGGGCATTCTCTGTCTCATCAAAGGGCTTTTCACTCCTGAAAGTCAGCCTCGTTTATGAAAGGCTCACTCTCAACCGTTTGTAGAGTGAGCTGTTTGCAGCCTTCAATCATTTGTCTCTCTTCCTCTTCCTCTTTTTGTTGAAATTTTCTCTCAACTTCCTTCTTCGTAGGAGTTGAGCTAGCAAGAGGTGTGAATGTTTCCTCTGTGTCGGACATGACTATGATAGTAAAAGAAATGCAAGACACTCTTCTTTATATATGAGAATGATGCAGTGTGATTGATAAATGGCTGTCGTCCAATGAGAGAGCGCGAAGCAGGGAGAGAGAATCTATATAAGTGCGGTGCAATGACCATTTCCTCATAATATCATAAAAATGGATGCACCACCGAACGCCTATGCCTCACTCATGCCCGATGCCCCACGCAAGAGGCAAGTGAAAATCATTTACGATGGTGAGGTCGAACTGCTACAGTTCGATGCGGAAATCATGATCGTTTCCGACGATGAAGAGGACAGTAGTGATACAATCAGGGCTGCCTTCCTGAGTGTGTCTCCAAAGGACGTCATGATGGAGCGGTGTATTGAGACTCTCCGGAGCTGGCTAGATCTCTTTTCTCCTTCTAGTCAGCCCCGCAAACAAGAAGAGTTTGACTTAGTACACGTCATGTATCGTCTTATTACAAAACGTATTGCTACTATTTCTTTTCAATAAATGTGTATCATGACAGTGTTATTTTCCGTTATATAAACTGCATGGCTTCGAAAGGATCATCGAGTGTCGATTGGGAGCTATTGTTAGAATAAGATATCCTATCATCTAGACACTTAACACAGTTACTAGAAATCATTCATCATATAAAACATGATTTAGGTGAATAACTTGAAGCAACGTTATCTGAGAATGAGCCATGAGTTCTGCTTGTCACTCTTATACCACATGTATACAAAATCATTTTCTATCTTCTCTAATGGTATGATCCCTTTTGATAGAAAAGTAGACCGATAATAAATGTGTTAACTAACTCCATATCTAAATTCCTCCATTTATTTCCATTTCAAGATAAATACATTGCAAAACAAATACATGTAGTATGTAGGTTTATTTATAATTGAATCACACATACTTTACAGCGAGGAAAAGTCAAGCGCAATAACCTCTAAGTCACTGTACACTTTACAACACCTTGGCCGTTTTGGCTCGTCGGGCACTTTTCTAACACGCGTCGTATTTGGCGTGAATTCACCATCAGTCCACACAACTTTTTCAATGACAACTTTCTTGCGGGACTCCTCCTCTTGTTCACACTTGTCTTCATCCCACTCGTCAACAACTTCGAAAATTTTGTAGAAAATATTCAAGGCTTCAGAAGAATTTGTCATACTAGACTGTTCGATCGTATAACGTGAATGACAACTGCTGCAATCGTTTCACTTATATAGTTATTTAACAATGAATTCCTCAACAACCAATCAGAATGATTCTAATTTAGATGAAGATTCCTTTTTTCACTTTATCAACCTGTGTGGCAGTAAAAACTTTGTACAACATGATGCACTTTCTCACTAGACTTGCAAATAAACCTTCGATGATCAAACTTTCTAACTATACATCAACCTGTGTGGCAGTAAAAAACTTTTGTACAACTTGATACACTTTCTGACGACGTTCACAAGAGCTTGTTCACTAGCGAAGAGAGAAGTCTGTGATGTGTTGCATGTGGTGCAAGGGTGGCCTCCCATTTCATTCCATTCATCATTTATTCTTCCCCTCTGCATTCCATATCCGAAGATATGTGGCGGGCTTGGGACCGCTTTAGCTGCATTAGAAGGTAGCCCTTAAGAGGGCTCATGGGACGTTCTCGGGATCATAATCAGCCACCTTACTTTAGACCGATTCTGCTGAGAGAGTCTTTAACTCTCTCTATGGTAGCAGCATCAACCTCTACTGCTACTAACTGACTACTTGGCGGTGGTATATAGCCCCACTGAGTCCTATCATCATCATCATTGCCGTAATCAGATGCGCCTATACGAGCAAGATTGTTAAAAATCTTTTCTCGCTCTTCAGCTCGCTGAAACTCTTGAAATAGATTTCTCGGCTTCAACCGAGGCTTGTCAGGAGAGCTGACCAGAGTGTTCGGCGTCTGCATGCAGTCACCGTGCTTTCTGTTACCAACTCCCAACACAAAGACGGGTTACCCTCTGACGCGAAAAGGTTTGACGTCAATGCCTGCAGTAACCATCTCATTTTTACCAAGTTACAATGACAAACGATAGACGTTGCCAACCCTGAGTTACTGAGGCGAGACGAGATTTCACAAAGGCCTGACAGGAAGCCAGCAACCGTTTAGGTGTTAAGCTCTTGAATCCGTTACAGAAGGGAACGGGGGGGGGAATTACTCAGAGGGGATCTTATCCCAGCTCCAAGGCCTCGACCCACAAATCCAACCTCGGGCGGACGGAGCGTGCGTCATGTCACTGTGTTGGTATCCGGGTCCCGATTTTGACATAAAAATCGGTAGAGTTATTTACAAGAGGAAACATCCCAAGTCGTTCCTTTGATCAGCTTGATAGCAAGCCGTAGAGAGGGATAGCAACTTCACCAGCGTTTTGCAATGGAGATGTTTAGAGGCCACCCATGACAAGATAGCTAAGACTCAACCGATTGGCGTTCAAAGTGCTACGTTGAGAGCTGTGTCAAATGCCCAACATGAGTTGCCCCAGCGGTTTCGGTCTAAAATATGACACACTCCCTTGCCACACTTATCACTACGGCATCATCCGCCGTCCCGAAGGAACACCCTGTCAGTGGAATATTACAGCAAAACTCACCGTGTCTTGCTCGCTTTCAGTGAAAAGCTGCTTGTAACATGAGAAGACTGGCTCAGATATCATTAAAAATCCTCTAGTTGACTTCAACATGGTCGAAAACCCCAGAAAACCTCCAAAACTAGTTAATTTAAATTTTTCAACTTTTTAGCACTACTTATGAAATTTCATAAGTACTTTATCACTCAGGGCAGGTCAATAGCGACCAAACCTTTTTTGAATCAAGTCAAACGTACTTGTAGAAGCAAAGTTACAAGCCTTTAAAGTTTTGGAGTCTTTTATGGCCTGGAGACGAAGGCCATCTCCTGGCGAACTTCTAAGTCTGACGCCTTAGCTGACTTCAGCAATGATATTTTCTAAGTCGGTTTCTAACAGAAACCCGCAATTTGGAATGTCCGAAGCTATCATCGGAGCTCAGAGACACGACCTACCTTTGACAATCGCTCTCCTCTACATGAAAAGTCTCTGTCGGTTCCCCGCTTATATAGTTTGTGGCGATCACCTGATGACGTAATACCCATCATCCAAAAACTTTAAACCCGTCTATCTCCGGTTCTAGTGCTCCGATTGAGCTGGAAATTCACCATATTATGTAGAATTCGACGCTGAATCCGAATCTGCCCTCCATTTTCCCATCCGATGCTTCGTTTTGGCTCTACAACCCACAGCCATCGCATTGATGAAATTTTTTTTCTCTCCGATGGCTTAAAAATTTACCATGCCGATGCAGAATTTGACGCTGATTCCAAATCTGGTCTCTGTTTTCCCGTTCGGGGCTTGCTTCACCCGCTAGAGCGATTTTCGTAAAAATTCTAACTCTGTCGTTTTTCCCCAATGTCCAAAATTTTCAATAACGTCTCACCTCTAAACGAAGGCAGATAGGAACAAGCCATGTTTTCCACTGAATTTGTCTCATTCTTAGCTTTCAAATGAGCTATTGCACGACTTTCTACGATCTCTACCACCAAAGTTGGAAGATCGCTGCCGAGGAGGGGATCAGAACGTTTTCTCTCCGATTGAGCTGGAAAGAAGTTCCTAGACCCAACTTTGGTGAAAACGTCCGAATTTGCACTCCATTTTCCCATCCGAGACCTCCTTCATGTCGAAAAACGACTTTTCTCATCCCAAAACATCCAACACCCGCCTTTTCCAACTCTGACGTTCTCCTGCCATTTTCCTCCCTCAACCCAGGAAAAGTGGACCAAACCGAACTTTCCACTGCATTTTTCTCACTCTCAGCTTTCAAATGAGCTATTGCACGACTTTCTACGATCTCTACAACCAAAGTGGGAAGATCGCTGCCGAGGAGGGGATCAGAACGTTTTCTCTCCGATTGAGCTGGAAAGAAGTTCCTAGACCCAACTTTGGTGAAAACGTCCGAATTTGCACTCCATTTTCCCATCCGAGACCTCCTTCATGTCGAAAAACGACTTTTCTCATCCCAAAACATCCAACACCCGCCTTTTCCAACTCTGACGTTCTCCTGCCATTTTCCTCCCTCAACCCAGGAAAAGTGGACCAAACCGAACTTTCCACTGCATTTTCTCATTCTCAGCTTTCAAATAAGCTATTGCACGACTTTCTACGATCTCTCACACCAAAGTTGGAAGTTTGGCAGGAGGGGGACGTCTTCAAAATTTTTTCTCTCCGATTTTGCTGGAAACATCCTTCCTAACCCAACATTTCACGTAAAGTCCGAATCTGGCCTCCGTTTTCACATTCGAACCCTCCTTCATGACGAAAAACGACTTTTCTCATCCCAAAACCATCAACACCCGCCCTTTTCCAACTCTGCCGCTCCACTCCTTCCCTCTCAGGAAAACTCCTCCCGCCTTTCTTCCCCACCCAAAATTTCACGCATATTCCAAATCTAAACTCCACTTTCACATCCAAACCCTCCTTCATGACGATTTCCAACTTTTCTCATCCCAAAGCCATCAACACCCACCCTTTTCCAACTCTATCCTGCCCACATTCCTATCACCTTCCTTCCCATCCCTTGTCTCACAGTTCCTCCTTCCTTCCTTCCAGAGGGGGGGTAGGGACCCGTTTCCTCCTCTCGAACCCATTCCTCCCAGCACATCCTTGGCACTCTCCCTCACCTTCCTTCCAGAGGGGGGATGAGTCAGTATTTCACATTTTGGACTTGAGCCTGCCACGGGGTTACTACTTGTATATGATAAATGCCTCGATAGATGATTTAAATGGTCAGAATGTCCGAGTGGCGAAGCCACGAAAATCTGTGATGTAGTTATGATATCGCTGCCTCAAGATATATGTACTGTATATCTGTAAAAATATTTCTATGTAACCTATGCGATATTAATTTTTGTACATCAATTTTTTGTGCATTATTCTTTTCATTCTTAGAATTTGGATCATATATCCACGTCGTACTCTATACATGTAGCTCCATTTGTATGACTAAAGACAGAGATTGTCAAAGCATGGAATCCATTGTGTTTAGGTTCGTATATCTTCCTTAGTTAAAATATTGAACCACTATATGCCGGTTTGGCATATTGCAGTTCAGGATAGAATTAGAATTCTATGATGTTGAACAGCAATATGCTTCGTGGGTATATTTGCGGTTCAGCTGTCTAAACTGCAATATTACATTGTCAAAATATCAATTCGGAAGTCATCATAATCATTTTGTTGATGTAAGTGTGATATCTGTTGCTATATATCATATTATCAAACTCCCTTCCTATCTCCACTATGCTGAACTATGCGTTCTACATTTTCTAATGTAGAACGGAATTTCTATGAATCAAAATACATGTAATCCAATGGGCTACCGTGCTACATTTTTTTACCCTACAATGCACCCAAATTGCAAGTAAGCTTAGATGATATCTTGGGTATAGATAATAAGGGTACACCTCATGCAAATGCCAGTTAAATATCGGTTCACTTGAAATTCAAATGAAGGAAATGCACATAGAAGTAGATAATAGTACTTTCTATGGTATTGTTAATTTCTATGGAAATGCATGACATCAATATTGGATAGGCTATCTACTAGGACTTTGGATGCCATGGAAAGCCAACCACGTTTGTGTTCTTAGCAGATTGTCTATATCGTGACTGGTCCATAGAGTTCATTGACATTTCTTGATCGTTTGATAATAGTGATATAACTACTCCATCTGTACTACCATAGAAAGATGTAGCACTCGGCTTCGCCTCGTGCTACATTTTCTGTGGTAGTACAGATGTCGTAGTTATATCACTATAACATAAATTTTTTTCTAGTTCTAACAGCAGGGACATCTGTGATTAGTATAAGATATCTAAGGGACGTTCAACTCCCAGAGCATGTACTGGACTGGAGGCCAGTGACTTTGGTAGACTTGATTAATGACAGTATTTTGTGCTTAACGCATGGTTTGTAATATTTCCGGTCATTATTTTTACTTTAGAGGTCATTATCTATGTCAAAAAACATATCTTTATTTCAACATTTTAACAAGAAATGCAAAGTCATAGCGATCAGACTTGATCATCTCGAGAAATATCACCTTCAGCTGGAGGTTTATTCACAATTGTAACTTGGCAGTCTCGAATGTTGATATTGATGCCACACGCATGTTGTTGAACACGTGGACACTGCCTCTTGACTTCTGAAAACAAAACCTCGCTGTTAAGAATCATGGAAGTGTTTTTGATCATCAAATCCGATGTTCTTTTGTAAGAGCGAACCCCGAGCACTGACCGATGACCTGTTCTTTCCATAATCATCTGTTCGTCAACTCCCGCGTTGTAAAGACGACTGGCACAAGTAGCCCTCAGACTATGACTAGTTTTTCTCCCTTGAATTCCGATCTCTTTTGTCATTGTCTGTAACATCTTTTTCAGGGTATTGTGTCCCAATGGCCTTGAAGTAAACCAAATATCATCCTGAATCATTACCTTCCTCTTAGATTGAAGGTAAAACCTGTCACAGTTTTGAGGTCTCTTCGATAAAAAAAGTTCGAAAATTCGGATGTGACATCTTTGAGGATTACCTTCATTAGCAAAATGTAATTTTTCTTTCGGTCTCAAGCGTCGTTGATGTAACCCACCACTGTAGGTCTTGGTGGCACCGACACTGAAAACCAATACTTTTGCACCTTCCCTTATTTCTACACGAAATTGAGAAATCAAGAGATCGCTGTGTTCCTGACCACCTCTTACCGCGAAATTAATACCATTCAGATAAAACAGTGTCTGAATAATCTGTTTTGGAGTTGCATCTCCCAATTGTCCCTTACTCCAGAGCTCCTCTTCTTCTTGAAAAGTAATGATGTCTGCTTGTTTTAGACTGATGCCAACATTGTTCGAAGTTGATATTTTCATCGAAGCATCAAGTACTTCACGCAGATGAGTGAATTCGTCATTTTTAAAAAAATCAACTAAGCTGTTTTTCCGGACGACTTGCTGCAAACCAGATAGTATCGATATAAGGGAGCTCCCTGGATACATTTTTCCGTCTTCTTTGCGGCATTCAACAATAAACTTAGCCAGCCAGTAGTTCAGTTGTTCTTTATCCCATAATGAAACATCACTTTGCGGCATCATTCGTTCGGAGATGAGATTTTCACGACTGATCCTCCATCTTTCAAACACTCGAAGTGCCCAATCATTTCGACGCAAGGTGTTGGCGGGTTTTGATGAATTCTTAATTTTGTTTAGCTCTTCATCAGAAACTGCAGGAGCAAATCTACCAGCATTTGTTGCGGTTGATGATTCACCAATACTTGTAGTGGTAGGTTCCATACTGTGCCTTGCGACCTCTTCAATTTCATTTCCGCTTAGACCTGAGATCATACCCGAAGGAACGTTCGCAAAATTTATCATCGAAAACCAGTTTTGCTGCTCAAATTGTTGCTCAAATTCGTCAATCAATGGATCATAAAAATCATCATGCCATACATTAGAGTCTTCCATAATTACTCAATTTAACTGAAATCTTTGATAATTGCGTTACATAACGTACATAGATAACAGAAGATATCTATTTTTTGAAATTTCCGGTCGTTATCTTGTAAAACGACTGGAAAATTTACCATGCGTTAATAGAGATAATGATAGATTTCTACGGTCGATAATAAGTTATTGACCTAGAAATCTATCATTATCTTCTACATATCTGGATAAAACCGTCAAACAAGTTGTAAACAATTATCTAATACTCTAATACGCGCATTCATGCAAGGAATCTGTTGAAAGAAGATTCTGGACCCAGTCAAGAAGAGACTAAAGAATTACAAAACTCCCACAAAAATAAGCAACTGTCAATAACAGCTGCAATATCAACTGCTAGTGATTGAAATTGTTCACCTACGGCACGTAGCATCAATGGCTATTAGTGTGGATTCTGAACATTTCATAAATGTTTTTTTGAGCAATTAGCAGGCTTATTGCAAATAGATTTGCTTGCGAAAATCGATTCAGCAGTGTTTCTTTGGAGAATTGTGGACTCATGGAAAATTTTTGATAATCTATTTCCCTTGCTCAAAGGAGTCATGGACGAAATGATAACTGATCAGTGATGATTTAGCTTGCTACTACAGTCATTGCTGCAATAAGTCTTCATGTCTTCATTCTGTCCATGCTTTCTTCATTGTTATACAAGTAAAAGACATGGTTAATATCTAAAGAAAATCTACCGATGATGCAATCAGAAACGAGCAAAAAACAAATTGATTAATAATACTTTGGTTGGCATGACAAATGAAAATGCTAAAAGTTAAGCAAGAATCGTGTGAATAAACATTCGTCTCTAACTAATGCTTCATATTTTCTCTTAGATAAAAGTCAAATTATGGTCACGATGGTCAGAGTGACAGTGTTTGAACCGAAAAATATTACGCTTGAAGAATAAAGGAGAATATAAATATTAATTATCAGTCATTGCTTGATATTGCTATCAGAACATTTGCATGTCTTCTCATGCAAATTAATTCAACGAACACAGTGGTGCAGAAAAATGTGATTGCAAATTTTATTTCTGTACGTGTTTTAATGGACTTTCATAGACCTATGTGCTGTGGAACTAAAGTTCTAAGTGTTAATCAATCAAGTGTCCGTCAAAACCAAAAGATCTACCTAGAATTGGCAACGATAAAAAATAATTGCAATTATTGTCAACTAATTGATTGCTGATGTGATCCAATTAAATTGGAAATAATTTTTTCCAACCCTTGGTTGTGTTCCAGTACCGTGTGAACTCCATCTCAATTATCCTTTGTCTTGAGAAATGTGATGTAAATTTCAACAGGGTTACTGCGCAAATGAGAATTAATTAGTCTAAAGTAGCAATAGAACTTAATTGGCGAACTAATTCTCTCTTGCTCAGTAACCCTGTTCGTTTTCCTTTTAGTTACAGGTAGTGACAGGAACAGTTTTTGTCTCTATGATTTATTTGGTTTAGTGGCTGTGGCCTAGATTACAAGTAATTCATTTAAGTAATTTCATAAGCATTTGTGTTGGTGCACGCCATATTCCCGTATACCGAGATGACGTCACAAGAAAAAGAGCAAACGGTTGGCTTCTTTTAACGAGGCAAAAAGGAGAAGTAAAATTTTAGTTTGTTCATTGCTGTTGCAAACTTGGAATCAAGAGTAATTCATATCTTAGCTCCACTCTGTTATAACGTATTTAAACAGTTACATAGGACGACTAATTTGTCATGAACACTGTTCTATTTCTTTCTATGCTTACTGTCATTTGGTGAACGACGTGGGCCAAACATCAACGCGCCTCTAACATTCTTTCGTGCACAAAAGCAGTCGATTACAATTTGGTTCACCTCCACCATAAAAATTGTTCGTTACTTTGCAATTTGAGAAATACAAGTTTCCAAGCTTGAACTGTTTAGAGTTGCTGTCTCTATCAATACTTTTGGATGAACATGCATCTTGGCTGGAAACTGTCACTTGTGAATGATAGAGAGACAATTGACTGTCTTTTATAAGGTCATCAGACGTTCTTTTGTATGTTCTGACTCCCATGACTGACGTATGCCCAGTGCCAGAGTTGGAAAAGTCGGAATTGGAATTAATTCCGATCCGGAATTAATTCCATTTTTCGTCGGAATTGAAATTGGAATTGACGATATTCAAATCTACTGGAATTGGAATTGACGATATTCAAATCTACTGGAATTGGAATTGGAATTGACCTTCATAAACCTCAATTCCACTTTTTCGATAGACCTGTGATAACTCTATTTGTACAAAAATTGAAATCACAGTACTCGGCCGTTGTGTTAACTGCACGCTGAGATAAGAGAGAGATAGATCGACAGAGGTACCTTTATTCTATTGTTGAATAAAGGGTGTTTTTGTGACTTCGATGGACCTACAGCCCCGGACAATTTTATTTCAGCGATTAAGAAGACAATGAAAAGACAATCATCTTTGTTCAGTCTGTTGTTTAGTCATTTATCAAGCAAGATAATTAATCAATATAAAGCAATTGTTGAATTTAGTTCTTGATAGGATAAGCACAAAAATTGGATATTAACTTAAGTGTTGTAGACACGAAAAACAATTGGTTTGGAAAGAGGAAAATTAACGCTGCATTAAAGGGCAGCAACCCTGTGAATTCAAATCATAACATAGACAGTGTCAACAAATTATTCTAATAATTAATTATTCAATTACATAAACTATTATTCAACTTCCAATCACAGCAATTAACAATATTAATAATAAATATTATAGTTACATAGATACGATACGCAACGAAAAAATAAAAATTTTACATTTACAGTTCACTTTTTAATGTTGAATTCACTTCAATTCGATCGGACTCACTTATACCAAAATAGTATCATAAATATCAGTGTCACTTATATCGTCAATCTTCAATCGCGCTCGCTGATGTGTTGCCGTATACGCTGCTGTGTTGTTGTTCGCTAGCAGTCAGTTGTTGTTGTTACTTCTGTAGTTATGTTACACCACGAGAGCCCGGAGTTCTTCTAACAGCTACTGAAGATGTCGTATGTGTTGTTGTTGGTAGTTGTTGTTCTGTCAATTTCTCATCGTTTCTAATTTATATAAATTTTTGAGACTTGATGATAAAACCACTTTCTTTTGAAAATTGAAAAAGTTTCCATTAATCACTGGTCGTTAGCTTTCGACCCGACCACATTTCGTTCTTATCACGGAATTTTTAATCTCCTTTTTTAACATGGACCATTAATCAGATCTCATGATATCATTTTTATCGTCGTTTTTTCTTTCATCAACAATCACGTTATTCGCACACTGAATTTCTTTCTTCTGTCAGTTTATCAATAGATTTATTCGCATCTCATCTCTCTCTCTCTCTCTCTCTCTCTCTCTCTCTCTCTCTCTCTCTCTCTCTCTCTCTCTCTCTCTCTCTCTCTCTCTCTCTCAGCGTTTGATTCTTTGCGGACCGTTAACTTTCTTTTCTTTTTTTCAGGAGATACTGAATATCTCGTTTACGAAACGAAAATGGCGTGGGCTGACCCGCTACTTATATACATGTAAACAAGAAATATGAACTATGAAAATGAAAACGCACATAGGAACGACGCAGAGAACGGCACACAGGAACAACGAGGATAGGATAAGGGCATATGGGTTAGATTGAAACGAACAAACGTTAGATACATTAACATAAGACACTATACGCGACATGCAATTATCGGAATTGAATATTATTATGGAATTGGAATTGGAATTGAATTGAACTGTTTCGACTGGAATTGGAATTGGATTTGGAATTGAAATTTCTGCTCCGGAATTGGAATTAAAAAATTTCAGTGGAATTTTTCCAGCTCTGCCCAGTGCGCTCCATTATGATCTGCTCATCCACCTTACCTTCAAACATTCTTGTTGCGCATGTCGCCCTCAATGAGTGGTTAGTTCTTTCCTTTATTCCTGCTTCATTGCAAATCAGTGTTGTCATCTTGTTCGTTACAATCAACCTTTCATTGAAGCGTGTTGTGGTCACAATTTACCGTCCCGGATCTATATATGGTGTACATAAATTTTACGTGCATTAGGAAATCATAAAGATAGATACGATACTTTTAGTGTGAACTGATAAAAAATTGTCAACAAACAAAATCTTAGAATCACTTGATGTGGCGTGCGAATTATCTTGTCTTGTTGAACAAACAGCTTTTTACAATCGTTACAAGTGATGCGCTGACGTGATGTTGTAAATTAGTTACGAATGTTTTCGGAATGTGTTTGACAAGACACAATATTCCGAGCTTTTGATTAACTAAGTCCATTATTAAGAGATGGACATGACTTTACATGTGCCTTGAAAGCTGATTTTGTAATTTTACAAATATTTCAAATTTTACCATGTCATTGCAGGCCTACCCTGCCAAGATCCAAAGTGTGATAACAGTGCAGAGTTTTGTGGCATATTTTGCATTGAACATGCTTTAGAGGTTCCATGATCTTTTTCAAGCACAATATTCATTGACATATGGCTCACTTAGAGCGCCCACCTTAGAATTCCTCTTGCCCTGCAGAAGAGCTATTTTAAGTAAAAATTGTCAAAAAAATCAATTTTTCATCGTAAAATTGTATTCTGCTGTGTTATCATTTTTTCTAGCCAAATAGCATTCTCCTGTACTGATGGTTAGAAATGCCAAAGTAGGCTATGTGTTCTATGGGAGACGTCTCATATCATTATTTGCTAAAATTTGAATTGTTTTGCAGATTTTCTTATACATGCATACACGCAAGCAATATCTAAGAGTTGCAAGCGTTTTAATTTATGTTGTTTTTCCTGATCCACTGCAATTCATTCAATGCCTCTGTAATTGCTTAAGAGTTGAAATTGATTTAGAACACGTTTTATAGTTGAAATTGTAAAGACGCTTGATATATCGTCATACTGGAAAAGCAGTACAGTAGGTCTCTTGTATTATCCACTGGATAATTGCATGCCATTTTCAGGGATAAAGAAGATGTGTCGCTAAACATAGATCTATTATCGGACTTTTTGTTTTTATTGCAGTAAGGTTGTCGCATACATTAATTTGTGGTGCAGTATATTTACAGAATCTAGCTTGTTACTAATAGGCTATACTTAGGCTAGAATTGACAACAAGACGATTTCCATTCATTTGATTTACACACCTGTACTCATGTATGGCGGTAATAGCTGTTGTCCGATGAGCATAGAATAGTTATCAATCGAAAGTTAAGAGGTCTTTGGATGGGCCTATACAAAACCTAATTTAGACTTCACGGTGTCCCCGAACAAGGTTGAACCCTCAAAAAATTGTACACAACTTTTGTCAACGGTTTTAGGGACAGTTTTGCATCCTGTTTAAAGTTATGTAATTTTTAAAATATTCTATTGAGGGCTTTTCGAGAAAAATCGATTTTTCGAAATTCAACTTCCATATATGGAAGGTAGAGGTAAAATAAACGCTAATTTACACATCTGTCATTGTATAAATCAAATTCCATCTTTTCTAAGGTTATTGGAGCCATTTTAAAAAATTTTGCAAAAAAGTAAGCTATCATTGAGGTTTCTAGTTTGAAATTCAAATTCAACTTCCATATATGGAAAGTAAACATGAAATAAACATTATTTCGTGTACCTGACATTGTATCAGCATATTTTCATACTTTGTAAGTTAAATGAAACCGGTCGTTCTTGACCATATATGCATGAAAAATAAAATCAATCACAGAGGCATAAAATTTGAAACTTATATCCAACTTCCATATACGGAAAGTACAATTATCAATTGATTATCAGCTGTCATTTCTCGAATCTTCACCGTGGTTAATGAATCAAATTTTCACCGCAGATATAATTGCATATAGGCTCAATGAGTAACGATCTAAAAAGACTACTTTTTTAGAAAACATGAACAAGTTGTATTGATAGGCATTTTTAAAAAGAATGATACGGTTTACTTTGTTGAATGTTATTACAGATTCTGACTATTGTATGCCACAATTGCTTTTAAAAGATTGTCCCCGAAATTTGGATGAGATTTTTCTACCTTGTAATTTTGCCATTTTTCAGAAAAGTCATGGTGCACGCTTTCAGATGCTTGTTCGATGACTGGACCCAAAGAGCAATTCATTTGAAGGCAATACTCCTTCACATGATACATGACTGCATGTATTTTTGGGTAAATGGTGACATCTGACGACAGAATACTTCTCTTGAAAACATCAATCTTAGTCTCAAAAGTTTGATCAAGCTTTTCACCGAAGCATGATTGGATGACTGCTCGAAATGATTCAAAACATTCACAAATTGGCAAACAATTCAACGGGCAAATCGATCGCAATATGTCGATATTTCGAAGAAGTTGCCTACATGAGTTCCCATGGAACGTACCCCCATGCATAGCAGGACGTTGAACATTACATCGTTTGACCCAGAAGTCAGCGTCAGGCCATCGACGTTGGAGTTCATTGAAAAGAGTGTTGGTGACACCGATGAAGAGATGCAATTCAGGGGGAGGGATCACTTTCAAAATCGGCACTGTGTCTGGAACATTTGAGAAAACAGGCAGATGTACGACATTCCCAAAACTCCTTGCTTTCAAATGCCGCTCAAGAGTTTCTGGATAGTGATCATACAGATCCCAAAATTGCTTTTTCAAAGAGCCGGCTGTTCGCAATTCAGATTCATTTTTCAAATCATTCTCATGAATGCCACACCACGAACAAGGATGAAGACATGCGTGTGTCATTAATCCCAACAGAATGTTGCTCATTTTCAAATCACATGCGACAGTGAAATTGCTCAAATGATTCAATTTCAAGATATACCAAAGCTTCTTTAAATTTACATAATTTTCGGGCAAGTTGGGCGCAATAGCCAAAATCAATATCTTCTTAACACCTCGGTCATTGAACTTCTTCCCAAGTTTGTTTGAGATACTGCGCTCGTATGGATCACAACCAAATATATTTACGCATACTTTAAGGAATTCTCCTCCCGCATCTATTCGAAGTTTGATGTTTATTTCCTCTTCTGGAAGTCCTCTTACATTACAAATTGTCTCAATCAAATTTTGGACATCAGTACAGAAAACAAACGGGATTTTATTGTCTCTACCAATTTCCTTCTTTGAAAAATCAATATATTCCATGGTGAAATAATGCCTCAAACGATGATTGTTCGCGGAAAGTTCATCCATTAGACCACTATCGATAACCAATCGATTTCCAGATGAAAAACGAATATGCTTTGCAAAAATGTTAGTTTTTCTGTCACTGAGAGACAGATCCTTTTGTATATCAATCATATTTGCCTTGCTGATACACTCATTTTCTTCAGTAAATTTGATGGGATTCAATGACACTGTCATGGGTAGCCCACCCCTGTGTGACGTCAAAAGAAATTCAGTCCCGGATGTTTGCCTTTTCACATGTAAAAGGTTTGATGCTTGTTTATCAAGAACATTGTCACATCCAGTGTTTTCTGTCAAATGTAGCGCATTGTCACAAATGTTGGCATATGAGCAAATGTGAGACTTTCCTTTAGAAATTCTTGACAAGCACCTGGAGCATATTTTGATAACTGCAGGCTTTTTTGCACTATTAGAATCCCCAGAAGCCGGTCTACCTGCACGTTTCGCTGTTAATCGTGATTTTAGTCCATTTGTTCTAGCTGTCTCACATACGTAGCAGTCACAGATTCCACCTTGGGATCGCGTTTGTGCACGCAGAGATTTCAAAGTAGAATATTCGAATAGTTCAATCTTTCTTACAAAAATTCCTCTTTTGTATTCGTTAAGCGTCAACAAACATGTACCACAAATGACTCGAGGTAAACGATGGTCAAAATAAAAATCAAGTCCATCTATGAAATGCTCCTGAATAGCTTGATGGTGTTCCTCCGTAAGTTTCCTAACAGTCGATGACTTTTTGAAGCACAAAATACAGACAACGTCTCGAGCTTCATCATGCGATCTTGCATGATGCGGCATTGCAACAAAATGAGACGCACCTACAATGGTCATATTTTCAAATCATGCATACGTCACAAAAGAGAACGAGTATTCAAAAATTCCATAGATATTGAAAGAGTGTTAACAGGATACAGACGAGAAACCGTTGAAAGAAAATGCTGAATCGAACACAATTTGTTTGAGAAAATCTTTTACGCATACTATTTATTAACCACGATGAGATTTGAGAAAGGACATTTGACAACAACTAATAATGGTGCGATGCTGACTGAATGACAGCTGATAATCAATTGATAATTGTACTTTCCGTATATGGAAGTTGGATATAAGTTTCAAATTTTATGCCTCTGTGATTGATTTTATTTTTCATGCATATATGGTCAAGAACGACCGGTTTCATTTAACTTACAAAGTATGAAAATATGCTGATACAATGTCAGGTACACGAAATAATGTTTATTTCATGTTTACTTTCCATATATGGAAGTTGAATTTGAATTTCAAACTAGAAACCTCAATGATAGCTTACTTTTTTGCAAAATTTTTTAAAATGGTTCCAATAACCTTAGAAAAGATGGAATTTGATTTATACAATGACAGATGTGTAAATTAGCGTTTATTTTACCTCTACCTTCCATATATGGAAGTTGAATTTCGAAAAATCGATTTTTCTCGAAAAGCCCTCAATAGAATATTTTAAAAATTACATAACTTTAAACAGGATGCAAAACTGTCCCTAAAACCGTTGACAAAAGTTGTGTACAATTTTTTGAGGGTTCAACCTTGTTCGGGGACACCGTGAAGTCTAAATTAGGTTTTGTATAGGCCCATCCAAAGACCTCTTAACTTTCGATTGATAACTATTCTATGCTCATCGGACAACAGCTATTACCGCCATACATGAGTACAGGTGTGTAAATCAAATGAATGGAAATCGTCTTGTTGTCAATTCTAGCCTAAGTATAGCCTATTAGTAACAAGCTAGATTCTGTAAATATACTGCACCACAAATTAATGTATGCGACAACCTTACTGCAATAAAAACAAAAAGTCCGATAATAGATCTATGTTTAGCGACACATCTTCTTTATCCCTGAAAATGGCATGCAATTATCCAGTGGATAATACAAGAGACCTACTGTACTGCTTTTCCAGTATGACGATATATCAAGCGTCTTTACAATTTCAACTATAAAACGT
Source organism: Prostheceraeus crozeri (assembly GCA_907163375.1). Taxonomy (NCBI): domain Eukaryota; kingdom Metazoa; phylum Platyhelminthes; order Polycladida; family Euryleptidae; genus Prostheceraeus; species Prostheceraeus crozeri. The sequence continues at coordinate 96,790 of CAJQUW010003743.1, forward strand.
GCTCTAAATCAATTTCAACTCTTAAGCAATTACAGAGGCATTGAATGAATTGCAGTGGATCAGGAAAAACAACATAAATTAAAACGCTTGCAACTCTTAGATATTGCTTGCGTGTATGCATGTATAAGAAAATCTGCAAAACAATTTCAAATTTTAGCAAATAATGATATGAGACGTCTCCCATAGAACACATAGCCTACTTTGGCATTTCTAACCATCAGTACAGGAGAATGCTATTTGGCTAGAAAAAATGATAACACAGCAGAATACAATTTTACGATGAAAAATTGATTTTTTTGACAATTTTTACTTAAAATAGCTCTTCTGCAGGGCAAGAGGAATTCTAAGGTGGGCGCTCTAAGTGAGCCATATGTCAATGAATATTGTGCTTGAAAAAGATCATGGAACCTCTAAAGCATGTTCAATGCAAAATATGCCACAAAACTCTGCACTGTTATCACACTTTGGATCTTGGCAGGGTAGGCCTGCAATGACATGGTAAAATTTGAAATATTTGTAAAATTACAAAATCAGCTTTCAAGGCACATGTAAAGTCATGTCCATCTCTTAATAATGGACTTAGTTAATCAAAAGCTCGGAATATTGTGTCTTGTCAAACACATTCCGAAAACATTCGTAACTAATTTACAACATCACGTCAGCGCATCACTTGTAACGATTGTAAAAAGCTGTTTGTTCAACAAGACAAGATAATTCGCACGCCACATCAAGTGATTCTAAGATTTTGTTTGTTGACAATTTTTTATCAGTTCACACTAAAAGTATCGTATCTATCTTTATGATTTCCTAATGCACGTAAAATTTATGTACACCATATATAGATCCGGGACGGTAAATTGTGACCACAACACGCTTCAATGAAAGGTTGATTGTAACGAACAAGATGACAACACTGATTTGCAATGAAGCAGGAATAAAGGAAAGAACTAACCACTCATTGAGGGCGACATGCGCAACAAGAATGTTTGAAGGTAAGGTGGATGAGCAGATCATAATGGAGCGCACTGGGCAGAGCTGGAAAAATTCCACTGAAATTTTTTAATTCCAATTCCGGAGCAGAAATTTCAATTCCAAATCCAATTCCAATTCCAGTCGAAACAGTTCAATTCAATTCCAATTCCATTGAATTTCTTCTGCTAGAAGCGAGAAAACTCGAGAAAGCTATGTAGAATTGAATCTCAAAATTATTTTGGTTGGTTAGATAGGCTTTTGCTCTAAACGATTTATGAGAAGAATTTGGTTGCAACTGGAAATTGAGATAGATCCAATGAAGGATTTATGAACCAGCCAATCGATAATTGAACATGGTTGTATGAAAATAACTAAACTAGAGATAGAAAGTTAAGAGAACACTAGAGTTTTTACTCTGTAACATGAAATATTCTACAGCCAGCAAGTGCATTGCGTTATTTCAAACAGTATCGATGCAACGACATGCAGTAAAACAACAGAATATTAAAATTATGTTTTTACTAAATATATTGGTTGAAACTTAATCACAACTTACATGCGAGTGCAATTACCTAATTTGTTTACAAACTTAGAATTGCCGGTTTTTCCAAAATATGCGGGCTCTGACCGACTAAAAATTCCACTGAGACCTTGACAAAGTTCATGTAAAAAGCACACATTTTTGCAAATAATCACCTTTTCGAGTTGCCAAGGTCACATCGATTTGGCAACTCGAAAAGGGCCTATCATCATCCATGTTGCATCACGTGTTCCAAATTGGAATGAACGTCTTAACTTTTGACTCTTGAAATGTGAAAGGCTGTTCAAAATTGGAATAAGCAAGAACTCCAAACCTCTCCAAAGGTTGATATGGTAACAAGATAATTGGATTTCATCAATCACAACGAGTATACGTCTGCAACTCAATCACTTCACTATAAACTACGTGTAATTGTCCATGTGAATTATTATCCAATATCCACCAATCGAGCTATTCACAGAGGTTTCAGTGTCACAGAGAATTAACATTGTCGATATTGACAGTCATGGTTGTGTTCAAAAACGATTTCAATGTTCTCCTTGAATGAGCACAGATTCATGGTAGAAATTGATGCAAACGAAGCTTATAGCAGTTTTGTCAACGAGTTTCAGAACACAACTCTACAAATTATGCACAATTTGTTAGGTTGTGCGTGTATCAAGAGTTAAACAAGCAAGTTGTATCTTAATTAAAACATCATGAAGATCTACAGAATTGCTGGACTATCAGTCAAAAGAAATCTACTTTAGGAATACAGTACTCCTTGGGAGAACGATACTAAAGTAGAACAAAATTATGCTAATAAAAATATGGTGAGATCGATCACTCCATTGTTTTGTTATTTAGAACATTCGACGTGGAGGAGGCAAAATTAGTCCACCCAGAGGACGTGGCCTAGTACATGTACTTGTTACAGACGTTTCAAGGATTTTGTTCTTTGAGGTGCGATGATCAATGCTCTATATCTGCACGTTTAAAACCAAATATACAATGTAGTAACATCCAAATTGATGCCAGATTATCGAACTTTATTTTCAAGGTAAATTCATTATTCGGTTTTTTGCTCGTAGGATAGAAAAGAAATACAACGACCCTTGAAATTTTCAATTCTTTCGCAACAGTTGTAGAACTTTGCCCACAACGCATCATCCCAATTGCCATTCCTCTGGTAAAGTTATCGTGCGCCATTTCATAAGTCAAATCTGGTCAGCAGTAGGTGGTGATTCTGTTCAACTTCTACCTGTTACTGTGATCAATATCAAATTTTGAAATTTTATGGTCCTATATCATTTCCCTTATCATATGGAGTTCAATGGTGATACATAGTAAGCGAGATATCATCTCAAACCATAGAAAAAAATGAAACAAACTTCCATTCAAGTCAATGATAGTTGGTTTCATTATTTATGTCAGTGAGTATATCTTTGATCTAAAATCAAATCAAATCGAAGACCTAAGATGAAATATTGTGCATGACTAATACATACATGTAGGTCTAATCACAGATTTGAATTGATAAATGATTGTGAAGAATGTTATGACAATTTAGTTTCAAAGCAGAGTTTTTGGTTATTTGCTACACAATGGCAGAAAATGAAAAGCAGTCGGAAGAAACAGAGGCTTTTAAGAACTATTACTTCAAATGCGATGAATGTGTAAATCTTCCAACTCGATATAAAACTGCGTTTACAAAAAAGTGCGATAAATGCTTCTTGAAAAATCGAGACAATCCTGCATACCGCACCACTTCCTCAGACTACGGCAGGATGCCAGTCGACTACTCATGTTTTCCAAGTCGTCATTTCCCGAAAGGAAACGAATTTACTAAGGCCCGATCAAAATGCGGCAATTTCAGAGACCATTCTATGAACATGTAATTCGATCTAAAGATGGGTGGCTGTATACACGTAAGTCCAATATTACTAATTAGATACTGCATACTACATTCGTTGAATCTCAGAAACTTCATGTTATTTCAAGAATTCATGTATTTCATTTGTTTCATGGATGGAATTGATTTATTTTGGGGATGACTGTAGATATAGTCAGTCAGTGTTGCATTTCTCTGCATTTTTTCAGAAAGCAGGCAGATTCAGTGCTATTTTCATTGTCAGACCTTTAGATCTTTTATTCCTACGAAGACCAAAGAGTAGCATACAAGCAGCGAATACATAATTTTTATTGGGTTATTAGGAAGCAGCAGTGTAAAATAACAGGACGTAATAAAATATCTCAAATATTTGGACTTTTTAACCACGTTCGTCCAGAAAACTTTATAGTATTGTTAATAACAGTCAATGTGAATTATAAGTAATGTACAAGATGCACCGAATTCTCGGCCGTTGGCCTTCAATTAATAAGTTTGGTGTACATGCTAACGACGTCATAACTGTTTTGGAATAAACGGCTTTTATCACTGATATTCTTCATATTACTATATTTATATCAATATTGATGCATTAGTATTAGTTATATCAAGTTTTATATTTATTTTCTATAAGAGAAAACTGGCCTGACTTTGGAACGTCTCACTGATCTGATCAGGAGTGCTAAAGAACTTCAGAACAAGGTTGAAGAGTGGGACGGTCAGATGGTTCGCTCTCTACAGTTCCGCAACGCAAATGATAGCGCCATCGAGGTGTACTGAAATCTGCTCGCAAAAGCGAAAAAATAGCATAAGCAACTTCCCATCACTATATTTCTAGCACAAACTGAAATAAAAAACTGATTTAAAGCAATTGTTGAATTTAGTTCTTGATAGGATAAGCACAAAAATCGGATATTAACTTAAGTGTTGTAGACACGAAAAACAATTGGTTTGGAAAGAGGAAAATTATCGCTGCATTAAAGGGCAGCAACCCTGTGAATTAAAATCATAACATAGACAGTGTCACCAAATTATTCTAGTAATTAATTATTCAATTACATAAACTATTATTCAACTTCCAATCACAGCAATTAACAATATTAATAATAAATATTATAGTTATATAGATACGATACGCAACGAAAAAATAAAAATTTTACATTTACAGTTCACTTTTTAATGTTGAATTCACTTCAATTCGATCGGACTCACTTATACCAAAATAGTATCATAAATATCAGTGTCACTTATATCGTCAATCTTCAATCGCGCTCGCTGATGTGTTGCCGTATACGCTGCTGTGTTGTTGTTCGCTGGCAGTCAGTTGTTGTTGTTACTTCTGTAGTTATGTTTACACCACGAGAGCCCGGAGTTCTTCTAACAGCTACTGAAGATGTCGTATGTGTTGTTGTTGGTAGTTGTTGTTGTGTCAATTTTCTCATCGTTTCTAATTTATATAAATTATTTGAGACTTGATGATAAAACCACTTTCTTTTGAAAATTGAAAAAGTTTCCATTAATCACTGGTCGTTAGCTTTCGACCCGACCACATTTCGTTCTTATCACGGAATTTTTAATCTCCTTTTTTAACATGGAGCATTAATCAGATTTCATGATATCATTTTTATCGTCGTTTTTTTTTCATCAACAATCACGTTATTCGCACACTGAATTTCTTTCTTCTGTCAGTTTATCAATAGATTTATTCGCATCTCATCTCTCTCTCTCTCAGCGTTTGATTCTTTGCGGACCGTTAACTTTCTTTTATTTTTTTCAGGAGATACTGAATATCTCGTTTACGAAACGAAAATGGCGTGGGCTGACCCGCTACTTATATACATGTAAACAAGAAATATGAACTATGAAAATGAAAACGCACATAGGAACGACGCAGAGAACGGCACACAGGAACAACGAGGATAGGATAAGGGCATATGGGTTAGATTGAAACGAACAAACGTTAGATACATTAACATAAGACACTATACGCGACATGCAATTATCGGAATTGAATATTATTATGGAATTGGAATTGGAATTGAATTGAACTGTTTCGACTGGAATTGGAATTGGATTTGGAATTGAAATTTCTGCTCCGGAATTGGAATTAAAAAATTTCAGTGGAATTTTTCCAGCTCTGCCCAGTGCGCTCCATTATGATCTGCTCATCCACCTTACCTTCAAACATTCTTGTTGCGCATGTCGCCCTCAATGAGGGGTTAGTTCTTTCCTTTATTCCTGCTTCATTGCAAATCAGTGTTGTCATCTTGTTCGTTACATTCTTCCCAAGAGGTTTGCTGGTGTACCAATATGACGTTGTCTTCCAATGTTTTGATGGATGCAAGTAGAAGCCGATCTACATTGGGAGGTCTAACAGACAAAACTTTCTCGAACAGTTCGACATGCTTCAATTTGTCGTTTTCGTTGTGAAAACAGCAACTTTCATTTGCACTTTTTCTTCTATCTTTCAGACCTCCATTGCACGTCTTCCCAGTTACTGGGCACTTTACACCATTTCTCGAGTCAATTTGAAACTGGTTGATTGTCAACTTCGTCTGCTCCTCGCCACCTCTCAGTGCGAAGTTGATGCCATTCAGATAAAATAATGTTCTTGTTAATCTCTCTGGAGTGTCTCCACCAAGAATTTCTGACTTAACAATTTCTCCCTCGTCAAAAATTGAGATCGGTTTGTGCTTTGTACAATTCTTTGGTGGCAGTGATGATGTTGACATTTTCATTGATGCATCCAGTGCGTCAGTGAAGCGTTTTGTTAAGTTGAATAAATTGATTTCTGGATGCTCTTTTCTTACAATACTTTGAAGTCCTTACTTACTTACAATACTTTGAAGATGTTATGAACTGTAATGAGCTTAGTTCCCCAACTTAGTTCCCCCGACGTGTGCCATAATTTTCATGCAATTTCCATTCTAGGACTTTCTATGGTACTGTTAATTTCTATGGTCTAAATAGACTCATAGATTTCTTCCTTTCCGGGAGTTATTTAGTTAACTCCCGGAAAGCTAAATTTCTATGATATAAAATCCAAACTGTGTTAGTTACTATGATACCATTAATTCTACACTAAGTAATCTGGTTTTCAAATCCACTAACATCGTAATTCATTGATTCATTTATCTATTTCCACATAACGAATCCGGGACGATGAATCTAGACGACGTGATATTCAATCCTCTTGTTGACTTTTCTGTTGATTTTGTTGGAGATTTTGACCCAAATTGTTTGGCAAAAGAGGATGTGGAGAAAATGTTGCAAAGTGGGATAAACTTGCAAGACCACCATTCAATTAATTCCTCTTATGAAAAGAACATTAAGCTAAAGGAGGTGAATACAATGATAGGAACAATCTAAATCATGTTACATGCAACAATTCATTTCAAAAGCTGAAGTACATGATAATTAAATAAGGTACACATAATAACTAGACTCAAATTAATTTACATTTGAAAAAAGCACCATCATGGTTAACTTGCTTATTCAAAGTGGGGTTGAGTTTTTTTATGTACATGGCTTCCAAAATATTTAGGTCATAAGTGTTGGGAGCTTGAGATAGAATTTTGAAATTGTCAACTTTACAGCTGCAACTGCAATTCAACCTATGGTCAGAAATGGCGGACATTTTTTCTCGATGTTCTTTTATTCTTAAGTTTAAGTGTCTTGTAGTTCTACCTATGTAGGTAGTGCGAGGGTCCACCTCACAAGCGAATTGGTAAATGACATATAGACCTAAGAAGTTTGGGAGTATGATCTTTGTTGGAGAAACCACTTTTTAGTTTATTGCATGTGAAAACCCAACGGATAGGAAATTCTTTATCTATTCTACGGAATAGTGATTGTATGTAGTTTCTTTTTGAAATAAACCGATTGAATGTCAAAAAATGGAATTTTGATAGTATGGAGGTATTTGGATTCATCTTTTTCTTTTGGAGCACAGAATCTTTTGTCCAGATACTGTTTGACCACTTTTTGTATAAAGTACAACGGATATCCGTTGTTTTGAAAAATTTTGGTCAATTTCCCTATTTCATCATGGAAAGTTTGCCATGACGAGCAGACGATGTAGGCTCTGTTGATCAGAGTGCTTAAAACAGAAATTTTCCATTGCATGGGGCATATGGCTCTGAAATTCAAGGTTAGACCGGTGTACGTGGGTTTTCTGTACACCTTAGTAGTTAGCGTGTTGGATGAAACATCCAGGTCAATATCTAGAAAAGGTAGCACTTTACCTCCTACCTCTGTGGTGAATTTCATATTACTATGCCACTTGTTAATATAGTTGAAGAAGGATAAGTGGTCATCATCTTCAAAGATAGCCAAGATGTCATCTACATATCTGACATAGAATTTTAGGTTTAGTTTATCATTTTGAAGGAAAGTCTGTTCTAAATGTCCCATAAATAAGTTACTGAGGGTTGGGGCTAGGGGCTACCCATGCTCAAACCATCACTTTGACGATAGAGAATGTTGTTGAACGAGAAAATGCCACCAGTGGCGAATTGAAGTAATTTTTTGAAGGTGTCTTTACTATATGGTGGTTTTGTGTTATTGGAGCTATACACCTTATCACACGCTAGATCAATGACTTCTTTGAGAGGACGTTAGTGAAAAGACTAACAACATCAAAGCTGATGAGTTTCGAATCCGATGAGAATTTGTAGCTAGCGAGTTTGTCTAGCAGATCAGCGTTATTTTGTACTGAGTACTCCGTAGGAATTATAGGAGTAATGTACTGGTTTAGGTACTTGGCAAGGTTATATTCGGCCGTGCCATAACTGGCGACAATAGGTCTAAGAGGTACATTATTTTTATGTACCTTGGCAGAACCGTAAAGTTTGCCACTACAGGACCCACTAGGAGTAATTTTAGTGAACACTTGGGAGTCCACGTACGGTTTCACATATTTGTTCAAAAAGTATTTTAGTTTATTCTGTTGTTTTATAACAGGGTGATCGAGCATCAATTCATTTTGGTTGTGTGGGATAGCAGTAAATTTGGTAGTATCTTCAATGATAGCATTGAGCTTGTTTACATATTCATCAGCATCTAGAATAGCTATACCATTACCTTTGTCCAATGGGACAACTTTGATGTCTTTATTTAGTTTAAGGGACTTCACTGCATCTTGGTTATGTTTGGCTTGTGGAGTCTTGATAAAGTTAAACATACGCTTATTGTAATTTTGTAACGCAAGTTTCACCTCATTGCAATCTCTCTTAGAGATTTTATTTTTCAGGCGCTCCACCACTTTTTCTAACTCGCAAGTCAGATGTTCGCTTCCATTGCCGTTAGGACTGCTAGGGTTATTGAGTCCTGTCTTAAAAATCTCATTTTGGTCATGCGTGAGGGTCACCTTGCTCAATTGCTTGACCTTAAATTTGTGTTGTGAAATTAGCCTCGAAATCTTACGTAATTGGCGATCATGAATAATGTCACGGTTCAATAGGTTATTCTTGTCTTTGAGGCTTAAAAATTTGGGAATCAAGCCATATTTTGAGCATTTGGACAGGAATGTGATATCACATTGTAGTTTTATAATTTTGTGGTTAAACTTTTCGAATTTACGACTATCATTGAGTTCGATGTTGTATTTGGTCTTTAACTTATGAAAGAAGGTTACAATATTTGTAATCCTGAGTAACCAAATAACAGCTGCTAACATATTGATAGAGGTAAAACAGATCTTGTGAGTTCAACTCGTGCACTTGTACGTTACCAGCTGACGAAGATACTGGTTTGATCGTAATGGGATTAAAACAAAAGTACATGTATCACAGCAAAAACTTCTTGTTGCAATCTTTCGTTTGTATTGTCTACGCGTTTCGGCCCATTCCTTCTGGCCGTCATCAGGACAAGGTTAATACATTAAGGCATCACCTGGAGAGTAAGAACACTAAGCTAAAGGAGGTGAATACAATGATAGGAACAATCTAAATCATGTTACATGCAACAATTCATTTCAAAAGCTGAAGTACATGATAATTAAATAAGGTACACATAATAACTAGACTCAAATTAATTTACATTTGAAAAAAGCACCATCATGGTTAACTTGCTTATTCAAAGTGGGGTTGAGTTTTTTTATGTACATGGCTTCCAAAATATTTAGGTCATAAGTGTTGGGAGCTTGAGATAGAATTTTGAAATTGTCAACTTTACAGCTGCAACTGCAATTCAACCTATGGTCAGAAATGGCGGACATTTTTTCTCGATGTTCTTTTATTCTTAAGTTTAAGTGTCTTGTAGTTCTACCTATGTAGGTAGTGCGAGGGTCCACCTCACAAGCGAATTGGTAAATGACATATAGACCTAAGAACTTTGGGAGTATGATCTTTGTTGGAGAAACCACTTTTTAGTTTATTGCATGTGAAAACCCAACGGATAGGAAATTCTTTATCTATTCTACGGAATAGTGATTGTATGTAGTTTCTTTTTGAAATAAACCGATTGAATGTCAAAAAATGGAATTTTGATAGTATGGAGGTATTTGGATTCATCTTTTTCTTTTGGAGCACAGAATCTTTTGTCCAGATACTGTTTGACCACTTTTTGTATAAAGTACAACGGATATCCGTTGTTTTGAAAAATTTTGGTCAATTTCCCTATTTCATCATGGAAAGTTTGCCATGACGAGCAGACGATGTAGGCTCTGTTGATCAGAGTGCTTAAAACAGAAATTTTCCATTGCATGGGGCATATGGCTCTGAAATTCAAGGTTAGACCGGTGTACGTGGGTTTTCTGTACACCTTAGTAGTTAGCGTGTTGGATGAAACATCCAGGTCAATATCTAGAAAAGGTAGCACTTTACCTCCTACCTCTGTGGTGAATTTCATATTACTATGCCACTTGTTAATATAGTTGAAGAAGGATAAGTGGTCATCATCTTCAAAGATAGCCAAGATGTCATCTACATATCTGACATAGAATTTTAGGTTTAGTTTATCATTTTGTAGGAAAGTCTGTTCTAAATGTCCCATAAATAAGTTACTGAGGGTTGGGGCTAGGGGGCTACCCATGCTCAAACCATCACTTTGACGATAGAGAATGTTGTTGAACGAGAAAATGCCACCAGTGGCGAATTGAAGTAATTTTTTGAAGGTGTCTTTACTATATGGTGGTTTTGTGTTATTGGAGCTATACACCTTATCACACGCTAGATCAATGACTTCTTTGAGAGGGACGTTAGTGAAAAGACTAACAACATCAAAGCTGATGAGTTTCGAATCCGATGAGAATTTGTAGCTAGCGAGTTTGTCTAGCAGATCAGCGTTATTTTGTACTGAGTACTCCGTAGGAATTATAGGAGTAATGTACTGGTTTAGGTACTTGGCAAGGTTATATTCGGCCGTGCCATAACTGGCGACAATAGGTCTAAGAGGTACATTATTTTTATGTACCTTGGCAGAACCGTAAAGTTTGCCACTACAGGACCCACTAGGAGTAATTTTAGTGAACACTTGGGAGTCCACGTACGGTTTCACATATTTGTTCAAAAAGTATTTTAGTTTATTCTGTTGTTTTATAACAGGGTGATCGAGCATCAATTCATTTTGGTTGTGTGGGATAGCAGTAAATTTGGTAGTATCTTCAATGATAGCATTGAGCTTGTTTACATATTCATCAGCATCTAGAATAGCTATACCATTACCTTTGTCCAATGGGACAACTTTGATGTCTTTATTTAGTTTAAGGGACTTCACTGCATCTTGGTTATGTTTGGCTTGTGGCGTCTTGGTAAAGTTAAACATACGCTTATTGTAATTTTGTAACGCAAGTTTCACCTCATTGCAATCTCTCTTAGAGATTTTATTTTTCAGGCGCTCCACCACTTTTTCTAACTCGCAAGTCAGATGTTCGCTTCCATTGCCGTTAGGACTGCTGGGGTGCTTGAGTCCTGTCTTAAAAATCTCATTTTGGTCATGCGTGAGGGTCACCTTGCTCAAGTTGTGTACCGTACCGTTGGGGGTACTTAACTTGTTTTCTACATATAACTTGAGAAACTTTTTTTGATGGGTTTCTGAAATGGATTTTAAAAGGTTTTGATTTTCTCTGGTAAACAACTTTATGAAAATCATTTGGTCCAAGTAATTCAACTTAGAGAAAATAGTTTCTCGAATCTTAGCCAACTTACTACGGAGGTGCTTGACCTTAGATTTGTGTTGTGAAATTAGCCTCGAAATCTTACGTAATTGGCGATCATGAATAATGTCACGGTTCAATAGGTTATTCTTGTCTTTGAGGCTTAAAAATTTGGGAATCAAGCCATATTTTGAGCATTTGGACAGGAATGTGATATCACATTGTAGTTTTATAATTTTGTGGTTAAACTTTTCGAATTTACGACTATCATTGAGTTCGATGTTGTATTTGGTCTTTAACTTATGAAAGAAGGTTACAATATTTGTAATCCTGAGTAACCAAATAACAGCTGCTAACATATTGATAGAGGTAAAACAGATCTTGTGAGTTCAACTCGTGCACTTGTACGTTACCAGCTGACGAAGATACTGGTTTGATCGTAATGGGATTAAAACAAAAGTACATGTATCACAGCAAAAACTTCTTGTTGCAATCTTTCGTTTGTATTGTCTACGCGTTTCGGCCCATTCCTTCTGGCCGTCATCAGGACAAGGTTAATACATTAAGGCATCACCTGGAGAGTAAGAACATTAAGCTAAAGGAGGTGAATACAATGATAGGAACAATCTAAATCATGTTACATGCAACAATTCATTTCAAAAGCTGAAGTACATGATAATTAAATAAGGTACACATAATAACTAGACTCAAATTAATTTACATTTGAAAAAAGCACCATCATGGTTAACTTGCTTATTCAAAGTGGGGTTGAGTTTTTTTATGTACATGGCTTCCAAAATATTTAGGTCATAAGTGTTGGGAGCTTGAGATAGAATTTTGAAATTGTCAACTTTACAGCTGCAACTGCAATTCAACCTATGGTCAGAAATGGCGGACATTTTTTCTCGATGTTCTTTTATTCTTAAGTTTAAGTGTCTTGTAGTTCTACCTATGTAGGTAGTGCGAGGGTCCACCTCACAAGCGAATTGGTAAATGACATTAGACCTAAGAACTTTGGGAGTATGATCTTTGTTGGAGAAACCACTTTTTAGTTTATTGCATGTGAAAACCCAACGGATAGGAAATTCTTTATCTATTCTACGGAATAGTGATTGTATGTAGTTTCTTTTTGAAATAAACCGATTGAATGCCAAAAAATGGAATTTTGATAGTATGGAGGTATTTGGATTCATCTTTTTCTTTTGGAGCACAGAATCTTTTGTCCAGATACTGTTTGACCACTTTTTGTATAAAGTACAACGGATATCCGTTGTTTTGAAAAATTTTGGTCAATTTCCCTATTTCATCATGGAAAGTTTGCCATGACGAGCAGACGATGTAGGCTCTGTTGATCAGAGTGCTTAAAACAGAAATTTTCCATTGCATGGGGCATATGGCTCTGAAATTCAAGGTTAGACCGGTGTACGTGGGTTTTCTGTACACCTTAGTAGTTAGCGTGTTGGATGAAACATCCAGGTCAATATCTAGAAAAGGTAGCACTTTACCTCCTACCTCTGTGGTGAATTTCATATTACTATGCCACTTGTTAATATAGTTGAAGAAGGATAAGTGGTCATCATCTTCAAAGATAGCCAAGATGTCATCTACATATCTGACATAGAATTTTAGGTTTAGTTTATCATTTTGTAGGAAAGTCTGTTCTAAATGTCCCATAAATAAGTTACTGAGGGTTGGGGCTAGGGGGCTACCCATGCTCAAACCATCACTTTGACGATAGAGAATGTTGTTGAACGAGAAAATGCCACCAGTGGCGAATTGAAGTACTTTTTTGAAGGTGTCTTTACTATATGGTGGTTTTGTGTTATTGGAGCTATACACCTTATCACACGCTAGATCAATGACTTCTTTGAGAGGGACGTTAGTGAAAAGACTAACAACATCAAAGCTGATGAGTTTCGAATCCGATGAGAATTTGTAACTAGCGAGTTTGTCTAGCAGATCAGCGTTATTTTGTACTGAGTACTCCGTAGGAATTATAGGAGTAATGTACTGGTTTAGGTACTTGGCAAGGTTATATTCGGCCGTGCCATAACTGGCGACAATAGGTCTAAGAGGTACATTATTTTTATGTACCTTGGCAGAACCGTAAAGTTTGCCACTACAGGACCCACTAGGAGTAATTTTAGTGAACACTTGGGAGTCCACGTACGGTTTCACATATTTGTTCAAAAAGTATTTTAGTTTATTCTGTTGTTTTATAACAGGGTGATCGAGCATCAATTCATTTTGGTTGTGTGGGATAGCAGTAAATTTGGTAGTATCTTCAATGATAGCATTGAGCTTGTTTACATATTCATCAGCATCTAGAATAGCTATACCATTACCTTTGTCCAATGGGACAACTTTGATGTCTTTATTTAGTTTAAGGGACTTCACTGCATCTTGGTTATGTTTGGCTTGTGGCGTCTTGGTAAAGTTAAACATACGCTTATTGTAATTTTGTAACGCAAGTTTCACCTCATTGCAATCTCTCTTAGAGATTTTATTTTTCAGGCGCTCCACCACTTTTTCTAACTCGCAAGTCAGATGTTCGCTTCCATTGCCGTTAGGACTGCTGGGGTGCTTGAGTCCTGTCTTAAAAATCTCATTTTGGTCATGCGTGAGGGTCACCTTGCTCAAGTTGTGTACCGTACCGTTGGGGGTACTTAACTTGTTTTCTACATATAACTTGAGAAACTTTTTTTGATGGGTTTCTGAAATGGATTTTAAAAGGTTTTGATTTTCTCTGGTAAACAACTTTATGAAAATCATTTGGTCCAAGTAATTCAACTTAGAGAAAATAGTTTCTCGAATCTTAGCCAACTTACTACGGAGGTGCTTGACCTTAGATTTGTGTTGTGAAATTAGCCTCGAAATCTTACGTAATTGGCGATCATGAATAATGTCACGGTTCAATAGGTTATTCTTGTCTTTGAGGCTTAAAAATTTGGGAATCAAGCCATATTTTGAGCATTTGGACAGGAATGTGATATCACATTGTAGTTTTATAATTTTGTGGTTAAACTTTTCGAATTTACGACTATCATTGAGTTCGATGTTGTATTTGGTCTTTAACTTATGAAAGAAGGTTACAATATTTGTAATCCTGAGTAACCAAATAACAGCTGCTAACATATTGATAGAGGTAAAACAGATCTTGTGAGTTCAACTCGTGCACTTGTACGTTACCAGCTGACGAAGATACTGGTTTGATCGTAATGGGATTAAAACAAAAGTACATGTATCACAGCAAAAACTTCTTGTTGCAATCTTTCGTTTGTATTGTCTACGCGTTTCGGCCCATTCCTTCTGGCCGTCATCAGGACAAGGTTAATACATTAAGGCATCACCTGGAGAGTAAGAACATTAAGCTAAAGGAGGTGAATACAATGATAGGAACAATCTAAATCATGTTACATGCAACAATTCATTTCAAAAGCTGAAGTACATGATAATTAAATAAGGTACACATAATAACTAGACTCAAATTAATTTACATTTGAAAAAAGCACCATCATGGTTAACTTGCTTATTCAAAGTGGGGTTGAGTTTTTTTATGTACATGGCTTCCAAAATATTTAGGTCATAAGTGTTGGGAGCTTGAGATAGAATTTTGAAATTGTCAACTTTACAGCTGCAACTGCAATTCAACCTATGGTCAGAAATGGCGGACATTTTTTCTCGATGTTCTTTTATTCTTAAGTTTAAGTGTCTTGTAGTTCTACCTATGTAGGTAGTGCGAGGGTCCACCTCACAAGCGAATTGGTAAATGACATTAGACCTAAGAACTTTGGGAGTATGATCTTTGTTGGAGAAACCACTTTTTAGTTTATTGCATGTGAAAACCCAACGGATAGGAAATTCTTTATCTATTCTACGGAATAGTGATTGTAGTTTCTTTTTGAAATAAACCGATTGAATGCCAAAAAATGGAATTTTGATAGTATGGAGGTATTTGGATTCATCTTTTTCTTTTGGAGCACAGAATCTTTTGTCCAGATACTGTTTGACCACTTTTTGTATAAAGTACAACGGATATCCGTTGTTTTGAAAAATTTTGGTCAATTTCCCTATTTCATCATGGAAAGTTTGCCATGACGAGCAGACGATGTAGGCTCTGTTGATCAGAGTGCTTAAAACAGAAATTTTCCATTGCATGGGGCATATGGCTCTGAAATTCAAGGTTAGACCGGTGTACGTGGGTTTTCTGTACACCTTAGTAGTTAGCGTGTTGGATGAAACATCCAGGTCAATATCTAGAAAAGGTAGCACTTTACCTCCTACCTCTGTGGTGAATTTCATATTACTATGCCACTTGTTAATATAGTTGAAGAAGGATAAGTGGTCATCATCTTCAAAGATAGCCAAGATGTCATCTACATATCTGACATAGAATTTTAGGTTTAGTTTATCATTTTGTAGGAAAGTCTGTTCTAAATGTCCCATAAATAAGTTACTGAGGGTTGGGGCTAGGGGGCTACCCATGCTCAAACCATCACTTTGACGATAGAGAATGTTGTTGAACGAGAAAATGCCACCAGTGGCGAATTGAAGTACTTTTTTGAAGGTGTCTTTACTATATGGTGGTTTTGTGTTATTGGAGCTATACACCTTATCACACGCTAGATCAATGACTTCTTTGAGAGGGACGTTAGTGAAAAGACTAACAACATCAAAGCTGATGAGTTTCGAATCCGATGAGAATTTGTAGCTAGCGAGTTTGTCTAGCAGATCAGCGTTATTTTGTACTGAGTACTCCGTAGGAATTATAGGAGTAATGTACTGGTTTAGGTACTTGGCAAGGTTATATTCGGCCGTGCCATAACTGGCGACAATAGGTCTAAGAGGTACATTATTTTTATGTACCTTGGCAGAACCGTAAAGTTTGCCACTACAGGACCCACTAGGAGTAATTTTAGTGAACACTTGGGAGTCCACGTACGGTTTCACATATTTGTTCAAAAAGTATTTTAGTTTATTCTGTTGTTTTATAACAGGGTGATCGAGCATCAATTCATTTTGGTTGTGTGGGATAGCAGTAAATTTGGTAGTATCTTCAATGATAGCATTGAGCTTGTTTACATATTCATCAGGATCTAGAATAGCTATACCATTACCTTTGTCCAATGGGACAACTTTGATGTCTTTATTTAGTTTAAGGGACTTCACTGCATCTTGGTTATGTTTGGCTTGTGGCGTCTTGGTAAAGTTAAACATACGCTTATTGTAATTTTGTAACGCAAGTTTCACCTCATTGCAATCTCTCTTAGAGATTTTATTTTTCAGGCGCTCCACCACTTTTTCTAACTCGCAAGTCAGATGTTCGCTTCCATTGCCGTTAGGACTGCTGGGGTGCTTGAGTCCTGTCTTAAAAATCTCATTTTGGTCATGCGTGAGGGTCACCTTGCTCAAGTTGTGTACCGTACCGTTGGGGGTACTTAACTTGTTTTCTACATATAACTTGAGAAACTTTTTTTGATGGGTTTCTGAAATGGATTTTAAAAGGTTTTGATTTTCTCTGGTAAACAACTTTATGAAAATCATTTGGTCCAAGTAATTCAACTTAGAGAAAATAGTTTCTCGAATCTTAGCCAACTTACTACGGAGGTGCTTGACCTTAGATTTGTGTTGTGAAATTAGCCTCGAAATCTTACGTAATTGGCGATCATGAATAATGTCACGGTTCAATAGGTTATTCTTGTCTTTGAGGCTTAAAAATTTGGGAATCAAGCCATATTTTGAGCATTTGGACAGGAATGTGATATCACATTGTAGTTTTATAATTTTGTGGTTAAACTTTTCGAATTTACGACTATCATTGAGTTCGATGTTGTATTTGGTCTTTAACTTATGAAAGAAGGTTACAATATTTGTAATCCTGAGTAACCAAATAACAGCTGCTAACATATTGATAGAGGTAAAACAGATCTTGTGAGTTCAACTCGTGCACTTGTACGTTACCAGCTGACGAAGATACTGGTTTGATCGTAATGGGATTAAAACAAAAGTACATGTATCACAGCAAAAACTTCTTGTTGCAATCTTTCGTTTGTATTGTCTACGCGTTTCGGCCCATTCCTTCTGGCCGTCATCAGGACAAGGTTAATACATTAAGGCATCACCTGGAGAGTAAGAACATTAAGCTAAAGGAGGTGAATACAATGATAGGAACAATCTAAATCATGTTACATGCAACAATTCATTTCAAAAGCTGAAGTACATGATAATTAAATAAGGTACACATAATAACTAGACTCAAATTAATTTACACTTGAAAAAAGCACCATCATGGTTAACTTGCTTATTCAAAGTGGGGTTGAGTTTTTTTATGTACATGGCTTCCAAAATATTTAGGTCATAAGTGTTGGGAGCTTGAGATAGAATTTTGAAATTGTCAACTTTACAGCTGCAACTGCAATTCAACCTATGGTCAGAAATGGCGGACATTTTTTCTCGATGTTCTTTTATTCTTAAGTTTAAGTGTCTTGTAGTTCTACCTATGTAGGTAGTGCGAGGGTCCACCTCACAAGCGAATTGGTAAATGACATTAGACCTAAGAAGTTTGGGAGTATGATCTTTGTTGGAGAAACCACTTTTTAGTTTATTGCATGTGAAAACCCAACGGATAGGAAATTCTTTATCTATTCTACGGAATAGTGATTGTAGTTTCTTTTTGAAATAAACCGATTGAATGCCAAAAAATGGAATTTTGATAGTATGGAGGTATTTGGATTCATCTTTTTCTTTTGGAGCACAGAATCTTTTGTCCAGATACTGTTTGACCACTTTTTGTATAAAGTACAACGGATATCCGTTGTTTTGAAAAATTTTGGTCAATTTCCCTATTTCATCATGGAAAGTTTGCCATGACGAGCAGACGATGTAGGCTCTGTTGATCAGAGTGCTTAAAACAGAAATTTTCCATTGCATGGGGCATATGGCTCTGAAATTCAAGGTTAGACCGGTGTACGTGGGTTTTCTGTACACCTTAGTAGTTAGCGTGTTGGATGAAACATCCAGGTCAATATCTAGAAAAGGTAGCACTTTACCTCCTACCTCTGTGGTGAATTTCATATTACTATGCCACTTGTTAATATAGTTGAAGAAGGATAAGTGGTCATCATCTTCAAAGATAGCCAAGATGTCATCTACATATCTGACATAGAATTTTAGGTTTAGTTTATCATTTTGTAGGAAAGTCTGTTCTAAATGTCCCATAAATAAGTTACTGAGGGTTGGGGCTAGGGGGCTACCCATGCTCAAACCATCACTTTGACGATAGAGAATGTTGTTGAACGAGAAAATGCCACCAGTGGCGAATTGAAGTAATTTTTTGAAGGTGTCTTTACTATATGGTGGTTTTGTGTTATTGGAGCTATACACCTTATCACACGCTAGATCAATGACTTCTTTGAGAGGGACGTTAGTGAAAAGACTAACAACATCAAAGCTGATGAGTTTCGAATCCGATGAGAATTTGTAGCTAGCGAGTTTGTCTAGCAGATCAGCGTTATTTTGTACTGAGTACTCCGTAGGAATTATAGGAGTAATGTACTGGTTTAGGTACTTGGCAAGGTTATATTCGGCCGTGCCATAACTGGCGACAATAGGTCTAAGAGGTACATTATTTTTATGTACCTTGGCAGAACCGTAAAGTTTGCCACTACAGGACCCACTAGGAGTAATTTTAGTGAACACTTGGGAGTCCACGTACGGTTTCACATATTTGTTCAAAAAGTATTTTAGTTTATTCTGTTGTTTTATAACAGGGTGATCGAGCATCAATTCATTTTGGTTGTGTGGGATAGCAGTAAATTTGGTAGTATCTTCAATGATAGCATTGAGCTTGTTTACATATTCATCAGCATCCAGAATAGCTATACCATTACCTTTGTCAAATGGTAATTTTGATGTCTTTATTTGGTTTGATGTCTTTATTTAGTTTAAGGGACTTCACTGCCTCTTGGTTATGTTTGGCTTGTGGCGTCTTGGTAAAGTTAAACATACGCTTATTGTAATTTTGTAACGCAAGTTTCACCTCATTGCAATCTCTCTTAGAGATTTTATTTTTTCAGGCGCTCCACCACTTTTTCTAACTCGCAAGTCAGATGTTCGCTTCCATTGCCGTTAGGACTGCTAGGGTGCTTGAGTCCTGTCTTAAAAATCTCATTTTGGTCATGCGTGAGGGTCACCTTGCTCAAGTTGTGTACCGTACCGTTGGGGGTACTTAACTTGTTTTCTATATATAACTTGAGAAACTTTTTTTGATGGGTTTCTGAAATGGATTTTAAAAGGTTTTGATTTTCTCTGGTAAACAACTTTATGAAAATCATTTGGTCCAAGTAATTCAACTTAGAGAAAATAGTTTCTCGAATCTTAGCCAACTTACTACGGAGGTGCTTGACCTTAGATTTATGTTGTGAAATTAGCCTCGAAATCTTACGTAATTGACGATCATGAATAATGTCACGGTTCAATAGGTTATTCTTGTCTTTGAGGCTTAAAAATTTGGGAATCAAGCCATATTTTGAGCATTTGGACAGGAATGTGATATCACATTGTAGTTTTATAATTTTGTGGTTAAACGTTGAATTTACGACTATCATTGAGTTCGATGTTGTATTTTCTTTAACTTATGAAAGAAAGTTACAATATTTTGTAATCCTGAGTAACCAAATAAAAACTGCTAACATATTGAAAAAAAAAAAACAGAATCTTGTGTCAACTCGTCACAAAAAAAAAAAAAAAAAAAAAAAAAAAAAAAAGAAAAAAAAAAAGAAAAAAAACAAAAAAACAATTAACAAAAAACAAAAATTCCATTTTTTATTCAATCGGTTTATTTTAAAAAGAAACTACAATCACTATTCCGTAAATAGATAAAGAATTTCCTATCCGTTGGGTTTTCACATGCAAAAAAACTAAAAAGTGGTTTCTCCAACAAAGATCATACTCCCAAACTTCTTAGGTCTAATGTCATTTACCAATTCGCTTGTGAGGTGGACCCTCGCACTACCTACATAGGTAGAACTACAAGACACTTAAACTTAAGAATAAAAGAACATCGAGAAAAAATGTCCGCCATTTCTGACCATAGGTTGAATTGCAGTTGCAGCTGTAAAGTTGACAATTTCAAAATTCTATCTCAAGCTCCCAACACTTATGACCTAAATATTTTGGAAGCCATGTACATAAAAAAACTCAACCCCACTTTGAATAAGCAAGTTAACCATGATGGTGCTTTTTTCAAATGTAAATTAATTTGAGTCTAGTTATTATGTGTACCTTATTTAATTATCATGTACTTCAGCTTTTGAAATGATTTGTTGCATGTAACATGATTTAGATTGTTCCTATCATTGTATTCACCTCCTTTAGCTTAATGTTCTTACTCTCCAGGTGATGCCTTAATGTATTAACCTTGTCCTGATGACGGCCAGAAGGAATGGGCCGAAACGCGTAGACAATACAAACGAAAGATTGCAACAAGAAGTTTTTGCTGTGATACATGTACTTTTGTTTTAATCCCATTACGATCAAACCAGTATCTTCGTCAGCTGGTAACGTACAAGTGCACGAGTTGAACTCACAAGATCTGTTTTACCTCTATCAATATGTTAGCAGCTGTTATTTGGTTACTCAGGATTACAAATATTGTAACCTTCTTTCATAAGTTAAAGACCAAATACAACATCGAACTCAATGATAGTCGTAAATTCGAAAAGTTTAACCACAAAATTATAAAACTACAATGCGATATCACATTCCTGTCCAAATGCTCAAAATATGGCTTGATTCCCAAATTTTTAAGCCTCAAAGACAAGAATAACCTATTGAACCGTGACATTATTCATGATCGCCAATTACGTAAGATTTCGAGGCTAATTTCACAACACAAATCTAAGGTCAAGCACCTCCGTAGTAAGTTGGCTAAGATTCGAGAAACTATTTTCTCTAAGTTGAATTACTTGGACCAAATGATTTTCATAAAGTTGTTTACCAGAGAAAATCAAAACCTTTTAAAATCCATTTCAGAAACCCATCAAAAAAAGTTTCTCAAGTTATATGTAGAAAACAAGTTAAGTACCCCCAACGGTACGGTACACAACTTGAGCAAGGTGACCCTCACGCATGACCAAAATGAGATTTTTAAGACAGGACTCAAGCACCCTAGCAGTCCTAACGGTGATGAAATAGGGAAATTGACCAAAATTTTTCAAAACAACGGATATCCGTTGTACTTTATACAAAAAGTGGTCAAACAGTATCTGACAAAAGATTCTGTGCTCCAAAAGAAAAAGATGAATCAAATACCTCCATACTGTCAAAATTCCATTTTTTGGCATTCAATCGGATTATTTTAAAAAGAAACTACAATCACTATTCCGTAGAATAGATAAAGAATTTCCTATCCGTTGGGTTTTCACATGCAATAAACTAAAAAGTGGTTTCTCCAACAAAGATCATACTCCCCAAGTTCTTAGGTCTAATGTCATTTACCAATTCGCTTGTGAGGTGGACCCTCGCACTACCTACATAGGTAGAACTACAAGACACTTAAACTAAGAATAAAAGAACATCGAGAAAAAATGTCCGCCATTTCTGACCATAGTTGAATTGCAGTTGCAGCTGTAAAGTTGACAATTTCAAAATTCTATCTCAAGCTCCCAACACTTATGACCTAAATATTTTGGAAGCCATGTACATAAAAAAACTCAACCCCCACTTTGAATAAGCAAGTTAACCATGATGGTGCTTTTTCAAATGTAAATTAATTTGAGTCTAGTTATTATGTGTACCTTATTTAATTATCATGTACTTCAGCTTTTGAAATGATTTGTTGCATGTAACATGATTTAGATCGTTCCTATCATTGTATTCACCTCCTTTAGCTTAATGTTCTTACTCTCCAGGTGATGCCTTAATGTATTAACCTTGTCCTGATGACGGCCAGAAGGAATGGGCCGAAACGCGTAGACAATACAAACGAAAGATTGCAACAAGAAGTTTTTGCTGTGATACATGTACTTTTGTTTTAATCCCATTACGATCAAACCAGTATCTTCGTCAGCTGGTAACGTACAAGTGCACGAGTTGAACTCACAAGATCTGTTTTAACCTCTATCAATATGTTAGCAGCTGTTATTTGGTTACTCAGATTACAAATATTGTAACCTTCTTTCATAAGTTAAAGACCAAATACAACATCGAACTCAATGATAGTCGTAAATTCGAAAAGTTTAACCACAAAATTATAAAACTACAATGCGATATCACATTCCTGTCCAAATGCTCAAAATATGGCTTGATTCCCAAATTTTTAAGCCTCAAAGACAAGAATAACCTATTGAACCGTGACATTATTCATGATCGCCAATTACGTAAGATTTCGAGGCTAATTTCACAACACAAATCTAAGGTCAAGCACCTCCGTAGTAAGTTGGCTAAGATTCGAGAAACTATTTTCTCTAAGTTGAATTACTTGGACCAAATGATTTTCATAAAGTTGTTTACCAGAGAAAATCAAAACCTTTTAAAATCCATTTCAGAAACCCATCAAAAAAAGTTTCTCAAGTTATATGTAGAAAACAAGTTAAGTACCCCCAACGGTACGGTACACAACTTGAGCAAGGTGACCCTCACGCATGACCAAAATGAGATTTTTAAGACAGGACTCAAGCACCCTAGCAGTCCTAACGGTGATGAAATAGGAAATTGACCAAAATTTTTCAAAACAACGGATATCCGTTGTACTTTATACAAAAAGTGGTCAAACAGTATCTGGACAAAAGATTCTGTGCTCCAAAAGAAAAAGATGAATCCAAATACCTCCATACTGTCAAAATTCCATTTTTTGGCATTCAATCGGTTTATTTTAAAAAGAAACTACAATCACTATTCCGTAGAATAGATAAAGAATTTCCTATCCGTTGGGTTTTCACATGCAATAAACTAAAAAGTGGTTTCTCCAACAAAGATCATACTCCCCAAGTTCTTAGGTCTAATGTCATTTACCAATTCGCTTGTGAGGTGGACCCTCGCACTACCTACATAGGTAGAACTACAAGACACTTAAACTTAAGAATAAAAGAACATCGAGAAAAAATGTCCGCCATTTCTGACCATAGGTTGAATTGCAGTTGCAGCTGTAAAGTTGACAATTTCAAAATTCTATCTCAAGCTCCCAACACTTATGACCTAAATATTTTGGAAGCCATGTACATAAAAAAACTCAACCCCACTTTGAATAAGCAAGTTAACCATGATGGTGCTTTTTTCAAATGTAAATTAATTTGAGTCTAGTTATTATGTGTACCTTATTTAATTATCATGTACTTCAGCTTTTGAAATGATTTGTTGCATGTAACATGATTTAGATCGTTCCTTACACAGAATAATAATTTGATATTTTTTCTTAATTGGTTGAAGAAAATTTGTGTTCGATTTTTCATTTTCTCGAGTTGATCTTTCCAACCAGTTATGAAACAGTGGAGTCAACCTGATGGCACACCTATTAAAGGTTTTGAAAGTGAAATTAAAGAACGGTTTTCTAAGTGATAACTAAGAGACCAAAAATAATTGGGCTATAATTCAATCATATAGTAGTGTATAAATTGTTAGAACACCGAGGACTTGGTAACTTACTTCATGGCTTAAAACACCGATTCGAGGATTTCACCAAACTCAGATGACGCAGCAGACTCGTTGAAAGATCCCGATTAGCCGAACTGAAATTTAAAACATAATAGGGCCTATGCTTGGGCCAATTAGAAAGCTACGAAACAAGCGGAATCAAAAGATACACCCGGTATCTAATATAAGAAAAATTCTGTTTTAATTTCGATGTAACTAACTGCTGCATCATTTAAGTGATGTAACTAACTGCTGCATCATTTAAGTGATTTAAGTGATTTAAGTGACTTATAGCATAAATGTATGCGTAGGTCTTCGCTGAGAAAGGTTTACGATTTTCAAATTAATATCCTGAATAATTAAATCTAATCAAAATATTCAAATTTACAATAATTTTTTGTCCTATGATAACGCACATCGCATAGCACTTGAACGCATTGTTGAAATGTCTACCTTACACATACGACAATTGAACGAGGAATAGATAAGACTGTCTACATAAATCTTATAATACAGTAGTTCTAATTCCTATCTCGAAAAATCTAAGTAATTGCATAATTCAATAAAACAGTGCGTGAATGAATTGCTGGAACAATGAGAACTTGATGATTTGACTGATGGACTATACAATGATACTCAACAACTGAAGTTTCATTTGAACTTACTCCATTGGTGTGATGATTGAGATAAACCGATAAGATGATTGATTCAGCAAACGACGGATTTTCATAAAAATGCGAGACAATGAGACACGACCAAAGGATGTGATTAACAATGACTGTTGCACATGCCAAAGGCATCTGAAATTATACTGAACATGCAAATGTTGCAATATCATTGGACAAAGTCAGATTACGGAGTCAAAACTAACGCTGCGCGTTTGCTTCTTTTGGATAGCTTCTATGCACTCATATTTTCCCACTTCCAGTGCAGTTGGATCCAATTGACTTCGATTGAATGGTGAGGTGTGCTATGGCACTCCCATTGCGTGTCATAGAATACCATAGAGTGCCATTGAATTTGGTTCATCGGGCATGGTGACCTCAGCATCAACTTCCTTTAAAACCGAAGCATTCCGCTCAGACAACCTTCTAATATATGGTATCGGGTGTCTAGAAGTTCTGTTCTCGTAGTCATTAGGGTTCCATCTCTGAAACCAACTTCGGTTAACTTCAGTATCACTATAGCTATTTCTGAGCTAAACAGTTCTCAAATGCTGTCTCTGGCTATCGAGGTCTTGTCGTGAGCAAATCGCCTTTGATCGACAAGTCAACGAATTCACAACTCCCTTAAACACAGAGTGTAGATGAGATGACTGTCGATGAAGATAGCTATCAGTGTGAGTCCATTTACGATGCACAGCGAACGAGAAGGCTCCCCTTTCACGCTGTATCAAGAAATCCAAAAGTGCAATTCTCCATTCACTTCCAATCCTCGGCTAAACTGAATGAACGGATTGATGCTGTTGATGAAAGATGTAAAGTCACAAAATTCTTGCGGCTGTATGTCTAATTTAAAATGACGTCATCAACACAGTGCAACCATAATACAGGAGGATGAATTCCAAAGGACAATACGCAACTCAAAGCCGTCTCTTCAAATCTTGTCATGAACAGATTAGCCGCCACAGGGCCAAGACTACTCCCCATTGCCACTCCATCTGTTTGGACATACATATATTCTCTAAAACTAAAATAGCACGAAGTCAGAACAATTTTGGACAGTTGCCCGATTTCTTGAACAGAGCAAGAAGTTCTATTATCCAGATCATCATCATTGATAAGCAGATCTCAAAAACATCAATGGTCTCACTTAATGGCACCTTGGTGAATAGAGAGTCTACGTCCAAAAATGCGAGAAAACCATCCAAATACCGAGGACTATCTATCTTACCAATGAGATCCGCAGAATAAAAGAATTTGCTTTACTCACGAAAGACTTTAGGATATCTGCCAACTGTCTTGATGCTGGTGCCCATAAGCTGTCAGTGAAACTAACAGTAGGACGCAGAGGCACACCCTCTTCATGCACTTTGGGGAGTCCATAGATGTGAGGAACCTGATAATATGTAGACAGAGAAACAGTAAATCATCTCTTGTCATTCTGTGTCTGTCCTACATGTCATTAGGTTCCTCACATCCTTCAATAAAAATTGCTGAGGTTGGAAGAATGCTTGTGGACTCAGAATCACGGTAAGTTGATAATTTTATTCAATTACAAAACCTTTCCATACTTCGCATGTGATCCATAAATTCAATCATATATTTATTTGTCGCTATTTTTTGTTGATTCATGACACTTCTCATGTCACGAAAACAGAACTTACAATTTACCGAATCTAGGTTGTAATAAATTAGTCGTTCAGTGAAGGAATTGAACTTTTAAAATTCCTAAAATTCTAAAATTCTTGTAAAATTTTCGTGCCGGCTTTATTTTATTAGACTTTCTTCCCTTTAATGTAAATAATAAAGTAAAGTTATATTCGAGGGTGGGTTCATGACGCATATAATCACAACTTTGTCATATCTTACAGTAAGTAGAAGGTAAATAGACAGTACTTTATCAGTAATGTGTACTTTGTTTATTCGCCATGATTAGGAAGATTATAACCGTGATCATTATTTCCAAGAACAGGAATTTCACTGTATGATGCGATATTGCACTGATTTCTTGGTTATTTTCTTTATACTAACACTAGTAGTGGTAGTGTTGAGCAGAAAATTCGTAACGGGTTATTTATAGTCTTGTATTCAACGTGTATAAATCAATAGTATGAATTCACACTCTACGACGCAACACAACTTTAAAGGACAAAATGATGCCTTCATTTTATCTCTTCTAGGAATCAATGACATGATGATGAAGATCAACCTATAAATGAAGAAAGATCAACTTTCCCAATGCCATCAGTAGATCTGGATTCACCACCAATGAGGTTAGTTGTGGTTTCTTGTTGTTTGAAACTTCAGTTTTAACACATCATTTAATTTTTGATAACGAATCTCAATGTAACAACTCGAGACTATAACAAAGGCATTTATAATTATATTTTTTTTACAAAAACAAAAGTTTTTTCTATTTAAATAGTAATCAATATTGAATACTTCTAATAATTAATCTCCAATGAAATTGATATTGGAACTTTCAGAAGAGATGTGATTTTGCATTAAAAATTGTGCTGGTATTTGAATGTAATTAAATAATTTTGAGTATTTGACTATGAATTTTTTCATTTTTTATTTTTATGCAAATTTTTAAGCCTCAAAGTGTTTCCACCTGTTAACTCAAACGCAAGAATTACGTTTAAACCGGAAAATAATAGTAAGCAATTAAGCATGAACTTGGTATGTTTGCATGAAAGCGTCATGATTGTTAACTTTAATTGGGAATCATTTGTGAAAACAAGTTAACTCAGAGCAGAGCTTATCTTAGTCTGCAAAAGTTGCTTCAACTTAAAATTCGCAGATCAATTTTCATGTGGATTCCTCTACCGGCAAATGCTAGTTACCTTAGAGATAGTAATTTAACCCTGTACCGTAGACTGTAACGATCATCTCAGTGTACGCCCATCAGGTGGGCACAAGTGTTGGTGAAAAGAAGGCCTTTCTCGAAACCCTCGAGGACACGTTCTTGGATTTGGACCGTGATACCATCATCTTAGCAGGAGATATGAACTGTCATGTGGGGAAACAAAGCGGCGGTCATAGTTCCCATGGTATGGTTCCTTTGGCATCCCAAACGCAGATGGTGAAAGTGTCCTGCAACTTATTTACATGCGATGCATCTGAGCATTGCGAATACCCGTTTCCGGAAGTGTGAGTCTCAGCTCATAACATACAAGAGTGGAGGAAGAAGCACACAAGTCGACCCACATTGCCATCAGTGGAAATGAAATAAAGCATGTGTGCGACTGTAAAGCCTTACCAATTGAGTGTGCAGCCACTCAGCACAGATTGGCGGTTATAGACCTGACAAAGCATGCTGTACCAACAAAGAAGCCAAAGATGGTTTTACAAAAGGTGAAATGGTGGAAAGCTTAAAGAAGAAAATGTGGCGAAGGTTTTTTTTCGAGAAGCTCGTCGACAAGGATTGGGAATCATGGGAAAAATTTTTCGCTGAAAGAAACTTTCCCGAAGCTGGGAAAGTAACTTGTGGTACCACGCCGCGTGGAGGGACTTACAGAAATAAAGAAACTTGGTGGTGGAGTGCAGATGTCAAAAGTGCTTTAACGGCAAAAAAGGAAGCTTTCAAGAGTTGGAATTATATATATATATATATATATATATATATATCAAATCTCAGCAGATGTAACCACCACGAGACATTTTCGGCCTGTTGGGCCTCATCAGTCGTGGTAGGTTTTGAACCAGCGACGTTGGAGCTAGAGGACGTGCAAGCATGCCCTCTAACCACAAGGCCACCGGACCATCTGTTGAGAGCGTGAATTAGCCAGGAAGGCACTGCTTTAACGCAGACGTCCTCTACCTCCAACGTCGCTGGTTCAAACCTACCCACAACTGATGAGGCTCAACAGGCCGAAACATGTCTCGTGGTGGGATCTGTTGAGATTTGATAAATTTATCAATTGCTAGGTTACTTGTCTAAACATGTAATGAGTAGCGCCGGCGTGAAGCGCCTCAATCTCGGGTGCGGTATTAAGTGATTGCAGATAGCAGTCCGCCCTCCATCTACAAATTAAGTCCTAGCGCGTCAAAATTGCAGCGTGAGCGTAAAGAGAATGCCTTTATTTCTATGTTGAGGCCTAAACTCAACAAGTGTTGATTTTGAATTTATATGTTGTCTAATTTTGCAATAAATTCATTCCCTTTGAAAAGCCTCCCGATGAGGTGAAACCGGTAAGGGAAATAAATATGGTCTTTTGATTCAGTTTTCTACCGGGTTTTATTTGGAATTATAATCTACGATTTTGTATTTTATTTATTTCTTGCATATATATATATATATTTATTTATTTATTGAAAATACTCAAGAGTATTTCCAGGCTCCCACGCCGCACCAGCTACTATCCAACCTTGTGAGAAGAGACAAAAAAACTTTTGCTGTGGAAGACCGGTTTCGAGATTTATTCTCTTTCTCAATTCCACATGCACTTAGCGTTGCAAGACACAAACTGAGATATAGAGTCACAGCAAATTGCAATAAAAAGAGAGATGTTCACTTCTTGAAACAACAAGCTTTGTAGATTTCTCTCAGTGGTGTACGATGGGCAAGTTCTTACGTCACAAAACGCTTTTTGACAATAACGAATGACACGTTGGCTGCATGAACTAAAAGGCAATACAAAGGGTATCATTAACAGCATTTAATCCATGATTTAACCCATTCGGATACAGAGTGCTCAGGCGCTTTATCCATATGATTTTTCCTTTTTCAGCCTTTTACTCTCTGAAGGACAATGCTCAAGGGCCAACAAAAGAAAAATCACTTATACTACATGTTTCATTAAAATGTTTTGATACAGATGTAGTGTAAAAAGAGCGTATACTTCGGATATGCTCGGAAATCGGGTGTCCATGAAATCCGTGCATGATTTTTCGTGAATATTCGCCATGAATGAGGGTGCAATACTAAGAGTTATTGAACCCTCTGATAATTAAATCCTAATATTTGACTATGAACAATTCCATTTCTTATATTCAGAGCCATAAATACACACAATTGGTAGGGCATGTAATGTAATAAATGGTGCAAAATCAATCGTTTGGCCGAAATCTCACCTACAGACTTATCAACTGAAGTCGCTTTTGCTGCTTGCTATGATTTTGCTAGGAGACATGATGTCACCAAACAGTCTTACTGAAATCTTTTTCTAAAATTCCTCAACTTTTGTCCTGCAGGAACGAAATGAAACGCTGGCTGCTGGAAGACACCACTAGGAAAAATGACAAGAAAGTTTTTATCATGATAATTACAAGACATACGTAATGATAACGATAGATATCCGCTTGTATTTGTAAGTTCGCGAACTGTACGAAAACATAAAATAAAAGTTCAAATGTATTCTACCTTCGTATTTTTTTGTAACATTTAAAACTCGTGTCTCAAATTATTGCAATCATACTGAAACATAACTCAAATCATATTTTAAAACGCTTCAAAGAGTTGAATAATCAGGAAAAAGATTCGAATGACAAAAGCACAGTAAATCGAGGATAATGGTAACCTGGGGCCGTATACTAAAACACCCGCTTAGGATTTGCCTAAGATAGTGGAAAAATACTACGTCGCATGCTTGAAAGTCACTCCTAGGTCACTTAGGAAGTAACCTTGGGGATCTCTGTGTGGGTAAGGGAGTGTTGGTATGCTTGAACACAGTTAAGGAAAAATCCTCTGAATTAAGTATAAAAATTTTGACGAAATCTAAGAGAAGTTATACCCACCCTAAGGAAATATATACCTGTATTAATTCCTCAACAAATTTGTTGAAATCGACAAAATACGTCAAACTATTCAATCGTGATTTAAATTCATATTATCCAACGGGTGTATAGTGTCTGTGTTGATTACAACAATTCCCTGTACGCAATGATCATAATTACCATGACACCATCTGACGTACAATAAACGTGCGACATCAATATACGAGTATCTAATGAATTTTATTTGAACAGTTATTCTATTGAAGAATTTATGTTGAACACGTAGAATATGAATTGGAGGCGAACTTGCTTAATGTGAGAATAGAATAACTTTGTCATTTAGTCTTCCTATTTACATAAAAATATTTTGACCGTATTTTTATATCTTAGATTACTCTTGAACATCATCAAGTGAGAATATGCATGATAGGCTATTCGCACACGATTCAAATGACTTATGACTTTGATGGCTGAAAAATATGCTTATGAAAGTGCTTGTGATCTTTGGAAATAAAGTCAAGCCGATCGATTCTTAGATAATGTTAAGCAGTGAAAGTTTGTGATAGATAAAGAGAAATCAAAAAACCTTTGGTTGGAAACGAATAGAAGGTCGGATACTTCCTATTACATTCATTATATTACATACACTATAGATAATTCATCATCACAACGTAATAACATGATAAGATCAAATTTACCATATTTTCTTTTCGCTCGATTCTGATTCTTTTTTGAAATCTATAAGTAAATTATCAACACAGTGGTCGATAATGAATACTGGTGAAACATTTCCTATGTTTTCTAATTATGAGATGACAAGTAAATGTAGTCTATTTTGTTAAATTTGATGTAGTACGAGTATATAGTATCGTAAATTTTGTTTGACTTTTGTGTTTGCGACGAGTCAATGGTATTCAATCATTAGTTGAAAGACTCGCGCACTTTCAGGATAACGCTATTATTCCCCATACTTCGGAACTACTGACTCGATTTGAAAAACGAAACGCTGTCTTCATTGTATAACAAGAAGACGACCGCAGAATATAATAAGTCAATTATTATTAGTTTCTCAGCCTTGTAATACCTTTATTTTCATTAATTAGCTGCAAATATCGTCTATAATCATGATTTAATTTGTGCATTCTTCGAATGTATTAGCCTATTTCGCTTTTCTTTCTTCTATCCATTTTTACAATTTTTTTTCGAAATTCTATTACTTTCCATCAGTCGAATGAGATTTTCATTTTGAAGGGAAATTGTTTCCAGCGAGATACATTTTCCTTTAATGGTTTCTTCTAAATTCTCGTGTCTCAATTGATAGAACTACCTTTCGATTTTGATTTTTGGTGTTCAATGATACATGATGAATTCGCATTTCATTCTTTATAAATAGTAATTACTGACAAATTATTTTCCAGAATTTTTTATTCAAATCTTCACATTTTTTTGTAAACTTTTCATTATCTAAGCAGTTAGAGTACAACTGCATGTACATTTGTCGATAACTATATTTTTCTATGAAATTGTCATTCACACCGTCAATCAATCGCCGACTGCAGTTTTTGAGACAATTTGCTGTCAGTTTGTGAAAATGAGCACAACAGCTGTTGCAGTGTGTTGGCCTCCAATCAAGCGAACTTAGTGAGCGCCAAATAACTTAGGGAATTGGCAGAACTGCGGTGGCGTGGGGGGTCGGCGCTCAGTGGGGGGGGGGGTGGGGGGGGTGGTGGGGGGGGGGGGGGGGGAGGGGGGAGGGGGGGGCGCTGGGGGCGAGGGGGGGCGGGGTGGGGGGGGGGAGGGTGTGGGCGTCGGGGGTGGGTGGGTGGGGGCCGGTGGGGGGGCGGGGAGGAGAGGGGTGGAGTCGGTTTTGGTGGGGGGGGAGGGGGAGGTGGTGGGGGGGGGGTTGGGTGGGTTTTGGGGGGATTTGTTGTGTGACATTTTGTTTGTAGGAGTTTGGGTTTTTTTTTTTATTGAGGATTTTTTTAGGTTTTTTGTTTTTTGTTTGTATTTTTTTTTTTAGGTTTTATGTTATGTTGTTTTTTTTTTTGGTTTTTTGTTTAGTTTTTTTTTTTTTTAGTTTTTTGGTCTTGTTCTCTTTTTTTTTTTTTTTTTTTTTTGTTATTTTTTATTGTGTTTTAGTAGGTTTTTGTTTTTTTAGTTTGTTTTTTTTTTTTGTATTTTTGTTTTTTTTTTAGGATAGGAGCTTTCTTTTTTTTTTTTTTTTGTTTTTTTTAGAATTTTTTTTTTTTGTATTTGTTTTTTTTATGCTATTAGTAGTTAGGATTTTTTTTTGTCCTTTTTTTAGATTTTTTTTTAGTGGTAGTTTTTTTTTTTATTATATAGTTATTTTTTTTGTGGTTTTTCTTTTTTTTTTTTTTTTTCTTTGTGATTTTTTTTTTTTGTTTTTTTTAGTTATTTTTTTTGGAGAGGGTTTTTTTGTGTTTAGGGGTTCGTGTTTGCTTTTTTTTTTCTATTTTTTTTTTTATGTTTCTTTTTTTTTTTTTTATATATTTTTTTTTTTTTTTTTTTTGTTTTTTTTTTTTTTATTAGTTTAGGAATGTTTTTTTGTTTTTTTTTTTTTATTTTTTTTATTTTTGTTTTTTTTTTGCTTTTTTGTTTTTTTTTACTCTTTTTAGGAATCGTTCAAACACCACACCAACTAACCAGGATTTCCCCTACCTACCGAACCCTGAGCTAGAATTCCAAGATAAAATTCCTACTGATTCTTCTTCGGATTCTGGATCCCAGTCTTAAAAAAAATATTTTGAAAAATATTAATAAAAAAATATACAATACCAGTGTGTAGGCACAAAACTCTCCGATTGTGTTAGGGGCCGAAAATTATAATGACGTAAATAAAGACACAAGGTGGCCGACGTTTCCCGTCCTGACGCTTTATCAAGCCTAATATGATAAAAGTGAAGCACTACAGTAGATGGAGCCGTAGTTGTTGCGACTGCCAACGTGACGCCTGTTCATCCGTTGATTACGATTATTGATCAGACGACATTCCACCAAGCTGGTCTCTCCCCCCCCCCTAGCGGATCACTCACACACTCTTAAAAAAAACGCAATGCTAAATCATCTATTCTGTCTACATCTATGACATTCTTTTATATGCTCGCATAGGGCGCTACTGTTATAATTTTTTGTTAATACTGTATTTATGTTCTTTGTATCTAGTGTAGAACGGACGAGAAGCATGCAGTTAATTCTCTTCCAGAAGAAAGTAAATAGCATGCTCATAGGAGAAGTGTAAAAACAAACAACCTGAAAGGATAATGGGTATTCAACAAAAGTTTATTCAAAACTCAGCTGTACAGTTAAAATGACAATAAAAGCAGAAATTAAGGCAGAAGTATCAGAGATAACACGAACAAATGTGTCTTGAAACTACCTTTCATTAGTGACAGCATGATAGGAAAAATAAATTACCACATACGTAAATTTCAAATTGGACATCAAGTTTGTCACAACAGGCAACAAAAAACTGCGTACCGTAAAATAGGGGCAACTTTGGGCCACTTTTCATAATATTTCTTTGTTTCCATTAAGCTCTGAACCATTTTTTAAAGATTTCAAAATTGGCAATCATGGGGAAGGTGGTAAGCTTTAAGTTTGATTTGAATGTTCGTGATTTGTAAATTCCATTTTGTTGGATTTTGATATCTTTGTGGGTGGCCAATGTTACCACACGATGGGTAAACTTTGGCCACCCGGCCAAAGTTTCCCTCATCAAGTGTGTACCTCATGTTTTTCTTATTGTCTCTTTGTAGGGTTTATATTACACAGACAGATTTTTTGCATTCTCCTGATCCATATAACAAATAATTGAAGCAATTGTTACCATTTTCTGCATTATACTCTCTTTATACATGTAGGGCCTACTCTAATTGTCCAATGACAATGACCAATGACAAGTTTTTTTTCAAAACTATTTTTTTTATTTCTCTAACTCGAGAGATTATAATTTCAATGGAAAAATTATTTTAACTGAGTAGCATACATGTATAAAATGTATGTTATATAAGAATACTAACCCAGTTCATAGCCACGAGAAGATGTTCTCGTAAAGACGGAATGGAGCCACTCATCATCAGAGTCAGACGCATCAGATGCAGGGGATGGCTCGGTTAACTGAGGAGCAATTCGCAATATTTTGCTCCTTGCTCGGTCATGAGAGGTAGAGGGCTCGGCATCATTTTCGTAATGGACTGCTTCGTCACCTTCGAATGCTCATGCAATACTTTGAAATACTCAGATGAAAATATCAGTAAGTTAGATCGAACTTTTTTTTGAGGTTCGACCGTACACATCAAAAATCGAGGTTCGGTACATATCCAATTAAAATCACACGGAACTTTAATTAGGAGATAATTAATAAAAAGACAAGCCCATACCGTCCCTCACACATGATAGTATAGTACATGCATACAAAGACAACTTGTGTTGACGCCGCAGCGAACGGACGCATCAAGCACTGCTCGTTCAGGCAAATCTGTGTAGTTTCTTCACGTGCCGATTATTACTATCTTATATGCATCATTCCAAGATATTTTTTACATCAACTTCTTCTGCGTGACCTAAGCTTTCAAGTGATCAAATTCTCTCTCACGTTATTGTCCTGGCCCGAACGGATTGACACCTCCATTGTCCTTCGATACCACAACCATCACTTTGTCCATCAATTGGAGGGAATTTTACAGCTTCCCGGTCTCCCTGTGTGTGAGTCAGCCGCTCTCTCCCTCGCTCGCTGCATTTGCCAGCCCACAGCATCGATTCGTGTCAACAGCCCTCTGCTGTGTGAACTCCGTATCGCCCGCCTGTGCTACATCAACAGTGAAATGTGTTTCTTGATCCTCACTCCCGATGCGACGTCAGTATTCCCCATCTGACCTACTTCGCTTGAATCCAACAATTTCCCATCTGCGAACTCTGCGTAGGTCGCTGTGGTTCCACAGGATTTTAACGACCGTCTACTCCCACTATCACAGCCTCGCAAACTCGCTGTCTTGCCCAACCCAAACATCAGATCAAATTGCGTAAGCCGAAATCCACGGATAATCCTCCACCGCCATCCATCCTATTATTCAATGCCAGATCGCTATTCAGCAAAATTGATGAGCTTCGTCTTCGCGCAGTTAAGTACAACGCTGACATTATCTGCATAACCGAATCTTGGCTAGATGAAAATGTTGATGATGGAAGCAGTTTCTATCCCTGGTTTACTCACTGTTGCGCGTAGATCGTGACATACATGGTGGAGGTGTAGCGCTATATCATAAGTCGTAACCTTAAACGTTATATAATTGAGTCTGACAATCTGATCAAGAATATCAAAACAAATGTACTGTGTTGTCATGTTAAGGACTTCGATGCCAGCGTAATTTGTATTTACTATCCTTACTGGAATAATGTGCAGGCTCATGCAACAGCCATAGAGTTTTTACAAGGTCTGATAGACTCGTGTGCATGTATTTCTAAAAGTGTTATCGTCACGGGTGATTTGAATGTCCTCAGACATCAAATTTGCTGACTTTTGTTCGTACAACAACTTGAAACAGTTAGTCCAAACTTCCCACTCGTGGAAATAACATTCTCGATGTATGTAGCAGTTTCTAATTCACTATGTTATGAACAGTGTGAACATCTTTTCTCCTCATGGGAGGTCTGACCACCTGGGATTTTTAATACCCCCCCTTCTCCAATGCCTAAAAAGTGTATTGTTAGCAAAGTCAGAACTCGATGTTTTACTCCATCTTCTTTCGCACTTTGTCGTAGTGTTCTATCCACAGTTGATTGGAATATTATTTTTCTTGAATTACCATAACAGCAATGTATGTAACGTTCATGAAATTGTAGAAGAATTTCAATTTCTTTGCTATTTTTTTTATGATAACACGTTTTTCCCGAAAAAACTGTATGAGAATGGCGAAGCCAGATCCACCATGGTTAACTCCGGGCTTAAAAAGTATTATCTGATTCTCGCGCTAATGTTCTGTCATCAGGCAACATGAAAAAATACCATTGTCTACGAGAGAGATTCATTAATGAAATATTGTAAGGCCAAGAAAGCGCTATCTGGCTGGTCTGGCATCCAACTCTCCTTCTGAAAAAAAGAAAATATCAACTCCCAAGTAAAAGTGAAGTGTCAGATGAAACACATAGATGAGAATCAAGCTATGGATTATCGACAACGAATTCCAGTCATTATTTACACCGTCGGACATTTCGTCATACCACCTCCCTTCACATACAAATGAAAACAGTGCTGCAATCTCTGTTTCAGAAGCCGAAGTGATTTCACTGGTAAATCGCAGTAAATCTAATTCCACTGGGAATTTTCTACCGATCATTCATCGACATTTTGGCTTCGCCTTTGACGAAAATCATCAACATGTGCTTACAGTCGTCTACATTTCCTGACGCTTGGAAGAAAGCGAATGTCATCCCTCTCCCAAAAGGCAAGTCATGCACTGACTTCAGAGACCTATCTCCATCTTGCCTTTCCTGAGCAAGGTATTGGAAAGAGGTCATTCGAGATCGTTTAACTGCTTCCCGTTTTGAGAGGAAAATTCGATCCTAGACAATTTGGCTTTATCCCTAACACATTTGGGGGCTGCACCAATGCGATAGTGGCAATTCGTCTAACAATACTACAACATCTGCGGCAAGCTCCGAGAAACTTTTGTCAGGTGCTGGCAGTGGATTTCAGAAAAGCGTTCGATTCCTTGAGTCATCGAATTTTGCTTAACAGTCTCAGCACCGTTTTCTGTGATAATTCCGCTTCCCATGTATATTATCAAGAGTATTTTATCTGACCGTTTTCAACGAGTATCTGTGAATGGCATCTTGACGCCATGGAAATGTGTGTGTAGTGGTGTGCCCCAGGGCTCCATCCTTGGGCCGTTGCTATTTGTATTGATGATAAATGACATTCCTGAATTCATCAACACAAAAGTCCATTTCATATGCTGATGACATCACCCTAATACACCTGGCAACTGATAACGTGTCAAATGATTTTCAATTTGATGTCAATGTTTTCTGTGAGTGGGCAGCCAACAAGAAATTTAAAGTAAACGAGTCCAAGACCAAATGCATGACCGTGTCCCAAACGTCCAAATTTTAAAAGAAGTTCTGTTATTGTTATTGACAAAGTGATCATTGAGGAAGTTCCTCACTTGCGAATTTTAGGAATTGTATTTTAGTGATGACTGTTCATGGAATAGTGAATTTGTATGCTTGTACCAGAAATGTTGTCGAGCATTATCACTAGTCAAACGCATGTCATACAATGGAAATAACAGCTTCATTGTTTGGCAAGCATACATGGATGGCGCTTTTATAACTCTAGAATTTCATTCTGCTGGCCTGTTATCTGCGACATCCCTGCGAAATTGTTCTCTAAACTTGAGCGTTTGGAGCGCATCGTCAAGCGTCGGGGACTCATCACCAACAAGCTCCCCATGAAAGCCAGGCTTGATCGAGGATGTGTGAAACTTATTGAAAAAAGTCGTCAATAACACTGACTGTCATCCATTGTCTTCCTTTTTTGTTGTTCGTCCGCAAAATGTGCATATCAGACACACGCCCGCAAATTGTCAACGGCCATTTTGTAAAACATGTGTTCTACACCAGGTCCTTCGTCAAATTTTCGACCGATACGTGAAGTCTCTGTACAATTTTCACCAAATACCGCTCTTTTGTATTTCTGGTTTCAATAAAGCATTATTATTATTATATGATATAAAAGTCATGAAATTAACGAAAAAGAAAATTAGTTTATGCGGCTGCGTTTTACTTGATGATACGACTACAGATAGAATTAGACTGATCTACAAGATAGCGAAATTTACTGAGTTCCTGTCAAAAATATGAAACGTGAAAAAATAGGAATATCATCAAAGAAAACCGTATAGAAAATGTATGGTCATGTGTACATGTCCATATCTGGTAAAATACACAGCATGCTAAATTTGTTATTTTCAAAAAAAGACATCATTCATCAGCATGCATTTGGCATATTTTTCAGCGGCTGGAATATGGATAACTTCTCCAGACAGTGTCACAGGCATGTAGAATTTTTGAAAGGATGATCTTGACATACGAGATAGTTCATCAGTATCAGGAAAGAGATTATCAAGCTCAAAGGTCGCAAAAGTTTGAAGTTGTACGGTTATGGTATCGTCCTCAGCATTTCTAACAAATGATACAATTTTTCCAAATCCACTTGAGAATTGACAATAACAATCTGAGGTGTCAAATCTTCCTGAAATGCGAAACACGTTGTGCTTTACACGAAATCGAAAACTATCCAAGTATTCTACATCTTCATTCGTATACATCGTATCTACTCCGAGAATTTTCGAGAGTTTAGAACAAAACTCTGGCTCATAACGAAATTTGGACATCAAACAGCTATGTGCACTCTTGAACAGAAGAAGTTTGTTAACAATTTGTTTGAAATGACGCCGTGTACCTTTAACTAACTTTTTCATAAACTTGAAGTATGCTTCAAATGGTGCCATAGAAGAAAACACCAAGGAACCATGCGATCTTATTTTATCAGATACATGAAGAAGTAAATGAACATTGACGGACATAAATTCAATAACCAAAAATTGGCTTCATTTGGCTTACGAAAAACATAAATAATGAATGTATATCAACAGCATAGATTCTAGCATCTTTACACATTGATAAACGCATACCAAGCACAAACGCCATCAAGTGCTTAGAACAGTGAGAAGGAAGAGAAAAACATATACAGGGAATGACATAGAACAGAATATTTTGAAAATCCCGACTAGTCCAGAATTTGATTTGATCAAATTCTCAAAAATGACCAATATTAGTCGTGGGTTTTTCGCGTAACATTGCCTGTTCTATTACCTTCAATCGGCGCCCTATGTATGCATCTTTATGACGGTATTTCGGGGATATCATGGTACCTAGTAGGCCTATCATTTTTGTCACATTCTCAAAATAAAGATGTAGAGGATCTAACATAATCTCCGAGGGTATCGATAAATAATCTCTCAGAACCGACTTCCCCTTTATCCCAAAGATAGTTTCTTCACTAAGATGAGCGATCTGGGCTCTTTCATTGAACGTCCCATCCCTTTAAATTCCACAGCACGTCTGATGTCAGCACATGGCTCGAAATCTTCGTACGCATCAGACTTTTCCGACTTTTGAGGGCAAAATCACTGTCTCGAAGTTTGAAAAAATATACAATAAAATCAGGGATATGTAAGCAATGTTATGACGTTTGGGAAAATCTTATTGCATCAAACATGAAAAGCTCAACACATGCATGCTTTACTATCTTATCAACAGAACAGCTTTCACATTGGAAACATGAATTTGATACATGAGTGTTGCATTTGACTGTAGTCTGTTCATCTAATCGGAAATTTATAACAATTATAACGTTAAGGTAATTATAGCAATCGTCACGGAGAAAAGCATAATACTAATAAATCCAACTGATCGGTGAAATATGTCTAGAAATAAAGATAGCCGTTCTAATTCAGCATCGTAAAATACATGTTCGTACAGCGAATGTATGAGTGGCCCGAGCTCAATCTATGGATTTCGGAATTTATACAAAGCCAATGGGAATAGATCGCAGCTTAAATGGGTTTACGGTTTACCACACGGGAGTGTGCAGTCGTACACATATTGCGATGAAATAAAATTAAATAAAAACAGGAACATACATCATTAAAACAAACTTCTTAACATATCTGCTATCATTTGGATTAATCTATGATAGTCTATACAGTATCTGCAATTTATATACCATAGAGGCTGCAATATACGTCCTCTACGTCATCATCATCAACATCTTGTTATCATGGTCATTGGTCATGATCATCATGGTGCATGATATTCATATAATTCAGGAAATTCTATATCTCTAAACATTTTGTGTATTGCTGAAGGATTTCTTAGTAGAGGAGTCTATGAAGTCTCCAAAGAAAAAAAGCCATGAAGCAACAATTTTATTTAGAATATTACCTATTTCACGTTTGGTCAAAGTATAATTATTAAAGAGTGAACTGATCATTTTTCACAATGACAATCAAAAAGTTCTTTCACGTTTATAAATTTTATTCATACCTTTAATCAGAGATATTCGTTCAATGTTTTTACCAATATTTCAAATATATTTACATTCTCTGTATATCAGTATGCGAATATAATTGATATCAAATCCTGGAAACCTATCTCTAAGATGAACATTCTGTACAACGTCAAATAACTATTAGGCCAACGTAGTATGGCGACTATTAACAGTGCTAGCAAATGTATCAACCTCAGCATGAATCGTAAGTTGGATACCATATCATGTTAAGTCAACTGATGGTGCTCTTCAAATGAAATGTTTCATTAAGGACGTAAAATGCGAATCTCAGGAACTTTGATGAATTAGCTCATACCATAGACAGAAAGGATAAAAGATATAAATATTCGATTATACAATTGGGCATAATTCAACTAGTATTAAATAAGCACAATGTTTGTCCGTAACTTATATGTAATGAGCCAAGACCTTTTAAGGCTTACACTATAGCCAAGACAATGACATCCTAAATTGTTTTTTTGTTTAAGTTGGAGTAATAATTAAATTCAAAACTTTCAGCTGTTATCAAAACAAATCAGTTAAAATATTGGGAAATATACACACTGGTTGCGTTCCGGCACTTGACTTGCTGCTGCAATAACAATGTAATTAGTGTGTGACAGCATCAATGTGACTGTATTAATAAAACTAAATTTTTAATGCGATTATGGCTCTGTTCATTGGGACTTCTCATAAACTAAAATACTGCTGGCAGAAAATCAAACCGATTTCATATTCATCAGATTTGATAAGCAATGGCATCACACTAAAACTGGAAGAGTACGCAGTCAGTTTGGGTGACATGCCGTTGTTCATTCACGCAGTCGAAGACTAAATCGGTCCGATTTTCTGCTTGAAATATTGAATTGATGAAGAGCCAACAAATAATAAATATTAAAACATCAAAACCATTTAATTGCCAGCAGACTATCCAGGTGAGTTAATGTGAGGCGATATAACACGTAAATCTACCGGCAGAGTTTCATTCGATTTGATATTTAGCCGGCTAAAATTCAGTAAGCCCCTATCGAAATTGTAGGCTTGCTGTACATGATCAAAAGGATTGAAAATAAAGTTTCTTTTTGTCTAATT
The DNA here is from genome assembly GCA_907163375.1 of Prostheceraeus crozeri. Classification (NCBI taxonomy): domain Eukaryota; kingdom Metazoa; phylum Platyhelminthes; order Polycladida; family Euryleptidae; genus Prostheceraeus; species Prostheceraeus crozeri. Next base: position 138,499 of record CAJQUW010003743.1, read on the forward strand.
ATCTACATGAATTTCTTGTGGCTCCAATCATTCATTATCAACCATGACAGTTTACTGATTATAATGTACATCTCACGGAGATTAACTAAACATACGCGGATATCCGCAATAATATTTTGACGATCATCATCAGATATCTTTGGTATGTATAACTGTCAATTATCCGTGCATTAACCTTGGATATCGACTATCCTTCCTATTATCTGCTGCAGAAAATAGAGGATATCTCCCTCACATCCGTGAATATCTGATATCTTTTTATCACCGCATCGAGTTTTCAAAAGTTATCCACAGATTTTTTGCGGCTATCTACCCTGTATCCGTTCTATCCGCGGATTTTTCTTGCTGGGTGGGAAAATAGATTTTCTCTTTATACCATTAGTTTTAAATCCAACTTATTCTTAATCATTTCCCAGTATATATTTGCCAAGGTTTTCCGAATATCGACAGCAATGTCACCATCCCATGATGTTCTCAAAACTGGGACGTTACGGCATCTTTTTATTGAGATATCACATGAGCCACATGGAAAAATCATAGCAACATCAGATCATTCGAATCGAGCTCGGAGCAGAAACCGAGTGAGAATCTGTTACAGCGGACTTATGAATCAGATCTATAAATAGGACACATCATCGGCCATTGTACTGATGCTTGTAGTCGGTATTCAAGAATGGGAGTATAGCCGACCTAACCCAGGGTTGCTATTAGATTTTAGGGATGGAACACATTACGACTCGTTATCTACAGTATAGAACGTCGAGATGAGATATTTGCTTCAAAACTAAATTCTAAGGCAATTTGCAGACTAGGTTCTATGGCATCCAACAAACGTCACGGCAAGCGATCATTGACATAGGTTACAATATGCAATTTACTCCGGAACAAGATGTCAGTGCTGAGAATTATATAATTTACCTAAAGTATAATAATGATCTATGTGTTTCTTGCAATTATTGTGAGTTTAATATCTTACACCAAAAACGGAATAATTGCAATTAATACAGATGTTTTAATTGCAATAACCGTGAGTCTGCCTTGTGTAAATTGTAATTTTTACAATTTTTGTGTTTTTCCTGCAAGATTTTCGCAAGATTATCTACTAGTGTATTTCATCATCTGCTTATGATTATTTGTAATGCCATGATTTTCATTCTATTTTGAAATGTACACTTACTTACTTACTTACTTACTTAAATTAGATATGGGTCATTCTACATGAAACGTCAAATTTCGGAAAAAGTGAGTGGCGAAGGTTCTCAGATTTTCATGAAATTCACATATTTTCATCATTTTGGTCCATCTAGATGAAATCCAAAATATTTCGGAAAAATTCTATCGGGAAGGTCACTTGCGTGGCCTTCACTTATTCGAATCTTTCTATTTTTAGAGAATTAATGAAAAATCACATAGGGTAAACTCGGCTAACGTGGACACTCGGCTAATTTTGGACACTTCTTAAGAAAACTGCAGGAATTGGAAGTCTTAATCAAGCATGTGAAGAGAGCAGATACAGGGATCGTCACCATAGATTAGTTTGAGGTCAATGTGAGTCACTTTATCGAATCCGTTGTCAATAACAACACAAAGCAAGATCATTCGTGCCCTCAAGTTCGCATGTATGAGAAAATCACGTAAGCAAAGCAGCCGAATCCTTATTTTCAACGGATGCGTGCAAAATGAAAGTGAGTACAACAAGTGGTGAATTTTATATGCTGACTTAGCTGTGGAAATCAAGATTATGTTTTTAGCTTGTAAGTTATTTAAAAGAGAATCTATGTCCACATATTATTTAATAAAGGGAGCTGAAAACTTGGACACCATGTTTAGGGTAATTTGGACTCCACACCAGGGAAATTTGGACACTTTTTAGGTTAATTTGGACACTGGCTGCAATGATTAGTTATGTTATAGCCTGTGAGTAATAAAAATCGTGTAAAGTTGATCTATACTATAACTCTGGCCAACACGAATGATATAAAAGCCCATCGATTAACATAAGGCTATATTATTGTGGTCCTAGGCCTATATCAATAAAGAAGACTCTATTTGAGAGCCGTTGAAGACGTTTTTAGATCGCTATAGGTACGTTCAGCTGTCTATAATTTATTATCATAAGTACGGCATGATGAACAGTGCCTTCATTGTACTCTAATAATTAAGTAAGTTTAGTGCACAGTCTATGTTGCTGTACAATTTATGGGTATCTCGTGGCTTGTTAGTTTGTTCGCTTACCAAATTGAAAGACATAGGCATGGCCTACATATCAAGGCAGTGATCTATATCCACTAGGCATAACATGATTCACAGATAGGAGTGAACCCCCTCCGCTTGTACATGCACATAGGCTCATTAAATTCAGATAGTGGGCCAAAGACTGATTGATAACTTGATTGCATAATCTCAGACATAGTCTAGATGGGTACACCCATTATGTCTATAGACTCAAACGCGATCGCCATTATCAGCTATGGACCGTGACAGAGATGCGAATAGGGAGTTCGAAGCTTCCAAATGTTCGAGAAAAGAAGATGCTATTGGTAAGTGTTGATTTAAGGTCTATAGGTCCATGTCTGCATAGAAATACGCTAAGATAAGTTAAGACAAAAATATTACGAAGTTTTCGATGGTGCTTGTGTACGGTACTTTAAAATGATTGCTTAAAATAATGGGCCATCCACTTTTTCGAGGCTATTAGGAATAGTCGTATGCTTACATGCAATTTGGACTGAGCTTACTGTTTTGTGTTAATCTGGAATTTTACATGAAATACTCATTGCAATATAAATGATAAATAAGAGGTAGATAACTTTGATAATTTTAGGCATAAGCCTACATGTAAGCCTAAATAAATTTCCCAAAATGCAATAGCGTTTGTGCATCGATGACGACCATTCCACTAACGGGCTTCAATTCCAGTATCTCAAGAACACGCACTTATGGGGCCTATATAGGTCTATAAGAACGCGCAGGTACCCACGGGTCTACATGTAGGCCTATACACAATGCGCCCGAGAGCCTATTTATTACTTGCAGGACTGAACAGAATTCGTTTAGGTGCTTTCGCGAAAAGACATTAAATTCCGAGAACTGCGTTGCGTCGAATTTGGCTCAAAGGCGATTTCAGCACCATGTCTACAAGTGGCCGACTAGCTACGTTGACAAAAGCACGTGAGTTGATCGTGAGTAGACAGAATAGGGAACTCTTTCAGGAAGCCTCAAAAAACAATGTCGAGTTAATTAGTTTGCCATCACACACCTGTAACTGTCTTCAACCACTTGATGTTAGTGCTTTCGGCCTTTGAAGCGATCATGGCGAGAAAGATGCCGATCATTTATTGATAAAAACCCCGGTAAAGTAATTTCAAAGAAGACTTCTTTCTGTGAGTTGTTCTCGGGAGCCTGTAAAACTGCGTGTAAAAAAGAAAATACTGTGTGTCAGGCTTCTGAAAGACTGGATTATTTCCAATATCATTTGACACATTATCAAAAGATAGTTTTCTTATTTCCAAAGAACTTCTTGGCTCCAGCCAGATTGAAGGTAATGAAGAATCGACTTCTCCCGAAAGTGATGAAAACAATATGTCTTTGTCTGTTTATACAATTATGTGCTCTGCAAAATGTGGGAAGTGAAGCATCTCCATGTACTCTTCTTGATCAGGAGTGTTATTGCGTGCAGGCATATGCCTACTATATAATCTGCGTACGGGTACATTAAGTGTGACGCATAAAGGCTATATAGTTAAGTTTCAAGTCCCTAATCTACGCAATATATGATTGTAGTTCTTACCTCTAAAATTATTTTCTGATGAGCGTTATGTAAAAAATCATCAAATTGCATCACCTATTTACTGAAATATTCTAGTCGTAATATTCATTAGTAGGTTAATCATTCTTAAGTAAAAGAAAGTTTGAAATTGTACTGTTCAATTAACCGAGGAGCATTCTATGTATTAAATAGATGCTAGTATAAGGTGTCCAATTTAGCCGAGTAGGTATCCAAATAAGACTGATGTGGTGTTCAAATTAGACGAGTAGCATTGCATGCATTCGATAGGTATTAGTAAAAAGTTAATTTATTATTGTGACTCATATTTTTAAAGCAAACATTTCAACTTCCTACCTATTTCAAATCTAGAAAAATATTTTTCAGAATTATCAAGGCCTGTAAAATCCTCTGCAGTTAACTAGTGTTGGTTCTTCAATTTTCTTCGCAATGTCCTCCCTTGGATAATTGTGAATATCGGGAGACTTGGAGTACCGGAAATATTGTCCTGCTCTGGCTAGCGTACTGACTTCCGCCCAATTTTCAATAATCGAAATTCTTTGTCCAGGATATTGATCGCTTATTTAATCGACAGAGACTCAATCATCTGTCGATTTGTCGAGCAATTTTCTTCTTTAGTCAAAAGAGAAGTAAGTAAATAAAGATCGGTCTTATGTCTAATTTGGCTTACAATAAGCTTACTATTCTTTTACCTTAGAAAGGTCGAGATTATAATTATCTACTTACCATGGCTTAATCCGGCACAATCTGCCGTTGACGAATTTTTCTAGTTTCATGATGGACAGGTGCAATACTGTAAGGGGAGGACAAGGTGAATCATAGACACTTGAGAGGAAAAACTTTCTTTGGTGGCTATTTCTTCGAAGTGGGCGTTCAATGTATTGAGCAGTTCAGCCGATTTGATTTCTGATCTCAACACGGCTCCCATAGGCCTAAGTTTCCAAAACATGTGAGTATAAGCTATTTTTGCCCATTCGAGCCTAACTGTTGAGTCTTCTTTTGGACGAAGTGCATCGTCAACTGTAGTTAAATAGTTTCGTGCTTGTTTCAAATCTTATGACATTTCCTATGAATCATTTATGGCGATCAAAAAAACGATGGCAGTAGAAATCCCATGGCAAAAGGAAGGCCAGTACGGTGCAGCGAAGAGTCATCGCTGCTGAGTCATCATGCTCACTCATCCCCCCGCTTTTGAGAGAGGAAGGACATGGCCAAGGATGTGCTGGGAGGGCTCGGACCCAGAGGAGGAAACCGTTCCCCCCCTCCTGTGAGGTTGTGTGGTGTTGGTTGTTCACATCTCCGGTGACGAAAGGGCAGGTGTTGGATGTTTTGGGATGAGAAAGGCCATATTTCGGGCTAAAAGAGTGTCGGGATGGACAAACCGAGGCCAGATTCGGATTCTACGTGCAATTTTACATCGGCAAGGTGATTTCCAGCTCAATCGGAGAGAAAAAGTGCAGACCCCCCTGTCAGACTTCCAACTTGGGTGGGAGTGATCGTAGAGAGTCGTGCCATAGCTCATGCACATAGACCAATGCAGTGGAAGGCATCATTTGTCCAAGTCTTCCATGGTTTAGGTGTGAGAGGTACTTGAAAATGTCAGGAATCTCCGAAAACGACAGTTAGAATGGGCAGGTTTTGGACGTTTTCGGATGAGAAAGGCCATATTTCGGCATGAAGGAGTGTGCGGATAGGCAAACGGAGGGTAGATTCGGATTCTACGTGCAATTTTGTGCTAGGAAGGGTGTTTCCAGCGCAATCGGAAGAAAAAGTGCTAACCCCCGAGTCGAACTTTGTCAAAAGTGATGTTTTGACCAAAGTTGCTCAGAAACATGTGAAACAAAATTCTATCAAGGTTTGGCGTTGAAATTTGCACAAGTTTTTTCGAAAATTTTCTTCACTATCGATCTGACACCTAGGATTTTTTTTCGTGAAAATGTTAAATTATAGGTTACTTTGGTGACGAATATCTGAGGAGATGAAGGTGAATGAAGAGCTCCGGTTTCTTTTAGTGGAAACACCGCACTTTGTTCTCTAGGATCCTACCTTTTCAGATCCTCAGGTTTCAGGTTTTTTCAACTCGGCTTCTGGTAATCGTAGAGAGTCGAGGGATGGCTTAAATGAAAGGTGAGAGCGAGAAAACGTGACTATCAAACTTTGAAGTCAATCGGAGCTCCAGAACCGGAGATAGAAGTGTTTTGGATGATTGAGATTACGCCATCAGCTGATCGCCACAAACTATATAAGTGGAGTCTCTACTTGTGGGAATCAGCTCTCCTCCCGACTTGGTTGGGGTAGGTGAACTCCGGAGCTCCGATCATAACATCGGAAATCTCTAAAACCCGGGTTTCCGTGGGAAACCGAGGCAGATTTTTCGATTGCCGCACTCACCTAAGGTGTCAGAGTGAGTGGAGAGCCAGGAGATGGCCTAGTCTACAGGCCATAAAAGACTCCATAAATTTAAAGGCTTGCAACTTTGCTTCTACAAGTCCTTTTCACTTGATTCAAAAAAGGTTCGAGAGGTCATGATTCAGGTCAAGTCGTAGATTACTTACAAAATTTAATAAGTAATGCTAAAAATTTGAAAAATTTAGATTAGTTATTTTTGGAGGTTTTCTGGGGTTTTCGACCATGCTGAAGTCAATGAGGGTGTGCAAGGGTGTACAAGTGTGTACGAACAAGTCTTCTCATGTCTTTACATGATACAAGCGGCTTTTCACTGAAAGCGAGCATGGTACGGAGAGTTTCGCTGTAATATACCAATGACAGGGTGTTCCTTCGGGACGGCGGATGATGCCGTAGTGACAAGTGTGGCAAGGGAGTGTGTCATATTTTAGACCGAAGCCTCTGGGTCAACTCATGTTGGGCATTTGACACAGTTCTCAACGTAGCACTTTTAACGCCAATCGGTTGAGTCTTAGCTATCTTGTCATGGGTGGCTACTAAACATCTCCATTGCAAAACGCTTGTGGATTGCGGCTTGCTATCCCTCTCCACGGCTTGCCATCAAGCTGATCACAGCAATGCCAACTTGTTGTGAATAACTCTACCGATTTTCATGTCTGGCTATCAAGTCATTGACGGTGCAAGTCACGGAGATTTTCGGTGTCATACCTCCTGTTGGTGGGCGTTCTTTCGAGACAGTGGTGAAGTTCGTAGCGATGAGAACTGCACGGGACGTTGGCAATGGTAATCCTTGTGAAACATTTCTGCGTCATGTTTCCAAGTGGTTGCCTTTCGTCTCAACGTTGTACTCTGACCGCCAGGGCCACATTTAGCTATGTGCCATAGGTTGCCTCACAAAATCTCCATTGCACTAGTCTCCCGGTAGTTGGCCGTACATGCGAAAATGAACCATGAGTTCTGCTTGCCTCTATCACCGAGGCTAAATAAAATGGAATGAATTGGAAGGGACATTTATGCGCCACACGCAACCACAAACTCATTTCTCTCTTCGCTAGTGAACAAGCTCTTATGAACGCCGTCAGAAAGTTTAGTACAACACAAGTGCATGAAATGATAACGAAGTCAGAGAGTTTGCGAAATACAAGTGTCATGAAATGCAAGCGTTAGTGTAGTGAAATAGTTTACCGTGACACACGTTTGTGAAAGTAAAGTTTGATTGTCGTATAAGTTTTATTCGTTAGTGTAGTTAGAAAGCTTGATCATCTTGTTTTATGAAACACAAGTTTATGAAATGATAATGTAGTCTGAAAGTTTATGAAACACAAGTTTGTGAAAGTAAAGTTTGTCATGTTGTACAAAAGTTTTGCTGCAACACAGGTTGATGTATAGTTAGAAAGTTTATCATGTTTCATGAAATGCAGGTGTAGCCAAATGGTTTTATTATTGAACAGGTTTATTCCGTTTGTGTAGCTAGAAAGTTTATCATGTTGTACAAAAGTTTTACTGCGACACAGGTTGATGTATAGTTAGAAAGTTTGATCATGACGTTCTATGAAACACAAGTTTATGAAATGATAATGCAGTCTGAAAGTCTATGAAACATAAGTTTCTGAAAACAAAGTTATAGCACAACACACGTTTGTGAAAGTAAAGTTCATCATGCTGTACAAAAGTTTTGCTGCAACACAGGTTGATGTATAGTTAGAAAGTTTATCATGTTTCATGAAATGCAAGTGTAGTCAAATAGCTTTGCCGTGACACACGTTTGTGAAAGTAAAGTTTGATCATCGAAGTTTTATTCGTAAGTGTAGTCAGAAAGTTTAGCGCAACAGAAGTGTCATGAAAAAATACTTTATTTGGTCTTTGATTTATGAACAGCCATCATTGAAACCCGTTTTACTAATGGCAACGACAACATAGTTTATTTTTTTCAGAAGCAAATGATCGCCGTAACCATGAAAGTTGTTAATAAATAATCTTCCGCAGATGTCGTGTATAAAACTCAGAAGCATCAGTAACATATTCTTGTCCGTAGGAACGAAATTGAAAGTCAACACTTTCCGCTGCTTCACCTTGTGGAAAATGAATGTAATTGACATATGCAATTATGTGAGCCTTGATGAGACTGTCTTTGAAATAAGATATCATCTCCGTAAATATTTCCCGTGTATAGTCCAAACATGCTTCCAATTCTGTCTCTTCCCTTTGAAACTCAAGGATGTAATTTTGTATTAAACCTCCAAAGCTCTCTTGATGAAAACGAATAGTGCAATCATCATGTTTCAATGTATTGACTTCAGATGCCATGGTTAAGTCTATTGCTAAACATCATTTTGCCTAAGACGATTTTAACAACGCGTTACAAATGTGCGTGCGCACATCGGGAACTCTAGCTCGTCTGTGATTGGACGAGAGGTCTAATCCATTCACCGCTTAGGAAAATCTTATAAAAGGCAGTGCACCGGCTCTGCTCTTCACATTTATCTTTCACAAGGTGAGTGTCGGTGAGCTCCTGCTATCAGGTTGTTTTGACTTGCTATCAAGTTGAATAGTCTCTTGCTATCATATCTTCTGCTCATAAAACATATCATCGCTGTAATACCTCCTTTGCTCGAGCGTTCCTTCGGGACGGCGGGTACTGCCGTAGAGGGACTGCGTTGCACGGGTTGTTCGTCGTTTGTTAGACCGTAACCTCTGAGCCGTTGCTCATGTTGGGCGTTCGACTTCATACTCAGCGTGACGCTTTCTCTCGCCAGGTCAGAGTACTTCAGCCATTCGACAAAGGTTAGTCTTTATGATATGGAGTAGAGGGAAATGTAGTTCATTAGATGTAACTTCAATGATTGTTCCATGATAAACGTTGACTAGGGAAATCAAACGATTCTCATATTCCTTTCCAAACATCGAAGTTTATACCTACCGTTGATTATCTGCAATCGACTGTCCGTCATGGAATTTGCAAAAATTGAAAATCACCGCATATCTGCTGAGCTGGAGAAGGCCACCATCGAGCAATGTAGGTATTTGTGTCAAGGTTGACTCACTCTATTACTATCATTAGGGTGCACATCCCATTTAAACGCAAATCAAGACCCGTCACCTCCCCTCTTTTCTCCATTTTTAAACCGAATCCAAAATTTCATTGTTCCACTGTGCTTATCCTTGCTGCCATTCTTTTTCAGTGCATGAATGTGTTCGTAGTGAGGAACCCGTGCCCCAAGGAGCAATCGGGGAAGCCTATCATCGGCTTGGCAAGTGCATATATCCTCAACATCTTATGCTTAGATTGCTGGACATCGTTGTCTCAATCTCTAATCTCTCTTTCTTTTCTACAGATTTGTCCAAGATGAAGAAATGGGAAGAAGCCGCGAGGCGGAAATACCGAGAGGAATTTCCGGCCCTACCTTCCCGTCCATCAACCTCCGGTCAAGGACCGACTCCTTTCTCGAGCTCGGGCATCGTCGTCGCCCCACCACCACCGCCTGATACGCTACCTGCACCAGTCCCTGCTCCCCGTCACCACATCCTTCCGATTCCCAAGCCAAGGACCCTCCCACCTTCGGCTCGTGTCCCACTCTTACCTCCTCCTCGACCATCGGTGTTGCCGGAGATTAATTCATTAGATGGTAAGTAACCGTGACTGGGAAATAAAGGGCTAAGACTTCAAACTAAGATATCAAACTTGAAGTATGTTACCAATCTCTTTTCCATTCTCTCAACAGATCTGGCGACGGTCCTGCTGGACTGTGACGTTCCCTCCCGCCCCATCATCATCCCTTCATCGCCTCCACCTGCTGCAGCGAACGACCTCCCTCTCCTCTCCGTTTAGTCGGTGGAGAGATTGCTGGAGGAGAAGGAAATGGAGTTAGAGATAGTGGGAGAGGAGATCGCAGTCGAGGAGGAAGGTGTGAGGGAGAGAGAAGGACATGTGGCTCGACAGCTCAGCTGTACAGACTGTGGGCAAGTTTTCTCGAGGCCATTCTGCCTTCGGAATTCTCGCCGGCATTCTCGCTGACCAAAAGCGAAAGGAGATCTGGAGAAGGCGCGCCGACCGTTCCCTAAACGACCCTAGTGTGAAGGTTGTGGACGCACGTTCTACAACAGCACCAACTTGCGAGTCCACATCGAAGGCGGTTCCTGTGGCAGTGTGAGGTAACCATCGACAACAACAAGTAGGAAGCATCCTTCATCGCACGTCGGCTTTTCCTGTTCTTCGTGTCAGAAGACCTTTCCTACAGAGTTTGTTCTTTCTTCGCACACACTCTGTCACACTCATCCCACAGAGCTTTACACTGACAACACTGTCACTCTAAGGCTGAGCAAGTTTTCCATTGACAGGCTCGTTCGCGACTATGAGTTAGAAAGCTCTGAACCTGTACAAGATATTCATCCTTTCTTGATGAATAATATATGTTTAATTCATCAAATGTTGACGAGCTTGGATAGGTCTTTGCTCAAAGGCATGTTTTATCTCACTGCTCGTTTCAAGAAGGCAGACAGTAGCACGGGAGAAGTAGAGTCCACTGTGAGCATTAGGATAGCCTCCTGTGCTTCTGATCTGATAGGTGATGCAAACGAGTGGATAGAGAGACATGCGACCTATCTCGTCAGCAACTTAATTAAATTTAATGAAAGAGAAAGCGGTTTGGTTTTTGATGGGATAGAGAAAGTAGACATTAAAATTAATCTTTTAGAAAATTTGCAAGGGAGTGGTTGTTTCAACCTTCCCAAAGCACTGGCTAGCAAAAAGGCTGTCATCAATGTAGAGTATCAGTCCCAGTGTTTCACGTATGCCGTCCTCTCCATTCTTCACTATCATGATATAAGTGTGCATCGTCAAAGAGTCACTCGCTACGGTGAATGGGAGGATGAACTCAAGTTTGATGGGCTAGATGTCAACACACCAGATTTTAAAGACATCACCCAATTTGAAAAATTAAATAAAATTAGGATAGTTGTCCTTCTCTGGGAAAAAGTTCTGAAGGACGTTAGGTATAACAACCGCCAAAGTAACTTCGACCGGGTTGTCAATCTCCTCCTAGTGTGTAGCGACAGCCACCCAGAATGGCACTATTGTGGCATTCCTAAAATTTTAAAGTTGTATCGCCACCAACAAAGTTATGATAGCAAACATTATTACTGTGATCGCTGCATACGACGTTTTAGGTCAAAACCATTTTTTGAACAGCATTGCGGGTGGTGCTCACGGAGTAAACTTCAAATGGAAGTCATGCCCAAAGATAAATTTTATAGGTATGAGGAAAACGGCAGTGAGCTCAGTCCCATATGTATCATCTATGCGGACATTGTATGTTACATTGAACAAGAAGACCTAAGTCATGAGCCAGCAGCTATTGCCTGGTATGAAGCATGGCATCCATATTATAGGAACCAAAATAAAATACATGTGTGGCAAGGCGAGGAGTGCGTTGAAAACTTCCTCAACTTTTTAGATAGGAAAGCCCGTTTTCATCAACGGTATGAAACGGAGCTGACTAGGAAACCCATGTGCTTCACAGAAGCCGATAAACTCAAATTTGATAGGACCACAGAATGTCCCCGCTGCTGTTCATCCTTTGATGATCAGCAACATAAGAAAGTGAGAGACCATTACCATCTCAGTGGTAAATTTAGGTCTGCCTTAATCAGTAAATGTAATGTGAAACTTAGGCTCAAAAGGCGAACTCTCTCCGTCATCTTTCACAACTTCAAATGTCATGATGCTCACATCATCATTGGCCATGGATTCGATAAAATGAAATCCTGGTCATCCAAAGTGATTGCACAAAGTGAGGAAAAATTTATGTACATCACTGCCAAAGTAGAAGTCGACAAGACGAAGGAGGGGAAGCCTGTCTTCTATGACATCAAGTTTCTAGATAGCTTTCAATTTATGTCTTCTTCCCTAGCTGCGTTGGCTAATAATTTAGAAACACTTCCTCTCACTCAACATTTAAAGAAAGACTATCCCAACATAAGTGACAGTTTGATGCGACGGAAAGGGGTGTTTCCTTATAGTTATTTTAGTTCAATGGATACCTTGAAGGAGACATCCCTTCCGTCCATCGATAAATTTAAAAATGATTTGACGGGTGAGGACTGTTCGCCGGATGACTATAGGCATGCCGAGCAAGCTTGGTTAGAATTTAGGTGTCGCACTTTTGGTAACTACATGCTTGCTACTCAAAATTAGACGTATATCTGTTTGGCTGACGTGCTTGAGACTTTTAGGAAAGTCACATTTGAGCAGGACGCCTTAGACCTCGTCCATTTTGTTAGTTTGCCGGTTCTGTCATATCAGTCAGCCTTCAAGATGATGAAAGAGAGAATACATTTACTGCAAGATGCAGAAATGACCACGTTTTTTGAACGTGGTATTAGGGGTGGCTTAACATTTGTTAACAAACATGTTGTCAACAGCACCCAAGACATAGGATCGACCACGCATTTAATGTACATATACCAAAATAATTTATATGGGAGTGCATTATCCAAGCCTTTGTCACAGTCTGACTTCCAATGGGTAGAGCCCCATGACATTGAACACTTCTCCAATCCAGCACACATCATGGCACTGGGAGATGAGGCCGACATAGGTTATTTATTTGAACTCGACCTCAGCTATCCAGAATGTATTAAGAATAGGACAGTTGATTCTCCTATCGCACCTGAATCTGGTATAGTCAGTCCAGATATCTTCTCTCCCTTTGTGGAAGAACACAATCAGAAATATGAGGCGGAAAATGACTTGAAATATAAACCCACCAGGAAGTTGTTGCTCACCCAATTGAACAAGCAGCATTATATCGTGTACTATTCCATCCGCAAATTCTGTCTAGGTATGGGGATGGAACTTGACGAAGTCCGTCGCGCTATCCAATTTAGGCAGAAGCCCTTTCTAAAATCGTATATAGAATTTTTTAGTAAGAAAAGGGTTGAATCCAAGAATCCTATCGAAAACGACTTCTTTAAATTTATGAATAATGAATGCCCTCTTTGGTAAAACCATGGAGGATGTAAGAAAACGCATGGACTATCGCATAGTGACTGATCCGGAAACGAGTATCAAGTCATGCCGCTCACCGCTGTTTTGTCACCATGATGTCATTTCCAAAGACATCACTGGTTTTAAAATGTTAAAATCCAAAGTAGAACTCTGTAAACCTATTTATGTTGGTCAAACTGTCTTGGATCACTCGAAGTTAGAAATGTACAAGTTGTTTTACCACACCTCTGTGACTTGCCCACTGATCCAACGTGTGGAATTAGTAGGAGGCGATACAGACACCTTCTTCCTGGCTCTGACAGCCACTGGCCAAGTCAAGCAGGAAGACATTTTAAAATGTTTAGCACCCAAGTTTGATAGTTCCAACTAGCCCACTGACCTTCCGCTTTACTCTACCAGAAATAAAGCGAAGCTTGGCTGCTTCAAGGATGAGTGTGCCGGCAAACAGATAGAGGAGATGATCCTGCTTCGTCCCATGATGTACTCCATGAAACTAAAATACTCAGAGCTATCTATTAAACGGATGAAAGCCATCTCGAAGTCAATCGTTAGGAATATGACACATAGGGACTATCGAGATGCCTTAGATTCACTTAAAATTAAAAAAGTAGAAATGACCATTTTAAAATCACAGTCGCATCAAGTCAGAACAACGACGTTTAGGAAACGAGGTCTCTCAGCTTGGGAAGACAAGCGATGCTGGATGAGTCCTAACCACTCATTACCGTACGGCCATCCAGACACTCATCTACCTCCACCCAAGAGACAGAAACTTTCTCCTCCTCCATCCGGCGATGTATGATGATGTTTTGCTTTTTCACTCCATGGCGGTTTCTATGGAGTGTTGTGAGTGAGTCTCTTGTAACATGCGTCCATATTCTGATCACTTCATATCATGACTTGCATATCAACTGGTTTTCATGACTTTGTTTTGTCCCTGTACAGTTACCTTCAATGACTTTGTTTTCTCCGGTGATGTGAGCCATAAAAACTTTGTTTTCTGCTACCATCAGTATCACCTATGTGCGGTGCTATGAAAATCGGCTGTGATGATGAATAACATATCATGTACATACTGTGTCGTTTTCCTTTCACATAAAGCTGCTGTTCAAATAGGTGGAACTGACTTGGTAATAATGTCATAAGCATGTCACTGTTTGCAAGATAGGTAAAGTATAAAATAAAGTTGGAATCATTTCAGTGTTTGTGAAGTTAGAGAAAAAGTTGTTGTTTGTAAAGTTAGAAAGTTAACATCCTGGAGTTTCTAACAAAGTTTCCAACGAATGTAGCATCATGAAAATTTCTTCGGCTTAGGAAACATCATACACTTTGCTGACTCATGTCTATAAATAGCTCTGACTCATGAAGTGGAGAAGTGCCATTCAGTTAGATAAGAATCTAATCGGCTTTGTTCAACCTTTTCACCTACAAGTGTGTGGACGTGTCATTCAACATCGATGGCGCCTCACGTCAGACAGTGTGACCTTTTCACCGACAAGTGTGCGGTTATCATTTCATGGCTATAAATAGCGCTGACTCATCATAAAGCGATAAACATTGTTGATGACCTTTTCACCGACAAGTGTGTGTGTGTGGGTGATGGTTCATTTCGATGACTCATTCAAAACAAATCATGTGATTAACGCGATTCTATTAACTGTGACTCATACAGAGAACGCATTAAACATTTAACAATGTCAGCTACTTTACTGATATCACGTAAACCAGTCATGATACAATGTCCGTTGTGAAACACTGCAATAGGTACAGGATGCCACTTCCGAATCAGAGCAGCAGGAAAGAGCTCAGTTTCATAAAATGTACAATGATTACCGGTTTTAATGTTTGCTATATTCACTAACATCTTCAATTGAACAGACACTACTATATTCTTCAATGTCAGGAGACTGAGACGTAGATGAGACATGAGTGTTCGCATTTTCGTGACGACTTCGTAACACATGGACTGCATCACGAAATGAGAAAGGTTTCCTAGGACTTGGATTTCGCCGCAGCAAAAAATTTGAAGATTTCGACCGCTGCTCATGCGAATGACCAACATCTGTGGACGACCGCGATGATAGACTGAATCTGGAAGATGGATGTGCAACTGTTCTAAATCTATGTCTCCTCCGAGATTCATTTCGCGCAAGGCGTTGATGATGCGGATGGCGGTCATGATTCACACAAGACATGAGGGTTGAGTGAACTTCCCTTTTATACTTTTCTCATGAGGGCTTTGGAATCACGATGTAGCAGTGATCATTATGTAGAATCATCTCTTGAATGCGAATAAATACAATGCCATCTCCTACGTTAATGACACGGCAAGAGTTGGACATCATAGCACGATGCAACCATCGTAGTTGAAAGCGTTCTAGAGTTATCTGAAAATGATGTTTCATGTCATGAAATGTAACACACTGACTTTTCCATGACACAGAGACATGCTGATAATTTCCACATGATCATGATTCAAACTTGAGTGAAGACTGTAATGCCTAAGAAAGAAGGAGAGAGTGGTGCTCATGTGTGGCATGGTGAGTGTACATTTTTCTTTCTTGATAAGGTGGCCGTTAGGCCTTGGTCTCATAGAGACCGATAGTGCGTTCTCAGTGTGTGTGGAGAGTGTTACTGTGGTTGATCATCATCAACATGGACATCATTTTTGAAGGTCATGGAGACAAGATAGGGATTCAAAGTAAGCAACCTTCCGTCCCTGCGCGGACCCATGTAGATGGCTAGAATTTCAATTTCAAAGGAGTAGAATCCTTTTCAGAAGAGTTTTGCAGTTGAGTAAGTCGAATGCGTTGCTTTCCTTTTCATGGGTGATGAGACAGTGTCAATCCATATGAACAAAGATGTATCCTCTTTCCATGATGGGAAATTGTGGCCGCTTCCCATTGTGTCGAACAATTTCTTTGGGAATGGTGAGATTTTCTTTCAGGAATGTTTCAAGAGTATTGAATTGTAACGGTGTCCAATAGTCTAACGGTACACATACAGCGAGTCCATACTGTGTTGAAACAACCTTTTGATAGTCTATCCGATGACTTGGTGTTTTTATGGTAACGACTTCTCCGTGATGAGTTATCTTTTGATTAAAAGCATTTTTATCCGATGCTAAAGTAAAGGAGTTCCGTGTACCCAGTGCGAGAGCAGAGGAGTTGATGGCTTCTAGCAACTGCATGGTTAGCTCAAGGATGGAAATGATTGCCATGAGCTCAATCGTCCGTTTTATAACCACACCTAGCTACAATCACATGCGTCCCCCATTTCATGTTTTCCCTGTCTTTGTTACGTGACAAAGAGTCATCACACGTGAACTTTTGACTTCGTGGGTGGAAGCCTTCCTTATTTATATACAAAGTTGTTCTAGTCCTCACAAAGACTTTAGTGACACGCTCCTTTTAGCGAACAAAGACCTATGAGTAGCAAAGCAGAAAAACGCATGTTACAACACGCCCGTTTTACCGCACAAAGACCTATTCATCTCCCACACCAAGCAGAATGACTCATGTTGCTCTAGTGCCGACCCACAGTGAAAAGGGTTAGTAAAACGAATGATTCATTGAACTAGTTCTTATTTCATTTACACATGCTGACTATCAAACAAAGTCGTTGATGTAAACACACTCATTTGAATCATGATATATTTAACAACGTATGCATTTCCTTCCATCGTCTCTTCCATTTTCTCCATAATTTTCTCCATATGACGTACATAAGATAGGTCACTAAGAGTAGTCCATTCTGAGCAATAGAATCCAAAACGAAGTGGCTTTTGCAAATCTTTCAACTCAATATAGGCAATGAGTCTACCCTTCACATCTTGAGATTGTAAAATCTCTATTAATCTTTTGAAGAGAGGAAGACTTTCAGTTGCTGCCACTTTCATATCACTCATCCTTACTTTAGATGTAAGTTTCCAAGCTTGTAAAAATTCATCGAATCCTTGTTTATCAAGAGTCAAATCACACATGTGGTTACTTAAGGTACGATGCGTCATCATAAACGTTGTGACTATAGATTTCATATTGCTTCAATGACCTCCACTATGAATAAAACAGAAATAACAATCATGTTCCACTGTAATGTGTGATATAATCCCTAGATCCCTAAATCTAACGGTAAGTAACCCTACCCCTTAGATTATGAACTTTAGCAATTTAGCCATGTCATGCACCAATGGTTAAGTTAGCAAATGCATGTATGCATTATATAACAACAGTTATCATTGATGTATGTTATATAAAACGCTAAATCCCCAAAGCCAATCGTAGAGAACCCTACCCTTGGATTATGGACTACAGGAATGTATCAATGTCATTGACGCGTTCAAGAATGTACTTGACATTGTATTGTTGACTTCATTCGCAGCAAAGGTGTGTAACACATCCATACATCCAAAGACGTCCGCTTACAAAACATTTATGTATTCATCTCTGCACTTTCATATCACACTTGCTTTGTATTTTTTATTTAGATGTCATGTAAATCTCACTTGGTCATTCATAAGTGACAAACGCGATAGACTAAGTGTTATTTGTAAATGACGTGTTACTTTATAAACATCGTTTGGTTAACCCTAGTTACACATTAACCCCTGCGACTTGTAAACGTCTGAAACTCTGCTGTCATGAAATAAGTTCTAACTACATACATCAACAATTATTCTTATCCATCTCACTTTTCATATTCAGCATGTTAAACTTAGACATGGGTTTTTCATGATACACTCAAGTCATCAAAAACTTGCATGCGTTGTCTAATATTCAATTCACTCTGTACATCTAACATGATTCGCTTCACTTCACATCCAAAGTTGATGTATACCTAACACATGTATCCACTCTGAGTTTACACTTCACCGCTTGTGAAAATACTGTCACATAATGCATTTTACATATTACAGTCCCCGTCTTAACTAAGGATAAAAACTTTCCAATGCTGCTGTGAGTTCAGTCAGTCATAAAACAACATGATAAACTCTATGACCACACAAACGGAATAAACTTCGATGATCAAACTTTACTTTCACAAACGTGTGTCACGGAAAAAACTATTTGACTACACTAACGCTTACATTTTATGGCACTGGTGTTTCATAAAACATCATGATCAAACTTTCCGACTATACATCAACCTGTGTTGCAGTAAAACTTTTGTACAACATGACACACTTTCTGACTACACTAACAAGAGCTTGTTCACTAGCGAAGAGAGAAATGAGTTTGTGGTTGCGTGTGGCGCATAAATGTCCCTTCCAGTTCATTCCATTTCATTTAGCCTCGGTGATAGAGGCAAGCAGAACTCATGGTTCATTCTCGCATGTATGGTCAACTATCGGGAGACAAGTGCAATGGAGATTTTATGAGGCAACCTGTGGCAGATAGCCAAATGTGGCCCTGGCGGTCAGAGTACAACGTTGAGACGAAAGGCAACCACTTGGAAACATGACGCAGAAATGTTTCACGAGGATTACCATTGCCAACGTCCCGTGCAGTTCTCATAGCTACGAACTTCACGACTGTCTCGAAAGAACGCCCACCAACAGGAGGTATGACACCGAAAATCTCCGTGACTTGCACCGTCAATGACTTGATAGCAAGCCGTGGAGAGGGATAGCAAGCCGCAATCCACAAGCGTTTTGCAATGGAGATGTTTAGTAGCCACCCATGACAAGATAGCTAAGACTCAACCGATTGGCGTTAAAAGTGCTACGTTGAGAACTGTGTCAAATGCCCAACATGAGTTGACCCAGAGGCTTCGGTCTAAAATATGACACACTCCCTTGCCACACTTGTCACTACGGCATCATCCGCCGTCCCGAAGGAACACCCTGTCATTGGTATATTACAGCGAAACTCTCCGTACCATGCTCGCTTTCAGTGAAAAGCCGCTTGTATCATGTAAAGACATGAGAAGACTTGTTCATACACACTTGTACACCCTTGCACACCCTCATTGACTTCAGCATGGTCGAAAACCCCAGAAAACCTCCAAAAATAACTAATCTAAATTTTTCAAATTTTTAGCATTACTTATTAAATTTTGTAAGTAATCTACGACTTGACCTGAATCATGACCTCTCGAACCTTTTTTGAATCAAGTGAAAAGGACTTGTAGAAGCAAAGTTGCAAGTCTTTAAATTTATCGAGTCTTTTATGGCCTGTAGACTAGGCCATCTCCTGGCTCTCCACTCACTCTGACACCTTAGGTGAGTGCGGCAATCGAAAAATCTGCCTCGGTTTCCCACGGAAACCCGGGTTTTAGAGATTTCCGATGCTATCATTGGAGCTGCGGAGTTCACCTACCCCAACCAAGTCGGGAGGAGAACTGATTCCCACATATATGGTTATATATTCCACTTATATAGTTTGTGGCGATCAGCTGATGGCGTAATCTCAATCATCCAAAACTTTAAACACTTCTATCTCCAGTTCTGGAGCTCCGATTGACTTCAAATTTTGATAGTCACGTTTTCTCGCTCTCACCTTTCATTTAAGCCATCCCTCGACTCTCTACGATTACCAGAAGCCGAGTTGAAAAAACCTGAAACATGAAGATCTGAAAAGGTAGGATCCTAGAGAACAAAGTGCGGTGTTTCCACTAAAAGAAACCGGAGCTCTTCATTCACCTTCATCTCCTGAGATATTCGTCACCAAAGTAACCTACAATTTAACATTTTAACGAAAAAAAATCCTAGGTGTCAGACCGATAGTGAAGAAAATTTTCGAAAAAACTTGTGCGAATTTCAACGCCAAACCTTGATAGAATTTTGTTTCACATGTTTCTGAGCAACTTTGGTCAAAACATCACCTTTAACAAAGTTCGACTCAAGGCGGGTGTTTTTTTCGTCGACACATCACCGACCCAACTTTTGAGGTGAAATACGATGGGAGGGGTCTCGGAGCTCACGGTGTGCCTGAACAGGCGGTTTAATTTTCAAAAATTCCTAAAGGTTTTGACAACGGTTTCTGGTGTAATTTTTTCACGCTGATTCGAAATATTGATATAAGAAAATCTTTCATCGAGCCCTTTTTGAGAAAATGACGAAAATTCAAAATGGCAGACCTTGAAATCGAAACTAATTTCTCGAGACACGCGTATAAAATATGGCATTTATATACATTTTTAGATATGCAAAAGCAACCATCCATTCCCATTTGATATCCAGGATTCAAAAATACAGTATCAAGTTATACAAATTCATTAACAAATAAACAGTTAACCAACCAGTTATCAAGAAAAACCTAAAGATGTCGACCATTATAGGCCCTTACCGCTGCCAACAATTGATCGACATATTTTGGATTTTGTAAGCTTTTCACTTTGTAGTTCAGCCAAAAAGATTCAAAATCTGCATGAACAGTCTCACAAATTTGTTCACTTTATCGGCCAAGAGTAGTAACCCCGTGGCAGACGCAAGGACAAAATGTGAAATGCTGAGTCATCAGGCTGACTCAGCCCTCCCCTCTGGCAGGAAGGTGAGGGAGTTCGCCAAGGATGTGTGGAGAGGAATGGGTCCGTGAGGAGAAAACCGCCCCCCCCCCAACGACTCAACTGACCAAATTGGTCGAAAAGACCAAAGTTGTTCAGAATCATGTGAAACAAACTTCTATCAAGGTGTCAGGTTGAAATTCATCCAAAAATTTTTTTCGAAAATGTTTCACTACGGTGGTCTCGACACTTAGGATTTTTTCGTGAAAAAAAAAATTTCAAAATGTTGGAATGGAGCTCCGAGACCCATCCCATCGTGTTTGTCGTCAAAAGTTGGGTCGGTGAAGTTTCGGTGAAAAAACCGCCCCCCCTCCTCCAACGACTCAACTGACCAAATTGGTCGAAAAGACCAAAGTTGTTCAGAATCATGTGAAGCAAACTTCTATCAAGGTGTCAGGTTGAAATTCATCCAAAAATTTTTTTCGAAAATGTTTCACTATGGTGGTCTCGACACTTAGGATTTTTTCAAGTCCAAATGTGAAATGTCGCTTTTTTAGCCACCTTTGACGATGAATAGCGGAGGATTGGAAGTGAATGAAGAGCTGGGGTTTCTTTTAGGGGCAAGACCACGCTTTTTTCTCTAGGATCTCCTCTTTTCAGATGCGTGGCAGGCTCCATTTCCAAATGAGAGCCTGTTAAAAATCGAGTTTTTGCGCATTTTCCAAGATTTTGGAACTTTTTGAAAAAACGACCCATTTTTTTCATCTCGGCTTCTGGTCATCGTAGAGGGTCGAGGGATGTCTTAAATGAAAGGGGAGAGCGAGAAAACGTGACACTCAAAATTTGGAGTCAATCGGAGAACTAGAACCGGAGATAGGCGGGTTTAAAGTTTTTGGATGATGGGTATTACGTCATCAGCTGATCGCCACACACTATATAAGCAGGAACCGACAGAGACTTTTCATTTAGAGGAGAGCGATTGTCAAAGGTAGGTCGTCTCTCTGAGCTCCGATGATAGCTTCGGACATTCCAAATTCCGGGTTTAAGAAACCGACTTAGAAAATTTCATTGCTGATATCAGCTAAGGCGTCAGACTTAGAGGTTCGCCAGGAGATGGCCTTCGTCTCCAGGCCATAAAAGACTCCAAAACTTTAAAGGCTTGTAACTTTGCTTCTACAAGTCCGTTTGACTTGATTCAAAAAGAGGTTCGGTTGCCATTGACCTGCCCTAAGTGATAAACTACTTATAAAATGTCATAAGTAGTGCTAAAAAGTTGAAAAATTTAAATTCACTAGTTTTGGAGGTGTTCTGGGGTTTTCGACCCTGCTGAATTCAACTAAGACATTTACAAAGTTCCCAGAGGCGAGCTTCGGCTCGAGACTTGTTTCCTGATGTAAATAACTCCACCGATTTTCATGTCAAAATCGGGGCCCGGATACCAACACAGTGACATGACGCACGCTCTGTCCTCCGGAGGTTGGATTTGTGGGTCGAGGTCTTGGAGCTGGGATAAAATCCCCTCTGAGAAATGTCTGTGACGGATTCATCAGCTTAAGTTGTCTTTCCTCTAAGCGAAGTTGTCTTTGTGATAGCACTGGGCGACTATCGATTCTGTCTTTGTATAGCATGGGCCTTCACGACTGAAAGCCCGGTAACTGTCGATGTGTTGTCCAAATTTGGTAAAAGCGTCGTTGTCAAGTCAAAAGCACGACTAAATTTAGAAATACCAAGGCAAGGCTTTGTGTCGGGAGGAAATATAAGTCACTGCTTCTCTCTAGGCTTCACTCCTGTTTCAAGTTGTAAGACGAACGGTGAGTGCTCTGTCGAAGTTTGCTATCAAACTTTGAAATATTTGGAACTTAGGATTATTCTGTCTTATTGCAGATACAGTAGTAGCTTCATATGAACGTTTTTATTAAGCTGTGACTTTAGATGAGATCCTTTAACGATCTCCTCTTATGAGCACAAAAATGTGTCTCAATTTAACACATTATTTCTTTTTTTTCAGTTTGAAAATGACGAAGGAATGTAATAAAAAATTACAAATTTTTAGGTGCAGTTGTGGCATGCCGTTCCGCGGTGACCGTTTCAGGCGCCACGTCTTGGCGAGAGTGACGAACGGTGAGATGAAGCATGATGATGTGTTGATGGTGATGTATTGTGTGTGGTGTGATGTTCGTTGTAGCGCGTATGGTGTCGAGTTTGTGAAGGCTCATGCGAATTGTCCTCTGTGTGTGATTGGGAAGGAAATGATGAGTCAAGTGTTGAGTGGTGAGCGGGGGAGCGCATTTGTTCAAGGCGAACCAGTACGTTCCCCAGTCGTGAATGTGGTTTTGGATGATGATGAAGTAGTGAGTAAAGTAAAGAGGAAGTTGATTGTCGAGAGTGATGATGATGAGGATGAGGCTATGGAGAGCGTTGTAACGAAGAAGGGGTGTGTTGAGAGGTTGAGTGATGATGTTGAGCTTGAGCGAGCTGTCGCGTCGATTCAGCCACTGGCAAAGCCACGGGCTCAATCGTCGCCGAGAGATGAGCGTTTGATGCCTAATTGTGTTGTGAGAGTGAGTCAGTCGAGTGTGCCGAGTAAAGTGGTGTTGACGAAGAATGATGCGCTGGCGTATGGGAATGTGAGGAATGAGTGTGACAGGTTGCGGGGAAAGTTGAATGCTGCAAAGTGTACGTTGAAAGAAGTGACTGTGGAAAGGGATCGTTTGAAGAGAGAGTCGGAGGAATTTGCGAGTGTGAAGAGAGAGTTGTTTGAGGCGAGGCAGAAGTTGGTGAATGAGATAAAGTTGAGGGAGACGCTTGAGTCGAAGTTGGAGAGTTGTGAGAAGCAGGTCTGTCGAGAGCGTGAGTTGAAGGAAGAGGCGATGGAACGAGTGAGAGTGTTGGAGCGTCAGTTGAGTGTGCAGTCGGAAGTGTCGCCTGAAAAGGTCACCGGCCTTCACATTCCTGTGGTGGGCTATGTCTCGGAGCGGCCATTAATTTATGGAGATGTAACTCCAGATACATCACAAGAATGTTTTAACTGCACGGATGTCCGATGTTATCACATCAAAATACATCACAAGGAGGACATCCGTGTAGATTATAGAAAGCCGCAGAAATTTCGTAAGTATTATGACTGGAACATAACATTGTACCATCTTTCTCATTCTTACTTCTTTCATTGCAGGCCAACTGAAAAAGTCATAAGCCCACCACATCCCACGTCCCGAGAACGCACCATGGGCTCACTTAAGGGCCAACCTTCTAATGCAGCTAAAGCGGTCCCAAGCCCGCCACATATCTACGGATATGGAATGCAGAGGGGAAGAAAAATGATGAATGGAATGAAATGGGAGGACATTCATGCGCCACACGCAACACATCACAAACTTCTCTCTTTGCTAGTGAACAAGCTCTTGTCAATGTCATCAGAAACTAGCATGTTGTACAAAAGTTTTACTGCAACACAGGTTGATGTATAGTTAGAAAAGTTTGATCATGATGTTTTATGAAACACACATGTCATGAAATGCAAGTGTTAGTGTAGTCAAATAAATTACCTCGACGCACGTTTGTGAAAATAGAGTTTGATCATTGACGTTGTATTCGTAAGTCTAGTCAGAAAGTGTATCATGGTTTGTAAAAGTTTTACTACAACACAGGTTGATGTATAGTTAGAAAAGTTTGATCATCGAAGGTTTATTCGCAAGACTAGTCAGAAAGTGTATCATGTTGTACAAAGTTTTTACTGCCACACAGGTTGATAAAGTGAAAAAAGGAATCTTCATCTAAATTAGAATCATTCTGATTGGTTGTTGAGGAATTCATTGTTAAATAACTATATAAGTGAAACGATTGCAGCACTTCTCATTCACGTTATACGATCGAACACTCTAGTATGGCAAATTCTTCTGAAGCCATGAATATTTTCTTCAAAACTTTCGAAGTTGTTGACGAGTGGGATGAAGACAAGCGTGAACAAGAGGAAGAGTCCCGCAAGAAAGTCGTAATTGAAAAAGTAGTGTGGACTGATGCTGAATTCACGCCAAAAACGACGCGTGTTAGAAAAGTGGCCGACGCACCAAAACGGCCAAGGTGTTATAAAGTGTACAGTGACTTAGAGGTTATTCCGCTTGACTTTTCCTCGCTGTAAAGTATATGTGATTCAATTATAAATAAACCTACATACCACATGTCTTTGTTTTGCAATGTATTTATCTTGAAATGGAAATAAATTGAGGAATTTAGATATGCGGTTAGTTAACACATTTACTATCGGTCTACTTTTCTATCAAAAGGGATCATACCATTAGAGAAGATAGAAAATGATTTTGTATACGTGTGGTATAAGAGTGACAAGCAGACTCATGACTCATTCTCAGATAACGTTGCTTCAAGTGATTCACCTAAATCATGTTTTATATCATGAACGATTTCTAGTAACTGTGTTAAGTGTCTAGATGATAGGATATCTTATTCTAACAATAGCTCCCAATCGATACTATGCTTACTCGATGATCCTTTCGAAGCCATGTAGTTTATATGAAGGAAAAACAACACTGTCATAATACACATTTATTGAAAAGAAATAAAAGCAACATGTTTTGTAATAAGACGGTACATGACGTCTACTAAGTCAAACTCTTCTTGATTGCGGGGCTGACTAGAAGGAGAGAAGAGGTATAGCTAGCTCCGGAGAGTCTCAATACACCGCTCCATCATCACGTCCTTTGGAGACACACTCAGGAAGGCAGCCTTGA
Organism: Prostheceraeus crozeri; assembly: GCA_907163375.1. NCBI lineage: Eukaryota > Metazoa > Platyhelminthes > Polycladida > Euryleptidae > Prostheceraeus > Prostheceraeus crozeri. Next base: position 163,889 of record CAJQUW010003743.1, read on the forward strand.
TTGTATCACTACTATCCTCTTCATCGTCGGAAATGATGATGATTTCCTCATTGAACTGCAGCGGCTCGACCTCACCATCGTAAATGGTTTTCACTTGCCTCTTGCGAGGGGCATTGGGCATGAGTAAGGCATAGGCGTTCGGTGGTGTATTCATTTTAATGATATTATGAGGAAATGGTCATTGCATCGCACTTATATAGATTCTCTCTCCCTGCTTCGTGCTCTCTCATTGGACGACAGCCATTTATCAATCACACTGCATCATTCTCATATATAAAGAAGAGTGTTTTGCATTTCACTATCATAGTCATGTCTGACACAGAGGAAACGTTCACACCTCTTGCTAGCTCAACTCCTACGAAGAAGGAACTTGAGAGAAAGTTTCAACAAAAAGAGGAAGAGAGACAAATGATTGAAGGCTGCAAGCAGCTCACTCTACAAACGGTTGAGAGTGAGCCTTTTATAAACGAGGCTGACTTTCAGGAGTGAAAGGCCCTTTGATGAGACAGAGAATGCCCCAAGCGGTCTTCATGAGACCACGGCCTTAACGGCCACCTAATCAAGAAAGAAAAGACATTGACTGCGCCACACGCAACATTAGTGATTTTATGTTATCTGATGAAAATGAAGTGTTAAGACAGTACGACCACCAATGAATTGAATAGGATTACCACTATCATCATAGATACCAAATTTGCAATGGGATAATCGTGATGCATTGACTGGAATGTATACCTTGTTCAGGAACTCCCTATGCATGGTCACGCCAAAGTCGCCACTGTCAATAGGAATATATCTTAAAAGGGGAACCATTTGACCACCAACTTGTGTTGAATGGATAAAGTTAGTGTAAATGTAAAAGTGATTGATATTCATATCGAGCAAGGATGTTGAGCCACAATACTTCTCGTCGTAGAATATGTCACGTTTGAATCCTAAAATTTTTGTCAACTCTTTTGAAATGTGAATGACCGTTTTACCATGTACACTGATACAGAATGTATTTTCTTTAGGATCATAGTCAAAATGATATGAGTGTAGATTTGATACACCCTTGTTCAAGTATGTACAAACATCATAACCATTGCTATATTGCTTATGAGGTATCGGTAACTTTTCATTTGGCTTCCATGTAAGACTGGGACGTAAAACAGGGTCTGTACGTTTGAAATAAAGGATCATTCGACAATCGGATTGCTGTTCAGATGTTATTTTCACATTCCCCCATTCATGGTATGACCATAAGACGTCTGTTTTTAAAGAGAGCAAATCACGAAATTTAGAATTGATGTGAATAAATCCAATGTGTGAACGCTCATAATCATTTCGGAAATCAATCCTTGCTTTATTGTGTACTCGAGTGATGGACATAGATAATCCATTTATTTCATTTACCTGTTTGATCAAGTCATCAACAGTACCAGATTTAAAAAGCACAAAGCGCTCATGCATGCGATCAAGGAGAAGAAGGGTAATATTAAAGTTTTTCCTGTGCCAATTTGGATATTTCTTAATCTGCTTTGATACTTTCATGGACATTTGAGCTCTCAAAGGGAAGGCACCGCCTCCTTTTACTTCTGCAAATTTTGTGATAGGTAGAAAGAACCGTAATTTAAGATTCAATATCTTTTGCAGAGGTCCACTCACATAAAATCCATGGGAAATGGTAGTCGGTCTCATGTAGAGGGTAACTTTATGTAGATTTGGATCCATTTGCCAGAACCATAGATCCTTTGCCAAATCATTCATAACATTCAATAGGCGTTGAATTTTCATATAATAGTATGATTGCTCTAAACGATGACGGAATGATGGGTTTGTAGGTTGTTTCCATTTCAGGGGTGAGGCATTTTTAGCAATGGGTATGTCTGCATCTGCAGTGATAATTAAAGTAGGGCCATTTACAATCTCATCAACAGCTCGCTTTCCCCGACGGGTGTTTACTGTAGGAATAGAATTCCACTCTGCTGCATGTTCATTCAAGTTGTAGGTATGTACTTTATCATTTCGCTCTAGTTTTGGGAAGTACAACAAGTACAATACACTCTTCATTTGCAATGGTTCTTATATTATTCACATAGCTCAAATCTTGCAGGGCCACTTCCCAATCACCATTTAAGTCAATCGGCTGTGTTAAATCAGTCTCAAACTCAGCAGCTGTATTTTCATATCGCTCAGGTTGAGCATTACTGGGAAACACTGCTGTAAACTCCATGTTAAAGTATCAACATAAAGTGTAGTTTGCTTAGGCGTCATGTCGCATGACATAACGAACTGCTGCTTTCAATCTATTCACAGTAGGTACTTTCTGTCGTCCTAGGAATTTCGTTAAGAGTGATTGCCCTTTCACATAATGCACTCCCCTAAGTATGCTTGTACCGCCTTCTTTCATATTGCGATAGTTGATACAACCAAATATGACTTAATATCTTGGTCTTCTACTTTTAAAATCTGCAAGGGTATGAAATATTTCACGTTTTATTGATGAGCTCACACGACAGCTATTTTTTAATTCCATTGCAATGCGACGTACAGGATTGATCAAATCGATGCCACCTACAGGTGATCGCTTAAAGCCATAATCTGTTAACACCATTTCCCACGCATGACCCATTCGCTGACGTAAAATCTGTAGTTTGTAAACATGATTTTGCCAAGGATCGGCTATGCCTGACAGAATTACATCTTCAATAGGTCTTGTTGCATGAATAGGTGATTTGATGAGGCGAACTGCATCATCTAATCCTCGTCCCGCTAATGTCACTATTGCAAATGATAATAGGATGATCAATCTTAACATGACTTCGTCCATTTCTAATGAATGTTTTACTTAAGCGAGAAGACTAAGCAAACGCTTTTGATGTGTCTAAAACTAACCATGATTGCCAAGCTCTCTTCTCAGTGTCATGTTACATGGAAGGCTCGACGCATTACCTTTTACGATACTCATCGACACGTTAAAATGAGTTTATCACCTTTTCAAATGGATAACCTAAACGATGCTTTACATATCATGCATCATCCAATGTACTATATCCCTCTAGGTGGACGTCTATTCATTATTCGACGAGATTTCATTGCTCTTCATGATCAATATGGCGTTATACATTTTACATCCTCAAGTTGGAACAAGTATAGAGAACGTACACATCCTCGCATACCTTAAACAAACCAACACTCATAAGCATGAATGTGACAAGTGAACAATGTCTTCTTATCTCTACCTATTCATGTTTGATGACTAAATACAACCTATTCAATCACATCATCTACTTTTCCATTGAAGTATTATAAAGAAAACAAATTTTAATCGTACATATTTATTGAAGGCTTTTATAAAAGTTACGAATGGGCTTTTCATTGACAAGGGTATCATGTGAAAAATGTTTACAAATATCATGTAAAGAGTCATAATGTAGTCGTTGCATTACAAAGTAGAGGGCATAGGCTCCACATGTTGAAGACAAGGGATGTTGATAGGCCAAAGCATTGCGAATCCATTTTCGTGAATGACGGTTCATGAAACGTGTGACATATCACAATTTGGTAAGGCCAATGAATCAAAGATTTCACCGCAATAGTTTTTATCAATAAACAAAACTTTCCAGTGTTTGCCGGGTAAGTGTGCTGTATCAGTATTCATGATAATGAATGAGGGTGGTTTTGGTAAAACTGTGGGCATATTATTAATGGAAAACACACCTCGAAATGCTGCAACAGTGCGTTTATCACCATGTTCTTGAACGACTCTCTCTAGCTCTGCATCAGATAACCAACTCATTAACTTGTATACGGAAACGTCACGTAGTCTGTTAATTCGAATGTTGGAATCGAACACAGCATAGATGAGTACATTGACTGTTTTCGTCAAATCTTTTTCAAAGAAGAATTCTAGTTTAAGACCCTTCGTGGCAGTACCCGGACGATAAGAAGCACCTGCTTCATTGTTTGCTGTCAAATCAAATGCATAAAGTGTATAACCTTTAGCAAATTCATTATAGGTCAAACCATTGGTGTCATCAGTATTCCAGTATTTAAAGGTTTCCATAGTATTTTGATATGAGCGAGAATAATGACCATTAGCAAAGTCTGGGCAAAAAAGAGTACCAGGAATGCAATCGGTATCGCGATACAATCCGATTTGATTTAAAACAAAGTGTTCAAAGTTGAGGGGATTCTTCGATATATTACCATTGTATGCATCATTTGCAATCAATCCCACAATGATCATTTTTGGTGATTGTATAGGAAACAAACTATCTTTAACAAAGCTCTTTTGCGCACTAGGAATGGTGAAACTATGGATCTCAGTTTGATTTACATCATAAAGAGCATCATACTTCTTCAAACCCATCTCGTGACCATTAATCACCGAAGGATTCACTGTCATTCGTCGCACATAAAGTCTAACACTTTCAAACACAATCTTAAACTCGGTATTTGCTCCATAAGAATTCAATACAAATTTAGGATCGTTCGGTAAGAGATGAACTCGCATGTCTACTTTTGACATTAAGAAACGTGATTGACGGAAAAAGTCCAAGTATAGGGGACCATATAATTCACACACCCTACTTTCTGCAGTCCACTTTTCACGAGTGACAAATCCCTTGTTTTTGTCACTATCAAATTTACCAGCTTCATCTTTGCACCAACCAATAACAGCCATGTGACTCTTTTGTGCTTGTGGCTGGAACTGCATGACTGTTGAAAAATAACCGAGATAGGGATAACTGTGTTGACCACCTTCAACCCGAGTTTCACCAATGGTCAATGATACATCCTTGAAGAGCGTTGCTCTTGCCAAGTTATTCACGGCTACTTTGTCCTTATCATCAAGGTTGGTACCGTCCTTATTTACTATCTTAAACTTAACATGTAGATTGATGTCATTTACATCGATGTACTCAGCATCATTTCCTGGTATTGAAAATTCAATGACACTACAAGAATCAACACTCGTCTGTGGATAACGAATGGATACATAATTTCTAATGATATCCGTCTGTATAGGTGTTCTATGAAATAAGCAAAGGGATGTGGTTTTACATTCCATATTTAAAACAGTCCACGTCGTCTGCGTTTGCTAGGAGGTATATGAGATGCTCTTCGCTTACGTTTGACTGAAGTAGAGAGTAGATTGATATGACTGATGACAGACCTGATACCAGCCTTACCAGCATTCTTCAAACGCTGTATTCCATGACGCATTAGCGATTCACGAATCGGCAATCTTCCTGAAAGCGCATCACTTGCTACATCTGCTGCTAATCCTACAGCTTCCTTTAAAGCTGATTTTCCCACATTTGCGATAGTGGTGAGCATCATACCGTTGACAGCATCCAATAGACTACCACCTTTTTGACGTCTCGATCCAGCATAAACGGGAAAGCCAGCTCCATGACTAGCATAGGAGGGGGCAGAATAAAACGTAACAGTTTGATCCATAGGTATTTATTTATTTATATTTACACAATTCATTACTTTGCTTAGGAACGTTGACTAACACGATAAAGGTCAGAATGACGAATCCAACTGTTCATTGAATTTGGATAGCCAGCCCATTTCACCAGGATCCACTTTTCCCCTTGTCGCATTTGGTGGCGAAGTATCTTTTCAACCATGTAGTCATCATCTTCTTTGGTGATGGGTGTTATCTCATGACGATAAAAACTCCCTTCAATCTCTTCACCATGATAATCGCGAAGCTTGTAGGTAGTGGGCTTAAATTTCTTGTTAACCTCAGAGACAGTAAATATTTCTTCCGTCCAATTGGGAAGATATCCTTTCGCAAACACGCTTTTCACCTTGGAAATGCGAACTTTGTCACCAACCTGAATGTCACGTTTACCTTGTAATGGTTGCCTGCGTTTAGCACTGATTTCACGGATTGTATCCACAATGTCTGGAGTTATGTCAGCAGGTTTGTGACCAATCATACGATGGACAGAATGATTGTAAGCGTGTACAGTATCTTGTAATACATCTGTCCACTTTTGTGTTACTTTTGCAGTGAAATAGCGCCATAGGCGAGTTTTCAGTGTACGGTTAAAGCGCTCGACCACTGCAGCCTTATATGCACTTTTCACACTAAACAGTTCAATGTTGTGTTTGCAAAATAAAGCACGCACATGTCTGTTTTCAAACTCTTTCCCTTGATCAGTCTGAATACGTGTGGGAATGCGTCCTTCACTGAAAATATTTTGGAAAGCCTCGGCAACTTCCTCACCACGCTTTGTCTTGAGTGGTTGAACCCAAGCATAACGAGAAAATAAGTCAATGACAGTTAGGAGAAAGCGATAGCCTTTATTCTTTTTAGCTAATAAAGAAACATCAGCCAAATCTGCTTGCCATTGTTTATCAATATCATGAACGATATAAGAACGGGTAGGATAACGTTTTCGAGCTTGTGTGTGCAATGTATATGCAGGTTGAGCTTTTAACCATCTCTTCACTTGTTTCTGTGAATAACCACTTGCTTGTGACAACTTTTTCAGTGAAGCATAACCTTCATAATGCTTTGGGTTATAGTAAATTGATTTCAGATGTTCATCCATCGTCTATTAAGAGGGATCGTTTATTTGCCTCAAAGTATCATTCTTTTTCTCCGCCAGGGTTTGCGTTTGTGTTTGAGTCCTGCTTTTGCTACTTTTTTGAGCCGTCTTGTATGAATCACTTTTACAACATGTACTTAAGCAGTTCAATGACACAGGAATGTTTGGTAACTCTGAACATGGGATGCAACATAGCTTCTTCATTAAAAGTCTGTGATAAAATCAAATGATGGATAACGTGTTGAAGGTTTTGGTATACGCTTCGGCAACTTCTCGGGTGTTTTCAAAGTTTGCTTGATTCTCTTTTTAGGTCTCTCTACACTTTGCAACTTTCTCTTCCTAGGTGTAGAATCATTTTCAATTTCCTGTAAGGTATCACGACCAAGAATTGCTTTTGGGACATTGAATTTCTTCATACTTTTTAAAAAGAACTCCCATCCTGTAGGTGTAAAGTGACGACGACGATCACGAACAGCATGATTAATTAAATCTTCCACTCTTGAGTCCCTAATGACTGCACCATCATCACCTACCACTTCACCTCGTTGTGTGATTTTCAAGTTGGGTTCGAGACTTCGATATAAGCTCAGTGCGCGATTGCGATAGGGTTTGGGTGAACCAAGCGAAAGATCATTGCGTATTTTTTCTTTCAATTGTTTTATTTCTTCTAAGGTAGGACTCTGCTTTATCAAGCGATCATATGGATTTTTACTTTGTACAGCTTCTTGTTCATATTGCTGATTAAGTTGTGACATTTGATTTGCCCAAGGTTGATGAACACTCTGCATTGTAGTCAGATGTATATATTCTTCTTGTGGAATAGCAATCATGCGTTGAAAACCACTCATAACAATTTATATATGATCATGGGTTTCTCAAAGAGATGACTGCGTAAGCGATAATCTTCAGGACACTCATGGGTAAAGTCCAAGAATAAATAATTATTGGCTTTTTCCGTAGCAGCCTCAAATACTTCAATCAATGCTTTTGACTTGCGAGGAACAACTTGTCGAGATAGGAATTCAACTTGACTTTTATCGCGAGGATTTTTAAAGATGATGTAGTAATGTGTGTTTAACTTCGAGTCCGTGCTTCCTTTCCACTTGGAAAAAGATTTTGCATAATAAAAATGATAAAGCATGGTTTATGATGAGCAGCCTTGGTAAACATAGCAGTTACTTCTTGTGAGTTCTTACTCTCATTAAGTAAATCATCAAGAATGATAATATCATAGGGTTGAATATCAGCAGTGCTGATAATCCCCGGTTGAACCAAGTAACCCTTACCAACCAATTCACGATGTAAGTTATGTTGATAAATTCCATAGCACCAAACAACACGATTCGGTATGCAGTCAAAAATCTCATTACGACGCTCCAACAATTGCAGTGTTAAATGTGTCTTCCCACTATGAGAGGGTCCTACGATACACATAGTGCGATTACAACGTAAACGGAAATCCATGTTGATTTTGATGAAAAGTCATACCATTTAACCTAGTATCTATCCATTAATGGCTTTATTTGCGAGAGCACCAGCTAAACCTCCCAAAGCAGGACCGGCAGCTGCCATGATTATAGGCGCTAAAAGTGGTAAGAAGCCACGTTGTGATAATAATTTGCGCTTTGTAGGAATTGATGTTTTTGGATTGCTCAAGGTACGAAGAATTTTACCATGTCTGGCAATTGCATTGGCCTTTTTGCTATTTAATGTCATATAACGCACTTTTCGTATTTCCGTACACATTTTACGAATGAAGGCATTGTTTGCCAGCTTCATTGCCTCACATCGATGAGATGGCTATAATTTTAATAAGCGACAAAGCGTGAGACAGAATTTTTTGTTTGCATTTGATTGACACTTTTGTCTGCGTGAACGGTGAGATGAACGACGTCTAGCCATTTTTACAGGTGGATGTTAGAGTGTTCTTTGCTTAAACACGACAGCAGCGTCGAAACATCACCGTCGTAAACGCAATGAAATAGAGGACGACATTCAGTACAGCACTAGTAAAAAGCAATACACTGAGAACAGCCACAGTACCAGTAGGATAGTCAGAAGCAGATACATGTGTGGGTAGCCGTAATGTATCATTCAGTGAGGTACTATAGTTCAATGGAAACAGTTCAGCTGTGTCGTTTGCTGATATGTTATGAGCCAGACATGAACAATCTGTTTGTATGACGATGTTTGTAAAGTTTAATGCCTTTGCATCAATTGTGCTTAAGTGGAAAAGGCTTCCCATAAGCAACGTGTAGAATACATAACTCCAAGCAAGGTAATGAAAGAATACCATGATGTAACAGTGATGAAAGTGTATTCGTAAACTGATTTGGTTTAAAATTATAAGATAGCATATAGTCAACATCTTCACAGTTTGCGTGAATGATGATTGCATTACTCAAACGATGTATCATCTCTCTACAATCACTGGATGATAATAGTTTTTCCAAGACAAGAATCCACTGCCTTGTATAATCATGCTTTCTCATTTCAATGAAACGATGATACAGTGGAGTCATGGTCATAGATGACTGTTTTAAATTCGACTAGGATTGCATCAACATCATTTATATACATTGACTGTTGAAATTATTTCTTGATCACAGATGGGACACAACATAGTTTCCAAAGGTACATAGCACGTAGAACACATAACAGAATGACAACATGGTAAAAAGAGAAGGGATCGCTCCCTTTTAAAACACTCAACGCAGTTCCGTTCACATAATAATTTAAACGTCTCTTCTTCCAATTTCTTTCTAAAGTCACTTTTATTGGTAGAGTTACTTGACAAGTCAGTTGCAAATGTCACTTTTTTCTTTTTCACTCCAGATCGCACCAATTTCATCCCATTTTCACTATCATTACATTGCAGCATGGAAAAATCGTCTATCCATCTTCGATCCAAATGATGATTCATAGCATGCTCATCTAGATCCATTAGTCTTTCAACTAAAGCGTCAGCTTTAATATTTTCCTTTACATTTGTAATACTTTCTATAGCCTTCAATGAATAGCCAAGCTCTCTTGCTACAGACCATGAAGTTGGGAAACGAATGCAACTTTTCATCTTCAAATAATTTCAAATGATCATGAGTGTCAGGAATAGACACTCAGTTGATTATGCTTGATATGACTTGTACACCTTTGACAGTATTGATGACTCTGTGTAATCTAATACTGTACTTTCACAAACATGAGTTGTAGTGAAAACTAGTTGACTACACTAACGCTTACATTTTATGACATGTGTGTTTCATAAAACATCATGATCAAACTTTTCTAACTATACATCAGCCTGTGCTGCAGTAAAACTTTTGTACGACACTGACAAGAGCTTGTTCACTAGCGAAGAGAGTAGTCTGTTGTGTTGCGTGTGGCGCATGAATGTCTTCCCTTCATTCCATTCATCATTTTTCTTCCCCTCTGCATTCCACATCAGTAATGGGCAAAAGACCGTTCCAGGCCACCATAAAATTCAAAAAATATTATCTTTAAAAACGACATAAATTCATGAATTTGAACCCTTTTTCAGGTTTTTAAGACCTAAATACATGAATTTAGTCCATTCAAAAAGTACCATTTTTGAAAAAATGGTACTTTTTAAAAACGACATAAATTCATGAATTTGAACCCTTTTTCAGGTTATGAAGACCTAAATTCACAAATCGGCTAAAGCCAGAGGAGCTTCGCTCCGATTTGGGCGTTTTTAAAAATACCCAATTTTCAAATTTTTCAAAATCTCAAATTTGAGAATTACAATTTTTACCTTGAAAATCATGACCGTTCTAGGACACTAAAAAATTATAAAAGTTGAGAATTTCAAAATTTGAGAATTACAATCGGGCGAAGCCCTAGAACCTTCGGTTCGATTTTCACCCTCGCTTAAATCATGACCGTTCCAGGACACCGAAAAAATCATAAAAGTTGAGAATCTCAAATTTGTGATTATGACATTTTTCATTGCTTAAATCATGACCGTCCCAGGTCATGTAAAACCGGACACCGAAAATCATAAAAGTTGAGAATTTCAAATTCATGAATTTTATCCATTTTTCAGGTTTTTAAAATATATCATGTGACTTGCGAACCGAAGGTTCAGGGCTTCGCCCGTTAAAAATATTTCTTTAAAAATGGAAGAAACAAAAGTGGATGAAACAAAAGTGGAAGAAACCGCAAGAATATATCCTTCGTTATCATATGAACGTAGTTCTACTTTAATGGACATTGAAAAGATTAACATTGAAAAAATGAACAAAGAAAAACACAAAGATAGAGTACGTTATATGAAAGATAAGGAATCTCAATTATTATTAAGATTAGAGCATTATAAAAAATTAAGAAAGAGATGGTCTAAAGTTAAGAATGTAACACAAGGAATTGGCATATTCTTAACAATAAGTTTAGGTGCTTTGACAATTGTTATATCTTCAGGTGTTTTAGTAATTCCAGTAGTTGCTACAGCTTTAACAGGTACGGGTGTTTTTGCAACTTCACTTGTTACAATGTTAGATAAATCTTTAATAACTAAGAAACGAAAATCATTAAAAACTAAGCATTTACATATTAAAGAAGTCTATGATAAACTACATTACTACTTTCAAAGAGTATGTGATGATAATGTTATTACGTTAGATGAGATTGAAAAATTTGATCAAATAGCTAATGAAGTAAATCAAATATTATTTCAATCACAGACAGAAAAAGTTGATGATAAAAATAAAAAGGATGGCAAAATTTCTAGTGATGCTAAAATTTCTAATGAAGAAAATGACAAATTTTTTTTAGAAGAGCTAAAAACTTTAAGCGAAAATTTAAGCAAAACTTTATTGAACAAAACTTTATTAAACAAAACTTAAAAAGAGAAAACTTTAAACGAAAGGATGTCAAACAACAAAGCAATAAAAAAATAATTTGTTCAGTAAAATGTTTTTGTTGTATTCCAATGTTACCACAAAATTCAAATATTATATTTTAAAAATGGATAAAATTAGAGCTGATAATTTTAAAAGAATAAAACAATTAGAAGAGTTAATAAAACAAAGAAATATTATGAAAGAAAATCATCTTCAACATAGAATGATAAAAGCTGGTATTCAATCTGATATGTTTGAAAAAATGCAGCAAACCGAACAAGTAAAAACTGATTTTGAAAAAACTATGAAACCATTTAAAACTCTTGAAAAAGAACTTACAAATAATGATAAACAAATTGATATAACAGATCCAGAGCACAAAACTATATTAGATGACTATGGATTACTAGAATCAAACATTAATAAGAAATTACCAAAATCTATGCAATTTGAACATTCTATTTCATTTATAGATGGAAAAACAATACCTAGATTTTATCTCGGACAAAAAGAAATATTTCCACAACCTTTTCGAGGTTTAATTTTTTCACCAGATAAATCTCCTTTTAATTTAGATAGAAATTTTGTTAATCTTTTAAGAGGAGCAGATTTAAATAATTATGCTGTAGAAGATCTCATAAAATATAAAGCTATGTTAGACAGAGTTGGTGCAGTAAAATCTCTTAGACGTTATAAACAATTAGAAAATTTATTATCAACGGGAGTTAAAGTAGGGAAAGGTTTATCTGAAAAACAGAAAACTGAAACAACTGTATTTTTACCAGATGATCCACAAGAATTACTAAATAGATTAAATATTTTAATATCTGCAATAAAAGAAGGACATAATTCTAGTTTCAATGAAATTCATGCTATATTGAAAAGACTGTTAGAAAAGAAGATTCTAAATGAAGAGGATTATAAAAGTATAACCGGACATCTCTGATGTCTTCAAGGGCTTCGCCCGTAGCTGAAATATGTTGTTGTTTTACTTTTTTCATAAAAAAATATTTATTTAATTTTTTAAGTTTAAAAATGTGTTCAGCAGATTTAGACAAAATTAATAATCATTTAGAAAATTTGACAGAGATTTTGGGTTCATCAAAATTTAGTACGACGTTAAAAATTATAACAACTACTTCATCACACACTTGTAATTTAGAACCCATTCTACATTTGGAACAAAATAAAAATTATCAAATTGCATTGACTAGTTTCTCTACATTTAACACTATTCAAAACGTTATCAAAGATGTGAATGATCAATTTAGATATTCTACTGATAAAGGCAAAACATGGAAAATACTAACTTTTCTTCCTGGTTCTTACGAAGTTGAAACAATATCAAATGAAATTAAGAGACACTTAGGTATATCATTTAAAGATAAGAAACAATTACATTTTGCAGTTGAACCGGCAGTTAATAAATTTTCTCTTACTTTAGACGAAAATCATCAAGTTGATTTTAATCATGATAGATCATTGTCAAAGCTATTAGGATTTAATAAACAAACCTATAGTCAAGGTTATCATTTAGGTGAGAAGATTCCAAAAATAACTGAAATAAATTCAATTGTTGTACATTGTGACATTATTGAAGGAGGATATATAAATGGTAAATTATCAAATTTAATATTCAGTTTTCCAGCTTTTACTGTACCCATTGGTTATAGATTAAATGTAATTCCACAAACATTAATATATTTTCCTATTACAAGAAAAACTATTAACAACATTGGCATTAGAATCACTGATGAAAAAGGACAAGAAATAAATTTTGGAGGTGAAGAGATTATGATAGATCTTTTGGTTCGGGAGGTATAAACTCCCACGCGAAGCTAGAGAAGTTTAATTTTCGTCTTCTTCTTTAGAAATAAAAATAAAATAAAAATAAATTTTTTTATTAAAAAATGAGTGAACTACCTCCATTAAATAAAAAAAACTTAAATTTAATCATCATCCAAATTTATCTAATAAAGTTTTGTCAGTTATTTGTGGAAGATCAGGATGTGGAAAAACATATCTATTATTTAAAATTTTAACGACTCCAAATTTTTTGGATTATAACAATCTTATAATTTATACAACAACGGCAGAACAACCCGTCTATCAATTTTTAAAATATGGATTTGAAAATAATCTTAAAAAAACAGCAATTGCTTCATTATTCAAAGAATATGAAAAATCTGAAGATGAAGAAGAAATAAGTTCGTGGTGTGAAGAAGCAGCAAAAAATAATCAGTTAGTAGAATCTAATAAAAATAACCATATAAAGATACAATTAATAGATGATAGTGGTAATATGCAAGATCCTAGTAAACTAGATAAAACAATGAAACATTGTGTAATTTTTGATGATTGTGTTAATGATAGAAATCAGTCAGTTCAGAGAAATTATTTCACAAGAGGTAGACATAATAACTGTAGTGTTTTTTATTTAACACAAAGTATGTATTCATTAGACGGAAGTGTTATTAGAAAGAATGCAAATATATTTATACTATTTGAAATAAATGCAAGAAACTTAAGTGATTTGTTAAGAGATTTATGTGTAAGAAATAAAGATGAATTTAAACAATCGTGTAACAATGCTTGGTCAAAAGATTATGGCTTCATTACAATTAATATTGATAAAAAAATTCATGAAAGAGTTATCGAAAATATTTTCGCGGAGTGATAAAAATGTACAAATACAGTGTTATAATATTTTTTATTTTATGTATATATGAAATTTGTCTATCTTAGAAATTAGAAAATTAAAAAGGTTCAGTAGTTATTCCATCAGGTAAAATTTTTCTTTTATCATCAAATGGATCTAATGCTAATTTATGTTCTTCTTTTAAATACATGTTATGTTTTTTTGAATTAAGTCTATAATTACATGCTGTTTTTATTTCATTATTAAATAATGCATTTTTATAATCTTGAAATGTTATTTGATTAGCCACTGATGCCTTTGAAATTCCTTTTAATGTTTTATGTGTTTTAATATTATTAGTTGTGTTATAACAATAACATTTAGATTTTAAAAATATAGCTTCTGTTATAAAATCTTCATTTCCTTCTAATTCATCTTTTACTTTACATAAATCAGAAGGATGAATGATATCTTTTATTTTATTAATTTCTTCATCAAGTGAAGAATTATACGGTATTGTTAATTCTAAGAAAACAGAATCGGTATCTGTAAAGTGTAATTTATAGTTTTTGCCATAAGCAGGTGATAAATAATCATATATAAATCTATACATAAATAGTTTAGCTAATTCTAATATAGTGAATCCAATAAAATTAAACTTATCATGTTTTACGCTAATTCGACGTAAGTGTACAGCACATAGTTCATCACTAAATCTAGTAGTTCTTTTATATGTAGGTTTCCTTGTTAAATTTTGAAACCTATCTTTATCATAAACTATTTCAATATTTTGTCTATTACGCACATTTTCTAAAGTCTTACCGTAAAATGCATTATTCATTAATTTGAAGAACACGTTTCCAAAATCATCTTTATTTCTTTTAGCTATTTTACGTTTTTCAATATTGAACTCTATATAATTTTTTAACCACCTAGATTTTTGATAAAATAGTTTTCGATGTATTTTGGTGAGAATCATTCCATGTTCTAAATACCAATCTAGCATTCTTCCTTCAACAACATACTTTCCTTTATTACTTTGTGTTAACATAAGTTTTTTTGTTGGTCTGTATTTCTTAGGAATTAAAGATTTTTGATAATCTGAAAAATCTTCTATATTGGGAATTTTGTTTTCGGGACAGAAAGGAAAATATTTTGTTTTATCTTTTATTTCATCAGGATATACTAAATCAACTTCATATATATAACCATGATTATAATCTCCATCATAGGTTTTTTGATAATCAAGAATGTTACACCATGACATTTCACCTGTTGGTAATTCTTGTATCATGCAAGAAGAATATAAGCTATTAAAATCATAATATAACAAATAGTTTTCTCTCATGATTTCATCAACTGCTGCTTGACTATCTTCATTTGGTATAAGTCCTTCTATATTTTGATTAAACAATTTTATAAACTGATCGCTTTCTTCTGGAGATAAAGGTTTCATTATTCCATAATCATCAGGATTTACTTTTTTATTGTAACACTGTATATAACGATTACCTAAAACTGATGAAACTCCACCTCTAATTCCAGATTCAAAAAATAATAATTTATCATATGTATTTTCTTTATAATGTTTAAGTTTAACATTTGTATGTTTTAATCCTGCTAACCATGTTAAACCTGGTGTAGAATAACAATAACATGGATCTATTCCGTAATATTCTAAACACATGTCACGAAAGTTTTCGAAAAGATCAGCTAGTATTAATACATCTATCTGAAGATATTTCATTGTATAATCATACATTGTTTTACAATTTAACTCTCTCCAATTCTTTTCAGCTTCTGCATAGTCTTCGTCAGATAATTTTGATTGTTTTAATGTTGATTTAAATTTATTTATTGGAGGAAGTTGTTCTTCTTCCATAATTTTATTCACAGAATTAAAATCAGTCTTCGACTGTGAACCACAGGTTTTATCTCCAGTTATACCAGTCTTCGACTGTGAGCCGCAGGCTATATACTCATACGGAAATATTCCTTTTAAAGGTTTTAAATTATATTTATTTAATATTTTACATTGTTCAGATTTCAAAGTTTTTCCCATAACATCTAATGAATAAGGAGTAAAAAATCTAAATGCATCTAAAATTCTAATACAACCTAATTGCATTGAAAAATATTCTTCTTCTGTTTTACATAGTACATTTATTTGTTGTTGTTGTAATTTTTCAGATGAAAATAAATCTTTCATTACTAGATGGAAATCATATTTAGAACCATTATAGAAATATAACTTTGTTCCTTTATATTCCTATAATGGTTCTAAATATGATTTCCATCTAGTAATGAAAGATTTATTTTCATCTGAAAAATTACAACAACAACAAATAAATGTACTATGTAAAACAGAAGAAGAATATTTTTCAATGCAATTAGGTTGTATTAGAATTTTAGATGCATTTAGATTTTTTACTCCTTATTCATTAGATGTTATGGGAAAAACTTTGAAATCTGAACAATGTAAAATATTAAATAAATATAATTTAAAACCTTTAAAAGGAATATTTCCGTATGAGTATATAGCCTGCGGCTCACAGTCGAAGACTGGTATAACTGGAGATAAAACCTGTGGTTCACAGTCGAAGACTGATTTTAATTCTGTGAATAAAATTATGGAAGAAGAACAACTTCCTCCAATAAATAAATTTAAATCAACATTAAAACAATCAAAATTATCTGACGAAGACTATGCAGAAGCTGAAAAGAATTGGAGAGAGTTAAATTGTAAAACAATGTATGATTATACAATGAAATATCTTCAGATAGATGTATTAATACTAGCTGATCTTTTCGAAAACTTTCGTGACATGTGTTTAGAATATTACGGAATAGATCCATGTTATTGTTATTCTACACCAGGTTTAACATGGTTAGCAGGATTAAAACATACAAATGTTAAACTTAAACATTATAAAGAAAATACATATGATAAATTATTATTTTTTGAATCTGGAATTAGAGGTGGAGTTTCATCAGTTTTAGGTAATCGTTATATACAGTGTTACAATAAAAAAGTAAATCCTGATGATTATGGAATAATGAAACCTTTATCTCCAGAAGAAAGCGATCAGTTTATAAAATTGTTTAATCAAAATATAGAAGGACTTATACCAAATGAAGATAGTCAAGCAGCAGTTGATGAAATCATGAGAGAAAACTATTTGTTATATTATGATTTTAATAGCTTATATTCTTCTTGCATGATACAAGAATTACCAACAGGTGAAATGTCATGGTGTAACATTCTTGATTATCAAAAAACCTATGATGGAGATTATAATCATGGTTATATATATGAAGTTGATTTAGTATATCCTGATGAAATAAAAGATAAAACAAAATATTTTCCTTTCTGTCCCGAAAACAAAATTCCCAATATAGAAGATTTTTCAGATTATCAAAAATCTTTAATTCCTAAGAAATACAGACCAACAAAAAAACTTATGTTAACACAAAGTAATAAAGGAAAGTATGTTGTTGAAGGAAGAATGCTAGATTGGTATTTAGAACATGGAATGATTCTCACCAAAATACATCGAAAACTATTTTATCAAAAATCTAGGTGGTTAAAAAATTATATAGAGTTCAATATTGAAAAACGTAAAATAGCTAAAAGAAATAAAGATGATTTTGGAAACGTGTTCTTCAAATTAATGAATAATGCATTTTACGGTAAGACTTTAGAAAATGTGCGTAATAGACAAAATATTGAAATAGTTTATGATAAAGATAGGTTTCAAAATTTAACAAGGAAACCTACATATAAAAGAACTACTAGATTTAGTGATGAACTATGTGCTGTACACTTACGTCGAATTAGCGTAAAACATGATAAGTTTAATTTTATTGGATTCACTATATTAGAATTAGCTAAACTATTTATGTATAGATTTATATATGATTATTTAGCACCTGCTTATGGCAAAAACTATAAATTACACTTTACAGATACCGATTCTGTTTTCTTAGAATTAACAATACCGTATAATTCTTCACTTGATGAAGAAATTAATAAAATAAAAGATATCATTCATCCTTCTGATTTATGTAAAGTAAAAGATGAATTAGAAGGAAATGAAGATTTTATAACAGAAGCTATATTTTTAAAATCTAAATGTTATTGTTATAACACAACTAATAATATTAAAACACATAAAACATTAAAAGGAATTTCAAAGGCATCAGTGGCTAATCAAATAACATTTCAAGATTATAAAAATGCATTATTTAATAATGAAATAAAAACAGCATGTAATTATAGACTTAATTCAAAAAAACATAACATGTATTTAAAAGAAGAACATAAATTAGCATTAGATCCATTTGATGATAAAAGAAAAATTTTACCTGATGGAATAACTACTGAACCTTTTTAATTTTCTAATTTCTAAGATAGACAAATTTCATATATACATAAAATAAAAAATATTATAACACTGTATTTGTACATTTTTATCACTCCGCGAAAATATTTTCGATAACTCTTTCATGAATTTTTTTATCAATATTAATTGTAATGAAGCCATAATCTTTTGACCAAGCATTGTTACACGATTGTTTAAATTCATCTTTATTTTTTACACATAAATCTCTTAACAAATCACTTAAGTTTCTTGCATTTATTTCAAATAGTATAAATATATTTGCATTCTTTCTAATAACACTTCCGTCTAATGAATACATACTTTGTGTTAAATAAAAAACACTACAGTTATTATGTCTACCTCTTGTGAAATAATTTCTCTGAACTGACTGATTTCTATCATTAACACAATCATCAAAAATTACACAATGTTTCATTGTTTTATCTAGTTTACTAGGATCTTGCATATTACCACTATCATCTATTAATTGTATCTTTATATGGTTATTTTTATTAGATTCTACTAACTGATTATTTTTTGCTGCTTCTTCACACCACGAACTTATTTCTTCTTCATCTTCAGATTTTTCATATTCTTTGAATAATGAAGCAATTGCTGTTTTTTTAAGATTATTTTCAAATCCATATTTTAAAAATTGATAGACGGGTTGTTCTGCCGTTGTTGTATAAATTATAAGATTGTTATAATCCAAAAAATTTGGAGTCGTTAAAATTTTAAATAATAGATATGTTTTTCCACATCCTGATCTTCCACAAATAACTGACAAAACTTTATTAGATAAATTTGGATGATGATTAAATTTAAGTTTTTTTTTATTTAATGGAGGTAGTTCACTCATTTTTTAATAAAAAAAATTTATTTTTATTTTATTTTTATTTCTAAAGAAGAAGACGAAAATTAAACTTCTCTAGCTTCGCGTGGGAGTTTATACCTCCCGAACCAAAAGATCTATCATAATCTCTTCACCTCCAAAATTTATTTCTTGTCCTTTTTCATCAGTGATTCTAATGCCAATGTTGTTAATAGTTTTTCTTGTAATAGGAAAATATATTAATGTTTGTGGAATTACATTTAATCTATAACCAATGGGTACAGTAAAAGCTGGAAAACTGAATATTAAATTTGATAATTTACCATTTATATATCCTCCTTCAATAATGTCACAATGTACAACAATTGAATTTATTTCAGTTATTTTTGGAATCTTCTCACCTAAATGATAACCTTGACTATAGGTTTGTTTATTAAATCCTAATAGCTTTGACAATGATCTATCATGATTAAAATCAACTTGATGATTTTCGTCTAAAGTAAGAGAAAATTTATTAACTGCCGGTTCAACTGCAAAATGTAATTGTTTCTTATCTTTAAATGATATACCTAAGTGTCTCTTAATTTCATTTGATATTGTTTCAACTTCGTAAGAACCAGGAAGAAAAGTTAGTATTTTCCATGTTTTGCCTTTATCAGTAGAATATCTAAATTGATCATTCACATCTTTGATAACGTTTTGAATAGTGTTAAATGTAGAGAAACTAGTCAATGCAATTTGATAATTTTTATTTTGTTCCAAATGTAGAATGGGTTCTAAATTACAAGTGTGTGATGAAGTAGTTGTTATAATTTTTAACGTCGTACTAAATTTTGATGAACCCAAAATCTCTGTCAAATTTTCTAAATGATTATTAATTTTGTCTAAATCTGCTGAACACATTTTTAAACTTAAAAAATTAAATAAATATTTTTTTATGAAAAAAGTAAAACAACAACATATTTCAGCTACGGGCGAAGCCCTTGAAGACATCAGAGATGTCCGGTTATACTTTTATAATCCTCTTCATTTAGAATCTTCTTTTCTAACAGTCTTTTCAATATAGCATGAATTTCATTGAAACTAGAATTATGTCCTTCTTTTATTGCAGATATTAAAATATTTAATCTATTTAGTAATTCTTGTGGATCATCTGGTAAAAATACAGTTGTTTCAGTTTTCTGTTTTTCAGATAAACCTTTCCCTACTTTAACTCCCGTTGATAATAAATTTTCTAATTGTTTATAACGTCTAAGAGATTTTACTGCACCAACTCTGTCTAACATAGCTTTATATTTTATGAGATCTTCTACAGCATAATTATTTAAATCTGCTCCTCTTAAAAGATTAACAAAATTTCTATCTAAATTAAAAGGAGATTTATCTGGTGAAAAAATTAAACCTCGAAAAGGTTGTGGAAATATTTCTTTTTGTCCGAGATAAAATCTAGGTATTGTTTTTCCATCTATAAATGAAATAGAATGTTCAAATTGCATAGATTTTGGTAATTTCTTATTAATGTTTGATTCTAGTAATCCATAGTCATCTAATATAGTTTTGTGCTCTGGATCTGTTATATCAATTTGTTTATCATTATTTGTAAGTTCTTTTTCAAGAGTTTTAAATGGTTTCATAGTTTTTTCAAAATCAGTTTTTACTTGTTCGGTTTGCTGCATTTTTTCAAACATATCAGATTGAATACCAGCTTTTATCATTCTATGTTGAAGATGATTTTCTTTCATAATATTTCTTTGTTTTATTAACTCTTCTAATTGTTTTATTCTTTTAAAATTATCAGCTCTAATTTTATCCATTTTTAAAATATAATATTTGAATTTTGTGGTAACATTGGAATACAACAAAAACATTTTACTGAACAAATTATTTTTTTATTGCTTTGTTGTTTGACATCCTTTCGTTTAAAGTTTTCTCTTTTTAAGTTTTGTTTAATAAAGTTTTGTTCAATAAAGTTTTGCTTAAATTTTCGCTTAAAGTTTTTAGCTCTTCTAAAAAAAATTTGTCATTTTCTTCATTAGAAATTTTAGCATCACTAGAAATTTTGCCATCCTTTTTATTTTTATCATCAACTTTTTCTGTCTGTGATTGAAATAATATTTGATTTACTTCATCAGCTATTTGATCAAATTTTTCAATCTCATCTAACGTAATAACATTATCATCACATACTCTTTGAAAGTAGTAATGTAGTTTATCATAGACTTCTTTAATATGTAAATGCTTAGTTTTTAATGATTTTCGTTTCTTAGTTATTAAAGATTTATCTAACATTGTAACAAGTGAAGTTGCAAAAACACCCGTACCTGTTAAAGCTGTAGCAACTACTGGAATTACTAAAACACCTGAAGATATAACAATTGTCAAAGCACCTAAACTTATTGTTAAGAATATGCCAATTCCTTGTGTTACATTCTTAACTTTAGACCATCTCTTTCTTAATTTTTTATAATGCTCTAATCTTAATAATAATTGAGATTCCTTATCTTTCATATAACGTACTCTATCTTTGTGTTTTTCTTTGTTCATTTTTTCAATGTTAATCTTTTCAATGTCCATTAAAGTAGAACTACGTTCATATGATAACGAAGGATATATTCTTGCGGTTTCTTCCACTTTTGTTTCATCCACTTTTGTTTCTTCCATTTTTAAAGAAATATTTTTAACGGGCGAAGCCCTGAACCTTCGGTTCGCAAGTCACATGATATA
The DNA here is from genome assembly GCA_907163375.1 of Prostheceraeus crozeri. Taxonomy (NCBI): domain Eukaryota; kingdom Metazoa; phylum Platyhelminthes; order Polycladida; family Euryleptidae; genus Prostheceraeus; species Prostheceraeus crozeri. Next base: position 185,878 of record CAJQUW010003743.1, read on the forward strand.
TTTTAAAAACCTGAAAAATGAATAAAATTCATGAATTTGAAATTCTCAACTTTTATGATTTTCGGTGTCCGGTTTTACATGACCTGGGACGGTCATGATTTAAGCAATGAAAAATGTCATAATCACAAATTTGAGATTCTCAACTTTTATGATTTTTTCGGTGTCCTGGAACGGTCATGATTTAAGCGAGGGTGAAAATCGAACCGAAGGTTCTAGGGCTTCGCCCGATTGTAATTCTCAAATTTTGAAATTCTCAACTTTTATAATTTTTTAGTGTCCTAGAACGGTCATGATTTTCAAGGTAAAAATTGTAATTCTCAAATTTGAGATTTTGAAAAATTTGAAAATTGGGTATTTTTAAAAACGCCCAAATCGGAGCGAAGCTCCTCTGGCTTTAGCCGATTTGTGAATTTAGGTCTTCATAACCTGAAAAAGGGTTCAAATTCATGAATTTATGTCGTTTTTAAAAAGTACCATTTTTTCAAAAATGGTACTTTTTGAATGGACTAAATTCATGTATTTAGGTCTTAAAAACCTGAAAAAGGGTTCAAATTCATGAATTTATGTCGTTTTTAAAGATAATATTTTTTGAATTTTATGGTGGCCTGGAACGGTCTTTTGCCCATTACTCACATCCGTAGATATGTGGCGGGCTTGGGACCACTTTAGCTGCATTAGAAGGTACACCTTAAGAGGGCTCATGAGGCGTTCCCGACGAAGGGTGATGAAAGAATGTGTTGCATGTATGAAAGTTGATCTTATGTTTTTAAAAAGACTAACGTCTAACTTGGACGGGACTGGGCGATCCTGCTGAGAGAGACTCTTAGTCTCTCTATGTCAGCGGTATCAACCTCTTCTACTACCACCCGACTGTCAGAGGGCGGTATATAGCCCCACTCTGTTGAATCGGTATCATCATCAAAAGCCGATGAACCAATTCGAGCAAGATTGTCATAAATCCTTTCTCGCTCTTCAGCCCGCTGAAACTCTTCAAATAGATTTCTCGGCTTCAACCGAGACTTGTCAGGAGAGCTGACCAGAGTGTTCGGCGTCTGCATGACTGAAATGAAATTAAATGAGAGTCAGAAATTTATATACCCAGGGAGCAAAAAGCCATGATTCAGACCTTCCTTATTTGACCATGCATTTAACTTGACAACGACGCTTTTACCAAATTTGGACAACACATCGACAGTTACCGGGCTTTCAGTCGTGAAGGCCCATGCTATACAAAGACAGAATCGATAGTCGCCCAGTGCTATCACAAAGACAACTTCGCTTAGAGGAAAGACAACTTAAGCTGATGAATCCGTCACAGGCATTTCTCAGAGGGGATTTTATCCCAGCTCCAAGACCTCGACCCACAAATCCAACCTCCGGAGGACAGAGCGTGCGTCATGTCACTGTGTTGGTATCCGGGCCCCGATTTTGACATGAAAATCGGTGGAGTTATTTACATCAGGAAACAAGTCTCGAGCCGAAGCTCGCCTCTGGGAACTTTGTAAATGTCTTAGTTGAATTCAGCAGGGTCGAAAACCCCAGAACACCTCCAAAACTAGTGAATTTAAATTTTTCAACTTTTTAGCACTACTTATGACATTTTATAAGTAGTTTATCACTTAGGGCAGGTCAATGGCAACCGAACCTCTTTTTGAATCAAGTCAAACGGACTTGTAGAAGCAAAGTTACAAGCCTTTAAAGTTTTGGAGTCTTTTATGGCCTGGAGACGAAGGCCATCTCCTGGCGAACCTCTAAGTCTGACGCCTTAGCTGATATCAGCAATGAAATTTTCTAAGTCGGTTTCTTAAACCCGGAATTTGGAATGTCCGAAGCTATCATCGATGCTCAGAGAGACGACCTACCTTTGACAATCGCTCTCCTCTAAATGAAAAGTCTCTGTCGGTTCCTGCTTATATAGTGTGTGGCGATCAGCTGATGACGTAATACCCATCATCCAAAAACTTTAAACCCGCCTATCTCCGGTTCTAGTGCTCCGATTGACTCCAAATTTTGAGTGTCACGTTTTCTCGCTCTCCCCTTTCATTTAAGACATCCCTCGACCCTCTACGATGACCGGAAGCCGAGATGAAAAAACTGGGTCGTTTTTTCAAAAAGTTCCAAAATCTTGGAAAATGCGCAAAAACTCGATTTTTAACAGGCTCTCATTTGGAAATGGAGCCTGCCACGCATCTGAAAAGAGGAGATCCTAGAGAACAAAGCGCGGTCTTGCCCCTAAAAGAAACCCCAGCTCTTCATTCATTTCCAATCCTCCGCTATTCATCGTCAAAGTTGGCTAAAAAAGCGACATTTCACATTTGGACTTGAAAAAATCCTAAGTGTCGAGACCACCGTAGTGAAACATTTTCGAAAAAATTTTTGGACGAATTTCAACCTGAAACCTTGATAGAAGTTTGTTTCACATGATTCTGAACAACTTTGGTCTTTTCGACCAATTTGGTCAGTTGAGTCGTTGGGGGGGACGGTTTTTTCACCGAAACTTCACCGACCCAACTTTTGACGACAAACACGATGGGATGGGTCTCGGAGCTCCATTCCAACATTTTGAAATTTTTTTTCACGAAAAAATCCTAAGTGTCGAGACCACCGTAGTGAAACATTTTCGAAAAAATTTTTGGACGAATTTCAACCTGAAACCTTGATAGAAGTTTGTTTCACATGATTCTGAACAACTTTGGTCTTTTCGACCAATTTGGTCAGTTGAGTCGTAGGGGGGAGGGGGGGCGGTTTTTTCACCGAAACTTCACCGACCCAACTTTTGACGACAAACACGATGGGATGGGTCTCGGAGCTCCATTCCAACATTTTGAAATTTTTTTTTTCACGAAAAAATCCTAAGTGTCGAGACCACCGTAGTGAAACATTTTCGAAAAAAATTTTTGGACGAATTTCAACCTGACACCTTGATAGAAGTTTGTTTCACATGATTCTGAACAACTTTGGTCTTTTCAACCAATTTAGTCAGTTGAGTCGTTGGGGGGGGGCGGTTTTCTCCTCACGGACCCATTCCTCCCCACACATCCTTGGCGAACTCCCTCACCTTCCTGCCAGAGGGGGGGCTGAGTCAGCCTGATGACTCAGCATTTCACATTTTGTCCTTGCGTCTGCCACGGGGTTACTACTGCCAAGGCTTTCATTATTTGTTCTACAGAATTCCGGTACATGGTGTATTATTGTGTGCAGTTTTGGGGACATGCTTGCGTTAAGCACAATGAGGTCATCCTTGAACTTTTCAATATGTTGGGAATACTTTGCATCCAAATGTTTACCGAAACAACTGGCAACAACAACATTGTCTAGATTTTTGAATGCCGAAACAATGGGTAGAACATCAATTGTTGCAATTGCTCTCAGCTGGTCAACATTCTGTAAGATTTTCGTGCACTGTTGCCGGTGAGGGAGCCGCCGTGATAAGGATCTTTTTGTACATGTGATTGATTCAAGTGGCGGTTTGGAATGCTAGGCGATGTATCTTCGAGAATTTGCACCAATTTCGACACCGATCCTGTTAAAAGGTGCAGTTCTGGAGGTGGAATGGTCTCCAAGACACGATCATTGCTGTTTCCATGAATAATTGATGGATGGATTACATTTCCATATTTTCTAGCCTGAGATTTTGCTTCGGCAGAATCATAATAGCGCCAAAATGGATTTGAAAGTGTGCTCCATGTTCGGCTTTCGCCTGCATTTGTCAATTCGTTTTTATTGACATCGCACCAAGGGCACGGATGTGAGCTTCCGCTGCTCATCAGTCCCAACAACATAGTGCAAACTTTCATGTCGGCTGCTATTATGAAATTTGAAGTCAAATTGTCAAGTCCAAGATGGTGCCACAGATACTTCAAGTTGACATAGTTTTCCGGTAAATCAGGCACTACTGCAATCACAAACATGCTTTTCACTCCATTGGAATGTACTGATGACGCTGTCGCCTGGGATGTGTTGTTTTCAATAATTTGCAAATTAATTTTCAGGAAACCTTCCCCTCCATCAATCCTAATTTTGATGAGATTATCTGTGATCACTTGTCTTCTTGATATTACCTCGTCAATGAAGATCTGTACATTTTTACACAGAATTGCGGGTCTTTGTATACGCTCATTTCGTGAATCAATAAAATCAAGGCAAATGGAATGAAAATGATCGTCCAATATGTGATCATTACCTCTCAAGTATTCGCGCATGTATGGCTCGACAGATGATCTCCGGTTTGACTGGCGAATAGTTTTGGCTAAGTGGGAAGTCTGTCTGCCACTTAGGTTCATATCACGTTCTATATCTCGTATAGTTTCGGATGTAAGCTGGTGTTGAGGTGAATTCAAACTGATGGAAACAGATCCAGATTTCACCTTTTGCAAGTCAACTTTCCCTGATTTACAGTGTAGTTTAGCACCAATTGTGGATGCACAAAATTTCTCAGGGTCTTCAGGAGTCTGTCAAATTTGTAAATTTCTTGAGTAGTAATTCCCATGGCAAATTCAAGCGCAAAATGTGCAACGATGAGTCAATGCTGACTCAGCCCCCCCCCTTTGGAAGGAAGTCGTCAAGGATGTGCTGGGAGGAATGGGTCCGAGAGGAGGAAACTGGTCCCCCCCCTCTGGAAAGAAGGAAGGAAGGTGATAGGAATGTGGGAGGGATAGAGTGAGGAAAGGGTGAATGAAGGAGTGCTCGGATGGGAAAACGGCGGCCATATTCGGAATCTACGTGAAATTTTAGGTTAGGAAGGATGTTTCCAGCAAAATCGGAGAGAAAAAATTTCGAGGGCGTCCCCCCCTCCCGTCAAACTTCCAACTTTGGTAGAATCCAAAGCAAAAAAAAATTCCAGCAAAATCGTAGAAAGACGTGCAATAGCTCATTTGAAAGCTAAAAGTTAGAAAAATGCAGTGGAAAGCTCATTTTCGTCCTATTTTCCTGGGTTGAGGGAGGAAAATGGCAGGAAACCGTCAGAGTTGGAAAAGTCAGGTGTTAGATGTTTTGGGATGAGAAAGTCCATTTTTCGGCATGAAGGAGTGCTCGGTTGGGAAAATAGAGTGCAAATTTGGACGTTTTGGCCAATGTTGGGTCTAGGAACTTCTTTCCAGCTCAATCGGAGAGAAAAAGTGCTGACCTCCCCCTCCTATCGAACTTCCAACTTTGGTTGTAGGGATCGTAGAAAGTCGTGCAATAGCTCGTTTGAAAGCTAAGAGTGAGAAAAAGCAGTGGAAAGCTCAGTTTGGTCCAATTTTCCTGGGTTGACGGAGGAAAATGGCATGAAAACGTCAGCGTTGGAAAAGGGTGGGTGTGGGATGTTTTGGGATGAGAAAAGTATGAATTCTGCATGAAGGAGTGCTCGTATGGGAAAACGGAGTGCAAATTCGGACGTTTTGGCCAATGTTGGGTCTAGGAACTTCTTTCCAGCTCAATCGGAGAGAAAAGTACTGACCCCCCCTCCTGTCAAACTTCCAACTTTGTTGTTAGAGATCGTAGAAAGTTGTGTGATAGCTCATTTAAAAGCTAAGAGTGAGAAAAATGCAGTGGAAAGCTCAGTTTGGTCCTATTTTCCTCGGTTGAGGATGGAAAATGGCAGGAAAACGTCAGAGTTGGAAAAGGGTGGGTGTGGGATGTTTTGGGATGAGAAAAGTATGAATTCTGCATGAAGGAGTGCTCGGATGGGAAAACGGAGTGCAAATTCGGACGTTTTGGCCAATGTTTGGTCTAGGAACTTCCTTCCAGCTCAAACGGAGAGAAAAGTACTGACAAACTTCCAACTTTACTGTTAGAGATCGTAGAAAGTCGTGCAATAGCTCGTTTGAAAGCTAAGAGTGAGAAAAATGCAGTGTTAAGCTCAGTTCAGTCCCATTTTTCTGGGTTGAGGATGGAAAATGGCAGGAAAACGTCAGACTTGGAAAAGGGTGGGTGTGGGATGTTTTGGGATGAGAAAAGTATGAATTTGTCATGAAGGAGACCTCGGATGGGGAAACGGAGGCAATATTCGGAATCTACGTGAAATTTTGGGTTAGGAAGGATGTTTCAAGCAACATCGGATAGAAAAAGTTTTGAGGACGTTCCCCCCTCCTGTCAAACTTCCAACTTTGTTGTTAGAGATCGTAGAAAGTCGTGTGATAGCTCATTTGAAAGCTAAAAGTGAGAAAATTGCAGTGGAAAGCTCAGTTTGATTCTATTTTCCAGGGTTTAGGGTGGAAAATGGCAGGAAAACGTCAGAGTTGGAAAAGGGCAGGTGTGGGATGTTTTGGGATGAGAAAAGTATGAATTCTGCATGAAGGAGTGCTCGGTTGGGAAAACGGAGTGCAAATTCGGACGTTTTGGCCAATGTTGGGTCTAGGAACTTCTTTCAGATCAATCGGAGAGAAAAGTGCTGACCTCCCCCCCTCCTGTCAAACTTCCAACTTTACTGTTAGAGATCGTAGAAAGTCGTGCAATAGCTCGTTTGAAAGCTAAGAGTGAGAAAAATGCAGTGGAAAGCTCAGTTTGGTCCTATTTTTACTGGGTTGAGGATGGAAAATGGCAGGAAAACGTCAGAGTTGGAAAAGGGCAGGTGTGGGATGTTTTGGGATGAGAAAAGTATGAATTCTGCATGAAGGAGTGCTCGTATGGGAAAACGGAGTGCAAATTCGGACTTTTTGGCCAATGTTGGGTCTAGGAACTTCTTTCCAGCTCAATCGGAGAGAAAAGTACTGACCCCCCCTCCTGTCAAACTTCCAACTTTGTTGTTAGAGATCGTAGAAAGTTGTGTGATAGCTCATTTAAAAGCTAAGAGTGAGAAAAATGCAGTGGAAAGCTCAGTTTGGTCCTATTTTCCTCGGTTGAGGATGGATAATGGCAGGAAAACGTCAGAGTTGGAAAAGGGCAGGTGTGGGATGTTTTGGGATGAGAAAAGTATGAATTCTGCATGAAGGAGTGCTCGGTTGGGAAAACGGAGTGCAAATTCGGACGTTTTGGCCAATGTTGGGTCTAGGAACTTCTTTCAGATCAATCGGAGAGAAAAGTGCTGACCTCCCCCCCTCCTGTCAAACTTCCAACTTTGTTGTTAGAGATCGTAGAAAGTCGTGCAATAGCTCGTTTGAAAGCTAAGAGTGAGAAAAATGCAGTGGAAAGCTCAGTTTGGTCCTATTTTCCTCGGTTGAGGATGGAAAATGGCAGGAAAACGTCAGAGTTGGAAAAGGGTGGGTGTGGGATGTTTTGGGATGAGAAAAGTATGAATTCTGCATGAAGGAGTGCTCGTATGGGAAAACGGAGTGCAAATTCGGACGTTTTGGCCAATGTTGGGTCTAGGAACTTCTTTCCAGCTCAATCGGAGAGAAAAGTACTGACCCCCCCTCCTGTCAAACTTCCAACTTTGTTGTTAGAGATCGTAGAAAGTTGTGTGATAGCTCATTTAAAAGCTAAGAGTGAGAAAAATGCAGTGGAAAGCTCAGTTTGGTCCTATTTTCCAGGGTTTAGGGTGGAAAATGGCAGGAAAACGTCAGAGTTGGAAAAGGGTGGGTGTGGGATGTTTTGGGATGAGAAAAGTATGAATTTGTCATGAAGGAGACCTCGGATGGGGAAACGGAGGCAAGATTCGGAATCTAAGTGAAATTTTGGGTTAGGAAGGATGTTTCAAGCAACATCGGATAGAAAAAGTTTTAAGGACGTTCCCCCCCTCCTGTCAAACTTCCAACTTTGTTGTTAGAGATCGTAGAAAGTCGTGTGATAGCTCATTTGAAAGCTAAAAGTGAGAAAATTGCAGTGGAAAGCTCAGTTTGATTCTATTTTCCAGGGTTTAGGGTGGAAAATGGCAGGAAAACGTCAGAGTTGGAAAAGGGCAGGTGTGGGATGTTTTGGGATGAGAAAAGTATGAATTCTGCATGAAGGAGTGCTCGGTTGGGAAAACGGAGTGCAAATTCGGACGTTTTGGCCAATGTTGGGTCTAGGAACTTCTTTCCAGCTCAATCGGAGAGAAAAGTGCTGACCTCCCCCCCTCCTGTCAAACTTCCAACTTTAGTGTTAGAGATCGTAGAAAGTCGTGCAATAGCTCGTTTGAAAGCTAAGAGTAAGAAAAATGCAGTGGAAAGCTCAGTTTGGTCCTATTTTCCTCGGTTGAGGGTGGAAAATGGCAGGAACACGTCAGAGTTGGAAAAGGGCAGGTGTGGGATGTTTTGGGATGAGAAAAGTATGAATTCTGCATAAAGGAGTGCTCGGATGGGAAAACGGAGTGCAAATTCGGACGTTTTGGCCAATGTTAGGTCTAGGAACTTCTTTCCAGCTCAATCAGAGAGAAAAAGTGCTGACCTCCCCCTCCTGTCAAACTTCCAACTTTACTGTTGGAGATCGTAGAAAGTCGTGCAATAGCTCGTTTGAAAGCTAAGAGTGAGAAAAATGCAGTGGAAAGCTTAGTTTGGTCCTATTTTTACTGGGTTGAGGATGGAAAATGGCAGGAAAACGTCAAAGTTGGAAAAGGGTGGGTGTGGGATGTTTTGAGATGAGAAAAGTATGAATTCGTCATGAAGGAGACCTAGGATGGGGAAACGGAGGCCAGATTCGGAATCTAAGTGAAATTTTGGGTTAGGAAGGAGGTTTCAAGCGACATCGGAGAGAAAAAGTTTTGAGGACGTCCCCCCCTCCTGTCAAACTTCCAACTTTGTTGTTAGAGATCGTAGAAAGTCGTGTGATAGCTCATTTGAAAGCTAAAAGTGAGAAAATTGCAGTGGAAAGCTTAGTTTGATTCTATTTTCCAGGGTTTAGGGTGGAAAATGGCAGGAAAACGTCAGAGTTGGAAAAGGGCAGGTGTGGGATGTTTTGGGATGAGAAAAGTATGAATTCTGCATGAAGGAGTGCTCGGATGGGAAAACGGAATGCAAATTCGGACGTTTTGGCCAATGTTGGGTCTAGGAACTTCTTTCCAGCTCAATCGGAGAGAAAAGTACTGACCCCCCCTCCTGTCAAACTTCCAACTTTGTTGTTAGAGATCGTAGAAAGTTGTGTGATAGCTCATTTAAAAGCTAAGAGTGAGAAAAATGCAGTGGAAAGCTCAGTTTGGTCCTATTTTCCTCGGTTGAGGATGGATAATGGCAGGAAAACGTCAGAGTTGGAAAAGGGCAGGTGTGGGATGTTTTGGGATGAGAAAAGTATGAATTCTGCATGAAGGAGTGCTCGGTTGGGAAAACGGAGTGCAAATTCGGACGTTTTGGCCAATGTTGGGTCTAGGAACTTCTTTCAGATCAATCGGAGAGAAAAGTGCTGACCTCCCCCCCTCCTGTCAAACTTCCAACTTTGTTGTTAGAGATCGTAGAAAGTCGTGCAATAGCTCGTTTGAAAGCTAAGAGTGAGAAAAATGCAGTGGAAAGCTCAGTTTGGTCCTATTTTCCTCGGTTGAGGATGGAAAATGGCAGGAAAACGTCAGAGTTGGAAAAGGGTGGGTGTGGGATGTTTTGGGATGAGAAAAGTATGAATTCTGCATGAAGCAGTGCTCGTATGGGAAAACGGAGTGCAAATTCGGACGTTTTGGCCAATGTTGGGTCTAGGAACTTCTTTCCAGCTCAATCGGAGAGAAAAGTACTGACCCCCCCTCCTGTCAAACTTCCAACTTTGTTGTTAGAGATCGTAGAAAGTTGTGTGATAGCTCATTTAAAAGCTAAGAGTGAGAAAAATGCAGTGGAAAGCTCAGTTTGGTCCTATTTTCCAGGGTTTAGGGTGGAAAATGGCAGGAAAACGTCAGAGTTGGAAAAGGGTGGGTGTGGGATGTTTTGGGATGAGAAAAGTATGAATTTGTCATGAAGGAGACCTCGGATGTGGAAACGGAGGCAAGATTCGGAATCTAAGTGAAATTTTGGGTTAGGAAGGATGTTTCAAGCAACATCGGATAGAAAAAGTTTTAAGGACGTTCCCCCCCTCCTGTCAAACTTCCAACTTTGTTGTTAGAGATCGTAGAAAGTCGTGTGATAGCTCATTTGAAAGCTAAAAGTGAGAAAATTGCAGTGGAAAGCTCAGTTTGATTCTATTTTCCAGGGTTTAGGGTGGAAAATGGCAGGAAAACGTCAGAGTTGGAAAAGGGCAGGTGTGGGATGTTTTGGGATGAGAAAAGTATGAATTCTGCATGAAGGAGTGCTCGGTTGGGAAAACGGAGTGCAAATTCGGACGTTTTGGCCAATGTTGGGTCTAGGAACTTCTTTCCAGCTCAATCGGAGAGAAAAGTGCTGACCTCCCCCCCTCCTGTCAAACTTCCAACTTTAGTGTTAGAGATCGTAGAAAGTCGTGCAATAGCTCGTTTGAAAGCTAAGAGTAAGAAAAATGCAGTGGAAAGCTCAGTTTGGTCCTATTTTCCACGGTTGAGAATGGATAATGGCAGGAAAACGTCAGAGTTGGAAAAGGGCAGGTGTGGGATGTTTTGGGATGAGAAAAGTATGAATTCTGCATAAAGGAGTGCTCGGATGGGAAAACGGAGTGCAAATTCGGACGTTTTGGCCAATGTTAGGTCTAGGAACTTCTTTCCAGCTCAATCAGAGAGAAAAAGTGCTGACCTCCCCCTCCTGTCAAACTTCCAACTTTACTGTTGGAGATCGTAGAAAGTCGTGCAATAGCTCGTTTGAAAGCTAAGAGTGAGAAAAATGCAGTGGAAAGCTTAGTTTGGTCCTATTTTTACTGGGTTGAGGATGGAAAATGGCAGGAAAACGTCAAAGTTGGAAAAGGGTGGGTGTGGGATGTTTTGAGATGAGAAAAGTATGAATTCGTCATGAAAGAGACCTAGGATGGGGAAACGGAGGCAAGATTCGGAATCTAAGTGAAATTTTGGGTTAGGAAGGAGGTTTCAAGCGACATCGGAGAGAAAAAGTTTTGAGGACGTCCCCCTCTCCTGTCAAACTTCCAACTTTGTTGTTAGAGATCGTAGAAAGTCGTGTGATAGCTCATTTGAAAGCTAAAAGTGAGAAAATTGCAGTGGAAAGCTTAGTTTGATTCTATTTTCCAGGGTTTAGGGTGGAAAATGGCAGGAAAACGTCAGAGTTGGAAAAGGGCAGGTGTGGGATGTTTTGGGATGAGAAACGTATGAATTCTGCATGAAGGAGTGCTCGGATGGGAAAACGGAATGCAAATTCGGACGTTTTGGCCAATGTTGGGTCGAGGAACTTCTTTCCAGCTCAATCGGAGAGAAAAGTGCCGACCCCCCTCCTGCCAAACTTCCAACTTTAGTGTTAGAGATCGTAGAAAGTCGTGCAATTGCTCGTTTGAAAGCTAAGAGTAAGAAAAATGCAGTGGAAAACTCAGTTTGGTCCTATTTTCCTCGGTTGAGGATGGAAAATGGCAGGAAAACGTCAGAGTTGGAAAAGGGCAGGTGTGGGATGTTTTGGGATGAGAAAAGTATGAATTCTGCATAAAGGAGTGCTCGGATGGGAAAACGGAGTGCAAATTCGGACGTTTTGGCCAATGTTAGGTCTAGGAACTTCTTTCCAGCTCAATCAGAGAGAAAAAGTGCTGACCTCCCCCTCCTGTCAAACTTCCAACTTTACTGTTGGAGATCGTAGAAAGTCGTGCAATAGCTCGTTTGAAAGCTAAGAGTGAGAAAAATGCAGTGGAAAGCTTAGTTTGGTCCTATTTTTACTGGGTTGAGGATGGAAAATGGCAGGAAAACGTCAAAGTTGGAAAAGGGTGGGTGTGGGATGTTTTGAGATGAGAAAAGTATGAATTCGTCATGAAGGAGACCTAGGATGGGGAAACGGAGGCCAGATTCGGAATCTAAGTGAAATTTTGGGTTAGGAAGGAGGTTTCAAGCGACATCGGAGAGAAAAAGTTTTGAGGACGTCCCCCCCTCCTGTCAAACTTCCAACTTTGTTGTTAGAGATCGTAGAAAGTCGTGTGATAGCTCATTTGAAAGCTAAAAGTGAGAAAATTGCAGTGGAAAGCTTAGTTTGATTCTATTTTCCAGGGTTTAGGGTGGAAAATGGCAGGAAAACGTCAGAGTTGGAAAAGGGCAGGTGTGGGATGTTTTGGGATGAGAAAAGTATGAATTCTGCATGAAGGAGTGCTCGGATGGGAAAACGGAATGCAAATTCGGACGTTTTGGCCAATGTTGGGTCGAGGAACTTCTTTCCAGCTCAATCGGAGAGAAAAGTGCCGACCCCCCCTCCTGCCAAACTTCCAACTTTAGTGTTAGAGATCGTAGAAAGTCGTGCAATAGCTCGTTTGAAAGCTAAGAGTAAGAAAAATGCAGTGGAAAGCTCAGTTTGGTCCTATTTTCCTCGGTTGAGGATGGAAAATGGCAGGAAAACGTCAGTGTTGGAAAAGGGTGGGTGTGGGATGTTTTGGGATGATAAAAGTATGAATTCTGCATGAAGGAGTGCTCGGATGGGAAAACGGAGTGCAAATTCGGACGTTTTGGCCAATGTTAGGTCGAGGAACTTCTTTCCAGCTCAATCAGAGAGAAAAAGTGCTGACCTCCCCCTCCTGTCAAACTTCCAACTTTAGTGTTAGAGATCGTAGAAAGTCGTGCAATAGCTCGTTTGAAAGCTAAGAGTGAGACAAATGCAGTGTCAAGCTCAGTTCAGTCCCATTTTTCTGGGTTGAGGATGGAAAATGGCAGGAAAACGTCAGAGTTGGAAAAGGGTGGGTGTGGGATGTTTTGGGATGAGAAAAGTATGAATTCGTCATGAAGGAGACCTAGGATGGGGAAACGGAAGCAAGATTCGGAATCTACGTGAAATTTTGGGTTAGGAAGGATGTTTCAAGCGACATCGGAGAGAAAAAGCTTTGAGGACGTCCCCTCTTCCTGTCAAACTTCCAACTTTGTTGTTAGAGATCGTAGAAAGTCGTGTGATAGCTCATTTGAAAGCTAAAAGTGAGAAAATTGCAGTGGAAAGCTTAGTTTGATTCTATTTTCCAGGGTTTAGGGTGGAAAATGGCAGGAAAACGTCAGAGTTGGAAAAGGGCAGGTGTGGGATGTTTTGGGATGAGAAAAGTATGAATTCTGCATGAAGGAGTGCTCGGATGGGAAAACGGAATGCAAATTCGGACGTTTTGGCCAATGTTGGGTCGAGGAACTTCTTTCCAGCTCAATCGGAGAGAAAAGTGCCGACCCCCCCTCCTGCCAAACTTCCAACTTTAGTGTTAGAGATCGTAGAAAGTCGTGCAATAGCTCGTTTGAAAGCTAAGAGTAAGAAAAATGCAGTGGAAAGCTCAGTTTGGTCCTATTTTCCTCGGTTGAGGATGGAAAATGGCAGGAAAACGTCAGTGTTGGAAAAGGGTGGGTGTGGGATGTTTTGGGATGATAAAAGTATGAATTCTGCATGAAGGAGTGCTCGGATGGGAAAACGGAGTGCAAATTCGGACGTTTTGGCCAATGTTAGGTCGAGGAACTTCTTTCCAGCTCAATCAGAGAGAAAAAGTGCTGACCTCCCCCTCCTGTCAAACTTCCAACTTTAGTGTTAGAGATCGTAGAAAGTCGTGCAATAGCTCGTTTGAAAGCTAAGAGTGAGACAAATGCAGTGTTAAGCTCAGTTCAGTCCCATTTTTCTGGGTTGAGGATGGAAAATGGCAGGAAAACGTCAGAGTTGGAAAAGGGTGGGTGTGGGATGTTTTGGGATGAGAAAAGTATGAATTCGTCATGAAGGAGACCTAGGATGGGGAAACGGAAGCAAGATTCGGAATCTACGTGAAATTTTGGGTTAGGAAGGATGTTTCAAGCGACATCGGAGAGAAAAAGCTTTGAGGACGTCCCCTCTTCCTGTCAAACTTCCAACTTTGTTGTTAGAGATCGTAGAAAGTCGTGTGATAGCTCATTTGAAAGCTAAAAGGGAGAAAATTTCAGTGCAAAGCTTAGTTTGACTCTATTTTCCAGGGTTGAGGGTGGAAAATGGCAGGAAAACGTCAGAGTTGGAAAAGGGCAGGTGTGGGATGTTTTGGGATGAGAAAAGTATGAATTCTGCATGAAGGAGTGCTCGGTTGGGAAAACGGAGTGCAAATTCGGACGTTTTGGCCAATGTTGGGTCTAGGAACTTCTTTCCAGCTCAATCGGAGAGAAAAGTGCTGACCTCCCCCCCTCCTGTCAAACCTCCAGCTTTGGTGTTAGAGATCGTAGAAAGTCGTGCAATAGCTCGTTTGAAAGCTAAGAGTGAGAAAAAGCAGTGATAAGCTCAGTTTGGTCCTATTTTCTTGGGTTGACGATGGAAAATGGCAGGAACACGTCAGAGTTGGAAGAGGGTGGGTGTGGGATGTTTTGGGATGAGAAACGTATGAATTCTGCATGAAGGAGACCTCGGATGGGAAAACGGAGTTCAAATTCGGACGTTTTGGCCAATGTTGGGTCTAGGAACTTCTTTCCAGCTCAATCGGAGAGAAAAAGTGCTGACCCCCCTCCTGTCAAACTTCCAACTTTAGTGTTAGAGATCGTAGAAAGTCGTGCAATAGCTCGTTTGAAAGCTACGAGTGAGATAAATGCAGTGGAAAGCTCAGTTTGGTCCTATTTTCTTGAGTTGAGGATGGAAAATGGCAGGAAAACGTCAGAGTTGGAAAAGGGCAGGTGTGGGATGTTTTGGGATGAGAAAAGTATGAATTCGTCATGAAGGAGACCTCGGATGTGGAAACGGAGGCCAGATTCGGAATCTAAGTGAAATTTTGGGTTAGGAAGGATGTTTCAAGCGACATCGGATAGAAAAAGTTTTGAGGACGTCCCCCCCTCCTGTCAAACTTCCAACTTCGGTGTTAGAGATCGTAGAAAGTCGTGTGATAGCTCATTTGAAAGCTAAAAGTGAGAAAAATGCAGTGAAAAGCTCATTTTGGTCATATTTTCCTGGGTTTAGGGAGGAAAATGGCAGGAAAACGTCAGAGTTGGAAAAGGGCAGGTGTGGGATGTTTTGGGATGAGAAAAGTATGAATTCTGCATGAAGGAGTGCTCGGTTGGGAAAACGGAGTGCAAATTCGGACGTTTTGGCCAATGTTGGGTCTAGGAACTTCTTTCAGATCAATCGGAGAGAAAAGTGCTGACCTCCCCCCCTCCTGTCAAACTTCCAACTTTGTTGTTAGAGATCGTAGAAAGTCGTGCAATAGCTCGTTTGAAAGCTAAGAGTGAGAAAAATGCAGTGGAAAGCTCAGTTTGGTCCTATTTTCCTCGGTTGAGGATGGAAAATGGCAGGAAAACGTCAGAGTTGGAAAAGGGTGGGTGTGGGATGTTTTGGGATGAGAAAAGTATGAATTCTGCATGAAGGAGTGCTCGTATGGGAAAACGGAGTGCAAATTCGGACGTTTTGGCCAATGTTAGGTCGAGGAACTTCTTTCCAGCTCAATCAGAGAGAAAAAGTGCTGACCTCCCCCTCCTGTCAAACTTCCAACTTTAGTGTTAGAGATCGTAGAAAGTCGTGCAATAGCTCGTTTGAAAGCTAAGAGTGAGACAAATGCAGTGTCAAGCTCAGTTCAGTCCCATTTTTCTGGGTTGAGGATGGAAAATGGCAGGAAAACGTCAGAGTTGGAAAAGGGTGGGTGTGGGATGTTTTGGGATGAGAAAAGTATGAATTCGTCATGAAGGAGACCTAGGATGGGGAAACGGAAGCAAGATTCGGAATCTACGTGAAATTTTGGGTTAGGAAGGATGTTTCAAGCGACATCGGAGAGAAAAAGCTTTGAGGACGTCCCCTCTTCCTGTCAAACTTCCAACTTTGTTGTTAGAGATCGTAGAAAGTCGTGTGATAGCTCATTTGAAAGCTAAAAGTGAGAAAATTGCAGTGGAAAGCTTAGTTTGATTCTATTTTCCAGGGTTTAGGGTGGAAAATGGCAGGAAAACGTCAGAGTTGGAAAAGGGCAGGTGTGGGATGTTTTGGGATGAGAAAAGTATGAATTCTGCATGAAGGAGTGCTCGGATGGGAAAACGGAATGCAAATTCGGACGTTTTGGCCAATGTTGGGTCGAGGAACTTCTTTCCAGCTCAATCGGAGAGAAAAGTGCCGACCCCCCTCCTGCCAAACTTCCAACTTTAGTGTTAGAGATCGTAGAAAGTCGTGCAATAGCTCGTTTGAAAGCTAAGAGTAAGAAAAATGCAGTGGAAAGCTCAGTTTGGTCCTATTTTCCTCGGTTGAGGATGGAAAATGGCAGGAAAACGTCAGTGTTGGAAAAGGGTGGGTGTGGGATGTTTTGGGATGATAAAAGTATGAATTCTGCATGAAGGAGTGCTCGGATGGGAAAACGGAGTGCAAATTCGGACGTTTTGGCCAATGTTAGGTCGAGGAACTTCTTTCCAGCTCAATCAGAGAGAAAAAGTGCTGACCTCCCCCTCCTGTCAAACTTCCAACTTTAGTGTTAGAGATCGTAGAAAGTCGTGCAATAGCTCGTTTGAAAGCTAAGAGTGAGACAAATGCAGTGTTAAGCTCAGTTCAGTCCCATTTTTCTGGGTTGAGGATGGAAAATGGCAGGAAAACGTCAGAGTTGGAAAAGGGTGGGTGTGGGATGTTTTGGGATGAGAAAAGTATGAATTCGTCATGAAGGAGACCTAGGATGGGGAAACGGAAGCAAGATTCGGAATCTACGTGAAATTTTGGGTTAGGAAGGAGGTTTCAAGCGACATCGGAGAGAAAAAGCTTTGAGGACGTCCCCTCTTCCTGTCAAACTTCCAACTTTGTTGTTAGAGATCGTAGAAAGTCGTGTGATAGCTCATTTGAAAGCTAAAAGGGAGAAAATTTCAGTGCAAAGCTTAGTTTGACTCTATTTTCCAGGGTTGAGGGTGGAAAATGGCAGGAAAACGTCAGAGTTGGAAAAGGGCAGGTGTGGGATGTTTTGGGATGAGAAAAGTATGAATTCTGCATGAAGGAGTGCTCGGTTGGGAAAACGGAGTGCAAATTCGGACGTTTTGGCCAATGTTGGGTCTAGGAACTTCTTTCCAGCTCAATCGGAGAGAAAAGTGCTGACCTCCCCCCCTCCTGTCAAACCTCCAGCTTTGGTGTTAGAGATCGTAGAAAGTCGTGCAATAGCTCGTTTGAAAGCTAAGAGTGAGAAAAAGCAGTGATAAGCTCAGTTTGGTCCTATTTTCTTGGGTTGACGATGGAAAATGGCAGGAACACGTCAGAGTTGGAAGAGGGTGGGTGTGGGATGTTTTGGGATGAGAAACGTATGAATTCTGCATGAAGGAGACCTCGGATGGGAAAACGGAGTTCAAATTCGGACGTTTTGGCCAATGTTGGGTCTAGGAACTTCTTTCCAGCTCAATCGGAGAGAAAAAGTGCTGACCCCCCTCCTGTCAAACTTCCAACTTTAGTGTTAGAGATCGTAGAAAGTCGTGCAATAGCTCGTTTGAAAGCTACGAGTGAGATAAATGCAGTGGAAAGCTCAGTTTGGTCCTATTTTCTTGAGTTGAGGATGGAAAATGGCAGGAAAACGTCAGAGTTGGAAAAGGGCAGGTGTGGGATGTTTTGGGATGAGAAAAGTATGAATTCGTCATGAAGGAGACCTCGGATGTGGAAACGGAGGCCAGATTCGGAATCTAAGTGAAATTTTGGGTTAGGAAGGATGTTTCAAGCGACATCGGATAGAAAAAGTTTTGAGGACGTCCCCCCCTCCTGTCAAACTTCCAACTTCGGTGTTAGAGATCGTAGAAAGTCGTGTGATAGCTCATTTGAAAGCTAAAAGTGAGAAAAATGCAGTGAAAAGCTCATTTTGGTCATATTTTCCTGGTTTAGGGAGGAAAATGGCAGGAAAACGTCAGAGTTGGAAAAGGGCAGGTGTGGGATGTTTTGGGATGAGAAAAGTATGAATTCTGCATGAAGGAGTGCTCGGTTGGGAAAACGGAGTGCAAATTCGGACGTTTTGGCCAATGTTGGGTCTAGGAACTTCTTTCAGATCAATCGGAGAGAAAAGTGCTGACCTCCCCCCCTCCTGTCAAACTTCCAACTTTGTTGTTAGAGATCGTAGAAAGTCGTGCAATAGCTCGTTTGAAAGCTAAGAGTGAGAAAAATGCAGTGGAAAGCTCAGTTTGGTCCTATTTTCCTCGGTTGAGGATGGAAAATGGCAGGAAAACGTCAGAGTTGGAAAAGGGTGGGTGTGGGATGTTTTGGGATGAGAAAAGTATGAATTCTGCATGAAGGAGTGCTCGTATGGGAAAACGGAGTGCAAATTCGGACGTTTTGGCCAATGTTTGGTCTAGGAACTTCTTTCCAGCTCAATCGGAGAGAAAAGTACTGACCCCCCCTCCTGTCAAACTTCCAACTTTGTTGTTAGAGATCGTAGAAAGTTGTGTGATAGCTCATTTAAAAGCTAAGAGTGAGAAAAATGCAGTGGAAAGCTCAGTTTGGTCCTATTTTCCAGGGTTTAGGGTGGAAAATGGCAGGAAAACGTCAGAGTTGGAAAAGGGTGGGTGTGGGATGTTTTGGGATGAGAAAAGTATGAATTTGTCATGAAGGAGACCTCGGATGGGGAAACGGAGGCAAGATTCGGAATCTAAGTGAAATTTTGGGTTAGGAAGGATGTTTCAAGCAACATCGGATAGAAAAAGTTTTAAGGACGTTCCCCCCTCCTGTCAAACTTCCAACTTTGTTGTTAGAGATCGTAGAAAGTCGTGTGATAGCTCATTTGAAAGCTAAAAGTGAGAAAATTGCAGTGGAAAGCTCAGTTTGATTCTATTTTCCAGGGTTTAGGGTGGAAAATGGCAGGAAAACGTCAGAGTTGGAAAAGGGCAGGTGTGGGATGTTTTGGGATGAGAAAAGTATGAATTCTGCATGAAGGAGTGCTCGGTTGGGAAAACGGAGTGCAAATTCGGACGTTTTGGCCAATGTTGGGTCTAGGAACTTCTTTCCAGCTCAATCGGAGAGAAAAGTGCTGACCTCCCCCCTCCTGTCAAACTTCCAACTTTAGTGTTAGAGATCGTAGAAAGTCGTGCAATAGCTCGTTTGAAAGCTAAGAGTAAGAAAAATGCAGTGGAAAGCTCAGTTTGGTCCTATTTTCCTCAGTTGAGAATGGAAAATGGCAGGAAAACGTCAGAGTTGGAAAAGGGCAGGTGTGGGATGTTTTGGGATGAGAAAAGTATGAATTCTGCATAAAGGAGTGCTCGGATGGGAAAACGGAGTGCAAATTCGGACGTTTTGGCCAATGTTAGGTCTAGGAACTTCTTTCCAGCTCAATCAGAGAGAAAAAGTGCTGACCTCCCCCTCCTGTCAAACTTCCAACTTTACTGTTGGAGATCGTAGAAAGTCGTGCAATAGCTCGTTTGAAAGCTAAGAGTGAGAAAAATGCAGTGGAAAGCTTAGTTTGGTCCTATTTTTACTGGGTTGAGGATGGAAAATGGCAGGAAAACGTCAAAGTTGGAAAAGGGTGGGTGTGGGATGTTTTGAGATGAGAAAAGTATGAATTCGTCATGAAAGAGACCTAGGATGGGGAAACGGAGGCAAGATTCGGAATCTAAGTGAAATTTTGGGTTAGGAAGGAGGTTTCAAGCGACATCGGAGAGAAAAAGTTTTGAGGACGTCCCCCCCTCCTGTCAAACTTCCAACTTTGTTGTTAGAGATCGTAGAAAGTCGTGTGATAGCTCATTTGAAAGCTAAAAGTGAGAAAATTGCAGTGGAAAGCTTAGTTTGATTCTATTTTCCAGGGTTTAGGGTGGAAAATGGCAGGAAAACGTCAGAGTTGGAAAAGGGCAGGTGTGGGATGTTTTGGGATGAGAAAAGTATGAATTCTGCATGAAGGAGTGCTCGGTTGGGAAAACGGAGTGCAAATTCGGACGTTTTGGCCAATGTTGGGTCTAGGAACTTCTTTCAGATCAATCGGAGAGAAAAGTGCTGACCTCCCCCCCTCCTGTCAAACTTCCAACTTTAGTGTTAGAGATCGTAGAAAGTCGTGCAATAGCTCGTTTGAAAGCTAAGAGTGAGAAAAATGCAGTGGAAAGCTCAGTTTGGTCCTATTTTACTGGGTTGAGGATGGAAAATGGCAGGAAAACGTCAGAGTTGGAAAAGGGCAGGTGTGGGTTGTTTTGGGATGAGAAAAGTATGAATTCTGCATGAAGGAGTGCTCGTATGGGAAAACGGAGTGCAAATTCGGACTTTTTGGCCAATGTTGGGTCTAGGAACTTCTTTCCAGCTCAATCGGAGAGAAAAGTACTGACCCCCCCTCCTGTCAAACTTCCAACTTTGTTGTTAGAGATCGTAGAAAGTTGTGTGATAGCTCATTTAAAAGCTAAGAGTGAGAAAAATGCAGTGGAAAGCTCAGTTTGGTCCTATTTTCCTCGGTTGAGGATGGATAATGGCAGGAAAACGTCAGAGTTGGAAAAGGGCAGGTGTGGGATGTTTTGGGATGAGAAAAGTATGAATTCTGCATGAAGGAGTGCTCGGTTGGGAAAACGGAGTGCAAATTCGGACGTTTTGGCCAATGTTGGGTCTAGGAACTTCTTTCAGATCAATCGGAGAGAAAAGTGCTGACCTCCCCCCCTCCTGTCAAACTTCCAACTTTGTTGTTAGAGATCGTAGAAAGTCGTGCAATAGCTCGTTTGAAAGCTAAGAGTGAGAAAAATGCAGTGGAAAGCTTAGTTTGGTCCTATTTTTACTGGGTTGAGGATGGAAAATGGCAGGAAAACGTCAAAGTTGGAAAAGGGTGGGTGTGGGATGTTTTGAGATGAGAAAAGTATGAATTCGTCATGAAAGAGACCTAGGATGGGGAAACGGAGGCAAGATTCGGAATCTAAGTGAAATTTTGGGTTAGGAAGGAGGTTTCAAGCGACATCGGAGAGAAAAAGTTTTGAGGACGTCCCCCCCTCCTGTCAAACTTCCAACTTTGTTGTTAGAGATCGTAGAAAGTCGTGTGATAGCTCATTTGAAAGCTAAAAGTGAGAAAATTGCAGTGGAAAGCTTAGTTTGATTCTATTTTCCAGGGTTTAGGGTGGAAAATGGCAGGAAAACGTCAGAGTTGGAAAAGGGCAGGTGTGGGATGTTTTGGGATGAGAAACGTATGAATTCTGCATGAAGGAGTGCTCGGATGGGAAAACGGAATGCAAATTCGGACGTTTTGGCCAATGTTGGGTCGAGGAACTTCTTTCCAGCTCAATCGGAGAGAAAAGTGCCGACCCCCCTCCTGCCAAACTTCCAACTTTAGTGTTAGAGATCGTAGAAAGTCGTGCAATTGCTCGTTTGAAAGCTAAGAGTAAGAAAAATGCAGTGGAAAACTCAGTTTGGTCCTATTTTCCTCGGTTGAGGATGGAAAATGGCAGGAAAACGTCAGAGTTGGAAAAGGGCAGGTGTGGGATGTTTTGGGATGAGAAAAGTATGAATTCTGCATAAAGGAGTGCTCGGATGGGAAAACGGAGTGCAAATTCGGACGTTTTGGCCAATGTTGGGTCTAGGAACTTCTTTCCAGCTCAATCGGAGAGAAAAGTACTGACCCCCCCTCCTGTCAAACTTCCAACTTTGTTGTTAGAGATCGTAGAAAGTTGTGTGATAGCTCATTTAAAAGCTAAGAGTGAGAAAAATGCAGTGGAAAGCTCAGTTTGGTCCTATTTTCCAGGGTTTAGGGTGGAAAATGGCAGGAAAACGTCAGAGTTGGAAAAGGGTGGGTGTGGGATGTTTTGGGATGAGAAAAGTATGAATTTGTCATGAAGGAGACCTCGGATGGGGAAACGGAGGCAAGATTCGGAATCTAAGTGAAATTTTGGGTTAGGAAGGATGTTTCAAGCAACATCGGATAGAAAAAGTTTTAAGGACGTTCCCCCCCTCCTGTCAAACTTCCAACTTTGTTGTTAGAGATCGTAGAAAGTCGTGTGATAGCTCATTTGAAAGCTAAAAGTGAGAAAATTGCAGTGGAAAGCTCAGTTTGATTCTATTTTCCAGGGTTTAGGGTGGAAAATGGCAGGAAAACGTCAGAGTTGGAAAAGGGCAGGTGTGGGATGTTTTGGGATGAGAAAAGTATGAATTCTGCATGAAGGAGTGCTCGGTTGGGAAAACGGAGTGCAAATTCGGACGTTTTGGCCAATGTTGGGTCTAGGAACTTCTTTCCAGCTCAATCGGAGAGAAAAGTGCTGACCTCCCCCCCTCCTGTCAAACTTCCAACTTTAGTGTTAGAGATCGTAGAAAGTCGTGCAATAGCTCGTTTGAAAGCTAAGAGTAAGAAAAATGCAGTGGAAAGCTCAGTTTGGTCCTATTTTCCTCGGTTGAGAATGGAAAATGGCAGGAAAACGTCAGAGTTGGAAAAGGGCAGGTGTGGGATGTTTTGGGATGAGAAAAGTATGAATTCTGCATAAAGGAGTGCTCGGATGGGAAAACGGAGTGCAAATTCGGACGTTTTGGCCAATGTTAGGTCTAGGAACTTCTTTCCAGCTCAATCAGAGAGAAAAAGTGCTGACCTCCCCCTCCTGTCAAACTTCCAACTTTACTGTTGGAGATCGTAGAAAGTCGTGCAATAGCTCGTTTGAAAGCTAAGAGTGAGAAAAATGCAGTGGAAAGCTTAGTTTGGTCCTATTTTTACTGGGTTGAGGATGGAAAATGGCAGGAAAACGTCAAAGTTGGAAAAGGGTGGGTGTGGGATGTTTTGAGATGAGAAAAGTATGAATTCGTCATGAAAGAGACCTAGGATGGGGAAACGGAGGCAAGATTCGGAATCTAAGTGAAATTTTGGGTTAGGAAGGAGGTTTCAAGCGACATCGGAGAGAAAAAGTTTTGAGGACGTCCCCCCCTCCTGTCAAACTTCCAACTTTGTTGTTAGAGATCGTAGAAAGTCGTGTGATAGCTCATTTGAAAGCTAAAAGTGAGAAAATTGCAGTGGAAAGCTTAGTTTGATTCTATTTTCCAGGGTTTAGGGTGGAAAATGGCAGGAAAACGTCAGAGTTGGAAAAGGGCAGGTGTGGGATGTTTTGGGATGAGAAACGTATGAATTCTGCATGAAGGAGTGCTCGGATGGGAAAACGGAATGCAAATTCGGACGTTTTGGCCAATGTTGGGTCGAGGAACTTCTTTCCAGCTCAATCGGAGAGAAAAGTGCCGACCCCCCTCCTGCCAAACTTCCAACTTTAGTGTTAGAGATCGTAGAAAGTCGTGCAATTGCTCGTTTGAAAGCTAAGAGTAAGAAAAATGCAGTGGAAAGCTCAGTTTGGTCCTATTTTCCTCGGTTGAGGATGGAAAATGGCAGGAAAACGTCAGAGTTGGAAAAGGGAAGGTGTGGGATGTCTTGGGATGAGAAAAGTATGAATTCTGCATAAAGGAGTGCTCGGATGGGAAAACGGAGTGCAAATTCGGACGTTTTGGCCAATGTTAGGTCTAGGAACTTCTTTCCAGCTCAATCAGAGAGAAAAAGTGCTGACCTCCCCCTCCTGTCAAACTTCCAACTTTACTGTTGGAGATCGTAGAAAGTCGTGCAATAGCTCGTTTGAAAGCTAAGAGTGAGAAAAATGCAGTGGAAAGCTTAGTTTGGTCCTATTTTTACTGGGTTGAGGATGGAAAATGGCAGGAAAACGTCAAAGTTGGAAAAGGGTGGGTGTGGGATGTTTTGAGATGAGAAAAGTATGAATTCGTCATGAAGGAGACCTAGGATGGGGAAACGGAGGCCAGATTCGGAATCTAAGTGAAATTTTGGGTTAGGAAGGAGGTTTCAAGCGACATCGGAGAGAAAAAGTTTTGAGGACGTCCCCCCCTCCTGTCAAACTTCCAACTTTGTTGTTAGAGATCGTAGAAAGTCGTGTGATAGCTCATTTGAAAGCTAAAAGTGAGAAAATTGCAGTGGAAAGCTTAGTTTGATTCTATTTTCCAGGGTTTAGGGTGGAAAATGGCAGGAAAACGTCAGAGTTGGAAAAGGGCAGGTGTGGGATGTTTTGGGATGAGAAAAGTATGAATTCTGCATGAAGGAGTGCTCGGATGGGAAAACGGAATGCAAATTCGGACGTTTTGGCCAATGTTGGGTCGAGGAACTTCTTTCCAGCTCAATCGGAGAGAAAAGTGCCGACCCCCCCTCCTGCCAAACTTCCAACTTTAGTGTTAGAGATCGTAGAAAGTCGTGCAATAGCTCGTTTGAAAGCTAAGAGTAAGAAAAATGCAGTGGAAAGCTCAGTTTGGTCCTATTTTGTTGGGTTGAGGATGGAAAATGGCAGGAAAACGTCAGTGTTGGAAAAGGGTGGGTGTGGGATGTTTTGGGATGATAAAAGTATGAATTCTTCATGAAGGAGTGCTCGGATGGGAAAACGGAGTGCAAATTCGGACGTTTTGGCCAATGTTAGGTCGAGGAACTTCTTTCCAGCTCAATCAGAGAGAAAAAGTGCTGACCTCCCCCTCCTGTCAAACTTCTAACTTTAGTGTTAGAGATCGTAGAAAGTCGTGCAATAGCTCGTTTGAAAGCTAAGAGTGAGACAAATGCAGTGTTAAGCTCAGTTCAGTCCCATTTTTCTGGGTTGAGGATGGAAAATGGCAGGAAAACGTCAGAGTTGGAAAAGGGTGGGTGTGGGATGTTTTGGGATGAGAAAAGTATGAATTCGTCATGAAGGAGACCTAGGATGGGGAAACGGAAGCAAGATTCGGAATCTACGTGAAATTTTGGGTTAGGAAGGATGTTTCAAGCGACATCGGAGAGAAAAAGTTTTGAGGACGTCCCCTCTTCCTGTCAAACTTCCAACTTTGTTGTTAGAGATCGTAGAAAGTCGTGTGATAGCTCATTTGAAAGCTAAAAGGGAGAAAATTTCAGTGCAAAGCTTAGTTTGACTCTATTTTCCAGGGTTGAGGGTGGAAAATGGCAGGAAAACGTCAGAGTTGGAAAAGGGCAGGTGTGGGATGTTTTGGGATGAGAAAAGTATGAATTCTGCATGAAGGAGTGCTCGGTTGGGAAAACGGAGTGCAAATTCGGACGTTTTGGCCAATGTTGGGTCTAGGAACTTCTTTCCAGCTCAATCGGAGAGAAAAGTGCTGACCTCCCCCCCTCCTGTCAAACTTCCAGCTTTGGTGTTAGAGATCGTAGAAAGTCGTGCAATAGCTCGTTTGAAAGCTAAGAGTGAGAAAAAGCAGTGATAAGCTCAGTTTGGTCCTATTTTCTTGGGTTGACGATGGAAAATGGCAGGAACACGTCAGAGTTGGAAGAGGGTGGGTGTGGGATGTTTTGGGATGAGAAACGTATGAATTCTGCATGAAGGAGACCTCGGATGGGAAAACGGAGTTCAAATTCGGACGTTTTGGCCAATGTTGGGTCTAGGAACTTCTTTCCAGCTCAATCGGAGAGAAAAAGTGCTGACCCCCCTCCTGTCAAACTTCCAACTTTAGTGTTAGAGATCGTAGAAAGTCGTGCAATAGCTCGTTTGAAAGCTACGAGTGAGATAAATGCAGTGGAAAGCTCAGTTTGGTCCTATTTTCTTGAGTTGAGGATGGAAAATGGCAGGAAAACGTCAGAGTTGGAAAAGGGTGGGTGTGGGATATTTTGGGATGAGAAAAGTATGAATTCGTCATGAAGGAGACCTCGGATGTGGAAACGGAGGCCAGATTCGGAATCTGCGTGAAATTTTGGGTTAGGAAGGATGTTTCAAGCGACATCGGATAGAAAAAGTTTTGAGGACGTCCCCCCTCCTGTCAAACTTCCAACTTCGGTGTTAGAGATCGTAGAAAGTCGTGTGATAGCTCATTTGAAAGCTAAAAGTGAGAAAAATGCAGTGAAAAGCTCATTTTGGTCATATTTTCCTGGGTTTAGGGAGGAAAATGGCAGGAAAACGTAAGAGTTGGAAAAGTGTTCTTTGTTCTCTAGGATCCTATCTTTTCAGATGCGTTGAAGGTTTTGTTTCCAAATGAGAGCCTGTTGAAAATCGAGTTTTTGTGCATTTTCCAAGACTTTGGAACTTTTTGAAAAAACGACAGAGTTTTTTCAGCTCGGCTCCTGGTCATCGTACAGGGTCCAGGGATGTCTTAGATGAGAGGTAGGAGCGAGAAAACATGGCTGTCAAAATTTGAAGTCAATCGTAGCAGTAGAACCGGAGATAGACGGGTTTAAAGTTTTTGGATGATGGATATTACGTCATCAGCTGATCGTCACAAACTATATAAGTGGAAACTCTGCTTGTGGATATCAGTTCTCCTCCCGACTGGGTTGGGGTAGGTTAACTCCGCAGCTGTGATGGTAGCTTTGGAAATCTGAAAAACCGGGTTCGTGTAAGAAACCGACTTAGAAAATTTCATTACTGAACTCAGCTAAGGCGTCAGACTTAGAGGTTCGCCAGGAGATGGCCTTCGTCTTCGGGCCATAAAAGACTCCAAAACTTTAAAGGCTTGTAACTTTGCTTCTACAAGTCCGTTTGACTTGATTCAAAAAATGTTCGGTCGCTATTGACCTGCCCTAAGTTATAGACTTCTTATAAAATTTCATAAGTAGTGCTAAAAGGTTGAAAAATTTAAATTCACTAGTTTTGGAGGTTTTCTGGGGTTTTCGACCCTGCTGAATTCAATGAAAGAATTTGTCATGTTGTCTGAGCCAGTCTTCTCATGAACCAAGAAGCTTTTCACTGAAAGCGAGCAAGACACGGAGAGTTTTGCTGTAATATTCCACTGACAGGGTGTTCCTTCGGGACGGTGGTTGATGCCCTAGTGATAAGTGTGTCAAGGGAGTGTGTCATATTTTAGACCCAAACCTCTGGGGCAACTCATGTTGGGCATATGACACAGTTCTCAACGTAGCACTTTGAATGCCAATCGGTTGAGTCTTAGCTATCTTGTCATGGGTGACATCTAAACATCTCCATTGCAAAACGCTTGTGGATCACGGCTTGCCATCCCTCTCTACGGCTTGCTATCAAGCTGATCAAAGCAACGACTTGGGATGTTTCCTCCTACCAACTCTACCGGTTTTCATGTCTGGCTATCAAGTCATGGGCGGTGCAAGTTACCGAGAATTTCTGCGTCATACTTCCTGTGTGTGGGCGTTCTTTCGAGACAGCGGTGAAGTCCGTAGCAATGAGTACTGCACTGGACGTGGGCAATGGTAATCCTTGTGAAACATTTCTCCGTCATGTTTCCAAGTGGTTGCCTTTCGTCGCAACGTTGTACTCTGACCGCCAGGGCAACATTCAGCTATCTGCCACAGCTACCTCATAAAATCTCCATTGCACTTGTCTCCCGACAGTTGGCCAACCATGGGCGAATGAACCATCAGTTCTTTTAAGAACTGTCTCTATCACGGAGACGAAATGATGAAGGGATGAAACGTTAGGACATTCATGCGCCACACGCAACCACACACTCATTTCTCTCTTCGCTAGTGAACAAGGTCTTGTGAACGTAGTCAGAAAGTGTATCATGGTTTGCAAAATCAAAATTTTGTCAAATAGTTTTTACCGCGACGCACGTTTGTGAAAATAAAGTTTGATCATCGACGTTTATTCGTAAGTCCAGTCAGAAAGTGCATCATGGTTTCATAATTTAGTGTAGTCAAATAGTTTTACCGCGATGCACGTTTGTGAAAATAAAGTTTGATCATCGACGTTTATTCGTAAGTCCAGTCAGAAAGTGCATCATGGTTTCATAATTTAGTGTAGTCAAATAGTTTTACCGCGATGCACGTTTGTAAAAGTAAAGTTTGATCATTGAAGTTTTATGGCTGACCGAACTCATCACAGCACTAGAAAGTTTTATCGAAAAGGTTTTACTGCACAGTGTTGATTGTTTTGTAACCTACTTTCACAGTGTTATAAAGTTTTATCGAAAAGGTTTTACTGAAAAGTGTAGATTGTCTTGTAACTTACTTTCACAGTGTTAGAAAGTTTTATTGGAGACAGTTGCCAAATGTTCTCTTATTAGAAAAGTCAAACTTCAAGATTGTTATATTAGCTTCATCAGGTTTACTAAAAGCAGTTTTCTACTGCAGTGAGACTAAGAGTTTAGAATGCTATATGAAAACAGTGTTCACCACAGCGCTAGAAAGTTTTACTGCACTGTGTAGATTGTTTCACAGCGTTAAAAAGTCTTATAGTAAGCGTTGAATGTCTTATAAAACCAGGTAAAGTCTTGTCACAAACGTTGAGTGTGTGAGAGCTACTTCTATGACATTGAATCGCGTGGGTCGTAAAAGTCCATAATCCAAGGGTAGGGTCCTCTACGGTTGGATTTAGGGTTTTATATCACAGGCGTTAACCGGTCGTGTAGAATACGTGAAGCACATGTTTTCTTAAAAGTCTAAACGCAAATGTTGAAATAAGTTTTGTAAGAAGTCTTGGACAGGCTGTTGTGAAACTTAGCGAACGTTGAAGAAAGTTTTATGAAGTGTTTCTGCAGTCGCACTCGTTATCGTACCAGCTTTACTAAATGTGTTGTTTGCCTTTATCAAATTGAATGCGTGTGTAGACTGTTTTGTAAATAAAGATAGATAGTGTTAACGGCTTTTACAGTCAGCATTGACAGCATACAAGTATACAACAGGTAACGTTGTTAGTCGAATGCATAAGAGTTAGGAAACACTTAAGACATGTGTGAGATAAAAATCAACCTGCTAGATGAAGTGAAACACAAAAGTGTCACAACTATTTTACGGGAAATAAAGGAGAACTGTGACAATGTTTACACTCATCATAGACAGATGAACATATAGTCTAACTTTCTGACATTCAAAAGAGACGTATCGTCATCTCAGACCTCCCACCTAGCTGATTCCCACACAGCTCATTGCTATCGCGCCGGAAGGGTGATTCACGCGATAAATGCATTTAAGTTTGTTGAGTGGTTGAGGATGGCAGTCAATGAAAATATGTCTTCCCTTTGCTTCCTCCAACCATAAGTTTAGAGCAATATGATTGCGCGAACCAGACATTTGAAAGGCTTTATCATTCTCATATAAAGCAGAGTCTCTTACATTTTACTATCATAATCATGTCCGAGAAGCCGACTGCACAAGTGGCACCATATGGGATTACTCATATGGGCAAAATTTTTCTCTCCGATGAGTGTGAGGATATCAGTATGAGTATTTCAGTTTATGAAACACTATTCCTTGTTCGATGAATCGAACGTTATACCTCCACCCGAATCCGCGATGATGGATCCGCAGGAATCTCCGAGTGAGACCGAGACGGTGGGGAGTGAGGCCGAGACGGTGACGAGCGAGGCCGAGACGGTGGAAAGAGAGGAGATTATGTGAAGTGAGGACTCGGAAAGTGATAACATGGAAAGTGAGGAAGTGGAAGCGAGTGAAGATGTCATTGTGATATCGGATGATGAAGTAAGAGTTTTATACATGCATACGAATGGCTGTTATCTCAACTCGTTCATGTTTTCTTTCAGTGATGGAATGAGTAATGGACGTTCTTTAGTTCATAAAATCATCATGCACACATACAGCACACTGTTTCACCACATTTCCTCGTGAATGCATCACGAGTTCTTATAAGTACTTCCTTCTAATGCAGCTAAAGCGGTCCGAAGCCCGCCACATATCTTCGGATATGGAATGCAGAGGGCAAGGATAAATCATGAATGGAATGAAGGGAAGCTACCTTTGCACCGCATGCAGCCACAAACACATTTCTATCTTCATTAAGATGACATTCAATCACTTGAATTCTAATATGACTTTACAAACTAACTTTACAGACACTGAAAGGATTCTAACATGATTTCAAACTTTACAAACATCAACTTTATTTCTAACTTTGCAAACAGTGAAATGCTTGTGACACTATTTTATACTTAACCTATCTTACAAACACTGAAATGCTTGTCACTTTATTTATACTCGACCTATAAATTGCTAAAGTCCATCATCTGAGGGGTAGGGTTAGCTACGGTTGGATTTAGGGTTTTATATAACACAAATGAACGATCTCTTTTAGTGTAGAATACGTGATGCATATGTTCGCTTTCTAAAATGACTTTGAAGGTAAGACTTAATTTCATGGTGAAAACACAGGTTTCATATCGTTGATAAGGGATAGTTACATACTCATTATGTTATACACTTTACATTTGATGCGGTCAGCTGAAAGGTGATTGATGCATGTTCAATAGAAGAGTTGTATGTATCTTAGTGATTGGAATCATAAGTGTGTGAAGAGTTGATTAGGAAAATATGTAATAGTCAACGCATGAACGTTTCTTGTTATCCAAGCTAGGAATACATGAACATCATTCATCAGTCAGCGTTGTATTTTAAAAGTCGTATGCTGACACAGGCATAAGTTTACTAAATTTTTACAGCAAAACTCCTAAATCACTGAAACCATAGGATAGGTATCCCTGTGTTAAGATTTATGGATTTTGCGTTTTAGAAGTACAAGTTACATTGATTGATAAATCACTAATTCCATAGCATAGTCAACCCTATGACAAGACTTAGCGTTTTATATGATCCATGTTAGCATTATCTGCTCGTGTAGAATGTGACTCAATAAGTTTAGTCAGATAATGTATCATCAATTTCATTCACTTGGTTAGATGATGAAGAAAGTGTGAGATAGAGGTGACCGCGATATCATAAAGTTTAGGACACATAGTAGTAACATTGTAGGAATAAGTAAAGTGAAAAGTTATGTCGCATGAAATCAGTGATGCAAGATTAGGTCGCATTGAAATGAATTGGTAGTGTAACAAACAAGCTATGTGGGATTCAGCATATGTTTGAAGACAAACGCTGTAAAAAGGTTTTGAGATGATGTGAATTTTATCACGTCATGTTCATGGATGTAACAGAATGAATGTCTCTACTGGTTGAGTGTATAAGATAGAACACATACCATAGTTGTTGCATCTAAACTGGAGGTTTATATTCGACGAAAGCAAAGATTGAGATTGCAAAGTTTAATGAATAGGTAGTGTAGCAAACTGGTTAGACATAGTTATAAGAAATCGCAGTAGCATATCGAGATAGTATCATGTTGCAATAGGACTGTTAATTTATGAAAGTAATTCACGTCAAGTTAAACTGAAGTAGTTTGTATACTTGATGAAGACAAGATACTATGAGTGTGAACGTAGGAATAGCATGCAATGGAGTATGCGTTGAAATGATTGTATGCCAACTGTATATGAAAAGTTATTTCCAACAGCAAATGAGTAACACGAACGTATTAAGGTGCGCATGAATTTTCCAACTCTGACGTTTTCCTGCCATTTTCCACCCTCAACCCAGGAAAATAGGACCAAACCGAGCTTTCCACTGCATTTTTCTCACTCTTAGCTTTCAAACGAGCTATTGCACGACTTTCTACGATCTCTAACACCAAAGTTGGAAGTTTGACAGGAGGGGGAGGTCAGCACTTTTTCTCTCCGATTGAGCTGGAAAGAAGTCCCAAGACCCAACACTGGCCAAAACGTCTGAATTTGCACTCCATTTTTCCATCCGAGCACTCCTTCATGCCGAAAAATGGACTTTCTCATCCCAAAACATCCAACACCTGACTTTTCCAACTCTGACGTTTTCCTGCCATTTTCCATCCTCAACCCAGAAAAATAGGACCAAACTGAGCTTATCACTGCAATTTTCTCACTCTTAGCTTTCAAATGAGTTATCACACGACTTTCTACGATCTCGAACACCAAAGTTGGAAGTTTGACAGGAGGGGGGACGTCCTCGAAATTTTTCTCTACGATTTTGCTGGAAACATCCTTCCTAACCCAAAATTTCACTTAGATTCCGAATCTGGCCTCCGTTTCCCTATCCGAGCACTCCTTCATTCACCCTTTCCTCACTCTATCCCTCCCACATTCCTATCACCTTCCTTCCTTCCAGAGGGGGGGACCAGTTTCCTCCTCTCGGACCCATTCCTCCCAGCACATCCTTGACGACTTCCTTCCAGAGGGGGGGATGAGTCAGCATGATGACTCATCGTTGCAAATTTTGCGCTTGAATTTGCCGTGGGATTACTACTTTCTTGGTTTTCGAACACACATGAGGCTTACCTCTACCAATCTGGCAGAAACAACGTGCGCATAGTTTCAAATTCGCAGGAAAATCGTCGTTGTCAATCGTCGTAGATCTCGGTCTTCCTTTCGATGATTTTTTGGCATGGTGATTTGGAATTAATCGTTGTTCTCGCGACATCGCAAATTGCGCAATCACAAAAGTCAGTAGCTGTTGCAGCACCACGAGTTTTCCGTGGAACACGAATCTTGTCGCGATCAAATATTGACAGATTTTCAAAATCATTCGAAGAAAGTTTTTCCGAGACGATGAACAGATAACATTCGGCTGTGTATCACTAAATCTGTCATAGCTCGGAATAATATTTGTCTTTATCATGTTCTCGATGTTCTCCGAAACATTTTGTAAATCACGACCTTTGCAAAAACAAATAACACAAACAGATTTCAATGAATCGAAATGACTTCTTAAACTCTTCGGCATGATAACGATGTGCGACGTTACTTTGACAGAACACAAATGAGATGAAACGACTGATTCACTCACGAATGCAAAGTTAGAGATATCAATGTGCTGTAAAATCAATTATGAGCCTCTCATTCCTGTTGTTATTGGTAACGATTGCAAGTAAGGTACGTGTCATATCGAAGCACGTAGATATCCGGCAATAATGACAATCAGCAACTGCATTCGGGACATATTCACTAAACAAGTTCATGGACATACAAGTAGCACGTATAGCATAGATATCAGACAACAGTTTCTGTTACTAGCACTACAGACGAACGGAGTATACATAGATATCTGCTACTCCTCACGGACCGTGACTCAATCGATAGAAGCCACATTCAATTGCAGTAAAGATTATGATAATCTTACAAGCTAAGACCACTGATGATCGACTCGATTAGTCGATTGCATTTTGATGATGTTGGCAAAACTTTCGTAATTTCAACATAAGGTGAACACACGCTTTCATAACAGGAGCACGCAAGTGTTAATATGTTGTGTGACAGGTTTCATGGTCCGTCATTTCAAATTTTTGCATTTTTCTCGAAAAGGGCTCGATGAAAGATTTTCTTATATCGATATTTAGAATCAGCGTGAAAAATTACACCGGAAACCGTCTTCAAAACCTTTAGGAATTTTTCATATTTGTCTCCAGACGTAAGTTTCGGTTTCATGGTCCGCCATTTTGAATGTTTGTCATTTTCTCGAAAAGAGCTCGATAAAAGATTTTCTTATATCGATATTTCGAATCAGCGTGAAAAACTACACCAGAAACCGCCGTCAAAAACCTTTAGGAATTTTTTATATTTGTCTCGAGACATTAGTTTCGATTTCAAGGTCCGCCATTTAGAATTTTCGTCATTTTCTCGAAAAGGGCTCGATGAAAAATTTTCTTATATCGATATTTAGAATCAGCGTGAGAAACTACTCCAGAAACCGTTGTCAAAACCTTAGGGAATTTTTGAAAATTAAACCACCTGTTCAGGCACACCGTGAGCTCCATTCTGACATTTTGAAATTTTTTTTTTCACGAAAAATCCTAAGTGTGGACCCATAGTAAAGGTTAGCACTTTTCTCTCCGATTGACTTGAAAATCACCCTACTCATGTAAAATTGTACGTAGAGTCCGAATCTGCCCTCCGTTTGTCCATCAAGACACTTCTTCACCCCGAAATACGACCTTTCTCATTCCAAAACATCCACTTTCTAGCTCTACAGTTTTTTGAAGATTCCTGACATTTTCAAGTCACTTTGCACTCTAAACCAAGGAACGCTTGGACAAACGATGCCTTCCACTTCATTGGTCTCACTCTTAGCTTTCGCACGAGCTATGGCACGACTCTCTACGATCACTCCCACCCAAGTTGGAAGTCTGACAGAAGGGGGGGGGGTCAGCACTTTTTCTTCCGATGGAGCTGGAAACAACCTACCTACCCCAAGATTTCACGTAGAATCCGAATCTTCCCTCCGTTTTTCCATCCGAACTCTCTTTCATGCCGAAACAGGGCCTTTCTCATCCCAAAACGTCCAACACCTGCCCATTCTAACGCTGTCGTTTTCGGAGTTTCCTAAAATCTTAAAGTCATTCTTCTCTCTAAACCAAGGAAAACCTACACAAACGATGCTTTCCACTGCATTGGTCTCACTCTTAGCTTTCAAACGAGCTATGGCACGACTACTCTCTACGATCACTCCCACCAAAGTTGCAAGTCTGACAGGGGGGAACGGCTTCCTCCTCTCGGTCCGAGCCCTCCCAGCACATCCTTGGCCATGTCCTTCCTCTCTCCAGAGGGGGGGCCTGAGTCAGCATGATGACTCAGCAGCGATGACTCATCGCTGCACCGCACTGGCCTTCCTTTTGCCATGGGATCTCCACTGATGGCCTCTTTCATGCATTTATCCAACCATGCAATATGCCCGGAATGCAGGCCCGTACAAAATATTCATAAATTCTCAAGTATGCTTCTTGGTTTAGATTGAGTCACGGGAGCTTCGATGCCGTCTGTGTGAAGGATGCCGTCCCAGAAATCTTCAGATGGTCTGTTATGAGCGGAAATTGCGAGAGACTAGCAAATTACAGCAAAAAATTCTCATTTATTTTATTCATTAAATTTGAACCTCAAAAGTATTCGTCGAGAAGACTAATTCAGGGAGATCCAAGAAGTAACTGATGCTAATACACACCTACTCTCAGCAAAGGCTTGAAATAACTGGCATACAATTTTATCAAGCTGTAATTGTGGAAAGACTTAATAAACCAGAAACCATACGTACTGCGTCATTACTTACCGGTGTGTAAGTACAAATTGTGTAAATGTTTACCGATTATCTCATGAGCTTCTAATTATGATCGTGTTTATCAATGAATAATTCCCCCGACTCTAATACCATCCGCGAACTTCTTGCCCAAGTATTTTCTGGCGAGAGTCACTCATGATCTGTTTACCGGCTTGACGTGTTGATAAATGTAGGAAGTCTTTAAGCAATTCGGTAAGAGGTTGCCTTTTGCCTCTCAATAAATTCAGAAAATTTACCTGCCTTTCATATAATAAAGGGAAAATGTGAAACGTGTTTCAACATTTTACTGTTTAGAGATGCAATCAGAACTCTTATTAAGACTGTGAATGAGCTAAGACTTTGGAGGCCATAAATAGCGAGTCTTAATATGCGATGCCTTTAATGACACAAATTGAGAGCGTGATCAAGGCTGGGATAGACAACAAAGGTCGAACATATGATCCATCCGAGTTCGAATTAGCGAGTTTCGACAATAAAAGAATAGTATCTGTTCATTGCAAAGCACATACTACTCATAAATTTGATAGTAGCAGCACAAAAAACGATCAAATTTCATCACATTTTCAAATTCAAAAAAATCATACTTTTGGGTGGAAAGAGTTATTTCTGTTTACAGCTTCAGATAGATCACGTAAGGCGCAAAACATTCGACCTATCAGAATTGGCGCAGCTGCTACGAGAAATTGTCAGGACTGAGTCTAAGATGTCAAAAATTGAATATTGTTCATATAATTTGAGATTCAAAAACCACCTTCCCGATCCCTGGTGATTTTTTAAAAATATTTCTGTACAATTATTTGGATGCCTTTGTAGTCGTCTGCGGAAGAAGGCACCGCAAAATTACTTTTGCATTTTTGAGAAGTGCTTCAAAATTCGATTTTTTCAAAAAATTTCGGATAATTTTGCTTTATTTGAGGGCCCACAGAAATATTCTCGCAACGAAAAAGTTATGAATTCCTCTTGGAACATCTATGGTTGGGCATCAGTTAAGCAGTACAAGAAGAATTTTTCTCAACTTCGCTGCGAGATCGGTGATGTAGGCCGTCAAAGATGTATGTGATTTTTTATCATTAATTCTCTAAAAATAGAAAAATTCGAATAAGTCAAGGATGGAAGTTTTCCGAAATATTTTGGACTTCATCTAGATGGACCCAAACGATGAAAATATGTGAATTTCATGAAAATCTGAGAACCTTCGTTGCAGGCCATTTCACGTTTTGCTGTGGAATGACCCATATCCAAATTGAGCAGCAATATTGAGTAATGTGCATGCTCTTTCACCGATTCGAAAGATGTTCTTCTGGACTAATATACTACTGTTAAAAATTTCATCAGCGTATTGCTTTTGAAGATTAATTTGGATAGACAGTTAAATTTGAAGGAGGACATCATTAAGCGGTAAAATTTCTAGCAGTAATTTGCAAAATCCTCCAACGTAGAAATGTTTGAGTTGACTGTAGCTCTGTCATATCAAGAAATCAGTGAAAAATATTGACGAAAAACACATTTACACACGATGGAGTTTTCACACACTGAATGACATCGCATGCGGGATTATTCATGTACATGTATGTATGTTTGGTGTGTGCGAAGTGATATCACAGCACACATGCCTTTCTCACTGGCCCTTGTATTCCCATTAAGCTGTCAGCACGCTGACAGCCTATTGTTTGCTATTTCCATTCGCAGGAGATACACGAATTAACCATTCGGGAAGGAGCAAGTTGTCTGGTTCTGTGATGTGCCATTTCGATATTAAGGTTAGATACAATCCTTCAATTCTAGGAAACCGAGGACGCGTGCTTATGAATGTAATTCTGTGGTCCGACACTGAATCGGAAACATGAGCTGACGAGCTGTCATTAGCTGTATGTAAACCCATCGTCCTAGAAGCTGTACTTTATTGCCCATGATTAAGTCCATGGTGGACGAAACGTCTGGATTTTACGACTTGAATATTTTATC
The DNA here is from genome assembly GCA_907163375.1 of Prostheceraeus crozeri. Lineage (NCBI taxonomy): Eukaryota > Metazoa > Platyhelminthes > Polycladida > Euryleptidae > Prostheceraeus > Prostheceraeus crozeri. Next base: position 222,397 of record CAJQUW010003743.1, read on the forward strand.
TGAATAAAATTTGTCTAAAAAAGCAGGGAGGGCTTGTTATTTTTTGATTCCGTCAAGTCATTCTGTCAAAAAAATAGATCTTGAATCATGAGAAATCATCTCCCGTACGACGCCGTCAATTATTCACCCCGTTCGTTTCATCATGATCAAAATTTACTGACTGTGCTGTCAATCCTCTGGTTCGTCAGAATTCAGGCTTGAATTTGCATTACGTTCAATGGAAAATTGATCTTCTTACTCCTTGACCATCAGTATTAGGGAAAGTCATCTCTAGATTCAAGCACGCAGACAAGGTAATTTATATCTGTGGTTGAAGCATTAATATAATTCAAAATTATATGCCACAATGATTCTTAGGTTGCTTTAGTTACATTGGACAATTGAATTAAGGAATTCAACAAGATGACAGTATTATGCTCCTCTCTAAAACAGGATGTCAGCTCTTGCAGTAATCTGTCTAATCATGCGTCGTGTTATAGTTTGCAATAAAAAGCGGATGGCTAAATGTAGGGCCAAATATTATACATGAATATATACAAGAGACTATGACACGAAAAACTGTCGCTACAATCTCATGACCAAAATTGTATGGCCTGCTAAATGAATGAATCCGGTTTTAAATGTGTTTTCAAATCAATATCACGATTTTTCAAGCAATTGTATTGATAATAAAGGTCTGCAATATTTTTGAAATCAAGATTGACTGAACAATTTTTTCCAGTGATATTTCATCATATTAGTGTTCAACTAGCAATTAATTGGCATTTTATTGCTTCTGTGACTTTAAGTTCGCCATAGTAAAAGTAGAACTTTATGATTTACAGTCGACTTTTGGGATATGGCTACAAAATTTGCTTTCGTCATAAACTATCTACATTACTTCCAGAAATGTGGAAGATGTTCGAGAGGATCATATTATCAAGTGTTTTACTTTCCCATGCCGAAAAAAGACAATTTACTTATGTGTCTCACTCATCAACGGTTTCGACTTTGATGTATCTACATGATTACATTACAAGACTTGTGGACATGGATGACACTATGGCTGTATCAGTGGTCTCTCTAGATTTTTCTAAGGCTTTCAACACCATTCCCCATCACAAGCTTATCAAGAGATTGGAATCGTCGAAGATTCCCTACAACTTCATTGAGTGGTGTAAATCCTACTTTCACGATCGAGTTCAGGCTGTTCGAATTGGGAAGTTTATGAGTGACATAGTCAATTTCTCTAGTGGAGTTCCTAAGGGGTCGATAATGGGCCCATTTCTTTTCATCTTCTACACGGCAGGTCTTATCACAAGCGGTGACTTATACATTAAATACACAGACGACGTCATGGTTATTCATAAAATTACTAGCGATATTCCTTAATCCATATCAGTGATTCAGGGTAGTCGGGAGTCGATCGAGTCTAATACTGTATCTTTGTGCCTCAAATTAAGCAAAAGCAAGTCCAGACATATTTGCAATACATCGACGACAGCACGTTAATTGAAGGAGCAAAATCGAATGAGGACAGTAATTCGAATATAAGAGCAAATTTGGTTAATGACATGACTTTAGAGTCAAGAAGGACATGGGAACTCATAATCACTTTTAGGATCCTGTTGTGGTTATTGATGGTGATGAAATCCAGTCAATTAATTTAGCAAAGCTTCTGGGTCTCATGGGTCTCTTTAGCAATCGTTTACATTGGAATGACCATATTGAGATGATTCTCAAAAAGGTCAATGAAATAATTCAATACTTTGTTTCAGCAATTCGAAGTATTTTTAGTATTGAACAACGACCTGCCACTAGAGCGAACCTTTAGACTCGAAGGTGTGCAAAAATATGGTGCCGCAAGTTGGGGTCAATGGGGTCAATTTCTAAGGGTTTCATAGGCCCTTGTTACCTAATGTACGGTAGTGCTGTGATTTTGTAATCAGGCCAGGTAGATGAGCACACATGGTGGCCATTCGCCTATGGAATGAATCAGCAATTTACCTCTATATTTTATTACTAATTCGCATTTTAATAGTGACCCGATTCCTCCATGCATTGGGGTGAATAGGGTCACTCCATTAAATTACATTTTTGATTCCATATGACATTTCCATTTGTTGAATAGGGTCAGATAAATTATGTTAATATAATTCCGTTCAAATGCCACTAGCTCATTAAATTTCAATCCCTATTCAAGCATTACAAAACACAGCGCTGTTTAGGAGATGTATGAAATATCCAAGCGTTCATAATTTCAAAAAAAAATTTTTGAACGGCATTTGTGAGGTTCTTGTCATTGTTGCCATACGTACATAGGCAAAAATTTGAGAAAGTTCATGATTCTATTACAATATATATTTTACCCATGTCAAAATAACGAATGAATTAATCTCCACATTTTAGGCAAAACCGCCAAAACATTTTAGCGGAAAATAATGCTTCGAAAAGCAATCAGAGTTAAAACTTTGACACAACTTAGAGTCACCATTCATTTCTATTGACTTAACTCCTATTCATTAACTCCTAATTATAATTTTCCTGCACTTCCTGCAACACGGCAGCGAAGTAGGCCTACATGTTCGGGGCATCGTAGTGGTAACTGAAATGTCTTGCTTTGTGAAGCTTCTGGTCAGCATTGATCGTGTACCTGTTGCGAAGCGCACGCCGAACAACATTCAACTCGACACTATGCTATCACGCGACACGAATCAAACTGCATTCCAGTGACTGATAATGGCGAAAAGCACTTAACCCTATTCACCCCAGCTGGAAATTGAAAACAAATCTAAATGACAAAGTGAATTCTTATTTGGCATAATATGAATGCTGTCGTCTCCAGAGGCTGTGTAATTACTTACATAGCGTTTCTTGAGGTCGTCATATGCACAACAAATGAAAATGAAGTGCTCTCTATAGTGCAGCATCAAAGTTTTGGCTGGTGTTTTACGACATAAGAAATGTTTCTTTATCTGTTCTATAAATACCGGTATGAAGCATGTATTCTGTTTTCCATTATGATTGCTCGGCCATTTTGTAAAAAGGATTCTTCCTAAAATTCTCCGAGGATAAATAAAGTTCATTATTCTTCTTCTTCTTCTTATTATTATTATACAATTACCATTCTGTGAAACTGTTTGAAAAAAAGTTTTTCAAAAAGTGATAATTTCTCAGATCGCAAAGCTCTGATACTTAATCCAAGTCAGGTCACCCTATTCACCCCAACTTACGGTGCTGAAATTGATTGACCCAATCCCATACAAGGATCGTTCATACAGGTATACGGACAGCTCTCTTAAACAAATATGAAGTCGAAAGTCTTCACGAATGTCGTCAGAAACTTTGCAAGAATGCGATCTCATGGTTGCCTCCATGTTAGCAGTCAATGCTTATTGTGAAAGATTAAGAAGTGCAAAACCGCAGGCAATGTGAAGAACAAACAGATACGAGAGAGAGACTTTATTTATCCTCGAAAACACATTAGGCGAACCTTTTTACAATGTGGTAGAGCCAAAAGCAAAGTACATGTAAAAGTAACAACACGAAGATGCACGGTACAACATACAAAGATAATTCCTACTAGTATGCAAGTTAGTTCAAATTAACGAAAGAAGTAAAGTAATGATCGAAACACACACGCTTGAAAGTGCTCAGAGAATCGGCTGACCTAATCTTCATTGGTAAAGCGTTGAAAATTTCAGGACCCTTGCAGTGGAACGAATTACTGCTAAGAGCCAAACGAGAGCACGGAATGCGAAGCCTCGGCTCAACTGTTGAGCGAAGCTGCCGAAGAGGAGCAACGTAGGATAAGAGTTCCGAGATGTACGACGGAGTCAAACCGTGTAGTGCTTTGAAAACCATGACACTCGTCCGAAATTTGATGTGATCACGGAACGGAATAATCTTCAAGCTTCTGTACATTGATCGACTGGAGGGAGCATATCTGGTGTCCGAACTATGACCTAGGGTGATTCGGATCGCCTTGCAGGTCACTCTATCCAGTCTGACCGCATCTGTAGAATTGCAGTGTCTCCAGACAGTGGAGCAGTAGTCAATGTGTGAAAGAATGAAACACTTCAAGAACTTGAGTCGCGCTTCATAAGGTAGAAACGATCGGATTCTGTAGAAGAGAAAGAGCTTGGGCCAAATCTTCTTGCACAAATTGCTGACATGAAGTCTCCATGAAAAATCCCGACTAATGGTCACACCCAGAGATTTTGTATGTTGACTGAATTGATAGACTCATTGTCAATGACTGTATTTAACTCATCAGAAACAAATCGCCGTCGTTGGTGAGGCATCATTGTCATACAGTTAGTTTTCTGTTTGTTGAGAACAAGCTCGTTTACAGAACACCAACTTTGAATGGAAGCAAGATCTGTGTTCAACTTTTGGTTCAAATCGGTCATTGCCATTGAGGAAGCGTAGAGAGTAGTGTCGTCAGTGTAAATATCCACTTTGGAAAAGGTAGAATGAAGATGCAGATCATTGATGAAAAGGATGAACAATAATGGTCCAAGAATGGATCCTTGTGGAATACCTTGGTCTACGCTAATAGTATCAGACGAAACACCGTTGTAACACACCAATTGTTTTCTTTTGGAAATGTAATTATTAAATAGAAGCAATGAAGTGTCACGAATCCCATAGATAGTCATAGTCATCTTTTCAAGAAGCTTGGCATGGGACACCGATTCAAAGGCTTTATGAAAGTCTAGGAATACGGTTCCGGTGATCTCTTTCTGGGATGCAGTTTGGATCCATGAAGTCCAAGCTTTCAACAGGGCAGTTTCGCATGAGTGCGCCTTGCGAAAACCAGATTGGGAACTGCAAATGAGATTGTTCGATTCCATGTAATCCAAGAGTGAGGTATGGATGTGACGTTCCAAGATCTTGGATATTGATGGCAATATACTAATTGGACGGTAGTGATTCGGATCATCCAACTTTCCAGCCTTGTGAATTGGAATTAATGTGGCCGTTTTTCATTGCGATGGGAATTCGCCGTTTTGAATACACTTGTTAAGAATCGAGGTCAATGAAGGTGCTAACACATCTGAACCTATTATCAAGAAAGTGTTGCTGATGCCATCCGTACCAAAGGATTTATTGAGACTAAGATCATGAAGCTGCCTTCGAACAAATTCAACAGAAACCTTCTGCAATTGAAAGCGACCATTTTTCAAGTTTCCGTCAACAAAAGCTTGCAGGAAACTGCGGCTGCAAATTCATTTGACTGCAAACTCATTCAACTGCAAACATTCAAACTGCAAATTCATTTGACATTGAAAGATGACTGCGGAAGAAATTTGCACGATTTGCAAAATTGTAGTTTAAGGCGTTTGAAGTATCAACATCATCGGAGATGGTTTGTTCATCGACAGTCATACATGAAGCCTTAGTATTGCTGGATTTCGGAGCTAGTTCATTGAAATACTTCCAGAAGTCGCGAGAAGATGGCGAATTTCTGGACATCAAAGTCAGATAATAATCTTGTTTTGCTTTAGCAATGGCTAGCTTGATTTCATTTCTCAATTGACGATATTCATACATGTTATTTTTCTTGTCAATTCGATTCCGCTCAGAGATGAGACTGTTTATTTCCGGAGTCCACCAACCAGGCAGCCTTTTGGATTTCACTCACCGCTTGGTAAGTGGCGCATGCTCATCAATAATTGACAGCAAGAGGTCATACCAAACTTGCAGAGACTCCTCAGCATCATCAAACATGTCAATAATATTCCAGGGCAAAGATTGTAAATCATTTTCAAATCTTCCTGGATCGAACGCCTTCATTTTTCTATAAGTTAGTAGTCGCAGGATCTTTTCTGACCGCGGGACCAGATGATAATGTAATGAAAATAGGGAAATGGTCACTCATACTAGCTTTAATTACTCCAGTGCCCCTTGTCAAATGTGGCTGTGAAACGTAGGCATGATCAATCAAGGAAGAACATGTACCGACAATTCTGGTTGGCTCAGCAATAATTTGAAACAAGTCAAGATCCAACTCCATAACTTCAAGACAGTTAGAAACTGTAGCATCATCTTTCATTAGATCGATGTTGAAATCGCCCATTAGTATAACAGCTTTATTTTCTTCATACGCCATTTGAATTGGGGTGGACAGCAAATTTATCCAATCGCGATTATCATCAGGTGGCCTATAGGAAAACATGATGACGACAGGTTTGAAACCATTTGTAATTTCAAGGCAAATCATTTCGAAATTCTATGTTTCTAAATCACTGCGCCTCCTGTGAAAGATGTTCTCCTTTACATATACAGCTAGACCGCCTCCATTCTTCTTCGTACTTGTAGCAGCGGATCTATCTCTGAGAAGGAGATTGTAACCAGGAATTTGAAGGGAAGTGTCTTGAATATTCTCATTCAACCATGATTCTCTGATGCCATATAAATCAATTGAATGAACAGTCGTTAAGATATGCCGAAGTTCTTCGAGTTTCCCCAAAAGAGAACAAACATTGTGCTGGATTATTGATATTCCCTTATAAGGAATAATCGAAAACTTTCGGTTGACTGATCCATGAGAGCCATTGAGAGAAGTAAGAATGATAAAATATGACCAGAAAGCATTAGTCGCCAAAACATAACAAATGCGATATCAAAATAGAAACCAAAACTTCAGAACAAACTGATGCTCGTCGCCGGATTCGAACCCACAGACAGCGCTTGTCAAAGACCAGCCTTCAATCCAACAGACAAGCACCACACGGATAACTAGACGATAGAAACTTCTAGATGAGCTTGGACATTGATGATGACGTCGAACAGTTCAGTCGCCTAGCCATGTGCATTTTCATGTAAGCACGCAAAGTTACACTGCTTTGGCGGACTGAACAGTCATCAGCCTTAAAGATCACAAAACACGTAAATTCCTCAAAAATCGAATGATAGAATTTCCAAAACGTGGATTTGATGGTTGGGAATTGTAGATCATCAAACAAGGAATCTTCTCATATAAATTTCCCGATACTTGTTACATTTGACCCATTGATAAATCCAAGATAATGCCACAATTGAGAGAGACACCAAGACACACGTCCTATCACTCTGACGATAGAGAAAATATATAATAATAATATATATACAAGTTGGGGCATGGACCACCAATGAAAAGCTTGGAATTGCACATGTGACCAATTGTAATATAATGATTCAGCCGTTGACAAGTGCATCTAACTGGAAACGCGTGTGACTTTTCTGCCATTCACACTAGATTCCACTCACTAAATGGAAGTGACATCAGAAGCTATTTATAAATGGATCAATAATCTTTTTGTCCCATAGAAAAAACTTAATAGACCAATCGCTTAAGAATGCACAATATTTTGTCGACCACTATAAATAGATGAAGGCAAGTGTCAAGTGTGACAGTGACACTGACGACAAAACACTGCTGTCAGTAAGTAAGCACAGATATCTATACTCGTGCTTCAAACTCGTAGATTCCCACTGTTTACTTGGTCAAATCAGCACTATATCATGTATTTGAACGATTGTCATGAATTGTCAAGGAAATCGATGCATTCTGCTTCGAGAAAATTGGAGACTTTATAATATCTTAATAGTAACGTCGCGCCCCGAATGGTCAGAAGTCCTACAATTGCTAAACAGAGTTTACAAATACATTTAAAAAAATAGAAAAAAATATTAAATACATGTAGAAGCAAATAACCAAAAAAATAATAAATATTATTAACCAGTTAATTTTCAGATCGGTGAAAAGAAATCTTGACTGCTTTCATTCCTGATTTGTGGGATATAAAAGAAATGAGTTATATATGATACTTACCAAAAAATGTCATTGAAGGCATTTGAGGTATCTGAGGCTCTGTAGTTAGCGGCAACCTGAAAGAGAGATTGCAGAAAAATATGATTATCTGAGTTATTTGTCATTGAAATTGGCTTCATGAAATGTAAAACATTGATCTTGAAAGCATGAATAAAATTGTAGTTTGATGTCCCTGTCAATTCCAAATGTCCAACATTGTTGCCGAGTTAATGAAGAGTAGGTTTGAAAGGCAATACTTCAAGAAAGATAGTAGCACAGTAGCTATTGAATGTGGTGCATGGAAATTTACCACATTCTATCTGTGTTGTACCACAGGTAATGGAACACACTCTCCTTGTTCATTTTATGAATAGTTCTAAATTTATAAGCAATTTTTGCGTTTATTTTCATGAATGGATAATACACATTGTACCTGCCAGGTCGACTGAAAAGTCAATAGATCCAAGACTAGAAAAACTGACAACAGAGATCCAACTGTGCCAAGTCCAAAATGTCCGATATTAATTACATATTCATAATTTTTCTGTGTAGGATTCATTGCAAATTATATTGACATGTCTGATACATCGACAAACGCACACTTGAAAGATTCTTTACAAATGATGATTTTTCTAAGTGATGTTATGTTAAATTATCTTCCAAAAAGGTCATCCGGCAGTTGTTTTTAATTGTGGTTGTATTCTTATACCAATCACTGTGTTTTTTCATGATGCTCATATTTGACACAAGTGAACACAATTTGACAAAAATCGATGAATACGGCGTTACAGATGAAACACAGAAGCAAGGATGAACACAAGCTGTCAAAGATCGATATCAAGATTAATACTAAATGACAGAGAACAATAGCGGCTATTGAATCGGACGTTGAAAGAGAAAATGATAAAACTGCATCACAAGAAAGTCAAAATCAAAAGAGAGAGTGATAATACTGCATTACAAGCTAAGAAAGTCAGATACAAAAATCAAAGATAATGCCCTTAAAGCTCAACAAGAAGCAACATATAAAGTCATAATACTGTAGAAAAATAAATGATAATAATACTAAAAATACTAACCAATTAACAAGAGTCAAATATTTTTTTCAATGGCCGCTATTGTCCTCTATCATTTAGTATTAATCTTGATATCGCTCTTGGACAGCTTGTTTTCTGGCTTGCTTCTGTGTTTCATCTGATACTCATTCCTTAATGAATCAAATATATTATAGTTAATTTTTAATGTCGATAAAAGCGCAATTGCAATGAGAAATAAGCTTATATAAAGAATAAACCATTCACATAGACATATACAGAAATTATCACCAATTTCGAGGTACTACATACATGTAACAGAAAATAATATTTGCAAGGAAATTGAAGCAATTTCACATGATGGTGCACATTATTTTTCATTTTTTGTCCATTGGAAAGAGTTATTCAATGCTATTACCTATAATTTCCGTTACCTACACTGTAAACCGCTGGACACGAAAATTGCATACAAACATATGCCAAAATCACATACAATTTTAAACTAACATCTGATACGAGATTCTTGTATGTTTACAGAGGTCTGGTATGTTTTCCATACGAAATCTCACTTACTTTCCAATGTGATTGGTATGTAGCGATACGACCCATTCTATCTGTGATTGGCTGTTTTACACTGAAATGCGAGTTGTTGGTATGTTTTATATGCGAGGCTCGATGCAAATTGATCCTCATTCGTGTGTGTTTCGTATGAAGAGCTTTATTTGAGTCACTTGGCAAAAAATAAGTCATATTACATACTACTGTAAAATAACTTTTTTCCAGTAATACCAGCCGTGAATATTTCTTTATGAAAGTATAGTGTTATACTAGATTAGATTTATTGTGAAGTTAAAGCCGCATGTCATCGTTGCTACTTGTTTAATGGCATTCACAAGACTCATAATTAGCTCATCTTCATGAACTTCATTTCAATACAACGATAACTTTCGAGCAACCGGAGTTTTATACGCAGTTTATTGCGAGTACTTTCGGACACCACCGGAGTCCATCGTCAGGCGAATGAAATGACAAAATTGGTATAGATGAAAAGAGTTCACAGGGATGAAGTTTATCACAGTAGAATGCTATGAAAACATGATAAAACCAGACTACTTAGACAAAATTAAAACAGTAAGATGATGCGAAATCGAAATAAAAGGACGGAAGAAAATCAAAGTAACTAGCTTTGAAGATACAAAACAGAAAAGGCAAATAGACTTTACTATGCAAGTCAAAGAATTCACGACTCCCTTAAACACAGACCCTCCTTAAGAATGACATTATAATTCTTCCGGCTGATAAAGGAAGAGCGACTGTTGTTTTGGATAAGGAAACTTATTCAAATAAACTGCAACTTCTGATTGATAATGGCCCCTATGAAAAGTGTAAACACGATCCTGGAAATAAGATGAGAAAGATTTTACATCAGGCTTTAATGCCTATAGTGGACAATCAAAGAATGACGCGGGATGATGGACTTTTCCTTTGTCCTACATTTTATCAGGTTCCTCATATTTATGGGCTGCCTAAAGTGCACAAAGATGGTCTGCCATTGCGTCCGATTGTTAGTTTTACTAATAGCTTATGGGCACCAATATCAAGATATTTGGCAAATATTCTGAAGCCTTTCGTGAGTAAAACAAATTCCTATATATTGAATTCTGCGGATCTCATTAATAAGATAGACAGTCCTGAATATTTGGATGGTTTTCTCGCGTCATTAGATTTTGATTCTCTCTTCATAAATGTCCCACTGAATGAAACGATTGACATTTTTGCAGATCTTCTCATCAATGATGACAGCCTTGCTGATAGGAGTTCTTTGCCTGTTCAAGAAATCGTACAGCTTTGCAAAATTGTCCTGACCTCATGCTATTTTCGTTTTGGCGAGTATATGTATGTACAAACGGATATGGCGTAGCAATGGGCAGTAGCCTTGGCCCTATAGCGGCTAACTTGTTCGTGACACGATTTGAAGAGATGACCTTGAACCATGCACTATCATTTGGAGTTTATCCTCCAACATGATGGTTGCGCTATGTTGATGACGTTATTTTAAAAGGGACACACAGTCTACAAGAATTTCATGAGTTTGTATCCCTCCTCAACAGCCTGAATCCGTCGATTCAATTCAGCAGGGAATTAGAAGTGAATGGTAAATTGACATTTTTAGATGTTTTAATACAGCGTGAAAGTGGTGCCTTCTCTTTCTCAGTCGATCGTAAGCGGACTCACACTAATAGTTACCTTCACCGTCAGTCATCTCATCCACGGTCTGTGTTTCCTTATCCAAAACAACAGTCGCTCTTCCTTTATCAGCCGGAAGAATTATAATGTCATTCTTAAGGGGGTCTGTGTTTAATGGAGTCGTGAATTCTTTGACTTGCATAGTAAAGTCTATTTGCTTACAACAACTCATCGATGGTGAGAGGCAGCATCTGGGAAGTGCTTTACTGAGAAATGGCTACAGTGAAGTTGAATTTAATAAGAGCTGGTTACAGAGATCCAGCCTTAATGACTGTGAGAATAAGACTTTTAGACACCCGATTCCATATATCAGAGGAGTGTCTGAAAAAATCCCGACGGTTTTGAGAGAAGTTGATGTGGAAGTAACCATGAAGCCGAGGACTACCCTCCGTTCCCTTCTTGTTAGGAAGAGAACAGAGCCAGCCACTTTACTTGGTTCTGTTTATAAAATTACATGTGCGGAGGCTGATTGTGACTGGGTCTATGTGGGTGAGACTGCTCGCCCCATTGAGCAGCGTCGGAAGGAACATTGTCGTGCTCTTCGAGACAAAGATGTTTCTCGCTCTGAATTGGCCTAACACTCAATTTTTTGCAACCCTTATATAGACTTTCATAGTGTCACTGTCATTGATAGAGAACCAAGATGGAAGAAACGGATTGTGAAAGAGTCCTCATGGTCACGTCGTCTCAATTCATCTAATCGAGTGAAGCATTGTGCATTATTTGAGTGCGGCCTGGGATTTTTGACTTAATTTGTGCCCCTTTTTTCTGTTTTGTATCTTCACAGCTAGTTACTTTGATTTTCTTCCGTCCTTTTATTTCAATTTCGCATCATCTTACTGTTTTAATTTTGTCTAAGTAGTCTGGTTTTATCATGTTTTCATAGCATTCTACTGTGATAAACTTCATCCCTGTGAACTCTTTTCATCTATACCAATTTTGTCATTTCATTCGCCTGACGATGGACTCCGGTGGTGTCCGAAAGTACTCGCAATAGACTGCGTATAAAAAAACATAGATCTGTTTTGACGGAACTCCTCTGATAAATAGCAACTTATATATCTCAAACGTAACTATTTTTCCGTTCATGAATTATAATGTGTTTTTATTTCGGATTGATAATACGCTTAGTTCCAGCATTACATAATGCATAATTGTTGATGGTAAAATACTTGTTGATTATCTATTAAATACCTTTGACTTACATGTATTAAAATCGAATTTAATATTGTAAGTTTGACTATTAAGAGTCATCATCTCACTGCTTGCAAAACAGTAGTAGCATTAGTGTGATCTTTATTGACAAAAGGCCTTAAATCAACATATATTTAAAGTCATTGATGCATTCCTTTAACATTGTACTGGTATGGCTTTCGCATGTAAAGCATACCACATTTGAAAAAGCATACGAAAAGCAACCAAATATATACCAAGAGAATACAGAAATATACCAAAAAAATATTTTGGTATGCATCCTTCGTATGTGATTGGTATTGAGCGATTTACAGTGTAGTAATGCCGAAGTACTTACATGTATGTCGCTTTCTTCTCCTTTTTCTTTATCTGAACAACTACTGCATTTTTCAACGATTTCGAGATAAGCAAGCTTTTCCTTCTCTGTCATAATCGTGTCACTGATCAGGTGGCCTCTCGTGCGAGATTTGACCCTCCTATTATTTGGAATATCTCTCCATTTTCTTGAAGCAATTTTTCTCTGTTGTTTTTTTATAGTGACTTTTTTCACTTGTGCAATGGTTGTCGCTTTTAGTGAACAATTGTCCTGAATGGTCAAGTATTTTTAGGTATACATATACATTAAAGGGAAAAAACGTTATTCCATATTTGATTTGCTTTCGCCACATTTGTTGGAACTTGACGCATTTGGTGATGCTCAATTTATATTTGATTAGGGTTGCCATATTTGTTTGCTCTTATTACATTTGATAAATCTGCATAATGACTGCTGAATTGTCAATGAGTTATGTCTCAATTTTTTCAATGTCAACTACCTACTGTATGAAAAAATTGAATTCATTCAAGTAGATAAGAGATAGAAAATTCTGGCAGCATGTGAACTAATCACAGAAAACAGGAATAACATGGGGTTCTTTACATAGAATCTCATTTCCTAAATTTGATTGACACTTTACGATTATCATATCTGATTTTTCTACAGCTAGCATAAGATTGGAAAGAGCTGCACTATTTTGTGAAATGGAGTCTCATAATAGGAGTGAAGCATACTTAAAGCGCATATATTGGTATAGCTTTAGCATATTTGGAATATCATGCAAAAAGCATCCTAATAGATGCAAAAAACCAAAAATATTTTCGTGCGCATCCTTCGTACTGATTAGTAGCAAAGTTATTTTTTCCAATTGCAAATGAAATACGGCATGGCTTCTCGCGATTGAGAATGCAAATTAATTGCAAAAAAGTCAAATTGTCGGATTGTTGTGTCGAAAGTCTTTGACTCGTCTGCCCAACCATCTGTCAATATCTGGTATCAGACAGGAATGCGGGAATAGAGGAATCCGCCTCGAGGCCTGGTGCAGGCTAAATTTTCATATCTCGTAAGCAAGCCGCGTGTTAGTTCAGAAATTTTCAAAAACTTCTTGAGCGACGTTGAATACCGTATGCTTGCGTGGCATGAGTGACACAGGTCCCCAATGATGACATCTCATTTATGCGCAATCCGTTAATGACATTCTTCATTTAACATACATTTCATTCGATTCTCATTAGATATCTGCATACAGATATTCCTTTACTTTTTCATCCCTAGGCACAAATTGACTAGTTTGGCACTTCTGTTCACTCTATTCTGAACTAATGATGAAGTCATCTTACTGTTGTAAGTACTGTGAACGAGTTAACTAGTCTGATGGAATAGCTATATATTCTTACCAGTTTGTTGTGAGCTGCACGGTGCACGAGATGATACGTTCGTTGCTCGTTACGAATAAAAGTTTGATAATCCACTCACAGGAAACATGCAAGGATTCATAGAAACAGGAGCTGGCTATTGATAATTAGAGTACATCGTCAGCTTTCACAAAGATTCTATAATTTTATAATCGGTCAGAGCAAAGTAATAGAACCACAGAATTAGATTCATCTGCGTGCGCGCGGCCTCGGTTTCTAGAATGGAAGTATCGCATCTGTCCCTAAACATTGACATGTCATATCATAGAATTAGACAACTTGCTACTTCTCGAATGGATAATTCGTATATCGCTTGCTATTGGAAGTGGCAAACATTAAGCTGTCAACTGGTTTTGGACACCAGAGTCAGTGAGTGAGTGGCGTACGTGCTGTGATATCACTTCGGATCGGACACACCAAAACACACATCGCTGTCTGGCTATATTCATTGCATACATGCTATGCAGTGAGGAATGCTGATAAGAGGATGGTAAAATCATTAGGTGAACTAATTTTCGTGCACTTGCTATTTTTTTCAATAATAATCGGAAGGACCAACGTTGTGAAGAAAACTTGTGCGCAATGATCGCAATTTCTTTTTGCCCACATACAAAGTTCCAGCATGTGCTATCGCTTTGAATTAGTCTTCAACTGAGAGAGTTAAACAATCTAATCATGTGAGTAGACCAGTATCTGCTTGAATTGATCACATAAATCATTGAAGATTGACTTAGCCTAAGACCATAGAGTAAGTATGTTAGGTAGAGTGGCAACTCCGTATTTATTAAATCCCCAATGTGTGTACACTTTCAATTTTATTAAATGAACTCGAGGAAGATATAGTTAGTAATTGTTTTCAAATGTGAGATGTGCACATCTATGCAGTTTTGAAGAAATTACAACGGAATTGACTCATCATGATAGCAAAGCAGAAAGAAATAGTATTACTTTACAGATAGTCCGTGTCTTGACAGCCTTGGAGAGGTAACATTTGTTAAATTGGCAACTCGACGACCTGCTATTGCTTTCACGAATTATAAACATGAAATTTCAGCTAAGAAAGCACAATAAGATGTCGACTTTTTCATGTTGACTTCCATTGTAATGCGGATCATGAAATTTCCTTGATAATCAGCATAATTTCCGCTTAGTTAGGACCTTAGAGCTCCGTCACAAGGTTACAATAGTATCCGGTCAGCCGCAAGGCGAATGGTTATATGTCGTCAGTCAACTAGAGACGAGATCGTGACATGGCCAAGGACTGCCAAGAATTTGAAAACCATGAAAAGTTGAGATCAGCGCTTCTTCCAGAGTGGAAACCAACACCTGGACTGGATTTTTCGAAACACAGCCGGTCGTTTGTTAAGATTATTTTCATTGCCATCCTTTAGAATTTAATATGCCTATATGCAGTACAAGTATTGTGTTGATGCGCAATCGAGCATAGTTTGTGCCGTCTACAATCATGTCTATTGAGGCGAACTACAAAATCATTGGACATTAGTTGCTAGGCTATTGGCTTCCTTGACACATGCAAAATCTTCTCCCTCAAAATTTTGTAAATTGATTTAAAAACCAGCGAGTTCTGTACAGAACGACTAAGTCATGATAAAATGTTCCTGCGAGATATGACAGAATTTGCAAAGCATTTTATGGTGGGATAAGTTTTTGAAAATTGCGATGATTGGTCAGGCGAGGCCTGACAGTTTGAGATATATAAGTCAACATGATTGCACGAAAAATATCGCTTGAATGAATTGATGTTTATCAACTTGGTTCAGAAAGTACAGCTAACTAAACGTCCAGTTAATGCTGCTAGACAAGTAGCAACGACGACAATCTCGTGGAGCATAAAATTCACAATACATCTAATCCAGTTAAATATCACACGGTCAATCAAAAAATATTCACGACTAGCATTACTGAAAAATTTATTTGACAGTAGTATGCATTATACTCGTATATATTTTTTTGCTATGTGACTTAAAGCTCTTCATACCAGAGGCATATGAATAAGGATGAATTTGGATCGGGTCTCGTATATAAAACATACCAACAATTCGCATTTCAAAGTAAAACAGCCAATCACAGATAGAATAGATAATAACTGGATTAGATTTATTGCGAGTTTTATTCTCCACGAGATTGTCGTCGTTGCTACTTGTCTAGCAGCATTAACAGGACGTTTAGTTAGCTCTACTTTATGAACCAAGTTGATAAACATCAATTCATTCAAGCGATATTTTTCGTGCAATCATGTTGACTTATATATCTCAATCATAACTTTATTTATAATATAATTTTCTTTTAATCGAAAAAGCCTTGCTGTTGTTTATATGGCATTTATTGCCCAAATTTTCGCCTTCTCAGGCCGCTTCAGGGGTGAAAGGGAGGATATTCTTATTCTACAAACACTAAAAATTTGAAATCCATAAGATGTTATGTTGAAATGGTATATTCAGTATATAGATATAGAAGGTTATTTTGGGAAAGGATTCATACATAGAAAGTCAATGTCATAGAATTATTGAAAGATATTTCCATTACTTTGTGAAAAGGAATTGGCGATATTGTTCATTCTCCTCACGTGAATTGATGGTGGGTTGGAATTTCTTTATCAACAGTGCTTCACGAAGACGAATATTGGTATTGTCGCTTTCATGAGTTAATATGTCGACTTGTACATTCTTGTTATGGCATTGTTGCAAATGTTTGAAAACTGATGATGTTACTTGTGTTGTGTGCTCTTTCACTCTGATGTGCAAAGTTCTAATTGTACTACCAATATAGGCATTTTTGCAATTGAGACATGTTATTTTGTAAATTACGTTTTTCTTGAAGTAAAGTTCATTGTTTTGAATTGCACATGAGGTAAGTTGACATTTTGTTTCTTATTTGGTATGGTTCTTCTCTGCGTTTCTTAGAGTATATGACTTTTGAGCTAAACCGATATTTAAATCTTCTCGTTGGAAAACTTTCTTTATCTGATAATTCACTTTTTCTGATATAAATGGTAATTTTAGATAACATTTGTCTTTGTTGTCATTTTTTCTTCTCTGTGTGTTTCATTTTCTTTGTACGCCATGATGGTTGGATGAATGTCTCTGGAAAATCGTTGACTTTTAAGGTTTCTTCGAATGTTTTTAAATGAAAGCTGATAGGCCTTTTAGTTTTCATTTTTACAAACACAAGAAAAATTGGGAAGAATAGAAGAACAAATCAAGTTTATGAAATTTATGTCGAGAAAATAACATCTCACCGAAAATAATTAACAATATGAGATTTCCCAATTTTATGTCACACCCAAACCATCATCAATTCAGAAAGAATATTCAACGAATGATAACAAACAGACTTATCAGACATTTATACAGAGAAAAACGATTACTATACAATCAAGAGAAAATAACAACAAATACATTATAGAAGTCTGTACACTGTAAATCGCTCAATACCAATCACATACGAAGGATGCAAACCAAAATATTTTTTTGGTATATTTCTGTATGATCTTGGTATATATTTGTATGCTTTTCGCATGTTATTTCAAGTGTGGTATGCTTTACATACTAAAGCCATACCAGCACAATGTTAAAAGAAAGCATCAATCATGTCCAAAGTATGTTGATTTAAGGCTTTTTGTCAATAAAGATCACACTAATGCTACTACTGCTTTGTAAGTAGTGAGATAATGACATTTTATAGTCAAACTAACAATACTGAATTCGATTTTAATACATGTAAGTCCGAGGCATTTCATAAATAATCAATAAGTATTTGACCATCAACAATTATGCATTATGTAATTTTGGAACTAAGCATATTATCAATCCAAAATAAAGACACATTATAATTCATGAACGCAAAAATAGTTATGTTTGAGATATATAAGTCAACATGGTTGCTTAAAAGTTATCATTTAATGAAATGATGTTTATCAGTTTAGTTCAAGGAAATGAGCTAATTATGAGTCTTGTGAATGCTATAAGACAAGTTGCAAAGATGACATGCGGCTTTAATTCCACAACAAATCTAATCTAGTTAATTACCACACTTTCACAAAGAAATATTCACGGCTGGTATTACTGGAAAAAGTTATTTGTAAGTAGCATGTAATATAACATATTTTTTGCCATATGACATAAAGCTATTCATACGAAAGACATACGAAACACATACCAATTTGCATCGGGTCTCGTATATAAAACATACCAAGAATTCGTATTTCAACGTAAAACAGCCAATCACAGTTAGCATAGTTCGTATCGTTTACATACCAATCACATACGAAAGTAAATGGCCATTCGTATGAAAAACATACCAGATTTCTTTATATATACTAGAATCTCGTATCAAATGTTGGTTTCAAATTGTATGCAAACTTGGTATGTGTTTGTATGTAATTTTCGTATCCGGCGATTTACAGTGTAGAGGTCAAGAAAAAGATGAAATACTTGAGGCTATGAAAAATACGTACACAAATGGAAAAGAAACACATGGAGACATTCTTCAACGATGACTAGATAAGCTACTTAAAACAAATATGAACAAGCAAAGCACACAACAAATCGAAAAAATTCAACAGACAAATAAAGAGCATATTGTATCAATCGACAGAACAATGGAACACGAAGTACGAATGAATGAAGACAACACATTGATACAAAATATCAATTCTATTACTGGAAAGAAGAAAGGAATAGTGACTGATTTGAGCAAAACTTTGAACACACACGAACTTCCTCTTTTACAAAAGTGCCCTAAATTTGCATTAGCCCCAGCCATAAATGGTAAAACAATTGAAGATTTCAACGTGAACTTCAGCAGACTTGCACATCAATTGAGATGGCGAGAAATTTTGAAAAACAATTCTCAAGAACCTCAATTGATTCCCAAATATCCAAATCACACCAACCTTTCCATGCCAGAACCAAACCCTGAACTCGAACTTAAATTGAACCGCGCTTATCACAAGATCAGAATGATTTTAGAGAACACGAAACAAGTACCAAAATATTCGAATCTTTCTGAAACACAGAAGAAGACACTGACCGACGTAAAGAAGAAGAATCTCACATACTTACCAAGCGAAAAAGGAGGCGAATTTTGTGTTATTGAAAAGGATATGTACACCTAAATGCAGGATTCAATCACTTGTCAGGCAATAATACATATTGCACTATGACCCACATAACTCCGAAGACGATTGAAACCCGACTAAACAATACATGGAAAGATGTCGCAAAACAGAACAAAGTCCCTACATATATCAAGAGAAGTTACATGTCCCACAATACAAAATTGCTTACATTCTATCATTTGATCAAAACACATAAACAATCAATTACTTTGAAAATTAGACCTATCGTTTCATCATGCAATGGACCAACACGAAAACTCTCTTGGTTATTAAGTAGACTTCTGACTCCATTACTTTCAACAGTTCCAGCTCATCTTACAAGCAGTCTAGAATTAAAAGAAACAATTGAAAAAGCTTACAATTCAGAATTTCCATATCCGCGCAGCTTCGATGTACAATCAATGTATCCTTCTATTCCAACGGAAGAAGCAGTCCGTAACTTACTGAACAAATTAAATCAATTGGATGTCTCGACAGTTGGTGGTCTATCTCACTCGCAAATTCCATCATTACTTTCTGTGATTATGGAAAATACGTATTTTAATTTCGAAAATCAAGTGCATAAACAGATCAAAGGATTGCCAATGGGTTCACCACTGCCTGGAACTCTTGCAATAATATTCATGGATAGAATCGAAACACAAGCACTACAAATCAATTGATACTATCTTGACTATCAAGAGATATCTAGACGACTGTTTTGTTTTGACAAAAACTGAATCCACTGCAAAAGAATTGCATGATCTCCTCAATTCTCAAAATCCAAATATAAAATTTCAGATCGAGCTCCCACAAAACGGAAACCAACTGAGTCTATTGGACCTGACAATTACAACCAAAAGTGATGATGTCAAATTCGACTTTTACAAGAAAATAGAGAAAAAGACATTTTCATCAATTACAAATCGAACATTTCAAACTCAACGAAGATGGCAATTGTGAGAAACGAAAGAGAATGCATCAAATCTCATTACTCAAATCCAAATACATCAAACTTTCATTTAAAACCATTCGAAGAAACCTTAAAAGTCAACGATTTTCCAGAGACATTCATCCAATCATCATGGCGTACAAAGAAAATGAAACACACAGAGAAGAAAAAATGACAACAAAGACAAATGTTATCTAAAATTACCATTTATATCAGAAAAAGTGAATTATCAGATAAAGAAAGTTTTCCAACGAGAAGATTTAAATATCGGTTTAGCTCAAAAGTCATATACTCTAAGAAACGCAGAGAAGAACCATACCAAATAAGAAACAAAATGTCAACTTACCTCATGTGCAATTCAAAACAATGAACTTTACTTCAAGAAAAACGTAATTTACAAAATAACATGTCTCAATTGCAAAAATGCCTATATTGGTAGTACAATTAGAACTTTGCACATCAGAGTGAAAGAGCACACAACACAAGTAACATCATCAGTTTTCAAACATTTGCAACAATGCCATAACAAGAATGTACAAGTCGACATATTAACTCATGAAAGCGACAATACCAATATTCGTCTTCGTGAAGCACTGTTGATAAAGAAATTCCAACCCACCATCAATTCACGTGAGGAGAATGAACAATATCGCCAATTCCTTTTCACAAAGTAATGGAAATATCTTTCAATAATTCTATGACATTGACTTTCTATGTATGAATCCTTTCCCAAAATAACCTTCTATATCTATATACTGAATATACCATTTCAACATAACATCTTATGGATTTCAAATTTTTAGTGTTTGTAGAATAAGAATATCCTCCCTTTCACCCTTGAAGCGGCCTGAGAAGGCGAAAATTTGGGCAATAAATGCCATATAAACAACAGCAAGGCTTTTTCGATTAAAAGAAAATTATATTATAAATAAAGTTATGATTGAGATATATAAGTCAACATGATTGCACGAAAAATATCGCTTGAATGAATTGATGTTTATCAACTTGGTTCATAAAGTAGAGCTAAATAAGCGTCCTGTTAATGCTGCTAGACAAGTAGCAACGACGACAATCTCGTGGAGAATAAAACTCGCAATAAATCTAATTCAGTTAAATATCACACGGTCAATCAAAAAATATTCACGACTAGCATTACTGAAAAAAGTTATTTAACAGTAGTATGCATTATACACCTTTTCCATTTCAAGTATAAGAATGCGACATTCAATCGTTAATTATCTCAAATCAAAGCTAAAACTGTGGTTTGATTTGAGATTATTCATTAATGAACTGAGATGTAAGATTATGTTATAGAAAACCAGTTTGGATCCCGAGATGAGTGTGTTGTATTAAGGTAAAGACAATGTTTATATACAAATCAGAGACAATCAATTATTCATTTGAACATAGGTCATCAATCAGCGACTTGCTGCAACATTTAATAACGCGGTCATCAATGAAACTAAAAGATGACGAAATATTCGATGACGTCATACAATGACAACGTCCGAGAAAGTTTCACCAAGGACAATAACGTCCGATATCATTGTCAGTTTGACGACACAATGCACCATCCACGACATGACGATTGCTGTCGCAGATTACTTCGCAGATTTACCTCAATTCAATTATAGAATTATCAAAACGATAATTGTAGTGTTGCAAATCAAAAAGGCCAGCGTTCCGCGTCGATTCGCTTTCTTATTACTCAGGCAAACACATCACAATGATATAGACAGAAATGTATATCCGACTTTCACTTTAGGTCCCAATTATGCGAAAATATGACGTCATGTAATTTGACGCACGAGAATGGAAGGCAAGAGTGTGACGCCATACATGGGAGACTGGGAGACACAGTAATACCGCATCATAGGCGGCAAAGCCCACATGCACACACGCACCAAAGAGGCCACCACGGCTGAGAAGCCGACAAACACCTACGAGACACAGTAATACCGCATCATAGGCGGCAAAGCCCACATGCACACACGCACCAAAGAGGTCACCACGGCTGAGAAGCCGACAAACACCTACACGCCCCACAGGTCTTAAGACCTAAAAACTGAGAGATTAACAGGCTCAACAAATATAATCGTTCATCCACTCGGGGCGCCTCTTCACACGCACACTTCTACGAGGAATGATGCTATTATCGTTCGCATTGGTTGAATACCCATCTTCCTCATCATCATTCAGATCGAAGTCCTCTATGATATGTTTGTCGCTGGGTACCATACGAAGGTGCGAGACATGCCTCGTAACCCCATCGTCGTTAATAATCACTCCTACGCTCGATTTAATGGAGGTGATTCTATGGGGCCCTGACCAGATGCTTTCACACTTGCCCTCAGGATCACGCATGTAAACTCTATCTCCTACGGTGAACGGATTTCTCTCTGGGTCATAAATTTCGTTATCTATTACGTTCTGCTGCTTTAGTATGTGGTCGATATCACCTGTTATTTGTTGCCGCTGCTTACTGATTCCCGGCTTCCTCGAAGAAGCTGAGAACATCAGCTCGAACGGACTGAGATTGTTTCCGTCCCTACTGCTATTCACCCAAAAAATAGCTTCCTGTATCGATCTAGATGTACGCGCAGCGCACCTTTTAACCGTTCGATGCATACGTTCTATGACTGCGTTGCCCTGGGGTCGATATGCACATGACAAAATTTGTTCTATCTCCCAATTATCTAAGAGCTCTGCAAATAGACGACTACGAAATATTGTCCCGTTGTCTGTTAAGATCGAGAAGGGAGGGCCAAACTCAGCGATGGCTTGCTCTACATGACTGACTAATTCGGACGCTGATTCATTTTTCAACTCACGCCATACGGTAAAACGGGATGCTAAATCAATTAATGATATGTACGGCTTTCCCTTAAAATGCGTTATGTCCATAGCAACCCTGTCCCATACGATATGGCTAGATATTCTACCATGTTGCCATTTGAAGTTGATGGCGGGATCAATTTTAGAGTAGGTGTCGCATCTGCTGACAATTTTTCTAACCATCCTCCTGGAGACTTGAGCGCCCCACTTTTCCCTAGCCAAGCGTAAAGTCCTATCTACCCCGAAGTGACACCTCGTATGTATTGACTTTATGTCGTTAATGAGCTGATTTTCTTCTCTATCTTGAACAGCAGCAGTCGCTAATGAAGCAGTCGCGGTGTCATTTGACACTACCAAATCTTGTTCTATTTGCAGCCAATTACGCGGTACACGAGTAAGTTTATCAGCCAAATTTTTCTTTGATTCAACTAAAATCGGTTCTAATTGGAGCTGCTCAGTTTCAATTATTTCTTTTAAAGTATCGAGCCTGCGCCGAATTAATCTCTCCGATAGCGCCCGAGATTTTACATTATGCGTTTTATTAATAGTCGCCTGCAGCCACTTGTATACTGTTGAAGAGTCGGTTCTGATGTACAAGTATCTTCGCCCCCATCTTAGTGCCATGTTGATTCCTTTGATAACGGCGTCCAACTCGCTCAAGTTTATGTGTGCCGAGTCGTCCCGCGGTCTCAACCAAGTCGCGTCCTCTACTATGCTCCCACTAACCTCTAGCGCTACACCTATTGCCAAACCGCTAGCATCTGCCCACACTGTCATCGGAGCGCATTCACTGACTGGCCACTGCCCACGCACAGGATCGCCTTCGTTCCTAATTTTCTCTAGGATTTCTTTCAAGGGTTTCCTTAGGTGCTCGGAAGCCACGTCATCCCATCCCATCTTAGAGACGGCAGTCGACCGCTGCATAAAACTGCAGTGGACTCGCAACCAACTTGCTGTTGGGAAGTGGCCCACCAGCTCACCCACTATGCTATGTATTTGCCTCCTGGAGCATTCATCAGGGAGAGTCGGTATTTTGTTGTCTCTTTCCGAAGACAAGTCTTCCTTCACCTTCATGCCTAGCACCCGAACTCCATCAGTGCGACCCAGAGTCAAGGGTTCCTTTGTCACTAATCCCCACGTCAGTAAATGTGATTTCACATGATTAATATCAACTTCTGAAGTATCAATAAATAGATCATCTACGTAACTCGAAACCGCCTTCTTGATCTTATCATCTTGGTCCAATACTTTCTGAACTATAGCTGTCATTATCTTGGGCGCGACTGACAGACCAAAACCCAGTCTGGTAAGCAGATAAATATTTCCTCTCCAACGGACAGCTTGGTAAGTCCATAGTGACTTATCAATATGAATTTGTAAATAGGCTTTCCTGAGATCTAACAAAGCTCCTTTCTCTCTTTTCATACGCCACTCTCTCAGCCTATCTGCACAGAGGGGAACCGCCCCACCCGGATAACTCTGAACAATACGATTCAGCTTGCGATAATCTAGCACCGGGCGGACTTTACTCTCATCACCTTTGTCTTGCTCAATAGCCATCAGCGGTAGGTAACCGCGTATCTCGCCATGCCTATTGCTTGAGTGTTTGACAAGAATGCCTTCTCTTACCCATGTTTCTATTTCCTTATCGCAAGCCTCCCGATTAGTTTGCTTAACGTAATTACACGGAAATCTGTGCAGCTCTTTAGTTTCGTCCTCATTAGTCCACTTCCAATTAGCTACCCAATGGCCATTGTTAAACCTTGCCTCAAAATCACTATCGGAAATAACTGTATCCTTGCTAATGGTAGGCTGAGTAATGACATTGGCCATATTATCCTCTAAATTAGTGAAGTTTATCATAACATTCCCGTCACGACAACACAGCTCAAGCCTGTTCTGTGACAACACGTCTAATCCTATGACTACGTCTACGTCTAACGGTAGCCTACGGACACAATACGCAGTAACAGGTCCTAAGTCAACACTATCGCTTCCAATCGATTTAAACTCAACTGACCCACTCGTATTCAAAACTCTCCGGTCCATCATTTCTAAGGCAATACTGGGAGAACTACAACGCTTCCACCGTACGTGGTCGCTGATTAAAGTCAAACTGCATCCTGTATCAATAAGTGTTTTCAATTTTTTACCGTTAATACACATTTCTTTAATTAACGCTTTGTTACGCTTACGATAGGGGTTAACCCTGTCATATTTAGACGCGAAATTTACGCAGAATTTACCGTCTGAATAGTATAGCTCAAACCCATTCGAGGCCAACACGTCCAGCCCTAGAACTACGTCTACATTTAGAGGTAGACTTGAAACAACGTGAGAACTTACGGATCCTAAGTCAATACCACTATCAGTTACTATAGAACTCAACTCAACCGACCCCCGCGTAAACAGCAAAGCCTTATTCATCATCTCCAACTTCAAAATCTTAGAAGAATTACGGCGTCTCCCATGTATGGCATGCTCACCTACGAGGGTTACACTGCATCCGGTGTCGATCAGAGTTCTCATTGTCCGACCATCGATGCACATTTCCCGGATTAATGCATCTGTGCGGGGGCAGCATGATCCGGCGCAGCCGCCTCCGCTTGACCGTTTCCCTGGGCGTTTCTCCGACAGTCAGGACGCATGTGGCCAACTTCTCCGCACTTGTAGCAGACGGTATTGCATTCTCGTTCGGTATGTCCGAATCTCCGGCAGCTGTTGCAGCGCGGTCTGAATGATTTGTCCGCTCTCCTCCGTTGATTGTTAGCATTTGAAATTGTTGCAGCTGAGAGCCCCGCTGTATCGCAGACGCTGGTCAACAGGGACTTGGCACAGGATATCACCGATTGTAGGTCGAGATCTTCTCCACATTGTAGCCGTACCTGAGGGGAAACTGATGGGGGCAGGGCGTCCACCAAGTAACACGATACAATTTGGTCAGGTACCATGCTTTTATCGCCAGATATGACTTGTAGAGACCTCTTGATTTCATCTGCCAGTACATCCACTGATTCACCGGGCAGATGTCTGATCCTCTTCAGGTCTTGCCACGCTTGCAACTTCGACCGACCAAACACTCGCCGCAACGCCGCGAGCGCCGTTGCAAAGTTGGATTTGTCAGCGTCTGGCAATTGTTTCCAGGTGGCATAGGCAGGACCATCAAGAAAGATTGGTAAAATCTTTGCTAATTTGTCGTCGGTTTTGTTGGCGACATCCTCGATCGTAACGTCCACCGCAACCCGCAACTTGTCTATCCATTGCTCGATGTCGTCATTCGCACCGCCAGCAAACTTTTTCACCACTTCGATCAGCTTCATGAGCCGTGATAGCTTGTAGTGTTGCAAATCAAAAAGGCCAGCGTTCCGCGTCGATTCGCTTTCTTATTACTCAGGCAAACACATCACAATGATATAGACAGAAATGTATATCCGACTTTCACTTTAGGTCCCAATTATGCGAAAATATGACGTCATGTAATTTGACGCACGAGAATGGAAGGCAAGAGTGTGACGCCATACATGGGAGACTGGGAGACACAGTAATACCGCATCATAGGCGGCAAAGCCCACATGCACACACGCACCAAAGAGGCCACCACGGCTGAGAAGCCGACAAACACCTACGAGACACAGTAATACCGCATCATAGGCGGCAAAGCCCACATGCACACGCGCACCAAAGAGGTCACCACGGCTGAGAAGCCGACAAACACCTACAATAATAAATAAACTAAAATCAAATGTAAATGCTTGATCTTTCTGAAGGAAAATTGACTGTATCCCAGTTGCTGCGGTGTATTATTCGCTGACATACTGTGACGAAAATGCATACTTCTCTCTCTTTCCTCATCATCTCTCTTTCCTCATCATGGCTCGCCTCGATTCAGGCAGAAGTGATATTGAGCGTCAATTAACCTTCAAGTCAGCGACGACCAATGGAGTCGCTTGCATGAGCCACTGATCGGCGCAGTCTCCTTCCCTTCGCTGACGGGAGGGCGAATCGATGCCCGGTGACAGGGAGTCGGCGAGTCGCTGGGCGCCAATCATACGCTCCAGGTGGATGATCGATCCCACACATTTGGAGAGACATCAAAACTCCCTGCTGACGGACCAAACCCTCTCTCTCTCTCACTCTCACCCGCCTACAGTACGCACGTTCTCTTGTTGGGAATCAACGACGCTGCTGCGACCCTTCGGCTCACGACCGCAATCATTGCCAAGTTGACGACTATACACTGTACGTACACTCTCATTCTCTGCGAACGCCAAATCGGCTGTCTTAAGGGCCACCACCTGCCTTGCACCTAATAAATACATTCACTCACAGGGGTTTGGCCTTTTTTTCTGTTCGTACCTTAGGGAGGTCGTAACAATACAAATGCTGATACTTTTAGTTTTTAGGAAATACTTTGCTGTTGTCGAAAATGCTTTCTTTACATTTGAGCTCAATAAATTTCATTAAGCTCATTTAGTTTTCAATCAAACATGCTGCTTAGATTCAACGGACATCTTTTTATTCATTTATACATGCACATTTGCATGCACCTCTCATATCATGCATCCATCTATTTTCATCCTTATTTCTATCTCGCACAAAACAGCAAAAAATAATCCAAATATTCATGTATTTATAAAAACGATGTGCATTGTTAATTTATTCATGGTTGATGTCATCACCTAATATGCAAGATGGAAGAAGAGTCAACATATGCTGATAAAGTCGACGAACTTTCACGTACTTAACCGAACTGATGGATTGTTCTGCCAACTGCATCATAGTGGCTATTCGTTGTTGATGGGTCTGCTGTAGCAGGTAGTGCCTCGTCTCCGCCATCAGTTTCTTGAACTCCGCTTTCCATATGCTGAATGCACCTTCGCAAATAATCAGAAACGGCGAATATGCCGGCTGGAACCAGCATCTGAGCATTCTTCTAGAAACAGCTTGAAGTCTTCCGAATTGTAAGCTCTGTCCTTGTAGGCATGATGGACAAGTCCCCTGTCGCTTGAGACAGCGAAAATTGTCGACATGTTGCGAGACTGACGTGCATTAACAACTCAGTGGGCAGGTTGTCCTCTTGGAGCTCGCCCCCATAGTTCTTCTCAACCACAGACGAAAGCCGCTTTCATCAATGTATATTTTCTCCATCTGCGCGTTTCGGAGCAGCCAGTTTGCCTTTGATGTTCTGTCAGCTTTCACTATTGCTGAGTTCCGTACGTGCTCTGGTGCATCACGTAATAGTTTCAACGTTATCAGCTGTCCGTCCAATACTTTGGCAACCGAATTGTCGCAGATGTTCACCTTTTCTGGGAGGCGAAGTTGCAACTCAGCATTTACTTGCGCCACAGTGAACTCAGGATGCTCTTCAGTGATGGACACTATGGCGTCCTCCATCTCATTGTCCAAACGAACATTCCTAGCTCCACCTCGAGGACGATCAACAGTCCCATGCTCATGGTATATGCAATCGCATATGCAGTTCCATACGCGATGCCCAGCTGTCTAGCCGTCTCAACATATTCTTCATTACGCTCATATGCGGCAGCCATTCTCTGTTTGTCAACCAAGGAGATGCGATTTCTTGGCATATTAGCAAAATTATCAGTCGACATGCGGAGCTAAATTGGCTTTTATAGAGATATCTATCAATGAATTGCGAATATTATTCGTGAATTGAGATATGCGACTTCACTTGTCTCTGTCGTCAACAATTAAACAATAGAAATGAGAAATTGTATACTTGAAATGAGATTCATGACAGCAGAAATTAGCAATTGAATGCCTGAATTGAAGAACTATTGTTGATCTGAGTAATCTTAACATTGAATTTAGCGATTCGATACATGAACTGGAAAAGGTGTATATATTTTTTGCTATGTGACTTAAAGCTCTTCATACCAGAGGCATACGAATAAGGATGAATTTGCATCGGGTCTCGCATATAAAACATACCAACAATTCGTATTTCAGTGTAAAACAGCCAATCACAGATAGAATAGTTCGTATCGCTACATACCAATCACATAGGAAAGTAAGTGAGATGTGGTATGAAAACATACCAGATCTCTGTAAGCAAAGGAGAATCTCGCATCAGATGTTAGTTTCAAATTGTATGTGATTTTGTCATATGTTTGCATGTAATTTTCGTATCCAGCGATTTACAATGTACCCATGGATGTACCCACAGAATCCCCATACCCACGGCAACCCTGATATTGTCAAAGTGTACAGCAGTGATGCATATACAAGGCAAATAGCTGAATCAGTAGAAATAAGGAACGCAAACAATTAAAAAGTAATTAACACGAAGCAAGAATTTAATTCATTGAATCTGTGTGGATTAGCAATATCACAGTAATTTCAAGCCTACAAGATTTATACTCTAACTACATAATTATGTGAGAGAGATATCTTGACCATGAAGTGCGATTTGACATTGATAGTATTGTCACAACTTTGAATTTATCTTTGTAAATGATACAGCTGAAGCGGCCAGACCGGCGAAATAATTATTCTGTTTCGATTATTCTTTCGATTATTTTTGTTATACCGTTGTAATCGCGCGTTGAATTGTTCTTTAGATACTTTAGATGTATTATATAATAATTTCTATGACATGAAATGACATGAAATTTCCAAACAATTCTTTGAGAAAATTATTTATTCAACACATGACAACAAAAAATCGTTTCCTACTAATTACCACATCGAACACTTCTCATGGGCCCACGAGTTACAAGAACAGTTACAAACACAGCACTTACAATAACTAAGTGGTTGATAATGTGCGAAGTCAAATATAAATGGATGTCCGATGTGTGTTAGCACGAACTCATGTCAGTTCTCGGACAACTTTCAGATCCGAGCACTTCAAGAGTTCACGTTCTCAATTAATGCATGGAGTAGAATGAACTATAGACATGCTACTAGGTACAGACTGCATTTGATAATCTCTAGGCCCCTATGTTTATGAATTGTATTCGATTTCTCAGAATTTCTTGGTTTCAGCTGCAAGCTGTCGCCCAAGACATCGGATAGAGTGTAAATAAATTTCTTGTATATGCGCAAAATAACAATTTTGGCCAATGGAAGAATCTTTATGTCAGCACAAAGTATAACGAATGCAATTCTTCGTTAACTTGATTCGAATCATTTATTGAAACCTGGGTTTTTCGTTTTGGGTTTTGACCCAAGTTTAGGCCCAAAGTATTAGCCAATACTTGTCTATTGGCCAATAATCTTGTCACATCTTGGCACAATAAACTTGTCAAATTTGCTAAGCAGATTTTATCTGTCGAATTGTGATCAATTTTAAAATCAGTTCGAAACCAAATTGAAGAATTGCAATTATAACTTATAATTTCATTCCTTTTTATAGATAGTCCAGGACAAATTTGCTTTGTAGTTTAGAAGAACAATTACATGATATTCCGTTCAGGATGGAATGTAATGAGTGGTAAAAAGATGGCAAATCTGATTATACAAAATACAAATTGTGCTGTACTGATCGTTGGACGGAAAGCATATACCGCTTGGGATTCTACAAAAATGAAATGATCTTGTCAGATATTTTAACAGACTAATGAGGATCAATGACTGTCAAAATCCATATTGGTGGAAACTTCAATCAGCACATATTTCATACTTTATCTCGCCTGTCAACAGGGGCGGCGCCAGCGGGGTGTCAGGGGTGTCGGCCGACACCCCGTCGGGGAAATCGGACTAAAATGCTATCGGGGAATTTGAGAGAAAATGCATAGCACTCTACGATGCATGCATTCCCCGACATACGATCGACTGGATTTCAATTAGTTGTCAAGTCTAAAAATAATATATATTCTTAAATCTTTTATAGATTGTAATTGATCCATAAGCCACTTGTTTTGCATGAAATCAGTAGTAGATAAAATCTTATATTAAGAAAATGTCCGGGATTTTCTTCTTATTTTACTGTTGAGATTTCAATCGGGAAATTCTGGACTGGAAATGTTCGAATGAAGCTTGTTGCTGCCAAGAAACTTGATTTAATTATTCTTTGCCAGTATCTGCTGTCATATGACCCCTTTACCTAGTTCAGTCTCTCTGAACCGACCGCAAAATTTAGTATGCTTGTTTGCACACATCATTATATTTTATTGCATGTTTTTTATCGGATTTGGCTGAAAACACCGGAAATATGACTCCAGACAAATGACTGATCTGTAGTCTATCGAAAGCTCAGATGAGTAAATAACTTTCTGCAACGTCTAAAGGCTAAAATAAGTCTGTACGGTCTTAAAAAAGAACGACAGAAAACGGGTCCTCTTCAGATAAATCAACCATACTTGGAATGCTTAGTGAAGCTCATGCAAGGACTGTTGGCGAAAATCGACACTATCTCAAAACGCTCTGTGAAGTACTGTTGCTAACTGCCCATTTGAAAATTGCTCAAAGAGAATCGAAACTTCATCGCAGTGAAGACACGGATATTTCGTCACTGTTGTTCGGTGCAAAAGCTGGGAATTTTCTCAGCATCCTGGCGACTATTGCTAAGCACGATTCAATAATCGCTCGCAAGATTCAGAAAAGGCCACAATGCCAAATATACTCATCACTCAATCCAAAATGCTATTTTACATATCATGAGTAGTATTGTTCTTGAAGAGATGGCTGTTGAACTTTCTGATGCTGAATACTTCTCAATAATGGCTGATGAAACGAAAGATATGTCAAGAAAGGAGGTCGTCTCAATTTGCATTCGGTACCTATTCAATAACTCAGTTCATGAAGAATTTGTCGGTTTGTGTGAAGCAGAAAATCTTAATGCGGTAGGCCTGAAAAATTGCATCGTGCATTCCCTACACAGTATGAACGCGAATATGCAGAAATGCGTTGGACAAGCCAACGATGGAGCCGCAGTCATGTCTGGAAGTGTAAACGGAGTCCAGACACTGATTCGACAAGAAGTGTCACCTTTGGCTCAGTACGTTCATTGCTTTGCGCATAGGTTGAATCTCGTCGTGTTGGATGTTGTTCACGAACTTCAACCAATTTTTGAATGTCTCTCTCTGCTTCAAAAACTCTACAATTTCGTCAGCTGTGCATAGTGATGCAAATGGAAAATTTTCCAATTTTTTCAAAATTTTCCGGAAAATTTTCCATTGGAAAATTTTGAAATTTTTTTTCGGTGACTGACGTTTTTGCCTTTGTTTTTGAGACTTGTTGCAGTCGCTTGAAAAGACTATGTAATATTCAAAGACCGAAAACTTCTCTATCATCCCTGCTTGTTAACTTTTGGAACCAACTGCACCCTCCATGTCTACTTCAGATCCTTCCAACTGAATATCAGACATCAAATGGATTTCAGATTTCTCGATGAATTTCAGATATCTGTCAGAAACTCAACTTTGAAAGGATCTTAGATTCAACTGGAGAATCTCCAATCCATCTGGAAAAGTCTGAAATTCATTTAAGTAGATCTGAAATCGATTTGGAACTATCTGAAAACATCTGAGCTAGAAATGGAAGATGTGTAGTTTGTCCTCCACGAAGATATCGGACAATACGCCAGAAGTTAGA
Organism: Prostheceraeus crozeri; assembly: GCA_907163375.1. Taxonomy (NCBI): domain Eukaryota; kingdom Metazoa; phylum Platyhelminthes; order Polycladida; family Euryleptidae; genus Prostheceraeus; species Prostheceraeus crozeri. Next base: position 254,844 of record CAJQUW010003743.1, read on the forward strand.
AGCTATCATGTTATATTATTACACTGACTTCGATGTATTACACGGTCAGAATCTACAAATATGATGCTACGGTATTCTCCGAGCCGAAGGCGAGGAGAATACCATAGCATCATATGAGTAGATTTGAGCTGTGTGATACATAGAAGTCAGTGTAATAATACTATGTGTTCGCTGAATGATATCTCATGACTCCATGGATATATTTCATATTTGAATTCATGAATTTTGAAACAGCTTAATTATCTAAGCAAGCATTCCTTTCTTCACTTTTGACTAATCAATGACATAGGAATGACGTCGAGATTTGTAAACATGTCAGAGGAAGAAGTTAATTCTGATATCGATAATAGAATACCAAAAAGTACTTGGAATAAGATGAGATGGGCATTCAAGCTATTTGTCACCTGGCATGACCACTGGAAAATAAGAATTGACGATAATGTTTTGAAAGTATATAAAAATGTGAAAGAATTTACACCAAACGATCTCAATCACTGTGTGAAGTACTTCTTCGCTGAGGTCAGAAAGGTTGATGGAGATATGTATCCTCCAGAATCGTTGGAAGGCATTGGTGCGATGCTACAGCTATATTTCAATACAGAAATGAAATGGAAAATTTCTATTTTTACGGACATTGATTTCAAAAGTGCTCGTGATTCCCTTGATGCTCAGATGAAAAAATCAGCTCAACGCGGTAACGTAAAACCAAAGAAAAGAGCATTGCCAATTGATCTAGAACAAGAGAACGAATTGTGGGAAAATGGTAGTTTTGGAATTTCAAATCCAGATCAGCTAATCCACACACTTATTTATCATTTGGGAGTTCATTTGAGCCTTAGAGCGGCTAAAGAACATCATGATATGGAATTTGGAGACGAATCTCAATTAATTCTTTGTAAAGACAGTGATGATAAAGAATATTTGAAATACGTTGAAAGAGTGTCAAAAAACAAGCGTTATGGATTAAAATGTGCCAGAATGGACCCCAAAGAGACTCGAGTTTATCAGAACACGGACAACCCAGATCGATGTGTGATCAAATTATATAAAGAGTACATTCGACATAGACCAGATGGTGCGTGCAAAGCATTTTATCTGACGCCCTTACAGAAACATCAAATAAAAGGAGCTGTTTGGTACAAACGCTGCCCAATGGGGATTCATAAAATTGAAAATACCACTAAAACGTTGATGAAAAATATTGCAAAAGACGGCGAATTCTTTACGAACACTTCTTTACGACGCACTGCTAAGACTCGACTTGTACAAGGCGGCATATTCAAGGAGGTTGCAGCACTCAAAACAGGTCGAATCAATGAAAAAGCAGATAGTGCCTACATTCATGCCGAGGTATCCGAGAAAGATATGTCGAAAGTGCTGTATGGATCATATGAAGCTACAACAAACAATGTTGTATCTACAAACAACACAAACACACGAGAAAACAAGTCTATCAATTTTTATGGATGTACTTTTAACAATTGCACTTTATGATGTGTTACTCTATTATTTGTATTGGGTTGGAAACTAAGCTCAGACTCATCTCGTAATTATTAATAATTTATTAGTTATCTGTAAGAGTGTATTAGTGGTTTAGAAGTCTAAGACAATTCCGTCTTCAATTTTTTGAATCTGGCACATCTTCTAGCTCTCATGGAGCATTTAAGAGCTAATTCTTTTCGCTTCGGTGAGTCAGAACTTAGTTTTCAATCATAGTACTGTTTCAATCGTTAAAGTGTGTTATAACACATTACAGGTAATCTACTCCCAGGTAATCTACTGCAGTAGATTACCTGAGAAAGATATTGCAGTTCAAAATATACATGTTGAATATGGATATCTAAGCGTATTTTACTCAATTATAATCGACCGCCTAATTGCATTAGGGGCATAGCACATGAGGCGAATACATAGATATTAATCTACTCATCACAGATATCTTTAGTTTCCAAATATCTCACGATTTTAGTCTTTATATATCTTCCAATATATGGTCGCTCATGGTGTGTTGGACTGTGTTTTTGTGTTTCACATGTTCATCAACATATGGAGAATTTGTATCATTGTAATATAAGGCTGCATAATAAAGCTTAACTTTCAAGCCATAAACAAACTCCCAAATAAAGTGCATTATTTTTGCTCCAGATCTTTTTCACAATGCATGAAATTATACCCCCAAATTGTGAAGGAAAAAATTCACGTTGTCCCAAAAGATGTCTGTGTTATAAAATATATAATGCCAGCAAATTGCCACAAGCCACTGGTGGCAAAGGAATGCTCAAAAATCCGCGGACGGGATTCGTATTGCTACGATTGTTTTAATCGAAATGATATGATGAAATCAAGAGTTTTAGAACAATTCTATTGATGTGTCTATGCCTCGGCTATGATGGAAAACGTAAAAATTATATCACAAAAATTCAAATTTTTTCATTTTTCAAAATCGTTTTATTCAAAATAATGATCCAAATCACCAGTTTTAGACCCATTCTATTGGTGTGTAGCTGCCTCGGCTGTGGAAGCGGTTAGCATAGGGCCTATCACAAAAAATCAGAACTTTCAAAATTTTCCAATTTTTTCCAATATTTTCCAAAATTTTCCATGGAAAATTTTGATTTGAAATTTTCCGGAAAATTTTCATCACTAGCTGTGCATCGATCCATCCAATCTGGGTATATTTGCAGGAGGAACGAAATCTGAGAGTTATGGAATTGAAAGCAATCTCGGAAACGCGATGGTCGTGTCAGTCAAATATGTTGAGCACTGTTTGCAGTCGTGTCGACGTGCTATTTGAATCCTTTCGAATGAGATTAGATAGATCATAGCTTCGATTCATTTTTGCACTGGAAAAAGTCCTACACTACGTCAAAACTGCATCTGCTTTCTTACAAAACCCGAGCAGTGATCTGTCGCAGTCAAGTGAAGTTATTCAGATTCTGAGAGGAAATCTTTCATCTTGCAAGGAAGAGAAAACATGTGACGAACTCTGGAATCAGAGTGAGGCGACTGCTAACAGATGATCATTGCCAAGGTCTGCACCAGCTCGAGAAAACAACAGAGCAAGAATACTGCCTGATCATTTGAAACAGTTTTTAGTGGAAGTTGAAGCACCTTGGGCCGTAAAAACTGAAAAAGAATTGTTTTCAAGCCAAGTCACCGAAATTGTTGAACAAATCATTTTCGAGTTAGATAGAAGATTCAGCAGCAATAATATCACCATCATGAATGGGAGTGCTGCCCTGACGCCTTCATCAATCAATTTCTTAAACGAAGAAATGATTCTCTCCTTCGGAGCATTATTCCAGTGTGACGCAAATGACTTAATCATCGAAATAAAAAATTGTCGTCGAATGATGGAACGCAGCAAGACTGTCGGGAAAGCACGCACTTCGCCAACATTAATGCATATTTTGTCGACGATTACAACGGGTGCGCGATGCTCTACCTGAGATGTGCAAACTCAGTACAATTGCTTGCACAATGCCAGTATCGAGTTGTGCTTGCGAGCGGAGTTTTAGCACTCTTCGGATTGTGAAACATTATTTGAGATGCACGATAAAAACAGACCGAGCGAATAACCTTATGTTGCTTGGGGTCCATTCAGATCGAGCTTCCAAAATTGATTTGAATAAAGTGATCGATCGGTTCATCCTACTTTATCCAAGGTGCAGAATTGTACTAACATAAAGTTTATGAAATTATTATTATTGAGTGCATTGTACTATGTATAGGCAGGCCAGATATAGTAATATGCGTTCATGGTGGATTTTCAAGTTTTCTAGGCACACTTAAATCAGGAAAAACCTGATACCTATTTCATGTACGTAAGTGTGTCGTCTACATTATTAATCAAAATACATAGATGTAATTGACTAATCATTTCAATTTCATACTTTATAAATTGCTAACAATCAAACAAACCTATACAACTTTGTAAAAAAATGATCGGTGATATGCGCATCATTCTAGCCAAAATCTAAGCAAGTGCTGTACCCGTTCATGCAGTTCAATGTTTGTTTTAATAGTTGTTGTTTACCCGAGTGTTGTTTTGACAATTTGACGAGTATTTTTTCATGCTGTTTGTCAATCAGAGAGACAGTTACATTAATTACTTCATGTCATGAATAATCATATGCAAATTGACTTATCTTACAACCGAATCAGGATACCTTATTAGACTTTATTTGTTGCAATTTTACATTGAAGGTAGAAATCCTTGTTTAACCTTTATCCAAACCATCCAATTTTATCCTTATGTGCATTTGTGCACATTTTTTGTTATAGTCAATTATTTCCATTTTCCACTAATAGATAGATCATGTTGTTTTAAAATCATATTGTTTTATTTTGGTTTGATTAACATTTTCATAGTGTTTGTTAGACTACTCGGTAAGTCAATCATTAAATGCATTCAAATAAAGCCCATTTGTTGATTTTGCCCGCTATGTAGGCCTATTGATTTCAACATATTTCTTGATATTCGTCGCATGATTAAGAGGCTCGGATAGTTAGGTCATTCGTTTAAAATTCATACTATCAATTTCGCATGTAAACCACCGTAGCCTACTATTTTCGTATTTTCTACGCATGTATAAGCTCACGTATAGCCAATATTCATATTTTTAAGGCCGCAGTAGGACTACAGACCCAATTCTATTGTATGAAAAATCAACAGTCATAAACGACCATGGATTTGACAAATAAAATTGATGTGTTACATAGGCATGTATTGGTTTTAAATTCGCATCTGCAAGTTATCACTCAAGCTCACTTGAAGGGCTAGGTATAAGATAGCTTGAAGTAGGCCTCTAAGCGTAGTATAGGCCCTAGTCCTTTGGTAACACGTGGTCACCTACAATCTTGGCATTGATATAGGCTAGGGATTGACCCTATCATCAGACTTAGGAAATTAAGATATCAGCGTGTTATGGACTATATCATCTTATGCTCGATATTATGCCTGCGCGAACATGTCTTGTGAGGCATGAATAGCCTACTGCATAGCATATATACCAACTTAATAGGACTATTTAAGGAATTTTGAGTTTTACTGCTTTGTCGGGGAGGTCAGGTAGCTTGACACCCCGTCGGGGAAACACGACACCTCGTCGGGGAAAACCCTGGCGCCGCCCCTGCCTGTCAAATTTTTGCAGACAGATCATTGTTGCCATCTAAATGACAATTTGCTGACGTCTTGTATATCTATTCTACAATATCAATTAATCATTACAGTCCGATTGAAAGAAGGCCACAATTACATGCACATTGTTACTGTGATTCATGCTGAACTCATAAGCTATATTTCCATTATTTTTTCTCAATGGATGATTAAGTGTAATGTAGAAAGGCTCTAATTAAAAGGCGGTCCAGACAAAAGTATTGCTCTCCAGGTTCTTCCTATTGAATTCTATATTTACAGTGTAAGATGAATACTATTATGAAGATATGTACTTTTTTATCGGCCCGTAGTGCCAGTCGATTTAGTCTCATCATTTGAAAGATAATATATGTTATTAGTTAAGCGACATTACTGCGTTGATGATCTTTGTGGCTAGTAATAAAAAATGCATAATACAATATCAAAATTGCCCGATGCAACAGTACACCGTGCGGTTTTCAACATTGTCATGCACTTCAGTGACTAGAGAAATAGACTAATAGCAATGCGTTGTTGTGCTAAGAAGTTCACACAGCAATCGAGTCCGCGTTGCGGAATAGATAGCTGTGTTCAGTTTTCGGACAACAATTCTACACAGTTTTAGACTTCTCTCAGAAGCCATGACTGTTCCATTGCTAAATGGTCAACCAAATTCAAATTTTGATTTGCCACATATTCATTAGACAGGTGCCTTGAATTCTTCATTCCTTATAGAATGCGTAAATCGTGCAAAGAAAAATGGTTGGAGAGGTTCAATACATTTCTCAAAATCACAAGCTGAAGGCATATTTCAATTACCCAGAACAGAGTAGAAAAAATTGATTGGAAATATTCTTAAAATGTTCTTAGTCACATTCCCATACATCTAAGTATTACAGAACAAGTAATCCAATTATTAAATAGTGTTAGAATTCATAATGAAAATAACTTTATTTCGCTAGATGTAGAACAATTACATACTAGCATCTCAATACAGTTAGGTATCGAATATAGCACAAAAAGTTTAGAACAGTGCTGTAATCTAAGTGACACATTTGGTCTTATTATTAAGCAAATAGAAAAGTTGATGACGTTTGCATGTTATAATTACGAGATAAGGTACAATACGATATGTACAAACAAATCAAAGGAATACCCATGGGTCGCACATTTTGCCCAAGCATTTGCAGTGATTTTCATGAGTCATATAGAACAATTGGCTATTCAGAAATTAAGCTTTTATCCGTCCCTCGATATGAGATACATCGATGATATCATCCTTGGTCCAATACAGTATAATAATGACATACTGTCCCATATAACAGAATTCAATAAACTCAACAATTTACAATTGAAGCTCACAACACAATGGACTGGTTGCCTTTCTTAGATATAAAAGTAAAATAATTAGCAATGAAGTTCAATATGCGTGGTACCACAAAACAGACCATTCCGATATAAACTTAAGGGCTCTTTGGTGCCCATTAGGGGTGGCCGTAAAAAACTTTTTTTTTAATTTTTAATTTTCCCTATCATATTTTTTTGACAAATTATGCCAATATGACCATAACATTTTCAAATCGAAAATTAAATTATATTTGACCCCCGCACATTCAAATTTTGAATTTCAAATTTTGATTTTATTCAAATATTTGAATATTTTTGAAATTACCTTGAAGAAAGTTTTCCCTGGGTCCAAAGTGTTCAATTACATGTAAACAAACTTCCTTGCAAATATGATTAGTTTTTATACACGTTTAACCCCAGCACCAGAGCTTCAAAATTCATATATTTTCTGTATTTTAACCATTTTTAGTCTTTTGTCGTGTAATTAATGACAGTACAAAACGTACTACTTAACTTTTCCCTGTCATAGAATTAATGAGTAAGTGTCGAATAAGCGTCGAGAGAAATGTGAACTTAATCCTAAGTCATTTGACCCCAGCACATCACACATGAAAATTGAAACTATTTGAGCAGAATTCTCTTCATAAGTATTCATTCAGAAATAAGAATTCAACGCTGATGTTGATATAACGTTTGATATACGAATATTGGTCTGTTAAATTCATTCGTTTAACAGGTGATCGTTTAATTCACAACTTCTGTCTTCCAAAAGGTCAACATTGCAACTTCATGTCTGAATAAAATATTTTGTTTTGCATTTGTCTAATTGACATTTACGAATAATATTGACAATCATCAACAAAAGCAGACCTGAATGGTTCAGTTATCATGATTACAAAGTAGGATAATATGTAAGATCAAAGGATTTCATTTGTAACACGATACGATACCACCGAATTAAAAACAACAGATGTTATTACGTAACACTAACTTTGATTTGGCATTTCGAGTTGTCGTGAAGACGTGACTCACGCAGTAACTTATATCAAATAAGGTTTGGTAACTAGCGAGACCTGGCAATTTACTTGAATTATTTCTTTACTTGAGGAATTATGTTTCGATCGCAATGTACCTACGAATTCTTTGTGAAATCAGCGGAATTACGAATTGATAATGCTAATGTACTTCCAACTGTTTTAGACTGCATGCGGCACTTGATATATCTACGCGAACAGAAAACAAATGGTACAACAAATACTGATAATGAAGCAAGAAGTTGTGCACGAAGAGTAATGCAAATTTGGGAGAAGGCAGGAATACCAACTGTAACTTCAGAAACGAGACTTGCAGCAAGAATCAAAGATATATTCGACACTAGCAAAAAACTGAAAAAGATACCTGTCGAAAGACGCAATATTGAAAAAGTTATCAGAGAATTTGAAGCGCACAAAAATGATCTTTCAAAACTACTCGACATTTCAGCATGTAAATGCAAGTCGAGAGTAACTTGTATATGTCCTAAAACTGTCAAAGTTCCCGAATGTGAGTGGGAATTTCTATGTGATCATCGAAGCAAAAGAAAAATGGTTATATCGATTGTTGACAGAAATGAAACACAAAGAAGGATGAAGAGAAACATAAGAATTGCTAAAGAATGCGACAGAAATGAAAAGGCTCTCTCATCGTCATCGTTTGTCATTAGTGAAGAATTTGAAGAAGGGTTTGAAGAATATGAAAAACACACTTTACCTGAATCTCAAGATGAGGATTTCGAATTGCCAGAAAATCCATGTGTATCAACATCACTTCCAAGAGGTAGAAATTTACAAAAGGTGTCAATGATTGCTGACCGATATTTGATAAGCGACACAGCTGCGGCAGCTCTTTGTTCAGCAACTCTTCAGGATATTGGGCATGACAAGATAGTAGATCGCAATAAGATCCGTCGTGAAAGAAAAATGTCCCGAGAAAATTTGCCCCCAGGATCTGATGAGGAAAAAATAAAAGCCTTATATTTTGATGGGCGAAAAGACGACACCTTGATTGATGGAAAGTATATAACAAAAGAAGAGCATTTTGTTTTAATTTCTGAACCTGGCACGAAATACATTGGTCATGTTTCCCCTGTATCTGGGACTGCGAATACTATTGTGAATTCTATTACGGACTATTTCGACGAGAATGGCATCGATCTAAACAATCTTCAACTGGGTAAGTTGGAAAATTTTCCGTTTCATTATTACCGGTATACCCAGTTGTAAAGATAGTCATCGGTCTTTAACATTCTAATTTACAAATTACTTCAACAAATTTTCTAAAGGATTACTGTATATATCGGTAATATGAATTCAACTATTTATGTTTATTTACACTTTCGTAAGTGAAATTAGAAGCTGAGATAACAAATTTAAGTTATCATTTGCAAGAGTATGATATTTTTGGTTTTGTATCGGCATGAATCTTATGAAACTACATGTAATGTATAGACCTAGGATAATTCGTAACATTATTATATTTTTTTCGATTAAGCTGTTCGTCACTCTCATTACTTTCATATTTTTTTCAGTTGGATGTGACGGGACAAACGTAAATACAGGCTGGAGAAATGGTGTAATCACTTTGCTCGAGAAGAAACTGAGAAGACCTCTTCAGCATGCAGTCTGTCTACTTCATATAAACGAATTACCACTGCGCCATTTAATAATTGCCATGGATGGACCGACAACTGGTGTTAGCAGTTTTTCGGGACCCATTGGAAAGGAAATTCAGACTTGCCACGAAATGGAACCGGTAAGTTTTGAAGCAATCAAAAATTCAAATTTTCCTTCTGTACCAGAATCAGTTATTTCAAAACTCTCTAATGATCAGAGATACATTTTGGAGATCACTTATGCAGTAATGAATGGCTCAGTATCAGAAAGATTGAAAAAATTGAAGCCGGGACCAGTAAATCACTCGCGATGGCTGACTACTGCATCACAAATATTACGCTATTATGTTTCGGTTCGATCACCATCAGTTGCACTTAAGCGTATCTCATTTTATATTGTTCATATCTACGTTCCAATCTGGTTTTGCATTAAAAAGAATGAATTGATTCATCATGGTGCTAAGCATTTTTTAAAACTAGTTTCACTCTGTAACAGTTTACTTACTGCAGATGAAAAGTCAGAGGTATTTCCAGTTCTCAAACAAAATGCGTATTATGCGCATAGCGAAAATATTCTCGTCTCTATGCTATCGGAAGAGAATTTAGAAATCAGAATGAAAGCATATGATATAATCCGTAATGATCGAGCCATTCGTCTTGATCCTGATGTGCCTGAAGATCGGACATACAAGAATCCTGCCATAACTTGTCGTGAATCAAATTATGATGACATGATTCGACAAAATGAAATGCTTTATCAGCCGCCGGTTGTTCGAGATATTCCACTCAACATCTTGCGTATAATGATAGACGGTGGTCCCATGGTTTTTGATTTTCCATGTCATTCTCAAAATGTCGAACCTATCGTTCAGTGCCTTTCTAAAGTGTCGCTAAAAGTTTCTGGAGCCCTGCGCCGTGATGGATATATGCGCACAACTTTGTCAAGTCGAAGTGTTATGCCTTCCTTTAAAAGTAAGTGTGATTTTAACTAATAACTGTTATAAACTAATGCACTTATGTCACTGTGTTCAATATAGTTAAACACTCAGTTCAAAACTTATACATTTTCATGTGTGATGTGCTGGGGTCAAATGACTTAGGATTAAGTTCACATTTCTCTCGACGCTTATTCGACACTTACTCATTAATTCTATGACAGGGAAAAGTTAAGTAGTACGTTTTGTACTGTCATTAATTACACGACAAAAGACTAAAAATGGTTAAAATACAGAAAATATATGAATTTTGAAGCTCTGGTGCTGGGGTTAAACGTGTATAAAAACTAATCATATTTGCAAGGAAGTTTGTTTACATGTAATTGAACACTTTGGACCCAGGGAAAACTTTCTTCAAGGTAATTTCAAAAATATTCAAATATTTGAATAAAATCAAAATTTGAAATTCAAAATTTGAATGTGCGGGGGTCAAATATCATTTAATTTTCGATTTGAAAATATTATGGTCATTTTGGCATAATTTGTCAAAAAAATATGATAGGGAAAATTAAAAATTAAAAAAAAAGTTTTTTACGGCCACCCCTTATAGTCAGTAGATGACGCAAGTCAGACAAAATGACGCCAAGTTGGACATTTTGACGCAGTCAGACTTTTTGACGCAAATGGACTTTGTTCCGCACGCTCGCATCTCACCAAATTTGGTGTACAGGTGAATTTTGCTGAGATGTATTCAGTACATGCTTTCAATACTTTCCGCCGGTTTCGGTTTCGGAGACTCCAGATTTTCGTTCTTACTGACGCAAGTCATACTTTTTGACTCACGACGGTATTCTGACACGTTGGACTATTAGACGCAAGTCAGACGTTTTGACGCATATTGAATATTTGACTCACGATTGCATAATAAGTTGGAGTGGAGAATCATGCATTCATAATCGCGATCAACCATCACAGAGTAAGTTACAAAATGTCTCTACCTCTTCATATAGTTTAGGCTTGCATGCAAATATGGCCTGGTAGAATCAGAGGGACTGGTTGACGAGGTCCCCTTAGAATTTATTATTCAAGATAGTCAATAAATACGCTACCATAATCTAATTGAAGTGGGTAAATTTCAAGGTGCCGAATTCCATGACTATATAGTAGGGTGACCGCCTGTCTTGCATAAATGCATCATATTAAATCGAGAAATTAATTTTTTCCAATATATGTTAGACACTGATGATAGAGCACTAGACAGATTTGGCAAATAACTCTTAGCAATTTTTAGTCGTCACTTAGCGACATGCAGAAATTTTGCACAAATGCAGTAAAAACAGAAAATGAAAACTGCGTCAACATGCTCAGGGCAAGTTGCCATACAAATCCTAGAATTATTCATCTTGATCAAATGGTCACCTTACACAATAATGTAACCATAATTTGGCAGAAGTTCTCAAAGTATCAATATTCAATGGTCTACAAAATATAAAAATATTTGTATAGTTTCTGGGTGCAGAAAATAAACAAATGGGTAGTAAAACTGCCCTGTAAGTCTCATACGATTTCTTAAATGTTCTGTAGTCACAAGTGTGACATTTTAAGCTAGGCCTAATTTTCAGTGTCGACTCGTGCGCGAATCCAATCTCCACTTATTTGTCACCTTGAAAAAACGCTTCTTCAGGGAAAGAATTTTGCCACGTCACACTTGTGAATTTTGCACAATAACATTCCCATAGCAAAATCTCTACAGCTGAAATCAATACAAATCATGAAAAATTGACAAAACTGCAATCTTAAGAGCACACATGAGCCTCAAGCAGAAAACTGTGAAAATGACCCTTTAGTTTAAGATGATGAATTGATACGCATACAGTAACACCGTGGGCAAAAAAATAAAAAAAGTGCCGAACTACTCACTACGAAAAACATAGATTCTATCTGCAATTTACAAATAGTGCTATGAATTGAATATTAAGGCCTATACTTTAACAAAGCTAGGGGACATCTCTGTCAATTAAGGTGCTTTTATTCGACATTCTTCTCTACAAGGTCACTTTGTTAACAGCTTGCCCCGGTCCACCTTATCATTCTAATGCTTATGAAACAAAATTTCAGCAATATCTTAATTGAAAGTCCATTTCCAGCCCCAATGCAAAGTAGCTGCATGCTATAAAATAGTGTCATTTCTATAATGGCGTTTACCACAATTCACGTTTTTGCAGTTGCTTCAATTACATATAACTTTTGGAAAGCGTGTATGGGCATGTTTCGCCTGTCTGTTCATTGGAATTTAAGTGCAACATAAAATTGTCAACATCCTACTGCTACGAATATAAGCCTTATATGCATAGTGTCAAATAGGTACATGTATATTCGCATTTTCAGGAACGGACAAGAAAATAATTTCATACTATAATACATTTCTACTATAAATTTATATTTTGCTTCAAATGAAAAACGGCTATATAGCAGTGAGCTTATAAAACACAGTAAAGTCATCGTTAACACCAGCAAATAATCTATAAATTAATTCATCGATTTATGTAATACAATTAGCTTGATGCGTATGTACACAAACTTGGTTGTAGAGAAATATGGACCGAAAGGAAGGATGCTTGTCAAGAAGCAGTCAACTAGCGGCATAGGAACGAAGCAGCATTTTAGGTATGAGTTCTTGAAAAGGATCTTCTCCATTTCACATAGGCCTGCGCCGTGAAACAGATTTTGAAGCTGCATTTTGCTGTCGAAAGCATAGAGCAAATTAGTGTTTTGCCTACCTCTTAGAGTAGCACATAATTTGATTACAAATCAAAAAGCAGACACCAGGAGAATAACATTGAATACAAATGGTGCAATGCTTGAAATATATCTAGGACTGTGAAATTGGAGTTGCCGTAAATCACAGATGTACATCATTTAACTTGAGACAAATGTGGATCTAGGATAACTGAACTTTATTTTCCTCACCGGTGTTATATTTTCTAAGAGAAAAAATAGCACTGCTTTCAAATGGTAAATATGCTTTAAATCAAATAGAGTGCTTTATTATCATACTCTAAGACAATAAAGCACTCAGACTTTCGGTCGAAATTGAAATTCGGTCGTATTGAAAGATACATCATTTTGAGCAATGACTTGTCTCATGTCATTGTAATAATAATGGATATGGCTTGCGGTTTGAATTTTAGCCTGAATGAGGGTATAGCCTATGCATGTACTTTTTCATGTACTACGGTATCATCAGCCCGTCTCTATTTCTTCTTTCATCTCTTAAAAAGGATTCGTTATTTACACCAAAGTATAATTTGTTAGGAGAATTTTTCCCATTGCTTCATAGTTATCAAATTCATCTAGAGGGATAAAATCGACACTGCAGCGACTGGCTCATCAATTTCTCTGAGCATCAAAGTCGAAAGTCCTGATTAATAGACTGTGCTTGAGGGCATTTCGGTGAGGGCATCTGAAGAATCCTTCTTCGGGATAGTGTGGTGCATCAAGTAGATTTGTACTTACATGTGTGTTAGCTGGGAATTCCGATTTGGGACAATACCATAGTACCTGCAGTATTCTAGTTGAACGTAGTTGGTAGACTACATGTTTAGGCCTACTTGCTTTTCATCTTATTCCATTTGTTTCCAGTCTTCATGGATTGTATTAGGCTTACATCCTTCGCTATAGCTTTGCTGATGATGCTTCCCATTTTCTGCCGTCCCAAATTGACGTCTCCCATTTTTGTTTGATCTCGCTCGTGCAGATTTCGAGAGATTTTTGAAAACCTAAAAGCTTAGAAAAATCTGTATTTTGGCTGGGGAGGCCTGAATTAATGGCAACATTTTGATAACGTTGGAGAGCTAATAATACTATTATCATTGTTCTACGATACTGTAATACTAATATAGAACTACAATAATAAAGTTCTATAAATAACTACCTATAATACTAATTATTGTTTTTGGAATTCACACTGTATTTGATGAATACGATTGTCGCAAACAGACGATGAACCAAAAGTACATTGAGGTATCTTCTTAAAGAATTTATTGGCTATAAAATTGTAATAAAAACTATGTAGGCTTACAGGACCGACGTTTCGTGTATTCACGCTTCTTAAGGGGCAAAAAAGCTAAAAACAATCAACAGAAAGTCAGTAGAGCGTCAGGAGGGACAAGCATAGTTATTTACGCAGTGGGTCAAAGAATTCTACCCTTACAATAATTGGTCAAAATCTTTTGCAGAAGTTACCAGAAACATAACGTTATAATGATTTTTTGTTTTGCTTCATCTTCGAATTGACAATTTTATTATAGAAGAGTAGAAGTGCATGCCTCACGACAATTCTCTGAAGAAGGTTTACTTAAATAAAACTCGGAATCATTTCAACTACTGGACCCTATTATGTGAGCCTAAACATTCTTTTTGCCATTCCATTACAGCCGGGAGCATTCACCATCCATCTTCTCGTTCCCATTGAAAATGGCATTAAGGAGATTCCTATGTTTCACAATTATGATTAGTAGATATCTCAAGCTTGACATGCTTTAATGTTCTGAGCTGCATGGGCTCTGTAGAAAATTATCATTGATTTCAGTCATTTACAGATCAAAATCTTGGATTTTTGATGTCATAGATTTTTAGATCAGTAACACTGCATATACCTTTCAAATGATCAGCCTAAATCGTCTGGCGCTACGCGTCTTCAGTGTTACTTCCTTTCGAGTGACACAGAGCGGTCGAATACATGAATAGGCCTAATCCATTGCTATGGTCTGATCGCACAAGTTCAAAGATCACTAGTTGCACAGAAATAGTCAAACAGCCACAACGAGATTCTGCTAGGAGCAATGCCGAAAATGAGACTTTTACAGAATGAAATAAGCCTACCACGAAGCTGCCCATCTGTCGAGTTCTATCCGGTTCCTTATCTTGTCAGATACGATCAAAGAAAAACACATTTCGATGCAATAGGACGAAGATTTTTTATATGCAGTTTCTTCAGATCATTTTCTATGCCCGCAAATCTGTCTGTGAGGCTATTCACATTCATATTTGGCAAGCCTCCTAATGTTGAAAAATACAAGCATTTTCAGTAATTTTTCATGTATACCTCAAAGTCGGTAGTTTTGAATCCTCATGGATGCGCTGGTGTATCCACTGGATTAAAAATTACGTTGCTTGAGGCTTGTCGGCATCTCTGTTATTTTTGTCTGTTTTTTCTGTTACTGCATGAATTGCTTGAATGAATGTTTTTAGTTGTGTGTACGTGCAAGTAGGTAAGATGTGAATCGTCATTCGGCTTTCAGTCAAAAACTGTGCCAGAAGCCAGTGGATCCCCGGATTGTATAGATTACAATTATCTGTCCGATCTGAGGATTAGTTGGTTTTTCGATTGTTCATCATTTGCGGATAGCTTCACGCATCGAATGTATAACCAACGAATATCGAAATCAAATACTAGATGACAGCGTAGGGATAGCAAACTGATATTCAATAATGATATATAATTTTCTTTAAGCAGCATTTTTAAATTAAATCAAAAAAGTTATCAGTTAGCCAAACTGCTGTATTATTATCCAATCTTACTAATTTTCACCGATATGACGGCCTGTTCACGTAAAAAGGATTTTCAAATTACATCTTAAATAAAAATCAATATATCAATGTCTGATAAGTTGAACATTCATCTTTGTTATTGAGGCTTGGTTTCATAGATTTTATTAATATGGCCTCTCTGAAACGTAGGTTAATGCTGTTAGTATCAAACGCTATGATTTTGACTGTAAACGGGAAAGCTATGTTAGGAGAGCAACTTAGGTGATGTTTGAGTACACTTGAGTCTTTGTTTGTGGCATGTTCTTTAATGCGTGTATGGAGTGAACGGACTGCACTCCCGATATAATTGCTTTTACACGTTTTGCATGTTATTTCATACAATACCATAGCTCTCAAACAGATGTTGTTGTCAGCAATAACGCACTGATTCAATTTACACTTATGTTTGTAATGTGATTTTCTATTTACGAATGGCTTTGAGAAAATCACATTCCAAACATAAGTGTAAATTGAATCAATGTGTTATTGCTGACAGCAACATCTGTTTGAGAGCTATAGTAGTGTATGAAATAACATGCAAAACGTGTAAAAGCAATTACACGTATATCGGGAGTGCAGTCCGTTCACTCCATACACGCATTAAAGAACATGCCACAAACAAAGACTCAAGTGTACTCAAACATCACCTAAGTTGCTCTCCTATCATAGCTTTCCCGTTTACAGTCAAAATCATAGCGTTTGATACAAACAACATTAACCTTTCAGAGAGGCCATATTAATAAAATCTATGAAACCAAGCCTCAATAACAAAGATGAATGTTCAACTTATCAGACATTGATATATTGATTTTTATTTAAGATGTAATTTGAAAATCCTTTTTACGTGAACAGGCCGTCATATCGGTGAAAATTTGTAAGATTGGATAATAATACAGCAGTTTGGCTGATAAAACTGATAACTTTTCTGATTTAATAGCAAACTGACATCAAAGTCGCGATTGCTACATATCCATTGTTAACAAAGGGATGCCAGGCGGATAACCAGAAAGCACAGCCGATAGCACGGATATCCGTCAAAAACAACGAACCAGATATCGGTTGGATATCAAACATATCCGCTTATAAGATACGGATCTCCTTGGGATAAAAATTTGTTATCCGCGGAGATAGACTGGATATCCAAGCGGCTCCTGGCGTAGAAATAATGGTGTGCATCCGTTCAGCCGTGAATCCGTGGATATCCGAAGAAACTATAAGATGCTGATCGGGTATCCGTTTGCTCGGAGGGGTGCGATTTAAAGAAGGCGACATGCAGTGCTTCAGCATCATCATTGTGCCTAATTTAGCTATGGTACAATGTAGACGAAGGTAGACAGTAATGTTTTCTCGTAATGATGATATCTGCACATGCATGTGACAGATAGTTTAGAAGTCTAATTATCGTATGTCTACATGTGCATTCATACCATTGCTGCCCACTGCGATTTCTTGTTTTTTTAGATTCTCTCATTTTCTAATCCCAGCATATAAAAATATCTTTAAGAACCTCAGAGCCCTATCGAATGCTTAGAGTGAATTTTGGTAGCCTATTTTGGCTTCAATTCATAAATAACAATATCAAGAAAATAACAAAAATCATTGAAAACCATAGCCTGAAAGGGAAGTGACATCTGCTGATATCCTTCTATTCTTGTTCTTTGTCCTGTTCATATTTATTATTGTTGTCAAGCTTTTCCTCAAATTTTTGCTCACTTGGTGTGAGGCCTATAAATGCTCTGCTGTTATATCGCTTTACAAAGATCTTATTGACAATAGGTCCATTGCTTTCGGATATTGTAACTTCCATACTGTGCTCCCCTCCACATCCTTGCTAAATTCACATTCCAAAAATTAGACCTAAACAATTTCTCAGTTTCAATTCCACTAGTCCTGCCTTCAGTTTCATGCATTTTCAAGGAATGACTTGCCTACTTGACGATCCCGTGAATAAACCAAAGAATGTAGGCAAGGCCTACTATTCAGGCCATGCCGTTGCCCTCCTGACAAACAGAGTGTCAACTTTTCGGTCTCATTACTTGACATGAGATGGCAATTTTGTAATTGATCGATTCGAACATTCTGCAAATTATATTTCGATTACGATGAATGTTCCAGATGACAGAAAATTGCCCCTGCGATTAGCTCATTTATAGTGTGATGATCATTGAAACTTAATAAAGCAAATTATCTTGACAAATAATTCTAGCAGTGGATAACATTGCATTGGAAGAAAGCATGATCGCCTTATTTCTGTTATGCAAAATTTACCATGAACCGCTGTCTGAACTTAGATTGTAAATCTTGGGCATCATTTGATATAGGCCTATTTGATTCCATGTTAGCTTATTCTTTTGAGATAAGCGCTTTATTCGATACATAAAATTGTTGAGAGAACTTCTGTCCGTATATTTAGATATGAATATACCGCATTGCATTATCGATCGTTTTTGAGTCAAATATACCAAATGCGTCAAATTGTTCGGACGAGTCAGGAAGTTTTCAGAATTTGTTTCATGATTTTGAGTCAAATATACGAACTGCGTCAAAAAGTCTGACTTCAGTTTTCATTTACGTCAGCTTGAGTCAAATATACTTCTTGCGTCTAATATACCATTTGCGTCATAAAGACCGACTTGCGTCACGTCACGTATCTGAAGTGACGAATTCAGTTGGTAAAAATGGTTTTCTGCGTCAAATTGTCCGACTTGCGTCATTGAAAATCTCCTAGTGCCCAATCATGTTAAAAGGAGTTTTATTAATAACAGGTTAAAATATCTAAGTAATTCGCTGTACCAATGAAATTATGCGAAAAGGAAAAGTTAGCGAATTTATTGACATCTAAATTAAAAAATGGCTACCAGACCAAGAGATTCAAAAAAGAAAATGAACAAAAGTAAAAGTAGAGATGAAACTGTAAACCAAAATAATTACTATTTTACAGTTCCATTTATCAGTGATTGATGTGATAGAAAAATTAATAAAGCTGTTAAGAAAATTGACTTGCTTATTACAGTTATTAATGAATACGGTAGACAGACCAAATAACCAAATAAGCAAAAATAGGCATTTCTCTAATACTTGTAGCTGTCAAGTCTGTCAATGCTTACATAAGTATTATAATGACAAATACATAGAATATAGGTGCACGTGTAATAAATGTTGAGAATGTTATATTGGCAAGACTGCAAGATATTGGCAAGATGTCTGAAGAGAGCACAGCCATGCAATTACTAATAAGTCTACATCCAGCGCTCTCTATGACCAAATGACCATATTAAAGAAAACATAATTATCTAGGCAGCACCGAGGATTTTCAGGTCGATTTCATTGCTAAGCTGACGAGCACTCAAGACACAACATTCACTGAAGCAAAAGCTATTACATACTTGAAGCCAACAATCAACAGAAGAGATGAAATATCTTGCTACAATGTGCCCTCTCACTTTGATCACCTCACATTCAACAAACAATGCAATTCTTAATATCATTCACTTCTTTATAAATCTTCACACCGAATATGCAGACCGCCATTTGACCATCGACCGTTAAGAAGGCGCTGGACGCCGAAGGGCCGTCATGCTGTGCGAAGTGTAACTTCATTGTTTTTACTTTTGACCAATATAATTATTTCGAGTCAGATACTCTCTTTACTTTCCTGTGAAATATATCTTGACCCACCAACTTGTCAATAGCTTTCAATCATTCTTCGATATTTCAATTCCTCGCTATTTTTGAAGAATATTGAATAAAATGCAAGTACATGTAATTTCGGAAACTGGTCAATGGTAACTTAGAACCTCTTCAATTGGCTGCTCTTTTTTGTCCAAAGCTTAAAGACGTTGAAAGAACTCATCCACAGGTGTTGAGATCACAATACTAATTGATGCAATGGCATCTGATCTAATATGACGTACATTAGCATGAGCCTATTACCATCAGAGATTGCGAATGTGAACATATAGCATGTTAATACATAGTAGTTTTCCACGTTATTTAATGCATCTCTTAATTGCTGAATTATTTAAAGTATCTACTCTATAAATTCTTTGCCATCTGTAGCCTATTCTGAAAGTCTTTTGATGTTGCACTGTATTTCTCTGTTGTGAAGACAAACATGCATTATTTACGTTAATAAGGACTTTTAAGATCTTGAAGGTAGGGTATCTATCTTCTGTTATAAATGTTCGGAATTCAATGCAAATTTAGTAAAGTACTAGGAAAATTCAACAAACTTATTACGTTTCTTTTAATCATATTTTGCCAAGTAACTCTTATCATGATTATTGGTAGTCACAACCAGAAAATGGCAAAAAGTTGCATTGACTAAATTGCTAAGTCAGTGGCGAACAAAACGTCCGCGTTTTAATTCCTTCTTTTAAAAAACGTGACATGCACGTGCAGTATACGTCTATAGCAAAGAAGGCTCAGCATCGATACTTTTTTCGAAATCACTAAAAATACAACATCTGAAAACATCAGGAAAAATAGAATGAACCGAAGCAACGTCACGTTACCGCAATCTACAAATTACTGTGATGAGGGTCAGCATCCTGTGCATTACTGCATTTCAGGCGGTATCTGTGTATGCTACCAGAACGCACGAAAAACTTTTTCGGAGAGAACGCTGGATATATCTTGAATTTCTAGACTATGAGATTTCTACACTGTAAACTGTACGATGCCAAAGCTACTTACGAAGGCGGTGTACAAAACGAGAATAACAAAATGTACGAAAGCGCTATTGCTCGTGTTCAGACACTACGAAATTGATTAGTTTTCCTATTGGATGATTAAGACAATCGTACATTTTGTTATTCTCGTTTTGTACACCGCTTTCGTAGTCAAAATCAGCCGGTTTCGTGCTCTACAGTTTATAGTGTATAAGAGTATTAGATGGATCATGGCATATTCACTATGAAATTCCGAGATTCCTGTCGCGGCAAATGAGATTTTGTGGCCCTAAACGGATTTATAAACTTGAATAATATATTTTCGTCACTTTTTACATTTTTTCTCATCATCCGGAAATGCATCGGTAACTTAATGATATATCCTTGACTTTCAAAAAATGTTTCAATTTTCTCAATTACAAATTTGAAGTTTAAATGAACTGAATTGATAAATGAAATTGAATCATGTTCTTCTGGTTGGATAAATCATACTGCATGCTTAAAGATCATTCTTCTTTATCTGCTGCGACTAACATTTGCAGATAGAATTAATCAGTTTCAAGTAAAATACATAAAAATGTCAAAGATTCGGTGCACAGGGCCAAAAACCGGTTGTCGCAAAAGGATCGTTGCACCGATGCGCCGCGCAGAGTTGCTTTCTAAATTGTTTTCCATATTAACATGAAACAACATCAGCAAGGAATTTCGAAATAGTCTCTGATCAATGCAGCAAAGGTGGCTTTGTTTTGTGAAATTGATTTCTTCAAATTATCATTTCCAACAGAGTCTTTCATCTTTTATCTTCCAACAATTGGCGGAATCAGAAAAAAGATCCTAGAATGTAGATTTAAAATTGTTCCTAGAGCGTTCTTTCAAAATGTACAAAAACATCTAACATGAGCATTTGCAATATCGCAACGACAAAAAAGATGCAATAATTAAAAGATAAAAAGAACTTTTTGTTAATCCTATCACTGCTGCGGATGACACATGCCCTGGGAGTCTTGATGCTAGAGAGCGATAGAGAGAGGTTTACATTCTTCGATCAAATATTTAACTACAACATTTCAACATTTTTGACATGAAAATATCATCAAGGCGTCATAAACGTTTCAAAAACAACATTTTGTTTGACTTTTTTCGTGATCATAATACATTTATTCAAATTCGAAAATGCCTTTTCCTGGGGAAAGACCACTGTCAAATACTGCTTTTCTAACTTAGAAGGGATTTACTCTATTCCTTATGACTCCATTTCGACTATTAATAATAAGGGATATGCATGTTTCACATCATCCACGGAAGGAATGAATATAAGCTGTAATAATATCACAGAGTAAGTAAATTAGATAGAGTAGCAACTCAGTATTAATGAAATCCCTAATATGTATACAGTTTCGATTTTATTAAATGAACTCGAGTTGAATGAACAATTGTGTTTTGATACCAAATGTGAGATAAGCAAATGTTTGCAGTTTGAAAAGATTACCACGGAATTGACTGATCATGATAGCGATACGGAATGAAGAATAGTGTTTTACAGATCCTCCGTGTCATGACAGCCTTGGAGAGGCAATGTTTGTTAAATTAGCATTTCGATAGGTTGCTATTACTTTCATGCTCAGCCTCAAGTGTATTTTTCAAAGCGTGATCATATCGCAAGCAACCTGCCACTGGTAGAGCAAAATAACGTAATCAGAGACGATGATCAGAATTAACTTTAAAATAGGTTAATGGGTCCACCTTACTATTCAGATTCAAGAAATGTAGCATAAATTTAGTGAATTATGAAATCACGGCGATGAAAATTGAATTAAAAACTTTAAATTTCACCCAAGAAAGTACAATAAGATCTCGACTTTTCCATGAAGACTTTATTATAATGCGGCTCATAAAATCCCCTCGATAATCACGAAATTGACCAGACGCCCGGAGATCATAATGATTTTCAACAAAAAAGTGCAGGAAAAACTCCCCAAAGGTTACGGTCGTCGATGTATTGAAATTAAAATCGTACACGACAGATCTTCGGCGTCCAGCGCATTCGGTGGTCGATCTTACAATAAAACACGTTATGAACACGTCATATACTGCATCTTCACACGGCTTGCTTGCCTCATAACGTATTTTATTGTGAGATCGACCACCGAAGGCGCCGAAGATCTGTCGTGTACTATCCTAATTTCAATACATCGACGACCGTAACCTTTGGGGAGTTTTTCCTCGATAATCAGCTTCAATTCCTCTTAATTAAGATGCTTGTTAGTAAATGTTCATTCCTTTTGATATACAACATGCTTCATATTACTTATGTATTTTGTTCACGTCAATAGTATATATACGAGTACATGGAAATAATTTGAAAAAATTGGCTTTTTAAAAACTTCTCAAATATTTTTTTGAGACCGACGGAGCGTGATCTCCGCAAAAAACAGAATCTTTTGATATAAAATTTTCCACTGTATACAGATACTTTTTTGAGTTGACGCTCTACTGTATACTTAAGGTGCGTTTATAGTCTGTGCGAATCCTCGACGCACAGCTGTGCGTTCATAGTTTGAAAATTCAATTCACGTCGGAAAATTCAAATTCATAGATATCATGCCTTTGTTGATTCTGACGCACAGCTGAAATCAGAAGTTCACTACCACTGAACTTCTATTCGACTATTCTGTGCGTCTGTTCATTTTCTCTCTCATTTTGACATTGTACTGAGTGGGAGTCGTACCGTCATCATGGAAGCTGAAGGTGATCAAATCAATGAAACTCTTTTCGAAGAACTTCTAATACATTCTGTGCGAAATTACCTATGCATCTGGACTGTGTCTTCGAAACGGCATCATGACATCGAGGCTGCCAATAATATCTGGCATGAAATATCTCAGACATTTGGTAAAGATCCCGAAACATGTAAATCGCGGTGGAGAAGTCTTCGTGATACGTACAGGAAGAAGATCGAAAAAATCCCAAGTGGTTCTGGGAGGAGGAACTCCCGAAAATGGATTTGGTTCGAGAGCTTGAGCTTTTTGAAGGATTCTTTTACGAGTCGATTAGCGCTTCACACTTCAAATATTCCCGAAGCAAGCCAATCAGACTCAAATGTAGAAACTGTAAACGAGGAAGTAGCACAATCTACGGATCATGAGAATTCCAGGGTATGTAACGACACGACCACTGCTGAGTTCTCAACAACAAGAAAAAGAAAGAAGAGTGATTTGGAATGCGAGCTTTTTGATGCTCTCAGTATATGGAAGGATAAATGCAGAAACACTTCACTCGACGACGAAGATGAGACTTTTGGAAAATCCGTTTCGGCACAATTGCGAAAGTTACTATTCGGTATCAAAGCGCAAGCAAAATTGAATATTCAAAAGGTGAGTGCATTTACCCTAGTACTATTTTATAGTAGGACCTCGATTTAACGTTACATGTATTTTGATTTAAACTTATAGTTCGACCTCGATATAACGTACATAGGTCTATATAAACTCGATATTGCGTATGAATGTTTCAGCTAAAGTATAAAAGCGATGAGTTTTGGTAGGTTACTATAATCCTGCCATGAATACCGTAAATAGGTGTGATGAATTCTATACCCAAACTTAACCAATGATCAAAACTATACGATAATTTGTCCTACATGTTGTAGACGTTAGTAGGTTAGTATTAAGCAATGTAGTATATGTAAGAAGTCAGAAATTATAATACAATTATACAAGTTTTGGTCAATATTGAGTTCTTTCTTTAATGGCAATTTTCGATGCTGAAGAAGCAGCTCTCAATCAGCAATGTGGTGGTGGAATGATTGTGGATTTGTTAGCTATGTGTCAATTGCCTTGATGAAATGTTTAAGCATTTATCAAAACGGATGAAAGTTTTGTTTATTGAGCAAAATAGGGAAGTAGGCCTAAGCTATAAGTTCTTCTGACGATAGATTTTGATGGGTTAGACCTAATTCGGGATTCATTGAAAAATCTTTAGGGAAAGAAGGCTTAGAGTCGAGGGAATATAGGTCTGTGTATTTCTGACATGAGCTAGGATGTATGCATATAGCCTATTAAGTATAAAGTATTAAGTCTAGAGTTATAATTTTTGACATGGAGTGTCTTCAGGTCATTTCCTATGATGAGCATGCGCTTTTTTCATGCTTCTGATCGGCCATGCATGTGAGAATGTGGTTGAATGTTGATAGAGTTGCTCAAAATGTCTGTGTTTGCCGACATTAAGAGGCTCGCCAAATCTAAATGTGTTTAACTTTATAGACAGGGGTGCATGAACATGAAAGGAAATGACCTGAAGACATTCCATGCCAAAAATTGTGACTCTGGGCTTCGTACTCTTCGTTTAATCAGAGAAAACATAGAAAATTTCATTTTAGCCAAAAAACTGCAATCTCCGTCCCGTTGGATTTACATGTGTTTTTCTTTGACAAGAAGGGGAACTCACTAGAACTCGGCAGACGTGCCGATTCGTAGTAGTAGTAGGTATAGGGTGTGCAGCATTCTGTGAAAGTCTCACTTTCGGCCTCGTTCCCTGCAGAAACTCGCTCTGGCTGCCGGACTAGAATGTTTGCTTGTTGCTGTCTTATCTTTTTCTGATAATTTTAGTGAAATCAAGCGAAGTGACCCTATATCAGCAACATTGCACGTTTGCTCCGGTTGATTAGGTCTATGTTTATTTTTGAGTTGACGCTCTATCTACTGCATACTTACTCTATGGCTGAAGCACTTAATATTTTTGAGTTACCGATATGACAATTTTTTTAATAGGCACGAGACATTTTAAGATGCTATCTGGATTTAACAAGACGAATTTTTTATCAAATCACACAAAGATTGCGTTTTCTGAAACGATTGGTTTATGAAGATTCCATTTATCGGTTTCATCAAATAATATTGCTATTATTAGGACAAATAGTGTTGGTCAGTATTTAAATAGCTTTTGATGCAACTTCCATAATTATATAACATTTGCATAGATATGAAACGTGGGATATATTATTTGAAACAAAATGATTTGTCATTATACCTTTTGCCATAGTTCTTGTCTCAACCGGCACAGTTGTTGGCAATACAAGATTTCTACACGCTCTATGATCACTGCGTCATTCTCATATCTAATGGAAACATATGCACGTCATAGCATGGTCATGGCATTCATTTGACAAAGAGAGAATTCTAAGCCTTCAAAACTGGCACAGTTGTTGGCAAAACCAGCATACTTGTTGTCAATGAATAATTCGCTATAGAAAATTCGTCTCTATGATTGAGACTGTCTGATACAGTGAACCTGGACTACAAAAATTAGACCAATGCGTTTGAAAAAACAGGGCTGAGAATGGGCCGAGTAAACTGGCAGCGAGGTTGAAATCTTCGCTTCTTTTGAGTGCCTTTCCTGCTTAGTTAATTAAACTGACGCTTTTAAATGCGCTCTCCTATTGGGTTGTCATTATTATTGAGTGGATGTTTATTTTGTTTTATGGGTGTTTCTATGATGACAGTGAATGCTCCATGCATTGAATATTAATTTTGGACTTCTTAATGCATCAGTTGATTGCTTTTCGAGATTCATTGTCTGAATATGAAATCAAGGAACTAGTGGCATGACATGCATTTTCTCATCAGAACGCCGTCGAAAACATAGCTACCATTCGACAAAGACAAATCATACATTTTGTCAACGTTTTGGGTGGGGAAACATTGCCAAGGTTAGACGAAACCCAAATCTCATCAAAGAAACGATGGCTGGTGTGAGACTGTGAAACAAAAGGATGGTTCCTGTATATTCCGTTCAAGTTGTTGCTATACACTCCATAGTATCCAAAAAATTAGAGAATCAAGTGAGGATGATGGCAATCGATTATCTTGTGACTGACATTCATCTTAAAACTGGCAATGAAGGAGCGATTTGATAATTATTATCAAATACATGTGTCTCTGAATACTAGAATAAAAAATATTCAGAGGGAAAATGCTGCATCAAAAGTTATTTAATTATTGATCAACAATCTATTTGTCTTGATAATAGTAATACTATTTGATGAAAACGATAAATGCAATCTTCATAAACCAATTCTTTCAGAAAACGCATTTTTTGTCGACCCCTGTAGCAATAACTAAACTTACTAACCAGATTGCTAATCTGTGACGATGGAAAATCTGTGAGATAGAGAGATGAACAATACTGGGCACAAATTGTAAATTTTCCATTTCATACCCGACAATTTCTATGTACATTCAGGTAATGCGACCTGTGTTCCTGGACCTCAGCAAAGTGCATGACTTGCTTTTTTGCAAGACGTTCATGATTCTCATTGTACTATAGTTTTTCCTCGCTGTTCTAAATATAGCCTACATCTGTATTCTCTTTACAATGAAGCTACAGCTTCCATTTTATGATCTCTATCTTATAGATACATGTACATGTATATTCAGCATGATCATGTATCAAGTGCAATCGAAATGAAACTTGATGTCATTGATTGTACATGTAAATGGATTAAGCGAATCAATTCTATGTCAAATAAGTCCAGAAGATTATTCACAAACGGAAAAGAGTCGGTGAGAGGCTGTCGCCATGTAGGATTCAATATTAATGTGCGTGTCAGGTTGCGAGCGTGTCAGTTTCATGACCTTCAAAGGCCTATAAATGATTTTTTTGTGTTTTATCATCTTTGATTTTCACATAAAATATGACATTTTACTGCTTGGGAGTACTGTGTTTAGTTTTCCTTCAGCATGTCTTTTGGTATCAAATCGAATACCTTCGGTAAATCTGTGAAAGACATATGCGAGCAGAGTAGGAGTTCTGCCTTGTTGCATGTCTTTTGGATTGCCCCTTCCCAAATCTCTGTCTGTGCGTAGTAAAATATATCATTTGGATCTAGCCAGTCATTTAGTCGCTCATTTATGATTTTTGTACGAATTTTCTCCAGAAAGGATGATACATTGAAATGCAAAGGATCTATAGTTTGTCACTTCATCTCTATTGCCACTTTTGAAAATTGGAGCAATCCAGATATGCCCTCATGGAGTCTCTTCGTCATTTTCTAGCAAATTATTGAATAATATGTATAATGATATTTTTGCTAACTCTTCCGCACTACTTCTCAGAAATTAAAGCTCGACGAGTTTGTTTTCCTACCTTGTGGAAACGAACAGGGTGCATGATCACTGCAATACTTTATGCACTGTTATAAATTTTAACTTACTGCTGTATCTCGTGTATGAATTGATGCTCCAGACGAAAGTCTGAAAATGTCTGAAGCTTATTTAACCCTAAAGTTCATAGTGTTGCATTTTCGCAACATAGCATTCAGGTACTAGATTTACACATATATCCTCCGAATTTACATTTCTATGACCTGCGATCTTCTGAATTGTGATGATTCAAATGATTTGGGCCTCTTTACAGGTCCGTCGTTTGCTTTGATTTCCCACAATGCTTGTAAATGTGAAATTTCAATTAAATATTTTTTCGAGTTTTTATTCATTTCATATATTTTCATGCAGATACCTACAGCAAGCATGTCGGAAGCTGAAAATTACAGGTTATCTTATCAAAATATCTACAAACAAAATCCACACGATGCTGAATAATGAAACTTTAGTTGTACTTG
Source organism: Prostheceraeus crozeri (assembly GCA_907163375.1). Lineage (NCBI taxonomy): Eukaryota > Metazoa > Platyhelminthes > Polycladida > Euryleptidae > Prostheceraeus > Prostheceraeus crozeri. The sequence continues at coordinate 282,793 of CAJQUW010003743.1, forward strand.
ATTATGATCAAATTTAGGTTTGTTGCACTTTCGCAACAGTATGCAAAATCGCACTATGTTGCATTTTCGCAACAAACCGTAATTTGAATTTTTGTGCCTCATTAAAGCTTTCACATTGAAGGTAAGTTACAGTCTAATGACTCATTTATCGCTTGTCTAGGTCTAGTGCATTGGACGAGATATTTCCAACATCGTCATAAGCAGCTATCTATGCGTAAACTCCTCGTCTACCATTTTTTAATCACGTGACATGCGTCGGCAAAATACGCGAACAAATAAGAACTATATTATTATGTGCATTGACTTCTTCCTGCCAGAGAACTTAGCAATGCCGCTGGAGATCGGTGATTCGTGTGTAGTGTATTGGGGTGGTGCTTGGTGGCCAGCAAATATACTGAAAGTGAATCTACGATCTTATCACGTTACATTCCAAGGATTCGGAGCAGAATGGAACAAAACTTATCCTCGTCATCATGTCAAAAGAAAAGCCGCCGAGTCGGTTTCTATTCAGGAGATCGCAACAATGTCAACGACAGGAGATTTACCTGAAATTTCGGAAGCAGAAACTGATTTTGTTATTCAAGCTACGACTGAAAGTAGGCCTAATAATTGTGACAACAGCTTAGAAGAATACGATGTTGTTTCCAATGCTGATCAACAACCATCGTCATCGACTCAAATCAATGTCGCACTCATCAGTGATTCTGAAAACACAGGTGATACTTCTTCTGCACCAAACTCAGGTGATACCCCAACCACAACGTACTTATTTTCACCTCGTAAGTCTCAACGCCAACAAAACATAAGATTCTACGGCGACGTGAGTGACGTATCTTCAAATAGTGATTACTCGGATAGTGATGATAACGACAATGATGAAATCGATGAAAGTATGGACGAGCAGGACGGAAGTAGTGACATTGAGGTAGAACAGAATATAGATGGTCAACGCAGATGGTCCACGAGAACACCACTATTTAGTGATACCGAATGGAAAATGGTGAGAGAGACTGCAAATCAAATTCGATCACCTTTGCAGTATATTACAGACTACCTAATAGATGAGTTTCTGGAGACTGTTATACGATTTACAAATCTCAAGGCTCGGCAAATCAATCCAAATTCAAATTTTTTTATTGGTGAGAATGATGTGATATTGTTTATAGCTGTGACCTACTACATGTCTTTGTTTGGGGTTACGAACGTTAGACGCTGCTGGAAAAATAATTCCAGGCTGAGTCAGGTAGCTGATAATATAACTGTAAATCGCTATGAAGAACTAAAACGATACATAAGCTTTGCTGACAGCACTCAGGAACACAATTCAAAAATATTCAAGTTTGAATATCTTGTTAACCATTTCCGCGAGGTAGCCATCAAAATACCCAGAGGAGAGTGTTTTTCTGTTGATGAACAAATAATTCCATCAAAAACTAAAAAAAGTAGCCTTCGTCAGTACAATCCGCAAAAACCCAAAAAATGGGGCTATAAAATGTTCATGATGTGTGATGAAGGAGGTATTGTTTCAAATCTAGAGTTTTACGCTGGGAAGCGGGAGGAAATTCGGTCGTTACCACATATGCAGAATTTATTGAAATCCAGTCAGGTCGTTGCACGCTTGTGCGAGGTACTAGAGCCAGATTTCGGATAAAAGTAAATTGCGGAAAACGACATTATCTAAAGATTTTTTTCAGTTTTTAGACCTCTTTGTAGTGAATAGATGGCTACTATATAGAAGAGATTGCCAAGGCATCTCAATGCCGAAAAAGCAGTGGCTGACCTTATGGGATTTTAAGGCGGCCATCGCTCAAGAACTCGTACAGAAATCCAAATCAAGTCGATATCCTCTGATACCACAAAAGCGACGTTCATCCCTCCAAAATCTAATACAACAAAAACGTCACAAAGGCCCCACATGCAAAATGCCAGGTGTTGAATTACATCTTCATGGTCGAGATCATTTGCCTTTTGTGCAGGATAACAGGGGTCGTTGTAAGATGCCCGGATGTTCAGGAATCGTGAACACCATGTGCCGGAAATGTGAAGTGAATTTGTGCATCGGAAAAAACAGAAACTGTTTCGTTGAATTCCACACGAAATAATCCGCTATGAGATATGTTATTCAATTTTGTAATCATGCTTGAAATTATGAGTTCTTGTAATTTTTGCTAAGCAAAATGTTTTGTAACTTCTGGCTTTGTGTTTTGCAAAATTTCATATTGGGGAAAAAGAGTTGGCATGTAAACCAATGAAAGTGTACACCACGATTATGATAAATAATCATACATAATCTCTATTTATCGTTCAAATATACTTGCAGATAGGCTAGGTTGTATTTCAAGTTCAGATTTGAAATTTAAGAGAATCACAAATATTTCATTATATATTCTATACATGCATATATTTACATATAATTGTAAATATATCAGACCACAAATTTTCATCGCAACATCTTCACAGCTGTAAAACTGGGTTAGTTGCAAAAACGCAACATACCGTAAATTTGAAAATTCAAATCCGAATTAAGACAATCTACCTTTCATATTGAATTTATAAGAAAACCCTTTCATCAAACATTAAAAATATAACATTACTTCATCCAAAAAATGTATATTTAACTTTGTTGCGAAAATGCAACAGAGTGCGGTTTTGCATAGTGTTGCGATAATGCAACAAACTGATATCTATGGTATGCACACATATTTTCGAAAAAGCAAATTTTGTTTGTGCATTAGTAAGTGTGCAATGATTCAATGACGTTTGAATTTTATCAATATTTTTGTTATTTCTTATCTCATGCAGTTTAGGGTTAACTAAAGTTTATGAAAAAATATTCTTGCAACAATGTAGTGAGACGCGATTTGATAACATGGTTGAGTGGCCAACATTCTATTACTGCATTATTCATCGGGATTGCAGCCAATTAATTCTATTGCATGCGCACGGTTCCAATCAATGATTTTGAATCATTCAGCTATATTCTTTTTTTGAAAGTTGACTACTGTGTCAGCAGTGAACCGCGAAGGTGATAATAAGAAAACTATCCGAAGGATGCCCCTCATCGTATCCGATCATGTCACAAAAAAGGCTCGATTCACTATTCATCAAATACAAATAAAAAGATGTTGACTAGACCCCTATGGCGGTTTTGTAAGGACATGTCGCACCATATGAGACTATACGAGCGTAATGAAGTCACAAGATGATATATTTTCAGAGCTGCTGTCAATTTTCCATTTCATCATTGGGACATGTCACACAATCTGTCGCACATTCAGTAAATTCCAGACGTTTTTCTAGGAAAATATTTTCAGCATCTGCAAGAATGCCTTGCTCAGTAGCTTTCTTGTTAAAAAGGGATTAGAATTTATATCATTGCATATTATTATATCAAATCTTTTCATCTCCGCCAAATTTTAATATTGCAGTGCATAGTAGAGTAGATCGCTTTCGTGGCTCTATTTTTAGGTCTGATTCATGTAAATCTGATTTCATGTGTATCTCATTTCATGTAAATTCTAAAAACTGAGTGCATCATTATCTCGGGAAATGTTGTACATGTATTATGGTGTCTTGTTTGGGCTCATTCGAATGCACGGAACACAAGGGATGTTGATTATTCAACGAAAATAATTGTAATAATTTTGTAATGAATCTCCGATGTCATTTTTTCTTTGTTCGTTGAATTCTATGAGCAATATATCAAAGGAAAGCTCAGAAAACGCACGTTCGCCTCGCGGCTTATTCACTGTCATACTCACATCCTTTCTTATGGAAAAATTTCGGTTTGGAAATTGAAAGATTTGTAAAATAAACGATTTTTATGTTCTGACCACTGTCCACGTAACATGATAGCGGACAGGCCTACAAGTTGGTTCCGAACAGAAATCTGAGAATACAAGCTCTCGCATTATGCATGGTATATTGATATGCGATGCGTTTAGAAGACATGAAAGTTGATTAAGTTTCGACATAATTCAGGTGGTTCTTTTTTTATGAAGAGCTCTGTAGTTCATTTTCATCGCAGTCAGTGATGAGTTGGTGGAGGCGGTCGAAAATGTTGCATTGATTTCAGACAAAACGTCAAAAGATTCATGAAATTTAACGAAAAAGGACAGTGTGTTTTAGTGTGTGGCGTCCGCATTTGAAGGATATAAGTCCACATCAGCAGCTATTCGACTTTTTTTAACCTGATTCATAAAAAATCCACATTTAGGTCCAATAGTAAAATACTGAAAATTGACAAGTTTCCTTTCAAGGTGTCGATAAGATCCGAGAGCATTGATATCATAATGCCTGTCATAAGTGAGTGCACGATGAAAAATTATGCCAATTGCTGTTCATGTCATGAAGATAGTAAGCACCAACTGCCTGAATAGTCGCAGAATTCTCGCAGCTGTCGCAGTGAACTCTCACAGTCGCGCAGTGGTGCAGAGAAGTGAACGCAGAGATTGCAACTTGCAGTGGACGCCACCCTTCACGATTCTAGATTCCATATATCTAGAATTCTTTGGTTAAACGCATTCAATTGATTGCGACAAAGTTGAACAGCTTCGCAAATCGTTCACTCATTCAACCGAGAAAGATGTTCGTCGAATAGTTTGATTTTGCTTTCAGCGTGCTAACCAAAGACCTCACCGGTGCCTGTTCATATCGTTTTGTCGCATATAGGTACAATTGGGAACTGCGTTTGTGTGATCTTTTTGGTGCCATGATCTATTGAGTTTGCCATCAATGTTTGGGAATTTTGGTAATTTCTACGGTAAAGATGATTCCATTAGGCCTTATACAACATATTAAGAAATGTAAAAAATGTCTCATCATTTTCACTGTTCTTGAAGATAGCAAAAAAGTTATCGACATATTTTTTGAAAGTCGAAATGTTTGCCACTGAAGTTTTCTAACTTCGACTTAATTAAACTCATTGTAAAGCAGTCAGTTGGGTCAAATCTTGATCTCATTGTGGTCTGCCTATCTGCAAAGAGCTCTAATAAAAATGAAATGAAACATACTTACAATGGTCAACAATTCCAAAATATAGCATTTTGAAACAGGAAGCGGTCTTCTTGAACGATAATAATGATATAATTAACTGTTTGATCAGCCGTGGTAGGCCCATGAATAAATAAGCTGTAACGTAGAAATTATTTAAGGAAACTCGTTCTTCAGCGCTTTAGCGTGAACAATTTAAAAATCTTTGAAGTCAAAGGTAGGGAACTGTGAAGCTTCCAGATTCGATTTTATTCGCGAATCGACTGTCAATTTGAGAATTATTTCGAAATTGTGATTCGAGGAAAATTCGAATCGGTTTGCTTTGGCTAGGCAAAAATTGCTCCATTTATTTTCTTTGATTTATAGCCTCATATCGTTCAACACGGCTTTAGTAAGCTTGTGATGTTGGATTCTCACTGAAAGGGGTTGAAGACTTTGGTTGGTATACAGGAGTTATTCGGGTACATGCTCCGCAGTGCATGCGTACTACGTGCTACATGTTGCTCAAATGATCTGTGGTTGAAAGATCGGGTTCTTTTTAACTCAAGAATAGTGAGTGATATGAACCCGAGTTTCCATGATTTTCAAGTTCCACGGCCGGGATAGTCCAAGCTAATAGTCAACATCATACTGCTCAAAGTCTTCTGCAATCTTCTGTACCTGTGCAAGTACCATGTGACTTTGAGTGGCGAATTTTGAAGTCGACAACTTTTAGCCTGTATATCAATCATCCTGAATAAATTATTGAAGGATAGTAATTACGGACAGCGATGACATAGGAAGTTACAAGCATTGTAGGATAAAATATAGTTTAACGATATGATGTTTTTAGGAATTGCTATAAAAATTCTATTACACGTACTGCTTTTTGAAAATTAAGATGGAATTGATAGCATCTACTGATCTTTCCAAAATTCATGGTTAAGGGACTGGAGCGATTGATGGAGTTTCTGTTTCCAGTCAAAGGTGAGATTCAAAAAACTTCTGCAAGCCTGAGGGTACAATCCTAGTTTCCATCATCAAGCTCCCCTTCTGGCAAAACAAGGGCTATGTGAAATCTCATCTCAAATCAACGTTCTCTATCTAACTCAAAATCTAGCGTCAATATATTACTCGAAGTAGGTCGAGTTATATCTTTTAGTGCTTATTTCATTAAGTGATATTGTATCAATCATTACGTCTCATCAATTATTATTTGCATCATTGCATCTTTCAACAGCTATCCAAAATCGTTTATGCCTACATACACATGCACCTAATTTCTCATTCGCTAATAGTTTAACTTTTTGGCCCATAAACCATTGGAACGTGAGGATCACAACGATTCATGACATAGCCAGGTTTCTCCATTTATCTTTTTTGAATAACGTCAATGGGTTAGTAACGTTAAATTGCACTCTTTTGATATCGTATTCACCAATGGCAGCTTTTTTATCTTGCCGTACACCATTCTGGTGGTTGCAAGGTTTTCTATCGTGCTTTTTCTCATCACAAGTCCGACACCTTTTGTGCGGCCTCTTTTGATATAGCTCAACATTCTTGCAATTGGGAAAACCAGTTTAAGAATCCAGGAGATCCTCATTATCCTTCGGCTATGAAAACCACAGCTCAAAAAGTTAAAATGCAAATTTTCAATGATTCAATTCGACTCAAAATTTGCTGATTCGCAGGTCCCTAGTTAAAAGACTTTGAAAATCGGTCTTTTAAAATTAACTTTAGCCATAGAGGAAGCTAAAAAAATAATGCCTTTTCATGCTTGCTATCTGACAATATGTCGGATTTTGATAATTGATAAACTCTCTGAATAAACACTCTCTGAAATTGATAATCCTGCTCGTTTTAATACTAACTTTAGCCATCTTTCTTAAACTTATTCTGCTTCTAGTTCAGCCCATCACCATTCAGGATATGGGGGAACTTTCCTTTCTTTTTTGTCACGAACGTATTCGCGAAACAAGAATGCAGCGAAAGAATCTTGCCATGACACGAGTCCCTGGCATCAGTGACAATGTCATCGTCTTTATGAAATATAGCGATTGATGTGAATATTTTCTCCTCCAGCAAGATGACGGGAGCATTTTACTTTACGAGACTAGGCTTAGTAATTCTATCTTTGGAACAAAATCAAATACTCCGGATTTGATGAAGATCATCATCATCAGCAAGAAAAATCGTCAATATTCGATCTTCTTTTACTGATGAACTCTCTGCCAACACATAGAAAAACCAAAGTGAAAACTCAAGTTCGAGATCAATGCAATGAGCTAATAGGCAGTCTGATTTCCTCAACTGCAGTTGCTGTCATTGCAGACAGACGTGTGTTGACGCTCTCCTGCCTGTTGAATCTGCACATAAAATTTTAGTCCATGAGCTAGATTGCAAATTACATAATTTTGGTAATGCTATGAGTGGCAAAGTGTGGTAGCAATGTTTCAAAATATGTGTTCATTCTTAACAATTTAGTGCATGACAACCTCCAGGAAGTGGTAGCTTGTTGAAGTTATCGTGTCACTTAACAATGCCATTTTCATGCTCAGGAAATTAGTTGTTTAAGTATACATATTCACAAAATGTTCTATTCTTGTCTGTGAAATCATTATGGTTACACAAATAGCGGAATTTTAAATTTCCCATCTTTTAGAAAACTAAGCAGATTCCAATGTTATTTTCTATAGCTTAAACATGGACATGTATGCATCATGGCATCAAATCAACAGTGCATGATTTTAACTGCATTTGCATCGAATGGAATCAATTTTATGTCAGTCTGATGAGCTTTCATTTAACAGGGTTCTTCGCAGTATTTGCCATATGAAATTAATAATGCCATCAACTAACAAATTCACTCCCAAGATCGTATGTGTGATGGTGAAGTGAATTTATGCATGATGAGCAATCCACAATTTTAATGGAAGTAAGGCAGTCATCGAAGCTCAATCTTTCTGATTATTATTTTTATTGACCACTGCCGTGGCTGTTGCAACGAATGAGTCAATGCAATTTTGGTCATTCGGCTATTACACCGGCTGAGCAGACACTGTTCTTTTATGCATTTTACCACTTCTGATATTTATTAGTCTTGGGAGACTTCGAATCACTCGATCAAATATAGCAAGAATTATGCATCTCTAATGAATAGAAAAAATTGATTGGAAATATTCTTAAAATGTTCTTAGTCACATTCCCATACATCTAAGTAATACAGAACAAGTAATCCAATTATTAAATAGTGTTAGAATTCATAATGAAAATAACTTTATTTCGCTAGATGTAGAACAATTACACAGTGGTGGGCGTTCCGATAAATGAAGCGATAAAGCGATAAAGCGATAATATCGGACTGGCCGAAGATTTATCGCTTATCGTTTATCGCAAAGAATCGCAAAATTTATCGTTTATCGTTATCGCTTTAAATTTTCCTGCGATAACGATAAAGCGATAATTTATTTTGAAAACAAAAATTTCTTTGGCTTATTAGACAAACATTCTACGATTTGAATTAACTGCTCGAATGTGACTCTTAAAAGCGTCAATTGGAATTGCATCGGGTATTTCTAAGCTCTATTAAGGGGATCACACCTTGACACCACACAGTGCTTGATAGTTCACAACTCTTGCATGTAGAATATCAATGCGCGATCCCGTTCCGATTCCTCGTTGAGATCATCTACTCTTTAAAGGGTTAGATGAAGGTAAGTTGAACAGCGAGTTGGTACATTTCTACTGAATTAGTACTCGTTAATAAAAGCATGAGATTGTTTCATTTTCACTCATCGAAGTATGTGCCTCGACTTCTGATCCTGCGTGTGTGCGCGTGCATTCACACAAAGCCTTTCGCATCGATTAGCTTCGAAATAGTCGTCATCCATGGACAGCAAGTATGATGTCGACCTCACTGAGGTAAGTTGTCGAATAAGATTTAAAGAGGATTGGTCCCTGACAGCCGTATTTGAACGTTTCAATGAGAATCATTTTTTCTTCGCGTCTAGACGGCAGTCGGTGTCTATATTGCTCATCAAGTGATAAAGTGCATTTGTCTTCTACCATAGAACGTTCAATCAGCTCATCATGCAACGTTTTTATAATCTATTAATCATACTATGTATGCGCATATTCATGAGAAACTACCAACATTCATTTAACACAGTGTTTTCCAAAATCGTACCTTTTTAGACTGCAAGCAGCCGAGTAGTGTTTTTAAATCCTCATCGTCTATAAGAGTAGAAAAATACGTCGCATATGCATAAAAAAAGGAAAATATAGTTCCTATATTTAACTTATGTGTAGGCCAGGCCCATACTCTGTGGTAAACAACTAGGACAACTAGTCGAAAATTTTTTTAAATCTCTTGTTAATGATTATCAATTTGGATTGACCAATGACCCTTCTCATTTCCAATGAGATGAACGCCAGGGAATTGGTCTCCCTGATAGGGGAACGAACCCCTGCTCAAATTTCTGAAATCTCCCGCTTTATTGTTTTATTTTAGCAATTCTGATTGACCATTCTCATTTCTAATGAGATGAACGCCGGGGAATTGGTCTGCCTGATAGGGGAACGAACCCCTGCTCAAATTTGGGAGGATTCAAAGATGGTTAACACGGAGACTGAGGGCGCCAAATGAGTATCTCGCATCCGGGCGCAAGAAACTCACGCTACGCCACTGTATCACAGTCAATGTCAGTCACATCATAAGGCTAGCGCAGGCTGAACAATATAAAGCGACGATGACATACTTGTAGATAACTATCTTTCATAGTTTCTAGAGTAGACTGATAATGTAGCCTACATTGTACGCAGGCATTGCACGTACATGTGCCTACATGTAGATCACTTGGCACTTGACCTACCCTACGTTTGTAGACATTTATTTCCAGCCGTGTAGATATACGTATGTATCTTAAGTTTATACAACAATATGATTTCCTTAACTTTCTAATTGTGGTGCCGTGGACATATTAATTACCTTCAGTATTTTAGCAACTGTAATGAGCACTACATTAATTTTTTTCAATATTTTAGCAACTTTAATGAACACTACACGCTCCATTATGCTGCAGCATACCGCATTAGCTTGTCGATAAATCGACGTACCCACTGGATGGGGTTGATGGAATAGCCCAATTGATATCTATTGTTTACGTTGCAAATACATTATTAAATTTTTATTTCATCTTACGCATGCACTTACGTGCAATGTAGGCAAACCGTAGCATAGTTAGGGTGCAATTTAATAATTACCGGTAGGGCTAATTGGTATTTCTAAGAGCGACGCCGCTAGAACTTCATCAGCCAAGGACGCAGAACAAGAAGAACATTGAATTGTTGTTTAGTCTATTGATATGATTATTGATTAGGCTGGCAAAATTATCGAAGCTATATAGGCATTATCCAGCAGCTAGCTAGGTACAATGATGAGTGTATTGTCCCTCGATGTTCATATGTTACGAGTGAGGTCCCACAGATAGCTACATTATAATTTTGGACTTTGCTTGTCAGGCTTGGACATGAGCTGGGAGTTGCAAATTGCTACATGTTATTTACGTCTAAGACAAGTGCACTCCGATCGTCATCCTTTACCATGGTGGTATACTGAGACGATGGCCCACACTAAGTAGGCTACATGTAAATACTTATTTATAGATTGCGTTTTTGAGCGCGCACTTTTCAATTAAGCTGATAAAGTTGACGATCATCATTTTTTTCATTGTCTGCCAACATGTTTACCATCATCCTGCAGAGTCTAGTAAAATACATACACGTACATGTGCTTATAAGACGCTGTAACAATGAAACTACATGTATATATGCGTTATATTTAGCTGTCTTGCAAATTTCGGGACCTCAAGAATTTTAAGGTTATATCATTGTACCTACATCTGCTGTATACAAGCATGTGTATTATTTATTTTGTCATAGCCGAGGATATATCAAAATAAAATCACTGATTTTTTTGTTTCAGTTTCAGCGTCAAGAGGACTGCAATATGTCACGCAAGAGGACTACATGTATGGAGGACTTCTTCTGTGTTGAGAACAGGAGTAGTGGTGTGACTCAAGAGAAGAAGCGGAACATTTCCGGAAGTTCGGGATCTGCAGACGTTCCCCCCGTCTCCCACTCGAATTCCCTCATGTCCCTGGGTAGTGAGTTAGAGGCCGACAGCCGCTCAGGTAGTCAAGCCATTGACGTCGACCAGCAACACCTTGTGATTGCGCCTGGATGTGGTATTTCCAGCCAGGAGCTGCAGACCATCAAAGACAAGATGACAGTTTTGACAAGCTATTACGAATTATCTCAAGTGCTCAAGTGCAAGAACGCCCCAGATAGGCCTACTTCTTCCATTGTCCAGGAAAAGACAACCACAGTTTACAACTTGAAAGCCAAGTGTCATAAGTGGCTCGCGGAAGTGTCTTTCTGGAACAATACAACTGGCAACCTGGTCTCACATTGCAAGACCAAGGTAAGGTTCTATAGCTCAACATCACTCTGTTTTCATAGATGATGAAATTACATGTCACTCATACTCAAGCTTATTATTTTCATGCAAACTAAGGCATGCACTTTTTGATTTATTTCTTTTCAGCACGCTCAGGACTTGTCTCAACTGAAAGCAGCCATCAGCAGGACTAGCTGGCGAGGTGTCAGGCACCCAAGCGGAGATAACCAAGTGCAACTCCACCAGCTCTCCTTAAAGGAATCTGTTGACCAGGGTACACGATTTACACAGGTAAACCTTTCATGAGAAATGTCTGATAATGCTTTCACATCAGATAAAAGTATATGCACAATTTAAATTTTTCGTATTTATCATTGTAATTTCATTCGATAAGTTTTGATATGTTTTGATAGTTTTGTATTAGATTTGTCTGGAATTTTATAAAACCCTGTGTAGTCCTACCTCAGCCAACTGCTTATAGGAGAAGTAATCTTTCATTTTTTCCTGTTTGGTGCAGGCTAATGGCAGGGAGGCAGTGACCAAGTGGTTCGCCAGGTGCCTCATCCCACTCAGCATCACAGACCACCCAGCCACCAGGGAGATGTTCCGAGTCCTCCAGCCTGAATTCAGGGTCCCCAGCCGCCGCACACTGACTCGCGACATCAAGGCCATGGGGGATGAGACAAGAGAGGATTTAAAGAGCATTCTCAAGGACCTGTCGCACGTTGCGACAGCGGCAGACAGCTGGACGGCACACAACAGGTATGTAAAATTAAATATGAGATGCCTATTGATCAATTTTCAGTTTGCATGTATTGGCCTTCCGGTATGCACGTAGCAATCAATACACTGTTGGAAAATTATATACACCAACATGATATTTGACATAACATATTTTACATTCGACACCAGATATGACCCTTGAGGCTGTAGATTTGCTTGTATATCTTATCAATTTCATGTTTTTGTATGCATAAAACAAAACGACATTTTCTTCCATAGGCCTCGCTTGTTCTCTGAAGATGGATACAACAAGTGATAAAACATAAACGATGCAATTGTTTCAGGCAGTGAATAACATTTTTGACGTAGCTACGGTAGCGAACTGGCGATAACATAGACATGAAACATATGACTTTCAGCTATACTATTGATATCTACATACATATCGTAAAACAACGACGATATAATAAAATAATACATGCATATGTGTAAACAATTCTGGTACATGTAATGAGCGAAAATTTTAAAATTGAAAAGCTAATAGATAAATGTAAATAAAATAAACAATTACATCGTTTATGCTTTATCACTTGTTGTATTCATCTTCAGAAAACAAGCGAGACTTATGGAAGAAAATGTCGTTCTGATTTATACATACAAATTCATTTGGAAAATTGCGCCGGTTGAAAGATTGATTTCATGTTTGTTAAATACCTAGCAGTGTTAGTGTAGCTACATGTAGAGTTGTCTTTAGTAGGCCTATTGCACAATTGGACTATGCATGTACATGAGCTTATATCTATTTATATATGACAGTCATTACAAACATAGCTCTACATATTTCTGTGCAGGTCCTTCATTGGGTCGACAGTCCATTGGATCGATCCCGCGGATCTGTCAAGGAAGATGGGTACCCTAGCGATCAAGGAAATCAAGGTGAGTCAATATGCACTACAGATACCTAAATTGCAGATGCATTGAGTTCGAAGCCTGTACTGCAACCGATTATAATGTATATTCATAATTAATGTAAATAATGTAATTATATGCCTATGGGTATTACTCTATTATGTAAACGCTATTGTACTGTCATAAGCTTAGGACGTATTTTTATGAATATTTTACGAATAACTGCTGTATAGCCTACATTTAAGCTTACCTGATATCAAGTGCATACTACCGCATAGGAGCCTACATTTCTTACATGTAGGCTACATATGCACTATCCACTATCATACCTGTAGGCCGATGCCTAGAAGCATCGATGCCTAGGAGGTAGGCCTAACAATGTGTTTAAAGTCTTGCCATGTTCTTTCATGCACCATGAGCATACCGTGTACAAGCAAGTGATAATTCGGTGCATTGTAATGTGTAATTGCAGAATGTGTACATGTAAGATTGCAATGATGTGTTTTTTTTCAGGCAACTGTGAAGAAGTCGCACTTCCCTGCGGAGCATAGGGCCCACTGGATAACACTTTTCATAAAGTACAATGCCGGGATCCCTAGCTCTGCAGGAGTAGAGCGTCTCTTCAGCGTGGCTGGAGACGTACTGAGGCCGAAGAGGGCTTGTCTCAGTGATGACAATTTTGAACACCTCGTGTTTCTGAAGGGAAACCTCCACCTCAGCAAGAGGCTGCAGCCAGGAGGGGCCGATGAGGATGATGATGATGTGTAGTATTTGTATGATTCCTCTCTGCTCTGATTGTACTTTGTGGTGCGGTGAAGTTTGTCGTGGTACACGATACATGTAGCTTGTTGTTTTTATGGTTTTTATGTTAACAATAAGGTTCTCAATTCGTGTCTTTCATCAATGCTCCTATTTATTCAATACCAGCCTATGTTATATTTTAGGCATGTACTTGTAGGTTTCTGTACGATATTATCGAGGCCAAAGGCCCAGACCAATGGAGAGTGCATCAACATAATTAATTGTTACACATGGCCTTGTATATGCATGCAGACACGACTTCGATTTCATGTCCTCGAGCTCTAGAACTCGATGTTGTTAGAAGACATGGAATCGAAGGAGTGCATGCTTGTGCATGGCCGTCGTGTAACAAATCATCATGTAGAACAGCATTTACGGTATTTTAGTGAATTGAGTGTAGAGGTTAGTAGCAAAAAATGAGACAATTATAGACGTTAGTAGAGACAATTTCAGGATTTATCGTTATCGGACTTTATCGTTATCGCTTATCGCTTCAACCTTTGCGTAAAATTTATCGCTTTATCGTTATCGGACTTAGCAAAAAAAATTATCGCTTTATCGATATCGGACCCATCGGAAAATTTATCGCTGCCCACCACTGCAATTACATACTAGCATCTCAATACAGTTAGGTATCGAATATAGCACAAAAAGTTTAGAACAGTGCTGTAATCTAAGTGACACATTTGGTCTTATTATTAAGCAAATAGAAAAGTTGATGACGTTTGCATGTTATAATTACGAGATAAGGTACAATACGATATGTACAAACAAATCAAAGGAATACCCATGGGTCGCACATTTTGCCCAAGCATTTGCAGTGATTTTCATGAGTCATATAGAACAATTGGCTATTCAGAAATTAAGCTTTTATCCGTCCCTCGATATGAGATACATCGATGATATCATCCTTGGTCCAATACAGTATAATAATGACATACTGTCCCATATAACAGAATTCAATAAACTCAACAATTTACAATTGAAGCTCACAACACAATGGACTGGTTGCCTTTCTTAGATATAAAAGTAAAATAATTAGCAATGAAGTTCAATATGCGTGGTACCACAAAACAGACCATTCCGATATAAACTTAAGGGCTCTTTGGTGCCCATTAGGGGTGGCCGTAAAAAACTTTTTTTTTAATTTTTAATTTTCCCTATCATATTTTTTTGACAAATTATGCCAATATGACCATAACATTTTCAAATCGAAAATTAAATTATATTTGACCCCCGCACATTCAAATTTTGAATTTCAAATTTTGATTTTATTCAAATATTTGAATATTTTTGAAATTACCTTGAAGAAAGTTTTCCCTGGGTCCAAAGTGTTCAATTACATGTAAACAAACTTCCTTGCAAATATGATTAGTTTTTATACACGTTTAACCCCAGCACCAGAGCTTCAAAATTCATATATTTTCTGTATTTTAACCATTTTTAGTCTTTTGTCGTGTAATTAATGACAGTACAAAACGTACTACTTAACTTTTCCCTGTCATAGAATTAATGAGTAAGTGTCGAATAAGCGTCGAGAGAAATGTGAACTTAATCCTAAGTCATTTGACCCCAGCACATCACACATGAAAATTGAAACTATTTGAGCAGAATTCTCTTCATAAGTATTCATTCAGAAATAAGAATTCAACGCTGATGTTGATATAACGTTTGATATACGAATATTGGTCTGTTAAATTCATTCGTTTAACAGGTGATCGTTTAATTCACAACTTCTGTCTTCCAAAAGGTCAACATTGCAACTTCATGTCTGAATAAAATATTTTGTTTTGCATTTGTCTAATTGACATTTACGAATAATATTGACAATCATCAACAAAAGCAGACCTGAATGGTTCAGTTATCATGATTACAAAGTAGGATAATATGTAAGATCAAAGGATTTCATTTGTAACACGATACGATACCACCGAATTAAAAACAACAGATGTTATTACGTAACACTAACTTTGATTTGGCATTTCGAGTTGTCGTGAAGACGTGACTCACGCAGTAACTTATATCAAATAAGGTTTGGTAACTAGCGAGACCTGGCAATTTACTTGAATTATTTCTTTACTTGAGGAATTATGTTTCGATCGCAATGTACCTACGAATTCTTTGTGAAATCAGCGGAATTACGAATTGATAATGCTAATGTACTTCCAACTGCTTTAGACTGCATGCGGCACTTGATGTATCTACGCGAACAGAAAACAAATGGTACAACAAATACTGATAATGAAGCAAGAAGTTGTGCACGAAGAGTAATGCAAATTTGGGAGAAGGCAGGAATACCAACTGTAACTTCAGAAACAAGACTTGGAGCAAGAATCAAAGATATATTCGACACTAGCAAAAAACTGAAAAAGATACCTGTCGAAAGACGCAATATTGAAAAAGTTATCAGAGAATTTGAAGCGCACAAAAATGATCTTTCAAAACTACTCGACATTTCAGCATGTAAATGCAAGTCGAGAGTAACTTGTATATGTCCTAAAACTGTCAAAGTTCCCGAATGTGAGTGGGAATTTCTATGTGATCATCGAAGCAAAAGAAAAATGGTTATATCGATTGTTGACAGAAATGAAACACAAAGAAGGATGAAGAGAAACATAAGAATTGCTAAAGAATGCGACAGAAATGAAAAGGCTCTCTCATCGTCATCGTTTGTCATTAGTGAAGAATTTGAAGAAGGGTTTGAAGAATATGAAAAACACACTTTACCTGAATCTCAAGATGAGGATTTCGAATTGCCAGAAAATCCATGTGTATCAACATCACTTCCAAGAGGTAGAAATTTACAAAAGGTGTCAATGATTGCTGACCG
This sequence comes from Prostheceraeus crozeri, assembly GCA_907163375.1. Taxonomy (NCBI): domain Eukaryota; kingdom Metazoa; phylum Platyhelminthes; order Polycladida; family Euryleptidae; genus Prostheceraeus; species Prostheceraeus crozeri. Next base: position 299,484 of record CAJQUW010003743.1, read on the forward strand.
ATATTTGATAAGCGACACAGCTGCGGCAGCTCTTTGTTCAGCAACTCTTCAGGATATTGGGCATGACAAGATAGTAGATCGCAATAAGATCCGTCGTGAAAGAAAAATGTCCCGAGAAAATTTGCCCCCAGGATCTGATGAGGAAAAAATAAAAGCCTTATATTTTGATGGGCGAAAAGACGACACCTTGATTGATGGAAAGTATATAACAAAAGAAGAGCATTTTGTTTTAATTTCTGAACCTGGCACGAAATACATTGGTCATGTTTCCCCTGTATCTGGGACTGCGAATACTATTGTGAATTCTATTACGGACTATTTCGACGAGAATGGCATCGATCTAAACAATCTTCAACTGGGTAAGTTGGAAAATTTTCCGTTTCATTATTACCGGTATACCCAGTTGTAAAGATAGTCATCGGTCTTTAACATTCTAATTTACAAATTACTTCAACAAATTTTCTAAAGGATTACTGTATATATCGGTAATATGAATTCAACTATTTATGTTTATTTACACTTTCGTAAGTGAAATTAGAAGCTGAGATAACAAATTTAAGTTATCATTTGCAAGAGTATGATATTTTTGGTTTTGTATCGGCATGAATCTTATGAAACTACATGTAATGTATAGACCTAGGATAATTCGTAACATTATTATATTTTTTTCGATTAAGCTGTTCGTCACTCTCATTACTTTCATATTTTTTTCAGTTGGATGTGACGGGACAAACGTAAATACAGGCTGGAGAAATGGTTGTAATCACTTTGCTCGAGAAGAAACTGAGAAGACCTCTTCAGCATGCAGTCTGTCTACTTCATATAAACGAATTACCACTGCGCCATTTAATAATTGCCATGGATGGACCGACAACTGGTGTTAGCAGTTTTTCGGGACCCATTGGAAAGGAAATTCAGACTTGCCACGAAATGGAACCGGTAAGTTTTGAAGCAATCAAAAATTCAAATTTTCCTTCTGTACCAGAATCAGTTATTTCAAAACTCTCTAATGATCAGAGATACATTTTGGAGATCACTTATGCAGTAATGAATGGCTCAGTATCAGAAAGATTGAAAAAATTGAAGCCGGGACCAGTAAATCACTCGCGATGGCTGACTACTGCATCACAAATATTACGCTATTATGTTTCGGTTCGATCACCATCAGTTGCACTTAAGCGTATCTCATTTTATATTGTTCATATCTACGTTCCAATCTGGTTTTGCATTAAAAAGAATGAATTGATTCATCATGGTGCTAAGCATTTTTTAAAACTAGTTTCACTCTGTAACAGTTTACTTACTGCAGATGAAAAGTCAGAGGTATTTCCAGTTCTCAAACAAAATGCGTATTATGCGCATAGCGAAAATATTCTCGTCTCTATGCTATCGGAAGAGAATTTAGAAATCAGAATGAAAGCATATGATATAATCCGTAATGATCGAGCCATTCGTCTTGATCCTGATGTGCCTGAAGATCGGACATACAAGAATCCTGCCATAACTTGTCGTGAATCAAATTATGATGACATGATTCGACAAAATGAAATGCTTTATCAGCCGCCGGTTGTTCGAGATATTCCACTCAACATCTTGCGTATAATGATAGACGGTGGTCCCATGGTTTTTGATTTTCCATGTCATTCTCAAAATGTCGAACCTATCGTTCAGTGCCTTTCTAAAGTGTCGCTAAAAGTTTCTGGAGCCCTGCGCCGTGATGGATATATGCGCACAACTTTGTCAAGTCGAAGTGTTATGCCTTCCTTTAAAAGTAAGTGTGATTTTAACTAATAACTGTTATAAACTAATGCACTTATGTCACTGTGTTCAATATAGTTAAACACTCAGTTCAAAACTTATACATTTTCATGTGTGATGTGCTGGGGTCAAATGACTTAGGATTAAGTTCACATTTCTCTTGACGCTCATTCGACACTTACTCATTAATTCTATGACAAGGAAAAGTTAAGTAGTGCGTTTTGTACTGTCATTAATTACACGATAAAAGACTAAAAATGGTTAAAATACAGAAAATATATGAATTTTGAAGCTCTGGTGCTGGGGTTAAACGTGTATAAAAACTAATCATATTTGCAAGGAAGTTTGTTTACATGTAATTGAACACTTTGGACCCAGGGAAAACTTTCTTCAAGGTAATTTCAAAAATATTCAAATATTTGAATAAAATCAAAATTTGAAATTCAAAATTTGAATGTGCGGGGGTCAAATATAATTTAATTTTCGATTTGAAAATATTATGGTCATATTGGCATAATTTGTCAAAAAAATATGATAGGGAAAATTAAAAATTAAAAAAAGTTTTTTACGGCCACCCCTAGTGCCCAATCATGTTAAAAGGAGTTTTATTAATAACAGGTTAAAATATCTAAGTAATTCGCTGTACCAATGAAATTATGCGAAAAGGAAAAGTTAGCGAATTTATTGACATCTAAATTAAAAAATGGCTACCAGACCAAGAGATTCAAAAAAGAAAATGAACAAAAGTAAAAGTAGAGATGAAACTGTAAACCAAAATAATTACTATTTTACAGTTCCATTTATCAGTGATTGATGTGATAGAAAAATTAATAAAGCTGTTAAGAAAATTGACTTGCTTATTACAGTTATTAATGAATACGGTAGACAGACCAAATAACCGAATAAGCAAAGATAGGCATTTCTCTAATACTTGTAGCTGTCAAGTCTGTCAATGCTTACATAAGTATTATAATGACAAATACATAGAATATAGGTGCACGTGTAATAAATGTTGAGAATGTTATATTGGCAAGACTGCAAGATATTGGCAAGATGTCTGAAGAGAGCACAGCCATGCAATTACTAATAAGTCTACATCCAGCGCTCTCTATGACCAAATGACCATATTAAAGAAAACATAATTATCTAGGCAGCACCGAGGATTTTCAGGTCGATTTCATTGCTAAGCTGACGAGCACTCAAGACACAACATTCACTGAAGCAAAAGCTATTACATACTTGAAGCCAACAATCAACAGAAGAGATGAATTACCTTGCTACAATGTGCCCTCTCACTTTGATCACCTCACATTCAACAAACAATGCAATTCTTAATATCATTCACTTCTTTATAAATCTTCACACCGAATATGCAGACCGCCATTTGACCATCGACCGTTAAGAAGGCGCTGGACGCCGAAGGGCCGTCATGCTGTGCGAAGTGTAACTTCATTGTTTTTACTTTTGACCAATATAATTATTTCGAGTCAGATACTCTCTTTACTTTCCTGTGAAATATATCTTGACCCACCAACTTGTCAATACCCAAGGGGAAATTTCACAGCAAATCTTGGTAAGATTTATACTGAATCTTGTTCTGGTTCCAGTATCAAACTTTGAAAATCATGCAAGATATGCAAGGAATACCAAGTTTTTCTCAAAATGAATCAGTAAGATCCTTCATGAATCAGCCCTTTTCTGTTGCAAAATTCTTGCTGTTTCATAATGGTTCCAGAACAAAACTTACAAAAATATCGCGCACACATTATAGACAGCAAGATCCCCGCTGGTAAGTTTCATAATTCCACTGATTTCCCGTAAAATTAGCCTGATTCCAGCAATAATCTTGGTAAATCTTTCATTTTCCTTAATAAATCAGTACTATTACACTGATTTCCCGTAAAATTAGCCTGATTCCAGCAATAATCTTGGCAAATCTTTCATTTTCCTTAATAAATCAGTACTATTACACTGATTTCCCATAAAATTAGCCTGATTCCAGCAATAATCTTGGTAAATCTTTCATTTTCCTTAATAAATCAGTACTATTACACTGATTTCCCATAAAATTAGCCTGATTCCAGCAATAATCTTGGTAGATCTTTCATTTTCCTTAATAAATCAGTGCTATTACACTGATACTATTAATCAGTGTATTACTAGTATCAAGTCAATTGCATCTTCCAAACTCTCCTTAACACTGAGAGAGGAGAATCGAACTCCTGATGCAAATAAATGGCATAGTATCGATAAATGTCTAAAATGTCATGTTAAGACCTGAAGTGGAAAAAAGGAAATGGTTGTCGTGCCTAAGCTATGGAGTTGAGCAGAGATCGGAAAACATTCGGTTGATAAGCATAGGCTTTTATTGACTGAAAACAGAACTACGACTGTTGCGGCAATTTGAAAAGTGACTACATAAAACAACATAGAGAGTTCATACTAATAGTACTGCTAAACAATCACAATGCACGATACTCCCCCCAGTCTATAAAGTTTGCATAGTATGCAAAAACAGTCACATGAATTTAGGTTGAGATTTTTCTTAACAGTCTCGACACTTGTATGGTATGGAAGACATTTATTTACAAACAGGTTACAGCAATCACAGCAGCAGTACTATTACTATTAATACGATAATCAGTACTATTACTATTAAAAAATTTGAGATTCATGCAGATCCTTAATAAGATAGTAGATTAAAAAAACTTCAATATGATTTTCAGTAACTTAGGTACATCTTTGGCTTAAAATAGAGCCATAAATATCTCTCGCGACGTGCCACCAGTTATCTGAAAACTGAGGTGAAGGATGAGGCCATACTGGGCTGAAGTGACTATATTTTGCAGCAGTCAATCTTCTTCCCTCTTGTGTTTCTATGCCGACAAAAATAACTATGTATTTCAATTACTACTCGGAACCGAAGAAATTCCTGAGATTTTTAGAGTAAGAGCAATTGAGATTTTTCATCTTGCGATGCCGAATCAGACCGGTGCCGGTCTCGCCGGTAAAAGTTTGTATACGGACAGGACCAGTTACAACAGTGAAAATAACGCAATCCTACTTAACTCAAGTTGAGACAATGAGAAAGCTAAATCTTAGAAATCAAGAACACCCTGTGATTTCTGGCACTCCAACCTGCCCCACACCAAAACTTTGTCCTTTAACTTTAAACAGGGTGGGTTCGGGGGACGCCCACGTATCCGCGCGTAAAATTCTCATGCCTATCAATAGTCTTGAATATACAGGATATAGGGGAGAATGGGGTGACATGGCAGTATTTTTGACAATCATCCCTCGTGTCCAGATTGTGAAAACAAACTAAAAATGAATACTTTATCCGTATTACCGTACTTTCTGGTCTATAGGGCGCGACTTTTTTACTTGGATACAGCCAGTGCGCCTTATCTGCGGAGTGCGCCCTATCTAAGGTTGAATTAGAATTTTTAGTTCGGTAGAGATTAGTAGGCATTCATTTACAAGTATTGTAAAGTACTTATTATGATTTAAAAGTATCCTGGGAGCAAGTGCCAGAAAAGGTTATTCGAAGTGGCTTCAAGAAAGAGTTAGGGGCGTCATTTTCTCGACATTGATTTCGTCACCGAACCTTAATTCAGTTACCGAAGCCAATAGTGATAGTGAGTATCACACTTGAGACGAACATTGATTGTAACACTGAAACGAGTCTTAATTCAGATACCGAGGTGAATATTGAAGTGAATAGTGAAACTTCCTGCGTGCAGGTGAACCAAACATTTCATACACAAGACTCTGACATGTAGTTTCTGTTGGTTTAGCTGAGCCTTATGTATTGGAATATTCTTTGGCTATAATGACAATCATGAACCTTCGTGGTTTTTCAAGAGACCTATTATAACATAGCTTTTGCTTATTCTAAGCTACCGGTAGTGCTTCAATCGGTGAAATTAGCTTCAATTATTGTTTCCTACTGTACAAGATATCATCTAAAAGTAGGTATACATGTGCGCCTTAACCGCGAAATGCGCCTTATCTGTTGACAAAATACGAAATTATCTAAAAATCGGTTTGTGCGCGGATGCGCCTTATAGGCCGGAAAAGTACGGTACATAGCGTATTTCTCAACTTTTTGTACAGGTCAAAATAATGTGATAAGAGTTCTTGACCTTCTGATTTTGATTTTAAAAAAAGTTCAAAAACTGCCATGTCGCCCCATCGATGGGGTGACATGGCAGTATTCAGTTAAACTTTGTATATCTGTCCAATTATCGCTTGTAGACTAGACATCAACAAGAACTCAACCAGCTCAATTACATCTCTATCCGCTCATATTTGATAGTAAACTTACCTATATAGTTTCTTACTTTCTCAAGATTTGAAGACATCAACTAATATTTTATATTTTGTAACATACCGGTAGGGTTTTTAAAAAACATGTTTTTTATTCGCGTGTTTTTTAATAGGTGTTTTTTATTGTTTTAAAATGTTTTTTATTGTTTTAAAATGTTTTTTTATGTTTTTTATTCATTTAGCGCAACGGCATTTTGTTATCAGAAGACATATACTTTATAAACGTTGCATTGTGGTTGAAGGTTTGCTTTGCTGTTAATGGTTATTTGATTTTGCCGCCTATTACTAGATTTTAAGTCTGCTGTTTCAGTCAAAACACAATAACAGTTTAGTGCGAGAAGACCTTACTCGGTCTTGGAAGATCAGTAGATTCAGGAGGATGCGAAGAGGTTGATGGTGCAGCTGATGATGTCACTGAGCTGGTTATACCATTTCCATCCAGGTCAAAAAAAGTTGAACAAGCAGTCTGGGTCGGCTGTATTCCGCGTTCCGTATTAACTTTTTCGACAACATTTTCAGGGCAATTCTTACATTTCACGAGGTGATCAAGAAGGCGCGATGTCCATTGACAAAAGACGCACTTCTTCTCATCTTTCTTCTGATCGTTGGATTCAGAGGATTCAGAAAATAAAAAATATTTGGTCACAATCTTCGATTTTGGTCTTCCGCGTACTGTTGACATGTCAATCGACGAATAAGAAACAAAACAACTGTCAGTGCATTAGATACCTATCCTCTAAGTTGAAATGTGGTTGGTTGAGTCACGTTAACAGCAAAAAGTTTTACATCTTTTCTCGAAATCAGCAGCGAGAAGGATGGGCTTGAGACTGACTGTCCACTTCATTGTCTTGATAAGCCACACCTCAAACTCGCCGTCACTTCAAAGGGAACCGATGCTTCATAATTATCGAAAATTTTATTTGCCATAATTTAGAAATCACTTATGCTATTGACATTGAAGCTGGGACATTCCCATAACGACGTCTACATGTTTCATAATTTTAATAAACTTATAGTTAATAAGACTTAAGGTTTGCCCTTAAGAGGACAGGTGGTGCGTTCCCACCGGCAGACATTAAACGTTCAAGGCGCGTCAAACTTTTGACTATCCTAGGACTACATTTTAGAGTCAAACTTGACGAGATCGGTTGGAGGACCTTCCCACTACTCCATTTTTCAATCAGCGCTTCTAAAGCGGGGCTGGACCTCACCCCTAATGGTCCTTTGACTTGTGATCCTCGACAAATGCATGAATGCATGAAGGTCTTTAAGCACAAAGACTTCAGTCTCCTTCAAATTTGGTTCATAAACATGTTTATCCCAGTGAAATCGGTAAAGAAATAACGCGGTAAGAGCGAAAAAATCATTTAGATGCTTTATTAAACCTCTGTGGTAGCAGTGTCGCTCAAATACACATCAAAGAAGCCGACAGTCACCAAATCAATTTTTTGTAATTACTCTTCGTGCAGGTGGCCATTTTTAATGAAAGAAACTGCTAAATGATCCCCTTTATTAACAGAACGATACAGAGCAGACCAATGTACTCAAAATTCCAAAAAATGCTTTGATACAATGAGACTCAAAATGTTAGTCAAATATGAAAATGACAAATAGGGATTGGCAGCTTCTAAATACTAGATGCTATGATCGCTTGAGGGAATGGCTCCGATGAGTTTATTTTGATTGACTGCAAAGGCTTTGCTATTTAAGCCCTTGTTTGCTCTATTTCTATCAAGCTTGTCTTACAAATTTTTGCAGTTTGAGGAAATTAGGAGAAGTTTTGATCGATAGAATGGATTCATGATCCTTTTTATTGATGAATTTTCATCTTTTCAGAAAAAAAACAATAAAAAACACCTGTTTTTTATTCTGGTGTTTTAAACATGTTTTAAAACAAATGTTTTTTATTGTTTTGAAACAAGAGGTGTTTTTTAAAATCCCTACATACCGGTAACCATGATATCTGCATATTGATCATCTGATTGATTAGATGAATAGGCCTACACGACCATACTAACGTTGCATCACGTCAAACAAAGCGATCTTACGCAGTTTGACCTCTGTTTTCCGCCTCTAACTCTCACATGGAACCACAAAACCGCTTTTACCCAGGACTGCATTATGAAAACCATGACATCATGAACGCTATCAGAGTCATGCTCATCGTCACAACACTCGTCAGTAGCGACATCAAAGGAATCGAACAACGGCATCGAAGGCAAAGCATTTCAACCTACGGCAATCTAATGAATCTACTGTTAGAAACCTACTGATAAATATTCAATCAAAGCACATTTTCAAATATAAAGCACGATAATTCAAACACCCTCAGATATGTAAGTCTATCTAAAAGCCACGATTAACTGAATCTATTGCCAAAAAATTGAGTAACGAGTAATTTAGGGAGTGCTCTTTCTGTAATTAAATTCTCTGACTTTTTGAGATAGAGGCGTTATCTTAAAGGTATATGGCGGTCATTGTGACACTATCGGGTGACCATTCAAACATTCATGGATTGTGTAGAATTCCATTTCAGTCTTTGATAATGGTAAGAGATTCATTCCACGCGGGTAGATGTAATGCTATTGCTATCAATAACAAATGTGTCAGCATTGACTAGCGAGAGAACAGTGCCACATGATATTCACCTGTTGTGACCCTAATGCGCACGCGCGTCATAGGTTAACTGATCACCATTCCGTCATGTAATACAATGTTATATGTACTCGTATCTAGATTTTCTTGGCAATCGATTCCGTTAAATGGCTATTGTTAGGCTTCAAAAGATCGGTCCTCACGGCGAGCTGATGTCGAAGCGTTTACGATCGACAGCCCGCTGTCCTCACAACAATCCGATAATGAATCTAGTAATTTTGAAATTATCCATGAATGAAATGGTTTAAACAACGATAATATATTTAATATATTGAATATTAGGAAAGGCCTGAGCATAGAAATCAGATATACTGTAATAGGCTAGAAGGGCTATCAGAAGTTTACTATATTTCTTTACTTTTCGTGAATGCAAGCTATCTTCCAAGGCAACATTACCTTCAATCTTAGCATATTCTGCTTCTATGCATTCAACATTGCCATGCAACAGCACTGTACAGGATAAGTTTTCAGCCGTATATAACACCAAAAGTACGAAGTCGAGCATATTTTCCATGAGTTGTCCGTAGAGTACACTTTGTAGTGGAGTAAAGTCACGCCATAACAGAGCTTCGTTTAGGTTTGTATTCTTGAGACGTCAATGTCAGCATGTGTGACACTCAAAACTATGTGTGATATTCCTTCGACCACAGGATTTAAATGACTGCGTGATCCTGGGGCTTCGTCGATTGCGATATTTCTCTTTTTCGCGTCAGCACATAGTAATATGCTTGGTCAGATACATTAAATGCGTTACTGGCCAGTTGATGTAGAAATTGATGCAGGATTCGGTATGAAAATCAAAAAATTTATTACATGAAGAATATAATGACTGCAATGTACAAACATACGTAGAGTAAAAATATCATGTAATTATTACGATTTCTGCTTAATTCCTATTTTTTGATTTGTTTTAGATTTGCCCTTTTTAAATATGTCGTTGTCAGAGTAATTGCATAAACAAAAGAATGTGACAATGGTTTTCCGTTGAGTTGGTACTAGTCTCTGTCAATTTCTGCTATATCATCCGGAAACAATAGCTATAATTAGCAGAGACTTCGAGCATCATTACAGCAATACCATTTTTCGTAAGTTCGTTATTCTCTGTGATATTTCAAGTGAACAATTATACATAAAGTATTTAATGAGACAGAATATCAATTCATTGACGAAAGAAAGCTTCTTTCTTTCTGATTCTCCTTAATTTCAAGAATGGACGCATAGTGTCGTTTTTTAACGTCTTATATGTCTTTGATTAGAATATATGGAATATAATTACCGTTATTCTGAGAACAATGTGCAATGTCAATTAGGCCTACAGGTACTTTGCGTTGTCCACTACAAGTACAACGCATTAGTAATGTATGTATATCACAAAATTAATAGAGAAGTAAACAGGATTTAACGGGACGTTTACGAAATCTACTTAAATCTTTCACGTCCCCTCGATTTATATCTAGATTCTCTATCATCTTTCAACGGGATCTTCCGAATTTTTGCCAAATATCATATCCATATGTGGGCAGTGGCTATTAGCCCCCAGATGATCCCGACGAACAATACGTTGAATCTCATTCACCCTGAAGATCTCATTGCTTAATTGCCACGTTAACAGTATTTTTAAATTTGATATCAGAAATAATTCAACAATGAAACATATTTTGAAGCGATGATACAGACATGCTTACCATGAATTTCAGAATTCATGGGAATTTTCGAAAATTGTGCATCTTGAAATGTATTCCCAACAATAATGTTGATCTGGTTCTGGATGAATAGCATTGAATCAGTTATTGTTCGGGATCATCCGGGCCATTGCCATAATGTATAGGCTATGCTGTCATTTTTCTGTTGAAAAATTAATCTTAAGAAAAGCTTACAGATTCATGTCAAGAATCAGTATAGATTGCATGCTGTAATATTTTCCATAGAAAATCCTATGAATTCATGTCAAGAATCAGTAAATTACATGCTGTAATATTTTCCATAGAAAATCCTATGAATTCATGTCAAGAATCAGTAAATTACATGCTGTTATATTTTCCATAGAAAATCCTATGAATTCATGTCAAGAATCAGTAAATTACATGCTGTTATATTTTCCATAGAAACTCTATGGATTCATGCCAAGAATCAGTAAATTACAAGCTGTAATATTTTCCATAGAAAGCCATATGGATTCATGCCAAGAATCAGTAAATTACATGCTGTGATATTTTCCATACAAAGCCATATGGATTCATGCCAAGAATCAGTAAGCTATTCAATGGAATTTTTACACTGAAAATCTTGATAAGAATCAGTATGGTTTATTCTGTTAATTTCACTGACAAGTTTTTTTGCTGATCTACCAAGTTTTTTACAGAATCATCCTGATTTTTCAAGTTTTATCAAGATCCGTCCACTTGGGTAGCTTTCAATCAATCATTCTTCGATATTTCAATTCCTCGCTATTTTTGAAGAATATTGAATAAAATGCAAGTACATGTAATTTCGGAAACTGGTCAATGGTAACTTAGAACCTCTTCAATTGGCTGCTCTTTTTTGTCCAAAGCTTAAAGACGTTGAAAGAACTCATCCACAGGTGTTGAGATCACAATACTAATTGATGCAATGGCATCTGATCTAATATGACGTACATTAGCATGAGCCTATTACCATCAGAGATTGCGAATGTGAACATATAGCATGTTAATACATAGTAGTTTTCCACGTTATTTAATGCATCTCTTAATTGCTGAATTATTTAAAGTATCTACTCTATAAATTCTTTGCCATCTGTGGCCTATTCTGAAAGTCTTTTGATGTTGCACTGTATTTCTCTGTTGTGAAGACAAACATGCATTATTTACGTTAATAAGGACTTTTAAGATCTTGAAGGTAGGGTATCTATCTTCTGTTATAAATGTTCGGAATTCAATGCAAATTTAGTAAAGTACTAGGAAAATTCAACAAACTTATTACGTTTCTTTTAATCATATTTTGCCAAGTAACTCTTATCATGATTATTGGTAGTCACAACCAGAAAATGGCAAAAAGTTGCATTGACTAAATTGCTAGGTCAGTGGCGAACAAAACGTCCGCGTTTTAATTCCTTCTTTTAAAAAACGTGACATGCACGTGCAGTATACGTCTATAGCAAAGAAGGCTCAGCATCGATACTTTTTCGAAATCACTAAAAATACAACATCTGAAAACATCAGGAAAAATAGAATGAATCGAAGCAACGTCACGTTACCGCAATCTACAAATTACTGTGATGAGGGTCAGCATCCTGTGCATTACTGCATTTCAGGCGGTATCTGTGTATGCTACCAGAACGCACGAAAAACTTTTTCGGAGAGAACGCTGGATATATCTTGAATTTCTAGACTATGAGATTTCTACACTGTAAACTGTACGATGCCAAAGCTACTTACGAAGGCGGTGTACAAAACGAGAATAATAAAATGTACGAAAGCGCTATTGCTCGTGTTCAGACACTACGAAATTGATTAGTTTTCCTATTGGATGATTAAGACAATCGTACATTTTGTTATTCTCGTTTTGTACACCGCTTTCGTAGTCAAAATCAGCCAGTTTCGTGCTCTACAGTTTATAGTGTATAAGAGTATTAGATGGATCATGGCATATTCACTATGAAATTCCGAGATTCCTGTCGCGGCAAATGAGATTTTGTGGCCCTAAACGGATTTATAAACTTGAATAATATATTTTCGTCACTTTTTACATTTTTTCTCATCATCCGGAAATGCATCGGTAACTTAATGATATATCCTTGACTTTCAAAAAATGTTTCAATTTTCTCAATTACAAATTTGAAGTTTAAATGAACTGAATTGATAAATGAAATTGAATCATGTTCTTCTGGTTGGATAAATCATACTGCATGCTTAAAGATCATTCTTCTTTATCTGCTGCGACTAACATTTGCAGATAGAATTAATCAGTTTCAAGTAAAATACATAAAAATGTCAAAGATTCGGTGCACAGGGCCAAAAACCGGTTGTCGCAAAAGGATCGTTGCACCGATGCGCCGCGCAGAGTTGCTTTCTAAATTGTTTTCCATATTAACATGAAACAACATCAGCAAGGAATTTCGAAATAGTCTCTGATCAATGCAGCAAAGGTGGCTTTGTTTTGTGAAATTGATTTCTTCAAATTATCATTTCCAACAGAGTCTTTCATCTTTTATCTTCCAACAATTGGCGGAATCAGAAAAAAGATCCTAGAATGTAGATTTAAAATTGTTCCTAGAGCGTTCTTTCAAAATGTACAAAAACATCTAACATGAGCATTTGCAATATCGCAACGACAAAAAAGATGCAATAATTAAAAGATAAAAAGAACTTTTTGTTAATCCTATCACTGCTGCGGATGACACATGCCCTGGGAGTCTTGATGCTAGAGAGCGATAGAGAGAGGTTTACATTCTTCGATCAAATATTTAACTACAACATTTCAACATTTTTGACATGAAAATATCATCAAGGCGTCATAAACGTTTCAAAAACAACATTTTGTTTGACTTTTTTCGTGATCATAATACATTTATTCAAATTCGAAAATGCCTTTTCCTGGGGAAAGACCACTGTCAAATACTGCTTTTCTAACTTAGAAGGGATTTACTCTATTCCTTATGACTCCTTATAGTCAGTAGATGACGCAAGTCAGACAAAATGACGCCAAGTTGGACATTTTGACGCAGTCAGACTTTTTGACGCAAATGGACTTTGTTCCGCACGCTCGTATCTCACCAAATTTGGTGTACAGGTAAATTTTGCTGAAATGTATTCAATACATGCTTTCAATACTTTCCGCCGGTTTCGGTTTTGGAGACTCCAGATTTTCGGTCTTACTGACGCAAGTCATACTTTTTGACTCACGACGGTATTCTGACACGTTGGACTATTAGACGCAAGTCAGACGTTTTGACGCATATTGAATATTTGACTCACGATTGCATAATAAGTTGGAGGGGAGAATCATGCATTCATAATCGCGATCAACCATCACAGAGTAAGTTACAGAACGTCTCTACCTCTTCATATAGTTTAGGCTTGCATGCAAATATGGCCTGGTAGAATCAGAGGGACTGGTTGACGATCGGTCCCCTTAGAATTTATTATTCAAGATAGTCAATAAATAGGCTACCATAATCTAATTGAAGTGGGTAAATTTTAAGGAGATTTTCAATGACGCAAGTCGGACAATTTGACGCAGAAAACCATTTTTACCAACTGAATTCGTCACTTCAGATACGTGACGTGACGCAAGTCGGTCTTTATGACGCAAATGGTATATTAGACGCAATAAGTATATTTGACTCAAGCTGACGTAAATGAAAATTGAAGTCAGACTTTTTGACGCAGTTCGTATATTTGACTCAAAATCATGAAATAAATTCTGAAAACTTCATGACGCGTCCGAACAATTTGACGCATTTGGTATATTTGACTCAAAAACGATCGATAATGCAATGCGGTATATTAATATCTAAATATACGGTCAGAAGTTCTCTCAACAATTTTATGTATGGAATAAAGCGCTTATCTCAAAAGAACAAGTTAACATGGAATCAAATAGGCCTATATCAAATGATGCCCAAGATTTACAATCTTAGTTCAGACAGCGGTTCATGGTCAATTTTACACAACAGAAATATGGCGATCATGTTTTCTTCCAATTCAATGTTATCCACTGTTAGAATTATTTGTCAGGATAATTTGTTTTAAGTTTCAATGATCAACACACTATAAATGAGCTAATCGCAGGAGTAATTTTCTGTCATCTGGAACATTCATCGTAATCGAAATATATTTTGCAGAATGTTCGAATCGATTAATTAGAAAATTGCCATCTCATGTCAAGTAATGAGACCGAAAAGTTGACACTCTGTTTATCAGGAGGGCAACGACATGGCCTGAATAGTAGGCCTTGCCTACATTCTTTGGTATATTCACGGGATCGTCAAGTGGGCAAGTCATTCCTTGAAAATGCATGAAACTGAAGGACTTGTGGAATTGAAACTGAGAAATTGTTTAGGTCTAATTTTTGGAATATGAATTTCGCAAGGAAGTGGAGGGGAGTACAGTATGGAAGTTACAATATCCGAAAGCAATGGACCTATTGTCAATAAGATCTTTGTAAAGGGATAAAACAGCAGAGCATTTACAGGCCTCACACCAAGTGAGCAAAAATTAGAGGAAAAACTTGACAACAATAATAAATATGAACAGGACAAAGAACAAGAATAGAAGGATATCAGTAGATGTCACTTCCCTTTCAGGCTATGGTTTTCAATGATTTTTGTTATTTTCTTGATATTGTTATTTATGAATTGTTGAAGCCAAAATAGTCTACCAAAATTCACTCTAGGCATTTGATAGGGCTCTGAGGTTGTTAAAGATATTTTTATATGCTGGGATTAGAAAATGAGAGACTCTAAAAAACAAGAAATCGCAGTGGGCAGCAATGGTATGAATACACATGTAGACATACGATAATTAGACTTCTAAAATATCTGTCACATGCATGTGCAGATATCATCATTACGAGAAAACATTACTGTCTACTTTCGTCTACATTGTACCATAGCTAAGTTACGCACAATGATGATACTGAAGCACTGCATGTCGCCTTCTTTAAATCGCACCCCTCCGAGCAAACGGATACCCGATCAGCATCTTATAGTTTCTCCGGATATCCACGGATCTTCACGGCTGAACGGATGCACACCATTATTTCTACGCCAGGAACCGCTTGAATATCCAGTCTATCTCCGCGGATAACAAATTTTTATCCCAAGGAGATCCGTATCTTATAAGCGGATATGTCTGATATCCAACCGATATCTGGTTCGTTGTTTTTGACGGATATCCGTGCTATCGGCTGTACATTCTGGTTATCCGCCTGGCATCCCTTTGTTAACAATGGATATGGAGCAATCGCGACTTCGATATCAGTTTGCTATTAAATCAAAAAAGTTATCAGTTAGCCAAGCTGCTGTATTATTATCCAATCTTACAAATTTTCACCGATATGACGGCCTGTTCACGTAAAAAGGATTTTCAAATTACATCTTACATAGAAATCAAAATGTCAATGTCTGATAAGTTGAACATTCATCTTTGTTATTTTGTTTGTTTTTGAGGCTCGGTTTCATAGATTTTATTAATATGGCCTCTCTGAAACGTAGGTTAATGCTGTTTGTATCAAACGCTATGATTTTGACTGTAAACGGGAAAGCTATGATAGGAGAGCAACTTAGGTGATGTTTGAGTACACTTGAGTCTTTGTTTGTGGCATGTTCTTTAATGCGTGTATGGAGTGAACGGACTGTACTCCCGATATAATTGATTTTACACGTTTTGCATGTTATTTCATACACTACCATAGCTCTCAAACAGATGTTGCTGTCAGCAATAACGCACTGATTCAATTTACACTTATGTTTGGAATGTGATTTTCTCAAAGCTATTCGTAAATAGAAAATCACATTCCAAACATAAGTGTAAATTGAATCAGTGCGTTATTGCTGACAGCAACATCTGTTTGAGAGCTATGGTAGTGTATGAAATAACATGCAAAACGTGTAAAAGCAATTATATCGGGAGTACAGTCCGTTCACTCCATACACGTATTAAAGAACATGCCACAAACAAAGACTCAAGTGTACTCAAACATCACCTAAGTTGCTCTCCTATCATAGCTTTCCCGTTTACAGTCAAAATCATAGCGTTTGATACAAACAGCATTAACCTACGTTTCAGAGAGGCCATATTAATAAAATCTATGAAACCGAGCCTCAATAACAGAGATGAATGTTCAACTTATCAGACATTGACATTTTGATTTTTATGTAAGATGTAATTTGAAAATCCTTTTTACATGAACAGGCCGTCATATCGATGAAAATTTGTAAGATTGGATAATAATACAGCAGCTTGGCTAACTGATAACTTTTTTGATTTAATTTAAATATGCTGCTTAAAGAAAATTATATCTCATTATTGAATATCAGTTTGCTATCACTACGCTGTCATCTAGTATTTGATTTCGATATTCGTTGGTTATACATTCGATGCGTGAATCTTTCCGCAAATGATGAACAATCCAAAAACCAACTAATCCTCAGATCGAACAGATAATTGTGATCTATACAATCCGGTGATCCACTGGCTTCTGGCACAGTTTTTGACTGAAAGCCGAATAACGATTCTCATCTTACCTACTTACACGTACACACAACTAAAAATATTCATGCAATTCATGCAATAACAGAAAAAACAGACAAAAATAACAGAGATGCCGACAAGTCTCAAGCAACGTGATTTTTAATCCAGTGAATACAGCAACACATCCATGAGGATTCTGAGGTATACATGAGAAATTACTGAAAATACTTGTATTTTTCAACATTAGGAGGCTTGTCAAATCTGAATGTGAATAGCCTCACAGATAGATTTGCATGCATAGAAAATGATCTGAAGAAACTGCATATGAAAAATCTTCGTCCTATTGCATTGAAATGTGTTTTTCTTTGATCGTGTCTGACAAGATAAGGAACCGGATAGAACTCGGCAGATGTGCAGCTTCGTGGTAGGCTTATTTCATTCTGTGAAAGTCTCATTTTCGGCATCGTTCCTAGCAGAATCTCGTTCTGGTTGTTTGACTATTTCTGTGCAACTAGTGATCTTTGAACTCGTGCGATCAGGCCATAGAAATGGATTACGCCTATTCATGTATTCGACCGCTTTGTGTCACTCGAAAGGAAGTAACACTGAAGATATATTACCTTTCAAATGACAGCCTAAATCATCGGCGCGTAGCGCCAGACGATTTAGGCTGATCATTTGAAAGGTAATATATGCATTGTTACTGAACTAAATCTATGACATCAAAAATCCAAGATCTTGATCTGTATATGGAGCAATTATACTTTATGAACCAGGGCATTAAATGAGATTTCCGAGGGCATCGTTAGATGCCCTCGGAAATCTCATGTAATGCCCGCAGTTCATAGAGTATGATTGACATTCAAACGAGGTATGTCATTCAACCATAGATAACTTAGATTCAGCTTACATTATGAATTATGGCTATCCATGATTATGGGCTCTATCATGGCTCTATGTATCATTGATATCATCATGGATTACTATATAGGCCTACTAGCACCTGGATTGGACACGTCTTACATACATGTAAGTTGGCCGCCTAGATAATCGAAAATGCATTGAGGAAATAGCAAAGTAATTTCAAGATATCATTAACACAGAGATAAAGTCAATTTTTCATTGAAAATCTAGAAATCTATCATTTCACTTTGCAAAATAATTTTTGAAAAAATGACCATATATCTGTGTTAATGATATCTAGAAATCAATTTGCTATTTCCTCAATATATTTTCAAGTATGAATTTAGAAGTCTATGTATGAATATCTAGGGTTAGGATGGCGTGGTAAGTTTGAAAAATATCATTTGTTATCATGGCCTTGTTACGTGACGACGTCTATATTGACATTATCAAATTTCCTGATGGTTGCATAACTGGACTGACCTTGGAAGAAATAGATGACTATCTTTCTAACATTGAGAATGAAGAAAGACTCAAAAGCATTGAAACGAACATCCAAGAGGCTCATTCCTGTTTGGATAACACATCAACAGCAACACAAACAAAATTTTATGTTCGCAAGTTTAAAGAATTTCTAAGAAAAGAAGGATTGAATGCAGATTTTGAAAGTCAAGACAATAAGACCATGTTGAAATATCTGCAGCATTGGCTCCTCAATTCAAAAAGGAAAGATGGCAGGAATTTCAAGCCCCAAACATACCTGCATACATACACACCAAACATACAAAAAGATATAACTGCATGAAAGCTGCAATACAAAGGCATGTACTAACAACAAATGGTAGAAGTATAATTGGAAATCTGGATTTTGAACAGTTGAAGATTACCCAAAGTACATGTACAACACGTTATCTGGAAGAACCAAGAACTACAGAAGAAAGAGAATCGGGATATAAAGACATCAACGAAAAAGATATGAAACTGATCAATACATATTTCAACCGAAGTGATCCAGTCAGACTGCAACGAGAAGTTATATTCAAGATTATTTGGCACTTCGGATTTCGCGGACGAGAATGGCTAAGAGGTCTCGACAAAAATTCCGTCATATTCTCAATTTGTCCTACGTCTGGTTTGCAGTATGTTGACCTAAAAAAAACCCCAGTTGTCAAAATGCACTAATTACAAAAACCTAACGAAAGAAAACGCATTGTCATGTGTGAAAAGCCAGAAGATGAGCAGTTTCCATTCAAATTGATGAAAAAATACATTGATCTGAGACCAGCAACAGTTATATGCCTGTTTCCAAAACCACTTAAGAATTTCTTACCAGAACGATGGTATTCCGATAAAATGGTTGTCGGGAAGAATACTCTAGATGATGTGATGAAAAACATCTCGAAAGATGCTTCGCTATCAATGAAATATACTAATCATTGTATACGATCTTCTGTTGTTACGTCGCTGTCCGACGTAGGGGTTCCACCGCAAGACATTCAGATTGTGACGGGACATGAGAAGTTAGAGACTATTGACCATTATACCAAGAAAATCAATGTTTCAAAGCGAATACGCCTATCACATACCCTTACACAGTGTTTGGATAAGAATCGTGAAGAAAAAAGAGAATCTAATGCAAAGGAATATTGATGTCGAAATTGCGAACAATGCAGAAATAGAAGTGAAAAGGAAAAATACCGTAGCTGTTTTGGAAAAGGATGGTATGAAACTTTCGTTTTTTATGTAAGAATGTTGGACTTTTCTATTTATTGTTATAAAGCGCTATATAACTTGTGGATGTCTATTGCAGGCGGGCATTAAATGGCATTTAATGCCCGCCTTTTTGTAATGCATTGAATTGCCAATGAAATTTCTTTGTATTAAACGGGAACTGCTCCATTTAATTTGGTTTTAATAGACATCTTGCCCTGAATAGCTCGACTAAATGACTGAAATCAATGATGATTTTCTACAGAGCCCATACAGCTCAGAACATTAAAGCATGTCAAGCTTGAGATATCTACTAATCATAACTGCGAAACATAGGAATCTCCTCAATGCCATTTTCAATGGGAACGAGAAGATGGATGGTGAAATGCTCCTACCTCAGTGGTATCACATAGCAAATTAGACGTCCTTAATCATGCAATTAAGGCCGTCTAATTTGGAATTGGAGCTATATAAATAACTTTCATAGAAAAATGACATGTGAAATATCGGCGGACAACCCTACTTACTCACTAACAATGAAATCGATGACACACCACCCGACTGTAATGGAATGGCAAAAAGAATGTTTAGGCTCACGTAATAGGGTCCAGTAGTTGAAATGATTCCGAGTTTTATTTAAGTAAACCTTCTTCAGAGAATTGTCGTCAGGCATGCACTTCTACTCTTCTATAATAAAATTGTCAATTCGAAGATGAAGCAAAACAAAAATTCCTTATAACGTTATAAATGTTTCTGGTAACTTCTGCAAAAGATTTTGACCAATTATTGTAAAGGTAGGATTCTTTAACCCACTGCGTAAATAATTATGCTTGTCCCTCCTGACGCTCTACTGACTTTCTGTTGATTGTTTTTAGCTTTTTTGCCCCTTAAGAAGCGTGAATACGCGAAAGGTCGGTCCTGTAAGCCTACATAGTTTTATTACAATTTTATAGCCAATAAATTCTTTAAGAAGATACCTCAACGTACTTTTGGCTCATGAAGAATCGTCTGTTTGCGACAATCGTATTCATCAAATAGTGTGAATTCCAAAAACAATCATTAGTATTATAATATAGTATTTATTTAAAGTGCTTTATTATAGTAGTTCTATATTAGTATTACAGTATCACAGAACAATGATAATAGCATTATTAGTTCTCCAACGTTATCAAAATGTTGTCATTAGTTCAGGCCTCCACAGTCAAAATACAAATTTTTCTAGGCTTTTAAGTTTTCAAAAATCTCGAAATCTGCACGAGCGAGATCAAACAAAAATGGGAGACATTAAGAGAGTGTCGATTTTATCCTTCTAGATGAATTTTGATAACTATGAAGCAATGGGAAAATTCTACTAACAAATTATACTTTGGTGTAAATAACGAATCCTTTTTAAGAGATGAAAGAAGAAATAGAGACGGGCTGATGATACCGCAGTACATGAAAAGTACATGCATAGGCTATACCCTCATTCAGGCTAAAATTCAAACCGCAAGCCATATCCATTATTATAACAATGACATGAGATAAGTCATTGCTCAAATCTTTCAATACAACCGAATTTCAATTTCGACCGAAAGTCTGAGTGCTTTATTGTCTTAGAGTATGATAATAAAGCACTCTATTTGATTTAAAGTATATTTACCATTTGAAAGCAGTATTATTTTTTCTATTAGAAAATATAACACCGGTGAGGAAAATAAAGTTCAGTTATCCTAGATCCACATTTGTCTCAAGTTAAATGATGTACATCTGTGATTTACAGCAACTCTAATTTTACAGTCCTAGATATATTTCAACCATTGCACCATTTCTATTCAATATTATTCTCCTGGTGTCTGCTTTTGGATTTGTAATCAAATTATGTGCTACTCTGAGAGGTAGGCATAACACTAATTTGCGCTATGCTTTCGACAGCAAAATGCAGCTTCAAAATCTGTTTCACGGCAGGCCTATGTGAAATGGAGAAGATCCTTTTCAAGAACTCATTGCTGCTTCGTTCCTATGCCGCTATCTAGTTGACTGCTTCTTGACAAGCATCCTTCCTTTCGGTCCATATTTCTCTACAACCAACCAAGTTTGTGTACATACGCATCAGGCTAATTGTATTACTTAAATCGATGAATTAATTTATAGATTATTTGCTGGTGTTAACGTGATTTTACTGTGTTTTATAAGCTCACTGCTATAGAGCCGTTTTTCATTTGAAGCAAAATATAAATTTATAGTAGAAATGTATTATAGTATGAAATTATTTTCTTGTCCATTCCTGCAAATGCGAATATACATGTACCTATTTAACACTATGCAGGCTTATATTCGTAGCAGTAGGATGTTGGCAATTTTATGTTGCATTTAAATTCCAATGAACAGACAGGCGAAACAAGCCCATACACGCTTTCCAAAAGTTATATGTAATTGAAGCAACTGCAAAAACGTGAATTGTGGTAAACGCCATTAAAGAAATGACACTATTTTATAGCATGCAGCTACTTTGCTTCAGGGGGCTGGAAATGGACTTTCAATTTAGATATTGTTGAAATTTTGTTTCATAGGCATTAGAATGATAAGGTGGACCGGGGTAAACTGTTAACAAAGTGACCTTGTAGAGAAGAATGTCGAATAAAAGCACCTTAATTGACAAAGATGTCCCCTAGCTTTGTTAAAGTATAGGCCTCAATATTCAATTCATAGCACTATTTGTAAACTGCAGATAGAATCTATGTTTTTCGTAGTGAGTAGTTCGGCATTTTTTACTTTTTTGCCCACGTTATTACTGTATGTGCATCAATTCATCATCTCAAACTAAAGGGTCATTTTCACAGTTTTCTGCTTCAGGCTCATGTGTGCTCTCAAGATTGCAGGTTTGTCAATTTTTCATGATTTTTATTGATTTCAGCTGTATAAAAATTTGCTATGCGAATGCTATCGGCAAAATTCGCAAGTGTGACGCGGCAAAATTCTTTCCCTGAGGAAGCGTTTTTTCAAGGTGACAAATAAGTGGTGATTGGATTCGCGCACGAGTCGACGCTGAGAATTAGGCTTAGCTTAAAATGTCACGCTTGTGATTACAGAACATTTAAGAAATCGTATGAGACTTGGCAGTTTTACTACCCGTTTGTTTATTTTCTGCACCCAGAAACTATACAAATATTTTTATATTTTGTAGACCATTGAATATTGATACTTTGCGAACTTCTGCCAAATTATGGCTACATTATTGTGTATAAGGTGACCATTTGATCAAGATGAATAATTCTAGGGTCTGTATGGCAACTTGCCCTGAGCATGTTGACGCAGTTTTCATTTTCTGTTTTTACTGCATTTGTGCAAAATTTCTGCATGCATGTCGCTAAGTGACGACTAAAAATTGCTGAGAGTTATTTGTCAAATCTGTCTAGTCCTCTATCATCAGTGTCTAACATATATTGGAAAAAAATAATTTCTCGATTTAATATGATGCATTTATGCAAGACAGGCGGTCAACCTACTATATAGTCATGGAATTCGGCACCTTGAAATCTACCCACTTCAATTAGATTATGGTAGCCTATTTATTGACTATCTTGAATAATAAATTCTAAGGGGACCTCGTCAACCAGTCCCTCTGATTCTACCAGGCCATATTTGCATGCAAGCCTAAACTATATGAAGAGGTAGAGACGTTTTGTAACTTACTCTGTGATGGTTGATCGCGATTATGAATGCATGATTCTCCCCTCCAACTTATTATGCAATCGTGAGTCAAATATTCAATATGCGTCAAAACGTCTGACTTGAGTCTAATAGTCCAACGTGTCAGAATACCGTCGTGAGTCAAAAAGTATGACTTGCGTCAGTAAGAAAGAAAATCTGGAGTCTCCGAAACCGAAACCGGCGGAAAGTATTGAAAGCATGTATTGAATACATCTCAGCAAAACTCACCTGTACACCAAATTTGGTGAGATGCGAGCGTGCGGAACAAAGTCCATTTGCGTCAAAAAGTCTGACTGCGTCAAAATGTCCAACTTCGCGTCATTTTGTCTGACTTGCGTCATCTACTGACTATAAGGTGCCGAATTCCATGACTATATAGTAGGGTGACAGCCTGTCTTGCATAAATGCATCATATTAAATCGAGAAATTAATTTTTTTCCAATATATGTTAGACACTGATGATAGAGGACTAGACAGATTTGGCAAATAACTCTCAGCAATCTTTACTCGTCACTTAGCGACATGCAGAAATTTTGCACAAATGCAGTAAAAACAGAAAATGAAAACTGCGTCAACATGCTCAGGGCAAGTTGCCATACAAATCCTAGAATTATTCATCTTGATCAAATGGTCACCTTACACAATAATGTAACCATAATTTGGCAGAAGTTCGCAAAGTATCAATATTCAATGGTCTATAAAATATAAAAATATTTGTATAGTTTCTGGGTGCAGAAAATAAACAAACGGGTAGTAAAACTGCCCTGTAAGTCTCATGCGATTTCTTAAATGTTCTGTAGTCACAAGTGTGACATTTTAAGCTAGGCCTAATTCTCAGTGTCGACTCGTGCTTATTTGAGAGTGGCAAGCGTGCCAATCTCCACTTATTTGTCACATTGAAAAAACGTTTCCTCAGGGAAAGAATTTTGCCACGTCACACTTGTGAATTTTGCACAATACCATTCCCATAGCAAAATCTCTACAGCTGAAATCAATACAAATCATGAAAATTGACAAACCTGCAATCTTAAGAGCACACATAAGCCTCAAGCAGAAAACTGTGAAAATGACCCTTTAGTTTGAGATGATGAATTGATACGCATACAGTAATACCGTGGGCAAAAAAGTAAAAAAATGCCGAACTACTCACTACGAAAAACATAGATTCTATCTGCAATTTACAAATAGTGCTATGATTTGAATATTAAGGCCTATACTTTAACAAAGCTAGGGGACATCTTTGTCAATTAAGGTGCTTTTATTCGACATTCTTCTCTACAAGGTCACTTTGTTAACAGCTTGCCCCGGTCCACCTCATCATTCCAATGCTTATGAAACAAAATTTCAACAATATCTAAATTGAAAGTCCATTTCCAGCCCCAAAGCAAAGTAGCTGCATGCTATAAAATAGTGTCATTTCTTTAATGGCGTTTACCACAATTCACGTTTTTGCAGTTGCTTCAATTACATCTAACTTTTGGAAAGCCTGTATGGACATGCTTCGCCTGTTTGTTCATTGGAATTTAAATGCAACATAAAATTGGCAACATCCTACTGCTACGAATATAAGCCTTATGCATAGTGTTAAATAGGTACATGTATATTCGCATTTGCAGGAATGGACAAGAAAATAATTTCATACTATAATACATTTCTACTACAAATTTATATTTTGCTTCAAATGAAAAACGGCTATATAGCAGTGAGCTGACAAAACACAGTAAAATCATCGTTAACACCAGCAAATAATCTATAAATTAATTAATCGATTTAAGTAATACAATTGGCCTAATGCGTATGTACACAAACTTGGTTGTAGAGAAATATGGACCGAAAGGAAGGATGCTTGTCAACAAGCAGTTAACTAGATAGCGGCATAGGAACGAAGCAGCATTTTAGGTATGAGTTCTTGAAAAGGATCTTCTCCATTTCACATAGGCCTGCCGTGAAACAGATTTTGAAGCTGCATTTTGCTGTCGAAAGCATAGCGTAAATTAGTGTTTTACCTACCTCTCAGAGTAGCACATAATTTGATTACAAATCCAAAAGCAGACACCAGGAGAATAATATTGAATACAAATGGTGCAATGCTTGAAATATATCTAGGACTGTGAAATTAGAGTTGCTGTAAATCGCAGATGTACATCATTTAACTTGAGACAAATGTGGATCTAGGATAACTGAACTTTATTTTCCTCACCGGTGCTATATTTTCTAAGAGAAAAAAATAGCACTGCTTTCAAATGGCAAATATGCTTTAAATCAAATAGAGTGCTCTATTATCATACTCTAAGACAATAAAGCACTCAGACTTTCGGTCGAAGTTGAAATTCGTTCGTATTGAAAGATACATCATTTTGTCATTTTGAGAAATGACTTGTCTCATATCATTGTTATAATAATGGATATGGCTTGCGGTTTGAATTTTAGCCTGAATGAGGGTATAGCCTATGCATGTACTTTTTCATGTACTGCGGTATCATCAGCCCGTCTCTATTTATTCTTTCATCTCTTAAAAAGGATTCGTTATTTACACCAAAGTATAATTTGTTAGGAGAATTTTTCCCATTGCTTCATAGTTATCAAAATTCATCTAGAGGGATAAAATCGACACTGCAGCGACTGGCTCATCAATTTCTCTGAGCATCAAAGTCGAAAGTCCTGATTAATAGACTGTGCTTGAGGGTATCTGAAGAGTCTTTCTTCGGGATAGTGTGGTGCATCAAGTAGTGGTGCATCAAGTATTTACATGTGTGTTAGCTTGGAATTCCGATTTGGGACAGTACCATAGTACCTGCAGTATTCTATTTGAACGTAGTTGGCAGACTACATGTATAGGCCTACTTGCTTTTCATCTTATTCCATTTGTTTCCAGTCTTCATGGATTGTATTAGGCTTACATCCTTCGCTATAGCTTTGCTGATGATGCTTCCCATTTTCTGCCGTCCCAAATTAATGTCTCCCATTTTTGTTTGATCTCGCTCCTGCAGATTTCGAGAGATTTTTGAAAACCTAAAAGCCTAGAAAAATTTGTATTTTGGCTGGGGAGGCCTGAACTAATGACAACATTTTGATAACGTTGGAGAACTAATAATACTATTATCATTGTTCTATGATACTGTAATACTAATATAGAACTACAATAATAAAGTTCTATAAATAACTACCTACAATACTAATTATTGTTTTTGGAATTCACACTGTATTTGATGAATACGATTGTCGCAAACAGACGATTCTTCATGATGAACCAAAAGTACGTTGAGGTATCTTCTTAAAGAATTTATTGGCTATAAAATTGTAATAAAAACTATGTAGGCTTACAGGACCGATGTTTCGTGTATTCACGCTTCTTAAGGGGCAAAAAAGCTAAAAATAATCAACAGAAAGTCAATAGAGCGTCAGGAGGGACAAGCATAGTCATTTGCGCAGTGGGTTAAAGAATTCTACCCTTACAATAATTGGTCAAAATCTTTTGCAGAAGTTGCCAGAAACACAACGTTATAAGGATTTTTTGTTTTGCTTCATCTTCGAATTGACAATTTTATTATAGAAGAGTAGAAGTGCATGCCTCACGACAATTCTCTGAAGAAGGTTTACTTAAATGAAACTCGGAATCATTTCAACTACTGGACCCTATTATGTGAGCCTAAACATTCTTTTTGCCATTCCATTACGGCCGGGTGCTGTGTCATCGATTTCATTGTTACTGAGTAAGTAGGGTTGTCCGCCGATATTTCACATGTCATTTTTCCATGAAAGTCGTCTATATATCTCCAATTCCAAATTAGACGGCCTTAATTGCATGATTAATTAAGGCCGTCTAATTTGCTATGTGATACCATTGAGGTAGGAGCATTTCACCATCCATCTTCTCGTTCCCATTGAAAATGGCATTGAGGAAATTCCTATGTTTCACAATTATGATTAGTAGATATCTCAAGCTTGACATGCTTTAATGTTCTGAGCTGCATGGGCTCTGTAGAAAATTATCATTGATTTCAGTCATTTGCAGATCAAAATCTTGGATTTTTGATGTCATAGATTTTTAGTTCAGTAACACTGCATATACCTTTCAAATGATCAGCCTAAATCGTCTGGCGCTACGCGTCTTCAGTGTTACTTCCTTTCGAGTGACACAGAGCGGTCGAATACATGGATAGGCCTAATCCACTTCTATGGACTGATCGCACGAGTTCAAAGATCACTAGTTGCACAGAAATAGTCAAACAGCCACAACGAGATTCTGCTAGGAACGATGCCGAAAATGAGACTTTCACAGAATGAAATAAGCCTACCACGAAGCTGCGCATCTGCCGAGTTATATCCGATTCCTTATCTTGTCAGATACGATCAAAGAAAAACACATTTCGATGCAATAGGACGAAGACTTTTATATGCAGTTTCTTCAGATCATTTTCTGTGCACGCAAATCTGTCTGTGAGGCTATTCACATTCAGATTTGGCAAGCCTCCTAATGTTGAAAATACAAGTATTTTCAGTAATTTTTCATGTATACCTCAAAGTCGGTAGTTTTGAATCCTCATGGATGCGTTGCTGTATCCACTGGATTAAAAATTACGTTGCTTGAGGCTTGTCGGCATCTCTGTTATTTTTGTCTGTATTTTCTGTTACTGCATGAATTGCTTGAATGTTTTTAGTTGTGTGTACGTGTAAGTAGGTAAGATGAGAATCGTCATTCGGCTTTCAGTCAAAAACTGTGCCAGAAGCCAGTGGATCCCCGAATTGTATAGATTGCAATTATCTGTCCGATCTGAGGATTAGTTGGTTTTTGGATTGTTCATCATTTGCGGATAGCTTCACGCATCGAATGTATAACCAAAAAATATCGAAATCAAATACTAGATGACAGCGTAGGGATAGCAAACTGATATTCAATAATGAGATATAATTTTCTTTAAGCAGCATTTTTAAATTAAATCAAAAAAGTTGTCAGTTAGCCAAGCTGCTGTATTATTATCCAATCTTACAAATTTTCACCGATATGACGGCCTGTTCAAAAAAAAGGATTTTCAAATTACATCTTACATAAAAATCAAAATATCAATGTCTGATAAGTTGAACATTCATCTTTGTTATTGAGGCTTGGTTTCATAGATTTTATTAATATGGCCTCTCTGAAACGTAGGTTAATGCTGTTTGTATCAAAACGCTATGATTTTGACTGTAAACGGGAAAGCTATGTTAGGAGAGCAACTTAGGTGATGTTTGAATACACTTGAGTCTTTGTTTGTGGCATGTTCTTTAATGCGTGTATGGAGTGAACGGACTGTACTCCCGATATAATTGATTTTACACGTTTTGCATGCTATTTCATACACTGCCATAGCTCTCAAGCAGATGTTGCTGTCAGCAATAACGCACTGATTCAATTTACACTTATGTTTGGAATGTGATTTTCTATTTACGAATGGCTTTGAGAAAATCACATTCCAAACATAAGTGTAAATTGAATCAGTGCGTTATTGCTGACAGCAACATCTGCTTGAGAGCTATGGTAGTGTATGAAATAGCATGCAAAACGTGTAAAATCAATTATATCGGGAGTACAGTCCGTTCACTCCATACACGCATTAAAGAACATGCCACAAACAAAGACTCAGGTGTACTCAAACATCACCTAAGTTGCTCTCCTAACATAGCTTTCCCGTTTACAGTCAAAATCATAGCGTTTGATACAAACAGCATTAACCTACGTTTCAGAGAGGCCATATTAATAAAATCTATGAAACCAAGCCTCAATAACAAAGATGAATGTTCAACTTATCAGACATTGATATTTTGATTTTTATGTAAGATGTAATTTGAAAATCCTTTTTACGTGAACAGGCCGTCATATCGGTGAAAATTTGTAAGATTGGATAATAATACAGCAGCTTGGCTAGCTGATAACTTTTTTGATTTAATAGCAAACTGACATCGAAGTCGCGATTGCTACATATCCATTGTTAACAATGGGATGCCAGGCGGATAGCCAGAATGCACAGCCGATAGCACGGATATCCGTCAGAAACAACGAACCAGATATCGGTTGGATATCAAACATATCCGCTTATAAGATGCGGATCTCCTTGGGATAAAAATTTGTTATCCGCGGAGATAGACTGGATATCCAAGCGGCTCCTGGCGTAGAAATAATGGTGTGCATCCGTTCAGCCGTGAAGATCCGTGGATATCCGGAGAAACTATAAGATGCTGATCAGGTATCCGTTTGCTCGGAGGGGTGCGATTTAAAGAAGGCGACATGCAGTGCTTCAGCATCATCATTGTGCGCAACTTAGCTATGGTACAATGCAGACGAAAGTAGACAGCAATGTTTTCTCGTAATGATGATAAATACACATGCATGTGACAGATATTTTAGAAGTCTAATTATCGTATGTCTACATGTGTATTCATACCATTGCTGCCCACTGCGATTTCTTGTTTTCTTAGATTCTCTCATTTTCTAATCCCAGCATATAAAAATATCTTTAAGAACCTCAGAGCCCTATCGAATGCTTTGAGTGAATTTTGGTAGCCTATTTTGGCTTCAATTCATAAATAACAATATCAAGAAAATAGCAAAAATCATTGAAAACCATAGTCTGAAAGGGAAGTGACATCTGCTGATATCCTTCTATTCTTGTTCTTTGTCCTAACAATAATCTAGGACAATAATCTAATACAATCTAATACCTAATCTAATCTAGGACAATAATCTAATATCTAGGACAAGAATAACAAATATGAACATTCATATTTGTTATTGTTATCAAGTTTTTCCTCTAATTTTTTCTCACGCTTCATCGGTTTCTCTGTTCTTGTTCAATTGTGCATATGTACTAGTATGGACCTAACATGAAACTATGCTGTAGAGCCACATTGATCCATGCAAATACTTACTACACCTTTCATATTTTTCAGGAGCCTATTCACATTGGTGGATCGTCCAACTTCCCGAAATCCTCTGTATCGATTGATGGAATGGATATTCACACGAATGGTGCCGCCCAAGACCACAGACATTTTTGCGATGGCTTTTCTAGTTTTCAATTTAAGTCACGGACCTTCGCAGGACTTGGTACATGGTACGTCATATCATCTTTTATGGTCATCAAAGATAAGCAGGCCACCGAAAGGCCAGTATTTTCGTGAATAAATTGAAAAGGCACTCACCTGATTACTCATGTGCTCTTCTATTACAGCACACTTTGACTCTTTGTCTCAAATTAAAATGCAGTGATCATAGATGCACTTTAGATTTTGAACCTACATGTACACATGTTTTTCACAATCATGGCGAATACCGTTAATCTATTGTCATGAGCTGATTGGGGTAGCAACCTGATTCAGACTTTGACATTCTCAGTATCGTCAGTCCTGCTCGGTAAAATATTGATAAAGTTTTAATTGATTGCATATTTGGATAGTCAAGTTTGCATTACAAAAGGATTGCAATTAATTACTTCGTTTTCAGAACTGAACTAATGAACTGACTTAGCTTGACAACTTTTACGATGTCAAACAAGTTGTAATGGAAGGATCTGAAAATTTTACCTTTTGTGCAGAAAAAGATCATAGAAAATTAAGCATGTCACTTTTTTGGCACTCCGTTGAGTCGCCATATAGGGTTCCCTGATACACAAACTTCTTAAGTGCTGATAAAAGTTGCAATGTCAAAAACGTGTT
This sequence comes from Prostheceraeus crozeri, assembly GCA_907163375.1. Lineage (NCBI taxonomy): Eukaryota > Metazoa > Platyhelminthes > Polycladida > Euryleptidae > Prostheceraeus > Prostheceraeus crozeri. The sequence continues at coordinate 330,398 of CAJQUW010003743.1, forward strand.
GTAAAAATTCTGAAGTTGTAATAAGTTTCACAAAATTGCGAGTTAAAAAAATTCAAAACATAACAATGGAAAATCTCATAAGTAAAAAAATGTGAAGTATAAAACAGCACAAAAAAGCTATTCATCGGCCCATTAAATAGCTTTGGAAGACAGGGGGACGCTGATCGAGTTTCCTCGAATAATGGCGATACTGATTATTGGATTGAGATAGAAATGTTCTCGGAACCACGCCTAGCTAGCTCTTGTATGAAAGGTTTCGTAGTTAGGCCGAAAACACATGTGGTCTCCACAGCAACGGGTTGGGACATATGGCATACTTTAGGAGTCTATGCCTATGTATAATGCAGATCGGATATTAGTTATTTGCGCAACTGGTGTATGATTGCTTCTTCATATTTTTTTAGGTAGGCAGAAGTTGTGCCTTCAAAGCGAAGGTTGGTATTGTTTACATAAAAAGAAAGTCAAGCATAGATATTGGAGTCTACATGTATATAGGTATATAGACTATAGATATATAGTCTATACTATAGATGAAAACTTGTTCTATGTCGACGCTCTCAACTTTCTGCATGACAGAGGTTGCTCTTCACCCTCTGCTACAGAGAAGACAAGGACAAATAAGTGCGAGATTCAGACGTACCTTCATCCAAGCGCTAACAATGGTTTTTTTCTTTTTTCAGATAACTTTTCAGAGGCATGAGAAAAGAATCTAGCGCATTCGCGGCTCATCCCTCCAAAACAAGAGAAAACGAGAGGAGTAAAAGGAAGAGCAAAAGTATGAAAGTGTAGCGGTTCACCAATCCATGAATAAAAGCACAGTAAACTGGGAGAAGTTGTGTGAAGGAGAGTTTCTTCAATTGTTCTATCCACTCTCTAACTTTTGCTTGAGCACAGGAAACTTTGTTTTCAATCTTTTCAATAACTGCACAGATGACAATTTCCTTCATCTGATATTCTCATTTCGCAATTATACAACTCATTTCCTGCAAATTCCTTGTACTCTGGTTTGGTGATTAACCATGATTTGGATTCGTTTACATGGTATCCGAGAAAGGGTCCATAGTGAATAATGCCGTTCCACCAATGCTTTAAATGCGAAATAGCACCAACAGCTGTTTCATCATCAGCGATAGCGATCTGATGAACATTTGTGCTATCAAAACTAAGAGTTAAACCCGAGATTATCAAAAAAGAACATTACTGATAGACTGACTTTTGCAAAGCGATACATCAACTGGACTCCTGACCAATGGCGAAAAGTGTTGTTTTCTGATGAAAGTCTCATCAAACAGTTTTACAGCTTTGCGAGTAAGGTCCGAAGACCAATAGGGGAAGTATATAACCCCAGATACACCGTGTCACGAGTGAAGCGTCTCCTTCTCAAATGATTTGGGGTTGCATTTCGGGACTTGGAAGAGGTGGCTTGTGATTTCTCTCAGATAATTCAACGATAAATGCATCCGTCTACAAGGAGATACTACAGGAGAAAGTTCCTCAATGGATGGAGATACTTCAATGTGACATCTTTCGGCATGATGGTGCGCCGGCGCACAAAGCTAAATCGACCATGGCCTGGTTTGAACAAAGTGGCGTTCAAGTTCTGAGAAATTGGCCAGGCAGTTCTCCGGACCTCAACCCAATCGAAAATTGTTGGGCCGTTGTGAAGAAGAAGGTCTCCGAGCTGAAACCAACATCTCTCCCTGATCTAAGGAGAAAGATCAGATTTGTGTGGTGTACCGACATTACGAAATTCCATTTGAATTCCTCAAAAGTCTCATCGACTCGATGCCTAGTAGGCTGTCAGCAGTCTTGGCTGCAAAAGGGGGGGGCAACAAGGTACTGATTTGGAAAACGGCTCAAAAGTCATTGTCATATCATATTATGGTGATTTAATTGTGAGTACGTAACATATAGTTATCGGCATCATTGACTAATTATTTGTTGAAATCAATGTTTCAAAAAGAATTATAGATCAGTGTTTCAAAGAGTAATTCTTTTTCAAAAAGAATTCTAATTTATTGGCCAGCATGGTATATATATATATATATATATATATATGTATATAGTACTGTGCAGAAAGATTGTCCCACCCACAAGTATTCTATGAAAACAGCTCTTTTACATGCACTCTAAACCAGCACCTCCTAAATCACACACTAAAGCAATACACTATTCGTAACTAATAAAAAAATTCTAAAGCAAAATGTTTTAGGAGGCTAGCGCACTAGGGTTATTGTTCTCTTTAGTATGTCAGCATTCTATTTCACGCAACCTCCTAAAATTCTAGTGTGTGGCGCTTTAGGATGCAGGTTTACTCGATTTTAGGAGGTTATGGTTTACAGTGTGTATAGGAACATTATGTATACGAACGATTGATTGTAAAGTTATCAAAAGCCGCTCCTAGAGCATCATCCAGAGAATTGGCTGAAGAGCTTGCGACTGATTATGGTGTGCAACTTGACTCTTCTACCGTTCGGAGAAGACTCTTGGAGGCAGGACGGCCAGCTTATCGGCCAATTAATAGTCCAGTATTAACGCCAGCAATGCGAGAAAAAAGAATTCGATGAGCGAAAGATCACAGGCATTGGGATATTGATGATTAGTCAAAAGTCATGTTTACCGATGAAACATGCATAGAGATCCAACCACTTCAGACCCGCTTCGTGAGACGCACGGTTGGTGAGATTCCAAAAGCAGATCACTTCGCTGGTCGATTTCGTCATCTTTTAGAGCTAATGATATGGGGTTGCATGTCAATACGAGGTACAGGGCGCTTCCATGTCGTAGATGGATCAATGAATAAAGAGCACTACCTCCGAGTTCTGGAAAGCAGAGTGTTACCGCAGGCGCATGATTGGTGGGAAGGTGAGGCGTGGATCCTTCAGCAAGACTTGGCACCTTGCCATACCGCCAAAGTGTGTAAGGAGTTCTTGCGTTTGAATAGAGTGCGGCTTTCGGAATGGCCGGGGAACAGCCCGGACCTGAGCGTTATAGAGAACTTATGGTTCATCTTGAAGCAAAAAATTAATAAACATGAAGTGAAGACGATGCAAGACATCATCAAGCAATGCCTGGACATCTTGATTCGAGCCAATGAAATGACTGATATTTGCAAAAAAATTATAGAATCGATGCCTCGAAGAGTAACAGAATGCATTAAGGCGAAAGGTGGACCGTTGACTTACTGAACTTTGCTATATCACATGTGAATTAAGTTTGTTTCTATGAATTGTTAATTGATAGATGTATACATGGTTTTGCTTTTTACCAACAGCATAAAGGAAATCAGCTAAAATATGCTTTCTAATAAGCATTTACAATAGTCAGTACGATAGGATAACACTAAGATAAGTTTTCGAAATAGTTATTATACCAATATGTGATACTTTATCGTTACTTAAAGTAATAATTCGCCGAATATCTCATAAAATTTAGGGTGGGACAATCTTTTTTCACAGTACTGTATACATGACGAGACCCCGAAAGGAAAAAAATCAAGAGGTGAGAACAAAATCTGACTTAAATCATGACGGGAACTACAAACGTTTCTGGCATTTTGGCCGACATCAGTGTAATATACCCTATTGTAGAGAATCAGTAAATCAGATACCGATAGATCGTCATCCGACCTCCAGACATCTACAATTAATGAAATAATTCAAATCTTGTTCTCAGAGCTCGGTTTCAAAAATTTTGCAAACAAACTTGCAAACACGAAAGCAAATAGCTAGTTCGTGTTGCGTTCTATGCACAAACCATTGGTAGGTGGATGTACATAGAAAGCCGGCAGCTGACACATTTGGCCAGTGAAAGAATTAATCTATACATGCCGAGACCCCGAAAGGAAAAAAATTCAAGAGGTGAGAACAAAATCTGACTTAAATCATTACGGGAACTACAAACGTTTCTGGCTTATTTGCCAATATAGATCGAATACTATGATGAAGCAATATCATGCACTGGTTGCGTGGAGAATTTTTTTAATTCTTAACTTCGGAAGAGAAAGAAATATTGTATTATCCGTAAATTATTGTAGCAAACACTTAAATATATACAGGTAAAGGCTAGTAAAAAGTCAAAGACAATGCCTATACAAAAATGCGATAAAAGAACAAATTAATTAACTTGAGCTAGTTAGAAATGCTCATATTCGCGCATTTGTGTGATGATGTTGAAGGGAATATCTGAGAGAGGAACATTAATGTTCTTATTACGTCGAAATCCTCTCAGAGATGTTCCTACACTGCGGATCATAGTGAAACATATTCTATTACGAATGTGCACCATTATGTCAGGATAGTTTTCATCATATTTTTGTGAAAGCAAATTTGCTAGTCTTTTGTGGAATAGTCGAGCAGTCGGATAAGCGCCCCCAGTAGTAGTAAAACTTAGAGGAGAAAAATGCCCCTTTCCAATGTTTATTATTCGCTCTTCATAAATACGCTTCTTTTCTTTTTCGTTTCGTTCGCATATTTGTTTCACTGTTTCATTTGCTTTTGATGGAGAAAATGGATTTTTGACCCGAACATGAAACAAATTCTTCTACATGCTCCCCCATTCATCTCGTGCTGCTATGTCTAGCCTTGTTTGAGGGTTTTATTTGCTGACATGCTATGATAATCTATGACAGATTGTGATTGATATGTATATGATTATCAAGAGCATTTGAATCAGGGACCTTTTCCATGGTTTTATCCAAATACACATTACCGTCATTAATCAAGTCTACCAAAGTCACTGGCCTCCAGTCCAGTACATGGTATGGGAGTTGAACGTCCCTTAGATATCTTATATTAATCATAGATGTCCCTGATTTGAATAGACATTTAGCCTGATCAATCGTGAAAATATCTATTCACAGATCTAGTCTTTGCCAAAGCAAGACAAGGGCACTTACATGTACAATTGGCATAGAAATTAACAATACCATAGAAAGAATACCACTTCTATGACAATTGGCATAGATTACGCTCTTTCCAGTGCATTGCAGTAAATATTATTTCCCGCGCGGGAAGTTATCTGCTTTATAGGTCAAATATAGCGATAAGATATCTACAAAACATGCACGGAGACAAATAAAATAACTATCGAAGCCGACTGCTGCTAAGATAGCACAGAAAGCCAACAATTCGACCTCTATGGATATATTCAATCAATAATTTTTAAAACGTCATTTCAGTGTTGCTTTGCTGTTGGAAAATGTAAAGTTGAACCTCCTCAGAAGTGAAGCGTCATGAGTTGGCTGAAATGGAAGATGCTTGCAGGAACCCATGCTTCAGAGAATACTTTGGTAAGAATGCTTTAGAATGTCATTGTTTGATTGCATGTAAATTTGTTTCAACATCCACGAATTTTGTACTCATGAAGACTACCGATAGCTGAAATGAATTGACCATTACATTAGATGGCTAAATCAAGACAAAGTAATTAACTTTAACTAGCAAATTTCATTATTGCAAATACAACATGTCATCAGGCAAGATAAGGTGATCTCGAGATATCTTTTACGGGCAAATCTTTTACATCAGACTCATAAAAGAGACATTCAAATTGACAGTCCATCACAAGATCGCTTTGCTGACCGTGTCATTCAATTTTCAAAAACAAATTTATTTAGTCGATAGCAAAAATGATTATTGACCATATCTATATAGGCTATTTTATTTCCTGTCTGACGATCGGTGAATGTACCGTGCAGCTATTATCAGTCACAGAAAATAGATAATTGATCTGATATCCATCGAATTTCTCACATAAGAGAAATCAAAAATGGTAGTGAATAACTGTACATCGATGGATGACACCCATGAGAATACAGGGAAAAAGCCAAGATCAAGCTACCCGACCGGTTTCTACCCGCTACAGGCTTCTCAAAAGCATAAACTGATCCATTAACAAAAAGAGTACATTTCAAAATAAATTGAAATTCTGCCTAAACAATACATTGATTTAGTGATTTAAAAAATATTACTTTAATACATCAGTGATACATCAGTCATACAAAAACATCACTTTAACAATGTTCTAAAAGCAAATCGCATGGTATCATAAAAGCTATTTTTCAGTTTTGAAAATTAAAAGTATTAAAATGAAACTATTTGTTACAATGTTTATATTCAATGAACCATGAAATTGATAATGATTGAATGGCAGAAACGATTGATCCAAGGCATCCTTATAAGCTCTTCATTCTATTTCATTCATCAGATGGGGGCACTCGATTACGCTTGTATACAACTGGCCGTAAAACATGGCCGCGTATTTTCTGATACCATTCTTTCTTGAATTTAGAGATACTTCCTTGTTCGCGTAGTCACGAAATCATGACTGCCTTGAAATTGTCATTTAAAAATCTGTATAGGTTTTCACGAATTTTGACCCACCAATGCTAAGAAACATTATTTTTGAAAGTGAAGCCTGAAATGACAACTTCAGGGCATTCCCCAGAGACAGTCAAGATTTCGTGACTTTACTCGAACATGGCCATCTGTATATGTTGAAAGTCCACAGTTATCACCATTTCTCAGCCACTCTCGGTCCGCTGTTGGAGTTGGAGACATTGTTCTGAAAGCTCTCCAATCTGCTACATTCGTCGGTTGAAGTGTCTCAGTTCCTTTGCCCAATGGAGAAATTCTGGAGGCTGCACCATCAAGTAAATGCATAGAAATTGATCCACATGAAAATGCTGTCAAAAACAACGTGCTGCCAAAGACCACCAAGGTGTGATGCATTCAACACATTTATTTAATTTTGGCATGTAAAAGCTATCAGGAATTTTAATTTCTGTATTGTCTCGAATCTAGCGCTCGCGTTATATGATTTCCAGCATAATATTGCAGTATTTTGCATTTTTGTTTGTGCATTTAAAAAGTGGCTCTTGCATGACAGCCTATAGGTTTATACAGTCCGTTTCATAAAAAGAGGATCATCCTAAAATTTGACTAAATAAAACATAAGTATGATACAGAAAGCATTTTTCATGTTATTTCATGTCCCTAATGGCCCCCTTATTGTCTATGACATTACAATTCGTCTAGGCATTGATTCGATGATATCGTTGATTTTTGACTGATCTAACTTTCTTCACTCGACGTAAGTTGTGATACGCCATCTGAGGTAGCAGTGAACGACGAACGTTACGTTTTAGAATACAGTGACTCTACTACTCCTGTGACACGTAGCATTATCATCCATAAGTCGATGGATCACCAAGTTGATCTGTCATTTGGCCAATGTTCATTCGTAAACATTCAAGCGTTCAGAATTCATGGTTCCTTGCTGTATGAAGTTCAGAGCTGCCATTTTGTACTCGGGGACGATGTAAATGTCTCGGTTCCTGATCAGATTTTATCCATAATCTCAATCGACCAAGACAGACTGATGCCTCATCAGACCAGACAACCCCAGTGACAATGACTCATTGCCCATCTGAGACGTCTTTTTAGTGGACTTAGAAATAGACACCATCTCAGTTAACGAGAGACTTGGATCAACTTTAACAAATCTCAAAATTAGGCGGTCTCTACGTGATGTTTTGCGTGGACGGCCAGAGTTACGACAGAGTCGGAAGCTATGGAACATGAAGTCTTCAGAGAAATTTAAGGGTGATCCATTTTTTATGAAACAATCTGTAGTTGGAAAGAGTCTGGAGTATTTTACGATGTTAATATAATTAGCTTTAAATGATTGTACAAAATATTTCGACTGCTATCCGGCAATCATTTTCAGGTATTGTTCTACGGACATCTTGATAGGCCATAGATTTCTATGTAACATGTTTATCGAAAAACATGGAATTTTCAATGAGTGATATGACTCGCTTGAATGTCAATTATGACTCTATGAACAGCGGGCATTAATTGAGCTTTCCGATGCTCTCGGAAATCTCAATTGTTGCCTTGGTTCATAGAGTATAATTGCTCCATTAAAGCCCGATGGAAACAGATAGTCATTCGGGTTATAATGCCAATAATACCCATCTGATTCGGGCTTTACTTAATTCGAGCAGAATCTAATGTGCCCTCAGATTATCGTCATTAATCCTATATTTTATAGGAACCGCCGTCAATTGAACATCTAAGTCAATCTCATTCCTCTGTGTATAAACTCCTCCAAAAGTGTAAATCCGATATTGATGTAACAGTGAATGACAAAAATATCAATGGGATCAACTTATGCCTGCGAGAATCTATGCTGATCAATAAGACAATGTCATGGAGTAGACTATGTCCTGTAATGTTACAGGGAGGAATGCGCAGAATAAGACATCAATCACTGATTTTTGATTTCTAATGTTTTCATTTTTATCGTTGGATTTACCTGACGGTGAAATTGTACAACTATTTCTTTTAGCACTTTAGGTTTTAAATCTTATGCTTCAATATTAGAATTTCATGCTGACAACAAAAAACTTCACGCCTCCTGAACTTTTTTAGACCTTGAAAATATATTCATAAAATCATCGCTTAATTTGAATTGATAATGATAGCACAGTAGTTCGACATAATTAGCCCTTTTTGGGTCGCATTTCCCCAAGACAGTCTACAATCCTTAACATAGACCATTGGTGAAGAAGCAGGGAATTTACTAAAGGTGACAAATTTACTACACCTTGGTAATTTTGCGTTGTGCCAGACCTTTTTAGTAGTCCGAGGGAAAAATCTGCCACAGACTGACGAATTTATATTCAGAGGTGGTTGGGTAAATCCAATTTATTCCACAACATTTCTGTCTTTTCAACTTTGGGTCTCAGATTTCCGTGAAAATTTGCATATATATACTCATTTTTTTACGCTGAACACGAAAATCTTAGCGGCGACCACACCAAATAAAAACTTTCCATAGAAATCTACCACTTTTAAAAAGTCATTTTTTCTACATCTCGGTCAGAGGACAAATTGATGTCGGTCAGATAGATGTCGAATAGGAAACTCTTCGGCTTCTGCATTTGGGTTGCTGATGAAACTGGGAACTTAGGATGAATGCTTGCATGCGGAAAGCGAAGTGACCAAAATGTAACGTATTACATGTAATGTCCGTTGACCGTGACCTACCTTGTCCTCTGACCGAGATTTTTAAGGTCTCGGAGATTTTGAGAGGGTTAATTGATACAAATGAAAAATTTCTTTTGCATAGATGTTAAGAGCATGGATCCCTCCTATGTTGTGAAATTTCATCGATTCCTGACAAAATTTCTGGTTTCAGCATCCATATGAAATTTTTGGGAATATTCAAATTCTCTAGTCGAAAAAACGGATAAAAATATTTTTAAATCAATATTGCTCACTTGTAACGGCATCAAACTGAATTTTCTTTACGGTTTTATAAACTAGCACACTAGAGGATTCGTTTGGTGCAAAACGTTTAATGGAAGAATCCATATTCTTCGAGAAAAGGTACCTCGGTCAGAGGACAGAAAACGTCTCGGTCAGAGGACATTTTTTTCATTGGACAATGGAAACCCAGTGAAAATTCAATGATTAATATTGATTATAACATTTAAAATTAGACTGTCTTAAAGAGCTGATCTTCTTCTTTCAGATGATATAAATATTGGTGGGTGTATTTTAATGTTTCTAATCGAAAATCTGTGTTGAAGTGAGAGTACTGCAACTTTGGACATGCCTTTTTGGTCTTTTTTCGGCAAAAAACGGCAACTTGTGAAGAAGGTCTTGGCCTAGTGACTTTTTAAAAACCATGCCATAATAGATGAAATCTTTACGGTTCGATTAAAAAAAAAACTATTGAAATCGGTTCAGAAATATGGATTTTACAAATCAAAGACACATTTTCGTCAAATGTTGTGGAATAAATTGGATTTACCCGGTTGATTTATTAAGAACTTAATATATTGAGTACCATACACAGTAACGAATTGCAAGGGCGCATTGGGTGTCGCCCACTTTTTGTATAATCAAACTTTGGCGCTTGACTTTCTAAATTTGAATTTAAACTTAAGTGAAAGATTTTAAGCGTCCATCTCATATGGGATGGTGAGGCAAGTTGTAAGATTAGCCAATCTGCTGAACAGGAAAATATTTAAACAGATTGGTATCATCACTTGGTGTCCTATTATAACCTATGAAAAATTGTCACATTGTTTCTTTAATTGAAATAAAATTTTAAGTTACGGTTGATAAAAAGTATTCACTAGGCCACTAAGTATTCACTATTGCCACGCTCAATCACGCGTAAGTACACATGACCTTAAACATCCGTGGCTATGCGGGACATTGCTGCAACATTTGTTATATAAGTTAGTATAGTTGGCAATCAAAAGTCAAAAGTCAAAAATGTTTATTTCCAAGAACATTGGAAAACAGGAGCATGTGTGCTCACATAATATCCACAAAAAACATAGCGTGATGGCAGAAAACAGCGTGCGGTCGGTGTTGTTGAAACATAAGGTCGGTGTTGTTGAACAGGAGGGAGAGGAGAATTGACGAAAATAAATTTCCAGATTTCATATTTATTTATTAGTGATTTAATAATAATAATAAACGTTTTTATTTCATAATGAAAATCACATCGTTACAAGTCACAGGTTGCGAATAATTTCAAGTTACAGGTAAGTAGCATCAGTCACTAAAAATACACATGAGTTTACACCGAACACGATCGAGTAGGCAGCGCTTATGCAGAGTTTGAAAGACTTATACAGCTGGGGATGAAAGAAGCATGTCTACGTTTAGTCTTCATAAGTGGAACACAAAGTTTTCTAGAGAAAGGGAGCCTTGTGGGAAACAGTTCATGGAGAAAATGGGAAGGATGTTCCATACGATGAAAAAACTTAAGTGCCTGATTCTGCCGGCGCAAAGATAGCAAAGGTAAACATTCGTCCTTGCATTCTTTTCCACAAATAATGCGATGACACTGCCGTTGGATCTTTTCGATTTTTTCGCGGTTCTGCTTACTAAGTCCTATGAAAATTGGATTACAATATTTAAGGATACTAACAATGAATGCCTGATATAAAGTAATCAAGTCGCGTTTTGTTAAAAACATTTTCAGTCGTCTGAGTACAAAAATATTCATAGAAGCTTTCTTACAAATATATGTGACATGTGCATCCCATGACATTGAGGGTTCATAAATAACACCAAGAATTTTTACAGATGGTTCTAAGGGACACGAACAGCTAATATAGACAGACTGTTTCCTGAAGGCAATAACTTTAGCCAAATTGAGATTGTCCATACGATTCCACCAAAACATCTTTAATGCTGCCTAGCACACATCGCTCGAGAATTTTAGAAAATGTCGGCAGAACAGAAATAGGTCTTAAGTCGAGGCGTAGGTTAAGCGATCCTGTTCTTCTTTTAGGCACAGGGGTTATGTTGGCATGCTTCCATCGCGCAGGTATGGTACATGATTCTATGGATAAGGCAATGAGGTGGGTAAGTGGGCCTGCAAGGCAGTCACTTGCACAATGCAATAATCTAGGCGGCAAATTATCACTACCTGTAGCTTTACAGTCTTTAAGGCATTCAAGGAAATGGCGGACTGTTTGGATTGAAACATCAGGTGACCAATCTGTAGAAGACTCAGGCAAAGAGCTCTCACGTATTTCCGATGAGATACAGTCCCAGTTTGGTGCGGCCGACCATGACTCAGAGAAAGCCTCGCTCATTGCATCAGCAGCATCTTCATACGAAGGGTAAGATCGAATCAGCGAACTCAACGACGAAGTTTTCCTGCTACTCAGATAGTTGCTGGCGATTTTCCATAAACCTCCTTTCTTGTTTTTTGTTTGATAAGCCCATTTCCTTTTAGACTTCTCAATCTCCTCCTTGACTTTAGATTTGAAATGGTCATACAAACCATAATCACCTGCCCTGAAAGCTTGGTATCTCTTATTTATTAGATCCTTTATCACAGGAGAGATCCAGGGCTTGTCACGTTCACTGAAGGGAATTAGTGAAAAAGGAATGGAATTTAGCGAATCATAAATAACTGAGTAAAACCAGTCACACTTTTCATCAATAGAAAGGTCAGTACGGTAGAAAGTCTGCCAAGGATATGATTCTATTACATTGCAAAATTTCACAATATTGCTCGACCGAAAATCATAGACTTTTCTGAGAGTAGTATTCGAGGAAATTCCGTCCCTTGTCTGAATGTAAACAGATCTATGATCAGAATAACCAATTCCGGGACCAACTTGAGCATCATGATACAATGGAATGAGACACCTATCCATGAGAATTTGGTCAAGGATTGCATCTCCACGAGCAGGCTCGTTCACTGTTCCATCCAAATCAAATAGTTGCTGTAAGTTAGTAGGTGGAAATCTATTCAAATCACCTGCAATGACAACTTTTGCTTCATTGGTATCTAAGAACAGTTCGATATTACTTGTCAAATAATTATGTAATTCATTATATTGAGAAACCAGTAGATTGGGAGGAATGTAGATCGATATCAACAAAATTTTCTGATGTGAAAGATATAAGCAGACATCCTCAACGGAAAATGAATAGGATGATTCAGTTTGAATTTGAATGATGATTCAGCACGAAATTGAGTTAATTACGTAAGTAATAACGCCTCCTCCTTTACGTCCGTCGCAGCGATCATTTCTGAAGGGTGAGTGAAATCCAGGTAACGAAATACAGTCATTCGGAATCAAAGGAGATAACCAAGACTCACATATGATAGCGATGGCAGGTTTCAAAATGGAAGTCATAACACAATTCATCGAATTTAGGAAGTAAGGATTGAGCATTAATAAGGAGGATTGAGGGCATTTTGCTGGGTAAAAACTTTAATGAAAATTCCTTTGGGATCTTGGAATCACTGAGTTCCTATAAATTATCACGTCCTCGCCATTCGCCCGCCGACTCTTGAGTTCAATACTCAGTTCTTTTCTAGATTGCTGTTGCATGGGAGTGAGGTCCTGGTTTATATAAACTGACTTGAACATAAGAGAGTTTCGCAAAACATTAGATTTCTTGATCAATTTATACTTCTCATCAATGGATTTCACTTTCACCAGTAGAAGGCGCCGACCGCTCAAATTCGAGTTAGGTCTGCCGATTCTACGGGTTTCAAGCACTTCAACCTCAGCATTCAAATCCAATTCAGTGATTATTTCATCAATTTTCTCCATATCGTAAGAACATCGTTCATCAGGCGACCCGGTCGTAGTTTCGTCCAAGCCACTAATGATTAAATTCAATTCCCTTCTCCGACGCTGTTCACATTCCTGAATAATGGTCTCAGATAGATGGGCGGGAAAATTTCGAAACTCGGATTTTATATTACAATACGATTCTTCCAGGATTTCAACACGTTTGGTAAGAGTGCCAATTGCGTCTTTCAGATCCTTTATTTCAGATTTCAAGGCAGATATAACCTTAGATTCTGATGATTGAATTAGAGATCGTATGTCGTTTAGATTAAATGTGCAGTCATTTACAGAATCGGATTTTTTCTCGCGAGGCATGGCTGTAAGGAATATCAAAAAGAAAAGTTAGCCAATAGCCGGGACTCGAACCAGCACGTGTAATGCACCTCAGCCTTGGTGACCTATGCAACCACCAGGCCACCACAACAGCTGCCGACAGCGATGATCACGATATCAATAATCCGGAATTTCGGAAATCACGTGCACGACGTAGATATTACGCAGTCAAGTTGTCACCGCGCCAACGAAGAGTGTGGAATATAACTCACGCAATGTCACTGATTCCAGGCTAGATTGGCAAGAAATATTGAAGGATAGAGCCTCAGAGATGAATTATTCCAAAAAATAAATCACACAGTAGTACTTCCAATGACTAGAGGAGTAAATTGATGTAAGAATTTCCGCAGAAAACGATATATGACCAACACAACGCAGCAAGAACCTGCATATGATACAGCACTACCGGAGCGACGTCAAGCCGTTGCAAGCAGTGATTTCCTTAGTTATCGTTCGCAAGTCGTTTGCTTTTTTGAGAAACCTCGCGATGGATTTACCAGTCCTGTTATAAAGACTTTGCGTCTCATGTGTCTGCATGTATCAGATGCTCAACAATGTGATAGGACCTCAATTTTATGGACAGGGAAGACAGAACATGCTTAGCGGTTCATCCGTGGTTGAAGCGGCAGCGCAGACAACCGTAGACGACGAGCAAACTATAAACGCTCGCCCACGCGTATTCATAAACATTTCCCATGTTTTAACAGCATCATATCAAGTGATTTCTGACTCTTAGTGCAGCGCGTATGTACGCGGGTAGAAGAATAGAATGTCCTCAACCACGGATGTTTGGGGTGTTCCGTAATTACGCGTGAATCAATGTTAAGAACATGCTAGAGGAGTAAATTGATGTAAAAATTTCCGCGGAAAGCGATATATGACCAACACAACGAGGCAAGAACCTGCATATGATACAGCACTACCGGAGCGACGTCAAGCCGTTGCAAGCAGTGATTTCCTTAGTTATGGCATGTCACCTGTATTTACATCAAAAACGTGATTTTTCATGAATGTCTTTATTGCAAATTGGAGCCCATTTCGTTACACACCATAGCCATGATTGCATCAATTCCTTTTCCATGTGCCATCTCAACTATTCGTACACGTTTTGACTAACAGGACAAATTTAAATTCCTGCTTTTTAATTTTTTGGAAGGGTTAGAAGGGAGCAAGTTCAGCCATTGCTCATTTATACAAAGCCTATACAAAGTTTTCTGCTTAGATTGATCAAGATATTTTCATAGAACTCTCTATGTTTAGGTTTCAGATTACTCAAGTAGGCGTTCTCATATATAGCCTAGGTGGACTAAATAATTGCATATGACTACTACCATTATTTTCATTAATGAGGTAGTATCAAAATTATGACTCTAAATGACAAAAATGTTTTCACACGCATCTAGCAGCCTGCAAGCTTCTATTGTTCATAGAGCTCATCCGATCTCTCTTGCTCAATGCGCTCTCATCGCTCTTCAACCAAAATTTTGAAAGTGTTTCGAAATTAGTAGCAGAATGTGGATACGAGTTTTTCACCCCTTTGCCAAGCTCATCCCACGCAAGCTCGATCGGCGAAAGATCAGGAGAGTGTGAAGGCCATGGGAGTCACTCAATTGCTGTGTTATCACTTGGCTGGTGTGCTATGTACAGCAGCACATTGTCATATTGTATGATGATATGGTGTCCCTATATTGTTATACCAACAAAAGGAGTCACATTTTCCGAGAGATTAACATTGAGCATCCAAGGTGCCTTGATAACAGTTACAGCCTTGACCGTATACCGGCCGTTATATACACATATACTCGTACCGAATATCGGGCTAAATCCTGACGCTACCACCGATTTAATCGACCATGCTCTAAAATGCAGCAGACTGCATCTCACGAGACAGTCTGTGAATGGACTATTCTGTCGTGAAAATTAAGGGTAAACCGGCATTACTCGTCCACATCACGGGATGCCACACATCAGCGCTCATTTTAGAATGTTACTTATGCCATTCTAATCTTTTCGCATGTGTTCAAGACCTGTAACATATTCATTCTGGTATGTGTACAGCATGTCTGTAAGATTTAAATCCCGCTTCTGTCAAATGCAGTTCTAGTGCATTTGTTGACACCAGCAGCAGATTTTTCAGCCTATTGCTAGATGCGAAGTGCTCTAAAACCGGCATTTCTTCGCTGCAATCATCAGGTTTCGATCTGTGACTCTATTTGTATTCTTTGGTCTCTCAGATCCTTCCTGTTTTACAACTTTTTCTTCTTAACACTAACGCACCTAACATACCTACCAACTCCTATCAGCTAGCCTATACATGCGATGCATCCAATTCTTTACAAGCATGCGCTACGTCCACAGCGAATCATTCCCATAGCCACACATTTTGCGAATTCATCCTCGTGCTTTATCATGCGGTCACGACTAATGTCAAAAAGACACCAAATTTTGTCATTATGCAATGTTTAAGCTTATCCAAACATTGATCCTGTCAGAGACATCTACTATTGATACGAGTATAAGACATTGAAGCGACGATAAAATTACCATACTATGTACTGGACTGGCGGCCTACTGGGCATGCACTACTTTGGTAGACTTGATTAATGTCGGTAGTTTGTGCACATCTGGATAAAACCGTGAAATAAGTTGTAAACAATTATCCAATACTCTAATACGCGCATTCATATATGGAATCTTTTGAGAGAAGATCATGGACTCAGTCAAGAATCGGATTTACAATAAGAATTACGAAACTCCCACAAGAATAAATAACTGTCAATATCATGCGGTCGTAGTTAAAATTGTTCAACTACGGCACGTGGCATCAATGGCTATTGGTGTGACTTCTTAACACTTTACATACATGTTTATTTTTTGTGAAATTAACAGTATTTTTTGGAGAATTAGGGACTCTTTCTGGAAAATTTTGGATTTTACTTTGCTCAAAGGAGTCATGGACTAATTGATAACTGATCAGTGATGATTTTATTTGCAGCTACAATGAGTGCAGCAATATGTCCATGCCTTATTCATTGTTATACAAGTAAAAGACATGATTAAAATCTAAAGAAAATCTACCGATGATGCATTCAGAAACAAAAAAGGAGATTGAAATGTAAAAAATTGATAAAAAATTGATTGGCATAACAAATGGAAGTTAAAAGTTAAACAAGAATCGTTTGAATATCCATTCCTTCGGAAGATCCTTTATCAAGATTTTGGTGGAAAAGCAATCAGAGTTAGGGATGAGTTGAGGATTTCACATTCTCTCCTCGGCATTGCTCACTGTATAGTGCATACATTGAATATCACACATCATTTCCAAGGGCACCTCCTCTTAATGAGTGGTTACCGATATCAATATATTTTTATCTCTTACGCGTAGACATCTCGTGATTATACTGCATCACGTGTGAGACCTTCAAATTACAAACTCCGACGAACAAATAAAATGTAATTATGATGTCAGTGATTGACAAAATGCGAAAATTATATTGAATAAAAAGCAAACCAAGCGATAGTGATAAGTGACTTTCCACGATTTTAAGGTCCTACCATATTGGACAATTCAGGAGCAGTATTGATAAGGATTTAAGTTGAATACGATTTCCGCAAAAATTTCGTCGGTGAATATGAAAACATTCGCGCATCACTGTGATAAAAATAGCCATCAATTTTCGTTTAATGAAAGCTGAGTAATTCAAGGCCGGAAATAAATCACACATGTTATATCGCTTCATTGCTCTTGAATTCTCGACTAAAGTCCACCAGTGGTCCAAATAATGATACAGGAGGAGATTTTAGATAAGACAATGGGAAAATCAATGAAAATAGAAAGTCACAATTTATTTGAAATTGACCATCGATGACATGCTTGTATGTGTACATGTACTGTACACTGCACAGATTCTTCCGACAATTTCTATGCAAGACTTGGCCGGGCACAGAATTAGATTCATTTGCGCGCGCTTCGGTTTCCTAGAAAGGAAGAATTGTATGCAACCTTAATATCGAAATGGCACATCACATCACACAACTTGCTCCTTCTCGAATGGATAATTTGTGTATCGCTTGCTATTGGAAATGGCAAACAATAAGCTGCCAGCAGGGGACACCAGAGCCAGTGAGAGATGCGTGCGTGCTGTGATATCACGTCGCACACACCAAAACACACCAAATCCCTGTCTTGGCTTCGATTCAATGTATGCACTATACAGTGAGCAATGCCGAGGAGAGAATGTGAAATCCTCAAGTGAACTAATTTTCGTAGGCCTGCTACTTTCTTTAATAATGATCGGAAGGGTCAACATTATGGAGAAAGCGTGTGGGCAGCGATCTGAAGTCTTCGAATCTGAAGGAATTTTGGCAATCGAAGCACTTTGGCAAGCGACGCACGACTTTTTTTCCTATCTCTGTAAGGTATTAGGAATTCCTTCTTGCCCACTTATTAGGTTCCTCTATGTGCCGTCAGTTTCGTATTAATCACACTTCTAACAAACCGAAGCAGATAAACAAAATATTTAATTCTGTGGGGCCGGGCGTATTAATTAGGATGTACAGCAATCAATTCAGCTGGATTCTGATGTATTTTACAATAATGAAGTGAATTGTTTATCCACGGTTTTATCCAGATACACAATATCGTCATTATAATTCATTTAAGCATACGAGTTCTACATTTTGCCGGAAAATATTGCTCTAAGTTGCAATATCGTCCGGGAAATGCTATGCAATTTGATACGTATTTGGACTTGAAATCTTAACTTACGTCCTTATGGCCGTAGGGTCCTTAGTCTTAGCTCCTTAAGTCCTTAACTATACTAACTCTATTTAAAGTTATTAAGGTCCTAAGTAGCGCGTTGGACGCGACTTAAGTCAAGAGAAGTGTTTCTTAACTTAGGTCCCTAAAGTACGATTGAGATATAAGCAGCAAGTCAATTCACTCTGGCGTGCTTCGAAGAGTAGCAACTTGGGTATAACTGGTGCCAGAATGTAGAGACTGCCCACTTACAACCCAAACCGACACAACGATGACTTGTTACAAGTAACTTGGCGTGCCGAAGCCGCTTGGATATAACTTGTGCCAAGTTAGTGCAATATAGTCAGGGCTGCCGCTTATTAATAAGAACAAGACAAGCAATACCATAGAGAGAGTGATTTATTGAAATCAAACATTTATATTCCAAGCAAGAACCGTTCAGATCGCTCACCGCGACTGCACACAACCGGTTTGTCAGATAGCTTGGTTATGACAATATCAATAATTTGACGTTTTCTGAAAGAAATGTAGATAGTATTTCTAAATTTAAGTTATCTATTTCCCAGTACTTTGGTCGTAACGGCATTTGGTGACAGTTATTTCTATTTGATATTATAAATGTGCTTAAGTATGCCCTGTCTGGGCTTGTATTTGTCTCTAATGTATTATTGCAAGTTATGTTATTTTTTTGACAAATAAATCATCATCATCATCATCATCATCAATATGACAAGATGAAAGTCTGACAATAGGCATGACGTCAGGTGACAAAAGAGCAATGACTGAATCGGGTGGATCCATGTAAATGCACACCATGACACAATTCCTATGGAAGAAAAAAGCCCAATAGATGTCCGCTACCACAGATGCTTCAGCGATTGATTGATCACATTAAATTATGCATTGACGTTGTATGCTAATGTGTAACGAATTGAAATGCTAATGTCTCCATGACCAAATAATGGAATCATGTTTTTTCCGTTTCCATTTGTCCGCCATTTGGATCAACCCATTGTCTATTGATGTCAATGCTTTGCATTTAATCAGTACATTTAAATGCGCAGATGACTTGAAAGAAAAGCATGAAAACATTTATTTGGGTCCTGAGATCATATGACTTCACGTGCAAAATTACACTGGCAGAGATTCGAGGCAGTGTACCATATACCTGTGGAGTCACAGGGTACCATATACGCTCAGAATGAGCGAGATTTTTTCGCAAATGCCTCATCTTCTGGTAAATTTCATGTATGATATCAGCATCCTGCGAACATCGTAGCCTAAATTTTGATTGGAATCTGAAATCGTAGCAATGGTTGATGAATTAATTCCTTCAGCCACATGTTGCAATGTCCATGAATGATGAAAAATCCCTTTTCTCAAATCCTTCCATGAAAATTAGCATTCCGGAGGAAAATAGTCACAAATCTATCCTGTCATTTTCACTAGAGGTTGTGTCAGCTGTTATCCATCAATGAAATTCACATTATAATCATATTCTCCCTTCTTACCAAGTCACCAGTTTTTGAAATCCAGCGGATGGACCTTAAGAAAGTATAAATAAGCAAACGAGTGAAATTATAAGAAATCCTATTCACTTATAATTACCATTCTGCTCACGTTACAGAGTTACGTTGCTTTTCCTACTTACATGTATGTTGACTAATCATTGCTAAATACAGCCTGTAGTCTGGGAAGTTTTGATCAATGTGATATGCAACCTCCACTTCTAAGAATTTGAATTTTGATGTTCTATGTCATATAGAAACATAATGTCATCATTTTGAACATACGTAGTCCGAGCCACTAACTTTGATGAATTATAATAGGAATATTGTCCTCTAAACCATGACAATATTCCTATATTTAAACTATGCCATTTTATCTTCTAATGTATTTTTGCTATTTAGAAATCTCATTATTTTCTGTAATATCCCCATCCCTGTTAATTTGCCCTGTGAGCATAGAAATAAAACTAATTAGGTAAGATAATGAAAGTGGAGTTGTCAATTTCGCATTTTGAAATGTGTATTTCTATGAAATACTTGCCTCAATAGATAGTCCTTTTATACATTGTTAATTTGCCCGCCAATCATAGAGATAAAGGTGGCATAGTTTAAAACGGTTAAAGGAGGATTCAATGATATTTACTGAGATATCTCGATCGACATCTTGTTAAAATCCCTCGGGCTAAAGCCCTCGGGAATTGTAACAAGATATCGACCTCATTATTTCAGTAAATATCAATGAATCCTTCTTTAACCATTTCTCAAACGAGCCATATCAGTTATTGAAAATCCCATGCTGTCCGATAAACATGTTACATAGAAATCTATAGCCTATCAAGATGTCTGTAGCTTCATACACTAATATGATGACATCTGCATCTTTTTTTGACAGATGCGTCTCAAAAATGCAGCAAGAGAGCTCCACAGGCGTCTGAGGGTTAGCCTGATGCGCTGCAATGCCCAAGCAAACATAACTCGCCTGCTCAATTGAACCCTTTCCCCCTTGACTTTGTGACTTCATGACCTTTTGCTTTTTTTGCACAATAACAGTTTGTAAAAATTTATAGGAATACAAAAAACTTGTCCTCGGAAAAGAAGATGCAGTTAGCATAGACTTCTAAATTATATTCAATTTTGAATTGTATTACGATTGTTATGACAATATGCTGTATCATGGATTTCTATACAGTATAGTATATCGGGATGAGACACTACCGATATCTACATACATTAGCAGTCCTGTTTTGAAGACAGTTGATTGTTAAGTATCACGATTATACAGGGTGGACGGAAAGTTAATACCTATTTTAAATTGTCTCTAATACGTTAAGTACATTTCAGGTTCGCATTACCGGTATATTCAAGCATGATTTGTTTCAAGCCTTGCCATTTTTCTCTTCAAAATTTTGTAGTTAGATTCTTAATACTTTCAGATTTCTATGATTAAAAAGTTTTTATCAGATTTTAAAAACTCAATTGATATAGTAGCACAGATTTCTAAAGATAAAGCTTTAAATTTGTCTTTACTTGAGAGGCGTAAATTTTATCCATTATCGTCAGTCATAATCGTATAGGCGGACCATGACACCCCTATTGATTATGGAGCACGAATGCTCAATTGGCATGAAAGAAATCAAATTTTTTTTCACAACATTTTGTGGAGCGACGAATCAGTGTTTCATGTTGGTGGCTTTGTCATTCGTCACAACCGCCAATACTGGGCAGAAAACGACCCTACGATTCGTGCAGAGAAATATCAATCATAACCGAGTGTGACTGTCTGGTGTGGTATGATGGCAGATACCATCACGGGTCCTTTCCTCCAATGTGAAGCGATGAATTCACAGAGGCTGCAGGAGAAAGTGTGGCCGATCATTAGCACATTGAAAATATCAACGACCTGATTTTTATGCAAAACGGTCCTCGCCCACCTGGTAAGGGGGCTTGATGGGCAGTTTTCAGGGCGCTCGTTAGGTCGCCGAGGCCCTCCCTCATTCAAGTCCATATCACAAGTCCATATGTGACTCCATGCGCCTTCTTATGTTGGGGATGGGCAAGGGATGAAGCTTATCGTTCAAAGCCAGGGACACTACCTGAGCATGAGAACAAAATTCAGATTGTTTCATCTTTTGTGCCTCTGGAGTTTCTCAGGCAGTCAGGGAACATCATGCCTGATCGACTTCGCACCCTAGTAGAGCGATTGGGTGTTCATATTGAGTTTTAGTATCTTATAATTTTTCACATTAAATGTTTTGATTAGGAAATTGACTTTTTTCAGTTTATTGGAACGCATAAAAAATTAGATTTGTGCATTTTCATGTAACAAAATTCTTGCATCTTAAAAATTTTCAAATTAGGTCTCTCAAGTAAAGACAAATTTAAAGCTTTATCTTTAAAAATCTGTGCTACTATATCAATTGAGTTCTTCAAAATCTGATCAATCATAGAAATCCAAAAGTACCAATAATCTAACTGTAAGACTTTGAAGAGAAAAATGGCAAGGCTTGATACACATCATGCTTGAATATAATGCGTATTAGAGACAATTCAAATTAGGTATTAACTTTCCGCCCACTTTGTACTTTGTCGTCGATGGTTGTAGCACAAATAGTAGAACCTAAATAGAAAACAAGAACATAGTATTTCATTTCATTGTTTCCCAAAAGACGCTAAAAGATTCAGGAAAATATTGGCTGCAAAATATTCGAGAGTTTGAAGAGGGAATTTGGAATCACATAATATGAAGAACATCTACTCCCACAACTACTGCATGAATGTTTCTTTATGTCATTCCACAAGCTTTACTTATGGTTTTAATAGAGGATATATTGTGCATTACGCAATTGATTGAAGTTGTAGAATTTTCGGGGCCATCCATTTCAATCGTTCTTAACAAACAACTTTGTATAAATCGATCGCTTATTTCAAGAAAAATGCATGAGAATTTGCTAGACGACTTCTGCACCTTTCGAATACAGACTTGGACGGATAGCCTGTACTCCATACTGATATGTAATTTTTCACACAGCAACTGACGAATCATTTCAGTACAGAAAATTGAAACTGATGTCTAATTTCAAATCATTGCGATAAAAGTTCTTGCCAATAAAATACAAATAAGTTTTTCGAAAACTTTGTATTAGTTCTTGTGGAGGATTTTTTCGGGCTTTCTTTATGCGGATTTTCAATAGATTCCATGATTTTATGGTCATGTCCATCAGACAATTTGTTGGTACAATCAAGCCATCGCGAGAAAATGCAGCAAATAATCCTGTTCATCCAGGTTGAAGCAGTGTCGAATTAGGTCTCTTCTCACTTGATTTGAATCAAATAACACGAAGGACTACAATTTTCAATGATGACTTTTCTGATTACTTTACATATAGTGCCTTTCTTCTTAAGTCCGAGTTTGTGGGTTCAGGCATGGTTGAAAAAAATCTCGAGAAAATCCAAATTAATTTATTCTGAGCGATCAGCAGCAGCGTTCAAAGCTTTGGGATACTTCAGAATTCTTAGAAAGGAAATCATTTTGCTCTTTCTGCATTAGTTGCATCCTTTACAGATATCAAATCTTTTCCACATGAAGACTGTCGATACCAGCTGAAGCGGCACTCGAATGAATTTGTCCGAAGAGGACATACTTAGAACCACAAAAAGAAATGAAACACTAATTACACTCAAAGGGTTTTGGTGGACTGGGTCATGTCGTAAAATGACTATACTCAGGCTAAGAGATTTTGATACCACCCCAGCTTCTAGCATGACAACAAGGAAACGTTCCAGATAATCGAGTTTACAATTCTGAATTAATTTTATATAATCGGAATGCTCACTTCGTTTATGAAGTCCTATCGTTGGAGTCTTTACATTATTCACGTCAATAAAACAACGGAAAATTTGGACTACTAATGTATGTAGATATCGGTAGTGTCTCATCCCAATATACTACATATATATAGAACATGTATATAGAAGTCTACATGTATATAGAAGTCCATGGCTGTATGGTCTATCTGCATATATAGCAGATATCCATATACAAGGAGGTCTAAATATCTGTAATTGTACAATTATAGATACCTAGACCTCCTTGTCCATATACCATGTATGGATATCTGCATTATTTGTCCGATAATACTATGACAATATTCCTATATTATAATTAAGACTACTTAAGTAACTGTCCTCCAAGTACAAGGTATGGGAGTTGAGCGTCCCTTGGATATCTTATATACTCAGTGACAAAAAGAATGAAACAAGTCCTGATATGAATACTTATGTCTTAAACTTGGTTGTACTGTACGTTTGCTTGTTGTTTGTAAAAGGAGAACTCGAATGCTTTACTCAAAAACATTTAATTTGATACTCATGATTTTATCAACTTAAGTTAGAAATGGGTTTGACCACCGCGAGCATCCAAACAGGCATCGATGCGTGAGATGGATGAGCACAGTCGCTGGATGAATGTCAGGTCTAAGAGGTTCCACTGCTCGATCAGTCTGTCGGCCAACATCTTCAAAGACACTGGTGGGTGGTTGTACCTCTCCCTCACTCTGCGACCAAGTTCATCCCAGCAGTGCTCGATGGGGGAGAGGTCGGGAGAACGTGAGGGCCATTCCAAGGTTGGGATTCCACTGCTTGCTATCCTGTTAGAGACCACTGATGAAGCGCGATGGGGCCTTGCGTTGTCATCCTGAAAAATCAATTGATTCGATGTCACTGCTGGAACTACGACCGGTGTCACGATCTCGTTGGCATATCGCTGTCCTGTCAATGTTCCTTTCACTACGATTGCTGGTGTTTTTCCATTGTGCCAGATACCGGCCCAAACCATGACACTACCGCCGCCGTGCCGGTCGTGTTCTTTGACGCAACATGGAGCAAATCGTTCACTTGGCAAGCGATGAACATGGATCCGACCATCGTTGAAATCGAGAGTAAACCTCGATTCATCAGTCCAGAACACACGTTCCCACTGACTGTCACTCCACGACTGATGACCTTGACACCACGTCACTCGTCTCCTTCGATGTTCCAGGCTGAGCGGAATTCTCACAGCGGGTCGTCGAGATTGTATACCAGCTTCTCGCAATCTTCGATATGCAGTTCGAACGCTACAGGCAACGTTCCCAGCAACCTTCCAGTACACAATTAGCTTCGGGACGGACACAAATCTGTTTCTTTTAGCAGCTAAAACTAAGCGTGCATCTGTCCGCTTGGATGATACCCTTGGTCTTCCTGATCCGTTCTTCTTTTCCACATTTCCTTCTGCTTTCTAACGACGCCACCACCTCCATACAACGACCCTTGAAATTTTCAATTCTTTCGCAACAGTTGTAGAACTTTGCCCACAACGCATCATCCCAATTGCCATTCCTCTGGTAAAGTTATCGTGCGCCATTTCATAAGTCAAATCTGGTCAGCAGTAGGTGGTGATTCTGTTCAACTTCTAGCTGTTACTGTGATCAATATCAAATTTTGAAATTTGATGGTCCTATATAATTTCCCTTATCATATGGAGTTCAATGGTGATACATAGAAAGCGAGATATCATCTCAAACCATAGAAAAAAATGAAACAAACTTCCATTCAAGTCAATGATAGTTGGTTTCATTATTTATGTCAGTGAGTATATTAATCGCAGATGTCCCTGATCCTATGTAAGGGCATGAACGAAATGCTCATACGGCTATGCTAGAGAGGGCAAGTAGAAATTTGTTTGGGAGTAAGATCGACTTCGAAATTTAACAGCTGCCATTGAATAGCAATGATAAGTGCTTAATTTTTTCTGTCAGGCAATGCAACTTCACCAACCATTTCTGAATTACAATTCTTTTGGTCAAATCATCATAGATTTTCGCAGAACATAAAGAAATTTGAAATTATCATCCAATGTTTTGCAGAAACATAATTCCTACACCTGATACGATTTTCTCCAGAGAAGCTTCTTTCTAACACATTGAGGACTAATTAATAGTTTCAAATGACAAAATGATGTTACAGACCTCGATGTAAATATGTTGTGCTACGTCTTGGACATCTTTGGACAGGGAATTCTTTCTTTTTGAAACAATAAGTGCAGCTGATTTGTAATATAAAACAAAGCCATTTAAAAAGGCTATGTAGAAAATATCCAAATTTGTATGGAAATGCACATTGGCTTGGTGTGTGCCGTTTTGAAATTGTGTATTGACATCTTCCGCTGACCCTGCTCGACACTTCCTAATGATTGACATAAGTACATTTTACTATTACCAAATGCTTGTTTTGAATTGTAATTGTTTGCGTAATCTTGCAGGTCCTGCACATACCTTTTATTCAGCACTCTCTTTAAAGACCGACATTTACGCACTCATGGTGTTTGACAGACAATGGAGCATTCCATCAGTTGTTATCTTCTTAACCCGTGTACTTACTTTCAGGAATGAAATACAAGTGCCGGTGGATACTTACTGCCTTGGCAATTTTCTGTGTAATAATACTGTGTACATCAAGTCTGTGGATATCCTACTTGATATCGGATGAAGAACCTCAAGTGGAGAATGATGACAATGACATGATAATAAGAGCAATCACCTATCGTAACATGAGCCTGAAAGATATTCAGAGTCAACATGAAGAGTCCCTTTTCATATATTTAATAGCATTACTGGAGAAACCGGGCTCTGATTGGAATAAAGTGATGAGGGATCTTGTGAATCCTTTGTTACAAAACGCGCCATGTTACTGCCCTCCTTGTGAAGCATCAGGATCAAAAGCTGAATCGATGAAGAATTGTTCAAAAGTGCGTGAATATTCCAACCCTTCTTTGAAGAAGGAGATATTGAAAGCTGAGAAACAAAATCTGAAATCACCTTTCCAAGCGGTGCCAGCGGCGATGCATGTAACAGGTGGTGCATGGAAACCCGGACAATGTAAATCTAAAGAACGAATCGCTATCATTATACCATTTCGTGATCGATGGCCACAACTTCTTGTGCTATTAGAAGTTCTCCATCCATTTTTACAGCGACAGCAAATTTGCTATCGTGTATTTGTAGTTGAGCAATATGGAAGCGATGCATTTAATAAAGGTCGACTGAACAACGCGGGATTTTTGGAAGCGGCTCGACGATTTCAGTTTGATTGCGTCATATTTCATGACACTGATCTCATTCCTTTCTCAGATCGCAATGCCTACAGATGTCCTTCTGAGCACAGACCTCAACATATGATTACAGGTCTGAATACAACAAAATTCAAACTACCTTACTACGCACTCGTTGGAGGTGTTATTGCATTTACTGTCAATCAATACGTCAGGTAAGGCTGAAATGAAAACTACAAAATTTGCTATTTAAGTAGGAATGTCTAGCCATATGCCATGCCACTCAGACTTGTGCCAGTTGCTCATGAAATGTAATTGAGTACAATTTCAAATTACTTACTTAAGAGTGTGATTGATTGCAATTACTAATTACATCTCTATCAAGGCAACTGATGACATACTCCGCTTTTGTTCAATTACACTTCAATTACTTTGGAACTACTTTAAATTATTGTCAGTGCTACAATAAGTTTTCCCACCATTCCGTTTTCCGGGCTATTTCTCCCCGGTAAAGCAGACGCTTCTAGGGTTGATATAAAACTGCCGCCTTATTCCTATTCCCCAATCCCCAAGTGCTTTCGCCTTATATCTAAGATTCAAAATATTAGGTAGTGAACGACATAGGCAAAGTGAATGGATGAATCTTACTTAATTACCTTCAGGACTTCTATGCAGAATTCACAAAATTTCCGTTGTGTCGAATTTTCATTTTTTACATTTTTTCAATCTGCAAAGTAAATGCCGACCGCGAAAGGCGCTGCGAATAAGGCATAAAACGAGAATTTTTATTCACCAGAAAAGTTGTCGCTACTAACAGTCACGAACTTCACACAAGGTTTAACCGTTAAACGGCGTTGCGGGGTGCTTTCCACCCCAAGTGATATTTAAATACACACAACTTCTGTTATACTCTAGTTCGATTGCTGAAATCTCATGACTTTTCTTGGATAATTATAATATTTTTTCAGTAGAAAAATTGGATTTATATTCCACATGGTTTATGATTTAGGAGTGATTTTATAGATTCCGGTGTGCGGGGTGTTTTCTACCCCATTCAAAAAATGATACTTTTGTTCATTTTCTTTTCATCTAAACGAAATTTATCGCTGCCAAGTTGTTTAGAGTTACAATTCTGATGTTATTGACTTAGCAAGCGTTCACGTGATCGCTTTCCAAGAAATTCTGTCCTCCTATTTCCAAGAAATTCTATTCTCTGATTTCCAAGAAATTGCACCCTGCGAAGCTTGCAGTGGAGTTGTCTCACGACGTGATCGATTTCCAAGACAAAGCGCCCTCCTCTCGAATACGCCAATAAATTCAGTGCGTTTCTTATGTGGTTGCACATTCTGTCGAGATGTCTGCATCAAGAAGGTCTCTTCCGGAAAGACAAGTGTGAGCGTGTTGTATTTCTAATTCTCTATTGTTCACTGTCTTAGGACATAGCAATCCGACTCTCGACCGCATGCCTGACATCCTATTATCAAGTCAAGTGTTCTGGTGACGTTTCATATAAATAACATTTCATTATTGTTTTGCATGTTTGTGTTGTGTGTTATGTTTCTTTAACAAGTATAATATTATCGTCGCAAATAAAATAATCTTGCAAAATTTGTGGCATCGTTTTTACTTACAACTAACACGGCCGTTTATCTTGGCTGAACATGAACGCCTCGTTAAAGTTGGTAAATATGATACATATCGTGAAGAGATTCAAGGGTGTGATATTTAATATTGTCCATGGTTCAGACGAGAACGACTTACGTTGTCTTAAGTAGCCCCAAAGATTTAGAGCTGAGATGGATTCGAGCCATGAGATGGCTTTTTTTTTTTCGGGCTTCGCGATGCCTCCTGCTGGGATCAATTGGCCAACAGAATAAAAAATCCTTAAAAGTTGTGATGAAGGGTTTATGAAGGAGTTTATGAAGAGCTTAAGGCAAGTGCCAAATAAAACCGTAACAAATCGTTTGTGGCCTGGCGAACAGTCGACAAGATGATGCATGATGCAATGACATTATTGAAAGTTAACGATCTGAAAGATCCTGATGAGGAGCTGGGAATCGATAGCTTACCAAGAAGTTCCTTAGCTGATGCCAAGGAGAAGGAGTATATCCAAGACGGCTCCAAGACAGCTGTCTACGGCGAAGATGTTTGTGCGAAAGCGAAGCGCTTTTGGCCAAGCAACCAAGGCCGCTCGCGGTCCGCAGTCGCTGCGACGATGGGTCCGCCAAAAAATGTAACGAACAAGCATCTTACGACGCCTTTGGCCATGAGCTGCTGCTTATTATCAAAGGCTTTTTGTATCGAGACAGTTTGCTTCTTTTGTAACGAGACACCCACAGGGCACATTTGCCCCCACCATGGCAAAAACAACAGAAGGCACGCATGGCGCGAGCGACGGTCAATGTCACTCCCAAATCTCACGTCCAAACTCGCAAGAATGAGACAATGGTCGCAGGACTTCTGGATGGATCTGGCATGTGAACGTTATGCACAAATTCTGGTGGGAATGGATCGTTTCATTGGGGTTCTGTTCGAATTCCTTTAGTTGGGTTTGGGTATTCGAGTCGTCATTGTTGGGAACAAGGGACGGGTTGGGAATTTTAATCCGTCTCGGATAACGCTATCAGTTTTACCATCTGGCGTAAGGATTACTTTCAATCCCCACTGATTTTAATTCATTATTTTACAACTCTTCGCAGACTTAGATAGATCTTCCCAGCGTATCGTCGGAGAATACCGGGAACAGTTTTCGTGCGCCGGTGGTTTAACGAAATGTTAGATAATAGCCGTTTTTTTGGTCTTGAGTTTCCATTTATAAAGTCAGGAAATTCGGTGGTACCACCGTGCGACAATGACCGTTAAGAGAACCGTCGTTGTTAAGTGGTTCGTCGTTACGTTAAGTTTTCCCCAAAGTTCGTAGTCTGTTCGTGTAAAATGAAAAAGATCAACTTATATTTACAAAAGATAAAACGGAAACGAATCTAGAGAAAACGTCGTTACCAGCCTGATCGTTGAATGATTAGAACGATCCAATCTCTAGCAGATAGAGTAAAGATAGAACGAATGATAAAGGACCGTAATCCTTACATTGTTCCTTAATACAGTTTTTCTAATCTTCCTTCTTCCCGACGTGATGTTACAGCTGAGCGGTCCACGTCCCGATGTTCTGTTGTTTGAATTACGACATTGTTAAGTTTATATGATCATTAATTGATCACGTCATGTATCTCTGATTATAAATAACCTTCGTCTTGTATCGCATTTAAGAGATCGAAACGAAATACGGTCCTTCTACCGAATGACGACTTTAGACGATGTCGAAATTTATTCAGGACGAGATGATAGAGCGATCGAAAACGACTATTTGCAGCGGTTCAGACTGTGGCGATTGTCGTGATGAGATTTCGCGCATGAAGGATATTTTTTCGTATATACAATATACTTATGTATATACAGATTTCCGGCGATTTGTTTACGTGTGAGCGTGTTTATATTTAAATTCGAATTTCTCTACTGTCTAGGACATACAAATCGACTCTCGACCGTTTCTAATCTCTATTGTTTATCAATCTTAGGATTCGTGACGTTTCATGATAACCTACATTCCTGACATCCTATTCGCACCTGAAGTTGTGGGTATGCGTGTTTTATACAGGTAAATTCCATTCATAATGCAAATAAAGTTCATGTCTTTTATTTGAACAATTTTTTACTTACAACAAGCTTGATTAATTGCGAACCGAATTCTGGCTGAAGAAGAAGAATTTCCTGAGAGCATAGAATCTGATGATGCTGCAGCAGCCGAAGTTGATGACGCTACCGTAGATCTTCCAACTGGAGATCATTATAGCGACGATGATATATTGGATGTCGAACAACTTGAGAGAATTGTTGACAGTAGTCCTGAATCAAATAATTCAAGTGAAAGTGACTCAAACTCGTCGGAAATCTCTTATCAGCCGCCTCATCTGTAGGTGGTGGAGCAATGATCAGTGCGAATGGAACCACGGGAAATAATTCAACCAGGCCATGGTGTTGGGCGTGCGTCATCTAGAAATGTTTTCAATGTCGGAAATCAAGTCTTACGAGCTGGACTGCACCCACAATCAAATGAAGAATCTTTCCTCGTGTATTTTGAGGATATACTCGCAGAAGTCGTGTTATTCACAAATTTGGAAGGACGAAGAGTTGCTTCAGCAAGTGGAGTCGCCTGGAAGCCAGTCACACTCGTCGAAATCAAAGCTTTTATCGGGCTTCTTATTATAGCAGGTAAGTCATGTTCTTATTTCTGGGCAACTATTCAAAATTCAATTTACTATTATTTCTGTCTATATAAGTACTATTCAAAATTACTACAAATCTATCTGTGACATATTATCTCATAAGGAACAAGAAATAATGCGTTTTATAAAAAGATCGTCTTTATGAGTTTCGTTATAAAAGGAGAATTCTATTTGGGACTTTTTGATGGGTTCGTAGAGAAAAATACAGGAGAGACGAATTTTACTCTATTTTTACGTCCTTATTGATAGGATAGGATAGTAATATAATACATACATTTACGCCTATGATGATGTTCATTGATAAGAAATGATGTACACTCTAAACCAGCACCTCCTAAATCACACACTGAAGCGAGACACTATTCGTAACTAATAAAAAAATCCTAAAGCAAAGCGTTTTAGGAGGCTAGCGCACTAGTGTTATTGTTCTCTTTAGTATGTCAGCATTCTATTTCACGCAACCTCCTAAAATTCTAGTGTGTCGCGCTTTAGGATGCAGATTTCTTCGATTTTAGGAGGTGACAGTTTACAGTGTAGGCTATTATGAACATTTGAGTTATTTGCATTCACATGCGGGATCTTTCTGTTTCAGGTTCGTTCAAGGCAGGTCGCCGTGATATCCAGGAAATGTGGCATCCTATCCGAGGACATTGTATATATCGAGCTACAATGAGCTACATGCGGTTTTCACAAATACGAAAATGTATGCGATTCGATGACAAATTGCGCCGTGACCGGAATGACACTCATGCTCAATGCATTGTTTGCACGGAATTACATCGCGGGGCCGTTTTTATGCGTCGACGAACAGCTAGTCGAGTCGAGTCTGGACGTGTCTCATTTAGACAGTACATACCATCGAAACCCGGCAAATCTGGTATCAAGGTATTCTGGCTCGTGGATCAGGAAAATTCCTTTCCCCTGAAATGTTTGGTGTACATTGGTGCCGATACTTTGTCTGACGAGGAGAGAAATGCAAGCCATTCTATTGGAGAAGCTGTTGTCATGAAATTGGCGGAGAACTGGTTGAACAAAGGCCGCAACATCACTGCCGACAGTTGGTTCACAACGACTCAGTTGGCTGACCGACTCCTGAAGGAAAGGACCACAATAGTAGGAACCATGCGCCGAAACAATCGCTCGATACCTCCTGCCGCCAAATCAATTGCCGGGCGAAGGAAAAGGGACTATGTACACTATTTGTCTGGGGCAAGGGTCCTTTGCTCATTTTGGGACAAGAAAAGGGTCCCGGTTCTCGTGCTTTCCACCATGCACTCATCCGCCATTCATTGTGAAAACCAAAAACCCGAAATAATAGATTTTTATAACAGAAATAAAGGAGGAGTGGACACTCTTGATAAAGTCTGCCGCTCGTATCGATGCCAACGCAAGTCTCGCCGTTGGTCATTTTCCGTTTTCATGGCGCTTGTTGATGTTGGTGTCGTGGCGGCTATGAGGACCATGCAGCAAAATGAACAAGAGATCGTTTCACATTTCAATTTCAAATGTGAACTGGGCTTCCAGTTGGCGATGCCTCTTGTTCGTCATAGAGCAACTCTTTCTAATCTAAAACGAAGCATCAAAGATTCCATGCGGCTCGTGGGTGTGACTTTTTCATTACCAAGAAATGAATCGATCGTCGCTCCTCTCCCGGCTCCGAGATGCCGATACTGTACCTGTCAGCAAGACAGAAAAACTCGCATGCGTTGCAGCATGTGTACTGTTTCCGTTTGCAAAGACCACGCCTCCGTTTTGTGTCTTGACTGCTCGTGACGTTTGGATTGATTATTTTTTCACTATAGACCTATCTGTGACGTCAAATTATAATCGGTTTGTTTATTTCGTATACACTTTGTTGATTGTTTTATATGAACTTGAAGCTAAGATAAGGTTTCAACACTGGGACAAAAATACATGTATTGATGACAATTATAGACGGAGCGTACTAACGGAATAGACGCTTTTTTATATACATTAGGGTCATATATCCGTTAGTAACATGTTTTCATATAGTAGCCTATGACATAAGAAGGTCGTTCGATTACTATTTGATAGCATCAGACAATTTTACCTATCCCATAAAACATGAAAAAACGAAAATATAATAATGGGGTGAATAACACCCCACAACGCCGTTATCCTAGTAAAAAAGGCAACGTCGTTTAACGGTTAACCAATCAGAAGGCAAATATTGTGCTCTGAGATTAACAAAAGATCGGAGCTATGCGGTGTTCACTTTTGTTGTCATGCATCGTGGCGACTTTCGTGACCTATCATTTGCAGTGCATGGTATAGCATGAAAATCGTGAGAGGTCAGTATCCAGAGCATCCTCGTCTAAAGCTGCAGTTCTCCGGAAGAATAATGACTACTGATATGTTCTCTGCTGGAAATACTAGTGTATTCTGCAACAGAGTATGTTTGGTATTTTGAAATTCAACACTTGGTGGCATGTCGCCAGAGGACCTCGTGCTATTCCACAAAATATTCTGCCGCAATGCGAGATCATGAAATCAAAATTGAAATTTTAATGCAATAAATAATACATCATACAAAATTTATATAAATATAAAATGCAATTAGACACAATTTTCTGCTATGCATTTCATGGCACAAGCATTTTCGTGTCTCTAGTTCCTCTTGATAAGAAAGAATTTTCCGTCTCATCAAAATTCACAGATATATGTATGTCGAGTAACTGCTAGTAGCATCTTCACCCAAGCTCTAACTATTGGTTACTCGTAATGGATCCACTTACTTCGAATAGACTTCATAGAAGCTTGAATTCGCAAGAAGACTGGAATTGCCAAAATTCTTACTTAACAAAATGAGGAAAATCAGCAAATGAGTCTGATTGCACATTAGTTTTCATTTTGCGATCTTGCAATGACGCCGAAATATTTTCTGGAATCGGGAGAGACTATCCCGGGTTGAAAAAACCCCGAAGTTTTGACAAATATTTGTCAAATCGTGTGCCAAAGTTTATTCAAATATTTGATAAATATTTATAAAATCTATGAAATTATTATTAAATTTAGCAAACTGTTATCAAATTTGTAACAAATTCATCTAACTTTTATCGAATTTTTGTAAAATTTACTGATTATTAAACAAATATTTGTAACATGTCTTAAATCATTCAAATATTACTCTCATATTTCACAAATAAGTAATTAATTTTTCAAAACTTTGTAAATTCTCACCTGAGATTAGTCTAATATTAGCCAAATTATTTATGTTTCCGAAATATTTCACGAGCCTCTACCGTCTAAACGAACCGAATGAGAAAAATTAGATACTGCAAAACAATATATTCTATCTTGATGTTCACGATCATGCTATCACAAAACCATGCACAGCATAAAATTACAAACGTTAAGTAGTATCATTTTCAATCTGGATGTATGCTACATCGACTTCAAGAAAAACAAATTAAAACCTTCAAAGTTCCTCATGATTAGATAAACAAAAGTGATATGCTTGATCAAATCATATGTTTAATATGTTGGTCAACCGTTCTCTATAGATGATGGACACATCTATCTATAAAATAAAGTCCATTACATGACGGACAAAAAAAAACATATAGGTTAATTAGATAACTCTTTACATTTACATAAGCTACTGAAAACGTTAATCTAACATACTATCAATAGGCGTTAGGCAAGAATATGTAGACCT
Organism: Prostheceraeus crozeri; assembly: GCA_907163375.1. Taxonomy (NCBI): domain Eukaryota; kingdom Metazoa; phylum Platyhelminthes; order Polycladida; family Euryleptidae; genus Prostheceraeus; species Prostheceraeus crozeri. The sequence goes on from CAJQUW010003743.1 coordinate 365,176, forward strand.
GTATGTGTTTTGAACAAGTAAGAATACGGTTGCAAGCCTACTACTGATTTTAACGCAAACATAGTTTTGTTTACCATTTTGACAACAAGAAGAACTTCTGACATGATTTGACTTACATGTATCGACAAACTCTGCAAAAGTATAAGCTGGAAGGATATCATCTTGATTTCAAGGCACACAAGTCGATCCACACACGAGGGTAATAGCAGCGTAACATGCTTCAGTTCAGTATTTCTCATACATCATGTAGATAAATACTTGTACGTCATTAACAATCAACAAATCATTAGCACTTTTAATTATTTAGCCTTTTACCTCGGCTAACATCGGCTGTTAACTGATTGATAGAATTAAAGCACTCCTGCAACGAAGGGCTTTCTGAATCTAGCTTAAAACGTGATTTCAATGCATTTGCCAAAACTTGTGACCGCCGAGGGGATAGTGAAGGCTTTGAAGTCACACGCTTGGGAAAAATCGATTTCCCTTTCATCTCGTCATCTGTGAACAATTTCCTTGTTAGATAAATCGCGTATTGTGTGTGATCAAGGTTCCTTCTTCCAATCTTCGTAACATCCACACCCTCGAAGTATACGGGGTCACTGTTTTCAAGATCAACGTCGACATTGTCGGTCTGAGATGCTAAGTTTATTATGGCAATTCGGCGCATCTCTTGCAGTTGTTTTTTCTGTAGTCGATTATTTTCACGCAAAAGTTTACACATCTGAATATTTTCATAGGATGGACGTTTATTGATTACTTGAGGTGGAATCCGCTCTTGTATTTGGAGTTTCAACCTTCGAGGCAAAATTCCTTGCAAAACGCTTCTGTCACTATCAGATTGTTCAGATGAAAGTGTTTCAGATCATCGGTTCCATCACTATCACGCTCATCAGACTGGGCGTCGTCTTCGCTTCGTTCAGCCATAGCATCACATTGTTGAGAAGCTGCCGGTGCTTTGTTCGAAGAACTGCTAAGGAATGAGGAGCTTAGGTTGAAATTGGAGTTGCTTGACTTCAGTTTCTCTTGAAGTTTTGCTGCTTTTGATTTAATTTTGAGCAAAGATTCGGAGGAAGTAACGAACTCCGCATCAAATTGGTTCCTCGTACCATTTGCTAAGGTTACTTTATCACCTCTTTTGAGATTTTTTTCGTTCAGTTCTTTCGGCCACCATTTTGACACTGAACTGAAGTAGGTGTACTTATTTTCATCTCTTATGAAAAACAAGTAGAAATTATGGGTTTCAGTTTCCCATGGTTTAGTTGGGATTTTCTTTTGGCGAGCACTTTTCGCTAACTTCTCCATCATCAACTGAAAAATAAAGAGAAAATCATTGTTCATTTTATCAAGACAACAATTACGCATGTATAAACAATTTAAGGATAGATGGTTAAGATAAAAATTGCATGACTTAATATGCTTTCGCGTATCTTTGTAGCTGTATCTACCTATGCTATTAAGCGTTTAGGATCGTCGATTAATAAACCTTTGTTTTACTTCCACGATTAATACCAGAGAAAGATAATTCTTTCATTTGGGGTTGGAAGGTGCCTCTAATAATAGAGGACTTTACCGAAGCAATCGAAAATTTAAGGTCGAATACCCTTCCTGACACCACCAAATGACTTTACTGGGGTTCGGACACTCGACTCCCGGAGTGGAAGTTCAACGTACTATCCACTCAGCCACCGGCTCGTCTGGAGGGGGGGTTGGTTAATCTACATGCTAGCTTATTATCGAGGCATATACCATTCAATGCACGAATAGAGTATCGGATGCCCTAAATAAAATTCATGAATACATGTATATATTATATTATAAAATATATCAATCAATAAAAATGTTATGATAAGAAGGGCTAGCTAATTAACTCGGACATTCAGTCAATACCTCGGCTACTTTAGTGATAGAAACGATAGGATATTGGGGTAAATTTAGAACTAAATGCATGTTGTAAGTTAAGTCGATCATTCACATTTGCACAATAAGTATAGTCCGCAATGAATAGTTAATACCACAAAGGTATCATTCAATATTTCAGTATAAATAATATATTTGTTTCTGAAGTTTTCTGACAGAAATGGTCAAGTATTCTAAAATTGGTGCAATAGCAAAATGAACTATGTATATATCGACATACGTGGTAGGTTTACATGATGATAAAAGTAAGAACAATGGTATTACTTGATAAACTTTTCCAAAAAGTATATGTAAAAAACATTTATTATCAACGACTAATCATGCTCTAGATTGTTAAGAAGAGGCACACCATAAAATCGGTTCTGACTTTTATGGGCGATGAAATGAGCAGTCAATCTGTCAGCGGGAACCACGATAAGTGTCCTATCATGTAGAAATCTAACTGGAGAGTAATTTTTCAGAAGATTCAACATTTCAGTTGGCACATAATCTGAATTGAAGTCGGAAAAGAAACTCGAATCAACAAATAAACTACACAAACATAATAACTTGTTTTGTTTATTAAGAACGGTATGATCAATTCGCAGGAAAACGATCTTTTGGTCGATAAGAGATGTAGCGTAATGTGACGCAGAATTTCCTTTTCGAGAATAATTGTAAGAGGTGAATATCAGGTGATTTACTGATATTTTTCCAACTTCACCGTCAATATCCGTGGCGTCCAAGTCATAAATCAAAAGAACATCATCACTGATAGAAGTGAGTTTTCCGTAACTGTACACATTTTCTTCCTTTGTTGAGGAATTGCTAATATGCAACGAGAAGCTTTGAAATCTAATGAACCTCTCAATCATCTGGGAAGCTTCCTTTCGAGATCCCTTCACAAAGGATTTGAATATGCCGAATGCACTCTCAAAAAGTGCTACCGATGTCACCCAGAGAGGTCCGAATAACATTACTTGATCAGGCAAATGAGTAATAGCATGCATATTGTACACCATGAAATTACTCCCCAGCCATCTTGAAGCCAAGTGTTGAAAATGGAGTATTAGAGTTTTCGCTACACTGATATCTACATTTGTAACCGTTTTAGCAGACAGGATATTTGCTGATTTATGTCGAGCATGTAGCATGAACCTGAACTATATTTGATTATCTCTAAGTTGTTAAATTCAACTGTTGTCTCACTCTTCACTTCACGTAGTGTTGGAACTTTGTTCGGACAAGGTAATATTTCACAGATCAAATCAAGGATTGAACTTGCACCAGCATCGGAAATACGATGTTTCATTATCAATTCATTGAATTTTTTGATGAAATCAGAAACAGACATCCTTGTAGATTCATGCAAGACTGAAATATCCGAAAAATCAGATGACAAGCTTTCGAAAGATTCATACACAATACTTTCGTCTGCCAAAAATGAAGCACTGCCAAATTCTACAGGCGATGACGCCCGCGCTGGTTGAAAATTGGAGTATGAAAACTCCTCTGTTTCTTCCATTGAACTTCCTGATGTACTTGATAATTCGTCGATAGAAACGTCTGAGATAAATGGTTCATCGAATTTAAGTTTTCTTCTAAAGGAATATTTCCTTCCACTTCGCGAACGCTTTATATTCTTGCGTTTAGGCAATGATATCTGAAATAAAGTAGGAGAGAACGGGGTGATTTGTCCGCTTTTTGAAATTTGAATGAATGACCCTAATGATTGACGGGTCATTCCAGCACGACTCGACACATTTTCAGAAAATAGTGGCATCACGTTGTGTGTGACGTCAAAACTACGCGCTAGAATATGTTATTTGATGATGCACGCTGATAGCTATGTGATAGTAGCTCAGTGGTTAAGAAGCGCGCCTAGAGAGCGCAAGGAGGCGAGTTCAAATCCCGATGAACAACATTTACATGTGTTAAGTTGTCTATTTTTTGTTGAGGAATATCTGCGGCCAACATCAACAACTGCTTACTTTAAAATTGCAAAGAACTTGTATAAACAGGTTACACCTGAGGCTGTACGATTGCCCCTCTTACACTTTTCGCTGATTTTTTGAATTATTCGAGTCACCATTCAACTAAAAATAGGTCGACCGGCTATTCTGAATGTCGGAAACTGTTCAACACAGACAATATGCCGGAAACAAGTCATGTAGCTATCTAGAATGGGGAAACTGGTAAGCCGGATATTTAGAAAAAAGTCAAAACTGATTTTATTAAAAAGTGATTCTGATTGGGCTACTTTCGTCTTACAAAAACAGGAGCTTACACTTATTTAAAATAAACAAATGTTCTTTAATAACTGCGCTGCTGTCTACGGCTGTTGTTTATTGTTAAATTTTTGGAGGTCAGCCCAGTTCTGGTTTTTACAAGCTCAAATTCTCAATATAGATTCTTAATCAGAATATGCCTCCAACATTCGTGAGATAGAATTCGTGTGACTAGTTAAAGACATGAATCAAGAATCACACTCATCTTGCTGTTAATCTAACTATTTCTAACCTCAGAACGTTCCACGAAAAAAAATCCGAAAAAACATTTTCCATTTATAAAATCGGAATGCGGGAGGCATTGCGATGTGAAAAAATGAATTACATTTCAGTAACTCAAGTGTGCCACCTAAAACCAGCATGGTCGGCGCGTAATCTAGCGCGTAGTTTTGACGTCACACACAACGTGATGCAGTATGGAAGTATGAGTGGATAGGAACAGTTTTAGAAAGCCAGACGTGATTCTAAATTCACGAGAAAACCCAAATTTATGGAGTGAGTGACAACAAAGACATCTCTCTCTTCTCTCAGTATTTACGTGTACCTACTATCTGGCTACCGCCTAAAGCAGCGGTTCTCACTATCTTATAATTAGTTCATGGTATTTGAACGCAGAAGAAGCGTAAACATGTTTAGGTTGAATTTTCTCTTGAAGCAAGTCTTGTCCAAATGATTGTTCAAAAATAGCACATGTGTATGCTCTTACAATGTAAGTGAATGGTTCTGTGGGGTTGGGAAATTGTAAAACTGATGCGTGGCACATTCTCAGGTGTCCCGAATTGTGTTATAAAAGTTGTTTCTGAGAGTGGCAAACGCGTTTTTCAAAACTGTTGTTCTGGAATTTCGTTCATGAATTTTTTGACTTAGTATTCTTTACATTGACTGAGTAGGCCCTACTTTATACTTTTCCTCTTTTTGTCTTCGTGTAGGCCTATGGGTCGTTCTATAGAAACTGTGAAATCTCATATCAGTAAAAATTTTTTTTAACCTTCACCAACTCGTTTTAATAATTTATATATCGTTAACCATTTCCAGTAGTTCAGTGGATAAGGGTCAGCAGCGCAGAAATATGTTTCCTATAATATTTAGAACGATATCAAGATGGCTGATTTTCTAAAAATGTCATTGGTGCAACAGGACAAAGTGAGATATGACAGTACACATTCCAAACTATTTCATCCTCTACTTTCGTGATTAAAAGCTTTCATTTGAGTCCCTTTGCTCTTGGGAGAGCCCATGTTGTCACAGAGTTTTGGGCAAATCACTCAACTTTACATAGAAGGCCTAAAAATTCGATAAATTTTCTGTTATGCACCTAGCTTATTTTTGACGATGGACTTGGATATACAGCTAAACAACTCAGATAGTGCATCTTAATTCTCTAAATCGCCAGAAAAGTTCAGCACCGGTCACTTAAGTAGAAATTTGCACTTGGGAGAGCCCATGTTGTCACAGAGTTTTGGGCAAATCACTCAACTTTACATAGAAGGCCTAAAAATTCGATAAATTTTCTGTTATGAACCTAGCTGATATTTCACGATGGACTTAGATATACAGCTAACCAACTCAGATAGTGCATCTTAATTCTCTAAATCTCCAGAAAAGTTCAGCACCGGACACTTAAGTAGAAATTTACATTTGGGAGAGCCCATGTTGTCACAGAGTTTTGGGCAAATCGCTCAACTTCACATACAAGGCCTAAAAATTCGATTAATCTTATGCTATGCACCTAGCTGATATTTCACGATGGACTTAGATATACAGCTAACCAACTCAGATAGTGCATCTTAATTCTCTAAATCGCCAGAAAAGTTCAGCACCGGTCACTTAAGTAGAAATTTGCACTTGGGAGAGCCCATGTTGTCACAGAGTTTTGGGCAAATCACTCAACTCTACATAGAAGGCCTAAAAATTCGATTAATCTTATGCTATGCACCTAGCTGATATTTCACGATGGACTTAGATATACAGCTAACCAACTCAGATAGTGCATCTTAATTCTCTAAATCGCCAGAAAAGTTCAGCACCGGTCACTTAAGTAGAAATTTGCACTTGGGAGAGCCCATGTTGTCACAGAGTTTTGGGCAAATCACTCAACTTTACATAGAAGGCCTAAAAATTCGATAAATTTTCTGTTATGAACCTAGCTGATATTTCACGATGGACTTAGATATACAGCTAACCAACTCAGATAGTGCATCTTAATTCTCTAAATCTCCAGAAAAGTTCAGCACCGGACACTTAAGTAGAAATTTACATTTGGGAGAGCCCATGTTGTCACAGAGTTTTGGGCAAATCGCTCAACTTCACATACAAGGCCTAAAAATTCGATTAATCTTATGCTATGCACCTAGCTGATATTTCACGATGGACTTAGATATACAGCTAACCAACTCAGATAGTGCATCTTAATTCTCTAAATCGCCAGAAAAGTTCAGCACCGGTCACTTAAGTAGAAATTTGCACTTGGGAGAGCCCATGTTGTCACAGAGTTTTGGGCAAATCACTCAACTCTACATAGAAGGCCTAAAAATTCGATTAATCTTATGCTATGCACCTAGCTGATATTTCACGATGGACTTAGATATACAGCTAACCAACTCAGATAGTGCATCTTAATTCTCTAAATCGCCAGGAAAATTCAGCACCGGTCACTTAAGTAGAAATTTGCACTTGGGAGAGCCCATGTTGTCACAGGAGTTTTGGGCAAATCACTCAACTCTACATAGAAGGCCTAAAAATTCGATTAATCTTATGTTATGAACCTAGCTGATTTTTCACGATGGACTTAGGCGCATGACAGACAGGACGTCCTTCAACAGGCAAATTGAAGGTTGAAGGGTCATTGGCCTTAGATACACAGCTAATCAAGTCAGATACAGTAAATTGCAAAATTCAGCAGTAATTTGGTTTGGTGGAATACATACTGAGTTCAGTAATGATGAAATTAGCAGGCCTATAAAAGCTTACTTGATTTATTAATTTCACAGTTTGACTTTAATCATTACGTAGGCCTATGCTGTTAAATACAAGGTAATGCATATCTTCAAAGCTAGCATACTTTGAAATAACAAAATGAATTAAAAATAAAATGATTAATAAAGTGAATAAATTGGAATTAAACGATAAATAGATTGAATTATATTTGTGCAACGTGGTTGATAATTTTGATCGTTAATTTCAAGTTATGTACAATTCAGAATTAACAGGCTAATATCACGTATGGGTACTCCGTAAACACGTTTATTCCTATGCATTTTCACATGCGTTTCAGACAGTCAATCAAATTAAAGAAAGGAATACGTCTCAACTTAAGCATCGGATCTATTCATTTACTTATTGCACATGGTTACTCAGGTACTCAGGTGTTCTCCCACACAGGTTCCAAGCTATTTCCCAAAACTCAACCTAAATAACATCCCATTTATGACAACCACCAACATAAACATGGCACCAGCTGACAGCTGGTGTCAAAAACAAGTTGTAGCATGAAAATGGCCACAGGCAATACAAACTTCTCTCTACGAAGACGCATAGAAGTCCCAGACACTAGCTGAAAAACACGTTTACTCACCCCAACCCTAGACTATTCATCACTCCCTGAGGAGCCTGTAGATGTAATTTGATGCAGATCTATGCATATTAGATCGAAAATCTATGTGTTTTTTCATCAAAAACACTCATTCTTCACTAACTACTCTCTATGAAAACGCATAGATTTTCGATGTAATATGCATAGATCTGCATCAAATTAAATCTACAGGCTCCTCAGGGAGTGATGAATAGGGTTGGGGTGAGTAAACGTGTTTTTGAGCTAGTGTCTGGGACTTCTATGCGTTTTCATAGAGAGTAGTTAATGAAGAATGAGTGTTTTTGATGAAAAAACACATAGATTTTCGATCTAATATGCATAGATCTGCATCAAATTACATCTACAGGCTCCTCAGGGAGTGATGAATAGTCTAGGATTGGGTGAGTAAACGTGTTTTTCAGCTAGTGTCTGGGACTTCTATGCGTCTTCGTAGAGAGAAGTTTGTATTGCCTGTGGCCATTTTCATGCTACAACTTGTTTTTGACACCAGCTGTCAGCTGGTGCCATGTTTATGTTGGTGGTTGTCATAAATGGGATGTTATTCAGGTTGAGTTTTGGGAAATAGCTTGGAACCTGTGTGGGAGAACACCTGAGTACCTGAGTAACCATGTGCAATAAGTAAATGAATAGATCCGATGCTTAAGTTGCGACGTATTCCTTTCTTTAATTTGATTGACTGTCTGAAACGCATTTGAAAATGCATAGGAATAAATGTGTTTACGGAGTACCCATACGTGCTAAAAACCGTAATTATCAAAAAGAAAAAATTCCAGCTATTTGAATATCTTTACATTTTAACAAAACATATAATAATATAATTAAATTCCTATGAAAAATAATATGCGAATTGTATGTATCATCATAATTTGCACTTAGGGCTTATTAAGACCAAAGTGTAAAAAAGTCAAGTGTGGAAAGATCCTATATCTGTAATGTATTTTAGTTGGTATCACATTCGCCATCTTTTTGTGCCAATCGATGTCTTCATTCGTCAATAATTTTGATATTGAAATGCTAGTTCAATACGTATAGTTTCAAATACGATGTATTACACAACATAGCTATTCTGTCATTCAGTTGAACACTGCATTCATTTTCTATTTTTAATTTAGATATCAAAATTCATAAAATACTGATAAATCTGGCGGGAAAGTAATATCCTTGTAATATCTTGGCTGTCCCACAAATTGTCCATAGATCCCATACTTCCCTTATATACTTACTTTGATTAAGACAAAAACGTAAATAAAACACGTGGTAACATAGGAATGAAAAGAGAAGTGGTTTAAAGTAATAGTTCAAAATATATATTATCCGATTTTTGTCATCTTGTTATTTGTAAAATCCTTTCACTCTGACCATATTGAAATTAATTAAATTCTACAAAATTACCATTTCTGTATTAGTTGTGTACATATTTTTTTGGTTTTTATGCTTGACTCTCATGTTTAAATTACATTGTTTAAAATTAAAATATTTTACATTCAAACTAATCCGCTGTAGTTGATTAAATTTTCTTAATGATGATTAGAATGATGATTAAACAATGTTATTAGACAATGATGTCTTAGACGATGTTATTAGACAAAATGCGCTCATCTAATCAATTGATTAAGTTAATTTATAATGCATATTTGTTGAATGAATTTGTTTTTATAAACAAAATTCTTTTTATCATGATTTGATTTTACCAAAGATAAAAAAAATCTACGATTAAAACGAAAAAGCTTTGTTAGTTGTATGGTATACCATTGCATGCAACCGCAGTAGTGGATCTGTAGCTTACAAGGGTTGGAATGGACGGATGTCATCATGTTTCCAAGGCACGCAACAAAAGCTTGACAAGTTGATTGAATAGCAGATTTAGCTGAACAAAATAAGTAATTGTCACCGGTGATAAATGCAATGTTTCAGTCAGTATTTGCTACTAAGATCTATTTACAGGAGGAGATGAATCTAGGGGCTGTGAATTCCCGCATAGTAATTTATTAGGCGATCAATTCGAATTTTATGTATTTTACTAATATTTGTAATTTTATTAATCAAATTATTCAAACACTTCATCAGTAATTGATTAGAAAAAAATTTGATGAAATCAGTATAAAATATTAATTAGGTTTATCAATGCAGCTCTGTTTGAATCATTTTATAAATTTAAGTCAAATATTTGATAATATTTTGATTAATTAATCAAATATTGCTGATTTCACTGTTTAATCAAATATTTATTTCACATTTGTAAAATAGGTAAAAATTTTCCAAATATTTGTCTCACGTTCCTGGTTTTTTCAACCCGGGACGACTAATCGACTTCTTGCGATATGTCATCTAGTGAAGCCTATGATGATTCAATGCGGTTTCCTTTGTCAGTCAACAGCTCCTTTTATGCGATAAAACGATAGATTCATATTTTATAGGCAATCATTTTTTTAAAGTTGTTGTCTTCTGGTGTTATTGTAATGTTAGGATCGTTCTCAACCGTCTGGAAGTGAGCGATGCTAGCATTAAGTTCAATTTTATTGGTCCCTATAACGATCCGAAGTGTCTTGCCAAGGTTGAAACTTAATGGCCATACTTCCTTACAAATAAGGCAATTTGGATAGACAAACGAGTATTTATATTTCTGCCTTTACACACTTTAGGAAAGAAAGAAAGATGACAATGATGACAAGTATCAGAAGCTTGCACAAGGACTAAGGCCTCAGCCACACTGAAAGCAAAGCACACACGAGCGTCCCGAGCGTATCGAGCAAACGTATGTCCGTAAGGTATTAATCGCTCTCGTTTGCTTTGCTCGCAGTGTGGCAGTCTACAACTGCTGCAATGTGGACTTCATGTTTGCTGCAAAACACTTTGCTTGCTTGGAAAAGTTCGCAGTGTGGCCGAGGCCTAAGTCTCCGTTGATCGGAGTGTAATGCACGAAGCTCGAAGCTCGGCGACAGTCACCAGAAATATAAGAGACGAAGTCACTTGGTTCCGCGCACAATTTCGATCTGATGGTTGGCTCTGATGAGTCTTGTCGTGTCCTTTTATAACTCCTTCATCACTATGGCCGAATGTTTCTTCAAATTGTCGTCGAATAAGAGTTGGTCGTCGTGGATCACTTGCATCGTTGCAGTCCATAAATGGCGATTTGCCACTGCACGACATATCATCTCCACAGTGATATAGTGTTGACAATTGTTTTGCTCTCTCCGATGACCATTTTAGGTGGTGAGTACGCATATCGTCCATCGCCTTTGTATGGTTGATCGAACTGTTTGATCGTGATTTTGTTGTGCAATTTAGCATTTGTTAATTGAGTCCAACGTTTGCATTTCTTCTAATATTTCTGTAACGCGGCAACGAATAATCCCTACGTCATGCCTCAGCACCAAAACAAAACAAAACAAGTTAAGGAATAAACTAATTAATGTATTGAATCTAATTACTCAATTTGATGTCTACAGTATCTTATATTCATGTTTGAATAGGACCCAAACCCGGGGATGCGCGTTACGACTTCTCATTGTATTCCAAATTTAATCGCAGTAATTTGTGGTGTATTACATTATTGTGGCGGCAGAGTTGTTGCTCACATTTAATTTAACAGCGATCGTTTTCCTGTCGTGCCTGAAATACTTTCAATGTCCTTAATTATTACAAATTTTCAAGAAATTTATATACCCGTCCAAATCATTGCGCTTAAAAAAGACATAAAGAGATCACTGTTGATGCCGTGATGGTAGATGGTGATGGTTAGCTTCAGGCATGATAATAGTGTCGTGTTACATATTTAACCGCAGGTGAACGAATACCGACAGCACATTCAACGTGTGGTAAGGAAGAACATTGAAGATTCACATACATGTATTTGCGTGTTTCATAACGCATGAGTGAAAATGTCTAGTAATTACGCTAAACACACAAATTACACGAATAATACACAAGTAATTTTCTCAGTACAGTAGACATGGATTCACGGCCTAAATTTCTCATTGCATTAATATTCTACTTCCGACTGTTGAATTTTTTTATGATTCGCATGCATATTCATGGCTGACGTTAATTGCAGACTAAATGGTTATTCAAACTTGTATTGGGGATGGGGACTCGAGGATGACGATATCGAATTACGAATGAAGCTATTGAAGAGATTCACGCGCCCAACACGCGAAAGAGGTTTTTATTTTGTACAACATCACAAACGTCAGCACATCTACAAGATTCAGAGGGCTCGTAGAAAACCGCTCTTGAAAACTGCTGTGAAGCGCTATCGTCACGATGGCCTGAGTACTGTCACGTACAAAGTGATTGTGGAGCGCAAAGCACAAGCATACACTTATCTGTTACTGCACATAGGAGACCAACCTGCAGATTTCAACATTCTCTGAGATTTTGAAATGTTCCTTTTATAGGATTCATCAATGCATGATTGCAAGGTGAGGTATGTAATTCATCAAGATCGATTTTCATCCATGTCATCAATGTCAAGATCTAAGCAATTTTATGCAGTCACTTTATAAACAGAATTTTTACTGTACATGTATTATGTATTGTTGTTTGTAATATTGGTCGCATTTCTGAATATTTTTGTTCCATTCAGTCAAATTTATTAAATTGGGGAGCTGTTAAATTAGCAATGATGGCAGCCCTCATTCTCTGGCATGTTTATCATTAATTCTTATGATTATATTTCATTTCACTTAAAGAAATTTTGACCAAACTTTGGGGAGTTTTCCTTTAATTTAATCGGCAAAAGTTTGTCATTGCGGTCAGAGGGTGAATCCAAGAAATAGACATGTAAAGGCCGCTGGTACATTTCTCTTTCAATACACTGCACATTGAGTGCATGCAAATAAATGAAGAAACTGTATTTATGATGTCAAAGACATATATTCATAGAATTTACATGTTCCTACGATTCCATTTCTATATAAGTTTATTTGAAAGTCGAAAATTTCGTTTTTTTTAAAGTCGAAGTTGGTTGGGATACAAGAAACAATCGGCATTTAAGCAAGCACATGGATTTATAGGAACATGTGAAGCACAAAAGTTAATGCCAGCCATAATTGAACACTATTGTGTTTTTAACCCTCAGACACGTGAGGGGGGTCTAGTGGACCCCGGAGCCACATTTTTCTATTTCATTTTTTACGCTGACGATATATCAACCACTCAAGCCCATACAAAATCATCATTTCTGACAGTGAATTTGCATATGTTATTTCATTTCAATTGAATCAGTAGAAGTATGCCAGATAGGCCAAGAGGGTCCACTGGATCCCCCCTCAGGTCTCAGAGGGTGTAGAAATTCCATCACAAAATTTTTGTAATTAGATGAAAAATGATTTTGAACATGTCCACGATGGTGTATAAAGAGTGAAAGTCATTTACTCATTGTTTGCATCATGCTCGTAGATGTGCAATGTGTTGGAAGATCGCAAAATGTGAATATCTTGCTTTCGCACATGATCTCGCGTGACTGGTGGGCCTATATGAACAACTCGACATAAATCGATGTCCGAAATGAATGCTATCATTATATTCATAGTTGAACACCAAAAACTGATTGATGACAAACTTTTCACAGCAGTAATGATAAGTTTGAGATCTCCACAGCTGTTTTTGGTTCTAGAAGTACAGCAATTTTGATTCATTTTAGGTCTATTTCTGATAGCTTTGGATAAATTTGAAGGAATGTACAAATGGAAAGGATTAGCTGCATGAATTAAATCAATTTCATCAAAATCAACTATCTGAGGCTTTATGGTGACACAAAATATCGTAAAGCCGCCTCCTAGTACAAATGATACTGTACTAAATGTGGTTGACTTACAAAAACACCATATTTTCGCACGTGTTTACTGAGAAGGTTGAAAGTCAGTCAAGGGATTCGTTATACCGACCTGCTGCACGCAAACATCATTGTTTTACTTAAAATCAACTTTCCTAATGTTTTGATATCGATTGAAGCAGGTAAACTAAGAATATGTTAAAGGGGTCAACAGGACCCCCCTCAGGTCTCAGAGGGTGTGAAAAAGCTGAGGTCTCTGAGGGTTAAAGGAGCAGTTTCTACAGCAATTAATCTTAAAAACAATTTTATTCCTAACAGAAGAATTAAGATCATAAATAAGATGACTCTAAATTCACTCAAGCTCCAAAGTTTCTGTGAAATAGTATGGTTATATACATGTCAGGCACAGGCATGATAAGTTAGGCCTACAGGCTTAATTTTATAGAATGTCTATAATTGTGAAGTTAAGTTCAGGGTTTACATGAGTACTTGGACGCAGCAGCTGCTAGGCAATAGAACAGTGAACATTTGGAAAATGAAGGAATTAAATTACATAAGTGCCTACTGAAATGCTAATCTTTGTCATTTTTTAATGATATTCAAATAATTAGAATTTCCATAGACAGGTGTTAATGTAGTAAACAGACAGAGTATTTTGAACATAGTTTATTCGCAAACATGTTTCTGTGGCGTCGGTGGCCACCATCATCAGTGCATAGAGATAAGATTCAATAAAGAGTTAGTTTTTATACAAATTTACAATCACTGGAGTAATTGTAATTTCAATCTCCGAAGCAAGTGCCTTCTTAAATTGCATGAACTCAATCCATCCGGCTATCCAGTTCACTACAGAGAAGCCTGAAGATAGTACTATCCAATTTCTCGACATGCTCGTGAAATTTAAAGACAGGTAAATCGGCACGAATTGGACTCTAAAGAAAACGAACAATCTGATCTATACCCACAAAAAATCTCACTGTCCAGATTCCTACAAAAGTAATGCCATACAAACTCTATTCAATAGATCACAAAGATTGACTAGTGACCCCCCTTGACCGTGAGAACAATAAAAACATCGTTCGTGAAATCTTCGTACAAAATGGATATCACCCGAAGCAAATTGAAAGAATATTTGAAAAAAGTCCTAAAAGAAAAAATGAAAATGAAGACAGTGAAAAAGTAGATATGTACTGGAAATTACCCTTCATCGGAGTAATGGGCAACCCAGTGGGAAAAATTGTGCTATGTGCAAGAAAAATGCTAGCACCAGCAGCTAGTATCATGCTGACATTTTGCCCAGTACCATGCTACACTCTTAAAAAAAATGGTTTCCTGGAAAACCAATTTTGGTTTTTCAGCCTGCCCCGGGGGTGAAACCAAATATGGTTTTCCAGAGAACCAAGTGAAATTGGTTCTCCGGAAAACCAAAGGTCATCGGTTTTCTGGGAAACCAAAATTGGTTTTTCAGCTTTATATCTTGGTTTTCTGGAGAACCAATATCGGTTTCACGAGTGACCCGATATTTGTTTTCGATAAAATTTAATATATATACTAAGTAATACGCTTCATATAATAATAGTATAAAATAATATTATTAATTCATTTTTTATAATATAATTCTGGTATGCTCTAATATATTTACTTCATTCGTGCTAATATCATTTTAAAACAACATGCACAAATTGTTGGCTGAGCATAAAATAAGCTCAATAAAGAGGGCAAAAGAATTATTGTGAAAATGTGTAAAAAATGCGTGAATACTCAAATGAGGTATTTTGAAGTTTACAATTTATCTAAAACCATACAAGATTTCCCAGAAAAGTCCCCGAAACGTCAAGAAGTCATTGTTTCTTATTTTTCACTTTTTTCAAGTCAAGCTTGCATATAATAATACAAGAAAGATGAGGGACGATGTCTTTAGTCACAAAATTCCCCATGAAGTTGAGACATTTGCTAATTTTCTCCAAGATAGTAAATAAAATCACGGATAGGCCTTCCGCAGGATGCACGCCCAACTAATCCGGTGCAGCGCAAAAAGAACCACGTCGTCGAATTATTCGATGCCAATACTCGTTGCCACTGGAGTGGAACTCCCTACTGAAAAAAGGAAAAATAATCTCAGAGGGGATATCCTCAATATTAGGACTGTGTAGAAGAAGCATTTAGAGAATTACGGAAATCTAGTACGATGTTATTGAAAAGGTGTGTAATAAAACTCAACTATAAAATCAATGTTTGTTGATGCGAAAATAATGCCATATAGGCCTACACTGTCATAAATGATATCACATACAGTCGAAGCTCGTTAGTTCGAACACGGATAATTAAGATTTCGGTTAATTAAGATCATAGGGCCGTGGCATTTTTTGTATCGTTTGCACATATAAACTGATGTTTAATTAAGAATTTTGATAATTCAGAGATTGAAAATCTGGAATGTATGGTCTTAATTAACGAGCTTTGACTGTAGTGTAATCAGAAATAATGATAGGCATTAAATTTCTCAGACAAAATTTTGTACACCATTAGCGGCATGCACATATAGGCTTAAAACGACGCCATGTGAACAATACACCACAAGAAGAGCTTTTTTGTACAATAAGCGGCATGCAAAGTAAATTCGGCTGTTAACAACAAAAGAGAGTTACGCATTATACCATGCAAAATAAACTCCTCTACCAAGTAAGTGGCATGTTGGGCTTGCACAAAACACGGCGAAATCAAAACCAATTAATGAGCATGCAAAAGCAAACATTTTCATGCAAAATCAGCACGAATTAAACGGCAAAAATTGTTTACTGCAGCTACTGTAATTTGGCGATGATATATACGTGTACATTAAATGACACTTGTTCTTAACTGAAAGTGCAAATGTAATAAATAAGTAAATAAATTTTATTTATTTATTTCTTGCATTTGCACTTTCAGTTTTGAACAAGTGTCATTTGTGTAACTAAGTTTCAAGAATTCATTTATTCATGATTTCCAATGTATGAGGCAAATTGGAAATTCATCAAGGCTAAAATTAAACTTGTATAAAGCTACAATGTTCAGCAGATAATATAGGACTTCATATACATTCTACAAGGCTAAAAGGCTGGTATAATACATCATATTAGTTAGACATAGGAATTTATAAAAGCTTTGAAAAATGGTCGAGCATGAATATGAAATCATTTGTATACATGTATTGTAAGCGATCTCTACATATACAGGTATGTAGGTTACAAACAGAGTAGTTACGGTAGTCATGAGATTTAACGACAAAATTGCTAGATACCCGAATAATTATAAGGGAATACTTACATGAATACTCATATCCATTCATAATTAAATAAAGTAATTTAAGATTGAATTGCAAAGAGTATTTAAGCATGTCAGCTATACAGTACATGAAGGACTGTTGGAAACAACTGTTAAAATCTTCTGATATACTCACGTTTTTTGTGGATCATATGTAATTTCATACATAATGCAATGAGGGATAAACGTTGAAAGCAGCAAAACAAATTTCACAGTACCACAAGAAATAAGATGACAGCACGTTTAAGTCACTGCACATGACACGGTCACTAGAACAAATGGGTCAATGAAGGAAGAAAATCAGACTCACCTCATTCTTGACGTCATGGAGACGACACAAATGTAGATCCTCGAAACCGATTGTTTTTCGTATAGAAAGACTTTGCTATCAATAAGTCATTGGCAATTTTCTTAATGATTTATTACTTTGTACATACATCTGTAAAAACTTATCAAAGAAGCATGCTTTCTGTTAAAAGCAAAGTGTCACGTAATATTTTCCCTTTGGAGAGATTTCGCTCGCTAAATTTAGGCCAAGTCATCGCAGCGAGATAGGAGAGCGCGGGGAATCACGATACATGTGCAGCAGTGAATGAAAGAGAGTTAGCCTTCATTAGATAATAAAGAAGACACCGGAGTGTTAATAGAGAGAGAGAGAGAGAGAGAGAGAGAGAGAGAGAGAGAGAGAGAGAGAGAGAGAGAGAGAGAGAGAGAGAGAGAGAACGATAAAATTCCTTAACTGCCCAACATTCAATTCTAAAGCAGAGTTTTTGTGTTTAATGAGTCCATGAAATTTAAATTTCTGGTGTGAAATGAGAATGTGAAATACAAATAGGCTTGGAATAGGTCCTAAGCAGCACAACTTAAAACACTTCAAATCATCCTCAAATAATCCATCATTCATATCAGTATTAATAGATGACGATTCCGCGTGGTTAACAATCTAATATACTTTTTGGGAAATCGGTAGTTCTGCTATCACTAGTATGAATGTCCGTCTACAACTCTACACAAACGAAGATCTGCCAATAGATCTCCTTCGACATGCAATAGTATGTAGAAAATCAAATTTGATTTCCACGACACTTAACCCTTACCGTACCAAGGCTCATAAACCAGGATTCATCAAAAATCAATTGCATTTTCATTAATTGGTCGCAATCATTTGATTGTTACTGTCAAACGTTGCAATTTTTATTGATTGCCTCTTGCATCAAAATTGATCTGCTGGTTGACCCAACCCAGTATAATTGCAAACCAAACTGGTTTTCTGGACAACCGTTTGGTTTTTCAGAGAACCATTTGGTTTCCCAGAAATCCTTTTGGTTTTCCAGAGAACCGTTTGGTTTTCCAGAGAACCATTTGGTTTCCCAGAAATCCTTTTGGTTTTCTGGAGAACCCGTTTGGTTTTCCAGAGAACCATTTGGTTTTCTGGAAATCCTTTTGGTTTTCTGGAGAACCAGTTTGGTTTTCCAGAGAACCGTTTGGTTTTCTGGAAATCCATGTGGTTTTCTGGAGAGCCAATCAAAAATCAAAATTTTTTAGAGTGTAGGATATTACTGCAGCAAATGCTAGAATAATGCTAGTATC
Organism: Prostheceraeus crozeri; assembly: GCA_907163375.1. Lineage (NCBI taxonomy): Eukaryota > Metazoa > Platyhelminthes > Polycladida > Euryleptidae > Prostheceraeus > Prostheceraeus crozeri. The sequence continues at coordinate 383,621 of CAJQUW010003743.1, forward strand.
CACAACAACATTATGCTGTTTTTATTCCAACAATATTACTGGAAATTACAGTATACTATATCAAGTCATATTATGCAATACATGTACTTAGTAATAGTAAACATAAGAAACTTTAGTAATAGTAAGAAGCACAGATAGGAATGCAAACTAAGTAAAAATGAAACCATGCCAGAATTTGAAGCAGTTACGCAGAGGATTCACACGTTGAATCAAATTAACACACCTCAAAATCTGGTCAATCGATATTTAAGTGATCACTGCGCCTTGCCGTTCAATGTCGTCAGTTCCAATCGCAATTTGAAAATTGCTTGCATACAGCATTCAATGCATTTTCAAAATGTGCGAAAAGTTGCGACGTTAAGCTAGCTGAAACATAAAGCATTAGAAAACACTAAAACGTAAAATAACTTACACATGCCATATGAAAGAGACTTCAATTTTATATTTCAACGATCCAAATGTCCAATCAAGCGATTCTGAAAATGTAATGGAAAATAACCTCAGCAAAATATCACTGCCTTGTCTGTAAATGTATTTTTCTTGTACACATAAAACTTAGTACTGTCGTATCGGTAATGATTTCTCTACGTAGCCCACCTTATTTATCTGTTTGGTGGGTTAAGATCGAAAATGCTGCATAATATTATTTTAGTTGCATACGGAATACATTTAAAGATAAACGTACACGGATTGAAATTTCAATTTTATTAATCCCAATCAGTCTGAGTTTTTACAGTTTGCTGGACAGTCGCAAGAAGGCTTACTGTAGCAAAAAAATTACTCTTGGCTGTAACCATGAAAGTCTGCTTTAGGTAATCACTCAGGTAGTGTACTTTGGTTATCTTAGTATACTTATATTCATTGCTGATGAGTATTCTATAATAACTTATTTCGTCATTGTCATCGTATTTACAATGAGCACAATCATTTATATATGCTAGCAATGATGAGTTAGAAATTTTAGAATCCTAGGATTCTATTTTAAATTGTAGTTATAATTTTTTGCATTACAATGGTGACCCTTGTGCTTCACAGCTTCAACTAAGATTTTTGTCTGCTACTTAATTTGCTTCTGGGATCACTTACAAGCTCAGTTTCCGGAACATAAGATTCTGGACACAGAGCTCTTCAAATTGAGTAACTTATAGCTTGGCTGAGTTTGAAAGGCGGGCCTGTAGTTCATAAATTTAATGCCAGAGTTTCTATGCTCGTCATCTAAATGAAATGATGTCTTTTAATTCTAAATCATTTTTATGTGAATTTTTCTACCGATATTAGAATGTGGCTTCCTAAGTGTCTACAAAATTGAAATGTCTATTGCCGGATTAGCTTACCGTTCATTGTTGAGGTATGATTACAGGCATCACATGAATAGATCAGTGACCGATCGGCTCATGAAAACTGAAAATGTAATTTGTTGTATAATCAGGCATAGCTCTCGTGATTCATTTCCATGAAGGAAGTTGTTTACATGTATTCAATTCTGTAGCGGTTCAGTTACATATAGAAGTTGGCGCATGGAGTTTATGTTAGCCTAGATTTAGTTGAAATTATTCTGAAATAGACGATATCAGATCAATGACTAGAGATAAGTCCTAAACAAGTACACATGTATTACTTATGTTAAAATAGTGTATTTTGAGTTTCATTAAAAATACAGGTACAGGACACGAGTACGAGTTGACTGGGTAGGTATTTACCCAAAACTATCACGCTGCCCATCCATGTACATGATGTCTGTTTAGGAGCAAATTGAAAAATATTTTTTTTGAAACAAAACGTATTCTATTTCCAAGGAGAATTTTAAAATGAATATCAAAAGGAAAATGACTAACAATAGTTGAATAACCAAACAAATCGTCAAAAGAGGGCAGAATTTTTAGAGTTACAACTTCATGCTTAACTCTTGGTTTTCAAGATTGAGATAGCTCGGATAATCTAAATATGAAAATTTCAACTGATGTGAGTGGATAGGTTGATATTTAAATGCTCAAATATTCTAATGAACATCATGTCAGTGTACCCTTTGTGACAATTTGTGGAATTCCGTATTAATTCCGGCATTTAGCCAACTACGCTAATTATTCTGAACATAGCTTCCTTTTTCATAGCTGCTTACAAACAAAACAGATCATTTACAAAATGGAATTATCAAAAATTCAGTACCGCATGGTATCATGATAGCTTTACCACTCACAGTGCCAGACACCATCTCGCGGGAAAGTGAATAAAAACCAATTTTCAAAATTTTGCTGGAGTACGGATAAGTGTACAATTCTCGCTGAAATCGAAGTTTGCGACCACTGACACAAGAACCAGATTTTGAAGATACAATAATAAAGTCTTCCCCAACCAGCGCACAATTATTAGGGGGAGAACAGTTTATGATAAGGCCACGGTCATTATCACTTGTGACACATCGTAGTTTCTGTGTCACCTTTACCAAATGACTAGCAAAATGACGAGTTCTCTTGACACGACTTCTAGGAATGTGTAACCAATTCCCGAATGGAAATGTGGAAAAGTTATCCAGAGGACCATACAGTTTAACGAAGAAGAGCAAATGCAAAACAATATGAAAATTATATGAAACGGAATGTCTACCAAATAATGACGGCATCTGAGCCACGAAACGCTCTCTACAAGCATTGGCATGTTCATATATTTCAGTAGCCTTTTCACATGAAAAAACATAAACAGCGAAATGTAGAAGAAGAAAATGTTTCATATAATCATCTATTAAGTACTTCTTGAATAGGTAAGGGCCGATATATAACAAAAACATGCGAAATTCAGTAGCCTTGAAGAAAGATAGTTGGGTGTCAATACGCCTTGGACGCCTTTGAAATTCGTGGGGTATGTATTTAGCGTTCATTACACATTCGTCAGATAAAGAACGTAATTGTTCAGTAGAAAGTCTACATCGAAGACGAAACGACTTCACTGAACTGAAATAATAATGGAATAACCGCCTTACAATGCCCAAACAGATGCAATGTTGATAATCGATAGGGAACCCTGACATCAATGGCACAATATCTGCTAATGGAGAGATGAAATGCTGATTTGCTTCATTACCAGTGGCATAGTCTCTGTCTGTTCGGAGTTCCGAAGCAACAGTTGGAAATGAAACGCGATGTTCACGCATTTCACCAGTGCAGCGGCAGTATCCGCAACCATCCTTCGCCGTGTGCGACTTAATTGATTGCAAGTAGCTTCTCGCAACTGCATCACACGAAAATATTACCTCTGTAATATGCAAATGAGTTCCCTTGAAATACATTCCACTCACTTTTAACTGATGTAATTCTTCGATTAAATCAGACAAGTAAGTGCGCAGATCAGGTTTTCCATTACCATAAAAAATTGCAATTGGCAGAGGTTTCTCATAGATGCTGAATATAGCGAGAATTGGCCATGCAGATAACACTGAGCTTTTCCATAAAGGTAGGCCATCGATATTGATCCTTATTCTTAGCGGAATGACTTCATTGTTTAGACAAGTAAATATTCGATGCTGAAGGATAAGTTCAATTGAACTTTTCAAACCGAAATACGTAAAATCACCACGACTTAATTCACCGACTGCCTTATTCTGCTCTGATAATTTATCAAATTTGTAAAAAGAGCGTGGAACATCAACATTGCGATCACTCATGAATTTCAAAAGGTCTATCATTACTTCCTTGGTTAGGTTGTGTTTTTTGTAAATGAGATAAAGTTCCTGATGGGAAGACAATGACTCACCTTCGTCGGGACTTGGCGATTGATCGCCATCTTCACTTGAAGAACTTTCACTGAGGCAATATTTGATGTTATTTTGGACTGATGTGACTTCATCTATAAACTGTACCGCCGTATCAGTATCAACTTCATCGTCGAGTAAGATAGTAGTTTCTTCGCTGTCATCGGCTATTTCAAGATCATCGTTGATCATACAATTCAGTTGAAGCTCTGCTCGTCTTTTTAGTGTCCTTCGAGACTGAAAAATGAATGTAGAGAAACAGCTCAAGATTACCGAAAAATGAAATGTGTAACATAATTGCGTAAGCATTAAAAACATTAAGATTCATGGCTACATTTGCTTTCATAACAATAATCATACATCTGAAATGTACATTTTTACAAGTGTTTTTCTTAGAACTCATATTGCAGATACCACAAACTTAAGATAGGCTCTATACCGATGCAGAATATAGAGATAGGGTGGATGATTCACACCCTAATTCAATAGTTTCAATTGCATTAATAGAATTCCGTCATTTGCTTCGTACCGAAATTGTCAGCGGCCAGAGTTGGAAGTCGGTCAACAATAATAGACCATCGTCCTATGTGACCCACTCATAGGTAATCGACGGCCCAGTGTTCACCGACTTTTCGGAAAAAAACTGACCTTTGAGTCATTTCGAACTTCATCAATGGCCATTGTTTAAGTCCGTATTAGCCCTTATATATCAACCTAATAACACAAACTAGATACAAAATCAAATGAGGTTACATTCGACTTAGTCAGTCAGTTGGAGTACATGACAGAAAATGAAAACAATCACATCATCCAAATCAATTCTTTTCAATAGACCATATTATAGGCTACTACATCACCCTGTCTAAGAGGCGATCACAGTTTCATCTAATTTCCTTTTTCTACGATGCTGTGTTGTACCGTGCTGTACATGTGTTGTACCGGTATGTTGAATACGCATCTTATTTGATGCCACTTTTAGTGCTGAAGCTATGGCTTCTTCCACTTCCTGTGGGTCGATTTACCATGCTTACTTAGGACAACTTCTATAACCAGATTTTCGATAGGTCCTTTCAATTTCTTCTTCCCATCGGTTCCATTTCTATTAATGAGAGACATGTCATTTATGCTGAACAGCATACCCATAACACGTTTGACAGTATCTCGCATATTGCCCCCTGCGCACTGTCTGCTCAATTTATTCCGTATCGATATCCGGAAATCCTTATCATTCAGCGATGCCAAAAATTCATCCATATCTGTGATTAAGGGCTCATTTTCGATGAAACATTCTTCTTCGACGTTGGTGCTACAGTACAATTGTCCACAACTGAGTAGTTTCACTTGCTCCTCCAAATATAGCTGTTTCTTCAGGACAGTAGAAATCAAGAAATATATACTTTCCATTGTATTGGGTTCTAAGCCTCGCTTTCTCACCAGCTCATCGACGTTGCTGATATCCAGCCGTTTCATTTTGGTTAGTTTTCTCGCTTGCGTATCACATTTAACCACTGTTTCATCACAACTTGGTCTTAATACTTTATCCTGACATACTACATGATCCGAATCAGCTATGGGATGACTGGAATTTTGCATATTATTAGATGACCTAATTAACGGTAAAGCAAGCAGAGTTGGATTTTCAACCGGCTTTTCAAAGTCATCTTCTGTACCAACCTCCTCACTTTCAGAAACTTGAGGATATATCTGGGCTGGCGGTAATTTCACCCGCCCTCCATTCACAAATCTTGGGCTGTCGAAGATAATGCGCTCAATTGAAACATGGAGCTTTTTAATCTGTTGTGCCCATGATAACAGTGGCCTCAGGTGTTCTTCTTTTTCTGCCAAGCTTATCACAGAAGCTCTATAATCTTGCTCATCATAATAAACTGTAATAGAGGTTTTTTTCTGCTGGTTATTCATGATCTTTTCATACAAACTCTGATCAAAATTTGTGCAGTCAACTGGATAGATAAGGAATGGTTCAAATGTACTTTTTTTGTCAGATGGAATATACACTAGGCAAAACTTGATATCCACGAAGGCAAGAGACATTTCCTGAAGGAGAAAACGTCATCATATAAAATTGCAACAAACATACGCCAAGTATTTTTTAAAAAAGTAAAATATCATTATTAGTGATCGGCATACAAGCGGGTAAAATGATTTATTTTTTATCAAATTTACCTGATAGATAATGTACTAGGTAGAAAGTACATACTTGTGCAATAACTGAGATGTTTGTTTTCCTTTGAATTATACGAATTTCCTATCATAATTCTGATAATATTAAACCAAAATAATTAAGTAACACGCGATATTTGTGCATGTATGTTTTAGGCCTACTTCACAGATAACGTATGACGTAGCTAATTATACTACAGATATCAGGCCAGGTTATGTTAAATATCCTTTAACATATAGTCAGGTTATTTACACGCCTAATGATAGATAAAATATTTTGTTGTTAACAGATTCGTGGCTTTTCAATAACATTGAATTTCCTTAAATATTATTGGTTATTTAAAAAGATCGCACATAAATTCATCCTATTGGCGTTAGAAGTAATAATTTACAAGAGTTTCGGCTATACGTACGTATTTCGAGATCCAAATAGCTGTCCCACAGTTCTTCTCAAGGAAATTAATTGTTTTTGAAAAACCACGAATCTGTTTACAACAAAATATTTGTCTAGCAGTGTAGGCGTGTAAATAATCTGACTATAGGTGAAAAGATATTTCCACGCATCTGGGCGTGAAAATAACCACTCCGTAGGTATCAAGTAAGCTAAAACAAAATATACCCGACTTAAGCAATAGGCCTATTATCTGTTAGAATAGAAAACAGGAGAAAATGTAAATAACCTGATTATATGTTAAAGGATATTTCCACGCAACTCGGCGTGTAAATAGAACTGGCCAAAGAACAGACGAATGATTTCCAACAGACCTTGCGAATGTTAGCAATTGAATCGATCAAAATAGTACTTTAGTGTATTCTATGGAGTTACTATAGTGCAAAATCCAGATATAGTATCCAGGAATATAGTATCAAGGTCTTTCCCAAAACTTACGAATGTGTCAAGAACAGAACGGTTTGTAAAATACCAGTGAAGGCGTTTTTTTGACTTTTTCATGAAGGTCCATCACTACTCAACTCAATCAATACGCTAAGAAATAGGGCATAACCAACATTTCTGTAATGTGTGCATTATTGCAGCAGCAATTGTTTCTTTGCTAGCCTCTCCGAACGAGGTAAAATATCTCACTGATACGTTTGATGTAGGTAGTGTGTTCCATACAGCGAACGTAAATTTCTAGTTGCTCTGTAACTCTGGTGGTAGTTGTCTCTATATAACTTGTTTGGAGCCATCCTCCAAAGAATTTATCTAATATATATATATATATATATATATATATATATATAGTTAGTGCTACGTTTTAAGTAGGCCTAATTGTACTGAACTGATTTCAAAAGCCATACGATTTCGGTAGAGTTGGCCAATTCTACCAGACTGATTTTTTTGTTGTGATCTACTGGATAGTAACATTGATGGTACCTATTCACTTAATTCATTATCACAACTGTTGTCTGTTCCCCTTGGACAATACCTTAGACAGAACCTCACTCAAAATATCGAAAAACTTTCATAGAGCGATGGCGCAATGGCTGAGGAAATTTGGAATGTGGTCAAAAATGGTCGAAGCGATGTAAAGCAAGAACTCAAATTTCGCTGTAATCAGATAATCCTATACAGACTTAGGGAGAGTGCTGAAACTTTCAACTTAGTCTTGGATTTTAACTTATTACTGTCAATTGTGGCATGATTGATAGAAAACGACAGGGCTATTTTCTAGCCATCTATGACCACAAAACTTCTTTGGAAAGTTTTCTGCCTTTGTTACTTTTTCGAAATCACTTCGACGAGCCGGTAAAAAGCTGGAATCCTGCTTTCAAATTTTTTTATCCCAGGTTGAGCAAAAATCCCCTGATTTTCTCAGGTTAACCACGTCAATATAAAATCCCCTGATTATCCCAGGTTCCCAGGTTGGCATTAACTATGTGTAAGGTTCAATAAACTACCTCACACGGTTATGATGAATGATGAAGTGCAAATGAAAAAAGTATGCATGAAAATGTATAAGGACACCATGTTTAAATAAAACTTAAATGTATAGCTTAATAGGCCTAGTAATTCTTCAGCTGTGATCATGGATACGTGTATGCAAAAAATATTTAGTGCTTGACATATTCCTTGGTGTAAATTGCTTAATTGATAGATGTAATGGACAAAAGAAGTTCAATACAGCGTTATAGGATAGATATAGATATGACTATACGCAATAACGACGTGTATTAATATAAAGGTCACGATTCCACTAGCACGGTTAACTTTAATGTAAATGGCATATGTAAAAATGAAAGTAATTTTAATATTTTACCGGAATGCCCAATGTTTTAACCTGAATTAAATAGTTACCATGGTAAAACAACATGTGAGATAAATAATTTAAAATTACCATCGATGTCCCTAACTGCTTCACTTTTCCGAAAGTTGAGAAACATTAATTTGAGACATGATAGTACAATAAGATGTTAGGGGCAGCATTCTCGTGAGCAATCCATTGAAATGTATTTTCTTCAGCGCAGTACGCTTTATCAGAGAATGATGTGAATGTTGAAGTGTCAGAGACGTAACGCCTCGTCGAAGAGGTGTGTACAAGCTAATACAAAGGGCGTCGTTCACTGGTAAAGCCGCGTGCTAATCAGCTGCCCAAAATGTGTCCCCGTTCAATGAATTTGAACAGACGCACTCAGTAGTTATGGAAATACCAAACAGCCAAAATAAAAAGAGTTAAACACGAATCAGCTGGTAAATTCTTCAATACGATGATATTGTAATAGGCTGTTAGAATCTTTCACTGTCGCCAATTGCATGACAAGAAAGGGGATTAAGCATTTTTATTCAATATGAATTGCTTCTCAGGATTTTGATAGTGACTTTGCTAAAAAATCTTGTGAATATCTAGAACAGAAAGTTGTTTAAGGATCTATATTTCAGTGACGACATCGAACCAACGTGGACTTCTATAGGAAACTTTATTGATAGTCTGCAAAACGAATAAGTTGCTTTCCTGCCAATGCTAGTAACTTCCCATTGCTGTAAGTCTCCATAATTTTGGTCAAACTAGATGATTCCTGCTAAATGCTCAAATTGTGTCAAGTATATGCTCATCAGTAAGAATACTAACCTAGTGCCATGGAAATGCCGCAGCACAATCATGCCCAGCCAATGCTCTCAATATGCTTGAACAACAAATCAATTCCAAGCAAAACAAATGTCCGCTAATGAATTTTTGGTTGAAAAATGAACTTATATGCACTTATCTCATACTTTAAAAGCAAAATAAGAAAAATGCTATTTTTATGCTGCATGCCTTGAAGATGCTAGCATAATGCTAGGTTTTTTCCCACTGGGAAAAGACCGTTCCAGGACACCATAAAATTCAAAAAAATAGTATCTTTAAAAACGACTAAATTTATCAATTTATGTCATTATTTCAGGTTTTTAAGACCTATATTCATGTATTTAGGTCTTAAAAACCTGAAAAAGGGTTCAAATTCATAAATTTATGTCGTTTTTAAAGATACTATTTTTTGAATTTGTCTTGTCCTCAAACGGTCTAAATTCATGAATTTAGGTCTTAAAAACCTGAAATAATGACATAAATTGTTAAATTTAGTCGTTTTTAAAGATACTATTTTTTTGAATTTTATGGTGTCCAGGAACGGTCTTTTGCCCATTACTCATCGGTAGTACTTTGAGCGAAATAAAATCCAAGGTCAAGCAAATAAATAGAAGTTTGGAAAAAATCACGCTGAAAGTTGCCATCACCACCTTGAAAAGTCAAAACTTTGTAAAAAATAAAGACGAAATTCCTTTTGACGAATGCTCTTCCCTCGTATACAAATACTCTTGTGAGCTATGCAATAAAAGCTACTTCGGAGAGACTCGTCGCCATTTGCACAAAAGAATATGTCGTTGAAGTTAGCACCAACTTCAACACCAACTTTTTGAATAGAGTTTGTACAGAATAGGAAACCACATGTTTAGGTACTACTGATGACGCAGAGTTTGTACAGCCAAAAATTTTTCCAAAATTCGAACTCCTTCACCTTCAAAATTCAAATTTAAATTCGAAAAATTGGTGCAAGTATTGGTGCTACCTGGTTAGCGAGTTTGTACAGCATTCCGATGGAAAAATTTAGATACAAGAGCAAAAAACTGAGTTTGTACAGCAACTTCCAGCAGCACTTTCTTTACACGAACAACCGGAAAAAACCGCCAAAAACCGATTTTTTCAAAAAATGATAAGATTTTCCAGAAAAGTTCTTGGTGCTACATGGAAAATGAGTTTGTACAGTGCTCTAACCGGTGGAAGAGTGTTCTACTAATCCAGTCTGAGTTTGAACACACACTTCTCCGACACTCCAGCACTCCTACGACCGGTAAATACCGGTTATTGTACAGTAACTACAAGAATACTGCCCATTTATGAACAAATCAATTGGTGCTACATGGAAAATGAGTTTGTACAGTGCTCTAACCGGTGGAAGAGTGTTCTACTAATCCAGTCTGAGTTTGAACACACACTTCTCCGACACTCCAGCACTCCTACGACCGGTAAATACCGGTTATTGTACAGTAACTACAAGAATACTGCCCATTTATGAACAAATCAATTGGTGCTACATGGAAAATGAGTTTGTACAGTGCTCTAACCGGTGGAAGAGTGTTCTACTAATCCAGTCTGAGTTTGAACACACACTTCTCCGACACTCCAGCACTCCTACGACCGGTAAATACCGGTTATTGTACAGTAACTACAAGAATACTGCCCATTTATGATCATGGAATTATAAGTTTCTCTAAGTTGGATGTCAAAGTAAGTGACTTCAAAGTCTTTTTTACCTCATGATTGGGGTAAATACGACATGGGCTGGGTGTTTTTGCATCTGAGTACGTTTTGATACAGTGTTGCGAATTAAACTCCGATGATGTGTTGGGAATGTAGTATGAGATGACGGTGATGTGTTTCGCACCTATCTTGGTAATAGAGCAACTGATCTTTACAAGAAAATCCTAAGTGCTACCTAATCGCTACCTAGAATAGACATTTTCACATATAGAAGTGGATCTTGGTTTATTTGTGATTGCAGAATTGATGTAGCTCATTATTTCGATACACTAGGTGACATGCCACGCTCAATCACGCGTAATTGCACATGACCCCAAACATTCGTGGATATGCGGGATATTGCTGCAATATAGGTTATATATGTAAGTATAGTTGGCAGTCCTGTTATATAGACTTTGCGTCTCATGTGTCTGCCTGTATCAGAGGCTAAACAATGTGATAGGACCTCAATTTCATGTTCAGGGAAGACAGAACATGCTTAGCGGTTCATCTTAGTGGTTCAAGCGGCAGCGCAGATAACCGTGGACGACGCGGAAACTATAAACGCTCGCCCGCGCGTATTCTTAAACATCTCCCATGTTTTAACAGCATCAGATCAAGTGACTTCTGACTCTTAAAGCAGCGCATGTATACGCGGGTAGAAGAATAGAATGTCCTTAACCACGGATGTTTGGGGTGTTCCGTAATTACGCCTGAATCACGCGTGGCATGTCACCTAGTGTAGATTTATGTTTATGTGAGATAAAAATGGGCAGTGTTTATAGTATGTAAGCGTATTTTGAAGCTGAATAGGTCTATTTTTAAATAGGATACATGCATGAAATGCTACAACTGATATACGTTCAAAAACAGAATTAGCCTATTTTAGAAATATACGAGCGCATTAGAGAAAAGAATATCAGAATTAGGCCTAAATATCGTAAAGGTTTCTCGTTCTTTCTGGACGTAGATCCTTTCGTTTGATTGACTCGAAATGGCATCTAGCTGTTATTAATCGATCGAAATCCATGAACTCGAAACAAGCTTGGATCTTGAGCATTGCACCCTATTGTCGTTTGAGACATCTATGATTTCAAAATATGTTGGTGACGATTTTATTGACACATGCAGGAGTGTATCAAAAACTTAAGCGACAAAAATCAAAATTTTGCACGTTGTCGCACCTATCTCGATGGGCCTTGTCGCATTTACCCCGGACCTGCTTTTCACTACCAAAATCGATCGGGCTACGTAAATAATGAAGAGGTATTCGATCGAATCCGCTATTACGTGTGGATGAACTTGACATCTTACTGTGATGTAAAAGGTCGCCCATATTTAATTCCAGCTTGCTTCTCTTGACAGCAAACAAAATTTGTTGCAGAGTAAACCAAATAAGGCCCAATTTTCAAAAACTGCCAAATCGTTCACCAAGTGCCGGGGTGGTATGCAATACTTTTGCGAAATAAAATGCCTTAGAGATTGGCTATCGATGCAGGCACATATGAATGCAAACTGAACGGTTTCTTGGCTATGAGCTATTGGTTTTGGCTACAACCTAGTCGCATTTACCTAATGTTGCATTTCCCTAAGCCAGCCTATCGTAATTATAATCCTGCAATATTTTTATACACTGCATGTTCAATATTTTCATCTACAATCAACGATCAAGGTCACTTAACTATCACATGTTGATTTAAAAATTTGGCGGATGACTGAAGGTCGAAATTCCATCTTTTGCAGCGAATTGCGTGTATTTGTATTTCTTAATCTATTCGCGGCTGTTTATGTTTAAATGGCACATAGAATTACAAACTTTCACATAGGAAAATGAAGTAATATGTAAGTTTGCTAGGTTTACGCTCATTTATACAGCATCATTTAATTAGTATTAGCACATGAGAAGATCTAATTGTTCAAATATTTGACGATGAACAAATCAACAAAAATGAGATTAGCAATGAATATATCCCGTAAGTTTTATATGTCAACATTTTATGGCTACTGAACTGAGAGCCTAACTAGCCTGCCTGACTGTGATACAATTTTTGATGCATCCGGTGATTAACATCATCAGTTAAGGTTCAGAAAATCAAGTTCCTATTTCTATCAGTTGGGTTGAACCTACATACAAGGTTTATAACCTACATTGCAGTTATTGCAATGTAACGCATATTTCATTTGAAGGAGCTATACTTCGGGTTGTACGACATAACTTGAAAATCAGTAGGTTGCCTTCTACACCGCTCGTTAAGACATCTGGTGATCACATTCTTTCATTTGAAATTATTCAAATCATCTACTTAGTGAGCATGTAGTGTATCTGAACATGCGTGACTGATTACAGAGAGCGTCTGTTCAACAACTACGATTATGACTCCCCTGCTCTCATGTTTGACCGATAAGTCTTCAACATTTTTTGAGTGTGAACACGAAATTGAAATATTTTGACCACTACTTTATTCCGCTTGTCATGTGCATTCATGAAATTTGTTGTAATTGATCTTATCCCGACCATTTCCTTTTGTATTTTAAAAACTTTATCGCTTGGTCACATTTTTCGTCGTTTAAGGTTCATCGTACAGGCTATACGCAAGCCTGTACAATTCTTACTTTTATACCTGTGACATGAGATTTCCATGACACTTGAGATTCACTGTGTTTCAGCTATGCACATGATCGCGGACTGCTGTTCAGACCTTTGTGTGCTGAGTGATGGTCTCGATTTTAACGTAATGCTGTGTTAATGAAATATACGCCATTATGTCTGCAATCGGTCTTCTTAACAATACCTTTGATTATTCACCGGATTTTACTAATACCTAACAGGTACCTTAAATTCACATATGCAGGCAAACCTTTTCCCTTTGTACTCTACGGTTTCCATTGTTTCGTCCTATCAGCTAGACTATGGACAAGTATATGCAGTTGTTACATTTATTATACCTTCGATTGTTTTCCAGATATTAGTGATGAATTACAGGAAACACTTATTATCAAGATTGTTGTTTTTTGCGGTGATTTTTAAGTGCATTTGTAATTGTTTTGACTACAATTGGTTAACACAACTTAGTACAGGCATTTTCAGCGATGTTCCTCTTTTCTATACCTTGTAGTTGTTTTTCTATATGCGTTTCGGACTGTCCGATCATTATCGTATCTAAGATATTCGGTCTTCATTGCATAAATGTCGCAAGTCATTTTCATCCTATCTGACCTTTCTATGCTGTGCTTCCTACTGTAATAGAGTATGTAAAAATTGAGAACTCGATATTCATCTGTCGTCCTTCTCCCATGTCAGGATTTGAATTTGGTGCAGCTATTATTTTTGGAGTACCGCCTACATCAAGTTTTCCACCCGTGACCTTTATGACGTACTCGGGCTTTTTCCAAAGTTTTGAGCACCATTCTCAGCAGAGTTCATATTCTGATGGACAATAACATTTCTTTAAACAAAATATTGATTCATCTCGTTTCACTGGTGGAAGATAGCGATTCAACCGACAATTGAATTTTGAAACAAAACCATCGCATCGCTGATGTAGTTACTGTACAATAACCGGTATTTACCGGTCGTAGGAGTGCTGGAGTGTCGGAGAAGTGTGTGTTCAAACTCAGACTGGATTAGTAGAACACTCTTCCACCGGTTAGAGCACTGTACAAACTCATTTTCCATGTAGCACCAATTGATTTGTTCATAAATGGGCAGTATTCTTGTAGTTACTGTACAATAACCGGTATTTACCGGTCGTAGGAGTGCTGGAGTGTCGGAGAAGTGTGTGTTCAAACTCAGACTGGATTAGTAGAACACTCTTCCACCGGTTAGAGCACTGTACAAACTCATTTTCCATGTAGCACCAATTGATTTGTTCATAAATGGGCAGTATTCTTGTAGTTACTGTACAATAACCGGTATTTACCGGTCGTAGGAGTGCTGGAGTGTCGGAGAAGTGTGTGTTCAAACTCAGACTGGATTAGTAGAACACTCTTCCACCGGTTAGAGCACTGTACAAACTCATTTTTCATGTAGCACCAATTGATTTGTTCATAAATGGGCAGTATTCTTGTAGTTACTGTACAATAACCGGTATTTACCGGTCGTAGGAGTGCTGGAGTGTCGGAGAAGTGCGTGTTCGAACTCAGACTGGATTAGTAGAACACTCTTCCACCGGTTAGAGCACTGTACAAACTCATTTTCCATGTAGCACCAATTGATTTGTTCATAAATGGGCAGTATTCTTGTAGTTACTGTACAATAACCGGTATTTACCGGTCGTAGGAGTGCTGGAGTGTCGGAGAAGTGTGTGTTCAAACTCAGACTGGATTAGTAGAACACTCTTCCACCGGTTAGAGCACTGTACAAACTCATTTTTCATGTAGCACCAATTGATTTGTTCATAAATGGGCAGTATTCTTGTAGTTACTGTACAATAACCGGTATTTACCGGTCGTAGGAGTGCTGGAGTGTCGGAGAAGTGTGTGTTCAAACTCAGACTGGATTAGTAGAACACTCTTCCACCGGTTAGAGCACTGTACAAACTCATTTTTCATGTAGCACCAATTGATTTGTTCATAAATGGGCAGTATTCTTGTAGTTACTGTACAATAACCGGTATTTACCGGTCGTAGGAGTGCTGGAGTGTCGGAGAAGTGCGTGTTCGAACTCAGACTGGATTAGTAGAACACTCTTCCACCGGTTAGAGCACTGTACAAACTCATTTTCCATGTAGCACCAATTGATTTGTTCATAAATGGGCAGTATTCTTGTAGTTACTGTACAATAACCGGTATTTACCGGTCGTAGGAGTGGTGGAGTGTCGGAGAAGTGTGTGTTCAAACTCAGACTGGATTAGTAGAACACTCTTCCACCGGTTAGAGCACTGTACAAACTCATTTTTCATGTAGCACCAATTGATTTGTTCATAAATGGGCAGTATTCTTGTAGTTACTGTACAATAACCGGTATTTACCGGTCGTAGGAGTGCTGGAGTGTCGGAGAAGTGTGTGTTCAAACTCAGACTGGATTAGTAGAACACTCTTCCACCGGTTAGAGCACTGTACAAACTCATTTTCCATGTAGCACCAATTGATTTGTTCATAAATGGGCAGTATTCTTGTAGTTACTGTACAATAACCGGTATTTACCGGTCGTAGGAGTGCTGGAGTGTCGGAGAAGTGTGTGTTCAAACTCAGACTGGATTAGTAGAACACTCTTCCACCGGTTAGAGCACTGTACAAACTCATTTTTCATGTAGCACCAATTGATTTGTTCATAAATGGGCAGTATTCTTGTAGTTACTGTACAATAACCGGTATTTACCGGTCGTAGGAGTGCTGGAGTGTCGGAGAAGTGTGTGTTCAAACTCAGACTGGATTAGTAGAACACTCTTCCACCGGTTAGAGCACTGTACAAACTCATTTTTCATGTAGCACCAATTGATTTGTTCATAAATGGGCAGTATTCTTGTAGTTACTGTACAATAACCGGTATTTACCGGTCGTAGGAGTGCTGGAATGTCGGAGAAGTGCGTGTTCGAACTCAGACTGGATTAGTAGAACACTCTTCCACCGGTTAGAGCACTGTACAAACTCATTTTCCATGTAGCACCAATTGATTTGTTCATAAATGGGCAGTATTCTTGTAGTTACTGTACAATAACCGGTATTTACCGGTCGTAGGAGTGCTGGAGTGTCGGAGAAGTGTGTGTTCAAACTCATACTGGATTAGTAGAACACTCTTCCACCGGTTAGAGCACTGTACAAACTCATTTTCCATGTAGCACCAATTGATTTGTTCATAAATGGGCAGTATTCTTGTAGTTACTGTACAATAACCGGTATTTACCGGTCGTAGGAGTGCTGGAGTGTCGGAGAAGTGTGTGTTCAAACTCAGACTGGATTAGTAGAACACTCTTCCACCGGTTAGAGCACTGTACAAACTCATTTTCCATGTAGCACCAATTGATTTGTTCATAAATGGGCAGTATTCTTGTAGTTACTGTACAATAACCGGTATTTACCGGTCGTAGGAGTGCTGGAGTGTCGGAGAAGTGTGTGTTCAAACTCAGACTGGATTAGTAGAACACTTTTCCACCGGTTAGAGCACTGTACAAACTCATTTTTCATGTAGCACCAATTGATTTGTTCATAAATGGGCAGTATTCTTGTAGTTACT
Organism: Prostheceraeus crozeri; assembly: GCA_907163375.1. Taxonomy (NCBI): domain Eukaryota; kingdom Metazoa; phylum Platyhelminthes; order Polycladida; family Euryleptidae; genus Prostheceraeus; species Prostheceraeus crozeri. The sequence continues at coordinate 400,497 of CAJQUW010003743.1, forward strand.
GTACAATAACCGGTATTTACCGGTCGTAGGAGTGCTGGAGTGTCGGAGAAGTGTGTGTTCAAACTCAGACTGGATTAGTAGAACACTCTTCCACCGGTTAGAGCACTGTACAAACTCATTTTTCATGTAGCACCAATTGATTTGTTCATAAATGGGCAGTATTCTTGTAGTTACTGTACAATAACCGGTATTTACCGGTCGTAGGAGTGCTGGAGTGTCGGAGAAGTGTGTGTTCAAACTCAGACTGGATTAGTAGAACACTCTTCCACCGGTTAGAGCACTGTACAAACTCATTGTCCATGTAGCACCAATTGATTTGTTCATAAATGGGCAGTATTCTTGTAGTTACTGTACAATAACCGGTATTTACCGGTCGTAGGAGTGCTGGAGTGTCGGAGAAGTGCGTGTTCGAACTCAGACTGGATTAGTAGAACACTCTTCCACCGGTTAGAGCACTGTACAAACTCATTTTCCATGTAGCACCAATTGATTTGTTCATAAATGGGCAGTATTCTTGTAGTTACTGTACAATAACCGGTATTTACCGGTCGTAGGAGTGCTGGAGTGTCGGAGAAGTGTGTGTTCAAACTCAGACTGGATTAGTAGAACACTCTTCCACCGGTTAGAGCACTGTACAAACTCATTTTTCATGTAGCACCAATTGATTTGTTCATAAATGGGCAGTATTCTTGTAGTTACTGTACAATAACCGGTATTTACCGGTCGTAGGAGTGCTGGAGTGTCGGAGAAGTGTGTGTTCAAACTCAGACTGGATTAGTAGAACACTCTTCCACCGGTTAGAGCACTGTACAAACTCATTTTCCATGTAGCACCAATTGATTTGTTCATAAATGGGCAGTATTCTTGTAGTTACTGTACAATAACCGGTATTTACCGGTCGTAGGAGTGCTGGAGTGTCGGAGAAGTGTGTGTTCAAACTCAGACTGGATTAGTAGAACACTTTTCCACCGGTTAGAGCACTGTACAAACTCATTTTTCATGTAGCACCAATTGATTTGTTCATAAATGGGCAGTATTCTTGTAGTTACTGTACAATAACCGGTATTTACCGGTCGTAGGAGTGCTGGAGTGTCGGAGAAGTGTGTGTTCAAACTCAGACTGGATTAGTAGAACACTCTTCCACCGGTTAGAGCACTGTACAAACTCATTTTTCATGTAGCACCAATTGATTTGTTCATAAATGGGCAGTATTCTTGTAGTTACTGTACAATAACCGGTATTTACCGGTCGTAGGAGTGCTGGAGTGTCGGAGAAGTGTGTGTTCAAACTCAGACTGGATTAGTAGAACACTCTTCCACCGGTTAGAGCACTGTACAAACTCATTTTTCATGTAGCACCAATTGATTTGTTCATAAATGGGCAGTATTCTTGTAGTTACTGTACAATAACCGGTATTTACCGGTCGTAGGAGTGCTGGAGTGTCGGAGAAGTGTGTGTTCGAACTCAGACTGGATTAGTAGAACACTCTTCCACCGGTTAGAGCACTGTACAAACTCATTTTTCATTTAGCACCAATTGATTTGTTCATAAATGGGCAGTATTCTTGTAGTTACTGTACAATAACCGGTATTTACCGGTCGTAGGAGTGCTGGAGTGTCGAAGAAGTGCGTGTTCGAACTCAGACTGGATTAGTAGAACACTCTTCCACCGGTTAGAGCACTGTACAAACTCATTTTTCATGTAGCACCAATTGATTTGTTCATAAATGGGCAGTATTCTTGTAGTTACTGTACAATAACCGGTATTTACCGGTCGTAGGAGTGCTGGAGTGTCGGAGAAGTGTGTGTTCAAACTCAGACTGGATTAGTAGAACACTCTTCCACCGGTTAGAGCACTGTACAAACTCATTTTTCATGTAGCACCAATTGATTTGTTCATAAATGGGCAGTATTCTTGTAGTTACTGTACAATAACCGGTATTTACCGGTCGTAGGAGTGCTGGAGTGTCGGAGAAGTGTGTGTTCAAACTCAGACTGGATTAGTAGAACACTCTTCCACCGGTTAGAGCACTGTACAAACTCATTTTCCATGTAGCACCAATTGATTTGTTCATAAATGGGCAGTATTCTTGTAGTTACTGTACAATAACCGGTATTTACCGGTCGTAGGAGTGCTGGAGTGTCGGAGAAGTGTGTGTTCAAACTCAGACTGGATTAGTAGAACACTCTTCCACCGGTTAGAGCACTGTACAAACTCATTTTTCATGTAGCACCAATTGATTTGTTCATAAATGGGCAGTATTCTTGTAGTTACTGTACAATAACCGGTATTTACCGGTCGTAGGAGTGCTGGAGTGTCGGAGAAGTGCGTGTTCAAACTCAGACTGGATTAGTAGAACACTCTTCCACCGGTTAGAGCACTGTACAAACTCATTTTCCATGTAGCACCAATTGATTTGTTCATAAATGGGCAGTATTCTTGTAGTTACTGTACAATAACCGGTATTTACCGGTCGTAGGAGTGCTGGAGTGTCGGAGAAGTGTGTGTTCAAACTCAGACTGGATTAGTAGAACACTCTTCCACCGGTTAGAGCACTGTACAAACTCATTTTTCATGTAGCACCAATTGATTTGTTCATAAATGGGCAGTATTCTTGTAGTTACTGTACAATAACCGGTATTTACCGGTCGTAGGAGTGCTGGAGTGTCGGAGAAGTGTGTGTTCAAACTCAGACTGGATTAGTAGAACACTCTTCCACCGGTTAGAGCACTGTACAAACTCATTTTCGATGTAGCACCAATTGATTTGTTCATAAATGGGCAGTATTCTTGTAGTTACTGTACAATAACCGGTATTTACCGGTCGTAGGAGTGCTGGAGTGTCGGAGAAGTGTGTGTTCAAACTCAGACTGGATTAGTAGAACACTTTTCCACCGGTTAGAGCACTGTACAAACTCATTTTTCATGTAGCACCAATTGATTTGTTCATAAATGGGCAGTATTCTTGTAGTTACTGTACAATAACCGGTATTTACCGGTCGTAGGAGTGCTGGAGTGTCGGAGAAGTGTGTGTTCAAACTCAGACTGGATTAGTAGAACACTCTTCCACCGGTTAGAGCACTGTACAAACTCATTTTTCATGTAGCACCAATTGATTTGTTCATAAATGGGCAGTATTCTTGTAGTTACTGTACAATAACCGGTATTTACCGGTCGTAGGAGTGCTGGAGTGTCGAAGAAGTGCGTGTTCGAACTCAGACTGGATTAGTAGAACACTCTTCCACCGGTTAGAGCACTGTACAAACTCATTTTTCATGTAGCACCAATTGATTTGTTCATAAATGGGCAGTATTCTTGTAGTTACTGTACAATAACCGGTATTTACCGGTCGTAGGAGTGCTGGAGTGTCGGAGAAGTGTGTGTTCAAACTCAGACTGGATTAGTAGAACACTCTTCCACCGGTTAGAGCACTGTACAAACTCATTTTTCATGTAGCACCAATTGATTTGTTCATAAATGGGCAGTATTCTTGTAGTTACTGTACAATAACCGGTATTTACCGGTCGTAGGAGTGCTGGAGTGTCGGAGAAGTGTGTGTTCAAACTCAGACTGGATTAGTAGAACACTCTTCCACCGGTTAGAGCACTGTACAAACTCATTTTCCATGTAGCACCAATTGATTTGTTCATAAATGGGCAGTATTCTTGTAGTTACTGTACAATAACCGGTATTTACCGGTCGTAGGAGTGCTGGAGTGTCGGAGAAGTGTGTGTTCAAACTCAGACTGGATTAGTAGAACACTTTCCCCCCGGTTAGAGCACTGTACAAACTCATTTTTCATGTAGCACCAATTGATTTGTTCATAAATGGGCAGTATTCTTGTAGTTACTGTACAATAACCGGTATTTACCGGTCGTAGGAGTGCTGGAGTGTCGGAGAAGTGTGTGTTCAAACTCAGACTGGATTAGTAGAACACTCTTCCACCGGTTAGAGCACTGTACAAACTCATTTTTCATGTAGCACCAATTGATTTGTTCATAAATGGGCAGTATTCTTGTAGTTACTGTACAATAACCGGTATTTACCGGTCGTAGGAGTGCTGGAGTGTCGGAGAAGTGTGTGTTCAAACTCAGACTGGATTAGTAGAACACTCTTCCACCGGTTAGAGCACTGTACAAACTCATTTTTCATTTAGCACCAATTGATTTGTTCATAAATGGGCAGTATTCTTGTAGTTACTGTACAATAACCGGTATTTACCGGTCGTAGGAGTGCTGGAGTGTCGGAGAAGTGTGTGTTCGAACTCAGACTGGATTAGTAGAACACTCTTCCACCGGTTAGAGCACTGTACAAACTCATTTTTCATGTAGCACCAATTGATTTGTTCATAAATGGGCAGTATTCTTGTAGTTACTGTACAATAACCGGTATTTACCGGTCGTAGGAGTGCTGGAGTGTCGGAGAAGTGTGTGTTCAAACTCAGACTGGATTAGTAGAACACTCTTCCACCGGTTAGAGCACTGTACAAACTCATTTTTCATGTAGCACCAATTGATTTGTTCATAAATGGGCAGTATTCTTGTAGTTACTGTACAATAACCGGTATTTACCGGTCGTAGGAGTGCTGGAGTGTCGGAGAAGTGTGTGTTCAAACTCAGACTGGATTAGTAGAACACTCTTCCACCGGTTAGAGCACTGTACAAACTCATTTTCCATGTAGCACCAATTGATTTGTTCATAAATGGGCAGTATTCTTGTAGTTACTGTACAATAACCGGTATTTACCGGTCGTAGGAGTGCTGGAGTGTCGGAGAAGTGTGTGTTCAAACTCAGACTGGATTAGTAGAACACTCTTCCACCGGTTAGAGCACTGTACAAACTCATTTTCCATGTAGCACCAATTGATTTGTTCATAAATGGGCAGTATTCTTGTAGTTACTGTACAATAACCGGTATTTACCGGTCGTAGGAGTGCTGGAGTGTCGGAGAAGTGTGTGTTCAAACTGAGACTGGATTAGTAGAACACTCTTCCACCGGTTAGAGCACTGTACAAACTCATTTTTCATGTAGCACCAATTGATTTGTTCATAAATGGGCAGTATTCTTGTAGTTACTGTACAATAACCGGTATTTACCGGTCGTAGGAGTGCTGGAGTGTCGGAGAAGTGTGTGTTCAAACTCAGACTGGATTAGTAGAACACTCTTCCACCGGTTAGAGCACTGTACAAACTCATTTTTCATGTAGCACCAATTGATTTGTTCATAAATGGGCAGTATTCTTGTAGTTACTGTACAATAACCGGTATTTACCGGTCGTAGGAGTGCTGGAGTGTCGGAGAAGTGTGTGTTCAAACTCAGACTGGATTAGTAGAACACTCTTCCACCGGTTAGAGCACTGTACAAACTCATTTTCCATGTAGCACCAATTGATTTGTTCATAAATGGGCAGTATTCTTGTAGTTACTGTACAATAACCGGTATTTACCGGTCGTAGGAGTGCTGGAGTGTCGGAGAAGTGTGTGTTCAAACTCAGACTGGATTAGTAGAACACTCTTCCACCGGTTAGAGCACTGTACAAACTCATTTTCCATGTAGCACCAATTGATTTGTTCATAAATGGGCAGTATTCTTGTAGTTACTGTACAATAACCGGTATTTACCGGTCGTAGGAGTGCTGGAGTGTCGGAGAAGTGTGTGTTCAAACTCAGACTGGATTAGTAGAACACTCTTCCACCGGTTAGAGCACTGTACAAACTCATTTTCCATGTAGCACCAATTGATTTGTTCATAAATGGACAGTATTCTTGTAGTTACTGTACAATAACCGGTATTTACCGGTCGTAGGAGTGCTGGAGTGTCGGAGAAGTGTGTGTTCAAACTCAGACTGGATTAGTAGAACACTCTTCCACCGGTTAGAGCACTGTACAAACTCATTTTTCATGTAGCACCAATTGATTTGTTCATAAATGGGCAGTATTCTTGTAGTTACTGTACAATAACCGGTATTTACCGGTCGTAGGAGTGCTGGAGTGTCGGAGAAGTGTGTGTTCAAACTCAGACTGGATTAGTAGAACACTCTTCCACCGGTTAGAGCACTGTACAAACTCATTTTCCATGTAGCACCAATTGATTTGTTCATAAATGGGCAGTATTCTTGTAGTTACTGTACAATAACCGGTATTTACCGGTCGTAGGAGTGCTGGAGTGTCGGAGAAGTGTGTGTTCAAACTGAGACTGGATTAGTAGAACACTCTTCCACCGGTTAGAGCACTGTACAAACTCATTTTTCATGTAGCACCAATTGATTTGTTCATAAATGGGCAGTATTCTTGTAGTTACTGTACAATAACCGGTATTTACCGGTCGTAGGAGTGCTGGAGTGTCGGAGAAGTGTGTGTTCAAACTCAGACTGGATTAGTAGAACACTCTTCCACCGGTTAGAGCACTGTACAAACTCATTTTTCATGTAGCACCAATTGATTTGTTCATAAATGGGCAGTATTCTTGTAGTTACTGTACAATAACCGGTATTTACCGGTCGTAGGAGTGCTGGAGTGTCGGAGAAGTGTGTGTTCAAACTCAGACTGGATTAGTAGAACACTCTTCCACCGGTTAGAGCACTGTACAAACTCATTTTTCATGTAGCACCAATTGATTTGTTCATAAATGGGCAGTATTCTTGTAGTTACTGTACAATAACCGGTATTTACCGGTCGTAGGAGTGCTGGAGTGTCGGAGAAGTGCGTGTTTAAACTCAGACTGGATTAGTAGAACACTCTTCCACCGGTTAGAGCACTGTACAAACTCATTTTCCATGTAGCACCAATTGATTTGTTCATAAATGGGCAGTATTCTTGTAGTTACTGTACAATAACCGGTATTTACCGGTCGTAGGAGTGCTGGAGTGTCGGAGAAGTGTGTGTTCAAACTCAGACTGGATTAGTAGAACACTCTTCCACCGGTTAGAGCACTGTACAAACTCATTTTTCATGTAGCACCAATTGATTTGTTCATAAATGGGCAGTATTCTTGTAGTTACTGTACAATAACCGGTATTTACCGGTCGTAGGAGTGCTGGAGTGTCGGAGAAGTGTGTGTTCAAACTCAGACTGGATTAGTAGAACACTCTTCCACCGGTTAGAGCACTGTACAAACTCATTTTTCATGTAGCACCAATTGATTTGTTCATAAATGGGCAGTATTCTTGTAGTTACTGTACAATAACCGGTATTTACCGGTCGTAGGAGTGCTGGAGTGTCGGAGAAGTGTGTGTTCAAACTCAGACTGGATTAGTAGAACACTCTTCCACCGGTTAGAGCACTGTACAAACTCATTTTCCATGTAGCACCAATTGATTTGTTCATAAATGGGCAGTATTCTTGTAGTTACTGTACAATAACCGGTATTTACCGGTCGTAGGAGTGCTGGAGTGTCGGAGAAGTGTGTGTTCAAACTCAGACTGGATTAGTAGAACACTCTTCCACCGGTTAGAGCACTGTAAAAACTCATTTTCCATGTAGCACCAATTGATTTGTTCATAAATGGGCAGTATTCTTGTAGTTACTGTACAATAACCGGTATTTACCGGTCGTAGGAGTGCTGGAGTGTCGGAGAAGTGTGTGTTCAAACTCAGACTGGATTAGTAGAACACTCTTCCACCGGTTAGAGCACTGTACAAACTCATTTTCCATGTAGCACCAATTGATTTGTTCATAAATTGGCAGTATTCTTGTAGTTACTGTACAATAACCGGTATTTACCGGTCGTAGGAGTGCTGGAGTGTCGGAGAAGTGTGTGTTCAAACTCAGACTGGATTAGTAGAACACTCTTCCACCGGTTAGAGCACTGTACAAACTCATTTTCCATGTAGCACCAATTGATTTGTTCATAAATTGGCAGTATTCTTGTAGTTACTGTACAATAACCGGTATTTACCGGTCGTAGGAGTGCTGGAGTGTCGGAGAAGTGTGTGTTCAAACTCAGACTGGATTAGTAGAACACTCTTCCACCGGTTAGAGCACTGTACAAACTCATTTTTCATGTAGCACCAATTGATTTGTTCATAAATGGGCAGTATTCTTGTAGTTACTGTACAATAACCGGTATTTACCGGTCGTAGGAGTGCTGGAGTGTCGAAGAAGTGTGTGTTCAAACTCAGACTGGATTAGTAGAACACTCTTCCACCGGTTAGAGCACTGTACAAACTCATTTTCCATGTAGCACCAATTGATTTGTTCATAAATGGGCAGTATTCTTGTAGTTACTGTACAATAACCGGTATTTACCGGTCGTAGGAGTGCTGGAGTGTCGGAGAAGTGTGTGTTCAAACTCAGACTGGATTAGTAGAACACTCTTCCACCGGTTAGAGCACTGTACAAACTCATTTTCCATGTAGCACCAATTGATTTGTTCATAAATGGGCAGTATTCTTGTAGTTACTGTACAATAACCGGTATTTACCGGTCGTAGGAGTGCTGGAGTGTCGGAGAAGTGTGTGTTCAAACTCAGACTGGATTAGTAGAACACTCTTCCACCGGTTAGAGCACTGTACAAACTCATTTTCCATGTAGCACCAAGAACTTTTCTGGAAAATCTTATCATTTTTTGAAAAAATCGGTTTTTGGCGGTTTTTTCCGGTTGTTCGTGTAAGGAAAGTGCTGCTGGAAGTTGCTGTAAAAACTCAGTTTTTTGCTCTTGTATCTAAATTTTTCCATCGGAATGCTGTACAAACTCGCTAACCAGGTAGCACCAATACTTGCACCAACTTTTCGAATTTAAATTTGAATTTTGAAGGTGAAGGAGTTCGAATTTTGGAAAAATTTTTGGCTGTACAAACTCTGCGTCATCAGTAGTACCTAAACATGTGGTTTCCTATTCTGTACAAACTCTATTCAAAAAGTTGGTGTTGAAGTTGGTGCTAACTTCAACGACATCAAAAGAATTAACGAACACCTTAAAGGACGATCACCATCCGAAATTTCAATGCACGAGCATATACCAAAGAAAGAAAAGTTCAAAATAATGATGAAAACGCCATACACTAATATTGCTGAATCGCTATACATCAAATCTTTCACCAACAAGAATCAACTGATGAACAACAACATCCAATCAGAGTCACTTTTACTTTATTAATTTTCCAGTGATTGTAAATTTGTATAAAAACTAACTCTTTATTGAATCTTATCTCTATGCACTGATGATGGTGGCCACCGACGCCACAGAAAGATGTTCGCGAATAAACTCTGTTCAAAATTTACGGCTCCTCTCTCTCAAATCAGACAGAGTATTGTTTTGAAAGATGAATCTACTTTTGCACGATGAGGTTCAATAGCATAATGCGAAAATTTCTTCGATTATTCTATATTGCAATTTTACAATACATTTCTCTGCTGTTGAAACAAGAATACGTAGGCGTATTGCACTGTGACTATGTTTTGCATTCAGTAAAAATTTGTGCAGTTGTATCTGATTATTAATTTCTTCTCACACGACTAAAATTTTCAAATGGAACCTTCTGATACGAGAGATCGTGAAGAAATTTAAGGAAGATTCTGAAGGATGCATTTAACATGCTTTTTTCAGGAAAACAATTACAACTGCACAAAACTTGGTAATTCGACTTTGACTACTCGTTACCTCCCCTAGGTAGATATTCTTCTGAGCACAGGGATCGCTAATTGCTTCAATCCCAACTTAGCTTGAGATCATCCATTTTATTTCACTTAGAAAATCAATTGTTGGGTAATTTAAGGGAACAAGATAATTTTAATGAAATACAAAGCATCTGTTTGTTACATGTTTAATGACAATTTTATTGAAGTTCTACCTCTACATTATCCAGATGACCGTAGAACACAATACATTCCCATGAAAGAGTAAATGTAAACTTAATGCACGCAGTGAGCCAATCGAAGTTAATCTTTAAATGCGATTTATATGTAAACGCTCTATAGAAAAAACAGGAATCGCAAACGGCGCCAAATAAGTAAAATAAAAATCAGTCAGATTCTCAAATAATGTTTATGCCGATCGATTTCACAGTTTGACTGCTTCAAGGCATTAAATAAAAAGTGAGAAGAGGATGCATGCATATCTATACAATATACTAGGCATTCAAAGTAGGAAGAAATTTCTTGATAAACATAGCTTCCTTCCATTCCCTTTCTATCTTGGAAGCATTAGGAGATAGCTGATAGAAAGGGGTGGCATAAAAGTCTTTGCCACACGTGGCTATATGCTTACTTTGAGGAAAGAGTAGTGAGCACTATAAACCTGCTGTCGATGGACAAAGGAATGACTAGACGAAGGTTTGATCAACTCGTTGAAAATATCCGGATTATTTCTGTTGTATGTTCTTATGAAGGGAATAACAGTTTTGTGCATTAACAGTTTCCCTTCATAAGAACATACAACAGAAATAATCCGGATATTTTCAACGAGGTGATCAAACCTTTGTCCAGTACCTTGCCTTTCATAAAATCCTTCCGTAATTGCGAGCTTAGGTCAACTTTTCGCCAACCCAGACCATTGATTTCTATCCTATCCAACAAAAATAGAATGACTATTTTCGGGGTCCGGCGCTGTAATGAAAGTCGCTGTAAAGCTTGTGACACCCTAATTACCGGTAGAAGCATTACATTTCAAACCCCTTTCAGCACCAAACATTTTGAGATAAATCAGAACCTTACCTGTACATCGTCTAATGTCATTTACAAATTGCAATGTCGGAATTGTCGTGAATACTATAATGGCCAAACCAGGGACACTTTTAGAAGGCGAATTACCGTCCATCGACAGCAGGTTTATAGTGCTCACTACTCTTTCCTCAAAGTAAGCATATAGCCACGTGTGGCAAAGACTTCTATGCCACCCCTTTCTATCAGCTATCTCCTAATACTTCCAAGATAGAAAGGGAATGGAAGGAAGCTATGTTTATCAAGAAATTTCTTCCTACTTTGAATGCCTAGTACGAGGCGTGTCCAAATGAAACCCGTTCGCTATACTGTATTTGTAGAATAGTGAGCAGACAAAGTATAAAAAGCACAATCAATTAGTAACAACTGTGTATTATTGACATAAAAACAGAAGCAACAATCAAAAAAAGTCTTCGTTGACTTCCCGGCACTTGTCCCATTGCTTGGATAGGCGTTGAATTCCGTCGGCAAATAAGGACTTCGGCTGTCCTTTGAACCAATCCCTAACAGCTGTCTTCATTTCTTCGTCTGATCGGAATCGTTGTCCCTTGAGAAACTTCTTCAGGGGACCAAACATGTAAAAGGTGAAAAAATCACAAGGTGACAGGTCAGGACTGTATGCAGTTGTTCCAAAACTTCTCAACGCTTCCTTGTCAATGCGTCAGATGTCGCCTTCGAAGCGTGTGGTCTTGCGTTGTCGTGAATGACACCTGAAGACAACATACCGGGTCGCTTGCTCTTTCTCGCTTGGTGAAGCTTGTCCAAAGTCTGGATCCCAGTCAACCCGTACACGTGTAATACACGTGTATTTTTGGTGTAAATGAAAATACACCACTTTTACACGTATAATACACGTGTAATCTTTGCATATGAATACACGTGTAGAAATACACCACTTTTACACGTGTAATACACGTGTTATTATTTATGACTTGTTGCAAGGGTTGATTTTAGAACTTCAATTTTATACAAATGCCAGGGTGCATGAATCTCAAGTCATAGTCAGCTATATTCTACTGCAGCTATACACTAAGTGGCAACAACAAGACATCCATATAAACGATTGTTACCACATGAAAATAATGCTAAAATTTCACTATCATAGCGATTTTGACTATTGATCTGTTGATTCTCTAAATTCACAGAATACATATACAAATAAATGACCATGTGCTATTCATTTTTGGCGAAATTCCTTCTTGGAAGTAATTAAATTTATTCACTTTTTTCATCAACTGATCCGAACAAAGCTTCGTTGATGTGTTAATTAACGTTCTTTAAAAGCATGCAAAAATATTTGGTAGGCCATGAGATAATCCAGAAAATTAAATTATATTTGTATTTTGTTCTAATGCTAGAGTCCGATTAACTCATCATTTCGGCATTAATCGCTGTGAAGATTTAGGCTGTAAAAATCCATTTAAAAAATTCCTCTGCAATGCTACAATCGAGTTTTCATGTCTTAAAATTGAAAGTAAGGTACTTTGTATTCACATTCACTCATGTTTATTCACATTATCTGAGACATTGTCAATCATCTGAGCTGCACGATAACTGTTTTCCAATGGATAGAAAATTTGATTCAAAAGCATGCATTGACTTCTATGGTTAACATGTGTTATTGAATTTTGTATATGGTGCTGTTCGATTTCTTTGTCATTTTCCTAATTAGCTGCTGTCGATTTCTTTGATCATGCATGGAAGTCTATGATCTATATTGGTTTGGAAACTTAGCTACACATGCAGTAACATAGCATAATGTTGTGAATTCAAATTTGAACAACTCCGCGTCATTGCGATATGTCTGGTTCAATGGAAATTGATCTAGTGGAATTATTGAAGTCTGCAGGATGAAGTCAATTTGATGATCAATTGAAACATTTGGAAAATGGAACTTGATCACATTTTTTGACGAATTGCTATCATATTGCTTTATCTGTGATGAAGTCCGGTGAGCTTTACATTTTGTTTCTTCGAATATGCATACATGATGTAGAGTATTTTTTTCTCCAGACATACCCTATGCGCTTTAAAACATTAATTCTTTGATATTTTCTGAAGTAACAATTGAGTTTCACTTGCATGACGTATATCTTTCTGGAAAGCTGTTAATCGCATTCCATGTAATAGGTCTCACGATTAACATGGCAAGGTCAGAACTTATAAATGAATGTGATCTTTTAGGATTGAATGCTTTTTGTAGTGTACACGAGATTAATTATTTGATATTACAACTGATTTGAATGAGTTTGCAATTCACAAAATGTATCAGAATATTTTTCCTATTACAAGTTTATATTTTATAAGTTTGCAAGTTATGTTTTGTAGATTGGATGGTTTGTTAATTCAAAATCACCAGGGACGGAGCTAATACGTTGACTGATTTTCTGAAGCTGATTATCAACGTCACATCAAGTGAAGAAATATTTTCACCAATGCAGTAAATGGCTATTTCTCATTTCTGTTTTATAACTATTTGTTTAATCTATTATATTTCAAAAACACCAAGTTCATGTTGTAAATCGCTGCTTTGATTTCAAAATCGTTTGATACTCTTCTTGAGTTCTTTGCAGAACCCAATCCCACTGTTCAGTGTTCAAACAACTTATATGCAACTGAATGCGATGAAGCCGGAGGTTTTCAGTTAGCCTCCGATCCTCCTGCCTAGGAGATCATGCGTTTTTTAACATGTTCATATCAGCCGGAGACTCAGTCGCCTCAGCTGATAGCTAGAAAGCAGACCTATCTCCACGAATTGGCAGAAGCTATCATTGATTTTCCGGCTAGAATTTTAATAGAGACATTGGTTTCAGATGCTGCTGCTGAGAACGCTAAGTTATTTAAATAAATTTCATATCGAACCTTTCCTGAAACAGATCAATAAAAACGAGTTCCAAGACCATAGGAAGAAGACCTTTGACTAAGAATCAACGTGTCCATAAAATCAAACACATACCTTAATTGTCATCATTATTTAATTCCTGACTTTTGCTGCAGATAATTCATTCACAGGTAGCTGTCCTATTGTATCACTCTCTGCTTTAGATGGGAGATGGTTTAGAATAGACGTGTAAAAATTTATCTAAGTATGAGATTTCTAAAATATGAATTGATCTAGAGATGGATTACAAAACATCAAATTAATGTAGAAATGATTCACACGATGTAACTTGGATAATTGCACTAATGAATCGCTAGGAGCAACTGAAGTTTGGATCCATAATTAGGGAATTATATCTAACACTGATGACGGATTATATCAGTCAAGTGATAAGCTTTTTCATTCTTATTGTGCATTACAAATTATTGGTTTGATTGATTTCTTATTTTGTCATTCTACATTTCTGCAGTTTCGTTGTGTAAGTGATGCATCAGATTTCACAAAGTGAGCATCTGATGAATCCTATCGTTGCTTTAAATTGAATTAAAGTAATTAATTAATTAATAAATTATTGCATTGAATTAAATTAATTACCGATTACATGCAGAGCTTTTGTCAAATCTTTAATGATAAAAATCTCTCACGTAAATGATAGATATTTATAACTTTATTTTCAATTTATTTCCAGTATTGCTTGCCACCTGGATGAATTTTCATAACATTTTTTCAACTCCTGATTGGAAATTTAGATTTATGAACTTTGGAATAAAGCTACTTATGAAGTTTTCAGACGTCATTGAAGTGGATGAGACGGTTTTGGCTAGATATGGAATATTTGTGAATTCCTGTGATTTACAGTTTCTAATGTGATAGTCTTTTACTCCAAAAAATAGTGCTTCCACTTATTCGCTGTCTTATAAACTTTATAGTTGTGGGCTATAGATTTCACATTTGACCGACCATTCAAAGCGATTTATGTGTGCTATAAATGTTTAGAGCAAATATAAGTTAAGAAGCGCTTAACTGTTCGGAATAGCTAGGAGGTAATATGATGCAGATATAAATTCGGAACAAATTTCTAAGCAATCTAGAGGTTGGTTATGTTCGAAACAATAAAAGAATGAAACGCCAAATTGAATTGTAAGTCGTGTAAAAGGAGTGCAATTTTGGTGTATTTGTACACGTGTAATACACGTGTATTATCTGAACACAAAACACGTGTATTACACGTGTCCGATACACGTATCCGATACACGTGTATTACACGGGTCCAATACACGTGTATTACACGTGTACTGGTTGACTGGGGATATACCGCTGCGAATTGATTGTTTCGTTGGGTTCAAGAAACTCGAGGAGCAGCGGGCCCTGAATATCGAAGAACACCGTGATCATCACCTTCCCTGCAGATTGTTGCACTCGGAACTTCCTCGGCTTGGATGAACTTGGATGCTTCGACTGCATGCTGCTCTGCTTCCCTTCCGGCTCGAAATGATGGCACCACGTCTCGTCTCCAGCCACAATGCGACGCAAGAACTGCTCATTCTCGGTATTGAAGCGAGTCAGGTGTTCCAAACTGAGTGTTCTCCGTCTTTGCTTGTGGTCATCTGCCAGATCTCGAATGCTTCGTCGACGATCGGCTCTGACTGCGGTATCGATGGTCTTAGTCAGACTTTCAGTCACCACTTTGTGCGCCTGTCCAGTACTTGGCAAATCAGATGTTTCAGTTCGCCCCTCTCGAAACTTCCTTGACCACTCTGTCACTGTGGTCTTTGAAACAGCTCGATCTTTGTATACTGATGTATACTGCGATGGATCTCTGCTGGCATGCATCCTTCTGCGGTCAGGAATTGAATAACCGCTCTCTGGTCTTCTTTGGACGGACTCTTTACCATGAACGACATTTCACTCGTCATTAACCGTGAACAACAGATACATCTGATGAACAAACATATTGTCACGCTGTTATAAAACACTGAATAGTACTCCACAGGTCTGCTTTGATTAATTGATCATGCATGAACCCGCTAAGATAAGTCGAACGGGTTTCATTTGAATACGCCTCGTATATTGTATAGATATGCATGTATCCTCTTCTCACTTTTTATTTAATGCCTTGAAGCAGTCAAACTGTGAAATCGATCGGCATAAACATTATTTGAGAATCTGGCTGATTTTTATTTTACTTATATAGCCTACATGTATATAGCCTATAATCAATTCCGAAAATATTTTTATGAACAAAAAGACATGAAATTCCGTACTCAGAGTTTCATGCGTCTAATAACACATTCATCAGCCGAATGAATTTCATACCCAAAATTGTTGCAACAAAACCGGTAACATTAATCATTGTACATCAATCAAATTAAATTTTTTTATATATGTATAAGTAAATAGGAAAGTTAAATGATGCCAAAAATGGACCAAAGGATATTATCCACAGTAGATAGCTATCCATTAAGATGCTTAATCCATAGTATCTGATTAACTTTGTGGTCAACTACTTCAGCAGTAGGGTGTTATAGAAGTCAGCATCGGTAGAATTTTAAAGCTGTAAGGTAGAGACCTCAGCAACCTTTTAACAAAATATCAAAACCAAAAGAAGATACTTAACGTGCTTATTTGTTATCGAAAACGTTACTGAATCAACATTTTAAACTGTGATTTGTTTTGCACATTCCTAAATATTCTGTTTTGATTGAAATACAGCGATATGGCTATAAGAGTCTCCAAAAATATCAACCAGGCACAGGAATTGAACCCACAAGTCTGAACAGGGGCAATTTTGGAAATCTCAAGTACTTGTTTAAGTCGAGGAAAATATTGCAACCCGTAGCAAGACGAATTGCATCTCAGATGCATTGAGCGGGATGCATTATTTTGGGCATGCATTGGAGGGGGAATGCATCCCAAGATCCATTCTGGCTGAGATCCAAGATCCACTTCCAATGCATGCCCAAAATAATGCATACGGATGCATGCATTCCACGATGCAACCCAACCCAGCAAAAAAATGACATATTTGGCCAACGTTGGCCCCATGTTGGCATATTGGGGGAGAATTTGGGAAAACAATGGCTTGCCCATGTATTGACAAAATGTTGGGATTACATCGTGCAAAACATTGGGAAGATCTTGGCATACCGATATATTGGGAAAATTGTGGGATAATAAAACTTCAATGACTGAAAGCAGAGTTCACATTTTCTTGATGGTGCACTTGACGAGTCCGGAAAATTGATAATAATTCAATAATATTCTTACTTCAGGTAAAATATCTTTTCATCTGAGAAGACTTTATGAAGTTTCTATTTTATTGTTCTAAAACTTTAATCATTGTGTTCCATTTATCATTTTATTATTGTCAACAATTAATTCAATATGGTATGATTTGATCATGCATTGTGAACACATAATAACCAAACGTGCAAAATAGGTAATCAGATAATCAAATGTTTCACTTAAGTATTAAATCACCATGAGAATGTAAACAGCCGGGTATTAACTATATTCAATTTATCGCTGGAATAGGGAAATATGAATAAGAAAACTTATCGACTTTTCTTTGTAATGATGAACAAAGTTTAGATTGACATAAGTGTGCTATAAATTCAGTATATTGCTTATCGAATAAAGCAACTGAGAAAATTGATTTCTTGATTCTATTAGTTTGTGAGCAAAAACTTTCTGTACATATTGTATCAATTATTTTGTTTAATTGTACTCATTTAACACTAGAAGACCTGGAATTTCAATCTTACTAGAAAGCCTGAAGTTCGTCAATTGACGGATTTCTAAAATCGTAATCATAATATCGGTCAAAACTACGAGTATGATATAAGTAGGCTATATGAGATACTTTTGCAATAAATAATGAAGTAATTAATAATTTCTATATGGTAGGGATCCATTCCAGATTAGTTTAGAAATGCGTAAACACTACTGAGTTAGAATATTAAAAACCATAAAATTCCCACTTCGCAAGTAACACTTAGCATTATTTCCCAATTTGAAAAAATAAAAGTCATGATCAATAATTTGAATTGCAAATGGATTCATATTTCACAAACAGAACTAATAGAGAATCATATGAACATCCGGATTACTTACTTGCATTCATTGCACATTCGAATTGTACAACGTCCGCAAACTGGGCGGTTACAAAGCTGACACCGATCTAAGGTACGATTGCGGTTACATTCACCAGATGAGCATGTCAATCTTTGCCGTACATTTCTTTGATTGTTGTCAAAGGCCAGTGCTCGTTTTCGAGTTTTTTCCTCGACTTGCTTTTGAGAAGTTGCTCTGCCACTTCTTGAATATATGAGCGTCGACTCATGTTGGTCTTAGTCACCTCTTTGTACAATACCCAAGAATTGACTAAAGCGATATCCATAATATTTGAGAACACATGAACTGACCATCTTCGACACGCTGGCTTCACCGAATACAGGCGCAACATTTGATCTAAGACATCGACTCCCGATTTTGTTGCGTTGTATAGTAAAACTGTCTCAGGCTTGCACTTCTGATTGTCAGCAGTAGGGATAGTCACTGTATGATGAAGAGTGCTTAGTATTGTAACTTTTTGTTATTTTTGCA
Organism: Prostheceraeus crozeri; assembly: GCA_907163375.1. Taxonomy (NCBI): domain Eukaryota; kingdom Metazoa; phylum Platyhelminthes; order Polycladida; family Euryleptidae; genus Prostheceraeus; species Prostheceraeus crozeri. Next base: position 418,640 of record CAJQUW010003743.1, read on the forward strand.
CTGATAAACAGTCAATGTTGCTGATGAATCGGCATTCTTGAGTACATTGGTATGATGCAAAGATGATTTTTCATGGACCAATGGAGGCAGCTCTCGTCGATTTGATCGGACAGTACCGATAATCGAAGTATGTTTGCTTGCAAGTTGTTTAGCCAATGAAAGACTAGTGAAAAAGTTATCAGTTGTAATGGTGTGTCCATCTCCTTCTACCGGTTTTAGTAACTTCATCACAACATCAGTAGAAATACTGTCAACACGTGTTGAGTCTCTTCCTAAGTATGGGAAACCGTTATATAGATATTTGGTCTGAAGATCCACCATAAACCAAAATTTGATGCCAAATTTATCTGGCTCATTGGCCATGTATTGAAGAAATCCACACCTGGCTTTGCATGGGAGAAGCTGTTCATCAATAGTTAGATACTCAGATGGATAGAAAGAAACCTGGCATCTATCTATGAAATCATACCAAAGATTTGTTGCATCTCTTCAAAAAATCAAGCAAAATTTGTTGTTCTCTGTCCTTGATTTTCTCGTAGTCTTATCATCGAAGCGAAGAAAGCGTTTGATCTCTATGAACAGATCTCTGCTCATATGGTCGGTAAACAATACATTTCCCCACTGTTTGGACCAAAATTCTCGAAGAGGAAGATTCTTGCATCCCAAAATGCCGCGAGCAATCCAAAGTCCAAAAAAAGTGTCTAATTCAGATGGGTCAATTTTCCAATCGGATTTGAATCTCTGACCTTCTGATGTTGTGTATTTACAAATTTTTCGTAGCATCGGCTCATTGATCAATAAGCGGAAAGCCGACAAGGGATCACTAATACGTGAAGTTGCATATGACGTTGGACCTGGTTGACGTCGTAAAATATTTTGGGCATCACGTCGACCTGTGCTTGAAGGAGAATTAGCAAGTTTGTTCCAGACAGTGCCGTCTTTTCCAACGAGACTGGCTGCGGACGCAGGCCTGTCAGTATCACCTTCACTATCGATTTCTGTTCCGGGTATTCGCTGAGATAACGGCGGAATATCATCAATGGAGTCATCGTTACTACTGCAGGATTCATCGACGTCATGTTGGTCAACAATGTTTTCAGCTGGGATTGCTTCATTCTCATCGTCTCCATTGTCACTATCGTCTGTATTGAGATCTTGCAGCAATTGTAAAGCTCTCAAAGCGGAATGTTTTGCTCGTCTAGCCATTTGTTTTCCTTGTATGTCAAATGACGCTAAAGTGCTTGAAATGAACATTTTATTATTGATCGATCATTTTCAAAATTCTGACACAGATAGAGGACAATTATATATTGCCGCAAGCAATTCATTCATAAACACGAAGATTGCTCTCAATATATCTATGCGGATGCTTGTTGCCGCTCTGACATTAGATATCTATTGAATCTATTGTGTTTTCAGTTGACTGATGACGCCTAAAGGATTGCTTTGGAGTTTAATTTAACACTTTGCATAGCTATAAGAAAACTTGATACTGTGTTATCCGACTTTAGGAATACAATGGGTCAATTGACGCACTCAGGCTTTCTAGGAAGTCAAGAGATTTCTATGTCAAATACAGATTGTTTCATAAAAAATGGATCACCCTTAAACATCTCCTTAACTTCAACTTTGTCTAACTCCGCCAAACTTGAACGAATTTCTCTGAAATTTGGAAGATATGTTAATTGTGCTTACTGATATATTTGTTGGAAATTTCAAGCATGAATATTGAGTTGTTTTCCTGCTATAGATAAAAAAAGTAGTAGATAATTTGATCTTCATTTAGCAATGTTACACAAAATCATACCTCACTCTTATAAAATTACATTTGTTTCCTTTGTTATGTAATATGTTGTTCTACAAGCCAAAAGCTATCAAGCAAAACAAAAATAAAGAAAATCGGTCAATCAGAGCCAGTATAGCACCATTATTCATCAACAATAATGTAACTGCTACATGTGATTAACTGGACTTCATGTTCCATAGCTTCCTGACTTCGTTGCGGTGGTGTTGGCAGCACTCCTGATTGCTTTCAGCTAGAAATCTATCTCTTACCGGTTAAAAACAATACAAAGCACAAATGAACAATAACGAGATCGCATTCACAAAAGGAAAAGTGTCAGCCTTGCTAGAACTACTTCACATACAGCAAGGAACCATGAATTCTGAACGCTATGTGAATGTTTTACGAATGAACATTGGCCAAATGACAGATCAACTTGGTGATCCATCGACTTGGTTATTTATGGATGATAATGCTACGTGTCACAGGAGTAGTAGAGTCAACTTATGCAAGTCTCAATTAAGGCTTAGGACATTTTCTTGGCCAGCTCGTTCTCCTGATCTGAATCCCATAGAAAATGTATGGAGTATTCTAAAACGTAACGTTCTTCGTTCACTGCTACCTACAGATGGCGTATCACAACTTACGTCACTGTTAAAAAGAGAGTGGAGAAAGTTAGATCAGTCAAAAATCAACGATATCATCGAATCAATGCCTAGACGAATTGATAATGTCATTGACAATACGGGTAGGGCCACAAAATATTAGCTTCTTAAGAACCGTTACTGTATCATAGCTTATCAGATTATATAAGGACATTTAAATATATTAGGGACATGAAATAACATGAAAAATGCTTTCTGTATCATACTTATGTTTTATTTAGTCAAATTTTAGGATGATCCACTTTTTATGAAACGGACTGTAGATGTCCGAGAGGGCTGTTACTTTTAGAATAGTAAAAACTAAGGAAAATATTAAAAGTCAGGAAGTTTCATTGGATAAATGTCACAGAGTAACTTAAAAACATGAAAAATGAACTGACTTTGCGTCAATTGACGCGCTTCGGTCTTCTAGTGTTAAAAACCAGTATCATTTACGGTTTCTTTCAATGTCAACAATGAAATGATGTAACTCCGTATCTCTTACTGTTGATCAACTAATTGGCATATTTTATAATTTCTCATGATAATTTGTATACTTTGGTAATTTTAATGGGTTAATTATTATTATTTATAGATAGAATGGGCAGTCTGAATTGTGTACCATTCAATAATAAATTCTTAACAATGGCTTGGCCTCCTTTCATTTATAACTGGTGTGAGATTTTCTGTGTTTTCAAAGTTGTCAATAAGGCAATGCAACCAAATGTTTTTTTAAACTTCGTTGCCTGCACCGTCTAGAACCTGCACCGGCCAGCGGTTTGACCGTAACACCCGGTGTAATTCATACGTACAAACCATGATTCGTGGAAAATCCTTATTTTTTCCAATAATTCTCTTAAGTGACATAAAGAGAAATTTGTTTTGGTTAATATTTTGCATGTTTTGGGCAAGGGAGTTAAGACATTATTCGGTTCACACTACACACAAATGTCTGTTCTCAAAGAAAAATTTTGTGTTGTAATTCACTGATTCATCATATTCTTTCTTGTTATACGTTTTCAGATGACATTGAATCAATCAATACTAGTGATGAGGCCGCGACTTTTTTAGGGAAATTTTCTCCATCCGGACTATGACATATCACCGCTCGAGTACTTTTTCCTTCTCGTACTTTTTGGTCAAATTAATGAAGTCATGATAGGATACTTCAATTTCATTAGTAGGTAACCAGTAGCCCAGTACCGTAGAAGGGTTTACTTTGCACATTTAAAAAGTCCATGAGGTATTCTAATATATGCACGATTAAAAAGAATACCGGTAGTCAATTTGACCCTTTGCCTATTAGAATCTGGTCGTTCGCGTCATGAAACCTCTGTATCATGTGGTGTCAGCGGTAGGCGATCCTATAACATGGATTTCATCAACTGATTTATTTTAATGATTGAATTTATAATGTGGTCATATTAGGTCTATTTATATTGTCAGCAACCATTGATTTTCAGATTCTTATGTCAAGGCAAGCGAAGTACAGACGCGTTGAAAGAGAAATAGAGAAATTGAGGAACTATTTAGATGAAAGCTCAAATGAATCAACATCTACAAGAAGTGAAAGCTCAAATGAATCAAAATCTAGAAGAAATGAAAGCTTTTATGAATCGACGACTACAACTGCAGCTGTGATACCTGATGAAACGGTTAACATCGATCTTAACTCTATTGATTATTTGCATTTCCTGAAACTTCATATTCTTCTTCCCTATCATCTGATGACTGTCATTCAATCTTATCTTCAGATGACACTTCGTCCAATATTTCAGATAGAAATGCGTTTGATCTCAGTGATGTCGGCATTAATGAGAAGTTGGTTACCTGGTATGCTATACACAACGTATCAAATAATGCACTTTCGGGACTTTTACACATTATCAAAGATTGATATCCCGAACTACCACTTTCCGCAGCCACTTTATTACGTCAACAATCACATGACAACATAACCACCTTAGATAATAGGCATTTTGGGATCAGTAGATATCTGACGCAAGTTTTACGTAATCAAAATATTAAGTCTTGCTCACTTAAGTCTAGCAAGTATTTGTCATTATCACGAGAGGCTGGTCATTTAGAACGTGTATTGATAGCTTTGCAAATTTTCATTGATGGCTTTAACATTTTTAAATCCTCATCAAAAAGTGCGTGGATTATCCTTGGCTACGTGAATGAGTTGAATAACTCTCCTTTCGTGATTGCGTGTCATTATGGCAGCACGAAACCATTAGATATCGATAAATTTCTGAATGATCTGGTAGCCGAACTGAATGAGTTACAAGAAAATGGTCTGACTATTTCAGGTATATCGTATCACATTGGGCTTTACGGATTTGTATGTGATGCAATGGCGAGGTGTATGGTGAAGAAAATTAAGACTTGCACGGGGTATTATGGTTGTGACTTCTGTAGGATTTCTGGACAATGGTCTTCAGCCTTCCGAAAAGTTATCTACGTAGATGGCGACTACGAATCGAGAAATAATAACGACTTCATGTCCAACTTTGTAGATGATGAACATATTCTTGGGTTAAGTCCTTTAACACGACTGAGACGTGTGGGGATGGTTATTGACTTCCTCCCTGAGCCAATGCACTGCGTGTATATTGGTGTTTGCAAACGGCTTCTGAAATTTTGGATTGAAAAAATATTGCGTCCGTCGGAACGTTCCCGATTATCAGAAGCTATTGTAGAAGCAGCCTCATTCCTACCAAGAGAATTTAAAAGAAAAATTCGAGGCTTGACTGATATAGATCGATGGAAAGCTACAGAATTCAGGTGCTTTGTCTTATACATTGGGCCTTTTGTTCTTCAAAATTTACTAGATAAAAAGTTGATCAATCATTTTCATTTGCTGCATTTCTCCATATACGTATTGTCTTCGTCCAATTATGCTAGCCTTAGCAGTACGGCTGCCGATGCTATAAAGCTGTTTGTCAGACAAATAAATTCAATATACAATGACTCCCTTCTTTTTTACAATGTCCATTTGTTGTCCCACTTGCCTGCCTATGTTTCATCGCATGGTCCTTTGGGATTTTTGAGTGCATTCAGGTTCGAAAGTTTCTTGCACACAATAAAAAACCGAATTCGTTCGCCTAAACTGATATTAGAACAGTTGTCCAACAAGGTTGATATTCTGAATTCATTCCCAAAACTTGTCCAATCAGTTAAATTCGGTAGTCATCTTAAAGACAGTGTAGTCCTATCTGTGGATGGAGTAATTTTTGGTGCTTCATTTGAAGATGATGATGTTATTGGCTATAAGGCTACCTTCGTCGAAAGTGTGTATAGTGTACTAAAAGTAAATTCAAAGGACTTGCAGATTGAATTGTATGAAAAATCGGAACAGACTATCACTTCAAAAATTTTGAGGAAGTGTATATGTATTCCTTCTTCTTCCACGCTGTATTTCATTGCACCATTCGTATCCAATACAATCGACTGAACAACAGTTATAGTTTTTTCTTCTTATCATTTATAAGTTGTTCTCCGAAAAGCAAAAAAATGACCAATGAATGCATTTGATGGATCAAATCATGTTATTCGAATGATGCACTGTAATCCGTAAAGTCCTAGATGCCTAAATGAGTACTGCAAAGAGTTCGGAAACGGAGTCCTACTTTTGACTGAAAATGGAGTACTAGATTTCCGAACTCTTTAAGTCTGGAAATCTTGTAACTCCATTAGGACTCTATTCGAACTGTTTATGTTCTAAAGCGTAGTATTTAATTGGAACTCTATCCGAACTCTTTAAGTACTGATAGACAGGACTTATTTAGGACTCCTTTTAGCTTCATGAAATCAGTCATCTGACATCAACACATCGGTGTGACAAGTTGATGATTCTTGCTGCAATTCCTCCAAAGTCGGAGATCTTAACTCTATCGATACTCACCGTTCCGTGGTCTGAGTGACAGATGCTAGTTCATCAGATTCGCTACTTCATGGATGACGGTTTTCATGAAAATGTCGTTTTCTGCATCAATTTCGGTGAATATATCAATATACATGTAAATAATATCAATATCAACCACGTGTCATAATCTACGACAGGAATGCCCCATGTATATGGTTGTCCATGGACATCTCTTAAAAACGATGTGATTGCAATAAAACACGAACTAATCAAACTTCTTTCATTTACATTCAGAAAGATACATGACAATTTGACAGGCTAAATTTAGTGTCAGTCTCACCTCCTTCGATTATAAAAGTGACATTTTGCATGTTGCAAGTACACATATACTTCTTGCGTGTGGAAGTCACATTCATTGCATTTCATTGTTCTAATCCTATTCGCTACACACTGATATAATTAACAACAATGAAATCAAATAAACGATAGATCAAATTGCCATGCAAAAGATGTGCGGCTGGTAGGATTCGAACCTACGACCAAGGTTAACTAGACCTGTGCTCTAACCAACTGAGCTACGACCCACTTACGCGACTCTGTCAATTGGCAGGATCAAACCCTCACCACCACACATCAGTTGTCAAGGCAATAATAATCAATGAATAAATAACACGTCACAATTGTGACTGCTATATTGTGAATGCTAGATTGAACTGAAACTACTTTTGATTGTATAAAATAGCAGCCAGCAAACGACTAGGATTGAAACAAATATGTTGTGATGACTTTTGACTCCCAACAAATGGTATTTAAGTAGAAAAAACATGTAAACTGGCATGAGAACAATTTTTGAATTTTCCTGCGATGTCAACATGGCAATGACTTGTTATTTTGCGTTTCAGCAATTTAGGACTTAATCAGGACTTTTCCTTGAGATTAGGACTTCTGCATTCAAAGAGTTCTGAAAAAACAGGACTCTTTGGTTTAGGACTTCTATTTTCGCTTAATTGGTACTCTACGAAAAACAGTGTGGGTTTGAAATCTTACTTTCAGTTATAAAACAGATGCTTAAGCTATTATAGAATGTATAGAATTGCTTTCTTCATTTGAGATATGTATTTCATCGTTCATTTCGAAGAGGATAACGAATATATTCTTGTGGAAAAAGCAGATTTGGAATTTGCTGATAAAAACCTGTGTTCTACCTCCATTGAAGGGTGGAGCGATATTAAGCGTCCTACATATGCACGTATGATATATGAGTTAGTTAGTTCCATATCTCGCTTCCGCTTGTGTCGTCTCCCCGAAAAAGATAAGCTGCTAAAAATATGTACAGTCTATTTGATAAAAGTTATGTACAATTCCGAGCTTTCGCGAGCCGGCTCGCATTATCAAGGTTTGGCAGGAGTGATATATGTGTAAGTGAGGTATGATATATGAGGCAAAATTGTGTGATGTAACTATTGTTCACGTCAACATAGATATCGATAGTGCGGAATTTGTTCTGAGGAAGATGAGACGGATTATTTTGGAGAAGAAATCGTCATTAGAGACCATAATTACACTCATTCCATTTGTTGGTTACGGCAGAAGAACTAATGTCCCTCCTATGGCCAGTATATTGACTTCTGACGACGAGAATGTACCTCGAAGACCAAGAACGTCAGCAAACATCCGTGCTTTGACGGAGTCCTCCCTCAATTCTTCACCAATCTCTGAAAAGAATGATGATATCTGTATTACACCAGTACCTCCTGTATTGAATGAGACGGTTAATATCTCATATTCAACACCCCGTTCGTCTCAATTCAGAAAAAGGGATGGAGATGAGGTTGTATCAACATCAAACGCGAAGTTGCTTCGGAAGATTTCTGCCATGTCAGTGGACCAAAAGGAAGATAGACAGCGAATAGCAGATTTGGAAAGGCGACTGTCTCGGTTCGAAAAAAGCAATGAGGTTCGTACAATTGACGATTTTAATTTCAAGCAACTAACAAATCTTGAAGATCTAAAGGAAACGATGTCGTTAGTGGAAGGCGAAGGTTACAGAAGACAGTTGGTGAGTACGCATGTCCATTGAACGTAGGGCGAAAGCTCATAATCACTTTCACATTCATGATTTGACATCAAATGTAACATTAAAATGAAACTGTAATTCCATAGAACACCGGACTAATTAATATAAAAATAGTAATAGACGTTTGTTTTGAGAAAGAAAATCGAAATAGTACATGCAATCGATTCAAGCACAGAGGGACAATTTTCATCATGTAATGTGAAAGCATCATAATAAAAGGCGACAGATAAATGTACATGTATGCATTACGCAGATCTTCATGGTATATTATGAGTGTATTTTTACTCCTTGCAGTTGAAATGGTTATCTAAAGATGGAGGTGAAACGTGGAAAGAAATGTTACACCGAGCGACGAGCAGATTCTTATCTCACACCCTTCAGCTGAAGACGACGAGATTCGGTCGAAATGGAAAGTGCACTCTACACCCGTTGGATAAGATGCTTTATGGTATGTTGAATTAATAAGATCTACGCTTTGCCGAGTTAAATTATTCAGCGATTAAATAACATTTAGGTAAATATTATATAAAACAGTATCATTAAATGATAAATGATTTAACATTTGGTATTTTTCAACAGAATCTTATTCTGTTGTTTATATGTTTATCTTATTTATTTATTTATTTAACGTAGACTGTTGTTGCGTAAAGGTTGGTTTACATGAGCTTACTTTATATTGCTCAAATGATATCACGAAAAATCGAATCACCATCCTGCTGATCGCCATGTAGATGTTAAGTGGCTGTATTTTTCCTGATTGATATATTTCTTATTATAATTCTGATTCCATTTTTAATGAAAAATATATTAATTTAAGCAACATAAAATGCTGTTCAAGTAAAGTCATCCAACTTAACGGAAAATAGGTATTGTTCAACCGGTATTGTGAACCTATCTGTTGTTTACCGGCCTACACAATTAAATATTTAATTATCTATAGGCCTACATTTTTATAAAATCATTATATTCTGCGTTGTAGAGGCTGTGCAATTATGCTTTCCGGGAACTCCGACTGCTGCAATAGAGAAAGCATTGACTTTGTATTTAGCACAGGCAGGAGACAGAAAAGGAGGAAGAGAGGCCCGTAGGAAGAGCGCAAACCAGACAATTTAGTGATCTTGGGACGTGTCGGCTTTCAGGGTGTTACCACCTTCAGGTACGCTATTATTTCCGTCGCTAATCAGAAGCTATATTTGATGCATGAAGTCCGTTGCTATATGATGCATGAAGTCGTTAGATGTTCGTGTCATGGCTACGTTGTCGAGACGTCGCGTTCTTTCACTGCTTCTCCTTTATTTTCCGCTTCAATAAATAACCCCTCGCCTTCTTGGCTTGCTTGGAGCGAATCTTTGTGTAAAAAACACATGCCTGAATGATACACACAAATAGATCACAAATAGAGTCGTGTTGATTGATAATGCTTATTACTTGAGAAATGTTTTTCGTTTTTATTAATTACTGAACTCTATTAATTCAGAACTAATATTTACCGATGCATATTCGATAAAATGTAATGTCAAAAGTTCGTTCCTTACAGTGAAGATATACACTGTTCACAAAAAGTATCCGGACGCTTATTTTTACTCTTTTTGAACAGAATAATTCACAGGGTTCCACTTCGAGTGAAATTTGGCCAGACGTTGGACAAAAAAGACCCAAACTTATGTCTCGCGGTCATTATTTTCCAAAATACTGGAATACAATTTGGTGGGTCCTAATATGTGAATTTGTGTAGGCCTACTTTTTTCTTGAGCACTCTACCATCAAGACTATTGATAATGGGAATGTGAAAACAATTTACTCAGTTAGTTCATTTGCTCTACTCTCTAATGGTAGCTGTGAATAAATTCTACGATGAAATCCGAGCTCAGCAGAGCTACCTGAAAACACGTCATTTTTTCAATGTCTTAATTTGAATTGATGAATTTCAATGTGTTTAAGACATAGAAAAAATAGCCGATTTTGTGAGAGTTCCGCTGAGCTCAGATTTCATCTTAGAATATATTCACAGCTACCATTAGAAATTAGAGCAAATGCACTAACTTAGTAAATTATTACCACAGTTCTATTGTCAATAGTCTTGTCGGTAGAGTGCTCAAGAAAAACTTAGACTCTGGAAATTAAATTCTGGATTTCAAAACTTAAACTTTTTTCGAGATATTCAAGTTCCATCTGCTGCGTTTCTATTTTGTACTATAAGTGACTAGATTAGCCCTAAAGGGAACATCAAATTATATGTTCTTTATAAATTCCAATCAATTTATGTCTATTGGATGTATTTATCAAATGATCTTCTTAGTTTTGATTCAAAAATCACATTGTTAATAATATTTCATAGCATAATTGAGTAATTAAAATTGAATGACTTTTTTATCTTTTCAGTTCACACGAATTATCAAATTCGTGAAAGTGTTCCAATATGGTAACAGAATTCAGTGAATTGGAGGTTACGAAGCAGGAAAATCCGTTTTCTGAATTACTAAAAATCAATTTTTCAGAACTTTCTCTAAATAAGGCAGCTCTTATATTTTGATTAGTGCACGGTGACAAGTTGGACATCAATTTTCCTTTCGGATAGTTTAGTTTCAAAACCTTATCCTTACTTCCATATCAGTAGCCTACATGTTGTAATCAATTTCAGTCAAATCCCAAGTTACATGCAATGTGTGATCTCATTCGTGTGAATTATATAATTCTGTCTTATTTTATCATGTGAATCGAATATCGTGTTAAATGATATTTTAGCTGCAGCATTGTGAATCATGAGCCGACAGATATAAAGCAGTGAGTGCACCGGTAACTATTTAAAATGAATTTCTGATGTTAGGATGAAAACATGTACAAATTGAGTAAAATATACTAAATTTGATATGCTTACTCGTCTCCTCAAATTCGGCCTCTAACATTACAAATTTCTCTTTATGAGATACGTTTGACACAGACACGTTTTTCTATAAAAGCTTGCAAATTAAAAGCAAATTAATGATACTGGTGTAAACGTTACTCGGTTATCGTTTAGGGCCGAATGAAAGTTATCTTACAATATAAGTTATTATAGTGAGATTGTCTTCTTTCAGTCCTGCACGATCGCCAACAGTTTGAGAACAGTAGAAGTTTGTTAAGAAATTTGGAAATGATATTTAGAAACTGCTGGCGTGTTTCACTTTTACAAATTCGCTGATATCATGTGGAACGCATCAGTAAGTCTACCAGAAAGTGTAAGAGGCTGAGTTTGAAGAGGCGAGTAATGATAACAAATTCAGTACTACATTCTACTCAAAGTGTACATATTTTTCATTGTGTATCAAATTCATTTTAAAAAGTTATTGGTGAACTCACTGCTCTTCACGTACACTAAGTTGGATTTTCTACCATGTGTTTTATGTAACATGATATGATATAATTACGCGTTGTTGTTATGCGTGTCTGTCTGAATGATATGATTATTTTGTTGTAATCTGATCCTTTTCTGACGGAAAAAATGTTTTTGCTGTAGTAGTGACTCAGATAAACATGCATGTAAATTCTGAGATGAAAGATAGATTTTCTACAGTTCATATTTGTGTCACATAATACCATTTGTTTGATTATAAGCTTTGTTATTTGAACAGGTTGTTTTAATTGCGATGTCATTATATTTTATTCGAATCGAGAACGTGATTTAACTGATGGATAATACAGTGTGTATTGGGATTGGCATAAATTTGGCCAAGCATTGGTACCTTACATTGGGATAGCATCATATTACAATGGCCCGATGAAAAATGTAAACCCCCCCCCAAATAAATGCCGATGTATGGGACAATGTTGGGGAAATTAAGTTCCTATATATTGGGATGACATTGGCTTTTTTGCTGGGAAGATCCATCCTGCGATGCATCTATATGCTAGATGCATGCCCAAAATAATGCATCCGGATGCATTCCAGAAATCAAACAAAGATCGCCAGATGCAACAATCTGGATGACATGTTCAATTAATTCAACCTTACCTACTGGTGCCATTTGTCGAAAAATTAAAAGATTGGTTATTCCAGTCAGCAGGCTATATTAATCAAAGTGTTTAAATATGTTAGGTGTGCAATCAACCCATTTCTCTAATGTATTTTTTTTGGCGACATGTCCACCATCTTTTTTTCGCCAAGATGATTTTCAGAAATTCATATTTACCAAATTCAACCTAGAGTAATATTCAAAAGTTCAGGAAAAATACAGTTACTTATTAAATTTAGGATAACGCTTGCATATTCTAATCATATTCCACCGTGTCTCCGTCGCAGTGAAACACGCCCGAGATTCTGTTCTGACAGCCAATTAGAAACTGAATCGATGATAGCCTTGAATTAACTCGGTGAAATACGAAGTTATATTGTTCCAGTTCGATGCCTCGACTCTTTCTTCGCTATGGGACGTGTGAAACGCAGTAAAGCATGGGACCATTTTGAATTATCAGATAACAATAGAAGAAAATGCAAACTGTGTCAATCACCAACTTACGTCAGTACGACATCCACGACGAATTTGACTTTTCACATCAGAAAATATCATCCGACAGCGTATACGGCAACAACTTCAAACTGTGATGCGTTGGTGAGTGATACGAATATCGGTGCCTCAACTTCGAGCAGTGTTATCTCCTCGCGTAATACACGTCAGGAGACGTTACATGGTGTGATAAAAAACGTACTTTGATGAAATCAAGCGAAAACAGAGCTGAGGAAATATCTCGGCTAATTGCATTATATATTGCGGAAAATGGAAAATCTATTAACATCGTAAACCAATCTGGGTTTCGGAGAATCATCCATTTTTTCGAACCACGCTATGAAATGGTCTCAAACAAACACATCACGCAAACTGTTTTGCCGAGTATCGAAAGCGAAGTAGATAAAATAATTTCTGACAAACTTAAGGATATTGCATTCCTCTCTTTAACTACAGGTGAGTTTTTTTCGATTCCTTGAAATATTTTGGAAGTTGCTGATACATCGTTCCACAATAAAGCATTTTTCTTATCTCGATCTCCTATGCATATTTTCTTAATTTCCCCTTAAACAATTAATGACCGAGGTATGAAAATGCAAATTTTTACAGTGTATCTAACTAAAAGTCTTTAAAACAGCATAGAAAGTAGGACTACGTAATATTTTTGAAAATCCGTGGTTTCAGTCCAATTTCCAGTACTGGCAACAATTGTTGCCAAAGGGCAGTAGAGGGGTAAATTGATGAAGATGCACATCTTTACTAGCGTATGTCTCCTCAAATTGACGAGGCAGTTGGCATTATGTAAATGATAGGCCTAACGACACTGCTTTCGATATTCCTAAAATGAATTTTATTATTCCTAGAACTCCATTTATGAAAAATGACTAGGGTTGCAAAAAAATGTTTTTTTATTGAAGTAGTCATAAAATATATGCCAAATCACTTTCATCCTTCAACAAATAGGTCTGATTTACATTAATATTCTCATATAATAAATTTATTGAACTGTCACCTTTCAGTTAATATTTTTATTTTGCAGACGTATGGACCAGCTCGGCGATGGACGCATATTTATCGATAGCCTGCCATTTTATTGATAATGGAGAAAGGAAAACAGTTATCTTGTCATGCACTGAATTCAATGAACGTCATACAGCCGTTAACACAAGCGACAAGCTTACGTCTTTGCTGCAAGGATGGGATATATCTGACAAAATTGTCTGTGTTCTACGAGATAATGCGTCAGCTCAACTAAAAGCTGTGCAGATAGCTAATTTACCTCACGAAGGCTGTTTTGCCCATTCACTCAATTTGATTGTAAAAGAAACTTTACTGGGCAGTCATGTTTCTCAAGACATTGTAAAAGCCGCCAGAAATATTGTCAAATACTTTCACCACTCAGTGAATGCTAGTGAAATATTAATACAAAAACAGCGGGAGCAGAATGTTCTTCAACCATTGAAATTAATAGTGGATGTTTCTAATAGATGGAGTTCCACCTACGAAATGCTCAATAGGCTTCTGCACCTTAAAGCTGTATTACCTGAAGCCATGGAAGATGCAAGTTGTCCACATCCACAGCTTACATCTGGAGATTGGGCTTTATTACTTGATGTCTGCACAGTTTTGCGACCGTTCAAGCTTGTAACTGATGAAATCTCAAAGGCCGAATCAAACATCGGGATAGTTATACCGGCGATTTTTATGTTGCGAAATGAATTGTCCAAATGTGAGACCGATGCAACCCGTCAAATGATTGAATTAGTCCTCCAAAGCATTGAAAAGCGGTTTAGCAAAATCGAGAGAAATCCTGTGTATGTAACTGCAACAGCTTTGATTCCGAGGTATCAGCTACGTTGTTTTCAAAACAAGGTTGAAGCCAAAAAGATTTTTCTCACTGAACTACTCAAAATATGCGATTCCGCTGATAATGAAGTGGAATTTGTACCAGATGATTCAGTGACACCGACCATTCTAACCGACAACAATGACGAAGCGTCATCAACTTTTGACAGTATGATGGATAAGCCTAATGCATTAGGGCCAATGAAAACCTCTACAACTAAGGAAACATCCACTCCAAAAGCTCAGTTAGAGAAATACTTAAAGGAATATCCATCCATAAAAGACATTTACACTGCATGGGATTCGTTTAAAATTGATCTTCCAGATCTTTATCGGCTTCACCTCAAATTCCATTCATGCCCTTCTACAAGTGTACCATCTGAGCAGTTGTTTTCAAGAGCCACTCGCATTATCTCTAAAGATCGCAATAGACTAACATCGAAAAATGTCGAAAGACTGATTCGACTTCAAAGCAACATTCAAAATTTGAAGTTGTTTAAATGCAAGTGCTTCCAGTGCTCTTCATAAACTCAATTTATAGTTGTACTTCATTTTTAAGTGGCTTAGGCCAATAAGCATTCCGTTTTTATAATCATATGCGTTGCTATACAAATGCGTACATGTCATTTTTCTATGATGTTATGTCAAATGACCTGTTTAGACGATTGCACAATCGATAAATCTTTCGTTTTCCTATACGTGTCTTATTGTTAGCTGTAAGGTTTTTGAAATAAGATTTTGGTATAGACCTATACCTTGGTTGCATGACCAATATACAAGGGGTGATTGAAAAGTTCGCGGCCCGTTATAGGGAAAAGCATATTTCGCATACGATACATATTTATTTTTCGACATAATCGCCCCTACAATCAACGCACTTAGCCCAACGGTGCTGCAATGCGCGGATCCCTTGCTCATAGAAGTGTGAGTCTTTGGAGTCCAGATACTCCTCAACGGCCTCTATGACGTCACTGTTGGATGCGAAGTGCTGACCACTGAGCTCCAATTTCATTTTTGGGAAAGATGAAAGTCCGATGGTGCCAGATCAGGAGAATAGGGTGGATGGAAATGATGTCAAACCCACAACCTTGGATGGCAGACATGGCGGTAGCGGAGGTGTGAGCAGGCGCATTGTCTTGATGGAAGAGCACGCCTTTCGTGAGTTTCCCTCTCCGCTTGATCTTGATCTGCACTCGTAACTGCTGCAGCAAATGAGCGTAGTACTCGCCAGTAATTGTCCGACCAGTCTCTAGGAAGTCCAACAACAAAACTCCCTTCGAATCCCAAAAAATGGAGGCTATGACCTTTCCCGCGGACCTGGTGACCTTGGCTTTCCGCGGAGTTGGTGATCCTGGGTGCTTCCATTGTTTCGATTGTTCTTTCGACTCTGGCTGATAGTGGTGAACCCAAGTCTCATCCATCGTAATGAACCGGTCCATGAAATTTTCAGGATCTCTTACGAACAGCGCCAGGTTGTCCCTTGAGATGAGAAAGCGGGCTCGTTTGTTCTCTGGTGTGAGCAGTCGTGGCACCCATCGAGCGGAAACTTTGTTCATGCCAAGTTCATGATTGATGATGTTATGGACACGCTCTTGTGAAATCTTCAGTTCGAAAGCAATCTTTCGCTCGGTTGTACGGCGATCATCAAGAATAATCTTTTGAACATGATCGATCACATCTTCTGCGCTCACTGTCACTGGTCTTCCACAACGGGGATCATCTTCCAAGCTCTCTCTTTCTTGCTTGAATTCTGAAGCCCACTTCTTGACTGTAGTGTAGGATGGAGCTTTCTCACCAAGTGTTCCAACCATATCATGAATCTCCTTTGGTGTGAGTCCTTTCAAGCCGAGATAACGAATGACAGCTAGATTTGAAACGTGATCCATCTTACGCAACACTTATCTGACTAACTGACTGATAAGTTAGCAACTGAAGTTAAGTAGCTGTGGTTTACCAACAGTTCACCGGATCGACTGATCACTCGTCATGCGCCGTCAGCACATTCCACATGTGCATAATGGCATGGCTTTAAGCTTTCTATGTCAGGCCGCGAACTTATCAATCACCCCTCGTACAACTGGCATTGCATTCATAAATCAGCACGCTAAATACAAACTGCTTTCGTTATACGTATAGATATTCGTTACACTTAGTAGCATTCGTACTTAGAGACTACGTAGACATCTTACCATAGAAATTTCGAGAAGTTTGATAACTTGATCTGCGTTGAAGACGTCTGTCCATCATTTTTCATGAAATATTTGTTGTAAATGATAACTTATATGAAAGATAATGACCCGAAGATTTTGTCCACCAAATATTTTGCAGAAATGCCAATTAGTTCAGGAGCTATAGCTTAAAACTCAATGAAATCGTGTTTTTCAACTTTATCTGTCACAATTTCCCCATTGAAATTGCATGTGATTTTTAAATCAATCCCCTTAAACTTCATTGTACACAAGATAAAACATCATTGCTTTTCATTTTTCCTACGTACCGGTACTTCGTATATCAAACCTCATAGACTTACTAAAGAAAATTTCATGTATCAACAAATTTTGTCACTTCACTATGAGGCTTAATCGATATTTTGGAAAACCATGTATATGAAAAACTATCTAAAGCTCAAGTGATGTCTGTGGATAACAAATTCTATGGGATATAAAAAGTAGCTGTTAACCTATACTGATTACTGATCACCAAGATAAGCAGAACTAATCTTATTGCAGATATTTTTTGATTACATTTAGTTTATAGAATGACTCATTAATGATAATTTACTAATAATGATTTCGAAATGTGTCATCTTCATTCTTCATGCAATATTGGCCTATAGTAGCCTATAAGCTATGAAGAATGAAGTTGACAAATTTGTAAATCCAACATATTAAGCAAATCATAGGGGCTTTTACCAATTGATGCAAATGGCGAAGTAACACACCACAGGCCCATTATCTTTCTGATGTTGTTTGCGATGTTGCTTAGAACAGATACATATCAGACTCAGTAGTTTTGTTTTAAAAATATTGATATCAGCATCGTTAACCCATATTATACCACTGTCCCTAAAAAGGGACGCTTAATCTTTCGACTGTCAACGTCAAAATATAACATTAATGAACAAACTTAGAGATTAACGGGAAGCTATTTACCAAATATATTAATAATATACATGGATTTGTCTTGAATATTATCTGTACTACTACTCAGATGATAGAGTTCTGTATTTTTAAGATTTATTAGTAAAAACATAAAAAATATTTTCTAATACTCATTTACATGACCCATTATACTTAACTTCTAGAAATTTGATAATCCTTAGTTGCTTGATGCATTGTTGTGATGCAGTCAAAATATGATTGCAAAATACATGTAATTTATCTGTTTGGAGAAATAATCGATTATGTAACCGTCCCGATTTAGGGACGTTGGGTACGAATGACCCCCGTGACATTGAAAAATGAAAACATTCAGAACGTCATTTGAATAAACTTCTGACTCATTTTATGTGTTGTGATACACATGTTCCTTTCATTTTTTCTAAATTTAGTTATGTTTTGTAAAATTATTTCAGTTAGTTTTTGTTTAAATCTCATGGAATTTGAATTCATGCAGTCTAATATATGCGAAATCAAGAAATGGCGTCCAAAAAGACAAGAACCAAAAGTCGAAAACGGTAAGTTTTAATTTCATCTAAATAATTGTTCTCAGGGTATGCTATGATAATCGCAATGAACTGTATGTAGTAGAAGGTTAGTATCTACATTAAATGTGCAGTCAATAGCAAGATTAATATTTTACCTATAGGTAGGGGTAGGCCTATAAATGTTGTATATATACATATTGGCTACATATTAGTAATATCTCAATGGCGGTTAACCGACGATTGAATGAATAGCTATCCATTATCAAAATAGGCTGTAGGCTTGATAGTTGGACAGTTTACATCTGGTTTAATTAATTTACTTTCCAAAGTAGGCTACTGTTAATTTCTGTATCGCTCTCATTAGTTTGAAGCTTATTAGTCTACACTAGCGCTTTAATGATATGTTACTATAATCATAATCTTTTCATTAGATATGGAATTATCTTAGTTTCTGTAAGGTAAAACGTCAATCGAATGCAAAATGATGACAAGCATCTTCATTCATCTTCTTTACATTTCAGGAAGATGAGTTATCAATTGCGGATGCCTCAAATCAACCAAAATCACGATTTGCCAAATACCGAAATCGAGAGTGCAGCAGAATTATATCATCTCGATGGAGAAAGGAAGATATTCCGACGAATTTATCTACTCAAAGAAGTTGGACAAACGATATGCCATCACTGATTAATGAATCCGATTCCCCTAGCACGATATTTGAAAAATTTTTTGATGACGATGTTATTTCTATGATAATGGAAGAATCTACAAGGTATGCTGTTAGTAATGGAAAACATAATTTTCAAGTGGCATCAAATGAGATACGCTTAGTTTTGGCAATTCTTATCATTTCTGGATACGTTCCTCTTCCTAGAAGGAAAAAGTATTGGGAGTTAAAGTCTGATGTTCACAACGAAGCTGTATCAAAGGCAATGTCCAGAAATCGTTTTGATGAAATCATTCGATATT
This sequence comes from Prostheceraeus crozeri, assembly GCA_907163375.1. Classification (NCBI taxonomy): domain Eukaryota; kingdom Metazoa; phylum Platyhelminthes; order Polycladida; family Euryleptidae; genus Prostheceraeus; species Prostheceraeus crozeri. The sequence continues at coordinate 437,956 of CAJQUW010003743.1, forward strand.
TACATTTGGCAGACAATGACCATTTATCTTCGGACGACCGGTTTTCGAAAGTTCGTCCTCTACTTGACAAAATGAATGAGAGATGCTTGAAAATCCAGCCAAATGAACAAGAATTATCAATTGACGAGTCGATGACTCCATATTTTGGACGTCATGGCAACAAACAATGTATAAGGAATAAGCCCATTCGATTTGGTTTCAAAACATGGGTGTTGGCTACCAGTGGAGGCTATGTAATACAATTCAATCCGTATCAAGGCAGTAAATCAGCGTATGACAAAAATCTTGGATTAGGTTATAGCGTGGTCACCAATCTTCTTGATTCGCTTCCAAGCCACCTCCCCTTTTGTGTGACATTCGACAATTTTTTTACGTCATTACGTCTTGTTTCTGATTTAGCCGAAGAAGGATTCAGAGCAACAGGGACAATCAGAGGTAATCGGCTTCAAAAATGTTCGATTTCCTCTTCCAAAGAATTAAGTAAACAACCGAGAGGAGCATTTGATTACCGCTACGATCGACAAAATGAAATCATAACTGTAAGTTGGAATGATAACAGCGTTGTTACACTGATATCCAACATACACGGTGTCTTCCCTTTGAATAGCGCCAAAAGGTGGTCAATGAAAGAAAAGAAATTCATGCAGGTTGAGCAACCACGCATCGTACAAGCGTATAACAAAGCTATGGGAGGGGTCGATCGTATGGATCAAAGTGTCTCTTGCTATCGAATAAACATCAGGACAAAGAAATGGTGGTGGCCTTTCTTTGCGCTTTGCTTAGATATGGCATTGCAAAATGCCTGGCTATTACATAGAAAAAACAGTTCAGAAAAATTGGATCAACTGTCTTTCAGACGAGAGATTGTTGATGTCTACTTGCGACGGTATTCAGCTTCAAATGAAAATTCACCAGTAGCACGAAAGATTGCACGCTAGGATAATAAAGTTCCAGGTGAGATTAGACGTGATGGAAAAAGGCCTTTCATCATCTCAGAAAGTACACAAAGAAGATGCACCTATTGTGGGAAGAAAACTTACAGACGTTGCATGAAGTGCCAAGTGCCTCTCTACCTTGAATGTTTGCAAACCTTCCATCAATGACTTCTGATTTAAATGTTGTAAAAGTGAACAATCGATCACTGCATCAATCCTTGACTTGATGAAGAAGTGTAAATTTAATAAAAACGAAAAGAAAAAATCATATGTTATATATGTCTTATGCGGAATACCAGTACCCATTCGTACCCAGTGTCCCTATAAAGGGACGTTTACTAAATCGTATATAATTACTTATAACCTTGATTATTTTCATAAATAATGTCGAATTGGTGATTAATCAAAGTAGAAAAATGCAATTTTCAGAAAGAAAATAAAAAAATCAATTTTGGGTTAATATGGGTTAATACCTAATATCGATGTTTTATTGATATCAATATTGATACCGATATATTAATCGCATTTAATATCGATATTAATATCGATATTTTTATCGATATCAATATCGATATTTTAACCGATATTAATATCGATATTTTTCTAAAAAATATCGATAGTAAAAATTTCGCTATCGTTTCAACCCTAATAATCACATTGTTCAATAGAAATCTATGGAAGTCATGAAATGGATATTTACTTGACAAAAAAGCGTGTGGACAATGATTGTCTGCACGCCTTTTGGCATTCTCAGAACTATGACTTTTGCATTTCTATTGAACAATGACTCAGTGAGACTGTGTGAACGACAGGCTGAATGGCGCGTGGTGTTATAAATTTTGCTGTGGAAGAATCATTCTGACCGCGTAAAATGGCGTCTGGTAAGTTGTTGTTAATGATAGTTGGTTTATCAAACTTAAATCGTCAAATTTGGGCAACACCTAGTGAAAGGTCACTACATATTATACAGTTGATGTCTCATGAACACGGTTCTACATCTCAGTTAGCAAGAGTATAATTTTTTAGTGCCAACTCATTTATGTTCAACTACATATTCCACTAAACCTCATTTATGACAAGGTTCATTGTTCACGTACATCCCATTCATCTAGTGGTTGATCTAGTATAAAAAATTATGACACATTTAACTGGATCAGTAAGTTGGTCATATTTTTGGAATGTAATGAAACTAAAAGCAACCACCATAGATACAGACAGTGCGTTAATTTTCACCACGTGAACTATACACAAGCAACTAAATAAATTTCGCAAAAATGATCCGGTTCAACCCAGTTTACCACATGAATGTCATAAGAATAGCTTCTTCCAAGTTGCGACGTTGAATAATGAGCGTCCTTTATGAACAGATTCAGTAGGCCCATTTAAGAAAAATGAATGGCAGCTGACGAAAGGTGGTGCATTATGTGAGTTAGTGCTTTCATTTTAAGAAAATAAGCGGTTCTGCAGCCTAATTCAATCAGCTAATATAAAGTTGATTTTGTATTACCAACTCATGACCTGATTTGATGACGACTGATCAGACACTAAATGACTTATTATTCGCACGCAATATTGCGTGTGAATAACCAGATAACTGAGGCCCAGTTATTCCCCCGTGAAAGTGTGTACCAACAGCCGAAACTATGCAGTGAAATTATTTAGACGACACAATTCGTCGAAATACGAATTATTTTAAACGGTTAATTTTTTGTATGACATCATGATCACTGCAAAAATATTCTGCAAACCTTTTTTAGCAATAATCGCTAGAATTGAGCACCTGCTTCTTAGAAGTGGATATCTGTTGAACAAGTTACCCATGATTCATTCACAGTAGAGCTATCTTATTCATATAGTACAGCTTGCTCTAATCGAATTCACCGGAAATTTCAGAGTTATGTATTTTGCACATCATTATCTGCTGAATCTGTCTCTTTAGCAATTATACAGCTTTCAATTTTAAATAAAATCGGTATGTTTGAGAACATTTTTTTGGCATATCAGAAGGTACAAACTGAAGACCTTATATAATCTCTGTGAGTAGTCATATTCAAAAATTTCAAGCGGGCATTGATTACCTTGCTTCGTAGTTCGGGTGATGCTTTTGACATCAGGTAAAATAGAACGAATCAGACACTGATGGCGCGAAATATATTTATTTGCTCAATGATGGACGCTGTAACATGATGATTTATGTCAGTGATTATTAATGTAGGTCTATACATATGCATATGCACTTGTATCATAGGCCAGTGGGTATTAATGTAGGTCTACACATAGACAACGTAAATTTCCACAACACACCAAAAAAATTACAGACTTACATATCTAGTTGACTTCATCATAATTTATTGTACTATATCGACCGTCAAGTTAATCGTCCACCTATCATAGCGAATCTAACACTTAGGCCTACTTGTAATGTCGTTGTTCGCTATTGTTTTTTATATTTTTTTATCTAAGCTTATAGCCGAAGCTTAATAATCAAATTCTTATCAATTTAGAAAAGGTCTTCCTTCAGTCAAAAAATGTATATGAACTGCAAGTTTACAAAATAACCACCACATATCTTATTTTATGTACAGTATGCATTTATTTGTACTAGTATGCATATTTACTAGAAGAGACCTAACTTCTGCTTTAACGCTTTCAGAACTTACCGGGTTGTGTGATATCCAATAATCGTAAGTTTCTTACTTTGAGGGGGCCCACGACTACGTTATCTAGGGGGGGCATTCCGATTTGACTTTCCGGCTTATATTTTTGATAAGAGTGGCAGCCCTGTGGGTTATCTCTCCCAAATTCATCTAGAATCTGCAAGAATCGTCACCAAACTTCGAATACACGTACTTAAGCATATTTTCTACTTACATAAAAAATTTTGTGCAGATCGGACAAGTAGGCCCTACTTCTTGCATTAGAGACGATAACGTAAAGTGTAGCGATGTCAACAGCTTGATCTGACTTAGTATGTTCGACGCATCATTGCTACTCGTCTGTGCATTGTTCTCTCTACTTCTTCGTCTCATTTACTGCCATTTGAGGGATGTGTCGCTTCACGAGTTGTCGAGAAATGACTTTGTTGACCTCAAGAGCTTCCTGCTCAGACGTTGAGGTCATTGACAAGTCAGATAAAGCTGCCGGCATCGCTGCACTTCAAGTCATCGCTTCTAATTCAAAAAAGATATATCCGATTTGGTATGTGACTAGAGATATTCTCACCCACGTGTGTCTAAAGTTTTGTGACAATTGATTCATTTCTACGGCTTTTGGACAAATTTGAAAAAGGTGGGGAAAACCCATAAGTACTGTTTTTTATTTGTGTTCTGCATTTGTGACATGAGTCTCATTCGCCTGACGATGACTGGCTGTGCCGGTCGAAAGGTCTCGCCTAAATAGACATTTTTACCGCAATATCACGGTTTTCGGCTTCTATCAAATAGAAAATAATTAATCAAACCGATTATTTGGCGAAAAAATGGAAGAATTTATTTCTAATCCTGGCACTCGTTGAATGAAGAATGCAAGTGTCAATTTCAGGTCAGATGGGAGTGAGACCGCAACTAGTCAACCAACTGAAGTAAAGTGATTCTAGTTAGCAACAACAGTATGTTTAGGAGAAAATTATACACTGTTGAACGTAGAATTGGAAACTTATTACGCCGCCGCACTAGTTAAGTGTCAATGCCGATGTCAGACGCACATGTGCGTTGGAATTAGCTGATATTTGTTCGCAACGTCCAGATATAAATTCGAATGCACAGCACTCGAATTTTGATTAACATAAGTGATCAAACCAAAGGCGAAGCGTTGGTTTATTTTATACAGCTTTACAATATAAATTTCGTTGGAAGACCTTTTGTGAATTGATACAACCTATAATATTCTAACCGATAAAATCAAATCTACGTTTGCTTAATTCAGTGTCCGATGTCCCAAATGTTTTAACTTGCTTCTGAATGTTTCGTGTTGCTTTCCATTTTTCTGTTGTGAATATAGTTTTATTTTTCAGCGATTTGCCGGAGGCCGAGGAACTGTTGTGTTAATTGCTCAATATATTCAAATGCAATTAATACAAAGTATCTGCAGCTTAAGGCAGGAGCATCATTCATCATCTGAATGTTTCGTGTTGCTTTCCATTTTTCTGTTGTCAATATGGTTTTATTTTTCAGCATATTTGCCGGAAGCCGAGGAACTATTGTGTTAATTGCTCAATATATTCAAGTGCAATTAATACATGGCATCTGCAGCTTAGGGCATGATCATCATTCATCATTTTTCCTTATCAAATAATTTGCTCTTCTGTTATCAATTGAGATATCAAATAAAACTGCTTATAAGAGCTGGCGAAAAAGTAATATCATAGATGTCGCCACAAATCATGCTTTGATTGCATGCTTCACTTATATACACTGTAAATCGCTGGATACGAAAATTACATACAAACACATATCAAATTTACATACAATTTGAAACCAACATTTGATACGAGATTCTGGTATATATAAACAAATTTGGTATGTTTTTCATACGAATGGCCATTTACTTTCGTATGTGATTGGTATGTAAACGATACGAACTATGCTAACTGTGATTGGCTGTTTTACGTTGAAATACGAATTCTTGGTATGTTTTATATACGAGACCCGATGCAAATTGGTATGTGTTTCGTATATCTTTCGTATGGATAGCTTTATTTTATATGGCAAAAAATATGTTATACTACATACTACTTACAAATAACTTTTTTCCAGTAATACCAGCCGTGAATATTTCTTTGTGAAAGTGTGGTATCTAACTAGCTTAGATTTGTTGTGGAATTAAAGCCGCATGTCATCTTTGCAACTTGTCTTATAGCATTCACAAGACTCATAATTAGCTCATTTCCTTGAACTAAATTGATAAACATCATTTCAATAAAACGATAACTTTTCAGCAACCATGTTGACTTATATGTTTCAAACATAACTATTTTTGCGTTCATGAATTATAATGTGTCTTTTTTTTGGATTGATAATATGCCTAGTTCCAAAATTACATAATGCATAATTGTTGATGGTCAAATACTTATTGATTATTTATGAAATGCCTCGGACTTACATGTATTAAAATCGAATTCAGTATTGTTAGTTTGACTATAAAATGTCATTATCTCACTACTTACAAAGCAGTAGTAGCATTTGTGTGATCTTTATTGACAAGAGGCCTTAAAACTACAACTAACAACTGCAATTTTAGCTGTAATTTTCAATGTGCAAAAGTAGTCCGTTTGTTCAAATAGAAAAGAGCCTAGTGTTGGAATTATTTAATCATTGTTTAAACTTACAGATATCCAAATAAGACCATTTTCCTTATACTCATCGTGGTGAACTTTCTGACCACGTTCTTTCTTACCATAACTTTCTTACTATAACTGAATCCTATTAAAATGGAATATTTTCTTCATTACTCTTTTACTGGCGTCAGTGATGAGGTCATTTTTATAGTATAATGATATTTTGTATGTAAACTATTTTATCTCATTAACAGCCTCTCAGATCAGCAAATTTTACTCCTTAAACAAAAATTTTCATTAAGAGCTACTTTCTAACCTAAGCAGAGTTGAAATATATCAGAAGAAATGTTAATGTCGTAAAACGGATAGGATTACATAAGTTATAAGTAAAAGTCTCAATATTGAGTAGGTTTGTATGGACCTTAGATCAATACGGAGAAGGATGCAGCAGATTTATCTGGTGCTTGTTAGAGAAGCCTGCACGTCCTCGGGTCGCGTGTCGCGTTGTTGGTAGACGTTAAGGGCCGTATGCACCAACAGTTAACCGCGCGGTTAACTTTTAATCTAACCAACGGTGGTATGCACCAATAAATAACTATGGTTAACTCTGACTTCATCCTTCAGGTTAATGTTTCGTATGCACCAACTTATCCATCAGGATAACCGCGCAGTTAACTGCAAACTTAACCAACGAAATATAAACACGCTGAGGGGGTGGGTTAAAGCTGTGGCTAAGACGAACATTGTTTGTATCGACCAATCACTGAAGTAGAATATGATAATTGTCTGACGTTGACATGAAAGGAACGAAAAATCCTTAGAACTTCAGTCAGACAGCAGTGTTTCGATCATTCACCGATAAAGCTATAGACTCACCATTATATGCATGCAAATGAAAATAGATCCATTTGAGCATTATGATTATCTTAACCAGCTTTCACAAATTGGAACGCGCTCAAAGAGAACAATTGCAAAACTCGTCCCGATAGAATATTGGATTCGTTTGGCGAAGAGGAATTTAGACAACGATTTCGTTTTACTAAAGCGACTTTTTGTTATCTGGTTCAACTATTTCAATACAGCTTGCAGAATAGTTCGTGTGTCTTATTGCTCTTGCTGCTCGTCGGTTTATTCAACGGCACTACTGCAGTTTAGTGCACCCTCTTTTACCCCTACTGCAGTTTAGTGCACCCTAAAATGCATGTGAGAACAACATGATTTAATCAACAGAATGAATGCCGTTCGTTCTTCCCTATAGTTATAAATGAGTGTCTTTGTGTCTTCGTCTTCGCACATTACACCGAGCGCGCGCTTCGGTGTAATGTGCGTAGTCATCGCTTGCGGGAGAATGCGCCGTTGTTTTAGGGTGCACTAAACTGCACTAGGCGCGTTTCCGTCTCTTTCATAGAGGGTGCACTTTCAGTAGTGCCTTATTCAACTCCCATCTGTACAAGAGCGCCAAGAAATTGCCGCCGATTTTTTCCAAAAACACAGATTTCCTGCATGGAGTTGTCGGAGTTGTGGATGACACTCATGTGAAAATAGACAACATCTGTATCGGAGCTTTATCGCAGCAGAAAAGACTATTTTTCGATCAATGTACTGCCTCAGCCGGAGTGAAGTTCCTCGCCCGTTGTCGAGTCGTGCTGTCCTATTGTCTTTCTGAGGGAGACTTCACTTTTTATCCTCTGAGCTGACGTAGAATGATAGCGTAATTACTATAAATAGAACTATTATACACTAAAACGTCACACTTCATGATGGATAAATTAACCATCGATGGTTTACTATCCATACAGGATTAAACTTGGTGCATATCGCCTGCGTTTTAAATCTAGCCATCTGGTTAACAAACCACAGGTTTGAATCTGTGGCTAAGCTATTGTTGGTGCATACGGCCCTAAGAGGTAAGTGCGCCATGTCTATTTACATTTGCCAGTTCTGAGGTTAGAGGAACTAATTATAGTTCGGAGAGTCACTGCAGCTGTCAGATTCAAGGTCGTCGCACCATTCCAGTGCTGTCAACTTAGGTCGGTGAGCCTGATTTAAAGTGCTCGTTGACCGTATTCGAGAATTCACTTTCGTTCATATCCACTGTTCAGTCGTAGCCTACATAATTCACACGTTGCATGGGGCAATTCGTGTGAAACGAGAATTGTATTATCATTGTCTAAAGATTCTGAAATAGCATTAGAAATGTGCGTCCGAATCTTAAAAAAATATAATTTCCAAGCAGCTTCAAATACATAAAACTGATTAGATTGAAATAAAATCAATATAAAATTATAAAATAATAAATATTTGAAATTGATTTGCAACGTGATACGATGAATAATATTTCATGTATGCATTAAGTATCATGATCTTACTATCGCATGGTAACGATGAAACGGGCAATTAGTTACTTAATAATTAACGATTGAAAATGTACATGTGACTGAAAAGAACGCCTAAAATATATTTCTGATCAATTTCTTACGTGAAATCATTAAAAATACACACACACACACACACATATATATATATATATATATATATTTAGTCTCGTGATATCATTCAGATATCATCAATGCCGGTACTTCACAGCATAATGATTAATTGAAAACAAGGATTTCCAAATCCATTACTCATAGAAATAGCATTATGCTGAAGCCTCCAAAGGCTGAATGCGTTGTGATTGATGAACTGATTCCCATCAGATATTGTATAGGCCTACGTAAGAATGGAGGAATTACAAAAAAGCGGAAAGCGGAACATGAATGATCAGTTCTCGGATCACTCAATCAACCTCACATATATCTTATTAGGAAGCGGAGTAGTGATTATAGGTGTCCTTTGAAAGTCGTCACACATTCTTGAAAATCGTTTAAATTGTTTTTAGAAATATCAACTCATCATTAGTCATGCTAACTTGGGAAACGTGGGAAAATCATGTGTTTCAGAAATTTGGTAAAAAAATCAGGGATCTTGATCTCGATCCCTAGTTTCCCATTATTGATATCATGACCTGGTAAATTTTAATTGCTACTATTAAAAAACTAACAAGTACCGATACGAGTGTTCCTCGATGTCACTGTATGAAAATTCTGTGAAGACTTGCACGATATACCCCCTCATGTACGGCTACAGGAGCCAACAGTACCAGTACAATACCGCTGTCTTGCATATTGACACCTCACACTCCATGAGAATCCTATCTCTGGTGTAGATATTCAAATTCTATTTTATTTTGTCATTAAAATCAACCTATGATATTGGTAGCGTGTAATTTCATTACACAATAGCTTTGGTCAAGTAAGTTTATTGACGAATAGACAATTGTCGCACATAGGCCATACTACTTCTACTACGGGACATTGCATGTAAAATAACCATAAGTAAAAGAATTGTTACGATGACGCAAATATGCGCCGAATATGTGCTGGAAAGAATGTCTAGTGATGCATTTACTTTACGCAATCGTAAAGATGTGTGAGTATGAAATCGAGTGAGTGATTTTCTTGAGGCTCAGTATAATCATTACCTTTATCATTACGGTCAATCATTACCTTGAGAATGTGATACGACGTATCGCGAAAGTACTCGGCTTGAATAAAAAGATAGTTGAAGATCAAAGCTTTTGGGTTCCAACTCACTCTCAACATTATGCCTAACCCATCGTCACTATTTCAAAAGATCTCATAGTGTCATGGACAAGCTTATGAACATTTTTCTCAATGACACTCATACCGACTGATGCTAGACGCTTGAGATTGGCCTGCGATGCAGGCAGAAAGGTCTCACGCGAGAAAATAAACATCTGTCAATAAATGATGGAGTTGAGTTTCCTTTTAATTCAATTTCTGTCTGTTTCAAAGAATGAATATTTAAGGTAAAAGCGATTATCATGTTGCGAATTCACAATACATGTATTCGTTATAGTTGGCTAGCATATGAACTTAATAGAGAGTAAAAAACCAAGTTTCAAACGGATACAAAAGAGAAAAGATATTATATTATACGACGTTTCGCCTTGCAGGCTTGGTCACGTATGAATGTACGGAAAGACACATGAGAGATGAAGTAATACACAATGATATAAGTTCACTTCGTCTTGTCAGATTAATCATCTGCCTTTTGAACTGCTCATTTACGAAAGGGACTCTCAGGTAAATGATGTTATCATCGTTGTGCCTTCTGCATGTTCTAGAGACTCTGTCATCATTTTTATTCCTTTTGAAATATCTCACACAATTATTTAAGAAATTACCATCATATCCATTTCGCAGAAATCTATTCACCACCATATCAATAGAATATCTCAAAAATATTTCATTTGTCGATCGACTAGTCGCCCTGTATCAAGAAATCCCCCCAAGAAATCCTACTCAGCAGTACAAGCTCACTTCGATGAAGAACATTGTGGTCTACAACCGGCATTTAACATTAATTGGGAGATTTTACATACTGGCCTAAGCCATTTCAATAGAAGAAAGACACTTGAAGTACATCTCCAAAGAAGAAAGAACCTTATACTTTGATGAATGGTTGTACTGGTCGCAGTATTGTTTATGAAAGTTAAGGTCTATGTGTATGTAATTTCTTCTTTAGGTCCTATTTTCAGTTTTCGCATGCTGTTTGTATTTTAGGTAGTAGTATTTTAATTATTCCATATCTTACTGAGGTATAGAACACTTGTTTTTACTGTAAATACGTGTCAACTTATATCATTGTGTATTACTTCATCTCTCATGTGTCTTTCCGTACATTCATACGTGACCAAGCCTGCAAGGCGAAACGTCGTATAATATAATATCTTTTCTCTTTTGTATCCGTTTGAGACTTGGTTTTTTACTCTCTATCGATATAATACCGGATACGTGAAGTCGCTTCTCCGTATTTTCATTAGCATATGAACTATCCGGTACTTGATATCAAACTGTCCGGTTACCGAATAACTGAAACATTATCCGGTGCAACCTTATTTCTCACGATCAATTTCACATACTATCGCATTCTGATGACATTCTTGAATTGTCTTTTAATCTGAACAGTCATGTTTATTTGTTTGGCGAAGACAACGTGTAAAGAAACATAGGTTAGCTGATAACGAACGATGCCTAATCGATGACGATTAATTGTACGTTGTAGGGACTCTGATGAATTTGCCGTATTCCAAAATGATCTTACATGTGTATGCTACAAGCTTGCAACTATATGAGGAACAGGTGAACTGAATACTCATGATATTAAGCTTAGTCTGCAAGGCTTTTGAATCACTATACGACCGATACGCTCATCAAATGACCTATGTGAAAGTAGACAGAACTACTCGACGTACTCGTACATCCTTAAGTCACTATAACAATGTCTTATTGCTATCTCTTAATCATTATCCCACATGACCGAGAAGTTTCAGGTTTTTGTAATATATGGGACCTAGAGCCTTGTCAAGTATTTTGCTTTACTTCAAGTTACGATGTTTTTTTCTTAAATATTGCTAATGATTAGACATCAGATCTTAACTTACATCGAGACTCTTCTAAACTTTGTTTTCCATTTTATTGAATATCATACTCAAATTTTCTGTCATACACTAATGAGCATATGTTTTTAAAGAATCTTGTCTAACAAGAATACTTGAGAGCATTTAAAGTAAGTTCTCGATTGCTTGGTGAGTGTTTGTGTTTGTTGTATTTGTATATGCGTGCGTGTTCTTTTCATTATATATGTTGGTGAAGGATTGGTCATGGCATTCTGCTGACTGCTTTATAGGCTATTTTTTTCATATTATTTTTAGTTGGAAGTATATACAATGCATAGGTATAATGCAAACATTTGAACGCACATCAGGGTGGCGCGCTCCTCAGTACTCCTAAAATCCGACTTGACCTTTTCAAAATTCATCAATTCTGTTTTCTTGCATTGCTTAAAACCCCGAAACAGTTTCATTATTAAGATTTGTCACTCAAAGTTCGAAACTAGTAAATTAATTTTTTAAGAATCGTCTCCTTCCTCCTAAGGCAAGCATTTTTTTCTTCATACCGTACCATTCATTAAATGCATTCAGAAAAACTTCCAAATTTACGCGGAAGTCCTTAGCAACAGTAGGATGCGCAATTGCTATATGAATATTACAATTTTAAAACACCAGAATTACTGCTAAGGCAACAAATCAGCCAATAAAAGAATTTAATGCTCTTACGCCTATTGATAAACATATGTTTCAATGAAGTAATATTTAATGCGAGCCGAGAATGACATGCCGATTGATGTGTTCTCGAAAACGAGTGGAAAGATACTACCGGGTTAATTTATCATCAATTACACTAATTCATTACACTGCACAAGATTTTTAGGTAAGTGAATACTTCTTAGGCGTTTCTTATATATCAGAGGGGTTTTATATGGAGAGTTCTCGCAGGACGCAAAAGATAGGTCATTTAAGATAGGTCATGAAGTCTTGCTACTTAAACCCAGTGCCGCATATTTTAGTGTCGATGGCCTGCGAAATTTTTCTTTTATTTGTGATTTTAGAAACTGATCATGATTTTAGATTATCCATGCGCTGGTTCAGTCAGATTGCACGGATCTTGTTTCATCTTTCTATTATCAACAATTCGGCAAACTTTGAAAGTTGTGAGAAAACTTGCTCTTAAAAGGAAACTTAATACAAGTATATAATGTAAGCCTATAACCTGAAGTGCAAAAGCTTCCACCAGTCTAGATTCTGATGTTAAATATTGCTGACACATCTTTGTAGCGACTAACAACGACATACCATATATCAAAAGATAGATAATTTGTAGGCCAGGCCATGAAGATGAATAATACCAAATTTGGCATCATCTATCAGATAAACTTTTAGATTTCTAGATGATACAGTAGAAGTTTGACATTTACCTACAACTGTTGATAATTCACAGCATTTTTAGATGAGTATATGATGTTATTAATTTATTGCTGTTGTGTATTCGAAATTACACCGTTGTAAGATTTTTTCATTGAATGGAAAGATTATAAATTAATTGGAAGCATTTTTGCACATTTCAGGACGCAGTGGATTAATATAGTGCGTGAAAGCAATCCTATCTTATAACGCTGCATCATTGATTGGAAATCTGTGACTTTTTTCCATGCTGTAAGTTAGTCACACCGGTGTTATACGCTTTCCCCCATCTTTCTCGGCCGGAAAATCTAATGTTGCTTACGAGTTCCCCCCAGAAAATTAAACTACGCTCGTAGTGTTTTATTTTCCCCCAACTACTGAGACGCATTTCTGAGAACATCTTTACTAAAACCAAAACGCAAACTGAAGATGCAACTACCGAGATATCGAGGTAGATGGCTTCTAGGAGACTTTATTTCCTGTGCACTTACATCTCTACCAAGACTTAAACCGTAGAAGCACTATCCTGTCTATAGCTGTCTTTGAGATGCCTCTCTTCTTCCGAAGGGTGAAATTTAGAAACACTTCTTTTGATACTCATTTTCCGGTCGGAAAAATAGATAAGGGGAAAAGAGAAAAGTATAACACCGGTTTATTCTTCAATAATTGACGAGCTATGGCTTCGAATAGACCGAGGCGCAGTCGAGGCTATTAGATATGTATATTATCTGATCATGAAAACGCACTATCTAAAATATGTCAAACTCGAACCGATTCTCCTCCAAACTTGTAGTCACATCATACATAAATGCACCATACACCTATCGATGGCTCATGTTCACAGCTTTTTAATGAGCTACTATTCACTTGTTTCCGTAACTGTATAGACTGGACGAAGGTCAAAATGTAATATTCATCACTTTTTAGAAATCGCAAGTTTTTAACCAGAAAACATTTCACTTAATCATGCATGAGGAGAAAGCGCTTCTTCTGAACATTCAATTATTGATATAGGCTATTGCTCAACAAAATCGATAACCATGAAGTAATGTTGTTGCGAAATCACTGCATGATTTCATGTTTCTGATTGTATAAAAATTTGTTTACAATGGATTTTTGGCGCTAACGAGCCCATAGTGAAGGAAAGTTAGGCTATAGCATCGAACTGGTTTTGCACATAATTCCCTATCTCTCCGATTATGGGAACCTTTATTTCTAGGAGTGGTCCACTTATAGGTTAACTGCTTTGTCCATTTCTTGTCACGTTGTATATGATTAAGAAGCTTTCGTGATGCTAGTCAACCTATGACCAACCACTATTTGTTAACGTAAGAGTTTGATCTAGGCGTAAACAATGACAAACGATTCAAACATGGCATATTGCGTATCATTGGAAAGCTTGTTTAATTTTGATTAACGTAAGGCAAACATGGCTTTAGAAAATTACCTTATCCGTTGTATGCATGTTTGAGAGCACTTTCCATCCCAAATTGCTCTCAGACCGCATCTAGATCTAGAAATACATGTGCATTATTACGGACGGTTCTAACATTGACAATATAGCATATCAATTGAATGCTTTTTTGATGTGCAGAGCAAACGTCTATTATAGTTATTGAAAGCGTGATAATGACCTTGTTAGCGGCAAAATCCAATGTAAACAACTTTTTATACGATCAGAAACATAAAATTATGCAGTGACCTCGCAACATCACTACTTCTCTATTATGGATTATCGATTTTGATTAGCGGTACATCAAAAGAAAGCTCTGAAAAGTCCTTTCTCCTCATGCACGATTTATGGACATGTTTACGTGTATTCCTATTGATAACTTACGATTTCTACTACGAGGTCAATCATTACCGTTGTATCAAGCGACCTTTTTGTTAGAGGATATTCATACATTTCCTCTAGCTTAACCACCGCTGGTTCGAACCTGCCCACGACTCGACTGATGAGACCCAAAAGATCGAAACATGTCTCGTGGTGGTTACATCTGTTGACATTTGATAATATACGGAGATGTAGGCCTTACAGGATGAAAATTTTAGCCGCCTATTCTATACGAACATGCACCAATGTGTCTACAGCAGAAGCTTATAATACCAAAAGCAAGGAGGATAAAATGGGGACGAAATTGAGTTATATTCGTCTGAACAGAGACCATTGTGTAATGTCGATAAAACAGAAAGACAAGAAATTGCTTAGCGAAGCCTGATTGAAAGTGAGATTGACATTATCAATCAGTCGATCTGGCTTCCACTGATAACGGAGCTGCGAGGTCCGGCAGACCAAATGTGCTAGCAAAGCTCCGCCGTTAGAGGCCGGACGTGGACCTTGTAGGGATCTATTTTCATTTACCGGTCGACTCGAGTTTTACTGTCGGAATATAAATGTTTGCGCGATGATTAATGAAATGTCCGTCTTACTTCAATTTCAATGGTTAACGTATTGATTATCTTCAGTCTGACCCTATAATTGTTCTTGTAATCAGGGTTGTTTGGTAGTACGATGGATTTTAATTTTGGAATAGAAGTTTCTGACAATCAGATTCGCAGTCAGACTTCCGCTGCATGTACAACGGATGTTGTGTAGAGAATACAGGCTATTACTCTATACTATGGATGTACCGATTAATCGGCCGATTAGTGGCCTTTAGAAGATTATTGTGAATTTTAGTGAAAATTTAGTAATTGTTAGAAAAAAGGATTTCAATTTTTTAGATTTACCACCAATTTTTTAGACTCTACATAAACATTACGCTACTAAGTCTGTACTTGAAATCATTTAAACATTAAATGCTTCGCTAACAGCAATAATTCTGTATGTACCTAAAAATAGCAATTACGATACTCGTTCCCTTAGCTCAGCGATGAGTGACCTCATCTGAACAGAAAAGTCACCTGAAACCTTGCAACAACAAGTGGGTTCCTGTCACTCATGTTATCATTGGCTAGAAAATTGATCGGTGTTATTCTGTTATTTCAATAATGACATGAATTTTTTTGAAATGCATTAACAATCGCATTACACAATAAGCAAGCGTGTATCTTAGTATCCACTAATCTCTTACGAGCATGTACTTTCAGTAGCCTATGAGAATACTTTTAAAAAAATGATTGATCAACATGCAAAACCAAGCGATTTAACGTATGGTTAGAGTCTATACCAGCATCACAATGCCTTTGAATGGAAAATTTAGAACTTGTGTTGCCTATTATTTGATTAGCTATACTACAGAAATGTTCATAAAAAACGGACCACATAATTAGTGTCTCAATTCAATAGATTGTCATGCCCTACAAACTTGCCGCACATACACGCGCCATATATCATTCGAAAGCTCACATTCTCAGCTTTCAAATAAGCTATCATGAACTTGTATCCGTAATTGTGTGTTCTGGACAGAGGTTAAAACGTAAATATCGCTCAATTTACAAATCGTAATTTTTCAATTAGAAGGTGTGTGAGTTTGATAATGAATCAGACACGAGGAGAGAGAGCATTTTTTGAGCTTTCTTTTTATGTATAGCTCATCGAAATCGATGGACTGGAAGAGAAATAGTGATATCATGAAAATATCACAAAATCGTAGTGGTTCAGATGAAAAGTGATTAAAAATGTCATATTCTCAATTTGTCATCAAAGCTTTCGTGTTCGGTCTCTTAAGAAAGCATAGAATATAAGTAGTAAGAATATGTAAGTGTTATTCAGATCAATTGAATAGTTCTTTTTCAAACTTCATTCAACACTTTTCCCATTACCGCTAAAACCACACAGTCACCGTTGCAAGGTCAACACAGAGGATATCGAATTCGACAATCGAGTCTGCATTCTGCAGACTGATCAGCACAGTAACAAAAAACCAAGTGACGATGGCGTGTCTTTGTTTGGCGGCTGCACTGTACAGAAACCAGATGTCTTCGTTTGATCGTCTGACTTGAGAAGAACTTAGCAGTCATGAGAATATGACATTTTCAGTCACTTTTCATCTTAACCACTAATCCACTATGATTCTGTGATAATTTCATGATATCACTATTTCTCTTCCAGTCCATCGATTTCGATGAGCTATACATCAAAAGAAAGCGCAGAAAATGCTCTCTCTCCTCGTGTCTGATTCATTATCAAACTCACACACCTTCTAATTGAAAAATTACGATTTGTAAATTGAGCGATATTTACGTTTTAACCTCTGTCCAGAACACACAATTACGCATACAAGTTCATGATAGCTTATTTGAAAGCTGAGAATGTGAGCTTTCGAATGATATATGGCGCGTGTATGTGCGGCAAGTTTGTAGGGCATGACAATCTATTGAATTGAGACACTAATTATGTGGTCCGTTTTTTATGAACATCTCTGTATCATTAACTTTCATTAATTAACGTATGTATTTTTAACTAGAACAGTTCATTTGGTTCATTGAAAACGTCGATTTCAAATGAATTTAAATGAACTAATCGGTACACCCCTATTCTATACATTTTCGAACTAAGTGGGAAAAACAACTTGAACGAAAAGTGAAAATATTTCAAACAGCAGGCTTTTTCGGTTTTTCTGAAAGTTGTGAAATTCTACTTGTTAACCTAATCCATGTCCTATGCGTATCCAGTGTAGTCATAATTTCGATGTTTCAGTTCCTTTTGTTGTCTTGAGGATCGGTGACTACTTTATATTTTTAATTACCAAATTGCATGCGCTAATGGCCTAATTTGTCCCAATTTTTATTTCTAAAAAGGGGGTCCTGGTCTATAAGGTCTTCGTATATGTGGTCCTAAACAACTCGGTTTTTGTGTATCTGTCCAAGGGATGTCTCCCTATCAATTTTACATAAGTCTTTGCATAATCTAATTTCTAAAACGATGTTTATGTTAAAATTGTAGCCGGAAAATCAATAGTCTTTTACATTTCGTAGAAGTAGGTCTACTTTCAAACTGTAAGAGGCAATTAATTTTCCGTCTAATATTTCAGCTGTAACATAGGTTCCAGATGTCGCTCAGAGCGGTTCTATTACTTAACCTTAAACCGACCGCACTTACTAAAACACAAAAATGATGTAAACAAATGCCATCAAGCAGGTCTTCTTGATTGGCAGAAACGGTAAATGCAAGAATTTTCGCTTCTCGACTGACCATTGGTCACCCTCTGAGTTTGTTCACTATAATACACGGTGGTCGAAGTGGTAGATTGTGTATTATAATGAACAAACTTAGATCAGCAACCAGATGATCTGTTTCATATTCGACAGAGTTGTTAGTTCGAGATGTGCACTATAATTGATAAATAGAAAACATCTCTGAGCATAATGGTCACCTTTATGAGCTGTAGGAGTTAGTGCATTATAATACACAAACCGTGTAGTAGGCCTGTGGAATAAGTAAGATGTCTGTACCTGGCTTCATCATTGCATGCTGCAGTGTTCGACGATCATTTGCTATAGATGAATGATTTTTTGATTTGATTTCCACATCACTACCATACAATTAATTGTCCACATTTTTCTTATAAATTACAAGTTAGCTACAAAATAGATGTCAGTTGGCCTTAACTAGCTTTTTAGGCTTCATGATATTCCAGTGGGGTACGAACTGTTGAAGAACGTTCGCGCTCGTAGCTGCAGGGTATGGAAGGCACTTCTTCAGATTGCTGCGTTCGTCTACGCCATCTGCACGACTGCACCTCGGACATCTCTTCTTCGTTCTCATCCTCACTGCTGCCGCTGAATGTTACATCGGAGTAGTCAGAATCACTTTCCTCGACTTCTTCTACTTTTTCTATTTCGTGGAAGCTAAGTGATCGTCGATCTCGAAGTCTTTGTTGCAACGGGGGCTCGCTCTCTTCATCACTAGCATTTTCTTTCTCATTCGCAGCATCAGCAGTCTCATCTAAAACACGATCCAGTTCAGCATCTCCCCCTCGGTCAGCGACAGCAACTTCCTCGACGACATCTTTTTGGTCAATCGACGCAGCCGAATGATTTGGGGCATCCGTAATCACACAAGTCCATGATGTGTCGTATTTCCAAACCGCAGTAGTTCCAATGTCAGCCAAAGGAATAATGTCACTAATAATCACAGTATTGACTGAGCCGTCGTCCCACGTTGCGAGAATGTCATCACAAGATAGGTCACTGATTACTCCAGTCCAACTGCTGTCATATGCCCAAGCACATCGCTCGCCAACTTTACGACAAGGTTGTAGATCGCAGATTAGAACGACATTGTATTCTCCAGAGCGCTCCCACCGAACAAAGACATCCATGGCTGTCGAAAAAGTCCGATGCAATTCACACTAGCACTATATACGAGTAGTCAGCTTTAATTCAATCGATAGATCAGCTTCGGCTGGACGAGGCACAGAATTAGACAGGTGTTCTCTTCTTCCCGTTTAACTAGAAGGGAAGCATTGGAACATGTAACGTAAATGAAATGCCACAATCTGCTGACTAAATACCATAGCAATCGAACAATGAGCAACCAGTTCAACATTAAACACGCCATATTGTGCAAAGTTTCAGTGACTGTTATCAACCGGATCACACAGCAAAGAGACACAGACGATGTCAAGTTCTACAGAGAAGTTTGTGAACGTTTGTGTTTTCATGCGCCTGCTAACTTTTTTTAAAATGATCGGAGGGCCCAACATTATCGAGAAAACCTTTGCGCAATGATCTGAAATCTTCGAATCTGAAGGAGTCGTGGCAATCGGAGCATTTTGAAGGAATTCAGAGCAATCGGCATGCGACGCACGACTATTTTTCCTATCTCTGCAAGGTATTAAAAATTTCTTTTTGCCCACTTATTAAGTTCCTGCATGTGACATCTGTTTGAATCAGTTTGCACTTCTAGCAAAGTGATACGATTAAACAATCTAATTCTGTGGGATGAGGTGAGTGGTGACGATGAATACAAAAAGATATATTCCCCATCAAGTTTCTGCGTGCATTCTCGGCCTGCTGCGGTCTGAACTCTTGTGTTTTGTTTTGAAATACAGCTAATTCTATTCTCTGACAATGTCAGACTGCATGCAGAGCAGTTGATTTCTATGCGACAAAGTGCATGATTGTAATCCAATGGGCTACCGCTGTACAATTTGGATATCTAATGATCCTTGAATGCCATAGACAGCTATTCATGTTGGCGCTATTGGAGTCCACCGATATTGCTGACATTCGATGAAAGCAATACTACAACATAGTAAAAACAGCATGCATGATTGTAGATTCAATATGATTTCAATTTGTTCTCAATACAGTTCCGACAGATAGACGTAACTATAGGCAAAATCATTTATCAATCATACATGCACATGTGTACGTCTGTGGGCCCTAGTCAGCGAACCATCGCTGTCATTAACTATAAAGCGCATGAAATATCATGAATTGACATTTTCCTACACTATCTCAGATCAATTTCAATACTTATCCTTGATTTAAACACTATTTCTGGTTTGTTCATTATAATACACTAACTTCCAAATAGACCACTGTGTATTATAATGAACAAATCTATTTTCGATTGTATCCATGCATCAGATTCCATCCATTCTTTGTGGTCATAACAGACATATCAATGGCATATTTCTACACGTCGTGTAATTTTTTCATTGAAAAATAGCTAAATTTTGACCTATACAATGCCTAAATAGAATGTCAGATATTTGCACTTATGACACGATTCAGCTACCTAAAGTAATTTGTCCTACAATGAAAGCCAATGATCGCAATTATCTATTTTTCATGATGGGTTACGAGCGCAATATATCTGAAAGGTCAGGTTCTTCATGTTATTAAGTTCGTATCACATAAATGGGAGTGGTGAGTGCTCTTCAGACAGTTTGTTCATTATAATGCACACCAGACGTTTTAAGGTTAAAATTGACTACCAAGCTTCCTATGGGTCACCTTTATCAAGACCATTTTGACTTCGACACCCTATACAATCTCTATTTCAAAAAATATCGAGAACCATGCAGAATACTGGAGTCAGAGTAAAGCTGCTTACATATATTAAAATGTAAGAGGTAGAATTAGACACATGTCAGAAGTCCTTCGCATGCTTTGTATTTACATCTGTTTATGTTCTTTTTTTCAGGAATGTTGCGGAAGGTTTTTAAATTGGATCCGACGCAGTTCTCCCATGTGTGGGAGAAAGTTCGGGAGTCACTGAACACAAAAGGCAGGGAGTTAAAGAAGAAAATGAAGAAGAACAGTGACCATGAACCAGATGAACGATGAACAATGACTATGAACGATTGTTGATAAATATATAAAATTTCAATAAATAAGATACGTGATGTAATGGAATGAGTATTCTTTTTAGTGGGTTTTTAATGGGTTTCCAGCTCGGATGTCCACGTGTGAGTTTAGCGTGAAAACGCATGTTACGTGTACACCTGTTAATTCAGCGTGATATTGCGTTCAACGTATACACGCGCGGAAACATTTATGTGTTCACGTGTTAGCACGCCGTGATCACGCGGTTACACGTCAATTATTGACGTGTGCACGTCACGTGTTTCTCGCGTGATTTATCCGTGTTGTCCGTCCCGTGTGGTAATACTTCATAAATAATCAGCTGGTATCTACAATGTAAACCTACTAGTATAAGCTACATGTATATCGATATTGCCGGACAGGCAAAGTGCAAGACTGAGCAATTAATACTTTTGTTGCAATTATTCGATATGAATACATAGGCCTACTCGACATTAGAGATGCACATATTTATGCTTCTCGGTTCAGATGCTACATTTCTTGCTACGCATTCTATCTAGTTAATGCAATCAATTCAGTCAAATGACATGTAATCTCTAGCAACATGCTGTGTCGCAATTGAAAATGACAGTTGACCGCACCTAGCCGTGAACCAGCGGCTCATCGGCTCGAATAACTGGAAGCAAGCCGGAGGAAGATAATCTCAAGCCAATAATAAAAACAATGTCATCCATACATAGCAGACTTACAGTTATGGCCAATGATTTCCGACCACTAGTGATACGGCCATTGATTTCCGACCACTATTATTTTCATTCTGACAACCTTATTTTATTTCTACAAACATACGTTATATTAGTTATAATTGGTTGATTTACCTATCAGGCACCAGCCAACCACCATTGAGTATGTATAAATCGGTGGAATTCTCAGAATTACACGAATTCCAATAATTGTTTGCCAAAGTTAATTTGTGCGTCTCATTGTAATTATGCCTACAAGTCCTGCTACTCGCGCTAATATCAAACTTTTATTTGATGATGGATGGAGTGAACGTCAGATCGCAGTAAGATTAAATTTGTCAAAGACAACAGTCCATGATATTATCCAAGTTATCAAGCAGACTGGATCCACAGTTCCCAGAAAACAACCAGGCAAAACAAGAATCACCAGCCGTCAAACTGATAACATGATTCGCCGTGCTGCTGTGAGGAATCCATCTATATCCAGTTCTGAAATCAGAGCGCAATTACCTGAAAATGTGGTAGTCAGCACTCGAACCATCAGACGGCGCCTCCTTATCGATGCAGGTCTTCGCTCTTACCGTCCAGCTGTAAAACCTCGACTATCTCGAAAGAATATCAAAGATCGCCTTATCTTCTGCAGAACTCACAAAGACTGGACAGTTGACCAATGGCGGAGAGTACTCTTCAGCGACGAAACACAAATAAAGCAGTTTCAACCACACAGGGCCTTGGTTCGACGTCCTTCAAATCAGCGTTTCAATCCAAGGTTTACTGTACCAGCGGTGAAAAAAAGCCCGTCAATCATGATATGGGGTTCGATATCTGGATTTGGTCGCGGAGGTATTTACTTTGTACAGCAAGGGAAGACGGTCAATTCGGCTGAATATTTGAAAATCATTGCAGAAAAGGTGCCACTGTGGATGGAACTTCATAGTTGCGATGTGTTCCAACATGACGGTGCACCATGCCACCAGTCCCGTGCCGTAAAATCTTGGCTTCATTGTAATAATATTGAAGTACTCAGCCCGAGGCCAGGATCGTCACCAGACTTAAACCCGATAGAAAATTGTTGGGAAAAGCTGAAGTTAGAAGTGTCGAAATCCAATCCATCCTCACTGATAGAACTCAAAGGTGCTATTCTTCATGCCTGGACCCATGAAATAACTCCTGAGTATTGCCAATCTCTTGTAGATTCAATGCCACGTCGAATCAACGCTGTTCTGGCGGCTCATGGTACTGCTACTAAATATTAATTGTTTTATGAAACATTGAGATTTTGCAATTTAATTGACCAGAGACATTTAAATGTAAGTTCAATTGTTCCCATGTGTTAATGACACATGTTTTTGTTTATAACTTAAATACTACTTGTTAACTAATACTCTGAACTCGTTCTATCTTAGAAATATATGGGTGGTCGGAAATCATTGGCCATAACTGTATACCGCAAAAACGGGTAATTTTAGCCATAAGTCAAAACGTAAAATTTTATGATTTCAATCGGAGAGCCCGCACCAGAACAATTTGAGTAGGAAACTAATGGGCTATCTTCTTTTTCGTTTTAAGTCCACATTCTCCCATGTATGGGATCGGACGACTGATTGCTCCTCTCCACTGATCTCTATTCATTGCAAGCGACTCATCAATCTTAAGTTGATGATATAAATCTTAGCCATCTGATTGATTAATTAGTTACTCCATGTTGACGGACTGTCGCAACGTCATTTGAACCTTATAAAAACTAACTTGATTAGTTTTTAGAAGATTAGATTGATTAGAACTAACATTATATTTTTCAATAAAACTGTTGATAACAAAATGGCACCACTAGCTTCAACTTGGGTTCTGTCTCAATATCATGTGGAAAGAACATTCATAGTCAATCTGAATTACCAATAAATGTGCTTCGATAAAGACAAAATTGTAATTGGATATCAAATTAAGCATGGCTATGGCTAGCACAGGTAAAGATGGCTAAATTTAGCCATGGGCTGGGGGAAGTTGCAGATTTCAATTGATGGAAAGTGTGAAGCCTTAATTCTATGCTGTGACACACGTACTTTATTTAGAGCACCTTATTTATTTCCTTCTTATGATGGCATAGCGCTAATAAAGGGCCTTTGATTATGATGTTATGATCTCCTCATGATGACTTTGCAAGTTTTAAAAAGTCCCATTCGCAAAGCGTTCCTTTGAACAGCTTGTCATAAAATGTAAAAGCAATTTAGATCAGCAACTCACTTTCTCCTCAAATACGCACAGGTGGCGCTCATTGAAATTACTGGACAGCGCCTTCAAGGTCATCATGAGTCTGACATCTGAAAAAGGTTAAAAAAAGGTTATATTTTCGAATGTTGCGCTGGATTTTTGAAATTGCTTATTATTTCATCCCTAGTTTTCTCGTTAAAAGGCATTTTTCCTGACTGGGTCGCTAAACCATATCATAAGGTCCTCAAACTAAACACAAGTTACAAAAGGAATGGGAATCATATGCAACAAGAATAAGAAAACCGCTAGAGCCACCCTAGTGTTTGCTTTATCCATCAAAAAGTCAGCCTGGATTCTAGGGCGAATTTTTTTAGACTAGTCGTAGACTCACACTCACTAACTGCTAGGACTACGAGAATCGGTTCGCTCAATCATAATACATGTCTGTTAATATATAGTGTAGGCATAAAATGTCTCAATAATATGAATCGCAAGGCCACATTAGGGATTTATGTTGTTACAAATATGAAGTCAAGACAAAAAACATAACCGTAAAATTAGAGATGACATGTGAGTTTGTTACAACACCGGACGCGTCTTATGTGAAAACCAAATAGAAAAAACACTGCTTGCGAATCCAGACATCGATACAATAAAGCTTTTGCTTCTCGAAGTTGTGTATTTATGATTTTTTCCTACACTGTAAATGCCTCGCCACCAAAGTCGCCACTAACTCACCACGAAACATTGGCAACAAAAGTGAACACCAGGAAGTACGAGTGGCCAACACTCGCCACGAACTAATGCAGCTGTTCAACATTATCATGCCACGCCCTATTGTTGCCAATTGCAGGCGAATTCGTGGCGAGTGTTGCCGTGAGTTCATGCAATTCCTGCATTCCTATTGGCTCGCTCCACCTCAAAATGCATGGCCACGTACAATTTCGCATGTCAGACTGCACTACTGATTTCACTACATAAGTAGACTACGGATACAGAATTTTTTGCTATTGGAAAGGATTCACTATAGCTTTCCCTATAATTACTTACTGGCATTCCCAGCTGATCAATTAATTTTTGTCTATTCCGAGCTATGTAATCATCTATGATGTTTTTATCATTGATACTTGAGAGACGAGGACTAAAATAAACGGTTCCAGAGAGACCATCAGGAGATACATAGAAAGCAAATTTATCAGTACACAAAATTTTATTTTCATTGTAAAGGTGTCATATAATTCCAAATGATGTGCAACGTTGTAAAAAATATATGCAAATATTTCAGAAGTTTACATAGTCATAGAATGATAGGTACTCCTTAGCAGGACTAATGAGCACTCCCACAGGGAAACCAGACAAAGTCAATTTTTTTCATAACACACAAATTGAAAATTATCATAAAACAATGGGCGAACGAAAAACACATGTTATCAAACACAAATCTCGACACCAGTGAGTCACATTTTAGTTTCGTCAGCAGGAAAACCAACCAACGATCAAAAAAACTCCTTATATGAAAAAATTCTGAACAGTTGCGACAAGTTCATATGTTTACACAAGATAAGTGTGGCACCATCTTTAACAAAATGACCTCTGTTAACAAGAATAATTTCAATCTTTTTGTGCCGATTCAACACAAATTGTTTTTATTCTTTCAGCGCTCTCTGTCCTATAACTTGATTACTAACACAATTTCATAACAAATTTTGTAGTCGACAAATCATCAATCGAGACTAATTGTAATCTCATCTTTTCAACGTGTAGAACACATGCAGACATACGCAGCAGGCAAAAAAGACGGCATGATCAATGCGAACAAAAAATAAGGATAGCTAGACCTGTTTCGTGTGATAGGCATTTATTCAACATTTTGCTACACTACCGGCAGCCACAATGATTTTCTCCAGGGAAAGAGGCCGAAACTGAAACTTTCATAGAATGCGTATATCCTGTGTCTACTACGAATCTGCACGTCTATCGAGTTCTGCCTGGTTCCTCTTCTTGTCAGACACGATCAAGGAAAGGCACATTTTAATCCATTGGGATGCAGATTGGAGTTTTTGCTAAAATGAAACTCTCTATGCTTTCCACTACTGAGTGAAAAGTCTAGAGTAACAATTTTTGACATGGAATGTCTTCAGGTCATTTCCTATCATGTTTATGTGTTATTATCATGTTTCTTATCGGCGATGTATACAAGAATGTGGTCGAATACGCATCAAATTGGCAAAAAAGCTTGTGCTTGTCGACATAAGAAGCTTGCCAATTCAACATGTATTTAGCCTCATAGACAGAAGTACCTGAACATGATAGGAAATGACCTGAGGAAATTCCATGTCAAAGATCATGGCTTTAGACTTAGTACTTTCATTCAGCATAAGAAAACATAAAAAGTTTCATTTTTGCCAAAAACTTCAATCTGCGTCCCATTGGATTAACATGTGTATTTCTTTGATCCTGTCTGACAAGAAGAGAAACCAGGCAGAACACAACAGGCCTGCAAATTTGTAGTAGGCATAGGATAAACGTAATTCTGTGAAAATCTCACTGTTGGCCTGGCTCCCTGCAGAAACTCACTGTGTCTGCCGGAGTAGCACCTCTTGTAATCTAAAATAAGTTGTTTAATCATTGATTTAAGTTTTCGTTCATTTGATTTAATTTAATTACTTAGCCACTGTTGTTTGCTAGATTGCTTAAATACATTGAGTATTTTAGACAAACCATATAGTATGATTTGAATAAAGTGAATAAAGTTTCTGAACTGCCACGACACTTACTCTAGAACAGTCATTAGATTTAGGTCGTTTGGTCGCTTTATCTGATTTAATTTTCTAAATTTTGAAATAACGCATGCCCGCTTATATAAGCCCACAGACCATGGCGATTATGTTGAACTCATGTTTCTCGCTAAGCTGTGGACTCATAAGTACTGAAGAATTTTCTGCAACAATGCATGCATGTTTGAAAAGAAATAGCCGTTTAGTACTTATCAGAAAAGTGAAATAGAACTTACAGTCAGAGTTTTACCATATTCATGCGTGTACAGTATAAGATGTTGACATGGAACTACTTTAGCGACATCAGTGGATCGCATGAGTACCACTGAAGCTTACGATAGTGAACTTCATGCTGCACATTGTTATATTCAAATTCAATCACTTCTCAACACATGTGAAAAGATTGCCCTGAGAGGGCATCGGAAAACTCCATTCTAGATGCTTGATGCAAATTATGGAAATTCAAAATTTTCAGCATTGCAAACCCCAAAAAGTCAACTCTCAGCTCTCGAAAGAGATTGCACACTGAAACTATACTGTTTCAACGCCATATACTTGGATTACCTTTGACATGAGACGGATGCATCAGAAATTACTTTAACTACCCAAGCAAAGATTGTGTCATAATTTTGCAATGCGATAATGCAATTGTTCTATATCTACACATAACGAAATCTCACTTAATAACAAGACAATTGAGAACACAGAAATTCTATCAAACTCATAACTATTTTATTAATTCGTACTATATGTATTTTTTAAAACAGATCGAAATCTTCCCGTAGGTTGCACAAAGAATTTTTGTCGGTGACATAGATAATCCAAGTGTGACATTTGGAGCAATTTAACTCAATGAGATCTTTCACACGGGCCTTATAGAAGACTTATAGGAAGCGGTTCACGGTCGTCAATTTCATTAGTATGCCTACTCATGCGCACTACTAATGACACAAAATTGTCCACATCAGCAGCGCATTTCACATTTTTGAGGGTAATGAAATGTTTGTCTCTCTCTATTTGTTTTTTCATATACTTTGGAAAAGTGCAAGCAAAACGGTATATCTGCTCAGGTAAACATATGATGACACAAGATTTAAAAATGAAAATCATGTTGTTAAGAAATGCACAAGTATTTTTTTAAAATCAAGAAAATTAAACTAGATCGAATGACCAAACAAACACGTGTGATGATTAAATAGCAAAATCAAATGAGCAAAACCATTCAAATTCTAGAAAACTAATTTCAATGAGCAAATACAGGGTGTCCAGTTAAGGACACTGGATTTAATTCAATGGACATATCCACAATGCTACTGATATGTTATTGATTTGTTGCCCAGAATATCTACATGGGTATGCAACTTCATTTTGCATTGTCGGTTTACAAGGAAATTAATTGAAATACGAAGAAAGGATTAAATATGTTTGATATTGCATTCACAAGACAATTTTTCATCCACAGTCTGCATATTCACTTATGAAAAACATTCTTTAAATTACCACCTCTGCAGTCACAGCATACTCTTATTCTGAGAAGGAAATGTTCAATCACTCTTTCAAACAAGTTTGACGTGATTCCACCAATTACACCTCGGATCTCGTGCTTTAATTGAGCAATCCTGTTGGTTTTTTTATATGCCCGCGATTTCACATAGCCCAGATAGAAATCATCATGGAAATCATATGGGGACAAGACACATGATCCTGGTGGCCATCCATCGATGATAACCATTGCTGGAGAAAAGACGATCAGGAAATTATTCTTTGATGAACTGTGTGGTTTCTCGTGCAGTATGTTTAGTTGCACCATCTAGTTGTAACCATAAGTCTTGTTCATCTAAGGTTTCGAGTTGAGGCAAACAAACTCATTTATCATCCTTGAATGACAATCGCCATTTACCTTCACAACTCCATTTTCATTTTCAAAAAATATGGTCTAATCACTCCACCACACCATACCGCACATTGGTCGGGTTGCAATGGCTTCTCATGTAGGGTAATCGATCCTCACTTGAGGATCGTCTGTGGCCCATATTCGAAAATTTTGTTTCTTTACGCAATCGTCGAGATGAAAAAAGGTCTCGTCGCTAAAGATTGTTCTCTTCGTAATCATTGGATTCACTTGCTGATTCTTAAGCGCAAAATTGGCACAATCTTGGCGAACTGCATGGTCGCAAGTTTCAAACTGCTGTGCAACTTGAACTTTGTAAGGGTAATTGTACTAAGGGGGGGGCAACTGCTGTGACCGATGGCATAAAGATGCCCTGGGATTTTCTATCCAATAATACAAATGGCAAGTGGTGTGACTGTGCCAGGTGTTCTATTACCATTATGAGTGGAACTCACCCAATGCAACTTCTGCATCAAATTCATAGCAAATTGACAATGCAAAATGGAGTATCGTGGATATGGCTATTGAATTCAATCCGGCGTCCTTAACTGGTCACCCTGTACATGTTGTCAAAGTCAATAAATCAACAATTACTTTGAAAGATAGAAGTTACAGGCCTACATTGTGTCATTATTGCGCATTTCAAGCAATTTCAAGTATTTCTGCATGCTATTATACTACGGGTAGAAAACATTATTCATTTTTTAGGCCCTCATCCAAAATCAGATTATGTGTCACAATCTTAAAAGTTGCTCATAGATTACTAATTCGGCTATAAATCAGCTTGATGTCATACTTATTTGCAACAATAAACAAATAAGAAAATTTTCCAATAAGAAATTTTCGTCACTCCCTTGTATGCCCGAAACTTCGCTTCAGATATGAAGAAAAGATTTCTCTTTCATACTTTTTTATGCCTGCCTTGAAATTCATGATTGTTTAATATTGAAGGGCCCCTTCACGAGCTGAATAGACTCCTGCACAATATAAAAGGGTCCCCACACAATAACAAGAGGACCCTCTCGATCTCAGAAGGGCCCCTTCACAATCCTAGAGTTCCCTCTCACGATGTCAGAAGGGCCTCATAACAATCTCAAGAGGGCCCCCACTCGATCTCAAAAGGAATCTTTCACAATCTACAAGGCCCCTTACGATCTTAGGAGGGCCCTCTCGGTCTCAAAAGGGCCCTTCGCAATCTCAAAAGGCCCTTCACAATCAAAAAGGGCCTCATAACGATCTCAAGAGGGCCTCTCTCGATCTCAAAAGGCCCTTCACAATCAAAAAGGGCCTCATAGCGATCTCAAGAGGGCCCCCTCATAATCTTAAAAGGCATCTCGCCATTTCGAAAGGACCCCTAAAATGCTTCAGAAAGCAAATTACTTGTTCCTTGGTAGAACTTTTTCACACTACTCAGTTTAGTCTAAAAAAAGCCGGAATTCCGGACAAAACCGGAAGAGCGGCAGCCCTGATCTATGGTTACAAAATGTAAGCATAGAATTCGTTGATGTAACAATGGAACCTGCATTATTAGTTCATTCTTCATCATTTATTCACTTTACATGAATTTCATTAACGTGTAACAATATGTCGCACACATGTAACTGCACAAATTTTCTTAAAATACTACTGATGTAGAAATTCCTTTAAACGATGAAAAGCAAAGAAATTTAATCTATACTTACGTAAGGTCGGTTACTGTTTTTATCTTTTAGAAAATGATACTTGGTCACCAGGGCCAAACCAATCATTCGGTATTCTCTCTTTGTTGGGTAGAGCATGTCCTTTCTTATTAAATCCTCGTATATTGATTGGATAATCATGACGCGGGATTTACATTTACCAATGTCACTCTTGCTTTGACGAAGATTATTTAGATCTGAAATCTACGTTCGTATCACTTTCATCATCGGAATCCTCCAATATACTTGTATCCGGGGTGTCAGCATATGACCTACAAATGAATTCAAGAGAAACAATGAATTGCAGATCGATCTAAAAAAATAATAAACAGACACTAAAATTGTGTTCCAATGAAAAAAACTACATGCACATCGACTACATTCCGAATACGTATCCGTACGAAATCGATCCAATCCGACGATGGGTTCAGCATGAGTTATACACTACCGTTAATATACATCATCATTCAGAGAATTTGCTCCAGTCAAACTAAATTTATAATCAGATGTTTTTTATGCACATCTTTACAATGATAACACATATGTATCAAAAATAAAGCTTTCACGCATAAAAGCTCACTTACGAGGTGTTTTCCGCAACACTATCACTCTCGTGTATCTTGTTATGAACAGATAGCAAGTTGAGAATCTTGACCGCGTGACGAATGTTTTCAGTAGAGAGGCATCAAGACCAACCAAAGTTTCTCCATTTATGCGTTCATCTGAAAATCGATATTTGTTTGATACAAAAGTCTGAATTAATTAATTCGCTTAAAATGCTTACTTAAGACGACCTCCCTGAATGAGTCTGGAAGGTCGTTGGTCGAAATCCACTCCTTCACTTCTTCAAATAACCACTTATTCATTCTGAAACTGATATCCCTTATTCTGAAGATTGCCATAAAGGAGATATATATTGTTTACCATTAAAAGTGATCACTCTCAACTTCTGATGGCCTATCAATGAATTTATGCTCATAACCTGCCATTCATCGGTTAACCCAACTACGTAAGAATGGAAATGGTGAAGGAAAGAATGTAATTGCAACATTATACCACATGCATAGACCGAACCATCTATCTGAACGAAAGTTCGTATAAGGAATAGATCAGGAAGCAGTTCATGATCAACGAAGAGAACAACAACGTCATCAGCTTCGTAATGGATATCATCAATGCAGCAGGAGTCACCTTTGCATACATTACTTACTTTGAACTCCCGCAATTCTAGTTGCAGAAGCGTAGGAAATTCTGTTATTGCAACCATCACCTTACCAGATAGTCTTAATTCCGAATTTTCGTTCGTCTGATTGAAACATTGCAACATTTGATGGCGGTGACTCAATGTGTGCGCAATGTTTATGAAATTATTCGATATCTTGGCAACTTTCTTAAAGTACCTATGTTTACCTTCAAAGCGCATACACCATAACAGTTTTAATGGACCAAAAGTTCTAATCATGTCTGGCTAATGGATCAGATAATGAAATTTAGGCACTACATGATCACTTCCAAATATGTCAATGAAAGATTCCATGAACAACGCTATTTTGTGAACAAGATGTTCAATGGAGTCCTCATTAATGGATGGAGGATATACTGTATCGCAAACGTCATGCAACATAAGATAGACTGCCCAAGTGTCATTTCCCTCTTCAATCCATTTACCGATCAAGAAAGGTAAATTGAGAAACAACTGGGTAATTTGGCTGGCACTACCGATCAGTTGTCCATCTTTTATCTGATTCTTGGTGACCTTAAGGGGAACATCTCTACTGTGAGTCAGATTCGACCAATTATGTCCATCAATAGAATCGTTTATTTGATCAATCGTTACTTTCTTACACCAGATGAAATTTGAAATTACAAGCTTCATGGTAATTTTCACTACTCCTTCGATCATTATATCGTGGATCGATCATCATCGTGGATATCGTGGGTCGTGCATTATATCAGATGAAAAGAGTTCTAAAACGTGAATATACGGCAATCCACGAAGAATTGGATCACCTGCAACTCCGCTTGTAGTCGACTTTGCACCATTCTTTGCTACACTGTAAATCGCTCAATACCAATTACATACGAACGATGCATACCAAAATATTTTTTTGGTATATTTCTGTATTCTCTTGGTATATATTTGTATGCTTTTCGGATATGTTTTTTGTATACTTTGGACATGGTTTATGCTTTCTTTTGACAATGTGGTATGCTTTACGTACTAAGGCCATAATAGCACAATGTCAAAAGAAAGCATAAACCATGTCCAAAGTATCTTGATTTCAGGCCTTTTGTCAATAAAGATCACACTAATGTTACTACTGTTCTGCAAGTAGTGAGATAATGACATTCAAGAGTCATTCTTTCAATAATGAATTCGATTTTAATACACGTAAGTCTAAGGCATTTCATGAATAATCAATAAGATTTCAACCATCAACAACTATGCATTATGTAATTTTGAAATTAAGCATATTATCAATCCGAAATAAAAACACATTATAATTCATGAACGCAAAAATAGTCATGTTTGAGATATATAAGTCAACATGATTTCACTAAAGATATTATTTAAATGAAACGATGTTTATCAACTTGGGTCATAAAGTAGAGTTAAATAGACGTCCTGTTAATGTTGCTAGACAGGTAGCATCGACCGCCTAGTCGTGGAGCATAAAATTCACAATAAATCTAATGTACTGAAATATCACTCTATCAAACAAAAAATATTCACCACTTGTATTACCAAAAAAAGTTATTTGACAGTAGTATGTAATACATGCATTTTTTTGCTATGTGACTTATAGCTACACATACCAAATGGATACCAGAGGCATACGAATAAGGATGAATTTCCATCGGGTCTCGTATATAAAACATACCAACAATTCGTATTTCAGTGTAAAACAGCCAATCACAAATAGAATAGTTCGTATCGCTACATACCAATCACATACTAAAGTAAGTGAGATGTGGTATGAAAAACATACCAGATCTCTGTAGACATACCAGAATCTCGTATCAGATGTTAATTTCAAATTGTATGTGATTTTGGTATATGTTTGTATGTAATTTTCTTATCCAGCGATTTACAGTGTAGCTGAATATGTTGCTCATGACTTGATTTCAGACGTCTTTTTGTAGAATTAGAGAACAACATTTTGGCAATTTCAGTATGTTCAATTTCGCAGAATCTGCATACGTTGCCTGCACTCCATGTTCTTTGGAATCCTCCAAAGCTGTGGGCAGAAAGATTGTCAGCTGAAATAGAAACTAATCTATGGTAGAACTATGTAGCATTATGGACACCTCTGCAGGGACCTATCGGATTGACAACTTCTATCTCGTCAGTGTAGAAATGCATTCTTATGACGTCTTCACCATTTATCATGTTATTCTCTTTAAAAAATGAGCCATCTTGGAAGTCTCGCAACACTGCAGATTCCTTCGAATTACCACGATTATAACATCCAACCTTCTTCGTATAGTCATCCATTTCTTTTAACTTTAACTCTGTCAATACAGAATTCAGTAACTGTTTTATTGAGACATAATAACCGGACTGGTGAACAGCCGTTGTTATATTTTGCGGGTCAACATATCCTAGCACTTTACAATAATCATTTAACCGAGTGGACGCATACTGGAATATAGCATCGGCGAAAGTTGCCGGAGATAGAATCGACTGAAACTCATCTGGCACGGTGTCCCCGAACAAGGTTGAACCCTCAAAAAATTGTACACAACTTTTGTCAACGGTTTTAGGGACAGTTTTGCATCCTGTTTAAAGTTATGTAATTTTTAAAATATTCTATTGAGGGCTTTTCGAGAAAAATCGATTTTTCGAAATTCAACTTCCATATATGGAAGGTAGAGGTGAAATAAACGCTAATTTATACATCTGTCATTGTATAAATCAAATTCCATCTTTTCTAAGGTTATTGGAACCATTTTATATAAATTTTGCAAAAAAATAAGCTATCATTGAGGTTTCTAGTTTGAAATTCAAATTCAACTTCCACATATGGAAAGTAAATATGAAATAAACATTATTTCGTGTACCTGACATTGTATCAGCATATTTTCATACTTTGTAAGTTAAATGAAACCGGTTGTTCCTAACCATATATGCATGAAAAATAAAATCAATCACAGAGGCATAAAATTTGAAACTTATATCCAACTTCTATATACGGAAAGTACAATTATCAATTGATTATCAGCTGTCATTCAGTCAGCATCGCATCATTATTAGTTGTTGTCAAATGTCCTTTCTCAAATCTTCACCGTGGTTAATGAATAGTATGCGTAAAAGATTTTCTCAAACAAATTGTGTTCGATTCAGCATTTTCTTTCAACGGCTTCTCGTCTGTATCCTGTTAACACTCTTTCAATATCTATGGAATTTTTGAATACTCGTTCTCTTTTGTGACGCATGCATGATTTGAAAATATGACCATTGTATGTGCGTCTCATTTTGTTGCGTATTCATTTTGTTGCAATGCCGTATCACGCAAGATGGCATGATGAAGCTCGAGACGTTGTCTGTATTTTGTGCTTCAAAAAGTCATCGACTGTTAGGAAACTTACGGAGGAACACCATCAAGCTATTCAGGAGCATTTCATAAATGGACTTGATTTTTATTTTGACCATCGTTTACCTCGAGTTATTTGTGGTACATGTTTGTTGACGCTCAACGAATACAAAAGAGGAATTTTTGTAAGAAAGATTGAACTACTCGAATATTCTACTTTGAAATCTCTGCGTGCACAAACGCGATCCCAAGGTGGAATCTGTGACTGCTACGTATGTGAGACAGCTAGAACAAATGGACTAAAATCACGATTAACAGCGAAACGTGCAGGTAGACCGGCTTCTGTGGATTCCAATAGTGCAAAAAAGCCTGCAGTTATCAAAATATGCTCTAGGTGCTTGTCAGGAATTTCCAAAGGAAAGTCTCACATTTTCTCATATGCCAACATTTGTGACAATGCGCTACATTTGACAGAAAACACTGGATGTGACAATATTCTTGATAAACAAGCATCAAACCTTTTACATGTGAAAAAGCAAACATCCGGGACTGAATTTCTTTTGACGTCACACAGGGGTGGGAAACCCATGACAGTGTCATTGAATCCCATCAAATTTACTGAAGAAAATGAGTGCATCAGCAAGGCAAATGTGATTGATATACAAAAGGATCTGTCTCTCAGTGACAGAAAAACTAACATTTTAGCAAAGCATATTCGTTTTTCATCTGGAAATCGATTGATTATCGATAGTGGTCTAATGGATGAACTTTCCGCGAACAATCATCGTTTGAGGCATTATTTCACCATGGAATATATAGATTTTTCAAAGAAGGAAATTGGTAGAGACAATAAAATGTACTGATGTCCAAAATTTGATTAAGACAATTTGTAATATAAGAGGACTTCCAGAAGAGGAAATAAACATCAAACTTGGAATAGATGCGGGAGGAGAATTCCTTAAAGTATGCGTAAATATATTTGGTTGTGATCCATACGAGCGCGGTATCTCAAACAAACTTGGGAAGAAGTTCAATGACCGAGGTGTTAAGAAGATATTGATTTTGGCTATTGCGCCCAACTTGCCCGAAAATTATGTAAATTTAAAGAAGCTTTGGTATATCTTGAAATTGAATCGTTTGAGCAATTTCACTGTCGCATGTGATTTGAAAATGAGCAACATTCTGTTGGGATTAATGACACACGCATGTCTTCATCCTTGTTCGTGGCGTGGCATTCATGAGAATGATTTGAAAAATGAATCTGAGTCGCGAACAGCCAGCTCTTTGAAAAGCAATTTTGGGATCTGTATGATCACTATCCAGAAACTCTTGAGCGGCATTTGAAAGCAAAGAGTTTTGGGAATGTCGTACATCTGCCTGTTTTCTCAAATGTTCCAGACACAGTGCCGATTTTGAAAGTGATCCCTCCTCCCGAATTGCATCTCTTCATCGGTGTCACCAACACTCTCTTCAATGAACTCCAACGTCGATGGCCTGATGCTGACTTCTGGCTCAAACGATGTAATGTTCAACGTCCTGCTATGCATGGGGGTACGTTCCATGGGAACTCAAGTAGACAACTTCTTCGAAATATCGACATATTACGATCGATTTGCCCGTTGAATTGTTTGCCAATTTGTGAATGTTTTGAATCATTTCGAGCAGTCGTCCAGTCATGCTTCGGTGAAAAGCTTGATCAAACTTTTGAGACTAAGATTGATGTTTTCAAGAGAAATATTCTGTCGTCGGATGTCACCATTACCCCAAAAATACATGCAGTCATGTATCATGTGAAGGAGTATTGCCTTCAAATGAATTGCTCTTTGGGTCCAGTCATCCAACAAGCATCTAAAAGCGTGCACCATGACTTTTCTGAAAAATGGCAAAATTACAAGGTAGAAAATGCTCATCCAAATTTCGGGGACAATCTTTTAAAAGCAATTGTGGCATACAATAGTCAGAATCTGTAATAACATTCAACAAAGTAAACCTTATCTTTCCTTTTAAAAATGCCTACCAATACAGCTTGTTCATGTTTTCCAAAAAAATTAGTCTTTTTAGATCGTTACTCATTGAGCCTATATGCAATTATATCTGCGGTGAAAATTTGATTCATTAACCACGGTGAAGATTTGAGAAAGGACAGCTGATAATCAATTGATAATTGTACTTTCCGTATATGGAAGTTGGATATAAGTTTCAAATTTTATGCCTCTGTGATTGATTTTATTTTTCATGCATATATGGTTAGGAACAACCGGTTTCATTTAACTTACAAAGTATGAAAATATGCTGATACAATGTCAGGTACACGAAATAATGTTTATTTCATATTTACTTTCCATATGTGGAAGTTGAATTTGAATTTCAAACTAGAAACCTCAATGATAGCTTATTTTTTTGCAAAATTTATATAAAATGGTTCCAATAACCTTAGAAAAGATGGAATTTGATTTATACAATGACAGATGTATAAATTAGCGTTTATTTCACCTCTACCTTCCATATATGGAAGTTGAATTTCGAAAAATCGATTTTTCTCGAAAAGCCCTCAATAGAATATTTTAAAAATTACATAACTTTAAACAGGATGCAAAACTGTCCCTAAAACCGTTGACAAAAGTTGTGTACAATTTTTTGAGGGTTCAACCTTGTTCGGGGACACCGTGCTGGGAGATCTGACTCATAAAGCGATCTGCTATCAAGAAATTCAACAAAATATTCACCCTAGAAACCGAGTATCATCTCGATCAAAGTTCTGGTCTTCAGAAAAACGAAATCAACGGTGGATTTAGGCAGAATCAGCTTCTCTTGCAGATGCAATCTGTACATGTACTTCATCAAATACAGCTGCAATTCCTTCACTTGATTATTCAACCTAGGAATATCGTTCGTAGTTCTAGATTCATTATCACTTTCACTTGAAACTGACATGCAGGCATTTGAATTGAATGCTTCTTCTGAGGATGTGATGCATTTTCATATGCTTCATGCAAATTTTTATGTTAGAATACGATCTATTACATTCAAGATAGGGGCATTTTAGAGGAGCATCACGCCCTTGACAATTGCGAAAATGTACTGAGAAGTCATGCTGCGAGAATTTGTTGATGTTGAAAGTTAATCCACATGGGCACTCTATCTTTTTCTTTTCTGTAAAACCACAAAAGTCAAACTAGTAAAAGTGCATTTAATAGGAATAATTGAGAGATGAAGCCATGAATTTGAAAGGGGCGCCAATAGGAAAAAATACAAACCAATAGGAACAAAAACAAAAGCAATAGACACAAGTAGACGTGGAATAGAAAAACAGACAAAATACAGCCACAGGTATATACAGATACACCATTTTCAGGCGTATCATTGTATAGGTCGGTACATCTTTTGCATATTAAAAAATCTTGTTAGTCATATTGTGAAATTTTATGAAGAAGAAAAATTATGATCTCAAAATGATCTGTTGCGAAATTGAAAACTGTTGGACATTTAATCGATACTTTCAATTCATAGAACGTCAAAATTTGCAATGAATTGTAACAATTTTTTACTACCGAGTCATGTAAGTTATATAAAAGCCTGCCCGTATATGCAGCTGCAAAATAACAATATAGCTACAGTAACTCATTTTCAGAAATACATTGAAAGTAAATGAAAACGCCGATTAAATCAAAGCTAATAAATTTGAGCACAAGCGCTTTCTGCATCATTTTGCAGTACCTGATGAATTGCAGAAAGCGCTTAAATTTTTGTTGTGCCGTTTAAAGATTTTTGTGGAAGTAGTAGCATCGTGAAATCAGTAATCCATCCATGAAACCGAACATACCGTAGTTTTCGGAATTCAGTAAGAAATCCACAGCCTAATCGCATGTTACACCAGTTTTTATTATTCAGAGTTCTGGGATGAATCATTAGATTGCTACCAAAACATTTATTCAACAGCAGCTAAATCAGCATGTGTCGATTTACAGCCCAACACACACTGTATGGATCGGTAATGGGAAATGGATCATGATTCAATCTCTCTGCAGATGATACACGTACATAATGATATCTGAAATGTACTTGTGCTGTAGCCTACCGGGTAGGCCTACATTATAAAGCAATTTTGATCAAGTGCTATAATGATTTTGGTGATAGTGGAATCCAGGGTTAACCAATGTCAGTGCCGCTAAAGGAATTAAGAACGCCGCCTAAACAGCAACTGTATAATAAACCCTGTCTTCGACTAAAGTTAAAAAAAGTTCAATAATTTTGAAAGGGCGCCAAAATTTAGGGAAAAGACAAGTCAACTTTAACTGCCCACCACACACATAAATCTAGTGCGCAAGCTTAAAGTGCTGTTTTATTTTTTAGATAGGGTCTCAAGCATATTTGAAAGTTTAAACGGTCCAGGTCGGCCAACCAAAAGTTGGCCTACTCAAAATAACACAAATTTGGTGGTTCCACGGTTTGGAGCCAGATTTCGAATCCAAAATCTAAACACAAAACTGTGGTTAATACAGTCTGAAAATATACCGTTAGATCACCAACTATTAGTGGGCCAAAAATTGAATAATTACACAAAAGCTAACGTGGTCCCAGACCTCTGTACTTTTGGGATGATCCACTCAAACTGCAATAAATTCACAAGGGCAGAAAAATTTAGGCCGGCAATACTACACAATCAATGAAGCAATAAAGTTCGTCAGACATCAAATAAATAGATTTAAGGTTAATGCTGCAATCAGCGTAATATTAATATGAATGATTCGCTCTTAACAACTGCACCTGATGTAATCCTATATATAAAACGCTACGTAAGTATAATAGCAAGTAAAGTAGTAAGTGTAACTGCAAGTAAAATGTGATGAAAC
The DNA here is from genome assembly GCA_907163375.1 of Prostheceraeus crozeri. Lineage (NCBI taxonomy): Eukaryota > Metazoa > Platyhelminthes > Polycladida > Euryleptidae > Prostheceraeus > Prostheceraeus crozeri. The sequence goes on from CAJQUW010003743.1 coordinate 477,943, forward strand.
TATGATATTTAATAATCTACACATCGGATCGCTGTCCTAATCCACCTGCAACACTCGAGCAAAATGTCGTACGATTTAACTGTACTAAAAGTAAAACAAAATTACTTTTATCTCTATCAGTTTACCCTTGTTCATTATTTGGGCCTCTATGAGTTTGGCACAATGTCTCGAATCGTGCAAGTAATCGTTAAATGTAGTTTTATTACACCAAACGATGGAGAAAAACTGGTTACGAGCAAAATCTGAAGACCTGGGAAGCTTTAAGAATTCTATACTGTGATCAAATGATGTTTTTTAGGACTGGCCATATTTGTCAGAAAACTAATAAACCGTTCATTTCAGGTAAAGTGTTTCGAAGAAAATGTCTTGTACTCAAGCATTCTGGTTGCATTTATAAACAAATGCGCTCGCTCAAAGGTATACAAGGGTATTTTCTCTAGATCATCTTTTGTCTACATATTTCAATCACACAAGATGTTGACTGTATGTGCAAATTTTCGGATGATTCAGACTGGGTTACTCTAATCATCATACCCAATCATCGTCTTTGCCCATTATCCATTTTTTACTGCACAAGCTGTGCGGCAACTCATCGTGATCATGGATTGATCATGATAGCCACTCTATGATGATAGTCATTGGCCAGGTCATAGCCAATGATAAATGACACAAAGTTAATTGTTTTCGCTCACATGACATCAGGAATGTGAAAAACAGTAATGGTGAATGGCAAAGGCATTGTTTTTTGAAATCCAAGTTTGTAAAGAAATCTATTGAAATATGCTTTGGAACTTCATTTTAGTGAATTGTTTAAAGTAGTTCATGTTCAAAAACAGCTGATACCTTAGAAACGACTGTCAACAATGATATAGATTGTGACAGCTGAATTTTTCCCGGTTTCTGCTGATTTTATGAAATATTCCTGGATGTTCTGGATAACAGAGCAACTTCAGAGCATATATTCAGCAGAGACATTGAACATCCAAGGCAATATTATCTTCGGTGAGATTTCACTATAGCTTACAGATAGTTATATAATTCATATATGCATTAACAGTGATGAAAGTTATGTTCTACTTACCTCTTGGAGCGATATATTCCTGGAAATAGTGTTACAGATGACTTGTTGGTAAATCGTTATTGATAAGGACCGGCCTTAGCAATAACTCAAAATCGGTCGTGGGGTGAATTTTTTTGGTAGTATTGTATAAAATTAGAAACGTTTGCATTAGAAGAAAGCGAATAGATGGTGACATATGATGTGCATCAGGATAACTTCTTCATCGAGGAAACTTAGTGCTTGGCATGCAATTTTTCTCGCTACACATAGGATAGTCGTTCTGGCGCTTGAGTGATACATTTTCAGCTGTTTCGACACATGTGTTGCGCAAGTGCGCATCTTATGCCTATGCATACAAAAATCCTAGTCAATGAGTTGTGGCGCTCTCTAATTTCTTTATTCAAACGAAAAACCTAACTGGAATCTTTTCATGTTTTACTGGATTAATCCAGCTCGCCGACACGCCAGGATCCACGAACCTCTAAAAATATAACTCTTCTCAGCACGTCAGCACGCCGGAACTTCTGAATTTTATCTGCCTGGCGCGCTTCGCGGTGTGAATTTTGTCAGTAAATTGGATTCGATGCTGGTGCACCTGTGAATCTTGGTTGCCATATATAGGTTTATAATCCTATACTGCTAAAAATGACGTTTCCTTAAACAGAATCCAGTACTGGCGCGCAATCCGGCGAACATAATGCAAAGATTCCAATCAGGACAAGTGTACTAGCCAAAAAAATCTTGAAATAGATCGGCTATACCTTAGAAAATACCTTTCACTATAATGGGTGTTTTCCAAAGATATTGATTATGGAATTCTCTAAGGGCATTATTTTGAAGGGCATTTATCTCATGAAGGGTATTATTTATTGTGAAATACCCTTTGAAATACCCTTTTTTCTAGCAGAGTACCTCACACCGGGTAAATGGAATAGCGGTTCAGGCAATAACAACAGCAAAATTCGAAAACGATAATGCCGTGGCACTTGCTCCAAAAAACAAAGCAAGGAGCATTAATGTGATGAGTATAACGCCGGTGAACGGAAGAATCCACCAAACACAAAAGCCAATGACTTAGAACTTTCACTAATCTTCCAAGATTCTACAAAAAATCATATCTGGTCGATAGCTCGTCAACTGAATAAAAATATTTGCAGCTGGACAGGGTTCAATATTCTTGCACGAAAAAATGTTTCGGTTTTACAGGATTCTATAGGCTATTTGCCTACTATAAATGCACCAGCAATTCATGTGTCAACCGTGAACGAGATATTAAGACAATCTATCAGCATAATGAAATCCATTCAGCGCGATAAAATTGTCTTTGTATTCGATCAGACAATTTATGCTAAAGCGGTAGAAATTATATGGAGACATCATGACATGTATAAAGACATAATTCCGAGGCTAGGTGTATTTCACACATCATGTATGTTTATGGCGATAATTGGAAAGCGATTTGGAGACACTGGCTTAACTGACATCGCTATAGAGACAGGTGTTATAGGAGCTGGATCAGTCGGGGGAGTTATTGATGGTTATAGATATAATCGAGCCTTGCGTTTTCACAAAACTCTTTACGAGGCGTTATTGACATTGGCTTGGAAAGAGTTTCCATCATGGCTAGAGAACAAGTACAAAGAAGAGGTACGCACTTCATTCTACAGCATATTCTATTGTTGAAAAGTTATGTGAGGACGTAAACTCATATAAAATAACTAATAACTCATATAAAATAACTAATAACTAATATACTAAATAACTGTTAAAAAGTTATCCAATTTTTCAAATTTCTATGACAAAGTCAACGATTAAGAGGAATATTCAAAATATTTGAAGCGATTCTCTGAATTTCTTATTTTCCGCCGAGAATCAAACGGTGATCTGTCAGCTTTTTGGATGACGTACGTAGACATCGTTGAAAATCTACGGAGTCTCATCACAGCATCAAGAGAAGGCAATTGGTTACTTCACCTTGGTGCGATCAGATCAATTATTCCATGGTGTTTTGCTCATATTCCATGCTGTATCTCATCAGGCTTAGATATTCCAAGAGAAATAGCTAGCAACCTTCTATATGCTGGAAAAATTGGTGAAGAATCGTATCAAAAAAGTTTTAGAGATTAGAGGAGGTAACACAAGCTAAGTTTCTTGACAGATTAAAACGAAACAATTTGAAAACATTTTCAAACATCAGTTAGTGTAATAAAATAGTGTAATAAAAGTAAGGGAAAAGAAATGATTCTAAAAGCGGACAGAAATACCTTCAGAAGACTCATCATCGCATCACAAAGCAAAAACCTAGACCTTAGAGAAGCGCTAAAGCATCCGCTAGGCCCAATGCCGTGGTCTCTATCAAATGCCGATGGTTCACTAAGAAAAGCAGATAAATCCGCTCCGGCACGTGATCTGGAAAAACTCGTAGCTGCTGCGGAGAACGTGAAATTCGATGCCTCCATTGTTGACGGAATGTCATAAGTTCAGAAAATGATGGGTGATGGAAAGGTATTCGAAGACATTGCACGTATTCTTTTTTATCAAGTGTTGCGAGAGGCAGGTGACAGCCATCGAATCGATATTGTTTTCGACGTTTATCGCAGTGTGTCTATTAAGAATGTTGAGAGATTCAGGCGTGGTTCAGAGGGCAATAAATGGAAAAACATTGCACCAGGTCACAAAGTCATTCAGTGGAGACGAATGTTGCAGAATTCAGAGAGTAAAGCAGCGTTGTTGGCATTTATTGTAAATCAATGGAAAAGTCCTCAATATCGATGCCTTCTTGAAAACAAGCGGCTTTTTGTCACCAGTGGAGAAATATGTCATTGCATAATCAAAAATGAACATCATGAAGTATATGAGCTTGCATCGACTCATGAAGAGGCAGATACTCGCAGGTTTTTACATGCAAACCATGATGGTTTGAATGGATTTACTCGTGTTCTTATAGTTAGAGACGATACAGATGTATTAATTCTCGGTCTTGCACACAGTGTAGCGAGATTAGATGTCACTTGTTCAAGAAAAGTGGTACTCAAAATAGAACAAAATACGTTGATATCACATCTTTGGCAAGAAGTCTCGGAGATTATGTACTGTATGTTAAGCTCTTGTAGGCCTTCACTCACTGACAGGATGCGATGCAAAAAGTGCATTTGCTGGAAGGGGGAAAATGAGTGCCCTTAAGCTTATTAGGCAAGAAGAACCACTTCAGAAGACATTCAAGACATTGGGCTCATCTTGGACTGTTACTAATGAACTGCAGAGTGCAGAAATCCATTGAGTCTTTTGTTTGCAAACTATACATGAGATCTTCCACCACGATCGACATCAATCTAATGTTGTATGTGATGTTCTGCTCGAAGAAAGGAGAGATTGAGTCAACCCAATTACCTCCACGAAGAGACTGTTTGATAAAATATCTGCGCCGATCGAATTATCAGGCAGGCATCCGGAGACCAGATGTGCCGGATCCAAGCACTCATGGATGGAAGTATGATGATCTTGGTAAATTATTACGAATAAATATCACTTTTATTTGTCATTTTTCGTTTCATCGTTTTGTCAATTTATATATGCCTTGTAAAAGTCCGAATTCTTGATGCACAATAATGAGCACATTAAGATGAAAATTAGCATCGTACTTTGTCACTAATCGACTCATCTCAGTATAATTTCATTGCACCTATCATCACTTATCAGTAAGAAGTTTGAGTGACTAATTGGCTAAAAATCAGTTCTATCTCATCATCATTCCGTAAATTATCTGGTAATATAAAAATTTTGTTTACAATCCTAGCAATTTGTTGTTCTAACTTGTGAAATTCCTTATTTCCAAACGTTTGACTCTAATCAGCATTTCTTTTCATGGAGCATAGAAACTCAGTATCACAACGTTCAGTCAAATCATTGAACAGTTTTGCTTTGTCATAATACGTTTTGTTATTCATGGGAAGCAAGAGCACATTAGCCTCATGAAGCGGAGAAAGTAGTCGCATCCATTCAATGATTTGTAAATGATCAATTTATAAACTTCAAATTCTCCATTTCTATAATTTGAATCCAATCAATGCCTTGGTTTTTAGTTATTGAATGTGTGTTCAGTTTTTTTATGGGTACGTTTTACAAGGTTTTCCCCACAAAGATTACTATCGGTGAAATTATGAACTTACTGATATGTAAGTCACTGATGGTGATCTAATTTTGTGTTAGTATCGAATTGCAAATAAAGCAACACGCAATACTTATCTGATGGCATCGGGATCGAATAAATAAATTGGTCATTTATTCTTTAGCAGGTTGCTTGGGAGTGGATTGGATGGATGGCCCTCCTGCGCCATCGGCATTATTGGAATCGTCTAGCTCTGACTTATGTACCAGAACAGATGAAATTCAAGAACAAGCTTCTATTTATGACTTTGACGATGATGACGATGATGACATGTGAAGGATAAATACGATGTTCTGTCTCTTGAAAAGCAAACTCTCATGGGAAGTTAAGATCTTAGTGATTATCACTTTTATAAACTGACGCAGTTGATGGCAACAGCCTATGGTGAAGCAGAACGTTACTCTGGTTCGTACAAATCAATGTATTAGATGTATTTAAGTTGATTTAGCACATGACATTATGTCTGGGCGCAAGACGCAGGAGGTACTCTTGAAAACACGCATCACTAGTCAGACATGAAAAATAGACAACATAAAAAATAACTTCTTTTATTAGTATTAGAGTAAAAAACTCACATTTTCGCTAAAAACTTTCTCATTATAGAAGAAAATCATTGAAGCAAATCTAATTAGCAGCATTAAACATGAATAGGAAACCTTATTTTAAAGCTTAAACATAGACCTACTCAACCAGAGCAAACGTGCAGTGTTGCTGATATAGGGTCACTTCGCTTAAGATTTCACCAAAATTATCAGAAAAAGACAAGACAGCAACAAGCAAACATTCCAGTCCGGCAGCCAGAGCGAGTTTCTTCAGGGAACGAGGCCGAAAGTGAGACTTTCACAGAATGATGTACACCCTATGCCTACTACTACGAATCGGCACGTCTGCCGAGTTCTAGTGAGTTCCTCTTCTTGTCAGACGGGATCAAAGGGACGGAGACAGCATTTTTTTGGCTAAAATGAAATTTTTTATGTTTTCTCTGATTAAACGAAAAGTACGAAGCTCAGAGTCACAATTTTTGGCATGGAATGTCTTCAGGTCATTTCCTTTCATGTTCATGCACCCCTGTCTATAAAGTTAAGCACATTTAGATTTGGCGAGCCTCTTAATGTCGGCAAGCACATACATTTTGAGCAACTTTATCCACATTCAACCACATTCTCACATGCATGGCCGATCAGAAGCATGATAAAAGCACATGCACATCATAGGAAATGACCTGAAGACACTCCATGTCAAAAATTATAACTGTAGAATTAATACTTTCCAGTTGATAAGCGAAAACATAGAAAATTTCATTTTAACCAAAAACTGCAATCTCCGTCCCATTGGATTTGCATGTGTTTTTCTGTGATCCTGTCTGACAAGAAGAGGAACTCACTAGAACTCGGCAGACGCGCCGATTCGTAGCATTAATAGGGTGTATATCATTCTGTGAAAGTCTCAGTTTCGGCCTCGTTCCCTGCAGAAACTCGTTCTGGCTGCCGGACTATTCATTAGAGATGCATAATTCGTGTTATATTTGATCGAGTGATTCGAAGTCTCCCAAGACTAAGAAATATCAGAAGTGGTAAAATGCATAAAAGAACAGTGTCTGCTCAGCCGGTGTAATAGCCGAATGACCAAAATTGCATTGACTCATTCGTTGTAACAGCCACGGCAATGGTCAATAATAATCAGAAAGATTAAGCTTCGATGACTGCCTTACTTCCATCAAAATTGTGGATTCCTCATCATGCATAAATTCACTTCACCATCACACATACGATCTTGGGAGTGAATTTGTTAGTTGATGGCATTATTAATTTTAATGTTTATGGCAAATACTGCGAAGAACTCTGTTAAATGAAAGCTCATCAGACTGACATAAAATTGATTCCATTCGATGCAAATGCAGTTAAAATCATGCACTGTTGATTTGATGCCATGATGCATACATGTCCATGTTTAAGCTATAGAAAATAACATTGGAATCTGCTTAGTTTTCTAAAAGATGGGAAATTTAAAATTCCGCTATTTGTGCAACCATAATGATTTCACAGACAAGAATAGAACATTTTGTGAATATGTATACTTAAACAACTAATTTCCTGAGCATGAAAATGGCATTGTTAAGTGTCATACACTAAATTGTTAAGAATGAACACATATTTTGAAACATTGCTACCACACTTTGCCACTCATAGCATTACCAAAATTATGTAATTTGCAATCTAGCTAGCTCATGGACTAAAATGTTATGTGCAGATTCAACCGGCAGGAGAGCGTCAACACACGTCTGTCTGCAATGACAGCAACTGCAGTTGAGGAAATCAGACTGCCTATTAGCTCATTGCATTGATCTCGAACTTGAGTTTTCACTTGGGTTTTTCTATGTGTTGGCCGAGAGTTCATCAATAAAAGAAGATCGAATATTGACGATTTTTCTTGCTGATGATGATGATCTTCATCAAATCCGGAGTATTTGATTTTGTTCCAAAGATAGAATTACTAAGCCTAGTCTCGTAAAGTAAAATACTCCCGTCATCTTGCTGGAGGAGAAAATATTCACACCAATCGCTATATTTCATAAAGACGATGACATTGTCACTGATGCCAGGGACTCGTGTCATAGCAAGATTCTTTCGCTGCATTCTTGTTTCGCGAATACGTTCGTGATAAAAAAGAAAGGAAAGTTCCCCCATATCCTGAATGGTGATGGGCTGAATTAGAAGCAGAATAAGTTTAAGAAAGATGGCTAAAGTTAGTATTAAAACGAGCAGGATTATCAATTTCAGAGAGTTTATCAATTATCAAAATCCGACATATTGTCAGATAGCAAGCATGAAAAGGCATTATTTTTTTAGCTTCCTCTATGGCTAAAGTTAATTTTAAAAGACCGATTTTCAAAGTCTTTTAACTAGGGACCTGCGAATCAGCAAATTTTGAGTCGAATTGAATCATTGAAAATTTGCATTTTAACTTTTTGAGCTGTGGTTTTCATAGCCGAAGGATAATGAGGATCTCCTGGATTCTTAAACTGGTTTTCCCAATTGCAAGAATGTTGAGCAATATCAAAAGACGCCGCACAAAAGGTGTAGGACTTGTGATGAGAAAAAGCACGATAGAAAACCTTGCAACCACCAGAATGGTGTACGGTAACCGAAGATAAAAAAGCTGCCATCGGTGAATACGATATCAAAAGAGTGCAATTTAACGTTATTAACCCATTGACGTTATCCAAAAAAGATAAATGGAGAAACCTGGCTATGTCATGAATCGTTGTGATCCTCACGTTCCAATGGTTTATGGGCCAAAAAGTTAAACTATTAGCGAATGAGAAATTAGGTGCATGTGTATGTAGGCATAAACGATTTTGGATAGCTGTTGAAAGATGTAATGATGCAAATAATAATTGATAAGACGTAATGATTGATACAATATCACTTAATGAAATAAGCACTAAAAGATATAATTCGACCTATTTCGAGTAATATATTGACGCTAGATTTTGAGTTAGATAGAGAACGTTGATTTGAGATGCGATTTCACATAGCCCTTGTTTTGCCAGAAGGGTAGCTTGATGATGGAAACTAGGATTGTACCCTCAGGCTTGCAGAAGTTTTTTGAATCTCACCTTTGACTGGAAACAGAAACTCCATCAATCGCTCCATCCCTTAACCATGAATTTTGGAAAGATCAGTAGATGCTATCATTTCCATCTTAATTTTCAAAAAGCAGTACGTGTAATAGAATTTTTATAGCAATTCCTAAAAACATCATATCGTTAAACTATATTTCGACGCAATTATGTAAAACTATGGTAAGTGCAAAATTGGCGAAATTGAGTTATACTTGGTTTTGATATGCTCATAGTGTGGGCTTTGATATGGCCAAATGGTAAGCCCCAATTCTCATTCAATTTTCTAGAAATCGATTTTGCTAAACTATCTTAAGTACATTCTCATAATTTTCGGTTTTGTAAAAGTATCGTTCTGCCACTTACGATAGTTTTACAAAACCAATTATCGTAGTTCCCTCCATATCTATGCAATTACGATAATAGATCATGAATTATTTCAGCATTGCCAACGATGTCTACACCTCATAGAGTTTGATATCTATGAAACGCACAGAGATGTAGATGTCTCACTCGCGAATATCACCAGTTTGTGATGATTTTCAAATAACATCTTAAATAGACGTTCATGTTATTTCAAATTTTGATAATCCATTAAACGAGAACATGAACTGATGAAACTATTAGAAATTGGGAAGTAAGTCATTCATTGGAATACGCTGAGAAATTTCAAATTCTCTCTCTGAGTGTCAGCTATCTATGACTCAGACGTCACCTGTTAGCCATCGAGGAAACTTGATTTAGTGTACCGGGTAACTGAATTCGGACTTCGATTTCTTTGTTTCTCTCTTGACGCGCGCGAAATTGACAGCGTGTGTCGGTGTGTGAGGCAGTGTGTGACTAGTTACTTCTAACTTAGTTGCCTCGTGTAAACGCGACTGAAAGTCACACTTCACAATTGAAATCGACTAATTTTGTTATAAATTCAAATGGCATAACGTGTAGTAACGTACACCTATTCTAATCACAAAATAATCTGATGGATAGGACGATGTATGGGTCGTGTAGCAGAGGAATGCGCATGGTGCAGGCTGCCCTTCGAAACCGTAAGTTAATTTTCATCACCATTCTTGAAACTTTATTTCTTAACAGTTCAATGCTATGGCTTGATTTCAGACGGTTCCAGAATGTCGACTGCAACAGAGAAAGAAGCGATCACAGCGACTGGGTTATTCCGGAAAATAATTGCTGATGAACCATTGCAAGGTCAGTTGCTGGATTATGCTGGATTTAGTTTCATCCAGCTTTGAGGCACACAGGCTTGGGGGCACATAGAGACATACCAAAAGAATGTTGTTTGAGGTTATGTCGATAATCAAATAGTCAATGTCTTCGGGAAGTTGGTACATGTGAGTAACATCAGAAAAAGTCAAATAGGACTTAAGGAAAACAGCAACTCCTCCGCCTCTTCGATAACAACGGTCGTTTCGGCAGTTCACATACCCAGGGATTGTGATCAGTGACGAATTCACCAGCTCGTTTAACCATGTTTTAGTCACACACACCAAATCAGGAGACTTTAGGGAACAGATAATCTTAAGTTCATCCACTTTAGGTAATAATGAACGTGCATTCAAAAGCATAACAGTAGGATACTTTGAATAGTCCTGTAAAAACTTTAATGAAAATTTGTACGAGAGTTTTTAACATTTTGTGCTTGTACAACCTTTCCATTATAGATAACGACATTTTCACCATTATCGCGTCTGTATTTCACCTCAACATCACATTTCTGTCGCGCTCCATCTTGGTGCTATCGGGATTGATGTAGACGTTCGCCAAATGAGGGATAGAACGAAGTTGTTTTGCCTTTCGAAGAATGGAGGAACGCAAGTCATCGTCAGCACACTTGAAACTGAGTAGTCGAGGCTTATTAGGCACACTTTTCTGCCCAAGTCAATTGCACGATGTAATCTCCATGTTATCGATTCCGACGGCTGCACATAAATCACTGAGGGATTTCTTGTCATTTTCAATTCTGGCATCAACGGTTCCAGTTGTCAATTCCGGGAGACCAGATACGATCAAATAATTTTGCCTTCTCAATCTCTCCTTCATCTCAATATACATATTCTCGAATATCATTTCATTAACTTTGCTCATATCTTTGCATTCCATTTGCAATTGATCATATTTCCTTTGTAGATCTTCATACTGAGTAATGAGAACATTCAATTTCTGAGTCAAGGGGTCTAAGTGTCTTTTCAGGTGAGTCTCAAGTACAGAAGATATACCATCACTATCAAAAGAATCATTGACCTGTACGTTACTAGGTGACGTAGAAAGAGATTGTCTGGAAGACTTATGATTCTTTAAATGAACAATAGCCTTGATCATTTCTTTTTTGAAGATGTTGGTACGTTTCAATAGATCACCTTCGGATAAGGAAATAACCTCTTCCGCGGACAAAACCATGTTGAACAAAACCAAAAGATGCAGGATACTGTAAAGACTTTAGTACTGTAATATACTTTACAGCGAAGAAAAGTCAAGCGGAATAACCTCTAAGTCACTCTACACTTTATAGCACCTTGGTCGTTTTGGTGCGTCGGGTACTTTTCTAACACGCGTCGTTTTTGGCGTGAATTCACCATCAGTCCACACAACTTTTTCAATGACGACTTTCTTGTGGGACTCCTCCTCTTGTTCACACTTGTCTTCATCCCACTCGTCGACAACTTCGAAAATATTGTGGAAAATATTTAAGGCTTCCGAAGAATTTGCCATAGTAGCCTGTTCGATCGTATGATGCGAATGAGAAGTGCTACAATCTTCTGATTTATATAGGATATTCAACAATACATTCCTCGACAGCCAATCAGAATCACTCTACCTTAGATAAAGACCGTTAAAGTCACAAGATTGCAAGATATCCCAATCTCAGCTAAAATGACAATTTTGTGATCGTCAATGAGTGCGATGAAAGCATGAGTAGTCAGGAGAGTGGTAACAAAACTGTAAGAATTATCTAGTCAGACGAAGAGTGGACACCGAAAACAACTCGTGAGAGACGAGTGTCTTATGCTCCCAAACGATCAAGTATGCTACGATTTTAAATAAATCTAAAGAACCACATATCACTACTTTTTGATATCTTCCCTCAGTGATTGAGGTAGTATTTAGGAAAATGATAGTGTCTAGCATCAGCTGCTATGATTTATACTGAGCTGTCAAATGATTAGATTTTCACTATGATGTTGATGACTACATTATCCAGAAATAAGTGAAAACAGACAGATATAGCAAATAAAACATTTATTGGAAATTACAAGTAGTTTAAAAGTTCTTCACTACTGATATTGCCCCACAGCGATTCAGAGTTACTGCAGTCACACTTCAGTTGTCGCAGTCTTTCCTCCGCTGCAGCCAACACACCAAAGATGTACTCCCACTCAATCTCGTTCCTGGGTTGAGACGATGGGCTGTAACATCTCCGTATGTCATGGAGAAGACTGATATCCTCCTCCTTCGACACATCCTCGATGAGGCCTCCTTGAGGTACTTCCACCTCACATATACCATTTCCATCTCCTCTTTCTAAGTCAGAGACGGATACTCCAAACTTGGAATATCCTCGACTGTTTTTTCTTCTCCAACTTCACCTTCTTTGGAGCGGAAGGGCAAGTTGATGTGTCCACGGAGAGAGTTGCTGTTGGCGAATTCATGACTTCAAATTGTATGCTATGAACTTGATTTCTTAGTGCTTAAGTACAAGTAAGTAGCCAATCAAATGAATAGCCAATGAATGCCGAGTATGAGAGTATATATAAGGGGGGAAACAGACTTATTTTTCATTCTATATTTGATACGTATTGAGAATAAGTGAAGTCTCTATTTTGATAAACTATACAATTTTCTAACATGAAAGTATCACACTTAAACTTGTTTTCGTTGAAATGGTAAGTTGAAGATTTCCTCTCTCATCTCCCTCAAACGTTTGGTTAATAGCATCTTTCTCAATTTCAGCCATCTACTTCATCACCAAAACGCTCCCTTCTCGAGGAAACTTTAGAGCTGTTAAGTAAAGGTAGGTTGCAACAATAAACTATAACTTTAATAGAGATGATAGACTGATTTCTCTTTCAGGTGATGTTAGTACCAGCTCAAGCGGACAGTCGCGGGAATCTAATGAGCGGGAATGTGCTGATTGTGGTCACATCTTTACAAGGAAGCGTGATCTCGCCCGACAGATCAGACAACGTGTATGTCAACCCAAGACATCATCAATCTCCCGAGGTGAGGATGATTCTATTCAACATGTCTCCTTTACTTGCAACTTTTGCACTCTATCTTTTGAAACACGTTTTGAATTATCTTCACATAGACTTTACCACGCGCATACAAATGATAGTTATAGTAACAGCACCTCCTCTATCCGTCTCACTGAGGTGTCGCTCAATAATGTAGTGAGAAATTACCATATGGAATCCTCAGAAACCATTGCTGATTTTCCGGAGTGGTTTCATCAAAATTCAATATTAATAGATGCGCTCTTTAGAAATTTAGACAATTTTAGAACAAAAGCGTTCATCTATCTTAAAATAAAATATGTTAAAGTTGATCATCATACTGGCGAAATAGTGCAGAGGTTGGAGTTTCACATACCCTCCTCTCCTGCTACAGAGATAGTAGATAAAGAAGGATGGTTAAATTTTCCCATTCAAGAGCTAAAATCAAATATTGATAAATTTAACGAGCGCGATAGTGGTCTGATTTTTGATGGTGTAGAATCTGCCATGTTTAAAATTACTCTATTAGAAAATTACAGTGGACGAGGCTCCTTCAATCTTCCAGAAACGTTAAAAGATAAGAAAGCAGTCATTTATATAGATTGTGAATCGCACTGTTTTAAGTATGCGGTTTTATCCATTCCCCACTATCATGATGTACAGAACAACCGTTTCTGTAAAATCAAATATCATCCATGGGAGAATGAATTGAAATTTGATGACTGTAATAGTGAAGATATGAAATTGAAAGAAATAGAGAAATTTGAAAAATTAAATAAAATTAAAATAGTTGTTCACGTCTGGCAAAAAGGACTTAAAGGTGTACGCTACAAAAAACGTTCATCAACTTATGATCGCGTTGTCAACCTCTTGTTGGTATATGAGGATAGCAGTCAACAATGGCATTACTGCGGTATTCCAAATATTCATCGACTATATTCCCACTTAACATCCAAAGGGGGGGGGAGCATTTCATATGTGATCGTTGTATGAGATCCTTGTGGTCAAAAGATAAGTTTCAAACACATTATGAATGGTGTAAGCGAGGTAAATTGCAAATGGAACGCATGCCCGAAGATAAAATCTTTTCATATAGAGAGAATGGTAGTGAATTAAGTCCTCTTCGTGTCATCTATGCTGACATCGAATGCTATATTGATGATAACATCCACAAGACAGCAGCCATATCCTGTTATAAGGTATGGCATAATCATTTCCAAAATAAAAATAATAAAATGCACGTCTGGCAAGGTGAGAATTGTATACACAAATTCTTGCAATTCCTGGAAAGTGCTGGTAAATTTCAACAAAAATATGATAGTGAACTCTATCACAGATCATTAAGTATGACAGCAGATGATCAGGTAAAATTTGAAAGTTGTAAAGTCCTCAAAATGTAATAAAACGTTTGACAAGGGTAAAATTAAGAAAGTGCGTGACCATGATCACATCACTGGTAAATTTAGAAACGCACTGTGTTCAAGATGCAATTTTTCTCTAAGAATAAAACGGCGCACTCTACCCTAAATTTTTCATAACTTCAAAGGCTATGACAGCCATATGATGATAAAAGGCGGTTAGGAAAAATGAAGGGATGGTTGATGAATGTTATAGCTCAAACGAGGGAAAATTTATGTCCATGAAAGCAAAAGTACCAGTTGATAGAACTAAAGAAAATAAGACAGTCTACTTTGATATAAAATTTTTAGATTCCTAACAATTCATGACTTCATCACTAGCATCTCTCGTTCAAAATCTTAAGTCTCTTCCACTAACTCAAAATTTGAAGAAACAATATCTTAACTTGACGGATGAAGTCATCACACGCAAAGGAGTGTTTCCATATGCATACTTTGACAACATTTCTATACTTAGTGAGACTTCTCTTCCATCAATAGATAAATTTAAAAATGATTTGACTGGCATAGAATGTAGGGTAGAAGATTACAATCATGCTCAAGTTGCATGGACAAAATTTGACTGTCAAACGTTTAGCGATTATATGATTGCCTATCTAAAATTAGATGTATTTTTGCTGGCTGATGTATTTCAGGAGTTTCGACGAGTGACATTAGAAGAATATAAATTAGACCCTATCCACTTTGTCAGTCTTCCAGCCATGTCATTCCAGTCTGCTTTTAAAATGACTGGAGAGAGCATCCATCTTTTACAAGATCCAGAGATGTATAATTTATTTGAGCGAGGAATTCGCGGTGGTCTCACATTTGTAAATAGACATCAAATAAAATCAAAAATAGTAGATGATGATCAGATTCATCTAAAGTACTATGACCGAGAATAATTTATATGGTAGTTCACTATCCAAACCTCTACCTCACTCTGAGTTTAGCTGGTTAGGTGATAGTGAAATTCAACATTTCTCCAATCCTTCAAACATACTAGCTATTCCAGATGATGGTGATTTGGGATATTATTTTGAGGTAGATCCTATCTATTCAAATAGTATTAAAAATATAACTGTGGATTTCCCACTTGCGCCCGAATCAGGTGAAGTGACTGAAGATATGTTTTCGGACTTTATGAAACAATTTCATAAAGATTTAGAAGGGAGCGGACAGCCAAAGTATAAGCCTTGTCGCAAACTTTTGCTTACTCAATTTGATCAAGAAAATTATCTAGTCCACTTTTCCATCTTAAAATTTTATTTAGAAATGGGTATGATTTTAAAAACAATTCACCGCATTATCAAATTTAGACAGAAAGCCTTTCTGAAACCATGTATTGATAGTAACAGCCAGAAACATGCACTAGCCCAAAATAATTTTGAAAAGGATTTTTATAAATATAAGAATAATAGTCTTTTTGGTAAGACGGTGGAGGATGTTAGAAAACGTATAAACTATAAACTAGTGAATCATAATGATAAATTTTAAAGGTTAGCGGCATCTTCTCTCTTTATTGATAGAGATATTATAGATGATGAGTTGGTTGGTGTTAAAATGATAAAATCAGAAGTAGAGTTGTGCAAGCCCATCTACATTGGACAAGCTGTATTAGATTATTCCAAGCTTGAAATGTATCAACTCTTCTATAGAATATTAAAACCACGTCCTCTAATTAAGGACGTGCGTTTGCTGGGTGGTGATACAGACAGTTTCTTTTTAAGGATCGCTGCTCAGAAAGAGTTAAACTTCAATGAAATAGGAAAATCTTTAGAAAATTATTTTGATACTCAAATTATCCTACAGATCACCCACTATACTCTACTAAAAATAAAGCAAAATTGGTATGCTTCAAAGATGAAATGGCAGGAAAAGAAATTAAGTAAATGATTCTTCTTCGTCCTAAAATGTATTCTATGAAACCAAAAGACTCCAGTAACAGTATTAAGCGCGCAAAAGGCATATCTAAATCGATTGTTGTAAATATGAAACATAGGGTCTATAAGAAGGCCTTTAAAAATAAGTGTGTGACGTCTGTCAACATGACCATCATAAAATCAAAGACGCATGAGATAAAAATCATACATTTAGAAAGCGAGCACTTTCAGCGTGGGAAGATAAGAGGTGTTGGATAGGGCATAACATATCTCTTCCACATGGTCATCCTGATACAAAAATTTCACTAACCAAAAGAATTAAACTCACACTACCACATTCAGGAGATGTGTAAATAGATTCAGTCTCAAATCATTATTTTGATAATGCTTTTGTTGACATTCATTGTTGTTTTATGTATCGCTTTAGATTGCGCTTCCTTGTGAATATATGCCTACAGTCAGCCCATTCCCCCTATATCTGTGAAAAGACTTCTTCATACACATATTTTATTTCAATAAAATTTTACAATGACTTCACTTTGTTTTCCGAAGCACTAAAGTTACGAGGGATTTAGTGTCTTTGACATGGATGCACTCATGTCGACCATTTGTAATTTTGATAGAAATAGATGGCATAGTTTGTTTGATAACAGGATGGTAGAAAATAGTTTGAAACATCTTCTCGACTGTTCCATATAAAGCATCCTTATCATGAATGAAATCACGTAAAATGTATTCTTTTCCCTCGCCAACAGAAATAGGTAGAATCAAATCACTTTGAATGTAAAGGTGTAGTTCATGTTTATCAAGTGTCATTGGTGTTTCTATACCAATCGTATGCGTAGCAGTAAACATATTTTGTAGCATTGAAAAACCAAAGAGATTTTTCAAATTGTTGCTCAATTGACATTGAATGTCATCACCCAGTTTCAGAACAACGCGTTGATTTTCAATTGAAAACGAAATGTGGTGTGTCTTTACATGATATTTACTTTTCATCACATGCTTCAACTTTTATTGTATATAAGGATTTATTACATGAAAGAAGCTTTCAACTGTATGATATAGACGCGGCATTATATTGATAGCAACTTTAGATTCTTCATAAGACTGGTAAATTTTCTTGATGCGATCACCATAGATGTCCACCCACCATTCATCATAAGCTGAATCAGCTTTAGTGTGATATTCATGAGAAGCATACACCAGACCGCTTCCAATAATAGGTGTTGGATGTCTTACAAAATGACGCAAGGTTGGAGACAAATAAACTGTAAGTTTGTCATTATATTTCTGAATAACCAACTTATCTTTATCCGCCATAATTTTCTCTCCATACTTCTTACCAACAGTCTCATTCCATCGTTTTATTAACTCAATAAGTGATAAAGGTTGAACACCACGCTTTTTCAAAATAATGCGTTCTTCACATTCTACAACATCTTCATCAAATATTTTAACTTTATAATGAAATTTGTTAATTCGATTTGAACAAACTTTTTTAACATTTGCAGTAGCAATTGACGTTAGATGTAGTCCATGACCAAAACCGAGATGTGGATATAATTCATTATCCAACCTCAGTGTAAGACCTTTAGTAAAAGAATGAAAGCGAAGGAACTGTCTCCCACTCCAATGATGGATAGTAGACTCATAAACTTTCTGATCCTTATTCTTCATGATGGAAGTATTGCCACTATTGAATGCCTTAATAATTTTCTCATTCCCAAATGGACCATAATAATCTGATTTTAACTTAATCCATTCATAGTTCCACTTTCCATCTGACGTTAAATTGTATGGGAACTGGAATGTATTATTCATCGTTATTCCATCATGGGTGCGAGGAGTCAATAATATCATTTCTTCCAAATCATTCACATTCTGAATATTGCTATCATAGCAAATGCTGGAAACACCTACTTCCCATTCACCTTCTAGATGTAGTGAGCGATTTAATTCTACTCGAAAGTCTGATGGTTTATTAGTTTATTATTAGGAAATTTATTCATAGAAGCCTTTCTGGGAAAATAAATTAGAAACGAATCTCTATTTTCACTTTCCATATTAATCACATTGGAAAAATATATTAGCATACCTTTGCATTGACTCTTCATTCGGAAATGGAGTGTGATACTTGTTACAGCATCTTTATGAAAAGGAATCAACGCACCAGCATCATCATAAATTGCAATATCAATTTGTGGGATGTAGTTTGATTTCAGCTTTGTATAATGCACTTTCTTGAAAGTATGCTCAGATAAAATACTGCAGCTTTTTGGCTGGTATGGTATCATTGCTAGCAATGGAGCTTCAACATCTCCCATACGTACATCTTCACCAATATTGGAATATATCTGAAAATAGTTAATACGACGCGATAGCGACACATCTGCGCTAGCTTTGGTTACAGTACCACTTTTAAAGATATTTTGATCAAAACCCAAAATGTCCATTAGAGTTTTATCCATAATATGTTCAATACCTTTCCCACTTACAGTGAGAGACAAAGCACCTTCCTTTTCAGAAAATGAAATATGTTGCTCATTAATCACTTCATTCAAATAATCTACAACTAATTCAACTGAAGTAATAATGCGAGGCATCAACACTCTTGTTCCATGTAAGATACCACCTAAAGGATCTATACGCTTTCTGTATAAAGATACGGACCATTCTGTATCAAATTGATTTGACCTTTCACATGGCAAATGTTGCATATCAAATTTTCCATGAACAGCTGCAGAACGATGTCGTAAGAACTGATGAAAATCTTTTGAACAAACTAATACTAGATCATCATCATTTAATTTACTTATTGCAATATGATTAGATGATTTGATATAAGTCAATGTTGCCACTTGTTTACCATCAACTTGAAGGAGATAATTAAATTTCTTCAATAATGTTTCAGGAGTCATGTTTGTCTTTCTTGGCTTAATCACAATCTTCTTCACCAACGTCTTTTCATTTCTTGGAATAAGATCTACATAATAAGTTTCCTCTCGATATATTAACTGTTTATGACCACTTGGGTGGTAATTAACGCTATAATTATCATAGCTTGTTAAGGCGCTAGCGAGGTAGCCTAAATCATTTCTTAAACTGGAACTCAAAGCAACAATCCAATCTTTATCAACTACATGATGTAAATAATTATGATCACCATTGTGGGGAGTAAATTGGACAATGTGTTTACACGCCTTATTCAGGAAATCATAAACGAATTTCTGACATGATAGAGATCTTTCTTCGGCCATTGTGGAATGTATACTCGGCAACCCTTTTCACATTGGTAAGCAGCTGTGCGTCTCATATTAATAGTCATCACTTCATGATCAAAAGTATAGACACAGTTACTGTGAACAAGTTGTGTGACTCTTACTTCCCACTCTCCATTCAGTTGTTGTATATTATCAATGGGAGTAGGAAAGATGGCGGTTCGATTACTAGCAAATCTGTTTGTTGCTGCATTGCTAAGTATAATATGGTAAAACGACATTTTCATTTTCTGGTGATCTATATATTACCAATTTGCATAACATCATGAAGACTTGGATTTTGGATTCTCAGCAATGCATCAAAGTTGATCGCAATGGAAACGTTCATTTCAAAAATTCTCATGGAAATACATCGAGAGGAATTACATCAACATGGCGACAATTTTTAAATCTTAATGACATCATGAGGGATTTGGAATATTTTGAAACGCCAAAATTCATCTATTTGGGTAATCCAGTTTGTCTTCAACATTACAGAAATGAAATTCAAATCTGTCATTCTGATTCCTCAATCTGTTTTTCATTTCGCAAATACAATTGGGAAAAATATAAAAGATGGATACATCGCTCCATTATGTCATTTATTCGTCGAGAGTTCATCGCTTTGCCATGCAAATCTTAATCAGACACCACCTTGAACACAATGTTACGCTCCATCATGAAGAGTTGGAAATTAGATTTCCTACAACATGTTGAGATTGA
Organism: Prostheceraeus crozeri; assembly: GCA_907163375.1. NCBI lineage: Eukaryota > Metazoa > Platyhelminthes > Polycladida > Euryleptidae > Prostheceraeus > Prostheceraeus crozeri. Next base: position 498,285 of record CAJQUW010003743.1, read on the forward strand.
TTATTATCAAAACGTTTATTTCAACTACTATACTGGAAATATGAGAGGAGAATTTGCTTTATCATATCGACATTTTCAATGTGTAAATCATATCTTGAAGGACTTGAAATACTTCTATATGAAAAGACATTCACGCATAGGAAATCGCATATGGTTGCGACTAAAAAACAACGAATACAAATCTATCATTCCCAACTTTCTATCTGCTTCACATTTCATCAAGGTGGTTGGGAAAAGTATAAAAGGAAGATGCATCGCTCTATTTACTCATTTTTTCATCATGAGACGTCATCTTTACACCATCGTCAACATTCTCCGCCGCATCAGACTCTATAACAAAATCGATCTCGCAACATTACATCAACAAATTCCAAACAGCAAGTATTATCCGGGTCGACCGCAAATGTTAGTGGTGAAGATGAGCAATTTACGGAACCTTCAACTCTTTCCAAATGGAACGGTACAAATTTTCGGCGCCCTTTCTCATTCATCGGCGCGGTAAGTGCGCTTAGAACTGCAGAAGCTACTACGTCGGATAATGAAGAGGGAGAAGTGTGTGATTTCGAATGTGACTGTGAACAATATGGTGATCTCTACTAAATTGAGTGAAAATGTATCGTTTTCGAAGATTCATAGCAGCAGCTACAATTTGTGTTATGAACCAGAACTTTTTCCTGCAGCTCTCATTAATTGTTGGAATCCTGTACATACCCAGCGGATTGTGAAATAAAAACAACTTTTGTTCCAATATGATGATGTTTTATTTCAAATCATTATAGAACTTACAAATCACTTTTTCATTAGATGGTGGGTTACATGAAAACTTTTGAATAACAGATTGAATTCGACGTTCATGCAAATGATTTAAAATGAAGTACAATACGAAAGCACTACAAGATGATGAAAGTGGATGCTGTAGTATGCGCTCATTTCGTTGATATTGACGAGTATGTTTTCTCAACCACTGCTGTGTTGGTATATTTGGAGGTTGAGCAAGAGAGTCAAATAGTTCACCGCGTGTGTCTTTTCCAATAAAGATAGCTTTCCAATGTTCACCTTCTAAATTCTTTGACTGAGTGTTCAATACAATAAAGATGCGATACTGTTTTACTGTAGTTGGTAGGGTATCTAGCGAATAGACATTATCAAAAGCTTTCAACGTAGCTTTATCTGCATTACGCTGTACTTTAGCTTTAATATCGTCAGCATTCAACCAACTCATTAACGATTATAGTGAATAATCACGTGACGATACTTAGTTATTTCAATATTTGAATCAAAAACTGCATAAATCAATACATTCATTGTCGCAGCTATCGTTGTTTTAAACTCCAGATCCAAGCCAATATTATAAGGAAAGTTAGCTTGACGATAAGGTGCACTAATATCACTGTCAGCAGTCAAATCAAATGCATAAATAGTATAGCCATTCTTAAACTCTTTCATTGTACGCCCGTTGGTGTCGTCTGTGTTTTAAAAGCCAAAGACATTCATGTAGTCAACATAGCTGCGCAAAAATTGATAAGAAGAGAAGTCTGGTCTATAGGGCGGTCCAGGATGACTGACACCATTTACACGTAAAGCAATTTCGCTCAAACTGTTGTGTTTGAAGTTTAAAGGATTCTTCTTGATATTGCCATTGAATGCATCATTTTCAACCATTGCTACCATTAGGAGTTTTGGTGCTTCTGATGGAAATAAACCATCTTTCATAAAACTCTTTTGATCTTTAGGAATAGTAAATGTGAGTAGCTTCGTATGTTGAATGGGATAAATAGCATTGCTACGGTTAAGACCCTCAGCATGTCCTCTAATTACACTTGGATTAGCTACCACTCGACGAATGTATAGCGTAATATCTTCCACATGGATTTTAAAATTAACAACTTTAGCATATGCATTAAACAAAAATTCAGGCTTGTTCAATGTAAGTTTGACTCGCATGCTGGTATTACAGAATAAAAACTTTGACTGTCTAACGAAGTCAAGATTTAGTGGACCATATAGCTGATATACTTTACTATCTTTAATCAAAGCAGATCGCTTTACAAAACCAGCGTTTGTCTCACTATCAAATTGTGTTGCTTCATCTCTATGCCATCCCATTGCTTCCATATGACTCTTTTGTGCTGACGGATGAAACTGTGATAGGGCATTGAAATATGCTTTATAGGGATAATCGCTTTGCCAACCTTCTACGTGTTGCTCTCCAATAGTTAGAGAAACATCACGAAATAGTGTTGCCAGCGGTAAATTGTTCAGACCAACTTTATGTGCATCATCGATGTTGGTACCATCTGCTTGCTGAATTCTGAACCGCACATCAACCATCGCATGACTTAAATCAATGTAGTTATCACTAGCACCAGGAATGACAAATTCAATTGTACCAGTATTCTCAGCAGTTCGAGGATGATAATCTACAATACTTGAACTAAGAATATCTGTCTGCATCGCTTGTTGATCAAACAAACTAAAATTTGAAGTTTTACACTCCATGATTAGAAGTTATGACAGCGTCTTCGTTTAGCACGCGATGAAGGATTAGAGCGCGCACGGCGTTTGCGTGAATGCCTTTTCTTAGATTTGCGTGAAGTTCGCCTCTTACCAGCTCCGCGCTGTTATCTTTTTCTTTCAACATTCATTCGTTTAGGTGCTTTCTTTCGTTGTGTAGCATTAAAAGTTTGTTGTAATGTTCTTAAACCGCCTTCCTTCCCACGATTTAGTAAACTATTCTTTATATTTTTTCCACTGGCAATATCATTGACAACATCACCAGCAAAGCCAACAGCATTACTTAAAACAGATCGTTTTAAAGTTTTTCCGACAGTAGATAAGAGAGGAGATACAACAGATTTCAGCGCGCCAAATATACTACCTCCACGTTGACGGTGAGCACCACTGTAAATTGTACCCGCGCCACTTACATAGAAGGGCCGTGAATAAAACGATGCAGTCGGATTCATTACTTAAATCTTAAACTCGCAAGTTATAGTTTTGCATAAATCACTTGCGATCACTTTGATGAAAAATGTCTGAACGACGCATCCAAGAGTTCATGCTTGAAGGATAGCCGAGCCATTTAACAAGACACCATTCTTCACCTTGACGTTTTTTGCAACGGATGATCTTCTCTACTAAATATGTTTCACTTTCAGCGACTATCTCAATCTCATCACGGTAAAAACTACCATCTATTTCTTCATTATCGTAATCTTCTAACTTGTAAGTTGTGGGAGAGTCTTTTTTATTGATGTTTGAAACTGTAAAAATTTCTTCTGTCCAATTCGGGAGATAACGTTTGGCAAAAACACTCTTCACTTTTGATATGCGAACTTTATCGCCTATTTTTACATCACTTTTTGCATTATTACGCTTACGTTGGAATGTTTTACGCTCTTCATCTACATTGTTAACATTCACATCTGCTGGTCTGAGTCCAATAGAGCGATGCACAGAGTGATTGTAGGCATGTACCGTATCTTGTAGAATCTTTGTCCAATTTTGTGTCAAGTTGGCAGTAAAATGTCGCCACAAGCGATTTTTCAATGTGCGGTTAAAACATTCAACTAATGCAGCCTTATAGGCACTCTTTACACTAAACAACTCAATGTCATATCTCTCAAACAATCTTCCAACATGCCGATTTTCGAACTCTTTTCCTTGATCACTCTGAATTCTCTTTGGAATGCGACCCTCTTGGAAAATTGACTGAAATGCCTTTGCTACTCCTTTACCTTCTTTAGTTTTTAATGGTTGAGCCCACGCATATCGCGAGAAAATATGAATTACTGTCAAAATAAAGTTATTTCCCGAGTTATGTTTTGAAATAGAGGTAACGTCACACAAATCTTCCTGCCACTGTTCATCAATGTCATGAGTAATATAATGGCGGGTACGGTACTTCCTTTTCTCCTGTTTGTGGAGTGTATAGGTAGCCTGACCCTTTAACCATTGTTTAACTTGTGATTGTGGAAAACCACTCGCTTTTGACAATTTCTTTATAGATGCAAATCCTGCTGGATGTTTTACATCATAGTATATTGACTTTAAAAGTTCATGTGATGACGACTGACTCCTCCTTCTTCTTCTCATAATTTTTCTTTCTTGCCTTTTTGCACTTACAACAGCCACAAGATTTAGCAGATTTACGTTTATGTTCACATTGCTTAGGAGTCTCACTGTAAGAGCTGGCACAGCAAGTACATGTTACATCAACATGCACCTCCGGCGGTTCATTACATGGCATGCAACACATCTGCTTCATATTAATAGTCTGAGAACATATATTTCTTTGGTGGAGATCTTCAACGTCTATCTCTTTCTCTCGTTTGCATAGAGGGTGTAGATCTACGTCGTTCTGTTCCTCTTGTTTTCTTAGTAAGTGTGGAAGGAGATGTAGAAGGTGAACTCTTAAACCAATTTCTTGGCATTGTAACACTCCTAATTTTAGGGATAGAATTAACATTTGAAGTAGTACCAACTTCTGAAGTAGAATCAAGTTTTTTCAATGTTTCATTATTCAATGCAAATTTTGGAACATTATGCTTTTTCAATAGTTAAAGAAAATATGACCAACCATGTGGGACATAACCTTGTCGACGTTTTCTACGCGTTGCATACTGCGTCTTCATAACGCAAAGCGTTAATAATTTTATCATCATCTGTAATGATGTCACCTCTATCATTCACATTGAGATATGGTTCAATGCTGTTGAAAAGAGCTATTGCATTTGCACGAGATGCTAAAGGTGTAGCAGACGAAACAGAGTCACGCATCTTATTCTTCAAACTTTTCAATTCTTCAACAGTTTCTGATTGTAATAAAACTGCGCGATATGGATCTTTAATATGTGCATTTTCCTGATAATCCAGTTCTTTCTTATAAATTTGATTTGCTAGAGGTTGCTTTACTTGCTGTAAAGCAGTCAATTGCACATATTCATCCTGTGGAATGACAATCATGCGAGAATAGGAGCTTATAGTTTGTAGATAATCATAGGCTTTTTCAAAATATCACTTCGAAATCTAAATTCTTCCGGACACTCTTGTGTAAAATCAATAAATAAGTAACCGTGTGGCTTTTCAGTTGCTGCTTGAAAAATTTCAATTAAGGCTTTTGAACCTCTTGGCAAAACTTGTCGTGCTAAAATTTCAAATTGACTTCTCTATCGTGGATTCTTAAAGACAGCGTAATAGTGCGTATTCAGGTTTCGTGTGCGAGCTTCTTTCCCATCAGGAAATAAATTTTGCGTGATATAGATTATAAAGCACCTTTTGTGATGTGCTACGCGGGTGAACATATCTGTAACGTCTTTAGAATTCTTGGTTTCCTTCAATAGATCATCCAATACAACGACATCGTTGGACTTTATGTTATCAGCTCGAATAATTCCTTCATTTCGAATAAAGTTACGACGTTGCAATTCCTGAAAGAGTGACGGCTGATAAATACCATAACACCAAATAACTGGATTGATAGGTTCCCTAAACAATTCTTTTCTTTTGTCTAGCAAATTCAGAGTGAAAACAGTTTTACCTTCATGGGATGGACCTGATACAGTCAGAACTTTATCACATTGAAGTCTGAAATCCATTTTAATACTTTGAGATTCAACATTTGCATAATTAACGCTTAGAGCCAAAGATAATACCCAATACGTTTCTCTTTACCATTGTCGCAACTTGAGTTTTCCATATTTGCATAGGTACTAACTTTTATGGCAGAAGTGACAATCAAAATGAGCTATATCACAGTGGCTACATTGACAGAGTTGAATACAGCAGCGTATGAAACAGCGCAGGCAGAAAGTATGCTTACATCTCTTAAAGATTCGTTTTTCACTTCCATCCTTTCGCTTACATATATCACACATATTTTCACTCTTACTTAACAACTTCTAAAGCAAGTCTTTTTGACGACATGAACTTGCTAGCCCTTTCTAAATAATAGAAGCATGTACAGAAGGAATATACTTCGAGAGTAAGTAGACATATCTCGAAAACCAATTGTGCTACGATCAAGCACCATTGCATCTTTAAGTTTCTTTTATAGAAAGTTGAATGTGAATATGTGAAATTGCTTCAATCACTAGACTGCTACCATGATGGTTAAATGCATCAAGACGTTGAGCAATTTTTCCCATATGTATTTCAAGAAATTCTTCAGGATTATCTACAACTTCCATTGAATAGGAAGCAAAGTGGAAGAAACGATCTTCTACCTCTTCTTTCCCAAAATGACTGAAATGAATTTTTGCAACTAATCGCGCCATTACAATTTTATCAGAAAACGTATCCATTAACTTTAAAAATAGTGTGCTAGTATCACCAATAACTGATTTGATGTTAATCTTATCTTTATGAAATGTTATCACATAACCTTGAATAGTCCCTTTTAAACTTTGTCTATGAAAACGCAATGTTCCACAATCATTTGAGAAAGACATTGTCATCCTGCATCTATCCCTCCAATTGCATGAAAAACAGCAAGTCTTTCCATAAAGCTTTAATTGAATGACTTCTTCAAGCATGTATTACAGATTTTGGGTTTGAAACAAATAAAATAGATACAGTTGGTAACTGTCATACAGAGAGCAATGAAAACCAAACCATAATTTGACAGTGTTGAGGTAAGGAGGAAAAGAACATTGATTATGAATGTAACTACTACAACGAACATTTAAAATGGGAACACTCAGTTCCTTGAAACGTTTCGTAACTTCATGACAGTGTTGATTAACTCTACTATCCCAAGGTGGAAGTAGAATATCATTAATGACTAGATTAGGAAAAAGCTTTCTCTCCTTGGAGGGATCATTACAAAAGATACGTACAACATTGAAGGCTGCTAGCCATCTTTTAAAGTCAATAAGAAGAGCACTTTCACTAGGAAGACCAAAGTCTTGTAAATATTGTTGATTAAGTCCATGAATATGTTTTCTCGCCCATCCATCAGCTTTGGGATCACACTTGGCATGATGATGATAAACACTAACAATCTGATATGAGCAATTGTCCATGGCAATAGCACTGAGCTCCTGTACAAGATCACCCTCACAATCAATAAAAATGATGGTGGATGACTAAAAAGAAAATTACATAGTTTTACTCATCGGATGAAAAATCCAATAACATATTACAATATGAAGAAGTGCAACGATGCTGTTCACGACAAAATACACAAATAACATGATGACAGCGAAGAAGTAAAATGTATCTGATAAGGCCACGTCTACGACACTCAAAGCACATAAGCGAATTGTCATAAGGTAGAGATAGGAAAGGATTAGCGATTCTCCTTCTTTGATTTGCGTTTTCCGGTAACATTCTTCTCTGACTTGTGCTTCTCACCGCTCTCGTTGAGGATTTGATCAATAATATTATTAACATCTGGCTGCTTTGGTATGTATAGGATGGATTAGGTATGCATTGCTATAGAGGCCAATTTATTATCCTTATGATAACCATAATATAGTGAAACGAATATTCCAAGTGCTTTCTGCGATCTCTTCACACCTGATGGGTGTTATTTGTTCTCCACCCTTTCGATAGTAAGAACACCAATGCGATAGTGGTAGAAAAAGTCGTTCACCTTCCCATATCTTTTTATATGGTGTATCCTTGTCATCTCTCGCTCTCCACACTTCGTCAAGGGGAGTAGGGATATCCATATTTAGTGTTACAAATTCTTCAATAATGTCAAGCTGGCGACGTATGTATGTAGCTACAGGAATGATGACATAGTCTCCATACTGATTCCTCTTCACACTCACGTCTGTGGAAGGGATCATTCCCGTTTCCAGCGCTATAGCATGATCAAAATAGCGTATGCCTTGTCTACATTTACGCTGTAGGGGTGTAGGATTATGTACCTGTGTTGTTTCCTCCACCGGCCTCAACTGTAGATGACCTGATTGTAGCGAACCTTGCACCGTCTGGACATCAGCATCTACTCTGGTAAGTGATGTAGAAGCCTGAAAGCGGAAAGATGCGATTAAGTAAACACTCAAGAAAGGAGGTGGAGGGAAGTTTTCCGACTTACCATTCTAGTTGAAAAGTAGAATAGATGAGCTGAGAGAACGTGCGTCCGTCACTTATGCAATTCAAAAATAGAATGATTGTCACTCTAAAGTCTCATTATTTATAGAGAAATCCAAGATTCTCATTGGATGATGATCCTCATTGGACAATAACATCAAGCTGATTCCAAATCTGGCCTCCGTTTACCAATCCGAGCCTTCGTTCGCTCGCTGGAGCTGTTTTTTGGAAAATTCTAACTCTGTCGCTTTTCGCCAATCTCCCAAATCTTAAATGGCGTCTCACATCTAAACGAAGACAGATAGGAACAAGCCATTTCTTTCACTGAATTTGTCTCACTCTTAGCTTTCAAACGAGCTATTGCACGACTTTCTACGATCTCTAGAACCAAAGTTGGAAGCAACGCTGCCGAGGGGGGGGACGGCCCAAAATTGTTTCTCTCCGATGGCGTTGGAAATCACCCTACGGATGCAGAATTTGACACTGAATCCGAATCTGACCTCCGTTTTCCCATCCGATGCTTCGTTTTGACTCTACAGCCCAAAACCAGCCCACATTCGCCGTTAACTGTCGTTTTTCCGAAAAATGTTAAAATTTTTTTCTCGCCGATTGAGCTGGAAATCACACCACGGATGTAGAATTTGACGCTGATTCCAAATCTGGTCTCAGATCTACCATTGGAGCAGTCATTTAGACGCTAGAGCCCAAAACATCCCACAGTTGCCGCTACCTCTGTCGTTTTTCGCCAATCTCCCAAATCTCAAATGACGTCTCACATCTAAACGAAGACAGATAGGAACAAGCCATTTCTTTCAGTGAATTTGTATCACTCTTAGCTTTCAAACGAGCTATTGCACGACTTTCTACGATCTCTAGAACCAAAGTTGGAAGCAACGCTGCCGAGGGAGGGGGGGGGCACGGTGCGCCTGAATCAAGTTTTGGATTAAAAAATATATACCATGAGCGAAGCCAATTTTTTCACGATCTACGACCTCTTGGGACAAAATAATCGCAAAAATAAAAATATTTCAATGTACAGATTTTTTACAAATGAGCTTTTTCAAAATGGTCGCCCTTTTTGCTATAAAATCGTCAAGTTGTACATTAGAATGACTTTTCTGCCTTGTTAACTCACTCCAGCTGCTCAAATATCTCAAAAAATATTATCCAGCAAATGGCATAGCGTTTAGCTCGTAACGGAATATCTAGTTTTCATTCATAAGTAGTATATTATCGACATGATGCTATTTTCAAAAAAAGGAAAATATATATTTTTTAATGAAACAAGAAGTCATTCAGTTATTAGCGTTCCATAGAGGCATTAGATCACATGTTGTCATTGAATTGATGGATTTAAAGGGAAAACCATGTCTTCAGCTAGCAATTATCCACTTAAATTTGACTGCAGGAACATTTATCCCCAACATCACAAGCTTACTAAAGCCGTGTTGAACGATATGAGGCTATAAATCAAAGAAAATAAATGTAGCAATTTTTGCCCAGCCGAAGCAAACCGATTCGAATTTTCCTCGAATCACAATTTCGAAATAATTCTCAAATTGACAGTCGATTCGCGAATAAAATCGAATCTGGAAGCTTCGCAGTTCCCTACCTTTGACTTCAAAGATTTTTAAATTGTTCACGCTAAAGCGCTGAAGAACGAGTTTCCTTAAATAATTTCTACGTTCCAGCTTATTTATTCATGGGCCTACCACGGCTGATCAAACAGTTAATTATATCATTATTATCGTTCAAGAAGACCGTCTTCCTGTTTAAAAATGCTGTATTTTGGAATTGTTGACCATTGTAAGTATGTTTCATTTTTATTAGAGCTCTTTACAGATAGGCAGACCACAATGAGATCAAGATTTGACCCAATGACTGCTTTACAATGAGTTTAATTAAGTCGAAGTTAGGAAACTTCAGTGGCAAACATTTCGACTTTCAAAAGATATATCGATAACTTTTTGCTATCTTCAAGAACAGTGAAAATGATGAGACATTTTTTACATTTCTTAATATGTTGTATAGGGCTTAATGGAATCATCTTTACCGTAGAAATTACCAAAATTCCCAAAAATTGATGGCAAACTCAATCGATCGTGGCACCAAAAAGATCACACAAACGCAGTTCCCAATTGTGCCTATATGCGACAAAACGATATGAACAGGCACCTGTGAGGTCTTTGTTTAGCACGCTGAAAGCAAAATCACACTGTTCGACGAACATCTTTCTCGGTTGAATGAGTGAACGATTTGCGAAGGCTGTCCAACTTTGTCGCAATCAATTGAATGCGTTTAACCAAGGAATTCTAGATATATGGAATCTAGAATCGTGAAGGGTGGCGCCCATTGCAAGTTGCAATCTCTGCGTTCACTTCTCTGCACCACTGCGCGACTGTGAGAGTTTACTGCGACAGCTGCGAGAATTCTGCGACCATTCAGGCAGTTGGTGCTGACTATCTTCATGACATGAACAGCAATTGACATAATTTTTCATCGTGCACTCGCTTATGACAGGTATTATGATATCAAAGCTCTCAGATCTTATCGACACCTTGAAAGGAAACTTGTCAATTTTCAGTATTTGAGTATTGGATCAATTAGAGACCGAAAGATCACCTAAATGTTGATTTTTTATGAATCAGGTTAAAAAAAGTCGAATAGATGCTGATGTGGACTTATATCCTTCAAATGTGGACGCCAGACGCCACACACTAAAACACACTCTCCTTTTTCGTTAAATTTCATGCATCTTTTGACGCTTTTGTCTGAAATCAATGCAACATTTTCGACCGCCTCCACCAACTCATCACTGACTGCGATGAAAATGAACTACAGAGTTCTTCATAAAAAACGAACCACCTGAATTATGCCGAAACTTAATCAACTTTCATGTCTTCTAAACGCATCGCATATCAATATACCATGCATAATGCGAGAGCTTGTATTCTCAGATTTCTGTTCGGAACCAACTTGTAGGCCTGTCCGCTATCATGTTACGTAGACAGTGGTCAAAACATAAAAATCGGTTTTTTTACAAATCTTTCAAACCGAAATGTTTCGATAAGAAAGGATGTGAGTATGACAGTGAATAAGCCGCGAGGCGAACGTGCGTTTTCTGAGCTTTCCTTTGATATATTGCTCATAGAATTCAACGGACAAAGAAAAAATGACATCGGAGATTCATTACAAAATTATTACAATTATTTTCGTTGAATAATCAACATCCCTTGTGTTCCGTGCATTCGAATGAGCCCAAACAAGACACCATAATACATGTACAACATTTCCCGAGATAATGATGCACTCAGTTTTTAGAATTTACATGAAATGAGATACACATGAAATCAGATTTACATGAATCAGACATAAAAATAGAGCCACGAAAGCGATCTACTCTACTATGCACTGCAATATTAACATTTGGCGGAGATGAAAAGATTTGATATAAAATATGCAATGATATAAATTCTAATCCCTTTTTAACAAGAAAGCTACTGAGCAAGGCATTCTTGCAGATGCTGAAAATATTTTCCTAGAAAAACATCTGGAATTTACTGAATGTGCGACAGATTGTGTGACATGTCCCAATGATGAAATGGAAAATTGACAGCAGCTCTGAAATTATATCATCTTGTGATTTCATTACGCTCGTATAGTCTCATATGGTGCGACATGTCCTTACAAAACCGCCATAGGGGCCCAGTCAACATATTTTTATTTGTATTTGATCAACAGTGAATCGAGTCATTTTAATGACATGATCGGATAGTTTTCTTATTATCACCGTCGTAGTTCACTGCTAAGAACATAATACAGTTAAGAACAATAATAATAAACTTTCAATAAAAGAATATAGCTGAATGATTCAAAATCATTGATTGGAGCAGTGCGCATGCAATAGAATTAATTGGCTGCAATCCCGATGAATAATGCAATTATGGAATGATGGCCACTCAACCATGTTATCAATCAGGTCTCACTACATTGCTGCAAGAATACTTTTAAATAAACTTTACTAAGATAAGCTTCAGACATTTTCAGACTTTCGCCTGGAGCATCAATTCATACACGAGATACAGCAGTAAGTTAAAATTAATAATAGTGCATAAAGTATTGCAGTGATCATGTACCCTGTTCGCTTCCACAAGGTGGGAAAACAGACTCGTCGAGCTTTAATTTTTGAGAAGTAGTGCGGAAGAGTTAATAAAATTATCATTATACATATTATTTAATAATTTGCTAGAATATGACGAAGAGACTCCATGAGGGCATATCTGGATTGCTCATTACCTGAATATACATAGAAATTGTCGGGCATGAAATGGAAAATTTGCAATTTGTACCAAGTATTGTTAATATCTCTATCTCACAGATTTTCCATCGTCACAGATTAGCAATCTGGTTAGTAAGTTTAGTTATTGCTATAGGGGTCGACAAAAAATGCGTTTTCTGAAAGAATTGGTTTATGAAGATTGCATTTATCGTTTTCATCAAATAGTATTACTATTATCAAGACAAATAGATTGTTGATCAATAATTAAATAACTTTTGATGGAGCATTTTCCATCTGAATATTTTTTATTCTGGTATTCAGAGACACATGTATTTGATAATAATTATCAAATCGCTCCTTCATTGCCAGTTTTAAGATGAATGTCAGTCACAAGATAATCGATTGCCATCATCCTCACTTGATTCTCTAATTTATTGGATACTATCGAGTGTATAGCAACAACTTGAACGGAATATACAGGAACCATCCTTTTGCTTCACAGTCTCACACCAGTCATCGTTTCTTTGATGAGATTTGGGTTTCGTCTAACCTTGGCAATGTTTTCCCCACCCAAAACGTTGACAAAATGTATGATTTGTCTTTGTCGAATGGTAGCTATGTTTTCGACGGCGTTCTGATGAGAAAATGCATGTCATGCCACTAGTTCTTTGATTCCATATTCAGACAATGAATCTCGAAAAGCAATCAACTGATGCATTAAGAAGTCCAAAATTAATATTCAATGCATGGAGCATTCACTGTCATCATAGAAATACCCATAAAACAAAATAAACATCCACTCAATAATAATGACATATCATTCTGTTTCAAATAATATATCCCACGTTTCATATCTATGCAAATGTTATATAATTATGGAAGTTGCATCAAAAGCTATTTAAATACTGACCAACACTATTTGTCCTAATAATAGCAATACTATTTGATGAAACCGATAAATGCAATCTTCATAAACCAATCGTTTCAGAAAACGCAATCTTTGTGTGATTTGATAAAAAATCCGTCTTGTTAAATTCAGATAGCATCTTAGAATGTCTCGTGCCTATTAAAAAAATTGTCATATCGGTAACTCAAAAATATTAAGTGCTTCAGCCATAGAGTAAGTATACAGTAGATAGAGCGTCAACTCAAAAAAGTATCTGTATACAGTGGAAAATTTTATATCAAAAGATTCTGTTTTTTGCGGAGATCACGCTCCGTCGGTCTCAAAAAAATATTTGAGCAGTTTTTAAAAAGCCAATTTTTTTCAAATTATTTCCATGTATATACACTATTGACGTGAACAAAGTACATAAGTAATATGAGGCATGTTGTATATCAAAAGGAATGAACATTTACTAACAAGCATCTTAATTAAGAGGAATTGAAGCTGATTATCGAGGAAAAACTCCCCAAAGGTTACGGTCGTCGATGTATTGAAATTAAGATAGTACACGACAGATCTTCGGCGCCTTCGGTGGTCGATCTCACAATAAAATACGTTATGAGGCAAGCAAGCCGTGTGAAGATACAGTATATGACGTGTTCATAACGTGTTTTATTGTAAGATCGACCACCGAAGGCGCTGGACGCCGAAAATCTGTCGTGTACGATTTTAATTTCAATACATTGACGACCGTAACCTTTGAGGAGTTTTTCCTGCACTTTTTTGTTGAAAATCATTATGATCGCCGGTCGTCTGGTCAATTTCGTGATTATCGAGGGGATTTCATGAGCCGCATTATAATGAAAATGAAATCTTCATGGAAAAGTCAAGATCTTATTGTGCTTTCTTGGCTGAAATTTAAAGTTTTTAATTCAATTTTCATCGGCATGATTTCATAATTCACTAAATTTATGCTACATTTCTTGAATCTGAATAGTAAGGTGGACCCATTAACCTATTTTAAAGTTAATTCTGATCATCGTCTCTGATTACGTTATTTTGCTCTACCAGTGGCAGGTTGCTTGCGATATGATCACGCTTTGAAAAATACACTTGAGGTTGAGCATGAAAGTAATAGCAACCTATCGAAATGCTAATTTAACAAACACTGCCTCTCCAAGGCTGTCATGATACGGAGGATTTGTAAAACACTATTCTTCATTCCGTATCGCTATCATGATCAGTCAATTCCGTGGTAATCTTTTCAAACTGCAAAAATTTGCTTATCTCACATTTGGTATTAAAACACAATTGATGAATGATATATCATTAAGTTACCGATGCATTTCCGGATGATGAGAAAAAATGTGAAAAGTGACGAAAATATTTTATTCAACTCGAGTTCATTTAATAAAATCGAAACTGTATACATAATAATACTGTGATTAATAAAAAGTTCTTTTGGTCTTTTAATTATTGCATCTTTTGATGTCATTGCGATATTGCAAATGCTCATGTTAGATGTTTTTGTACATTTTGAAATAACGCTCTAGGAACGGAACAATTTTAAATCTACATTCTAGGATCTTTTTTTTTGATTCCGCCAATTGTTGGAAGATAAAAGATGAAAGACATGTTGGAAATGATAATTTGAAGAAATCAATTTCACAAAAGCAAAGTCACCTTTACTGCATTAATCAGAGACTATTTTGAAATTCCATGTTGATGTTGTTTCATGTTAATATGGAAAACAATTTAGAAAGCAACTCTGCGCGGCGCACCGGTGCAACGATCCTTTTGCGACAACCGGTTTTTGGCCTGGTGCACCAAATCTTTGACATTTTTATGTATTTTACCTGAAACTGATTAATTCTATCTGCAAATGTTAGTCGCAGCAGATAAAGAAGAATGATCTTCAAGCATGCAGTATGATTTATCCAACTAGAAGAACATGATTCAATTTTATTTATCAATTCAGTTCATTTAAACTTCAAATTTGTAATTGAGAAAATTGAAACATTTTTTTGAAAGTCAATGAATGATATATCATTAAGTTACCGATGCATTTCCGGATGATGAGAAAAAATGTGAAAAGTGACGAAAATATATTATTCAAGCTTATAAATCCGTTTAGGGCCACAAAATCTCATTTGCCGCGACATGAATCTGGGAATTTCATAGTGAATATGTAGTGAATAGTTTTTCTTGCGTTCTGGTAGCATACACAGATACCGCCTGAAATGCAGTGATGCATAGGATGCTGACCCTCATCACAGTAATTTGTAGATTGCGGTAACGTGACGTTCCTTCGATTCATTCTATTTTTCCTGATGTTTTCAGATGTTGTATTTTTAGTGATTTCGAAAAAAATATCGATGCTGAGCTTTCTTTGCTATAGACGTATACTGCACGTGCATGTCACGTTTTTTAAAAGAGGGAATTAAAACGCGGACGTTTTGTTCGCCACTGACTTAGCAATTTAGTCAATGCAACTTTTTGCCATTTTCTGGTTGCGACTACCAATAATCATGATAAGAGTTACTTGGCAAAATATGATTAAAAGAAACGTAAGAAGCTTGTTGAATTTTCCTAGTACTTTACTAAATTTGCATTGAATTCCGAACATTTATAACAGAAGATAAATACCCTACCTTCAAGATCTTAAAAGTCTTTATTAACGTAAATAATGTATGTTTGTCTTTACACCAGAGAAATACAGTGCAACATCAAAAGACTTTCAGAATAGGCCACAGATGGCAAAGAATTTATAGAGTAGATACTTTTAATAATTCAGCAATTAAGAGATGCATTAAATAACGTGGAAAACTACTATGTATTAACATGCTATATGTTCACATTCGGAATCTCTGATGGTAATAGGCTCATGCTAATGTACGTCATATTAGATCAGATGCCTTTGCATCAATTAGTATTATGATCTCAACACCTGTGGATGAGTTCTTTCAACATCTTTAAGCTTTGGACAAAAAAGAGCAGCCAATTGAAGAGGTTCTAAGTTACCATTGACCCGTTTCCGAAATTACATGTACATGCATTTTATTCAATATTCTTCAAAAATAGCGAGGAGTTGAAATATCGAAGAATGATTGATTGAAAGCTATTGACAAGTTGGTGGGTCAAGATATATTTCACAGGAAAGTAAAGAGAGTATCTGACTCGAAATAATTATATTGGTCAAAAGTAAAAACAATGAAGTTACACTTCGCACATCATGACGGCCCTTCGGCGTCCAGCGCCTTCTTAACGGTCGATGGTCAAATGGCGGTCTGCATATTCGGTGTGAAGATTTATAAAGAAGTGAATGATATTAAGAATTGCATTGTTTGTTGAATGTGAGGTGATCAAAGTGAGAGGGCACATTGTAGCAAGGTAATTCATCTCTTCTGTTGATTGTTGGCTTCAAGTATGTAATAGCTTTTGCTTCAGTGAATGTTGTGTCTTGAGTGCTCGTCAGCTTAGCAATGAAATCGACCTGAAAATCCTCGGTGCTGCCTAGATCATTATGTTTTCTTTAATATGGTCATTTGGTCATAGAGAGCGCTGGATGTAGACTTATTAGTAATTGCATGGCTGTGCTCTCTTCAGACATCTTGCCAATATCTTGCAGTCTTGCCAATATAACATTCTCCACATTTATTACACGTGCACCTATATTATATGTATTTATCATCATGTACGTGTATCATATCACGTATATACTTATGTAAGCATTGACAGACTTGACAGCTACAAGTATTAGAGAAATGCTTATTTTTGCTTATTTGGTTATTTGGTCTGTCTACCGTATTCATTAAGTAATAGGCAAGTCAATTTTCTTAACAGCTTTATTATTTTTTCTAACACATCAATCACTGATAAATGGAACTGTAAAATAGCAATTATTTTGGTTTATAATTTCATCTCTACTCTTACTTTTGCTCATTTTCTTTTTTGAATCTCTTGGTCTGGTAGCCATTTTTTAATATAGATGTCAATAAATTCGCTAACTTTTCCTTTTCGCATAACTTCATTGCTACAGCGAATTACTTAGATATTTTAATCTGTTATTAATAAAACTACTTTTAACATGATTGGGCACCAAAGAGCCCTTAAGGTTATATCGGAATGGTCTGTTTTTGTGGTACCACGCATATTGAACTTCATTGCTAATTATTTTACTTTTATATCTAAGAAAGGCAACCAGTCCATTGGGTTGTGAGCTTCAATTGTAAATTGTTGAGTTTATTGAATTCTGTTATATGGGACACTATGTCATTATTATACTCTATTGGACCAAGGATGATATCATCGATGTATCTCATATCGAGGGACGGATAAAAGCTTGATTTCTGAATAGCCAATTGTTCTATATGACTCATGAAAATCACTGCAAATGCAGGGGCAAAATGTGCGACCCATGGGTACTCCTTTGATTTGTTTGTACACATCGTATTGTACCTTATCTCGTAATTATAACATGCAAACGTCATCAACTTTTCTATTTGCTTAATAATAAGACCAAATGTGTCAATTAGATTACAGTACTGTACTAAAGTTTTTGTACTATATTCGATACATAACTGTATTGAGATGCTAGTATGTAATTGTTCTACATCTAGCGAAATAAAGTTATTTTCATTATGAATTCTAACACTATCTAATAATTGGATTACTTGTTCTGTATTACTTAGATGTATGGGAATGTGACTAAGAACATTTTAAGAATATTTCCAATTAATTTTTTCTACTCTGTTCTGGGTAATTGAAATATGCCTTCAGCTTGTGATTTTGAGAAATGTATTCAACCTCTCCACACCATTTTTCTTTGCACGATTTACGCATTCTATAAGGAATGAAGAATTCAAACTACCTGTCTAATGAATATGTGGCAAATCAAAATTTGAATTTGGTTGACCATTTAGCAATGGAACAGTCATATCTTCTGAGAGAAGTCTGAAACTGTGTAGAATTGTTGTCCAAAAACTGAACACAACTATTTATTCCGCAACGCGGACTCAATTGCTGTGTGAACTTTTTAGCACAACAACGCATTGCTTTTAGTCTATTTCTCTAGTCACTGAACTACATGACAATGTCGAAAACTGCACGGTGTACTGTTGCATCGGGCACTTTTGATATTGTATTATGCATTTTTTATTACTAACCATAAAGATCATCAACGCAGTAATGTCGCTTAACTAATAACATACATTATCTTTCAAATGATGAGACTAAATCGACTGGCACTACGGGCCGATAAAAAAGTACATATCTTCATAATAGTATTCATCTTACACCGCAAATATAGAATTCAATAGGAAGAACCTGGAGAGCAATAATTTTATCTGGACCGCCTTTTAAATAGAACCTTTCTACATTAAACTTAAACATCCATTGAGAAAAAATAATGGAAATATAGCTTATGAGTTCAGCATGAATCACAGTAACAATGTGCATGTAATTGTGGCCTTCTTTCAATCGGACCGTAATGATTCATTGATATTGAAGAATAGATATACAAGACGTCAGCAAATTGTCATTTAGATGGCAACAATGATCTGTCTGCAAAAATTTGAGAGGCGAGGTGAAGTATGAAATATGTGCTGATTGAAGTTTCCACCAATATGGATTTTGACAGTCATTGATCCTTATCAGTCTGTTAAAATATCTGACAAGATCATTTCATTTCTGTAGAATCCCAAGCAGTAATGCTTTCCGTCCAACGATCAGTACAGCACAATTTGTGCTTTGTATAATCAGATTTGCCATCTTTTTACCACTCATTACATTCCATCCAGAATGAAATATCATGTAATTGTTCTTCTAAACTACAAAGCAAATTTGTCCTGGACTATCTATAAAAAGGAATAAAATTATAAGTTATAATTGCAATTCTTCAATTTGGTTTCGAACTGATTTTAAAATTGATCACAATTCGACAGATGAAATCTGCTTAGCAAATTTGACAAGTTTATTGTGCCAAGATGTGACAAGATTATTGGCCAATACTTTGGGCCTAAACTTGGGTCAAAACCCAAAACGCAAAACCCAGGTTTCAATGAATGATTCGAATCAAGTTAACGAAGAATTGCATTCGTTATATTTTGTGCTGACATAAAGATTCTTCCATTGGCCAAAATTGTTATTTTGCGCATATATAAGAAATTTATTTACACTCCGAAGTTTCTATCCGATGTCTTGGGCGACAGCTTGCAGCTGAAACCAAGAAATTCTGAGAAATCGAATACAATTCATAAACATAGGGGTCTAGAGATTATCAAATGCAGTCTGTACCTAGTAGCATGTCTATAGTTCATTCTACTCTATGCTTTAATTCAGAACGTGAACTCGTGAAGTGCTCGGATCTGAAAGTTGTCCGAGAGCTGACATGAGTTCGTGCTAACACACATCGGACATCCATTCATATTTGACTTCGCACATTATCAACCACTTCTTAGTTATTGTACGTGCTGTGTTTGTAACTGTTCTTGTAACTCGTGGGCCCATGAGAAGTGTTCGATGTGGTAATTAGTGGGAAACGATTTTTTGTTGTCATGTGTTGAATAAATAATTTTCTCAAAGAATTGCTTGGAAATTTCATGTCATTTCATGTCATAGAAATTATTATATAAAACATCTAAAGTATCTAAAGAACAATTGAACGCGCGATTACAACGGAATAACAAAAATAATCGAAAGTTATTTAAACAGAATAATTATTTCGCCGGTCTGGCCGCTTCAGCTGTATCATTTACAAAGATAAATTCAAAGTTGTGACAATACTATCAATGTCAAATCGCACTTCATGGTCAAGATATCTCTCTCACATAATTATGTAGCTAGAGTATAAATCTTGTAGGCTTGAAATTACTGTGATATTGCTAATCCACACAGATTCAATGAATTAAATTCTTGCTTCGTGTTAATTACTTTTTAATTGTTTGCGATCCTTATTTCTACTGATTCAGCTATTTGCCTTGTATATGCATCACTGCTGTACACTTTGACAATATCAGGGTTGCCGTGGGTATGGGGATTCTGTGGGTATATCCATGGGCACACTGTAAATCGCTGGATACGAAAATTACATACAAACATATGCCAAAATCACATACAAGTTGAAACTAGCATCTGATGCGAGATTCTCGTGTGCTTACAGAGATCTGGTATGCTTTTCATACGACAGCTCACTTACTTTCCTATGTGATTGGTATGTAGCGATACGAACTATTCTATCAGTGATTGGCTGTTTTACACTGAAATACGAATTGTTGGTATGTTTTATATACGGGACCCGATGCAAATTCATCCTTATTCGTATGCCTCTGGTATGAAGAGCTTTAAGTCACATAGCAAAAAATTTATACACCTTTTCCAGTTCATGTATCTGTCATGAATCTCATTTCAGGTATGCAATTTCTCATTTCTATTGTTTAATTGTTGACGACAGAGACAAGTGAAGTCGCATATCTCAATTCATGAATAATATTCGCAATTCATTGATAGATATCTCTATAAAAGCCAATTTAGCTCCGCATGTCGACTGATAATTTTGCTAATATGCCAAGAAATCGCTTCTCCTTGGTTGACAAACAGAGAATGGCTGCCGCATATGAGCGTAATGAAGACTATGTTGAGACGGCTAGACAGCTGGGCATCGCGTATGGAACTGCGTATGCGATTGCATATGCTGTGAGCATGGGAATGTTGATCGTCCTCGAGGTGGAGCTAGGAATGTTCGTGTGGACAATGAGATGGAGGACGCCATAGTGTCCATCACTGAAGAGCATCCTGAGTTCACTTTGGCGCAAGTAAATGCTGAGTTGCGACTTAACCTCCCAGAAAAGGTGAACATCTGCGACAATTCGATTGCCTAAGTATTGGATGGACAGCTGATAACGTTGAAACTATTACGTAATGCACCAGAGCAACGGAACTCAGCAATAGTGAAAGCTGACAGAACATCAATGGCAAACTGGCTGCTCCGAAACGCGCAGATGGAGAAAGTATACATTGATGAAAGCGGCTTTCGTCTGTGGTTGAGAAGAACTATGGGGCGAGCTCCAAGAGGACAACCTGCCTACTGAGTTGTTAATGCACGTCAGTCTCGCAACATGTCGACAATTTTCGCTGTCTCAAGCGACAGGGGACTTGTCCATCATGCCTACAAGGACAGAACTTACAATTCGGAAGACTTCAAGCTGTTTCTAGAAGAATGCTCAGATGCTGGCACAGGGTTCAGTGGTTTTCATCTTCGACAATGTGCCGTTTCACAACGTTGCCTCAGACGCTATCCTTTCAGGCAGATCACTCCTACCGGTTCCAGTAGCATATTCGCCGTTTCTGATTATTTGTGAAGGTGCATTCAGCATATGGAAAGCGGAGTTCAAGAAACTGATGGCGGAGACGAGGCACTACCTGCTACAGCGGACCCATCAACAACGAATAGCCACTATGATGCAGTTGGCAGAACAATCCATCAGTTCGGTTACGTACGTGAAAGTTCGTCGACTTTATCAACATATGTTGACTCTTCTTCCATCTTACATAGCAGGTGATGACATCAACCATGAATAAATTAACAATGCACATCGTTTTTATAAATACATGAATATTTGGATTATTTTTTGCTGTTTTGTACGAGATAGAAATAAGGATGAAAGAAAGATGGATGCAGGATATGAGAGGTGCATGCACATGTGCATGTATAAGTGAATAAAAAGATGTCCGTTGAATCTAAGCAGCATGTTTGATTGAAAACTAAATGAGCTTAATGAAATTTATTGAGCTCAAATGTAAAGAAGGCATTTTCGACAACAGTAAGGTATTTCCTAAAAACTAAAAGTATCAGCATTTGTATTGTTACAACCTCCCCAAGGTACGAACAGAAAAAAAGGCCAAATCCCTGTGAGTGAATGTGTTTATTAGGTGCAAGGCAGGTGGTGGCCCTTAAGAGAGCCGATTTGGCGTTCGCAGAGAATGAGAGTGTACGTACAGTCGTCAACTTGGCAATGATTGCGGTCGTGAGTCGAAGGGTCGCAGCAGCGTCGTTGATTCCCAACAATAGAACGTGCGTACTGTAGGCGGGTGAGAGTGAGAGAGAGAGGGTTTGGTCCGTCAGCAGGGAGTTTTGATGTCCCTCCAAATGTGTGGGATCGATCATCCACCTGGAGCGTATGATTGGCGCCCAGCGACTCGCCGACTCCCTGTCACCGGGCATCGCTTCGCCCTCCCGTCAGCGAAGGGAAGGAGACTGCGCCGATCAATGGCTCATGCAAGCGACTCCATTGGTCGTCGCTGACTTGAAGGTTAATTGACGCTCATTATCACTTCTGCCTGAATCGAGGCGAGCCATGATGAGGAAAGAGAGAGAAGTCTGCATTTTCGTCACAGTATGTCAGCGAATAATGCACCGCAGCAACTGGGATACAGTCAATTTTCCTTCAGAAAGATCAAGAATTTACATTTGATTTTAGTTTATTTATTATCGTTTTGATAATTCTATAATTGAATTGAGGTAAATCTGCGAAGTAATCTTACATCTCAGTTAATTAATGAATAATCTCAAATCAAACAACAGTTTTATCTTTGACTTGAGATAATGAACGATTGAATGTCGCATTCTTACACTTGAAATGGAAAAGGTGTATAATGCATACTACTGTCAAATAATTTTTTCAGCAATGCTAGTCGTGAATATTTTTTGATTGACCAAGTGATATTTAACTGGATTAGATGTATTGTGAATTTTATGCTCCACGAGATTGTTGTCGCTGCTACTTGTCTAGCAGCATTAACTGGACGGCTAGTTAGCTCTACTTTATGAACCAAGTTGATAAACATCAATTCATTCAAGCGATATTTTTCGTGCAATCATGTATCTCAAACATACCTTTATTTATAATATAATTTTCTTTTAATCGAAAAAGCCTTGCTGTTGTTTATATGGCATTTTTTGCCCAAATTTTCGCCTACTCAGGCCGCTTCAAGGGTGAAAGGGAGGATATTCTACAAACACTAAAAGTTTGAAATCCATAAGATGCTATGTTGAAATGGTATATTCAGTATATAGATATAGAAGGTCATTTTGGGAAAGGATTCATACATAGAAAGTCAATGTCATAGAATTATTGAAAGATATTTCCATTACTTTGTGAAAAAGAATTGGCGATATTGTTCATTCTCCTCACGTGAATTGATGGTGGGTTGGAATTTCTTTATCAACAGTGCTTCACGAAGACGAATATTGGTATTGTCGCTTTCATGAGTTAATATCTCGATTTGTACATTCTTGTTATGGCATTGTTGCAAATGTTTGAAAACTGATGATGTTACTTGTGTTGTGTGCTCTTTCACTCTGATGTGCAAAGTTCTAATTGTACTATTGATATAGGCATTTTTGCAACTGAGACATGTTATTTTGTAAATTACGTTTTTCTTGAAGTAAAGTTCATTGTTTTGAATTGCACATGAGGTAAGTGTGAAAAACGCCAGTTCTAATTGCCTCTAGTGAATGACAATATTCATGATGACCCCCACAAAATCCTCATAGAAGCGCCATGGGAGCTGTGCGGATGACCTCAGCATCCATACCCACCCCATAAACTGTAAATCGCTCAATACCAACATCACATACGAAGGATGGATACCAAAATACCTGTTTGGAATATTTCTGTATTCACTTGGCATATATTTGTATGCTTTTCGTATGTTTTTTCAAATGTGGCATGCTTTACATACTAAAGCCATACTAGCACAATGTTAAAACAAAGCATAAATCATGTCCAAAGTATGTTGATTTAAGGCCTTCTGTCAATAAAGATCACACTTATGTTACTACTGTCTTGTAAGTAGTGAGATAATGACATTCAAGAGTCATACTTTCAATACTGAATTCGATTTTAATACACGTATGTCTAAGGCATTTCATGAATGATCAATAAGTATTTAATCATCAACAATTCTGCATTATGTAATTTTGAAATTAAACATATCATCAATCTGAAATAAAAGCACATTAGGCCTATAATTCATGAAAGCAAATATAGTTATATAAAATTTTATAGTTCCGCTTGAACAGCATGTTGTTTATAATATAATTTTCTTTTAATCGAAAAAGCCTTGCTGTTGTTTATATGGCATTTTTTGCCCAAATTTTCGCCTACTCAGGCCGCTTCAGGGGTGAAAGGGAGGATATTCTACAAACACTAAAAAATTTGAAATCCATAAGATGCTATGTTGAAATGGTATATACAGTATATAGATATGGAAGGTTATTTTGGGAAAGGATTCATACATAGAAAGTGAATGTCATAGAATTATTGAAAGATATTTCCATGACTTTGTGAAAAGGAATTGCACATGAGGTAAGTTGACATTTTGTTTCATATTTGGTATGGTTCTTCAATGCGTTTCTTAGAGTATGTGACTTTTAAGCTAAACCGATATTTGAATCTTCTCGTTGGTAAACTCCCTTTTCTGATAATTCACTTTTACTTATATAAATGGTAATTTTAGATAACATTTGTCTTTGTTGTCTTTTTTTTTCTCTGTGTGTTTCATTTTCTTTGTACGTCGTGATGATTGGATGAATGTGTCTGGAAAATCATTGATTTTTAAGGTTTCTTCGAATGGTTTTAAATGAAAGCTTATAGGCCTATTAGTTTTCATTTTTACAAACACAAGAAAAATTGGGAAGAATAGAAGAATAAACCAAGTTTATGAAATTTATGACGAAAAAATAACATCTCACCAAAAATAATTAACAACATGAGATTCCCCTATTATATGTCACACCCAAACCATCATCAATTCAGAAAGAATATTCAACGAATGATAACAAGCAGACCTATCAGACATTTATACAGAGAAAAAGCGGTTACCATACAATCAAGAGAAAATAACAACAAATACACTGTAAATCGCTGGATACGAAGATTGCATACAAACATATACCAAAATCACATACAATTTGAAACTAACATCTGATACGAGATTCTGGTATGTCTACAGAGATCTGGTATGTTTTTCATACCAAATCTCATTTACTTTCGTATGTGATTGGTATGTAGCGATACGAACTATTCTATCTGCTATTCTATCTGTGATTGGATGTTTTACACTGAAATATGAGTTGTTGGTATGTTTTATATACGAGACCCGATGCAAATTCATCCTTATTCGTATGGCTCTGGCATGTATTTGGTATGTGCAGCTTTAAGTCACATAGCAAAAAATATGTGTGCTACATACTACTGTCAAATAACTCCTTTCAGTAATACCAGTCGCGAATATTTTTTGTTTGATAGAGTGATTAACTAGATTAGATTTATTGTGAATTATATGCCCGACGAGATTGTCGTTGTTGTTACTTGTCTTGCAACATTAACAGGACGTTTAGTTAGCTCTACTTAATGAGCCAAGTTGATTAACGTCAATTCATTCAAACGATATCTGTCGTGCAATCATGTTGACTTATACATCTCAAACATAACTATTTTTGCGTTTAATGAATTATAATGTGTTTTTACTTCGGATTGAAAATATGCCTTATTTCAAAATTACATGATGCATAATTGTTGATGATTTAATAAGTATTGATTATTCATGAATTACCTTAGACTTACGTGTATTAAAATCGAATTCAGTATTGAAAGTATCACTCTTGAATGTCATTATCTAACTACTTACAGAACAGTAGTAACATTAGTGTGATCTTTATTGACAAAATGCCTTAAATTAACATACTTCGGACATGATTTATGCTTTGTTTTAACATTGTGCTAGTATGGCTTTAGTATGTAAAGCATGCCACATTTGAAAAAACATACGAATAGCATACAAATATATACCAAGAGAATACAGAAATATACCAAAAAATATTTTGGTGTCCATCCTACGTATGTGATTGGTATTGAGCGATTTACAGTGTACATTATAGAAGTCTGTAGAGGTCAAGAAAAATATGAAATACTTGAGGCTATGAAAAATACGTACACAAATGGAAAAGAAATACATGGAGACATTCTTCAACGAAGACTAGATAAGCTACTTAAAACAAATATGAACAAGCAAAGCACACAACAGATCGAAAAAATTCAACAGACAAATATTGT
The DNA here is from genome assembly GCA_907163375.1 of Prostheceraeus crozeri. Classification (NCBI taxonomy): domain Eukaryota; kingdom Metazoa; phylum Platyhelminthes; order Polycladida; family Euryleptidae; genus Prostheceraeus; species Prostheceraeus crozeri. The sequence goes on from CAJQUW010003743.1 coordinate 524,605, forward strand.
ATATTGTATCAGACAGCATATTGTATCAATCGACAGAGCAATGGAACACGAAGTACGAATGAATGAAGACAACACATTCATACAAAATATCAATTCTATTACTAAAAAGAAGAAAGGAATAGTGACTGATTTGAGCAAAACTTTGAACACACACGAACTTCCTCTTTTACAAAAGTGCCCTAAATTTGCATTAGCCCCAGCCATAAATGGTAAAACAATTGAAGATTTCAACGTGAACTTCAGCAGACTTGCACATCAATTGAGATGGCGAGAAATTTTGAAAAACAATTCTCAAGAACCTCAATTGATTCCCAAATATCCAAAGCACACCAACCTTTCCATGCCAGAACCAAACCCTGAACTCGAACTTAAATTGAATCGCACTTATCACAAGAACAGAATGATCTTAGAGAATACGAAACAAGTACCAAAATATTCGAATCTTTCTGAAACAGAGAAGAAGACACTGACCGACCTAAAGAAGAAGAATCTCACATACTTACCAAACGAAAAAGGAGGCTATTGAAAATTGTTATTGAAAAGGATATGTACCTAAATGCAGGATTCAATCACTTGTCAGACAATAATACATATTGCACTATAACCCACATAACTCCGAAGACGATTTAAACCCGACTAAATAATACATGGAAGGATGTCGCAAAACAAAACAAAGTCCCTACATATATCAAGAGAAGTTACATGTCCCACAATACAAAATTGCTTACATTCTATCATTTGATCAAAACACATAAACAATCAATTACTTTGAAAATTAGACCTATCGTTTCATCATGCAATGGACCAACACGAAAACTCTCTTGGTTATTAAGAAGACTTCTGACTCCATTCCTTTCAACAGTTCCAGCTCATCTTACAAACAGTCTAGAATTAAAAGAAACAATTGAAAAGACTTACAATTCAGAATTTCCATATCCGCGCAGCTTCGATGTACAATCAATGTATCCTTCTATTCCAACGGAAGAAGCAGTCCATAACTTACTGAATAAATTAAATCAATTGGATATCTCGACAGTTGGTGGTCTATCTCACTCGCAAATTCGATCATTACTTTCTGTGATTATGGAAAATATGTACTTTAATTTCGAAAATCAAGTATATAAACAGATCAAAGGATTGCCAATGGGTTCACCACTGTCTGGAACTCTTGCAATAATATTCATGGATAGAATCGAAACACAAGCACTACAAATCAATTGATACTATCTTGACTTTCAAGAGATATGTAGACGACTGTTTTGTTTTGACAAAAAAACTGCAAAAGAATTGCATGATCTCAATTATCAAAATCCAAATATAAAATTTGAGATCGAGCTCCCACAAAACGGAAACCAACTATTGGACCAACAAACGGAGTCTATTGGACCTGACAATAACAACCAAAAGAGCTGATGTCAAATTCGACTTTTACAAGAAAATAGTGAAAAAAAGACATTTTCATCAATTACAAATCGAACATTTCAAACTCAACGAAGATGGCAATTGTGAGAAACGAAAGAGACCGCATCAAATCTCAATACTCACATCCAAATACAGCAAACTTTCATTTAAAACCATTCGAAGAAACCTTAAAAGTCAACGATTTTCCAGACACATTCATCCAATCATCACGACGTACAAAGAAAATGAAACACACAGAGAAAAAAAGACAACAAAGACAAATGTTATCTAAAATTACCATTTATATCAGAAAAAGTGAATTATCAGAAAAGGGAGTTTACCAACGAGAAGATTTAAATATCGGTTTAGCTCAAAAGTCATATACTCTAAGAAACGCATTGAAGAACCATACCAAATATGAAACAAAATGTCAACTTACCTCATGTGCAATTCCTTTTCACAAAGTCATGGAAATATCTTTCAATAATTCTATGACATTCACTTTCTATGTATGAATCCTTTCCCAAAATAACCTTCCATATCTATATACTGTATATACCATTTCAACATAGCATCTTATGGATTTCAAATTTTTTAGTGTTTGTAGAATATCCTCCCTTTCACCCCTGAAGCGGCCTGAGTAGGCGAAAATTTGGGCAAAAAATGCCATATAAACAACAGCAAGGCTTTTTCGATTAAAAGAAAATTATATTATAAACAACATGCTGTTCAAGCGGAACTATAAAATTTTATATAACTATATTTGCTTTCATGAATTATAGGCCTAATGTGCTTTTATTTCAGATTGATGATATGTTTAATTTCAAAATTACATAATGCAGAATTGTTGATGATTAAATACTTATTGATCATTCATGAAATGCCTTAGACATACGTGTATTAAAATCGAATTCAGTATTGAAAGTATGACTCTTGAATGTCATTATCTCACTACTTACAAGACAGTAGTAACATAAGTGTGATCTTTATTGACAGAAGGCCTTAAATCAACATACTTTGGACATGATTTATGCTTTGTTTTAACATTGTGCTAGTATGGCTTTAGTATGTAAAGCATGCCACATTTGAAAAAACATACGAAAAGCATACAAATATATGCCAAGTGAATACAGAAATATTCCAAACAGGTATTTTGGTATCCATCCTTCGTATGTGATGTTGGTATTGAGCGATTTACAGTTTATGGGGTGGGTATGGATGCTGAGGTCATCCGCACAGCTCCCATGGTGCTTCTATGAGGATTTTGTGGGGGTCATCATGAATATTGTCATTCACTAGAGGCAATTAGAACTGGCGTTTTTCACACAATAAATTATGATCTTGAATTGTCAAGAACTTTACCATCTCACCCCTTAAATTATATGAGATATCCGTAATGATTTTTAATCCATTACACAATGTCAAAGATTTAAATGATTAATAATAGCTTCGGTGTCTCAAGGACGTCTGAAGCATAACATGATGTTCATCAGGGGTGAACGCCACTAGCATGTTTTGTGGCGAGCACGTCCCAAATATTAGCTCTGGTTGCATAAACCACTAATGCAATGCATTGTAGATCATATCATTTTGATTCAAAATGATTGTGTGATGTAAAATTATGTATGCGATTGATAAATGCGATTGATGTTTACCTACTGCATATTTGATACAAAAGATGTCATAAAAAATATGTCTCTCACACTTCGCGTTAGAAATAGACAATACATGGTAAACCACAAAAGACTTCAGCTGTTGTGTCCCGAAAGAAGTTATTTTTCAAAATTCATTATTTCGACTACACTGGACTATCAAAATAAAGGATGTCCGCTACGTAGCAATGCTTTAGGCGCGCACCAGGATCTAAACGCTTTTCAATGTATGATAATTAAGGAAAAGCAGGTTCTCTCCCAATTTTTACGACTTATATTTCAATAAATGAAAGAGCGAGTCACCCGACGCGTTTCGTCTATACACAGTCAGTATCAAGGGTGTAGACGTCTGTGTGAATTGGGAGAGAACCTGCTTTTCCTTGATCATCATGACTGACCTCCCGTATCGACAACTCTATCAGTGTTTTCAATGTATACTACAGGGTGGTCAGCAAAATTTGTAGCAGACGTCGCTGGTACAATCTGCTCCCATGTGATGTTTCTCGTAGAAGCACATCAAAATTCTCAACAAATCCGATGGATAAGAATGCCTCGGTGGTTTATAAGTAAAGCAGAGTGATGTTAACTAGATATGCGGAAACTTTTCCACTAAGCGCTAATTTGCGATTGTAGTGATGCATGAACTCGTCCTATCCCAAACGTTGAACTCGTCCTATCCCTACACCTACTCACTGGTGTAGCGCAATGCGTTCCCCTTCCATCATCTTCTAATTTGGCGCCTTATGTCGAAATGTGGTACACTGTAAATCGTCGGATACGAAGATTGCATACAAACATATACCAAAATCACGTACAATTTGAAACTAACATCTGATGCGAGATTCTCGTGTGGTTACAGAGATCTGGTATGTTTTTCATACCAAATCTCATTTACTTTCCTATGTGATTGGTATGTAGCGATACGAACTATTCTATCTGTGATTGGCTGTTTTACACTGAAATACGAATTGTTGGTATGTTTTATATACGAGACCCGGTGCAAATTCATCCTTATTCGTATGCCTCTGGTATGAAGAGCTTTAAGTCACATAGCAAAAATTATATACGAATATAGTGCATACTACTGTCAAATAATTTTTTCAGCAATGCTAGTCGTGAATATTTTTTGATTGACCAAGTGATATTTAACTGGATTAGATGTATTGTGAATTTTATGCTCCACGAGATTGTCGTCGTTGTTACTTGTCTAGCAGCATTAACTGGACGTTTAGTTAACTCTACTTTCTGAACCAAGTTGATAAACATCAATTCATTGAAGCAATATTTTTCGTGCAATCATGTTGACTTATATATCTCAAACTGTCAGGCCTCGCCTGACCAATCATTGCAATTTTCAAAAACTTATCCCACCATAAAATGCTTTGCAAATTCTGTCATATCTCGCAGGAACATTTTATCATGACTTAGTCGTTCTGTACAGAACTCGCTGGTCTTTAAATCAATTTACAAAATTTTGAGGGAGAAGATTTTGCATGTGTCAAGGAAACCAATAGCCTAGCAACTAATGTCCAATGATTTTGGAGTTCGCCTCAATAGACATGATTGTAGACGGCACAAACTATGCTCGATTGCGCATCAACACAATACTTGTACTGTATATAGGCATATTAAATTCTAGAGGATGGCAATGAAAATAATCTTAACAAACGACCGGCTGTGTTTCAAAAAATCCAGTCCAGGTGTTGGTCTCCACTCTGGAAGAAGCGCTGATCTCAACTTTTCATGGTTTTCAAATTCTTGGCAGTCCTTGGCCATGTCACGATCTCGCCTCTAGTTGACTGACGACATATAACCATTCGCCTTGCGGCTGACCGGATACTATTGTAACCTTGTGACGGAGCTCTAAGGTCCTAACTAAGCGGAAATTATGCTGTTTATCAAGGAAATTTCATGATCTGCATTACAATGGAAGTCAACATGAAAAAGTCGACATCTTATTGTGCTTTCTTAGCTGAAATTTCATGTTTATAATTCGTGAAAGCAATAGCAGGTCGTCGAGTTGCCAATTTAACAAATGTTACCTCTCCAAGGCTGTCATGACACGGACTATCTGTAAAATAATACTATTTCTTTCTGCTTTGCTATCATGATGAGTCAATTCCGTTGTAATTTCTTCAAAACTGCATAAATGTGCACATCTCACATTTGAAAACAATTACCAACTATATCTTCCTCGAGTTCATTTAATAAAATTGAAAGTGTACACACATTGGGGATTTAATAAATACGGAGTTGCCACTCTACCTAACAGACTTACTCTATGGTCTCAGGCTAAGTCAATCTTCAATGATTTATGTGATCAATTCAAGCAGATACTGGTCTACTCACAGAATTAGATTGTTTAACTCTCTCAGTTGAAGACTAATTCAAAGCGATATCAGATGCTGGAACTTTGTATGTGGGCAAAAAGAAATTGCGATCATTGCGCACAAGTTTTCTTCACAACGTTGGTCCTTCCGATTATTATTGAAAAAAAATAGCAAGTGCACGAAAATTAGTTCGCCTAATGATTTTACCATCCTCTTATCAGCATTCCTCACTGCATAGCATGTATGCAATGAATATAGCCAGACAGCGATGTGTGTTTTGGTGTGTCCGATCCGAAGTGATATCACAGCACGTACGCCACTCACTCACTGACTCTGGTGTCCAAAACCAGTTGACAGCTTAATGTTTGCCACTTCCAATAGCAAGCGATATACGAATTATCCATTCGAGAAGTAGCAAGTTGTCTAATTCTGTGATGTGACATGTCAATGTTTAGGGACAGATACGATACTTCCATTCTAGAAACCGAGGCCGCGCGCACGCAGATGAATCTAATTCTGTGGTTCTATTACTTTGCTCTGACCGATTATAAAATTATAGAATCTTTATGAAAGCTGACGATGTACGCTAATTATCAATAGCTAGCTCATGTTTCTATGAATCCTTGTATGTTTTCTGTGAGTGGATTATCAAACTTTTATTCGTAACGAGCAACGAACATATCATCTCGTGCACCGTGCAGCTCACAACAAACTGGTAAGAATATATAGCTATTCCATCAGACTAATTAACTCGTTCAGAGTACTTACAACAGTAAGATAACTTCATCATTAGTTCAGAATAGAGTGAACAGAAGTGCCAAACTAGTCAATTTGTGCCTAGGGATGAAAAAGTAAAGGAATATCTGTATGCAGATATCTAATGAGAATCGAATGAAATGCATGTTAAATCAAGAATATCATCAACGGATTGCGCATAAATGAGATGTCATCATTGGGGACCTGTGTCACTCATGCCACGCAAGCATATGGTATTCAACGTCGCTCAAGAAGTTTTTGAAAATTTCTGAACTAACACGCGGCTTGCTTACGAGATATGAAAAATTAGCCTGCACCAGGCCTCGAGGCGGATTCCTCTGTTCCCGCATTCCTGTCTGATACCAGATATTGACAGATGGTTGGGCAGACGAATCAAAGACTTTCGACATAGCAATCCGACAATTTGACTTTTTTGCAATTAATTTGCATTCTCAATCGCGAGAAGCCATGCCGTGTTTCATTTGCAATTGGAAAAAATAACTTTGCTACTAATCACTACGAAGGATGCGCACGAAAATATTTTTGGTTTTTTGCATCTATTAGGATGCTTTTTGCATGATATTCCAAATATGCTAAAGCTATACCAATATATGCACCTTAAGTAACCTTCACTCCTATTATGAGACTCCATTTCACAAAATAGTGCAGCTCTTTCCAATCTTATGCTAGCTGTAGAAAAATCAGATATGATAATCGTAAAGTGTCAATCAAATTTAGGAAATGAGATTCTATGTAAAGAACCCCATGTTATTCCTGTTTTCTGTGATCAGTTCACATGCTGCCAGAATTTTCTATCTTTTATCTACTTGAATGAATTCAATTTTTTCATACAGTAGGTAGTTGACATTGAAAAAATTGAGATATAACTCATTGACAATTCAGCAGTCATTATGCAGATCTATCAAATGTAATAAGAGCAAACAAATATGGCAACCCTAATCAAATATAAATTGAGCATTAACAAATGCGTCAAGTTCCAACAAATGTGGCGAAGGCAAATCAAATATGGAATAACGTTTTTTCCCTTTAATGTACATGTGTATCTAACGATACTTGACCATTCAGGACAATTGTTCACTAAAAGCGACAACCATTGCACAAGTGAAGAAAAGTCACTATAAAAAAACAACAGAGAAAAATTGCTTCAAGAAAATGGAGAGATATTCCAAATAATAGGAGGGTCAAATTTCGCACGAGAGGCCACCTGTTCAGTGACACGATTATGACAGAGAAGGAAAAGCTTGCTTATCTCGAAATCGTTTAAAAATGCAGTAGTTGCTCAGATAAAGATTAAAGATAGGGAGGAGAAAGCGACATGCATTTAAGTACACTGTAAATCGCTGGATACGAAAATTACATACAAACACATACCAAGTTTACATACAATTTGAAACCAACATTTGATACGAGATTCTGGTATATATAAAGAAATCTGGTATGTTTTTCATACGAATGGCCATTTACTTTCGTATGTGATTGGTATGTAAACGATACGAACTATGCTAACTGTGATTGGCTGTTTTACGTTGAAATACGAATTCTTGGTATGTTTTATATACGAGACCCGATGCAAATTGGTATGTGTTTCGTATGTCTTTCGTATGAATGGCTTTATGTCATATGGCAAAAATATGTTATACTACATACTACTTACAAATAACTTTTTTCCAGTAATAACAGCTGTGAATATTTCTTTGTAAAAGTGTGGTATCTAACTAGATTAGATTTGTTGTGGAATTAAAGCCGCATGTCATCTTTGCAACTTGTCTTATAGCATTCACAAGACTCATAATTAGCTCATTTCCTTGAACTAAATTGATAAACATCATTTCAATAAAACGATAACTTTTCAGCAACCATGTTGACTTATCTATCTCAAACATAACTATTTCTGCGTTTAATGAATTATAATGTTTCTTTATTTTGGATTGATAATATGCTTAGTTCCAAAATTACATAATGCATAATTGCTGATGGTCAAATACTTAATTGATCATTTATGAAATGCCTCGGACTTACATGTATTAAAATCGAATTCAGTATTGTTAGTTTGACTATAAAATGTCATTATCTCACTACTTACAAAGCAGTAGTAGCATTAGTGTGATCTTTTTTGACAAAAAGCCTTAAATCAACATACTTTGGACATGATTGATGCTTTCTTTTAACATTGTATTGGTATGACTTTAGTATGTAAAGCATACCACACTTGAAATAACATGGGAAAAACATACAAATATATACCAAGAGAATACAGAAATATACCAAAAAAATATTTTGGTGTGCTTCCTTCGTATGTGATTGGTATTGAGCTATTTACAGTGTACTTTGGCATTACTACACTATAAATCGCTCAATACCAATCACATACGAAAGATGCATACCAAAATATTTTTTTGGTATATTTCTGTATTCTCTTGGTATATATTTGTATGCTTTTCGTATGCTTTTTCAAATGTGGTATGCTTTACATAAGAAAGGCATACCAGCACAATGCTAAAGGAATGCATCAATGATTTTTAATATATGTTGATTTTAGGCCAACATATTTGACTAATGCTACTACTGTTTTGCAAGTAGTGAGATAATGACATTTAATAGTCAAACTTACAATATTTAATTCGATTTTAATACATGTAAGTCAAAGGTATTTAATAAATAATCAACAAGTATTCAGCCATCAACAATTATGCATTATGTAATGATGGAACTAAGCATATTATCAATCCGAAGTAAAACCACATTATAATTCATGAACGCAAAATAGTTACGTTTGAGATATATAAGTTGCTATTTATCAGAGAAGTTCCGTCAAAACCGATCTATGTTTTTATACGCAGTCCATTGCGAGTACTTTCGGACACCACCGGAGTCCATCGTCAGGCGAATGAAATGACAAAATTGGCATAGATGAAAAGAGTTCACAGGGATGAAGTTTATCACAGTAGAATGTTATGAAAACATGATAGGACCAGACTACTAAGACAAAATTAAAACATCAAGATGATGCGAAATCGAAATAAAAGGACGGAAGAAAATCAAAGTAACTAGCTGTGAAGATACAAAACAGAAAAAAGGGGCACAAATTAAGTCAAAAATCACTGGCCGCATTCAAATAATGCACAACGCTTCACTCGATTAGATGAATTGAGACGACGTGACCATAAGGACTCTTTCACAATCCGTTTCTTCCATCTTGGTTCTCTATCTATGACAGTGACACTATGAGAGTCTATATAAGGGTTGCAAAAAACTGAGTGTTGGGCCAATTCAGAGCGAGAAACATCTTTGTCTCGAAGAGCACGACAATGTTCTTTCCGACGCTGCTCAATGGGGCGAGCAGTCTCACCCACATAGACCCAGTCACAATCAGCCTCCTCACATGTAATTTTATAAGCAGAACCAAGTAAAGTGGCGGGCTCTGTTCTCTTCCTAACAAGAAGGGAACGGAGGGTAGTCCTCGGCTTCATGGTTACTTCCACATCAACTTCTCTCAAAACCGTCGCGATCTTTTCAGACAACTCTCTGATATATGGAATCGGGTGTCTAAAAGTCTTATTCTCACAGTCATTAAGGCTGGATCTCTGTAACCAGCTCTGATTAAATTCAGCCTCACTGTAGCCATTCCTCAGTAAAGCACTTCTCAGATGCTGCCTCTCACCATCGATGTGTTGTTGTGAGCAAATAGACTTTACTATGCAAGTCAAAGAATTCACGACTCCCTTAAACACAGACCCCCCTTAAGAATGACATTATAATTCTTCTGGCTGATAAAGGAAGAGCGACTGTTGTTTTGGATAAGGAAACTTATTCAAATAAACTGCAACTTCTGATTGATAGTGGCCCCTATGAAAAGTGTAAACACGACCCTGGAAATAAGATGAGGAAGATTTTGCATCAGGCTTTAATGCCTATAGTGGACAATCAAAGAATGACGCGGGATGATTGACTTTTCCTTTGTCCTACATTTTATCAGGTTCCTCATATTTATGGGCTTCCTAAAGTGCACAAAGATGGTCTGCCATTGCGTCTGATTGTTAGTTTTACTAACAGCTTATGGGCACCAATATCAAGACATTTGGCAAATATTCTGAAACCTTTCGTGAGTAAAACAAATTCCTATATATTGAATTCTGCGGATCTCATTAATGAGATAGACAGTCCTGAATATTTGGATGGTTTTCTTGCGTCATTAGACTTTGATTCTCTCTTCACAAATGTCCCGCTGATGAAAACGATTGACGTTATTGCTAGTATTCTTATCAATGATGACAGCCTTGCTGATAGGAGTTCTTTGTTCAAGAAATCGTACAGCTTTGCAAAATTGTCCTGACCTCATGCTATTTACGTTTTGGCGAGTATATGTATGTACAAACGGATATGGCTTAGCAATGGGCAGTAGCCTTGGCCCTATAGCGGCTAGCTTGTTCATGACAAGAAACGAAGAGATGGCCTTGAACCATGCACTATCATTTGGAGTTTATCCTCCTACATTATGGTTGCGCTATGTTGATGACGTTATTTTAAAAGGGACACACAGACTACAAGAATTTCATGAGTTTGTATCCCTCCGCAACAGCCTGAATCCGTCGATTCAATTCAGCAAGGAATTAGAAGTGAATGGTAAATTGCCATTTTTAGATGTTTTAATACAGCGTGAAAGTGGTGCCTTCTCTTTCTCAGTCTATCGCAAGCGGACTCACACTAATAGTTACCTTCACCGTCAGTCTTCTCATCCACGGTCTGTGTTTCCTTATCCAAAACAACAGTCGCTCTTCCTTTATCAGCCAGAAGAATTATAATGTCATTCTTAAGGGGAGTCTGTGTTTAAGGGAGTCGTGAATTCTTTGACTTGCTTAGTAAAGTCTATTTGCTCACAACAGTAGTAAGCAAAACTCCACCACTGGACCGCGCAAGATGGCCGCCGTCGCTGACGGCACCCCCCTCTGGAGCGGCAGAGTGTCGTGGTCGGCCGCCGTGGTGCTTCGAGTCTGACTCCCCCCCCTCTGGAACGACCGAGTGTCGTGGTGGTCTTGGGCGACCGCCAGGTTTTGTCTTGAGGCTATAGTGTATGATGTTTTTCGTGCAATCTGCTGAATGTTGGGTTGAAAATGGGCTGTTTCGAGTGGAAGCAGTGCTCGGATGTGAAAACGGAGGCCAGATTCGGATTCAGCGTGAAATTCTGCATCGGTATGGTGAGTTTCAAGTCAATCGGAGAGAAAAATTTTCGCTGACCTGCCCCCCCCCCTCGGGAGAGCTCGCTTCGATTTTGGCTTCCAGTGGACGGATTTTGTCGTGCCATAGCTCGTTTGAAAGCTAAGAGTGAGACAAATTCACTGAAAGAATCGGCTTGTTCATATCTGTCGTCGTTTAGATGTGAGACGCCATTTAAGATTTTAGGTCGGAGCTCACCTGAAAAAATCCTAAGTGTCAGAGTGACTTTGTATGGGCAAAATTTTGAAAATTTTCCAAAGTGTGGCATTTCGACCTGGGACCGTCACCAAAACATTTTTCATCAAATTTCGCTGACCCCCCCCCCCCCGACAGCAATCTTCTAACTTTGGTTCTAGTGGACGGATTTTGTCTTACAGCTACTCGTTTGAAAGAGGAGAAAAAATTGCTGCACGACATTTTTTGCCGCAAGTCAATCGGACCAGCCGTTCAAAAGTTAGAGCTGTTACAAGATTTTAGGTCGGAGCTCACCTGAAAAAATCCTAAGTGTCAGAGTGGCTTTGTATGGGCAAAATTTTGAAAATTTTCCAAAGTGTGGCATTTCGACCCGGGACCTTTACCAAAACATTTTTCATCAAATTTCTCTGAACGAGGGGGGGGCAGGGGGGAGGTCAGTGAAATTTGATGAAAAATGTTTTGGTAAAGGTCCCAGGTCGAAATTCGGAAGTTTTAAATTTTTCAAAATTTTCACCACACTGGAGCCCTCACACTTAGGAATTTTTTCACTTGTGGCATGTTACATGGACATGTGCTGACGGACCAACTTCCCGTGGTCATATGAGAATGGTTCAGGTGTCATATGATAGAGAATGATGAGACGAATCGTTTGCAACAAACCGCATGTCGCTACAATGAATACTTTCGGAGATAGAGCCATTTTAAGTTTTCTTCCGAGCATATATAAACCCCCGACAACGTAAGTCTGATCACTTCATCAAAAGACGAGGTAAGCGACGGTCGTCGCTCTGAGCTCCGGATATCGGGTGTTTCAAAGAACTCTATCTTTTGAAGTAGGCAAGCTATCTACTTACTTCAAAGTTTGTATGATAGAGTTTGATAGTGTCTTTACTACTAATAAAATTTTTTAAAAGTAGTATGAGCAGTAAAATGCGGAATTTTTTTAAAATTCTTAATTTTCAGTTTTTTCAAAGTTTTAACATGTAGACTAAAGTTTTCAAGTATGCTGAGTTCAAATCTGCTATCAGATTTGAAATTTAACTAAGTCTAAGGCATCTTTGAGGGGTTAGATCCCAGCTACTGATCACTACCTTTGACTCGGCGTTCCTGTTACCACTTCGGGGCAGTGACAATGATGTCTTCAGCTGTAAAGAGCGGGTATCGGGGAAGATCTCTCACTTCCCTAGTGATCAGTACAAGGCCTTCGGGCTGTCGACGGGATCGAGTGCCACTCACTACACTCAAATCTATCATTCCTGACTAAGTGTAATGCTTTAGGAATATGACTGTACTACATGATTCCAAACTTATACAAATTTCATTATCTTACAGTTAACGATAAAATCGCAGCCATGGTCAACAATGACAAACATAAGAAATTTCACATTAAAATGTGTGTATGCGGCCGAATTAACCGCCGAGACGGTCTCAAGGACCACATCAAGAAGGCAGGGGCATGGTTATCCTGAGTAGGGTTGCCTGTGTGAAGTGCAGGGTGCTGTTGGTTGTTGGGCAGGAGGCCGAGTTTTATTTGAGGCATGGTGAGTGCATAGGAGGGTTGGTGACCGATTTGAGATTTGTGGAGTTGATGAATGCTGAGAAGGAGCGAATGTTGGCGATTGAGCGAGAGGGTAAGGTTGAGAATGCTGTTGAGAATGTTGTTGAGAATGATGAGTTGGCGAGAGCAGTTGCGTCGTTGGAGGCTGAGATTGAGCGAAAGAGAGTGCTTGAGAGTGATGATGAGGATGATGTGGATTTGGATAGGGAGCGAGTGAGGAAGCGTGTGAGGAAGTTGAGCTCTTCGTCGTCGGAGGTGTCAAACATTGTCATCGCCGACCCCCCGAAGAGCTCATCTTCCCCAAAAGTGAAGAGTGGTGGGGTACGGAAGCAGTCGGCGCGGTGGGATAAGGACATAGAAAAGAAGCATGTGTCGCAGCAAGCGGCACATGCTTTGTTGGTTGATCGGTACGAAAGTTTGAAGAAGGTGAATGAGAGAACGTTGAGTGAGTTGAGTGAGCTGAAAATGAAGGAGGTGAAATGTAAGGTGGCAGATGAGAATATCCGTATGAGGCGTGTTGTGAAAGAGTTGAAGGAGAATGTGCGAGTGTTGGAAGACAAGATTGATGAGCGAGAGAAGAGGACGAGTGCTGCAGAGAGGAGAATGGGAGAGGCAGAGTCGAAGTATGATGAGTTGATGAAGGAGATGAGTGTATTGAGAGCGAGGAATGCTGAGTTGGAGAGGAGTGTGAGTAGGCAGGGTGATGAGAGAGAGTCGTTTCCGAAGTTGGAGCGCATCAGGAATGAGTGGAATCGTGTGAATGAGGACAGAATGTTTGAGTTCCACATCACTATTCGGGATAACCATCTGGACGGTCAAGTCCTCGTCAGCCAAAGCCTAGACGAGAGTATAATCTGCTATAGTGGTCATCCAAGTAAAAAATGCCTCCACGCCACTCTCTGTATGCGCGGCTATTTACAAAAATTTTCAGTCAGGAAGCCCGCGAGACTGCCTAAGGATGACTAACTTGGTAAGTGAAAAGCAAATAAGATAGTATATCCTATTTTAATACATATCATTTTCATTGCAGATCTTTGCCTGCCTTCACCACCCCATCAGGACACTCCCGAATACGAACCATCGGCTCTCTTAAGGGCCACCTAGGGGCAAGACATGATAGAACCTCCACGCGGTTTGCCCTGGGCAGTCTTCGGACTGGCGAATACTATCATTAAGTTGAATCTGCTATCAGTCAACTTGAACGTTACGTCGCGTTAGAGGGGTATATAAACCACTGCCTCTCATTTCATTTCATTTCAATCATGCAGACGCCGAACAGTCAAGTCAGCTCTCCTCGCGGACCGCAGTTAAGGCCGCGAAATTTATTTGAGGAGTTTGTCAGGCTAGAGGAGCAAGACAGAGTCCACAATAATCTTGCTCGGATTGGCAATCCGATGACAGCAACTGTTGTCAATCCAACGGAATGGCGCTACATTCCACTTTTTAGCCATGCGCCAGTTAGTGTGGAAGTCGACACTGCTACCAAAGAGAGAGTTCTCAGCAGAATTGGTAGGGTGTAAGATGACGTTACTACCGAGAACGAACCACCGGCTCTCTTAAGGGCCACCATGGGGCAAGATTTGATAGAACCTCCTCGCGGTTTGCCCTGGGCAGTCATCGGACTGGCGAATACTATCATTAAGTTGAATCTGCTATCAGTCAACTTGAACGTTATGCAGTCGATTGCTATCCCTGAAGCATTCTGATTCGCTGTTGAGCAATTCATTGTTGAAAACCCTATATAAGCCAGAAGATTGTAGCGCTTCTCATTCAATTTCAAGTCACGATGGAAGCAACATCTGCCAACAGCATTCCCGTCTTCATCGATGAAGACAACGCCATTCCCGAGTTCGTCATCTCCGACGAGTGGAATGAAGAGCATGAGAAGAAGGGGAAGATCAAGAGGATCGTTTGGACGGATGAGGTGTGGACTCCTAAAACCACTCGCATCCGAAAGGTGCCAGATGCACCAGCACGACCTCGGCGGTATAGGGTCTATGAGAACCTAACCGTCATACCTATTGACTATTCCAGCCAATAGTCAACTTAATTCACACCCCGAGAATGAACCATCGGCTCTCTTAGGGGCCACCATGGGACAAGACATGATAGAACCTCCACGCGGTTTGCCCTGGGCAGTCTTCGGACTGGCGAATACTATCATTAAGTTGAATCTGCTTTCAGTCAACTTGAACGTTGCAAATGAAGTTCGGTGTAATACTTCCTTTCGACGGGCGTTCCTGTAAAGGGCGGTGGTGAAACCCGTAGCTATGTATACCATAAGGGACATTCGGCAATGGTCAATCTTGTTTAACCTCTCTGCGTCATGTTTGCAAGTGATTGCCTCTGTCTCAACGTAGTATGCATTCGCGTCAGGGCGACATTTAGCCAACTGTCGAAGGTTGCCTAAAACTTTCCATTGCATACGTTATGAGAACCATGAGTTCTACCTGTCTCTATCAATGAGACGAATTGATGAATGGAATGAAATGGGAGGATACTCACGCGCCACACGCAACATAACACACTTCTCTCTTCCGTAGTCTAACAAGCTCTTTACACATGGATCGCAGTCGATTGCTATCCCTGTATCAGAACTGTAAGCTATCTTAATTTTATTTGACACTATTTCATTTACCATCATCGTCCATATGAAATGTTTTAAGATTTACAAGTTAGACTAAGCGTGCTACTATTTCCAAATGAAAAAGTATACATGGTTAAATCATCCACTTAAGCCCATCCGTAGTCTAACAAGCTCTTTACACATGGATCGCAGTCGTTTGCTATCCCTGTATCAGAAGTGTAAGCTATCTTAATTTTATTTGACACTATTTCATCTATCATCATCGCCCATATGAAATGTTTTAAGATTTACAAGTTAGACTAAGCGTGCTACTATTTCCAAATGAAAATGTATACATGCTTAAATCATCCACTGAAGCCCCGTTCAAGTAAGTCAGTATGAAAGCAAAGATAATACGAAATAAAAATTTATTATGGCATGTATTTCAAAAGGTCTTCATCGTCAATATCGTCCCAGAGTCTGGCTTCACATAGATAACAAAAACAGTTCAGTTGCTTTAATCGTTCTTCCACTGCGAGCCTCACTTTGTCAATATACTCCCACTCAGCCATAGTTCGTGGCTGGGAGTTAGGGGTGTACCACTCCCATAATTGGTGGAGGAATTTTTCGTGCTGCACGGTGTCCTCATTTCAACATTCAGACTCAAAAAATATACCATCGGCCAAACCTGTTTTTTCATGATCCATGACCCATTTAAAGTGTATAATCGCAAAAAGAAAATTTTTTAATGCTCAGATTTTTTTAAATGGCCAATTTTCAAAATGGCGGCTATTTTCGTTATGTGTGTCCTCTTTTTTTAACTCAACGCATTTCCGAGACAAGGTAGTCGTCATAACACTATATATTGCTGTAATGCATCCATAAAATACTTGAAGGAATTGTCAAGTACTGTCTGCATAGGTGACATCTATTTTATGAGTAGTATGTGCTAGTTTTACCACTATTTTGCAAAAATAGAAAATAATTTCATTCATTTATTAAATCAGAAATTTCCCGCAGCTATTGAAATTGCAAAAGTAATTGAAGCTCAGAATCTAAAAATTTACAAATGTAGATAATGATCTTCAAAACCTATCCTCTATAGCTATCAAATGAAATCTCGAGCGTCTTTTGTCATCTCATTTATTCTATCTATGACATGTCTTATCTTCACATCTCATGTTATGTTTTGTCACCATAATAGACCAACAAGATCATTTTCTAAACGTCTAGAGCAGACTCGGAAAAGGCTCATTCTTTCAGATTACCGGCTACGTAAAATCATTAGTAAAGCCACCATATAACATGCAAGTGTGATATAGAGTTTAGAGGGTAAAGAATTCTCCGCTTCATACTTCTATTTATTATATTCTTTACTCTTTACTTCTATAAAGATATAGAAGCCATAAAATATCTATTGTCTTGACTCGTTATGTTGCGTGCGGTAATAGCATTCTTCGATTTCTTCATTAAACTGCTAGTGCATCGTGATTGATTGAAACTGATTGATGAGTCATACCCAAGATATCCATGGTCATACACATGTATGCTATGGCATAAATATAACATAGGAATTGAATTGTCGCTCACTGGTAAATTTTTGATTTCATTTACGATCAAAATGGCAACGGCGTTAGATGAAACACACGAAAAACTACGGAAGAGAGTATGCATCGTTTGTTACTGGAAAGCGTCGAGAAATCTTTCTGCTAAAGAAATTTCTATCGTACAAGAACATTTAATTGAACACTTTGACATAGACAATCCTGATTTTCCCAGTGGCGTTTGTGGAGGTTGTCACATGCTATTACTGAAGAAAGGTAAAGGGGACAGTGTTGACTTTTTTCTACCAGATAACTACGATCCGCGACGTCAAACAAACACTCGATCCTGCAAGAAATGTGAGTGTAGAATTTGCTCTGTTGCACTGTGAGCCTACAAGATGCAGTTAAATTGAAACGGAAATCAGAGCGACCTCAAACAAATGTGACTCCACCTGTAGAACATTTCAAAATATGTGGACGTTGTTTTGCAAAGATCTATAGAGGAAGTAACCACTCAGTTGAAATGTGCTCTTCTAGACGGGTAGGAGTTTACAACGTTGAATCTTTGTTGGATTCCCCTTCAAAGCAAACTAAACAGCGAGTTGCAAGTAGAACCATCAACAAATCCACTTCGCTAGCCACGCTGGGAACTGCGATCGAAGAATACCGCCGAAGAGAAAAAGCCTAGAAAGTCCTATTATTCAGGCAAGTACTTTTACAAAAATTCAACAAAGACTTTATTTAAGTACTCGAGAAGTAAACAAGCTATCAGAAGATCTACGAAATTCTAACCCGGGAATTGTAGAACGTCGTCTTAGAGACAAACTATTTGAACTGAATCATTCATTGGATGGATTCTTTGACCTTCGATTACTGCCATTCAAGATCCAAAAATCTGACGACGATTCAAAAGAAGAATGGGCAGTTGTTTGTCGTGATTTGAACGTTTTCGTCGATTTTGTTCTTCGAGAAAGAGTTATTGACAATGACTCTGCTTTGATAAAGATCGGCATCGATGGCGGAGGTGGTTTTATAAAATGTTGTCTTTCCATCTTCGATCCGTCAGATGATGCAACAGGCACATCAAGGCGTTCGGAATTCAAAGACTCAGGAGTCAAACGTTGCTTCATTATAGGCATCGTTCCTGAAGTTCCCGAGAACTACTACAATCTGAAACAGTTGTGGATCAATGTCGACATTCATTTGCTCAACCGGAAATTTACGATTGCCAGTGACCTAAAATTATGCAATATTTTGCTCGGTCTGATGTCACATAGCAGTGTGCATCCATGCTCATGGTGTGATATCAAAAAAGATCGACTCGATTGCAAAGGAAATCAGAGAACTCTCGGTACTTTGAGGAAACTGTTTTGGAATTACTATGACGATGGCGCAGTGAAAGAAAAGGCAAAATATCACGGTAACGTCGTTCATCCTCCAATGTTTTGTGGTAAATCCAATATCACCGCAGTTATTTCTCTCGTTCCCCCAACTGAACTACATTTGCTCACAGGACCGGTAAATACCATATTCTCGGCTTTGCGAAAACTTTGACCACAGGCTGACGAGTGGTTGCTACGCTGTGGTATCCAAAGAGAAGGCCTGCATGGAGGAAGTTTCACCGGGAATGCCAGCAGGAAGTTGTTGGCGAATGTTGATGTTCTAGAGCAAATAGTTCCGAATAATCAAATTGTATTTGTTGAGGCATTCAGGCGTTTCAAAGACGTCATCGACTCATGCTATGGAAGTACCTTGGATGCTGACTATGCCACAAAAATCGAATTATTCAAGATATCTTATCAAAAGTTGAAGATCCCAATCACACCGAAGATCCATGCCGTGATTTTTCACATTACTGAGTTCTGCTCCTTCAATGGCAACAAAGGTCTTGGGCCATGGAGCGAGCAAACTTCAGAATCCGTCCATTATGATTTTCAGCGTGTGTGGGAAAACTATAAAATCCGCAGCACTGAGAACAATAACTATGGCAAACAATTGTTGTCTGCTGTATGCAGATACAATAGCTTGCATTTATGAATTTGCTAATTATAAATGAAGTTCGTTTTAGCACCTGGTAGTGTGGCTTGGTAGAATTAACTTGTTAATCTTGTTATTGAAACATGTCTTCTCTGAGCAAAATTTGGATAAAAAAGTCTTTTCTCTCATCCTGTAATATGATTTGATACTCGAATACTGAATGGTCAGTACTTCTTCCGATAGATAATGCAAATGTAGCATGCTTCATGCATCGTGTATGGCTATAGCGAAATCTTTCATTGCATGACAAAACAGACTCAAAAATATTTTCTATTTTTGCAAAATAGTGGTAAAACTTGCACGTACTACTCATAAAATAGATATGTCACCTATGCAGACAGTACTTGACAATTCTTTCAAGTATTTTATGGATGCATTACAACAATATATAGTGTTATGACGGCTACCTTGTCTCGGAAATGCGTTGAGTTAAAAAAAGAGGTCACACATAACGAAAATAGCCGTCATTTTGAAAATTGGCCATTTAAAAAAAATCTGAGCATTAAAAAATTTTCTTTTTGCGATTATACACTTCAAATGGGTCATGGATCATGAAAAAACAGGTTTGGCCGATGGTATATTTATGAGTCTGAATGTTGAAATGGGGACACCGTGGCTGGTGATCTCCATCACATCGTCAGTATCGTACTGGAGATACTTCCACCTCACGCCTGTTAAGTCGGGACACTCCTTCTCACATACACTCTCTTCGTTGTCCGCTGGTAATGACAACTTTCTGATATTGTCCAGTCGGTACACCTTCTCTACCTTCCCCTTCGTTGGAGCGTTTGGTGCAACGAGCGCCTTTGGTGTTGAGGATGGAGAAGAGAATTTTGTGTTTGGTGTTGTCGGAGGGCTTGTCATGTTGACTGTGAATAATAACTTTGAAATGTTTTCTAATTCTTAAGTATCAACAAGCAACCAATCAGAATGAACAGCCAATGAATGATGAATACGAAAGTATATATGTAAAGTGACATTCGTGTCATTTCACTCTGTGTTTGTGACATATAAGTGAAGTGTTCTCTGGCGTACAAGTGAACTGCTCTCTCGTGAAGTCTCTATCTTGTTGAAGTATCAACCTTAAACTCGATTTCGTTGAAATGGTAAATTGAAAATTTCTTTACTCATCTCCCTCAAACGTGTGGCTAACAGCATCTTCCTCAATTTCATGCATCAACTTCATCACCAACGCCCTCCCTTCTCGAGGAAAGTTTAGAGTTGTTGAGTCAAAGTAGGTTGTAACAATACACTGAGACTTGAACAGAGATGATAGAATGATTTCTCTTTCAGGTGATGTGAGTTCCAGCTCAGGACTCTCGCGACAAGGCAACGAGTGGGAATGTGCCGACTGCGGACATATGTTTACAAGGAAGCACAGTCTCCTTCGACACATTAAACAACGTGTGTGTCAACGCAAAGCGGCGTCAATCTCCGGAGGTGAAGTTGATTCTGAAGATGACATCTCCTTTCCTTGCGATTTGTGCCCTCTTTCTTTTGATAGTCACTTTCAGCGATCTTCGCACAGACTTCAACACACGCATGCAAATGATCACTACACCAACGGTACCTCTACCATCTCCCTCATTAATGTTTCACATAATAATTTAGTACGCGACTACTGCATGGAGTCCAATACTCAAATAGTAGATTTTCCTGAGTGGCTTCTTCAAAATTCTAACATTATCGAAGCGCTCTTCAACAATTTAGACAATTTTAGAATGAAGGCGCTCATCTACCTTAAACTAAAATATATTAAGATAGATTTTCAAACGGGTCAAGTGACGGAGAGAATACAGTTTCATGTTCCTTCCTCTTCCGCAACCGAAGTTGTAGACTGCGAAACTTGGCTAAATTTTCACATTCAATGTTTAAATTCAAATGTAGATAAATTCAGTCAACGCGACAGCGCTCTCATTTTTGATGGTGTGGACTCAGCCATATTCAAAATTTCATTATTAGAAAGTCATGCAGCTCGAGGTACATTTAAACTACCAAAAACGTTGTATAATAAGAAAGCTGTCATCAATGTCGATTGTAAATCACAGTGTTTCAAATATGCAGTCCTATCCATCCTTCACTATAATGATATCAACGCGCACCGAGATCGCACCTATAGCTATAGACATTGGGAGGATGAACTAGACTTTGAAGGTTGTGATAGTAACAACATGAAAATCAAAGATGTAGAAACGTTAGAAAAACATAATAAGATTAAAATTGTCGTTCACGCGTGGGAGAAGGGGTTGAAGGGTGCCCGCTATAATTCACGTTTAACTTGTTATGAACATGTAGTCAACATCTTATTAGTAAAACAAGATGATAGCGAGGAATGGCACTACTGTGGTATTCCCAAAATCTCTCGCTTGTACATACACTCACTTGGGGCACTCTAGAAGAGGTGAACATTTTGTATGCGACCGCTGCATCCGCTCCTTTTGGAGTAAAGATAAATTTGGAACTCACTATGAATGGTGCAAGCGAGGTAAATTACAAATGGAACGCATGCCCAAAGATAAAATATTTTCACATAGGGATAATGGTGACGAATTAAGTCCCCTGCGTGTCATTTACGCAGAAATAGAATGCTACATTGATGATATCATCCACAAGCCAGCAGCCATATCCTGCTATGAAGTATGGCATGACCACTTTAGGAATAGACAAAACAAAATGCATACTTGGCAAGGTGAAGATTGCATTTCAAAATTTCTAGAATTTCTCGATAAAGCTGCTAAATTCCAACAATCATATGATTCCCAATTGCAGCGTAAGTCACTACATATGTCAGATGAAGACAAACAAAAAATTGAAAGTTGCACATCCTGTCCTAAATGTCATAAAACGTTTGATGACGATAAAATTAAGAAAATGCGTGATCATGATCACATCACTGGTAAATTTAGATACGCACTCTGCTCCAAATGTAACTTTTCACTTAGGTTGAGACGTCGTGTACTACCCGTCATTTTTCATAACTTTAAGGGCTATGACAGTCATATGCTCATAAAAGGAGGGTTGAGCCAGATGAAATCGTGGCAGTTTAATGTAATAGCGCAAACGAGAGAAAAATTCATGGCAATGACAGCAAAAGTACAAGTAGATAAAACTAAAGAAAATAAGACAGTCTTCTTCGAAATAAAATTTTTAGATTCATTCCAATTCATGTCAGCGTCACTAGCTTCTCTCGTTCGTAATCTCAAGTTTCTTCCCCATAGTCAAACTTTGAAGAAACACTATCCAAACTTAACGGATGAAATAATCACTCGCAAAAAAGTCTTTCCTTATGCGTATTTTAGCTCAATGTCTAAACTAAATGAAACAACCCTTCCTTCCATTGACAAATTCCAAAACGATTTGACGGGTGAAGATTGTCCAGTAGAAGATTATGAACATGCTCAAGAGGCATGGTTAAAATTTGAATGTAAAACGTTTGGCGATTATATGATCGCTTACTTAGAATTAGATGTCATTTTGCTGGCTGATGTCTTTCAGAAATTTCGACGAGTGGCATTAGAAGAAGACAAATTAGATCCTGTCCACTTTGTCAGTCTACCAGCCATGTCCTTTAAATCAGCCTTTAAAATGACTGGTGAGACCATTCATCTCTTACAAGACCCCGAGATGTATAATATATTTGAGCGCGGAATACGCGGTGGTCTCACATTTGTAAATAAACATCATATAAAATCTGAAACAGTAGGTGATGATCATATCCACCTAAAGTACTATGACCAAAATAATTTATATGGCAGTTCACTGTCTAAACCACTACCTCATTCCGAGTTTAGTTGGTTAAATCAAGATGAGCTTGAGTATTACTCCAACCCTTCAAACATACTGAAGATTCCAGATGAAGGTGATTGGGGATATTATTTTGAAGTGGATTTGATTTATCCAAATAGCATTAAAAATAAAACTGCTGAATCTGGTGAAGTGACTAAAGATATGTTTTCACCATTCATGTCACAATTTCATAATAACTTAACAGAGTGTGGACAGCCAAGGTACAAACCATGCCGCAAACTTTTACTCACCCAATATGATAAGAAAAATTATCTCGTACACTTCTGCATATTAAAATTCTATTTAGAAATGGGCATGCTTCTAAAGTCAGTTCACCGCATTATCAAATTTAGACAAAAATCCTTCCTGAAACCCTACATAGATAGTAACAGTCAAAACGTGCACTCGCCCAAAATAATTTTGAAAAGGATTTTTATAAATATAAGAATAACAGTCTTTTCGGAAAGACCATGGAGGATGTTAGAAAACGTATGAACTACAAACTAGTCGTTGATGAACAAAAATATCACAAATTGACCTCATCACCTCTTTTCATTGATAGAGACATCATCGATGAGGATCTTGTAGGTGTTTAAATGATAAAATCAGAAGTTGAGTTGTGCAAACCCATCTATATTGGGCAAGCCGTTTTAGATTATTCCAAGCTTGAAATGTATCAACTCTTCTACAAAATATTAAAACCATGCCCTCTCGTAAAAGAGGTTCGCTTGCTGGGTGGTGATACAGATAGTTTCTTTTTAGGAATTACCACTCAAAAAGATTTAAATTTTAATGAAGTAGGCAAGTCATTAGAAAAATATTTCGACACATCTAACTACAATCCCACTCATCCACCCTATTCCATACAGAATAAAGCCAAACTTGGTTGTTTTAAGGATGAAACAGCAGGAAAGGAAATAGATGAAATGATTCTCCTCCGTCCTAAAATGTATTCCATGAAATTAAAATAATGTGCAGATAGTATTAAGCGTGCTAAAAGTATATCAAAATCCATTGTTCACAAAATGAAACATCGGTCCTATAAGAAGGCCTATAAAAATAAAACTATAACATTTGTCAATATGACAATCTTAAAATTTCAAGTTCATACTGTGAAAACGTACACGTTCAAGAAACGAGCACTTTCAGCATGGGAAGATAAGAGGTGTTGGATAGGACGTAACACATCTCTTCCACATGGACATCCTGACACAAACATACCTCCACCCAAAAGAATAAAACTCACGCTACCACATTCAGGAGATGTATTGACATAATCAACTTTAACTCAGTATTTTGATGTTGCTTTTTGTAGATATACATGGTTGTTTTATGTATCGCATGAGATCGTTTCTTCCTTGTGAATATATGCCTACAGTTAGCTCATTCCCCCTATATCTGTGAAAAGACTTTTTCATATACATATTTTTATTTCAATAAACATATCACAATGACTTCACTTTGTTTTCCGAAACACTAAAGTTACGAGGGATTTAGTGTCTTTCACATGGATGCACTCTTGTAAACCATTGGTAATTTTGATAGCAATAGAGCGTATAGTTTGTTTGACGAC
The DNA here is from genome assembly GCA_907163375.1 of Prostheceraeus crozeri. Lineage (NCBI taxonomy): Eukaryota > Metazoa > Platyhelminthes > Polycladida > Euryleptidae > Prostheceraeus > Prostheceraeus crozeri. The sequence goes on from CAJQUW010003743.1 coordinate 549,238, forward strand.
GGGATGATAGAAAATAGATTCAAACATCTTCTCGACTATTCCATATGAAGCGTCTTTATCATGAATGAAATCACGTAAAATGTATTCTTTTTGCTCACCAACAGAAATAGGTAGAATCAAATCACTTTGAATGTAAAGGTGCTGTTCATGTTTATCAAGTGTCATTGGTGTTTCTATACCAATCGTATGCGCAGCAGTGAACACAGTTTGTAGCATTGAAAAACCAAAGAGTTTTTTCAAATTTTTACTCAATTGACATTGAATGTCATCGCCCAGTTTCAGAACAACGCGTTGATTTTCAATTGAAAACGAAATGTGGTGTGTCTTTACATCATATTTACTTTTCATCACATGCTTCAACTTCTGTTGTATATAAGAATTTACTACATGAATGAAGCTTTCAACTGTATGATATAGACGCGGCATTATATTGATAGCAACTTTAGATTCTTCATAAGACTGGTAAATTTTCTTGATGCGATCACCATAGATGCCCACCCACCATTCATCATTAACTGAATCAGCTTTAGTGTGATATTCATGAGAAGCATACACCACACCGCTTCCAATAATAGGTGTATAATGTCTTACAAAATGACGCAAGGTTGGAGAGAAATAAACTGTAAGTTTGTCATTATATTTCTGAATAACCAACTTATTTTTGTCCGCCATAATTTTCTCTCCATACTTCTTACCCACAGTCTCATCCCATCGTTTTACTAACTCAATAAGTGATAAAGGTTGAATACCAAGCTTTTTCAAAATGATGCGTTCTTCGCATTCTACAACATCTTCATCAAATATTTTAAATCTATAATGAAATTTGTTGATTCGATTTGAATAAACTTTTTTAACATTTGCAGTAGCAATTGACGTTAGATGTAGTCCATGACCAAAACCAAGATGTGGAAAGAATTCATTATCCAACCTCAGTGTAAGACCTTTAGTAAAAGAATGAAAGCGAAGGAACTGTCTCCCACTCCAATGATAGATAGTAAACTCATAAACTTTCTGATCCTTATTCTTCATGATGGAAGTATTACCACTATTGAATGCCTTAATAATTTTCTCATTCCCAAATGGTTCATAAGAATCTGATTTTATCTGAATCCATTCATAGTTCCACTTTCCATCTGATGTTAAATTGTATGGGAACTGGAATGCATTATTCATCGTTATTCCATCATGGGTGCGAGGAGTCAATATCATTTCTTCCAAATCATTTCATTCTGAATATTGCTATCATAGCAAATACTAGAAACGCCAACCTCCCATTCACCTTCTAAATGTAGTGGGCGATTTAATTCTACTCGAAAGTCTGATGGTTTATTTTTGGGAAATTTATTCATAGAAGCATTACTGGGCAAGTAGATTAGAAACGAGCCCTTATTTTCACTGTCCATATTATTCACATTGGAAAAATATATAAGCATACGTTTGCATTAACTATTCATTCGGAAATGGAGTGTGATACTTGTTACAGCATCTTTATGAAAAGGAATCAACGCATTGGCATCGTCATAAATTGCAATATCAATTTGTGGGATGTAGTTTGATTTCAGCTTTGTATAATGCACTTTCTTAAAAGTATGCTCAGATAAAATACTGCAGCTTTTTGGCTGGTATGGTATCATTGCTAGCAATGGAGCTTCAACATCTCCCATACGTACATCTTCACCAATATTGGAATATATCTGAAAATAGTTAATACGACGCGATAGCGACATGTCTGCGCTAGCTTTGGTTACAGTACCACTTTTAAAGATATTTTGATCAAAACCCAAAATGTGTATTAGAGTTTTATCCATAATTAGTTCAATACCTTTTCCACTTATAGTGAGAGACAAAGTACCTTCTTTTTCAGAAAATGAAATATGTTGCTCATTAATCACTTCATTTAAATAATCTACAACCAATTTAACCGAAGTAATAATGCGAGGCATCAACACTCTTGTTTCATGTAAGATACCACCTAAAGGCTCTACACACTTTCTGTATAAATATACGATCCATTCTGTATCAACTTGATTTGATCCATCACATTTTAAATAGCGGATATCAAATTTTCCATGAACAGCTGCAGAACGATGTCGTAAGAACTGATGAAAATCTTCTGAACAAACTAATACTATATCATCATCATCATCTAATTTACTAATGACGATTTGATCCGTTGATTTCGTATAAGTCAATGTTGCCACTTGTTTACCATCAACTCGAAGGAGATAATTAAATTTCTTCAATAATGTTTCAGGAGTCATGTTTGTCTTTCTTGCCTTAATCACAATCTTCTTCACCAACGTCTTCTCATTTCTTGGAATAAGATCTACATAATAAGCTTTCTCTTTGTAAATAAATCTTCACAACCACTTGGGTGGTAATTAACGTTATAATTATCATAGCTTGTTAAGGCGCTAGCGAGGTAACCTAAATCATTTCTTAAACTTGGACTTAAACCAACAATCCAATCTTTCTCAACTACATGATGTACATAATTATAATCATCATTGTGCGGTGTAAATTGGGTGATATGTTTACACGCTTTATTCAAGAAATCATATATAAACTTTTTACATGATAAGAGATCTTTCTTTGGCCACTGTGGAATGTATACTCGGCAGCCCTTTTCACATTGGTAAGCAGCTGTGCGTCTCATATTAATAGTCATCACCTCATGATCAAAAGTATAGACACAGTTGCTATAAACAAGTTGAGTGACAACCACTTCCCAATTTCCATTTAGCTGTTGTGTATGATCAATGGGAGTAGAAAAGAGTGCGGCTCGATTACTAGCAAATCTCTTTGTAGCCGCATTGCTACGCAAAATATGAAAAAACGACATTTTTATATTGCTGATCTGCGACTTTGCATAACATCATGAAGACTTGGATTTTGGACTCTCTACAATATATCAGAGTTGATCGTAATGGAAACGTACATTTCAAAAATTCTCATGGTCATTCATCAAGAGGCATTACATCAACATGGCGACAATTTGTCAACCTCAATGATATCATGAGGGATTTGGAATATTTTGAAACATTAAGATTCGTCTCCTTGGGTGATCAAGTTTGGCTTCAACGTCGCAACAATGAAATTCAAATCTGCCATTCTCATTCCGCAAACTGTTTCTCATTTCGCAAATACAATTGGAAGAAGTATAGAAGATACATACATCGCTCCATCATGACATTTATTCGTCGTGAGTTCATCGCCCTACTATGCAAATCTTAATCAGACATGTCTACCACGCACCATGAGTTGGAAATTAGATTCCCTACAACGTATTGAAACGGATCATGATCGAAACGTCTATTTCAAAGATTCAACTGGAAATGTGAGAAGAGAGTTTGCTTTATCTTATCGCCATTTTCAATCTCTACATCATATCATGAAGGATTTGAAATACTTCTATATGAAAAGACATTCACGTATTGGAAATCGCATCTGGCTGCGCGTCAACAAACGGCGAATTCAACTCTATCATTCCCAACTTAACACTAACTTCACATTTCATCAAGGTAGTTGGGAAAAGTTTAAAAGGAAGGTACATCGCTCAATTTACTCATTCTTTCATCATGAAGCGCCATCGCTACACCATCGTCAACATTCTCCGTCGCTTCAGACTCTACACCAAAATCGATCTCGCAACATTACGCCAACACCTTCCCAACAGCAAGTATTACCCGGGCCGACCTCAAATGTTAGTGGTGAAGATGAACAATTCACGGAATCTTCAACTCTTCCCAAATGGGACTGTACAGATTCTCGGCGCCCTTTCTCATTCATCGGTGCAGTCAATGCGCTTAGAGCTACAGAGACTACTACGTCGGATATGGAAGAGGGAGAGGTGTGTGATGTCGAATCTGACTGTGGACAATATGGTAATCTCTACTCAATTGAGTGAAAGTGTATCATTTTTGAAGATTCGTACCAGCAGTTACAATTTGTGTTATGAGCCCGAACTTTTTCCTGCAGCTCTCATTAGTTGTTGGTTACCTGTGCATGTGGCAATCTTTCATAATAGTAAAGTGATCATTACTGGACTAAAATCTCATGTACATGCAAATGTGATCCTAGACTATCTCATCGAGTATGTGCGCACCCAGCGGATTGTAAAAAAAACAATTTTTCCAACATGATGTTTTTATTTCAAATCATGATAGAACTTACAAATCATTTTTTCATTAGAGGATGGATTACATGAAAAGTTTTGAATAACAGATACAAATCGAGATACATGTAAACGTTTTAAGATGAAGTACAGTACAAAAACACCACACGTTGATGAAAGTGGATGTTGTAGTATGCATTCATTTCGCTGATATTGACGCGTATGTTTTCTCAACCACTGCTGTGTTGGTATATTTGGAGGTTGAGCAAGAGAGTCAAATAGTTCACCACGTCGGTCTTCTCCAATAAAGATCGCTTTCCAATGCTCACCGCCTAAATTCTGCGAATGAGTGTTTAGCACAATAAAGATGGGATAGTGATTTACTGCAGGTGGTAAGGTATCGAGTGAATAGACATTATCGAAAGCTTTCAACGTCGCTTCGTCTGCATTACGCTGCACTTTAGTCTTAATATCGTCAGCATTCAACCAACTCATTAACGATTATACTGAAGAATCACGTCACGATACTTTGTAGTTTCAATGTTTGAATCGAAGACTGCATAAATTAATACATTGATCGTCTCAGGTAGTGTTGTTCTTTTGAACGTCAAATCCAAACGAATATTATGAGGCACGTTCGCTTGACGATAGGGGGCACTAATATCGCTGTCAGCAGTCAAATCAAATGCATAAATAGTATATCCACTCTTAAACTCTTTCATAGTGAGTCCGTTGGTGTCATCCGTATTGTAAAAGCCAAAGACATCCATAAAATCAACATAACTGCGCATAAATTGATCCGCAGCAAAATCTGGTTTGTTGGGTGGACCAGGATGACTCACACCATTTACACGTAAAGCAATTTCACATAACTGATTGTGTTTAAAATTGAAAGGATTCTTCTTTATATTACCATTAAATGCATCATTTTCAACCATTGCCACCATGAGGAGCTTCGGTGCTTCCGATGGAAAGAGGCCATCTTTCATGAAACTCTTTTGATCTTTAGGAATTGTAAAGGTGAGAAGCTTTGTATGCTGAACGGGGTAAATGGCATTTTGGCGGCTAAGGCCTTCAGCATGCCCTCTAATGACACTTGGATTCGGTACTACTCGACGAATGTAAAGTGCAATATCTTCCACATGAATTCTAAAATTGTCAACTTTAGCAAATGCATTCAGCGCAAATTCAGGCTTATTCAATGTCAGCTTGAGTCGCATGCTGGTATTACAGAGTAAAAACTTTGACTGTCTAAAGAAGTCTAAATTCAGCGGACCATATAGCTGACATACTCTACTATCTTTAATCATAGCAGATCGCTTTACAAAGCCACTGTTTGTTTCAACATCAAATTTTCCTGCTTCATCTCTGTACCATCCCATGGCTTCCATATGACTTTTTTGTGCTGCTGGATGAAACTGTGATACATGATTGAAATATGATTTATAGGGATAATCGCTTTGACCACCTTCCACCTGCTGCTCTCCAATCGTTAGAGAAACATCACGAAGTAATGTAGTCAATGGTAAATAGTTCAGACCAACTTTATGTGTATCGTCAATGGCAGTTCCATCTGCTTGCTGAATTCTAAACCTCAAATCAACCATCGCATAACTCAAATCTATGTAGTCATCACTACCACCAGGAATAACAAATTCAATGGGGCCAGCATTCTCTGCTGTTCGAGGATGATAATCTACAATACTTGAACTAAGAATATCTGTCTGTATGGCTTGTTGATCAAACAAACAAAAACCGGAAGTTTTACACTCCATGATTAGAAGTTATAGCAGCGTCGTCGTTTAGCGCCTGATGAATGATTAGAGCCTCTGCGACGTTTGCGTGAATGCCTTTTGACTGAAGATCGCACCTTACCAGCTCCGCGATGTTTCCTCCTTCCTTTTTTCATTCGTTTAGGTGATTTCTTTCCTTGAGTAACACCAGCAAAGGTCTGCTTCAATGTTTTTAAACCACGTTCCTTCCCACGATTCAACAAACTGCTCTTAAAACTTCTACCTCTGGAAAGATCACTAGCAACATCACCAGCAAAGCCAACGGCATTACTTAAAACATTTCGTTTTAAAGATCTACCGACATTGGATATGAGAGGTGCTACAACAGATTTCAGTGCACCAAGTATGCTACCTCCACGTTGGCGGCGAGCGCCGATGTAAATTTGTCCTCCGCGACTTACATAGGAGGGTCGTGAATAAAATGAGGCAGTTGGATTCATATCTCAAACCCTAAACATTGTTAGTTACAACTTTGCATGTATCACTGTCGATCACTTAGATGAAAGATGTCGGCACGACGCATCCAAGAGTTCATACTTGAAGGATAACCAGTCCATTTAACAGGACACCATTCTTCACTTTGCCGTTTTTTACATCGAATGATTTTCTCTACCAAATATGTTTCACTTTCAATGACTACCTCAATCTCATCGCGGTAAAAGCTACCCTCAATTTCTTCATTATCGTAATCTTTCAACTTGTAGGTGGTCGGAGAGTCTTTTTGATTAATCCTTGATACTGTAAATACCTCCTCTGTCAAATTCGGAAGGTACCCTTTAGCAAAAACACTTTTCACTTTTGAGATACGAACTTTTCACATGAGTGCGTTTACGTTGGAATGATTCGCGCACTTTATCTACATTGTCAGCATTTACATCTACTGGTCTGAGTCCAATAGAACGATGGATAGAGTGATTGTAGGCATGGAGTGTATCTTGTAGAACCTTTGTCCAATTTTGTGTCAAGTTGGCAGTAAAATGTCGCCACAAGCGATTTTTTAATTGGCGATTAAAACGTTCAACGAGTGCAGCTTTATAAGCACTCTTTACACTAAACAACTCAATGTCATGCCTCTCAAATAATCTTGTCACATGCTGATTTTCAAACTCTTTTCCTTGATCACTCTGAATTCTTTTTGGAATGCGACCTTCTCGAAAAATTGTTTGGAATGCTTTTGCTACTCCTTTCCCTTCTTTAGTTTTTAAAGGTTGAGCCCACGCATAACGCGAGAAAATATCAATGACGGTTAAAATAAAATTATTGCCCGAGTTATGTTTTGAAATGGAGGCAACATGACACAAATCTGCTTACCACTGTTCATCGATGTCATGAACAATATAATGGCGGGTGCGGTACTTCTTTTTCGCTTGTTTGTGGAGTGTATAGGTAGCCTGACCCTTTAACAATCGTTTCACTTGTGATTGTGGAAGACCACTCGCTTTTGATAATTTCTTGATAGATGCAAATCCTGCCGGATGTTTTACATCATAATAGATTGACTTCAAACGTTCAGTCGATGACGACTGACTCTTTTTTCTCCTTCTCATCTTTTTGTTTTCTTGACTTTCTACATTTACAACAACTGCAGCATTTAGCTTTAGCGGTTTTGCGATCGTGTTCACATTGCTTAGGGGTTTCATTGTGAGAGCTGGTGCAGCAAGTGCAAGTGACAACGACATTCACCTCTTGCGGCTCATTACATGGTAAGCAACACATCTGCTTCATATTAATAGTCTGAGAACATGTATTTCCTGGGAGGAGCTTTTTTACGTTTTCCTTTTACTAGTTTTAGTGGCTATGTAGATCTATGTCGAGTTCTTCCTCTTGTTTGCTTAATGAGTGTGGGAGGGGATGTAGCAGGTGACGTCTTAAACCAATTTGGTGGCATTTTCATCGTCTGAAGCATTGGAGTAGTAGCCACTGTTGAATAAAGTTCTTTCAATGTCTCATTATTCAAAGCAAATTTTGGTACATTATGCTTTTTCAATAGTTTAAGAAAGTATGACCAACCAGGTGGAACATAGCCCTGACGGCGCTTTCTACGTGTCGCATACTGAATCAAGTCTTCATAACGTGAAGCATCAATCACTTTATTTTCATCTGTAATGATTTCTCCTCTATCATTTACATTGAGATGGGGTTCAATACTGTTGAAAAGAGATATGGCATGTGCGCGAGATGCTAAAGGTGTAGCAGTCGATGCAGAGTCACGCATCTTATTCTTCAAGTTTTTCAATTGCTCAACAGTTTCTGATTGTAATAATACAGTACGATGTGGATCTTTGATGTGAACATTTTGCTGATAATCTATTTCTTTCCTATACATTTGATTTGCAAGAGGTTGCTTTACTTACTGCATGGCAGTCAATTGTACATATTCATCCTGAGGAATAACAATCATGCGAGAATAAGAACTCATAGTTTGTAGATAATCATGGGAGTTTTCAAAATATCACTTCGAAATCTAAATTCTTCCGGACACTCTTTTGTAAAGTCAATGAATAACTAACCGTATGGTTTTTCAGTAGCTGCTTGAAAGATTTCAATTAAGTCTTTTGATCCTCTGGGTGCAACTTGTCGCGCTAAAATTTCAAATTGACTTTTATCTCGCGGATTCTTGAAAATAGCATAATAGTGTGTATTCAGGTTTTGTGTATTCAGCTTTTCCATCAGGAAACAAATTTTGTGTGATATAGATGATAAAACACCTTTTATGATGTGCTGCACGAGTGAACATATCTGTAACATCTTTTGAATTCTTACTTTCTTTTAATAAATCATCCAATACAACAACATCATTAGACTGAAGTTTATCCACTGCAATAATTCCTTCATGTCGAATAAAGTTGCGACTTTGCAATTCCTGAAACAGCGACGGTTGATAGATACCATAACACCAAATCACTCGATTGATAGGTTCCTTAAACAACTCCCTTCTTTTATCCAATAAATTCAGCGTGAAAACAGTTTTACCTGCATGAGATGGACCTGATACAGTCAGAACTTTATCACATTGAAGTCTGAAATCCATTTTATTACTTTGAGATTCAACATTTGCATAATTAACGTTTAGAGCCAAAGATATTACCCAATAGGTTGCCCACGGCAGGAGCTATGATTGGAAGCATTGCTGAAAGGAAACCGCCCTTTTGTGTTAGAGTTTTCCTCTTTCTTTGAAGGGTGACTTTAGGATTGGAGATGAAACGCAATTTCGTAGCATATCGCTTAAGTAACTTTCGTTGTTTTGGCGCTATTTTCTTCGTCCTCAACTTTCTGACATGAGAAATAATTTCACGAATGAATTTATCGTTAGCATGTCGTATAGCATTGTATCGCTGATTTGCTTTCATTCGTCGGAGAGCTTGAATGGCTGAAGAAAACTTTGAAGACTTTTGACTTTTACGTTTCGCCATTTTACGTTTCGCCATTTTCCGTGTTAGTCTTTGCTAAAACCTATCTTTACCACATTTGCATAGGAACTAACTATTGCGACATAAGTGACACTCGAAATGAGCAATATCACAGTGGTTACATTTGCAAAGTTGAATGCAATTATGTATGAAACAGCGTTGACAAAAAGCGTGCTTACATCTCTTGAAGATGCGCTTTTCATTTCCATCCTTTCGCTTACATACATCACAACACATAGTTTCACCGTTACTGATGTCTATAGCAAGTCTTTTTGAAGATATGAATTTGCTAGCCTTTTCTAAATAATATACGCATGTACAGAAGGAATATACTTCGAGAGTGAGCAGACATAGCTCAAAAACCAGTTGTGCTACAATCAAGTACCACTGCATTTTCAATTTTTCTTTATGGAAAGTTGAATGTGAATATCTGAAATCGCTTCAATCACTAGACTGCTACCATGATGGTTAAATGCGTTAAGACGTTCAGCAATTTTTATCATGTCTTTTAATAAATTCTTCGGGGTGATCTACCACTTCCATTGAATAAGAAGCAAAATGGAAAGAGCGACTTTCCACCTCTTCCTTTCCAAAATGACTAAACTTAATTTTCGCAACTAATCGCGCCATGACAATGCTATCAGAGAATGTATTCATTAACTCTAGAAATAGAGTGCTAGCATCATCGACCACTGCTTCGATGTCGGTCTAATCTTTATGAAAATTTATCACATAATCTTGAACAGCTCCTTTTAAACTTTGTCTATGAAAATGTAATGTTCCGCAGTCGTTTGAGAAAGACATGATCGCCCTTTATCTAACCCATCCATTGCATGAAAACAACAACTCTTCTCATAGTAACATTTATTGAATAATAGTAACAAGCATGCATTATAAATCAATGGTTTGAAAGAGATAAAATAGATACAGCTGGTAACTATCATACAGCGAGCAATGATAACCATACAGGACTTTGGCAGTGCTGAGGTAAGGAGGAAAGAAGCATTGGTTATGAACGTAGCTACTACAACGAACAGACAAAATAGGAACAGACAAATCCTTAAAACGTTTCGTGACTTCATGATAATGTTGATTCACTCTACTATCCCAAGGTGGGAGCAAAATATCATCAATGATTAGATTGGGAAATACTTTCCTCTCCTTACCAGGATTATAACAAAAGATGCGTATAACATTGAAAGCAGCTAACCATCGTTTAAAGTCAATAAGAAGAGCACTTTCACAAGAAAAGCCATTGTCTTGCAAATATTTCAGATTAAGACCATGAATGTGTTTTCTCGCCCATTGATCAACATTGGGATTGCAGTTGGCATGTTGATGATAGACACTGACAATCTGATATGTCCAATTGTTCATAGCAATAGCACTGAGCTCCTGTACGGGTTCACCATCACAATCCATAAAAATGATGATAGAAGCCTAAAACGGAAATTTACACATCTAAGGAAACGTTCTATAACATATTACAAAATGAAGAATTACATCGATGCTTTTCACGACAAAATACACAAATGATATGATGGCAACGAAGAAGTAAAATGTATCTAATAAGACCACGTCTACGACACTCAAAGCACATAAGCGAATTGTCATAGGGTAGAGTTAGGAAAGGACTAGTAATTCTCCTTCTTTGATTTGCGTTTTGATGCAGCATTCTTCTCCGACTTGCGCTTCGTACCACTGCTGTTAAGGATTTGATCAATTATGACGTCCACGTTGGGTGGTTTTGGAATATATAGGATGGATTCCATATGCATGGAGAGAGAGGCTATTTTATTATCCTTATGCCGACCATAATATAGCCCATTCACTTTGAAAAGGATATCCCAAGTACCTTCTCCGAGCTCGTCGCATGTGATGGGTGTTGAATGATCTCCCTCCTTCTTATAGTAAGTGCACCAATGTGATACCGGTAGGCAAATTTGATTACCATCCCAAATCTTTCTATAGGGAGTATCCTTGTTATCTCTCGCCTTCCACTCTTGAGCAAGAGGAGTAGGAATGTCCATATTTAATGTCACGTACTCCTCAATAATATCAAGTTGGTGGCGAATGTACGGAGTTACGGGGATCAGTATGTAGTCCCCATACTGATTGTGCATTATCTTGACATCCGTGGAAGGGAGCATTCCCGTTTGGAGTACTAAGCCATGATCGTCATAACGCAAGACTTGTTTAAATTTACGCTATAGCGGTGTAGGATTATGTACCTTGGTTGTTTCTTCCACTGGCCTCAGTTGTAGATGATCTGATCGTAGCGAACCTTGCAACGTTTGACCGCCATTTTGTCCTACTAGTGCAGCAGATGGAGTAGATGCCTGAAAATGGAAAAGATTGTATTAAGTTTACGTTCAAGGGAGGAGAGAGAGGAAAGTAGCGACTTACCATTTTAGTTGGATAATAGAATAGGGAACTAGAGAGAGGAAATGTGCGTCCGTCACTCGTGTGATTCAACGATGGAATGATTCTCACTGTGGAAGGCTCGCTATTTATGAAGAAATGCTTGATTCTCATTGGATGATGATCCTCATTGGACAATAACATCAAGCTGATTCCAAATCTGGCCTCCGTTTACCAATCCGAGACTTCATTCGCCCGCTGGAGCTGTTTCTTGGGAAATTCTAACTATGTCGTTTTTCGTCAATCTCCCAAATCTTAAATGGCGTCTCACATCTAAACGAAGACAGATATGAACAAGCCGATTCTTTCAGTGAATTTGTTTCACTCTTAGCTTTCAAATGAGCTATTGCACGACTTTCTACGATCTCTAGAACCAAAGTTGGAAGATCGGTGCCGGGGGGGCGTCAGCGAAACTTTTTCTCTCCGATTGCGTTCAAATTCACCCTACTGATGCAGAATTTCACGCTGAATTCGAATCTGGCCTCCGTTTTCCCATCCGATGCCTCGTTTTGACGCTATAGCCCAAAACGTCCAAAATTCTATTTCTGTCGTTTTTCGACAGTCTCCCAAATCTTAAATGGCGCCTCACATCTAAACGAAGACAGATATGAACAAGGCGTTTCTTTCACTGAATTTGTCTCACTCTTAGCTTTCAAACGAGCTATGGCACGACAAAATCCATCCACTGGAAGCCAAGATCGAAGCGAGCTCTCCCGAGGGGGGGGGAGGTCAGTGAAATTTGATAAAAAATGTTTTGGTGAAGGTCCGAGGTCGAAATGCCACACTTTGGAAAATTTTCAAAATTTTGCTCATACAAAGTCACTCTGACACTTAGGATTTTTTCAGGTGAGCTCCGACCTAAAATCTTGTAACAGCTCTAACTTTTGAACGGCTGGTTCGATTGACTCGCGGCAAAAAATGTCGTGCAGCAATTTTTTCTCCTCTTTCAAACGAGTAGCTGTAAGACAAAATCCGTCCACTAGAACCAAAGTTAGAAGACTGCTGTCGGGGGGGGGGTCAGCGAAATTTGATGAAAAATGTTTTGGTGACGGTCCCAGGTCGAAATGCCACATTTTGGAAAATTTTCAAAATTTTGCCCATACAAAGTCACTCTGACACTTAGGATTTTTTCAGGTGAGCTCCGACCTAAAATCTTAAATGGCGTCTCACATCTAAACGACGACAGATATGAACAAGCCGATTCTTTCAGTGAATTTGTCTCACTCTTAGCTTTCAAACGAGCTATGGCACGACAAAATCCGTCCACTGGAAGCCAAAATCGAAGCGAGCTCTCCCGAGGGGGGGGGCAGGTCAGCGAAAATTTTTCTCTCCGATTGACTTGAAACTCACCATACCGATGCAGAATTTCACGCTGAATCCGAATCTGGCCTCCGTTTTCACATCCGAGCACTGCTTCCACTCGAAACAGCCCATTTTCAACCCAACATTCAGCAGATTGCACGAAAAACATCATACACTATAGCCTCAAGACAAAACCTGGCGGTCGCCCAAGACCACCACGACACTCGGTCGTTCCAGAGGGGGGGGAGTCAGACTCGAAGCACCACGGCGGCCGACCACGACACACTGCCGTTCCAGAGGGGGGGGACGTCAGCGACGGCGACAATCTTGCGCGGTCCAGTGGTGGAGTTTTGCTTACTACTCACAACAACACATCGATGGTGAGAGGCAGCATCTGAGAAGTGCTTTACTTAGGAATGGCTACAGTGAGGCTGAATTTAATCAGAGCTGGTTACAGAGATCCAGCCTTAATGACTGTGAGAATAAGACTTTTAGACACCCGATTCCATATATCAGAGGAGTGTCTGAAAAGATCGCGACGGTTTTGAGAGAAGTTGATGTGGAAGTAACCATGAAGCCGAGGACTACCCTCCGTTCCCTTCTTGTTAGGAAGAGAACAGAGCCCGCCACTTTACTTGGTTCTGCTTATAAAATTACATGTGAGGAGGCTGATTGTGACTGGGTCTATGTGGGTGAGACTGCTCGCCCCATTGAGCAGCGTCGGAAAGAACATTGTCGTGCTCTTCGAGACAAAGATGTTTCTCGCTCTGAATTGGCCCAACACTCAGTTTTTTGCAACCCTTATATAGACTCTCATAGTGTCACTGTCATAGATAGAAAACCAAGATGGAAGAAACGGATTGTGAAAGAGTCCTTATGGTCACGTCGTCTCAATTCATCTAATCGAGTGAAGCGTTGTGCATTATTTGAGTGCGGCCTGGGATTTTTGACTTAATTTGTGCCCCTTTTTTCTGTTTTGTATCTTCACAGCTAGTCACTTTGATTTTCTTCCGTCCTTTTATTTCGATTTCGCATCATCTTGCTGTTTTAATTTTGTCTTAGTAGTCTGGTCCTATCATGTTTTCATAGCATTCTACTGTGATAAACTTCATCCCTGTGAACTCTTTTCATCTATACCAATTTTGTCATTTCACTCGCCTGACGATGGACTCCGGTGGTATCCGAAAGTACTCGCAATAAACTGCGGATAAAACTGCGGTTGCTCGAAAGTTATCGTTGTATTGAAATGAAGTTCATGAAGATGAGCTAATTATGAGTCTTGTGAATGCCATTAAACAAGTAGCAACGATGACATGCGGCTTTAACTTCACAATAAATCTAATCTAGTATAACACTATACTTTCATAAAGAAATATTCACGGCTGGTATTACTGGAAAAAAGTTATTTTACTTTAGTATGTAATATGACTCATTTTTTGCCAAGTGACTCAAATAAAGCTCTTCATGCGAAACACACACGAATGAGGATCAATTTGCATCGGCCTTCGTATATAAAACATACCAACAACTCGTATTTCAGTGTAAAACAGCCAATCACAGATAAATTGGTTCGTATCGCTACATACCAACCACATAGGAAAGTAAGTGAGATTTCGTATGAAAAACGATCGTTTACGTACGTGAAAGTTGGTCGACTTTATCAGCATATGTTGACTCTTCTTCCATCTTACATAGCAGGTGATGACATCAACCATGAATAAATTAACAATGCACATCGTTTTTATAAATACATGAATATTTGGATAATTTTTTGTAGTTTTGTGCGAGATAGAAATAAGGATGAAAGATAGATGGATGCAGGATATGAGAGGTGCATGCACATGTGCATGTATAAGTGAATAAAAAGATGTCCGTTGAATCTAAGCAGCATGTTTGATTGAAAACTAAATGAGCTTAATGAAATTTATTGAGCTCAAATGTAAAGAAAGCATTTTCGACAACAGTAAGGTATTTCCTAAAAACTAAAAGTATCAGCATTTGTATTGTTACAACCTCCCCAAGGTACGAACAGAAAAAAAGGCCAAACCCCTGTGAGTGAATGTGTTTATTAGGTGCAAGGCAGGTGGTGGCCCTTAAGAGAGCCGATTTGGCGTTCGCAGAGAATGAGAGTGTACGTACAGTCGTCAACTTGGCAATGATTGCGGTCGTGAGCCGAAGGGTCGCAGCAGCGACGTTGGTTCCCAACAAGAGAACGTGCGTACTGTAGGCGGGTGAGAGTGAGAGAGAGAGGGTTTGGTCCGTCAGCAGGGAGTTTTGATGTCTCCCCAAATGTGTGGGATCGATCATCCACCTGGAGCGTATGATTGGCACCCAGCGACTCGCCGACTCCCTGTCACCGGGCATCGCTTCGCCCTCCCGTCAGCGAAGGGAAGGAGACTGCGCCGATCAATGGCTCATGCAAGCGACTCCATTGGTCGTCGCTGACTTGAAGGTTAATTGACGCTCAATATCACTTCTGCCTGAATCGAGGCGAGCCATGATGAGGAAAGAGAGAGAAGTCTGCATTTTCGTCACAGTATGTCAGCGAATAATGCACCGCAGCAACTGGGATACAGTCAATTTTCCTTCAGAAAGATCAAGAATTTACATTTGATTTTATCTTCATTTTTCGAGCAAAGAGCGAAAGCACTCCCTCTTTTTTATAATCGTCTATTGGTAAAGGTTAAAATAAAATATCGTTACAGTGCCCTGACGTTTCGTCCTGCAAGGACTTGTTCACAGGTTTGACAAAGCCATGTACGGGGTTTGAAATTGGCTTATAAATACGAATGACCACTCGTCAGCTCCTGTTTGCGATTAATGCAAGGTTGATGAATGCTAAAAAGCTATCTTCGGCAATACGGGTAGAAGCTGGATCATTAAGACATTGCATAATAATGATGTCAAAATCATCAATAGTTAAAATCGACCAATAATGGCCTTTCTTCGCATGTTCTGAGAGGGCACTCTTGCTGTCCTGATTATGCAAACTACGTTTGTGTTCCGAATATCTTGCACTTAAAGTGCGATTCGTAGAGCCAATGTAGTTTTTGCCGCAATGTTTGCAAATGAACTTATATACAACATATTTTAAGCTACAAATGTTAGGTTTGCCAATTATACCACAGAGAAAGCTAACATTTGTAGCTTAAAATATGTTGTATATAAGTTCATTTGCAAACATTGCGGCAAAAACTACATTGGCTCTACGAATCGCACTTTAAGTGCAAGATATTCGGAACACAAACGTAGTTTGCATAATCAGGACAGCAAGAGTGCCCTCTCAGAACATGCGAAGAAAGACCATTATTGGTCGATTTTAACTATTGATGATTTTGACATCATTATTATGCAATGTCTTAATGATCCAGCTTCTACCCGTATTGCTGAAGCTAAGCTTATTAGCATTCATCAACCTTGCATTAATCGCAAACAGGAGCTGACGAGTGGTCATTCGTATTTATAAGCCAATTTCAAACCCCGTACATGGCTTTGTCAAACCTGTGAACAAGTCCTTGCAGGACAAAACGTCAGGGCACTGTAACGATATTTTATTTTAACCTTTACCAATGGACGATTATGAAAAAGACGGAGTGTTTTCGATTTATGCTCGAAAAATGAAGATAATTTATCACCTCCCGTGCATCGTCATCAACCATCATTTGATTAATTCTATCATTGAATTGAGGTAAATCTGCGAAGTAATCTTGCATCTCAGTTCATTAATGAATAATCTCAAATCAAACAACAGTTTTATCTTTGACTTGAGATAATGAACGATTGAATGTCGCATTCTTACACTTGAAATGGAAAAGGTGTATAATGCATACTACTGGCAAATAATTTTTTCAGCAATGCTAGTCGTGAATATTTTTTGATTGACCAAGTGATATTTAACTGGATTAGATAAATTGTGAATTTTATGCTCCACGAGATTGTCGTCGTTGCTACTTGTCTAGCAGCATTAACTGGACGTTTAGTTAGCTCTACTTTATGAACCAAGTTGATAAACATCAATTCATTCAAGCGATATTTTTCGTGCAATCATGTATCTCAAACATAACTTTATTTATAATATAATTTTCTTTTAATCGAAAAAGCCTTGCTGTTGTTTATATGGCATTTATTGCCCAAATTTTCGCCTACTCAAGCCGCTTGTAGTCTATGTGTATGGTTTATTCTTTATATAAGCCTTTTTTCTCATTGCAATTGCGCTTTTATCGACATTAAAAATTAACTATAATATATTTGATTCATTAAGCAATGAGTATCAGAAGAAACACAGAAGCAAGCCAGAAAACAAGCTGTCCAAGAGCGATATCAAGATAAATGCTAAATGATAGAGAACAATAGAGGCTATTGAAAAAAAATATTTGACTCTTGTTAATTGGTTAGTATTTTTAGTATTATTATCATTTATTTTTCTACAGTATTATGACTTTATATGTTGCTTCTTGTTCAGCTTTAAGGGCATTATCTTTGATTTTTGTATCTCCAATATTAGTTTTGACTTTCTTAGCTTGTAATGCAGTATTATCACTTTCTCTTTTGATTTTGACCTTCTTGTAATGCAGTTTTATTATTATCTCTTTCAACGTCCGATTCAATAGCCGCTATTGTTCCCTGTCATTTAGTATTAATCTTGATATCAATCTTTGACAACTTGTATTCTTGCTTGCTTCTGTGTTTCATCTGTAACGCCGTATTCATCGATTTTTGTCAAATTGTGTTCACTTGTGTCAAATATGAGCAGCATGAAAAGACACAGTGATTGGTATAAGAATACAACCACAATTAAAAACAACTGCGGGATGACCTTTTTGCAAGATAATTTAACATAACATCACTTAGAAAAATCATCATTTGTAAAGAATCTTTCAAGTGTGCGTTTGTCGTTGTATCAGATATGTCAACATAATTTGCAATGAATCCTACACAGAAAAATTATGAATATGTAGTTAATATCGGAGATTTTGGACTTGGCACAGTTGGATCTCTGTTGTCAGCTTTTCTAGTCTTGGATTTATTGACTTTGCAGTCGACCTGGCAGGTATAGACAATGTGTATTATCCATTCATGAAAATAAACGCAAAAATTGCTTATAAATTTAGAACTATTCATAAAATGAACAAGGAGAGTGTGTTCCAGTACCTGTGGTACAACACAGATAGAATGTGGTAAATTTCCATGCACCACATTCAATAGCTACTGTGCTACTATCTTTCTTGAAGTATTGGCTTTCAAACCTACTCTTCATTAACTCAGCAACAATGTTGGATGGACATTTGGAATTGACAGGGACATCAGACTATAATTTTATTCAGTCTTTCAAGATCAATGTTTTACATTTCATGAAGTCAATTTCAATGACAAATAACTCAGATAATCACATTTTTCTGCAATCTCTCTTTCAGGTTGCCGCTAACTACAGAGCCTCAGATACCTCAAATGCCTTCAATGACATTTTTTGGTAAGTATCATATATAATTCATTTCTTTTATATTCCACAAATCAGGAATGAAAGCAGTCAAGATTTCTTTTCACCGATCTGAAAATTAACTGGTTAATAATATTTATTATTTTTTTGGTTATTTGCTTCTACATGTATTTAATATTTTTTTCTATTTTTTTAAATGTATTTGTAAACTCTGTTTAGCAATTGTAGGACTTCTGACCATTCGGGGCGCGACGTTACTATTAAGATATTATAAAGTCTCCAATTTTCTCGAAGTAGAATGCATCGATTTCCTTGACAATTCATGATAATCGTTCAAATACATGATATAGCGCTGATTTGAGCAAGCAAACAGTGGGAATCTACGAGTTTGAAGCACGAGTATAGATATCTGTGCTTACTTACTGACAGCAGTGTTTAGTCGTCAGTGTCAGTGTCACACTTGACACTTGCCTTCATATATTTATAGTGGTCGACAAAATATTGCGCATTCTTAAGCGATTGGTCCATTAAGTTTGCATTCATCGCTTTTGTCAAATATTCAATTATCAATTTCTATGAGACAAAAAGATTATTGATCCATTTATAAATAACTTCTGATGTCACTTCCATTTAGTGAGTTGAATCTAGAATGAATGGCAGAAAAGTCACACGCATTTCCAGTTAGATGCACTTGTCAACGGCTGAATCATTATATTATAATTAGTCACATGTGCAATTCCAAGCTTTTCATTGGTGGTCCATGCCCCAACTTATATATATATATATATTATTATTATATATTTTCTCTATCGTCAGAGTGATAGGACGTGTGTCTTGGTGTCTCTCTCAATTGTGGCATTATGTTGGATTTATCAATGGTTCAAATGTAACAAGTATCTGGAAATTTATATGAGAACATTCCTTGTTGGGTGATCTACAATTCCCAACCATCAAATCCACGTTTTGGAAATTCTATCATTCGATTTTTGAGGAATTTACGTGTTTTGTGATCTTTAAGGCTGATGACTGTTCAGTCGGCCAAAGCAGTGTAACTTTGCGTGCTTACATGAAAATGCACATGGCTAGGCGGCTGAACTGTTCGACGTCATCATCAATGTCCAAGCTCATCTAGAAGTTTCTATTGTCTGGTTATCCGTGCGGTGCTGGTCTGTTGGATTGAAGGCTGGTCTTTGACAAGCGCTGTCTGTGGGTTCGAATCCGGCGACGAGCATCAGTTTGTTCTGAAGTTTTGGTTTCTATTTTGATATCGCATTTGCTATGTTTTGGCGACTAATGCTTTCTGGTCATATTTTATCATTCTTACTTCTCTCAATGGCTATCATGGATCAGTCAACCGAAAGTTTTTCGATTATTCCTTATAAGGGCATATCAATAATCCAGCACAATGTTTGTTCTCTTTTGGGGAAACTCGAAGAACTTCGGCATATCTTAACGACTGTTCATTCAATTGATTTATATGGCATCAGCGAATCATGGTTGAATGAGAATATTCAAGACACTTCCCTTCAAATTCAATCTCCTTTGCAGAGATAGATCCGCTGCTACAAGTACGAAGAAGAATGGAGGCGGTCTAGCTGTATATGAAAAGGAGAACATCTTTCACAGGAGGCGCAGTGATTTAGAAACATAGAATTTCGAAATGATTTGCCTTGAAATTACAAATGGTTTCAAACCTGTCGTCATCATGTTTTCCTATAGGCCAACTGATGATAATCGCGATTGGATAAATTTGCTGTCCACCCCAATTCAAATGGCGTATGAAGAAAATAAAGCTGTTGTACTAATGGGCGATTTCAACATCGATCTAATGAAAGATGATGCTACAGTTTCTAACTGTCTTGAAGTTATGGAGTTGGATCTTGACTTGTTTCAAATTATTGCTGAGCTAACCAGAATTGTCGGTACATGTTCTTCCTTGATTGATCATGCCTACGTTTCACAGCCACATTTGACAAGGGGCACTGGAGTAATCAAAGCTAGTATGAGTGACCATTTCCCTATTTTCATTACATTATCATCTGCTCCCGCGGCCAGAAAAGATCCTGCGACTATTACTTATAGAAAAATGAAGGCGTTCGATCCAGGAAAATTTGAAAATAATTTACAATCTTTGCCCTGGAATGTTATTGACATGTTTGATGATGCTGAGGAGTCTCTGCAAGTTTGGTATGACCTCTTGCTGTCAATTATTGATGAGCATGCGCCACTTACCAAGCGGCGAGTGAAATCCAAAAGGCTGCCTGGTTGGTGGACTCCTGAAATAAACAGTCTCATCTCTAAGCGGAATCGAATTGACAAGAAAAATAACATGTATGAATATCGTCAATTGAGAAATGAAGTCAAGCTAGCCATTGCTAAAGCAAAACAAGATTATTATCTGACTTTGATGTCCAGAAATTCGCCATCTTCTCGCGACTTCTGGAAGTATTTCAATGAACTAGGTCCGAAATCCAGCAATACTAAGGCTTCATGTATGACTGTCGATGAACAAACCATTTCCGATGATGTTGATACTTCAAATGCCTTAAATTACAATTTTGCAAATCGTGCAAATTTCTTCCGCAGTCATCTTTCAATGTCAAATGAATTGAATCACCGCAGTTTGCTGCAAGCTTTTGTTGACGGAAACTTGAAAAATGGTCGCTTTCAATTGCAGAAGGTTTCTGTTGAATTTGTTCGAAGGCAGCTTCATGATCTCAGTCTCAATAAATCCTTTGGTACACTGTAAATCTCTCAATACCAATCACATACGAAGGATGCATACCAAAAGATTTTTTGGTATATTTCTGTATTCTCTTGGTATATATTTGTATGCTTTTCCCATGTTATTTCAAGTGTGGTATGCTTTACATACTAAAGTCATACCAATACAATGTTAAAGAAAGCATCAATCATGTCCAAAGTATCTTGATTTAAGGCTTTTTGTCAATAAAGATCAATGTTACTACTGTTCTGCAAGTAGTGAGATAATGACATTCAAGAGTCATACTTTCAATACTGAATTCGATTTTAATGCACGTAAGTCTAAGGCATTTCATGAATAATCAATAAGATTTCAAACATCAACAATTATGCATTATGTAATTTTGAAATTAAGCATATTATCAATCCGAAATAAAAACACATTATAATTCATGAACGCAAAAATAGTCATGTTTGAGATATATAAGTCAACATGATTTCACTAAAGATATTATTTAAATGAAACGATGTTTATCAACTTGGGTCATAAAGTAGAGTTAAATAGACGTCCTGTTAATGTTGCTAGACAGGTAGCATCGATCGCCTAGTCGTGGAGCATAAATTCACAATAAATCTAATGTACTCAAATATCACTATATCAAACAAAAAATATTCACCACTTGTATTACCGAAAAAAGTTATTTGACAGTAGTATGCAATAAATACATTTTTTGCTATGTGACTTGCAGCTGCACATACCAAATGGATACCAGAGGCATACGAATAAGGATGAATTTTCATCGGGTCTCGTATATAAAACATACCAACAATTCGTATTTCAGTGTAAAACAGCCAATCACAGATAGAATAGTTCGTATCGTTACATACCAATCACATACTAAAGTAAGTGAGACGTGGTATGAAAAACATACCAGATCTCTGAAGACATACCAGAATCTCGTATCAGATGCTAGTTTCAAATTGTATGCAATTTTGGTATATGTTTGTATGCAATTTTCGTATCCAGCGATTTACAGTGTACGGATGGCATCAGCAACACTTTCCTGATAATAGGTTCAGATGTGTTAGCACCTTCATTGACCTCGATTCTTAACATGTGCATTCAAAACGGCGAATTCCCATCGCAATGGAAAACGGCCAAAGTAATTCCAATTCACAAGGCTGGAAAGTTGGATGATCCGGATAACTACCGTCCAATTAGTATGTTGCCATCAATATCCAAGATCTTGGAACGTCACATCCATACCTCACTCTTGGATTACATGGAATCGAACAATCTCATCTGCAGTTCCCAATCTGGTTTTCGCAAAGCACGCTCATGCGAAACTGCCCTGTTAAAAGCTTGGACTTCATGGACCCAAACTGCATCCCAGAAAGAGTTCACCGGAACCGTATTCCTAGACTTTCATAAAGCCCTTGAATCGGTGTCCCATGCCAAGCTTCTTGAAAAGATGACTATCTATGGGATTCGTGACACTTTATTGCTTCTATTTAATAATTACATTTCCAAAAGAAAACAATTGGTGTGTTACAACGGTGTTTCGTCTGATACTATTAGCGTAGACCGAGGTATTCCACAAGGATCCATTCTTGGACCATTATTCTTCATCATTTTCATCAATGATCTGCATCTTCATTCTACCTTTTCCAAAGTGGATATTTACACTGACGACACTACTCTCTACGCTTCCTCAACGGCAATGACCGATTTGAACCAAAAGTTGAACACAGATCTTGCTTCCATTCAAAGTTGGTGTTCTGTAAACGAGCTTGTTCTCAACAAGCAGAAAACTAACTGTATGACAATGATGCCTCACCAACGACGGCGATTTGTTTCTGATGAGTTAAATACAGTCATTGACAATGAGTCTATCAATTCAGTCAACATGCAAAAAGCTCTGGGTGTGATCATTAGTCGGGATTTTTCATGGAGACTTCATGTCAGCAATTTTTGCAAGAAGATTCGGCCCAAGCTCCTTCTCTTCTACATAATCCGATCGCTTATACCTTATGAAGCGCGACTCAAGTTCTTGAAGTGTTTCATTCTTTCACACATTGACTACTGCTCCACTGTCTGGAGACACTGCAATTCTACAGATGCGGTCGGACTGGATAGAGTGACCTGCAAGGCGATGCGAATCGCCCTAGGTCATAGTTCGGACACCAGATATGCCCCCTCCAGACGATCAATGTACAGAAGCTTGAAGATTATTCCGTTCCGTGATCACATCAAATTTCGGACGAGTGTCATGGTTTTCAAAGCACTACACGGTTTGACTCCGTCGTACACCACGGAACTCTTATCCTACGTTGCTCCTCCTCGGCAGCTTCGCTCAACAGTTGAGCCGAGGCTTCGCATTCCGTGCTCTCGTTTGGCTCTTAGCAGTAATTCGTTCCACTGCAAGGGTCCTGAAATTTTCAACGCTTTACCGATGAAGATTAGGTCAGCCGATTCTCTGAGCACTTTCAAGCGTGTGTGTTTCGATCATTACTTTACTTCTTTCGTTAATTTGAACTAACTTGCATACTAGTAGGAATCATCTTTGTATGTAGTACCGTGCATCTTCGTGTTGTTACTTTTACATGTACTTTGCTTTTGGCTCTATCACATTGTAAAAAGGTTCGCCTAATCTGTTTTCGAGGATAAATAAAGTCTCCCTCTCATATCTGTTTGTTCTTCACATTGCCTGCGGTTTTGCACTTCTTAATCTTTCACAATAAGCATTGACTGCTAACATGGAGGCAACCATGAGATTGCATTCTTGCAAAGTTTCTGACGACATTCGTGAAGACTTTCGACTTCATATTTGTTTAAGAGAGCTGTCTGTATAACTGTATGAATGATCCTTGTATGGGATTGGGTCAATCAATTTCAGCACCGTAAGTTGGGGTGAATAGGGTCACCTGACTTGGATTAAGTATGAGAGCTTTGCGATCTGAGAAATTATCACTTTTTGAAAAACTTTTTTTCAAACAGTTTCACAGAATGGTAATTGTATCATAATAATATTAATAATAATAATAATAATGAACTTTATTTATCCTCGGAGAATTTTAGGAAGAATCCTTTTTACAAAATGGCCGAGCAGTCATAACAGAAAACAGAATACATGCTTCATACCGGTATTTATAGAACAGATAAAGAAACATTTCTTATGTTGTAAAACACCAGCCAAAACTTTGATGCTGCACTATAGAGAGCACTTCATTTTCATTTGTTGTGCATATGACGACCTCAAGAAACGCTATGTAAGTAATTACACAGCCTCTGGAGACGACAGCATTCATATTATGCCAAATAAGGATTCACTTTGTCATTTAGATTTGTTTTCAATTTCCAGCTGGAGTGAATAGGGTTACGTGCTTTTCGCCATTATCAGTCACTGGAATTGCAGTTTGATTCGTGTCGCGTGATAGCATAGTGTCGAGTTGAATGTTGTTCGGCGTGCGCTTAGCAACAGGTACACGACCAATGCTGACCAGAAGCTTCACAAAGCAAGACATTTCAGTTACCACTGCGATGCCCCGAACATGTAGGCCTACTTCGCTGCCGTGTTGCAGGAAGTGCAGGAAAATTATAATTAGGAGTTAATGAATAGGAGTTAAGTCAATAGAAATGAATGGTGACTCTAAGTTGTGTCAAAGTTTTAACTCTGATTGCTTTTCGAAACATTATTTTCCGCTAAAATGTTTTGGCGGTTTTGCCTAAAATGTGGAGATTAATTCATTCGTTATTTTGACATGGGTAAAATATATATTGTAATAGAATCATGAACTTTCTCAAATTTTTGCCTATGTACGTATGGCAACAATAATAAGAACCTCAAAAATGCCGTTCAAAAATTTTTTTTTGAAATTATGAACCCTCGGATATTTCATACATCTCCTAAACAGCGTTCTGTTTTGTAATGCTTGAATAGGGATTGAAATTTAATGAGCTAGTAGCATTTGAACGGAATTGTATTAACATAATTTATCTGACCCTATTCAACAAATGGAAATGTCATATGGAATCAAAAATGTAATTTAATGGAGTGACCCTATTCACCCCAATGCATGGAGGAATCGGGTCACTATTAAAATGCGAATTAGTAATAAAATATAGAGGTAAATTGCTGATTCATTCCATAGGCGAATGGCCACGATGTGTGCTCATCTACCTGGCCTGATTACAAAATCACAGCACTACTGTACATTAGGTAACAAGGGCCTATGAAACCCTTAGAAATTGACCCCATTGACCCCAACTTGCGGCACCATATTTTTGCACACCTTCGAGTCTAGAGGTTCGCTCTAATGGAAGGTCGTTGTTCAATACTAAAAAATACTTCGAATTGCTGAAACAAAGTATTGAATTATTTCATTGACCTTTTTGAGAATCATCTCAATATGGTCATTCCAATGTAAACGATTGTTAAACACAAGACCCAGAAGCTTTGCTTAATTAATTGACTGGATCTCATTACCATCAATAACCACAACAGGATCCTAAAAGTGATTATGAGTTCCCATGTCCTTCTTGACTCTAAAGTCATGCCATTAACCAAATTTGCTCTTATATTCAAATTACTGTGCTCATTCGATTTTACTCCTTCAATTAACGTGCTGTCGTCGATGTATTGCAAATATACATGTACGACTAAATAATTGATTAGAACAATAAAGCTACAAGGACCAAGCTTCGTGCGTTGAGGCACTCCACATTTCACATATTCCCAATCTGATAGCTGATTCTTGAGCTTTGCCCCTTGAGTCCTGACACACAAAAAGTCGGCCACCCATTTTACCAACCAAAGAGGAACCTCCATTTTTGTCAATTTGCTCTTATGGATGTTATGATAAATTCGCAATCATCAAATACCCCTCCGATGCATCCGCTGCCCGCTCAATTCAGGATATCATCGATTAGTTCAATGATGGTTTCAGTAGTAGATCCCCCAACGATTCCTCCAAATTGATTCTCACTGATTTTGTCCGTTATATGAAACCAAAGATTTTGAGAGAGAAAAAGAGAGACCTTCATGTTGCACCATTAAGTCGTCCCTTTCGCCTTTTTTTCCAGTAAATTGAAGTTAAAGTTTTCAAAGTTTTCTAATCTTAATCTTGCTTGTCTAACTTTGTTAAGTTAGACATAGAGCAATGTAGAGTAGAGAAGGTATAATTGGAAGTAATGGCAATCAAGATTGATACATCAAAGTAATACTGTGCTGACAAAATTGCAAAGAGTACAAATAACATTTCACATGGGCACATGCAAATCATTAAAGTAAGTCGACATGAACATCTGAAACTGGCGTTTCGCAAATTCAATTACAAATCGATTAGAATTTTGAAACCGACACGGAATAAGTTCATGCAGTGGGTGAAAACTTCCGTTCAGCTGATGTAAACAGCTTGCATGCAAGTCTAAGTCGTCTCTCGTTGACATTTTCAAAATCACTAGACTTACATTCAAAATCATGCACCAAACGATGACACCTCTTTTCTAAATGGCTCAAGTTATGTTGTTGGTGAACAAGTAATGCACCAAACACTGGTGAAGAAAAATCTAACAAAGGCAGGATCAAATCACTGTAGACCTGTAGTAGGACACTTCTGGGTACCATCCCCCGAAGAATGCGAAGAGCATAAAGTCGATTATTACATCTTCATAAGACAGTGTCCAAATATTCATCCGACTTCAAACTACTTGTGAAAGTAATACCCAGCAATTTTGTAGACGGTAGACGAGTAGTACCTGGTACGGATATGCTGTTTAAGATGTCTTGATCTTGCTTGAATTTCGGGAAAATTGTAAGTCGGGACTTGCTTTTGCTTAATTTGAGGCACAAAGATACAGTATTAGACTCGATCGACTCCGGACTACCCTGAATCGCTGATATGGATTAAGGAATATCGCTAGTAATTTTATGAATGACCATGACGTCGTCTGTGTATTTAATGTATAAGTCACCGCTTGTGATAAGACCTGCCGTGTAGAAGATGAAAAGAAATGGGCCCATTATCGACCCCTTAGGAACTCCACTAGAGAAATTGACTATGTCACTCATAAACTTCCCAATTCGAACAGCCTGAACTCGATCGTGAAAGTAAGATTTTCACCACTCAATGAAGTTGTAGGGAATCTTCGATGATTCCAATCTCTTGATGAGCTTGTGATGGGGAATCGTTTTGAAAGCCTAAGAAAAATCTAGAGAGACCACTGATACAGCCATAGTGTCATCCATGTCCACAAGTCTTGTAATGTAATCATGTAGATACATCAAAGTCGAAACCGTTGATGAGTGAGACACATAGGTAAATTGTCTTTTGTCGGCATGGGAAAGTAAAACACTTGATAATATGATCCTCTCGAACATCTTCCACATTTCTGGAAGTAATGTAGATAGTTTATGACGAAAGCAAATTTTGTAGCCATATCCCAAAAGTCGACTGTAAATCATAAAGTTCTACTTTAGCACGTATATTAATACTATGCCGAACTTAAAGTCACAGAAGCAATAAAATGCCAATTAATTGCTAGTTGAACACTAATATGATGAAATATCACTGGAAAAAAATTGTTCAGTCAATCTTGATTTCAAAAATATTGCAGACCTTTATTATCAATACAATTGCTTGAAAAATCGTGATATTGATTTGAAAACATATTTAAAACCGGATTCATTCATCTAGCAGGCCATACAATTTTGGTCATGAGATTGTAGCGACAGTTTTTCGTGTCATAGTCTCTTGCATATATTCATGTATAATATTTGGCCCTACATTTAGCCATCCGCTTTTTATTGCAAACTATACCACGACGCATGATTAGACACATTACTGCAAGAACTGACATCCTGTTTTAGAGAGGAGCATAATACTGTCATCTTGTTGAATTCCTTAATTCAATTGTCTAATGTAACTAAAGCAACCCAAGAATCATTGTGGCATATAATTTTGGATTATATTAATGCTTCAACCACAGATATAAATTACCTTGTCTGCGTGCTTCAATCTAGAGATGACTTTCCCTAATACTGATGGTCAAGGAGTAAGAAGATCAATTTTCTATTGAACGTAATGCAAATTCAAGCCTGAATTCTGACGAACCAGAGGATTGACAGCACAGTCAGTAAATTTTGATCATGATGAAACGAACGGGGTGAATAATTGACGGCGTCGTACGGGAGATGATTTCTCATGATTCAAGATCTATTTTTTTGACAGAATGACTTGACGGAATCAAAAAATAACAAGCCCTCCCTACTTTTTTAGACAAATTTTATTCAGATAAAATATTCAAGTCGTAAAATGCAGACGTTTCGTCCACCATGGACTTAATCATGGGCAATAAAGTACAGCCTCTAGGACGATGGGTTTACATACAGCTAATGACAGCTCGTCAGCTCATGTTTCCGATTCAGTGTCGGATCCACAGAATTAGATTCATATGCGCGCGTCCTCGGTTTCCTAGAATTGAAGGATTGTATCTAACCTTAATATCGAAATGGCACATCACAGAACCAGACAACTTGCTCCTTCCCGAATGGTTAATTCGTGTATCTCCTGCGAATGGAAATAGCAAACAATAGGCTGTCAGCGTGCTGGCAGCTTAATGGGAATACAAGGGCCAGTGAGAAAGGCATGTGTGCTGTGATATCACTTCGCACACACAGAACATACATACATGTACATGAATAATCCCGCATGCGATGTCATTCAGTGTGTGAAAACTCCATCGTGTGTAAATGCGTTTTTTGTCAATATTTTTCACTGATTTCTTGATATGACAGAGCTACAGCAACTCAAACATTTCTACGTTGGAGGATTTTGCAAATTACTGCTAGAAATTTTACCACTTAATGATGTCCTCCTTCAAATTTAACTGTCTATCCAAATTAATCTTCAAAAGCAATGCGCTGATGAAATTTTTAACAGTAGTATATTAGTCCAGGAGAACATCTTTCGAATCGGTGAAAGAGCAAGCACATTACTCAATATTGCTGCTCAATTTGGATATGGGTCATTCCACATCAAAACGTCAAATGGCCTGCAACGAAGGTTCTCAGATTTTCATGAAATTCATATATTTTCATCATTTGGGTCCATCTAGATGAAGTCCAAAATATTTCGGAAAACTTCCATCGGGAAGGTTGCTTGCGTGGCCTTGACTTATTCAAATTTTTCTATTTTTAGAGAATTAATGATAGAAAATCACATACATCTTTGATGGCCTACATCACCGATCTCGCAGCGAAGTTGAGAAAAATTCTTCTTGTACTGCTTAACTAATGCCCAACCATAGATGTTCCAAGAGGAATTCATAACTTTTTCGCTGCGAGAAAATTTCTGTGGGCCCTCAAATAAAGCAAAATTATCAGAAAATTTTTGAAAAAATCGAATTTTCAAGCACTGCTTAAAAATGCAAAAGTAATTTTGCGGTGCCTTCTTCCGCAGACGACTACAAATGCATCCAAATGATTGTACAAAAATATTTAAGAAAATCACCAGGGATCGGGAAAGTGGTTTTTGAATCTCAAATTATATGAACAATATTCAATTTTTGACATCTTAGACTCAGTCCTGACAATTTCTCGCAGCAGCTGCGCCAATTCTGATAGGTCGAGTGTTTTGCGCTTTACGTGATCTATCTAAAGCTGTAAACCGAAATAACTCTTTCTACCCAAAAGTATGAATTTTTCGAATTTGAAAATGTGGTGAAATTAGATCTTTTTTTGTGTTGCTACTATCAAATTTATGAGTAGTATGTGCTTTGTAATTACAGTCCCTTGCAAAAGTTTAGAATCAAAATCCATTTTTCCAAAAAAAAGGCTTTTATTCAAATTATAACAAATGCGTCTCAATATTTTCCTGATTTAAAATGCCAGACTGTCTAGAAAATAGGATGTCTATGAAGGATAGTGTCAATTGTCACTCACTTTATCAATATTTGGTGTGTTGTCCCCTTGCTTCAATAATTGAAGCCAAGCGGGAAGGCATGGAATGCACGAGTCGGCGACAATATTCGGGTGTTATTTTCGTCGTCCAAGCAAGCTTGATGCATTCTTTCAAGTGATCAAGAGAACGAGGCTTCATGGCAGCAACTTCGGACTTCAATTTGTTCCATGCATTTTCTATTGGATTGCAATCAGGTGAATTGCCGGGCCATTCCAGCACCGTGATATCTTCTGAATCAAGCCACTGAGAGACTACTTTTGCTCGATGGCAAGGCGCACCATCATGCATTAGAATACCTGTGGAATGAATTGTCATGTGTGTACTCAATTTCTCTTTCAACAGATCGAGGTACGTTGACGCATTCATGGTTTTCCCTTTAGGAAGGAAGAATAGACCACCTCTTCCTTGAGAGCTGATAGAGCCCCAAATCATTTGCTTGACTGGGTGTTTCATTGTTTGGACCACATATCTGGGGTTGTATCGTTGTGAAGTCGGACGACGGACTGCTAACTGACGGGAACCAAACTGTTCGATGGAGCACTCATCGGTCCACATCACAGTGTCCCACTGTTCAGCAGTCCAGTGAGCATACTTTCTCGCAAAGGCAAGTCTCTTCTTAACCATAGACACCGTTAATCTCGGTTTGTGTGCTGGGCGATAACTTCTGAGGCCCATTTCCTTAGAAAGACGTCGACTGAGAGTACTTGTGCTTGTGGTTGTACCAGTCGCTTTCAGTCCTTGGACCAATACAGGGAGGCTAACAGAAGGATTTCGTTGCACGGCTAATTTCAGATATCTTTCATCGCGTTTCGTTGTGGCTCGTGGCCTCCCAGACCTCGGTGCATCGCAGAATCTGCCATTTGTCGACTCATGCTTCTTGATAGCGACGTGAACAGCTTTTTGACTGATCTTCAGTTGTTCAGCAATTTCTCGTTGAGACAAACCATTCTCATAAAGTACAAATGCCTGTGCGCGAATAGTAGGAGAAACCGAGTTGCGTTTATCCATAACAGATGAGACGACGATAACAAATGTTTCGAAACTATGCAGACAGTGTGTGTATGGATGAATTATAGTGTCATGAAAGATATCTATGCCGTTACTTAGCAACTATGATGACTGAAAGTCTCTTCTGTTAATGGCATAGGAAGCTATCTTGATTTGCTGAGTCACTTCGATCAAACGGGAAAGCGTTGTGTCTAAAAATGGTAAAATGTGTGAACTTAATCTGATAAAATAATTAATTAATTCTGATTCTAAACTTTTGCAAGGGACTGTAACAGATACTATTCCTTTATTGTCGAAACTCGCTAATTCGAACTCGGATGGATCATATGTTCGACCTATGTTGTCTATCCCAGCCTTGATCACGCTCTCAATTTGTGTCATTAAAGGCATCGCATATTAAGACTCGCTATTTATGGCCTCCAAAGTCTTAACTCATTCACAGTCTTAATAAGAGTTTTGATTGCATCTCTAAACAGTTAAATGTTGAAACATGTTTCACATTTTCCCTTTATTATATGAAAGGCAGGTAAATTTTTTGAATTTATTGAGAGGCAAAAGGCAACCTCTGACCGAATTGCTTAAAGACTTCCTACATTTATCAACACGTCAAGCCGGTGAACAGATCATAAGTGTCTCTCGCCAGAAAATACTTGGGCAAGAAGTTCGCGGATGGTATTAGAGTCGGGGGAATTATTCATTGATAAACACGATCATAATTAGGAGCTCATGAGATAATCGGTAAACATTAACACAATTTGTACTTACACACCGGTAAGTAATGACGCAGTACGTATGGTTTCTGGTTTATTAAGTCTTTCCACAATTACAGCTTGATAAAATTGTATGCCAGTTATTTCAAGCCTTTGCTGAGAGTAGGTGTGTATTAGCATCAGTTACTTCTTGGATCTCCCTGAATTAGTCTTCTCGACGAATACTTTTGAGCTTCAAATTTAATGAATAAAATAAATGAGAATTTTTTGCTGTAATTTGCTAGTCTCTCGCAATTTCCGCTCATAACAGACCATCTGAAGATTTCTGGGACGGCATCCTTCACACAGACGGCATCGAAGCTCCCGTGACTCAATCTAAACCAAGAAGCATACTTGAGAATTTATAAATATTTTGTACGGGCCTGCATTCCGGGCATATTGCATGGTTGGATAAATGCATGAAAGTGGCCATCATTTTTTTAATCGCCATACATGATTCGTAGGAAATGTCGTAAGACTTGAAATAAGCACGAAACTATTCAACTACAGTTCACGGTACGCCAGAAATTTTTTCCAACAAAAAAGGCAATTGATTTTGGTCAACACCATCGTGTCAATCATCTCAAAAGATTTTGAAAAAATATAGCAAACAAAATATTTCATCGAGCTAATCAAAAGTTATCGATTATTATTGATTTTTGATCAATCGATTAATTGATCAATTGATTTATCTCAGTGACAAAAGAATGCAATTCAATTTCATTTGCATCAGCATGATTACTGAGCTATAAGAAAACTAGGATTCATTTTGCGTGAAAATCTAACGAGCTAATCAAGTGATATCGACATTTAGCGATATCAAATATCGATTTTTTTAGCATTTTTTTGTTTTTAGTGATTTTTCCAGCTTTTCTCTAAATGCAATTCAATTTTGTCAGCATGTAATGAACAAGAAAGCAGAAATAAACCATAAAACAATGAAAGTGCAAAAAATCCATCCAGCTTTTCGTTTGTTATCGATAGTCATCGATAGTAAAATCAATTTTCCAGTGATTTTTTTATAGATTTTACTGTTTTTGTGATTTTCTCACTATCATTCAAATGCAATTGAACATTGTTAAGGGGCAATTATGTCAGCGGATATTTTCATGTAGAATTTTGCCATCGGCATAATAGACCTACTCGTGATTATCAAGCTACATGTAGGCCTACATTAGGAAGTACAAGTATTGTTGTTTAGAATTAAAAAGGAAAACTCCAGAAATAGATGAAAATTTATTCAACTTGAAAGCAATTCTATTCGGTAGACAACGCCATGGAAGTATTTGTGTCCACTAAACATGTTTACTGTTGAATTCTACAACTGTTTTCAATAGAGCATCCGGGTACGCTGGATTGTCAATGTCTCGTACCAATCTCTTGGACCAAAAATTGCAAAACACAGCATGCGCACTTTCGAATGCCTGTTCCGAGAACGGTCCCAATCCGGAATTCGTTCGGTCGCAGAAGTCGCTCACGTGCTGTATGACGATGTGGACTTTGGGTGTCACACTCATGCCGAGATTTGCATATGAGGCGGTGAACGTGGATATTCTTTCTCTATAATCAGGCTGCAAATTCATGCTGAAGCACGAATGGACGACTTGTCGAAAATCCCGTAGAGCACTCACGAATGGAAGCAAGTCAAGGGGGCAAATGCTGGCAAGGTAGTCCACGTTCTCAAGCAACTTTCGGCAATCGCCGCCAACAAACTCACCGCCATAAAAGCCAACTTGCTGTAAATGCAATATCTTCGGCCACGCTTCTACTCCACTCCAAATCTGGAAGAATTGCAGATACCGGTACACATTGACATGTAGACACTAATTGAACTATTTGATAGACTTACCTGCTTCATTTGCTTGTAAATGTGATTCACCGTGCCCATGAGCAGATGTAATTCCGGAGGCGGCACCTTCTCCAAAACAGTCACGTCGTTGAGGCAGCTTATCATCGGGTCATGTAGAACACTTTTGAACAATCGTGGTGAATCGTCGCTCCCTTTCATTTCCGAGGCATTTCGTTTTGCGGAAAGCTGTCGAATCTGACTAAAAGTTCTTTGAGGTGCGGTCTTCCACTGATCTTTAGGAGAGCTGTCACAGTAGCAACACGTGTATGTCGAACTGTGCGATCCTACTCCACATATCGGGTTCGCCAATTTTAGATCGGAACAAAGAAGATCATTGGTAAATGGAATGTTCAGTTCCTGGAAAACTGTCGAGACATTGATATGCGTCTCACTCATCGCCGGTACAATCGCAAGAATAATTAGTCCTTTGATACCACCTGCAGATGCACCATAGTCTGTCTGAGACGCTCCCATATAATCGCAAATTGAAAGGCAGACTTTGAAAAATCCTTGGCCTCCGTCGACGCCTATCTTGATGAGACATGAGGACGGGTCAATGTTCCGAATCGTTAGTAGCTCCCGGATGACTTGATCACAATCTTTGGCCATGACAATGGGTCGATGAATCATTTTCAGCTTTCTGTTTGCTCCTCCAGCAACGTATTCGTAGAAAACTCCGTCTGAGATGTGGAAGTGGTCGTCGAATCGCTTCCCCATCTGAATCAGCTTCTCTCGAGAGTAGGGCTCAACAGCGGATCTGCCAAGCGATCTTCGAATTGATGACGCAACGGAATTGATTTGGTTTCCTGAAATCGAAAATAGAAATTTTATTTATTGCAGAAATAGATAGAATGAAAGGTGGTATTTTGCCACCTACCCGCTAAGTTGTTGTCCAGTTGCAGGCGACAAAGTTCTTGTGTTGACATCGGCTCTCTGTCATCTTCAGTGTCATTGGTGAAGAGTGTTACTGGAACGGGTTTTCCACTGGTTGATGCGAGCGATATACGTGAGGTACCTTCTTCCTTGCTTTTGCTTCTAAGGATGCTACTGCATAGAATCTCCTTCGATCTTAGAGAGAATCTCGATAAAGTATTCTCAACTTTCGTTGTTCGCGTGCACCGATGCTCCACGCCTCGACTTAGATGACCAAAACATTTCGCGCATACCTTTGATGGAGTCACACTTTAACAGACTTCCTTCGACGGCCTACCGCGTTTTGATCCGACTTTTCGACCCGATTGTCCAACTGGATTTTGTCTTGCAACAGAACAGATTGAGCACGCCCCTGGATCACAAGTTCCTCTGGTGCAGCGCGCTGAGAAAATTGCACCATGCGGGGCAGGAGGTGTGAAGTTTTCTCAGAATCCTATTGATGATTGAAACTGTATCATCCTTAATGCAGTGATACAGTCCTACTCAGAGACATTCGAAGCTGCTGCTACCGCCTCCTTTGTGGCGCGAATGGGTTGTCAAATGCAGACAGGAGGATTTGCTCCTGACGGGGCCTAACTAGTTGACTACTTAATTGGATTGAGATGAGTGTTTTCACACCTCTCTTACTTTTGACAACCATTATAATTCTTCCGACGGCAATCATTGTTAGATCAATATAGACGGCAATCATCCTTGCCACAATAGTGCTAACAAAGTTGAATTGCATTTGAATGATAGTGAGAAAATCACAAAAACAGTAAAATCTATAAAAAAATCACTGGAAAATTGATTTTACTATCGATGACTATCGATAACAAACGAAAAGCTGGATGGATTTTTTGCACTTTCATTGTTTTATGGTTTATTTCTGCTTTCTTGTTCATTACATGCTGACAAAATTGAATTGCATTTAGAGAAAAGCTGGAAAAATCACTAAAAACAAAAAAAATGCTAAAAAATCGATATTTGATATCGCTAAATGTCGATATCACTTGATTAGCTCGTTAGATTTTCACGCAAAATGAATCCTAGTTTTCTTATAGCTCAGTAATCATGCTGATGCAAATGAAATTGAATTGCATTCTTTTGTCACTGAGATAAATCAATTGATCAATTAATCGATTGATCAAAAATCAATAATAATCGATAACTTTTGATTAGCTCGATGAAATATTTTGTTTGCTATATTTTTTCAAAATCTTTTGAGATGATTGACACGATGGTGTTGACCAAAATCAATTGCATTTTTTGTTGGAAAAAATTTTTTCTGGCGTACCGTAAGTTGACGATGCACTTCGTCCAGAAGAAGACTCAACAGTTAGGGTCGAATGGGCAAAAATAGCTTATACTCACATGTATTAGAAACTTAGGCCTATTGGAGATATACGTGTTGAGATCAGAAATCAAATCGGATGAACTGCTCAATACATTGAACGCCCTCTTCGAAGAAACAGTCACCAAGGAAAGTTTTTCCTCGCAAGTGTCTATGATTCACCTTGTCCTCCCCTCACAGTATTACACCTGTCCATCATGATAGAAAAATTCGTCAACGGCAGATTGTACCGGATTAAGCCATGATAAGTAGATAATTTTAATCTCGACCTTTCTGAGGTAAAAGAATAGTAAGCTTATTGTAAACCAAATTAGACATAAGACCGATCTTTATTTACTTACTTCTCATTTGACTAAAGAAGAAAATTACTCGACAAATGATTGAGTCTCTGTCGATTAAATAAGCGATCAATATCTTGGACAAAGAATTTCGATTATTGAAAATTGGGCGGAAGTCAGTACGCTAGCCAGAGCAGGACAATATTTCCGATACTCCAAGTCTCCCGATATTCACAATTATCCAAGGGAGGACATTGCGAAGAAAATTGAAGAACCAGCACTAGTTAACTGCAGAGGATTTTACAGGCCTTGATAATTCTTTTTCTAGATTTGAAATAGGTACGAAGTTGAAATGTTTTGCTTTAAAAATATGAGTCACAATAATAAATTAACTTTTTACTAACACCTATCGAATGCATGCAATGCTACTCGTCTAATTTGAACACCACATCAGTCTTATTTGGATACCTACTCGGCTAAATTGGACACCTTATACTAGCATCTATTTAATACATAGAATGCTCCTCGGTTAATTGAACAGTACAATTTCAAACTTTCTTTTACTTAAGAATGATCAACCTACTAATGAATATTACGACTAGAACATTTCAGTAAATAGGTGATGCAATTTGATGATTTTTTACATAACGCTCATCAGAAGATAATTCTAGAGGTAAAAACTACAATCATATATTGTGTAGATTAGGGACTTGAAACTTAACTATATAGCCTTTATGCGTCACACTTAATGTACCCGTACGCAGATTATATAGTAGGCATATGCCTGCACGCAATAACACTCCTGATCAAGAAGAGTACATGGAGATGCTTTACTTCCCACATTTTGCAGAGCACATAATTGTATAAACAGACAAAGACATATTGTTTTCATCACTTTCGGGAGAAGTCGATTCCTCATTACCTTCAATCTGGCTGGAGCCAAGAAGTTCTTTGGAAATAAGAAAACTATCTTTTGATAATGTGTCAAATGATAATGGAAATAATCCAGTCTTTCAGAAGCCTGACACAGTATTTTCTTTTTTACACGCAGTTCTACAGGCTCCCGAGAACAGCTCACAGAAAGAAGTCTTCTTCGAAATTACTTTACCGGGGTTTTTATCAATAAATGATCGGCATCTTTCTCGCCATGATCGCTTCAAAGGGCCGAAAGCACTAACATCAAGTGGTTGAAGACAGTTACAGGTGTGTGATGGCAAACTAATTAACTCGACATTGTTTTTTTGAGGCTTCCTGAAAGAGTTCCCTTTTCTGTCTACTCACGATCAACTCACGTGCTTTTGTCAACGTAGCTAGTCGGCCACTTGTAGACATGGTGTTGAAATCGCCTTTGAGCCAAATTCGACGCAACGCAGTTCTCGGAATTTAATGTCTTTTCGCGATAGCACCTAAACGAATTCTGTTCAGTCCTGCAAGTAATAAATAGGCGCTCGAGCGCATTGTGTATAGGCCTACATGTAGACCCGTGGGTACCTGCGCGTTCTTATAGACCTATAAAGGCCCCATAAGTGCTTGTTCTTGAGATACTGGAATTAAAGCCCGTTAGTGGAACGGTCGTCATCGATGCACAAACGCTATTGCATTTTGGGAAATTTATTTAGGCTTACATGTAGGCTTATGCCTAAAATTATCAAAGTTATCTACCTCTTATTTATCATCTATATTGCAATGAGCATTTCATGTAAAATTCCAGATTAACACAAAACAGTAAGCTCAGTCCAAATTGCATGTAAGCATACGACTATTCCTAATAGCCTCGAAAAAGTGGATAGCCCATTATTTTAAGCAATTATTTTAAAGTACCATACACAAGCACCATGAAAACTTCGTAATATTTTTTTCTAAACTTATCTTAGAGTATTTCTATGCAGACATGGACCTATAGACCTTAAAGCAACACTTACCAATAGCATCTTCTTTTCTCGAACATTTGAAAGCTTCGAACTCCCTATTCGCATCTCTGTCACGGTCCATTGCTGATAATGGCGATCGCGTTTCAGTCTATAGACATAATGGGTGTACCCATCTAGACTATGTCTGAAATTTTGCAATCAAGTTATCAATCAGTCTTTGGCCCACCATCTGAATTTAATGAGCCTATGTGCATGTACAAGCGGAGGGGGTTCACTCCTATCTGTGAATCATGTTATGCCTAGTGGATATAGATCACTGCCTTGATATGTAGGCCATGCCTATGTCTTTCAATTTGGTAAGCGAACAAACTAACAAGCCACGAGATACCCATAAATTGTACAGCAACATAGACTGTGCACTAAACTTACTTAATTATTAGAGTACAATGAAGCCACTTTTCATCATGCCGTATTTATGATAATAAATTATAGACAGCTGAACGTACCTATAGCAATCTAAAAACGTCTTCGACGGCTCTCAAATAGAGTCTTCCTTATTGATATAGGCCTAGGACCACAATGATATAGCCTTATGTTAATCAATAGGTCTGTATATCATTCGTGTTGGCCAGAGTTATAGTATAGATCAACTTTACATGATTTTTATTACTCACAGGCTATAACATACTAATCATTGCAGCCAGTGTCCAAATTAACCTAAAAAGTGTCCAAATTACCCTAAACATGGTGTCCAAGTTTTCAGCTCCCTTTATTGAATAATATGTGGACATAGATTCTCTTTTAAATAACTTACAAGCTCAAAGTGTAATCTTGATTTCCATAGCTAAGTCAGCATATAAAATTGACCACTTGCGGTACTCACTTCCACTTTGCACGCATCCGTTGAAAATAAGGATTCGGCTGCACTTTGCTTGAGTGATATTCTCATACATGCGAACTTGAGGGCACGAATGATCTTGCTTTGTGTTGTTATTGACAACGGATTCGATAAAGTGACTCACATTGACCTCAAACTAATCTATGGTGACAATCCCTGTATCTGCTCTCTTCTGTTTATCTGCTCCCTGTATCTGCCTGACAAACTTCATATTACTGTTGGTATCAGCAACAACATGACAATGTGGAGTTATCATTTGTCTGGACTTTTCGACATTTAACTTCAGCTTTCTATCACATAAATATCTTTTTTTTATTAATGTTTTTTAAAATATTTTTTTTAAGACTGGGATCCAGGATCCGAAGAAGAATCAGTAGGAATTTTATCTTGGAATTCTAGCTCAGGGTTCGGCAGGTAGGGGAAATCCTGGTTAGTGTGTTTGAACGATTCCTACCAATTCCCCAAGTTATTTGGCGCTCACTAAGTTCGCTTGATTGGCAGGTCAACAGCCTGCAACAGCTGTGTGTGCTCATTTTCACAAACTGACAGCGAATTGTCTCAAAAACTGCAGTCGGCGATTGATTGACGGGTGAATGACAATTTCATAGAAAAATATTAGTTATTGACAAATGTACATTGCAGTTGTACTCTAACTCCTTAGATAATGAAAAGTTTACAAAACATGTGAAGATTTGAATAAAAAAATTCTGGAAAATAATTTGTCAGTAATTACTATTTATAAAGATTGAAATGCGATTAATTCATCATGTATCATGAACACCAAAAATCAAAATCGAAGGGTAGTTCTATCAAGTGAGACACGAGAATTTAGAAAACCATAAAAGAAATGTATCTCGCTGGAAACAATTCCCTACAAATGAAAATCTCATTCGACTGATGGAAAGTAAAAGAATTTTGAAAAAAATTGTAGAAATGGATAGAAGAAAAGAAAAGCGAAATAGGCTAATACATTCGAAAAATGCACAAATGAATCATGATTATAGACGATATTTGCAGCTAATTAATGAAAATAAAGGTATTACAAGGCTGAAACTAATAATAATTGACTTATTATATTCTGCGGTCGTCTTCTTGTTATACAATGAAGACAGCGCTTCGTTTTTCAAAATCGAGTCAGTACTTCCGAAGTATGGGGAATAATAGCGTTATCCTGAAAGTGCGCGAGTTTTAATTTCAACTAATGAATGAATACCATTGACTCGTCGCAAACACAAAAGTCAAACAAAATTTACGATACTATATACTCGTACTACATCAAATTTAACAAATTAGACTACATTTACTTGTCATCTCATAATTAAAAAAATGGTACCAACAGTCACTAACATAGGAAATGTTTCACCAGTATTCATTATCGATCACTGTTGATAATGTACTGATAGATTTCAAAAAAGAATCAGAATCGAGCGAAAAGAAAATATGGTAAATTTGATCTTATCATGTTATTACGTTGTGATGATGAATGATCTATAGTGTATGTAATATAATGAATGTAATAGGAAGTATCCGACCTTCTATTCGTTTCCAACAAAGATTTTTTGATTTCTCTTTATCTATCACAAACTTTCACTGCTTAACATTATCTAAGAATCGATCGGCTTGACTTTATTTCCAAAGATCATAAGAACTTTCATAAGCATATTTTTCAGCCATCAAAAGTCATAAGTCATTTGAATCGTGTGCGAATAGCCTATCATGCATATTCTCCCTTGATAATGTTCAGGAGTATTCTAAGATATAAAAAATACGGTCAAAATATTTATATGTAAATAGGAAGACTAAAATGACAAAGTTATTCTATTCTCACATAAACAAGTTCGCCTCCAATTTGTATCCTACGTGTTCAACATAAATTCTTCAATCGAATAACTGTTCTAATATAATTTACTAGATTTATTGATGTCGCACGTTTATTGTACGTCAGACGGTGTCATGGTAATTATGATCATTGCGTACAGGGAATTGTTGTAATCAACACAGACACTATACACCCGCTAGATAATAGTGAATTTAAGTCACGATTGAATAGTTTGACTTATTTTGTCGATTTCAGCAAATTTGTTGAGGAATTAATACAGGTATATATTTCCTTAGGGTGGGTATAACTTCTCTTAGATTTCGTCAAAATTTTTATACTAAATTCAGAGGATTTTTCCTTAACTGTGTTCAAGCATACCAACGTTCCCTTACCCACACAGAGATCCCCAAACATTACTTCCTAAGTGACCTAGGAGTGACTTTCAAACATGCGACTTAGTATTTTTCCACTAACTTAGGCAAATCCTAAGCGGGTGTTTTAGTATACGGCCCCAGGTTACCATTATCCTCGATTTATTGTGCTTTTGGCATTCGAATCTTTTTCCTGATTATCCAACTCTTTGAAGCGTTTTAAAATATGATTTGAGTTATGTTTTCAGTATGATTGCAATAATTTGAGACACGAGTTTTAAATGTTCCAAAAAAATACGAAGGTAGAATACATTTGAACTTTTATTTTATGTTTCGTACAGTTCGCGAACTTACAAATACAAAACGGATATCTATCGTTATCATTACGTATGTCTGTAATTATCATGATAAAACTTTCTTCAATTGTCATTTTTCTAGTGGTGTCTTCCAGCAGCCAGTGTTTCATTTCGTTCCTGCAGGACAAAAGTTGAGGAATTTTAGAAAAATATTTCAGTAAGACTATGGTGACATCATGTCTCCTAGCAAAATCATAGCAAGCAGCAAAAACGACTTCAGTTGATAAGTCTGTAGGTGAGATTTCGGCCAAACCGATTGATTTTGGCACCATTTATTACATTACAAGCCCTACCAATTGTGTGTATTGATGACTCTGAAGATAAGAAATGGAATTGTTCATAGTCAAATATTAGGATTTAATTATCAGAGGGTTCAATAACTCTTAGTATGC
The DNA here is from genome assembly GCA_907163375.1 of Prostheceraeus crozeri. Taxonomy (NCBI): domain Eukaryota; kingdom Metazoa; phylum Platyhelminthes; order Polycladida; family Euryleptidae; genus Prostheceraeus; species Prostheceraeus crozeri. The sequence goes on from CAJQUW010003743.1 coordinate 591,236, forward strand.
ACCCTCATTCATGGCGAATATTCACGAAAAATCATGCACGGATTTCATGGACACCCGTATTCGGATGCCTCAATCAGGGCTGTGGAGCCGGAGCCGAGCCGGAGCCGGAGCTTTAAGGAGCCGATGGTTTTGGTCGGAGCCGAAGCCGGAGCCGATTTATCACAAAGGCTCCGGCTCCGATAGTTTGAGCTTTGATGTAAATCTAGAATTTTGAAAGTTATTAATTGGCATCATGAAAAAATTAAATCATTTGAAATCTAAAGATATGTCTTTTAAGTATACCAATGATCTGTCCTCCACGATATCTTTCTTTGCAGTTGCCGCCTTCTTTTGTATTATATTTATTATATTTACACACATGTAATATTTTTTTATTGCATATGTTTCGTAAGACTAATTTCCATATTGACAACGTATTCTCCAAAATCCATTAATTTGAAGACTTGTTATATGCATGCTAACTAGATGATTGTAGATTCCTAGAGACAAGTCGCCAGTCATTTATGTACACATTTCTAGTTCAGTCAGCAAAGATAATATAGCTACATTTCTTGCGCAATGTCTTAAATCTAATACGGTTACTATGTAGGCTATCATCTATCGGTATGGCTACTGGCAGAAGCTACTGGCATCTGTGACAATGCCAATTTCCTTAGATTGTATTGTAGGCTCTTGTGCAGTCCCCCACCTACATTTTTCAAAACAATCGATTATTCAATTTGATCAATTTTGATTGGAGGGATAACTCTTCACACTCACACGAATGACCTGACTACAAGTCCTCACATGGCTATAGCAATAAGTGACCCAGCCACTTCTAGTAGCGCCCTATTATTTTAAAGGTATCTCATTCACAATGAATTTCCTTTGACTTCAAGATTCAAAGTATATATTTCAATGCGAAAAACCCGAAGGCAAATTACAATGTTGACTTGCTGACCTTGTTGAAGTTTGCGACCATGACATCGCAATTACCCACATAGATTTGTACAACAGTACTTCGAATGCTTCACTCAAACCGGTGATCCTGAAACGGACATCCAATGGTACTGCATCTTTTGACCAGAGAAAAAATTGGGGGGGGGGGGAAGGACTGCACAGGGACCGTATTGTGTAATAATATTTCCCCAAATGTCATAGACCTGTGGATTTCAAGAATTTTCATTATTATTTTTTCCGTCTGTCATCACTTTATGCTGATATCATGCTGACTTATATGTAAACAATAAAAAAAGACTGAGACGCTCTCAATAAAGGCGCCTTTTGACCTCCCTCTTCTATTGTCTGTGACATTAAACCGCACGCGCATTCGAAAGCTAGCAAAGTAGATGGGATTTCTGCTCGGTGCTCGCAGTCAAATTTTTATTATGCATAGCACCCTGCAACATACTGTGTGATATTCCGAGTTCAGTTTCATCAGCCTAACCATCATCAGAGGAATAGTGGTAATGTGTTATACATAAATTGAATATAATAATATACATGAATCATTGATGAATTATTTAGTGCAACTTTACGCCATAATGAAAAATACGAAATTAATGTAATGTAAGTTGGGCCTTAACTTATTAAGTATGCTGCATAGAATTACAAAACTTGTCCTAAATTAGATATTTTTAATTTTTTTAAGTATAATTTTCAATTGTACATTTCTAGCCTACACTGCAATGAGGCTATCTAAATTACAAATTCTACAGATGATGAGTCGTGGGCTACCCACCGATCATATTATTCATGGACCAACAGACTATTGAATAAAGGCAATAACAAATAACAATAACAACCTAAGCTAGCCTATATACACTTTAATATTCAATAAAGCAATTGATATCTTTATTGATACGGTATATTTGGCTATATGGCCGATACCCTTTCCATGTTCGAGTAGATACAGGCCCCATAAGCTATTTAGAGGCATACGCTGTCCAGTTTCATATTCAAGCTTTGTTAAAAAGCTTATACTACTATTCGGCCCCTGTGACGGCTAATTAGGTATATCATCATCGCTCATGTGGTCTTATTTAATGTAGCCTCGTAGTAGACTGGTTGCAGGCTAGGCCAATTTATATTTAGCCAGTGCGGGAGATCTTTATCTAATTTAACCAATCCTGGCTATAACTTTATTTTATCTTTCAGAGATAGTCAATTCATGCAAAAATATATGACAAGTATGTTATTTGTCATTATATTAGGCTATTATCATTTTTATTATTAACTTAAGTCGTTGCTTGTTAATGAAAACTAATTTGATGATTGTAGCAAGCCTCTAAAGGCCACACCGTTATCCAAAAAACCCGTTCAACGGATCCAGGATAACCAGCATAGATAGAACCTGAATTTGAAGTGGGAGCGGAGTCGGAGCCGAGCCGGAGCCTTTCACATCAGTGTCGTGGAGCCGGAGCTGATGAGATAACGCATCGGCTCCACAGCCCTGGCCTCAATTATATATATATATATATATATATATATATATATATACAAGAAATAAATAAAATACAATTTTAGGCCAGACATCGCGAATGGTATGTGAACGTATTTCCGAGCATATCCGAAGTATACGCTCTTTTTACACTACATCTGTATCAAAACATTTTAATGAGACATGTAGTATAAGTGATTTTTCTTTTGTGGCCCTTGAGCATTGTCCTTCAGAGAGTAAAAGACTGAAAAAGGAAAACAAATGGATAAAGCGCCTGAGCACTCTGTATCCGGATGGGTTAAATCATGAATTAAATGCTGTTAATGATACCCATCTTGTATTGCCTTTTAGTTCATGCGGAAAACGTGTCATTCGTTATTGTCAAAAAGCGTTTTGTGACGTAAGAACTTGCCCATCGTACACCACTGAGAGAAATCTACAAAGCTTGTTGTTCAAGAAGTGAACATCTCTCTTTTTATTGCAATTTGCTGTGACTCTATATCTCAGTTTGTGTCTTGCAACGCTAAGTGCATGTGGAATTGAGAAAGAGAATAAATCTCGAAACCGGTCTTCCACAGCAAAAGTTTTTTTTGTCTCTTCTCACAAGGTTGGATAGTAGCTGGTGCGGCGTGGGAGCCTGGAAATACTCTTGAGTATTTTCAATATATATATGTCAATGAGTTGATAGAATTCTTTTTACCATCAGACTTGTAAAAGAGACAGTCGAAATATTGTCATAATAAGATCTTATTTATTGGCATTGTCTTTCTTTTCATTTATTTATTCTACCGGCCAATGGCGAAATTCATCATCAACAGTATATATATATATATATATATATATATATATATATATATATATATATATATATATATAGACAAAAATTAATGTACCAAAGGCCGGATGGAGAAAACGACAGAATGTAAAAAATAAATCTCTAATACGTGCGATCCGGATTTCGGAGGATTTCTCACCCTCCTTCTCAAGCACATGAAATAAAAGTGAAATCAACCCTGAAGTACAAATTAGCTGCAATTATTGAGCTTTGATTCAAACTTCAAAATAAAATGGTTTTCTTTCAGCTCTCTATCTTCCTTGCTGGAATGTGATGGTAGTTGGAAGATAGGAGCCGCCTCAAATTTCAGTTCAATATCTTTGCAGCATCTTGCAATGTGTTTGCTCATAGGAAGAGGAGCAATTGAAGGCTTATTTATGTGATATCGATGGAGAGTCAATCTTGTCTTAAACAGGTCTCCAGTCTGACCAACATAGATTTCGTTGCATCCTTTGCATCGTAAAATAGATATAACATTATTGGAGAAACAATTCATGTTCGCTTTTATTCTGAAGATATTGTTATTAATCATTATTTCTTTGCCAGTTATCAAATGAGGACAATATTTACAGCGTTTGTTTCCGCATTTTTCAATCCCTCTAACTTCACTGTGCTCATTTCGCAAAATTCTGATCAGTGATTTCGGCTGTCTGAATGACGGGAAGACTTTATAATCCCTCAAGCTGGAAATTAATCCTAAACTACCAGAACATCGACTAATTACTTCCCGATTACTAATTACTAATTTGGGTTGTTTGGATTGTAAGTGGATATGAAAGGGAGCAACTTATTTTGTTCGTTATTTTTCGCTTTTGGGCTATAGGTTAGTGCTTTGTCAAAGGCTCCACTTATCAATTTCTTAGGATAGTTTAGCCGTAAAAGATTATCTTTCAATTCATTCAATCGTTTAGCCCTGACAGATTTTTCGGTTATGATTCTGTGGATTCTGTAAGCCAGATTAAAAGGAACGTTCCGAATGATATGACGTGGATGATTAGAATTATATGGCACGTAACTTAAGCTATCTGTCTCTTTATGAAATATGTCTGTTTCGATTTTATTCATATTTTTATAAATTTGAACATCTAAGAAATGTATTGAATCGCTACTCTTTTCCATCGTAAAATTTATATTAGCATGAAGATTGTTTATTACATCATAAAACAGTTCTATATCTCCGAAATTATGGTTCCATATAATAAAAACATCGTCTAAGTATCTAATCCAAGATTGTTTTATGTGATCCATCGGTATATTAGGTAACGATATGTTCAAACTATTGTATAACCGATCTTCTAAGTAACCCATTGTTAAAGTAGCAAACGTTGGTGCCATTTTAGTTCCCATGGCGGTACCACTTTTCTGGATAAATGAGTGCTCATTGAAATTGAAGTAATTATTGGTAAGGATCATGTCGATGGCATCCAGGATAAATTCATTCTGGAAGCGTTCGGGAATACTGTCTCCTCTCTGGCAAAGCCAAAATCTAACGGCATCTAAACCTAATTCATGCGAAATATTAGTATACAGTGCAGTTATATCAAAAGTCACAAGAACTTCATCTTTATTCATATGAGTTGGTAATTTTTCAAGGAAGTCAAAGGTATCTCTGCAATAACTAGGAATGCTATACACTAAGGGCTTCAAAACTTCATCAATCAGTTCACTTAAATGAGAGGTGGGAGAATTAATGCTGGAGATTATGGGGCGAAATTTTAGATCACTCGGAGGAAGTAATTTCACACATCCGTAATTATCGGGAGAAACATCGCGAAAAATGTCCAAATGTTTATGAATTTTCGGAAGTCTGCACATCAATGGAGTCCTGGGGTGAAATTTAGATAAATGCTTTATTTCTTTACTGGTTAAATTCATGGTGTATTTCTTACAGAGAGTTTTAATTCTGTTCAAAGTAGTGAGTGGATTGTAATTTTGTATCGCGTTATATACTTCTTCATTTTGCAAATGTTCAGTCATTATTCTATCCCTGTAAAATGTAAGATCTAGAACGACAAAAGCACCTCCTTTATCTGCCCTCGTCATGTAAATATTTTCATTCATTCTTAAATTGTATAAACTCATTCTTAAATTGTATTATATATATATATATATATATATATATATATATATATATACATATACTAGAAATAAATAAAATACAAAATCGTAGATGATAATTCCAAATAAAACCCGGTAGAAAACTGAATCAAAAGACCATTTTTAATTCCCTTACCGGTTTCACCTCATCGGGGAGGCTTTTCAAAGGGAATGAATTTATTGCAAAATTAGACACATACAAATTCAAAATCAACACTTGTTTAGGCCTCAACATAGAAATAAAGGCATTCTCTTTACGCTCACGCTGCAATTTTGACGCGCTAGGAGTTAATTTGTAGATAGGAGCCTTCTCTTGCCGTTAAAGCACTTTTGACATCTGCACTCCACCACCAAGTTTCTTTATTTCTGTAAGTCCCTCCACGCGGCGTGGTACCACAAGTTACTTTCGCAGCTTCGGGAAAGTTTTTTTCAGCGAAAAATTTTTCCCATGATTCCCAATCCTTGTCGACGAGCTTCTCGAAAAAAACCTTCGCCACATTTTCTTCTTTAAGCTTCCACCACTTCACCTTTTGTAAAACCATCTTTGGCTTCTTTGTTGGTACAGCATGCTTTTTCAGGTCCATAACCGCCAATCTGTGCTGAGTGGCTGCACACTCAAAAGGTAAGGCTTTACAGTCGCACACATGTTTTATTTCATTTCCACTGATGGCAATGTGGTCGACTTGTGTGCTTCTCCCTCCACTCTTGTATGTTATGAGCTGAGACTCACACTTCCGGAAACGGGTATTCACAATGCTCAGATGCATCGCATCTAATAGTTGCAGGACACTTTCACCATCTGCGTTTGGGATGCCAAAGGAACCATACCATGGGAACTATGACGGCCGCTTTGTTTCCCCACATGACAGTTCATATCTCCTGCTAAGATGATGGTATCACGGTCCAAATCCAAGAACGTGTCCTCGAGGGTTTCGAGAAAGGCCTTCTTTTCACCAACACTGGTGCCCACCTGATGGGCGTACACTGAGATGATCGTCCACCTGGGGTCGGAAACCTGGACCTAACCGGACTCGTCGGAGTCTACGTTACAGGGTTAAATTACTATCTCTAAGGTAACTAGCATTTGCCGGTAGAGGAATCCACATGGAAATTGATCTGCGAATTTTAAGTTGAAGCAACTTTTGCAGACTAAGATAAGCTCTACTCTGAGTTAACTTATTTTCACAAATGATTCCCAATTAAAGTTAACAATCATGACGCTTTCATACAAACATACCAAGTTCATGCTTAATTGCTTACTATTATTTTCCATTAAACGCAATTCTTTCGTTTGAGTTTATAGGTGGAAACACTTTGAGGCTTAAAAATTTACATAAAAATAAAAAATGAAAAAATTCATAGTCAAATACTCAAAATTATTTAATTACATTAAAATACCAGCACAATTTTTAATGCAAAATCATCTCTCTTCTGAAAGTTCCAATATCAATTTCATCGGAGATTAATTATTAGAAGTATTCAATATTGATTACCATTTAAATAAAAAAAACTTTTGCTTTTGTAAAAAAAATATAATATAAATGCTTTTGTTATAGGTCTCGTTATCAAAAATGAAATGATGTGTTAAAAATGACGTTTCAAAACAACACGAAACCACAACTAACCTCATTGGTGGTGAATCCAGATCTACTGATGGCATTGGGAAAGTTGATCTCTCTTCATTTATAGGTTGATCTTCATCATCATGTCGTTGATTCCTAGAAGAGATAAAATGAAGGCATCATTTTGTCCTTTAAGTTGTGTTGCGTCGTAGAGTGTGAATTCATACTATTGATTTATACACGTTGAATACAAGACATATAAATAACCCGTTACCAATTTTCTGCTCAACACTACCACTACTAGTGTTAGTATAAAGAAAATAACCAAGAAATCAGTGCAATATCGCATCATACAGTGAAATTCCTGTTCTTGGAAATAATTATCACGGTTATAATCTTCCTAATCATGGCGAATAAACAGAGTACACATTACTGATAAAGTACTGTCTACTTACCTTCTACTTACTGTAAGATATGATAAAGTTGTGATTATATGCGTCATGAACCCATCCTCGAATATAACTTTACTTTATTATTTACTTTAAAGGAAAGAAAAGTCTAATAAAATAAAGCCGGCACGAAAATTTTACAAGAATTTTAGAATTTTAGGAATTTTAAAAGTTCAATTCCTTCACTGAACGACTAATTTATTACAACCTAGATTCGGTAAATTGTAAGTTCTGTTTTCGTGACGTGAGAAGTGTCACAACAAAAAATAACGACAAACTTAAATAAATATATGATTGAAATTTATAGATCACATGCGAAGTATGGAAAGGTTTTGTAATTGAATAAAATTATCAACTTACCGTGATTCTGAGTCCACAAGCATTCTTCCAACCTCAGCAATTTTTATTGAAGGATGTTAGGAACCTGATGATATGTAGGACAGACACAGAATGACAAGAGATGATTTACTGTTTCTCTGTCCTACATATTATCAGGTTCCTAACATCTATGGACTCCCCAAAGTGCATGAAGATGGTGTTCCTCTGCGCCCTACTGTTAGTTTCACTGACAGCTTATGGGCACCAGCATCAAGACAGTTGGCAAATATCCTGAAGCCTTTCGTGAGTAAAGCAAATTCTTTTATTCTGCGGATCTCATTGGTAAGATAGATAGTCCTCGGTATTTGGATGGTTTTCTCGCATTTTTGGACGTAGACTCTCTATTCACCAAGGTGCCATTAAGTGAGACCATTGATGTTTTTGAGATCTGCTTATCAATGATGATGATCTGGATAATAGAACTTCTTGCTCTGTTCAAGAAATCGTGCAACTGTCCAAAATTGTTCTGACTTCGTGCTATTTTCGTTTTAGCGAATATATGTATGTCCAAACAGATGGAGTGGCAATGGGGAGTAGTCTTGGCCCTGTGGCGGTTAATCTGTTCATGACAAGATTTGAAGAGACGGCTTTGAGTTGCGTATTGTCCTTTGGAATTCATCCTCCTGTATTATAGTTGCACTGTGTTGATGACGTCATTTTAAATTGGATATACAGCCGCAAGAATTTTGTGACTTTACATCTTTCATCAACAGCATCAATCCGTTCATTCAGTTTAGCCGAGGATTGGAAGTGAATGGAGAATTGCACTTTTGGATTTCTTGATACAGCGTGAAAGGGGAGCCTTCTCGTTCGCTGTGCATCGTAAATGGACTCACACTGATAGCTATCTTCATCGACAGTCATCTCATCTACACTCTATGTTTAAGGGAGTTGTGAATTCGTTGCCTTGTCGATCAAAGGCGATTTGCTCACGACAAGACCTCGATAGCCAGAGACAGCATTTGAGAACTGTTTAGCTCAGAAATAGCTATAGTGATACTGAAGTTAACCGAAGTTGGTTTCAGAGATGGAACCCTAATGACTACGAGAACAGAACTTCTAGACACCCGATACCATATATTAGAAGGTTGTCTGAGCGGAATGCTTCGGTTTTAAAGGAAGTTGATGTTGAGGTCACCATGAAGCCAAGTACTACTCTGTGCTCGCTTCTTGTCAAGAAGAAACCAGAACCTTGTATTGTACTGGACTCAGTGTACAAGATTTCTTGTGAGTAGGATGGTTATGACTGGCTCTATGTAGGTGAGACTTCTCGTCCTGTTGAACAGCGTCGGAAGAAGCATCATCGATAGATTCGGGACAAGTATGTCTGTCACTCCGAACTGGCTCAACACTCAGTCTTCTCCAGCCATCAGATGAACACAAACAGTATTACTGTGATTGATAGGGAGTCGAGGTAGAGAAAGTGCATTGTGAAGGAGGCTTCATGGTCAAGTCGTTTGAACTCATCTAATCGAGTGAAGTACACATTGAGTGGGGTTTAGCAATTTTGACTTTGTCCCTTTTTTTCTATGTGTCTGACTTTCTTACTTTATTTAAGCGCATAGCTGTGGTTTTCTCTCTACATTTTTTACGATTTAATATCAACTTACTGTTAGCATTATATTAGTAGTCTGGTATTTCGTGTCCACGTGTGTATAGAACTTTATCTTGATAGCTTTCTCCGTCCCTGTGAACTGTTGTCATCAATGCCAATGACTCTTTTCACTTGCCTGACGATGGACGCCGGTGGTGTTTGAAAGTGCTTGCACAAATAAATATCGAGAGACAAACATTCAGTTTTGACAGGATTCCCCAATGGAAAGGTGATGTCGCAGTTATAATGTATCGGTGATATGTAACCGCGATGATGTAGCGGTGTGTTGTGATGTCGTCAGTCTGTCGTCATTTTTATAAATAGCATATTTTCATCAATATTCGAAAATGTCAAACGTCCTTTTACTGATCCATTTACTTTTATTTTTTAGTTATTGTATAACATGCGAAACCTATTGCGAGCCAGCAACGGTTCAATATTGGGATGTCAGTGGGACAGTCGTTGTCCTTTGACTTCCAAATGGTCCGCTATGCCTCCGTGACGCTGTAATGGTGACTATTATCTTCAATTGCCTACACAGTCGGTTATAAGGAGACAGCTGCTGCAGCTATAACATATCGATCACTATCAATCATGCAGATGTTATGTACATCTAAACTTTCTGATCGTAGCATGCGCATGATTGCTTAGTTAATCACTAGCCTACGTGCATGCCCTACCGAATGGTTAGATAATTTATTAAATCATTATATGTTTAAAATCTCAAATTTCTTTGAGTAAGTCAAAGTATTCTTGCTGTTTTTTACTGCTTATGAGGAGGCATCAGCCGAGTAGCATGAAAAGGCGTGTTAAATAGCCTAGGTTAGAAATGATTTTGATTGCTTACTTGCGTTCATAGAGTAAGTATACTCTATGCTTAAGTTTTTGAATATTAGAATTGAATTTTTTACATCAATCATAATCGCCTCACATGACAATACAGGATTTTTAGATCAAAATCTGATTTATATTGTGAAAGACATTGAATAGAAGTAGAAAAATAAAGCATTTTAAGATTTTTGAACTTTTAAAGTCGATAACTACTAATTTAACTTTTTTCTCATATCATTTCACAGTGAGCAGTTGCCTTGCTGAAATTTGAAAACAATGTCTATTTTGTTAGAAAATCAAGAAGTTGTGAAGATTGATCTCATAACTGTGCAACCCAGCATTTATTAAGTGAAGGAGCTCACAATCTGACTTAAATGCCTTTCTCCACTTCTGTAAAAAAAATGAAGAAAAATTTCCAACGACCACGTAGTTGTATACTGACATTGAAAATAGTGTACAACTGCACGGTCGTAGCAAATTATTTTCTCATTTTAATGTTTTTCCGTTATATTATATTTTTGTGTAAATGAATATAAGCGTTTGGATTCAATTGACCTCACAGATGCCATAATGAGTATGAAGGCTGTAAAAGTTGTCCTGAAGCAATTACAAAAAATATTTGCGACTAATGGCTATGAAGACGCATAGCCTGCGAAAGAAGAGCGTGTTCTGGGAATTATTGTTCCACTTCATTAAAGAGAAATAGCCACTCTTGGGTCCAATCTTGTGGGGTATCGAATATTAGACCCAATATTAAACTTGCTTTTGGGTCTTGGGAGGTACCCAAGCCCATGATTGGACCCAACCTTGATAAAATTGTACATGTAGTCATGACGCCCTCAAAATAGCATTGGCTCGATATTTTGACTGGACCGGAATCTACATGTTGAATATCTTTGGTATAGATGACTGCATTTAACATCCGTTGAACATAGGACTATAATAGACTATATATATATTAATAATAGAGGAATCAAAAATGGCAAATATTATACGAAAAAGAATCCAAATAAAATAAGATCAAAACTCCGGATTTATCCCGACCGGTTTCCGTCCTATTTTGGACTTCTCAAGGGATTGAATGACATATATTTCAAAATAATTCATAATGATAATGACAGCATTATAGACATAGAAATTAAGTCATACTGGGAAAGCCATGACATCGCACTGCAAATGTTCTAGATAGGTTATATTTATTAGTAATGTCAAGTTCCTCGCTGCTTCTAATCCTTACTAACATCGTGGACATCTCCAACTGCATGCACTCGTTTGTGTGTTTGTTGCTTGAATTCCTATTTCGTTTGTTATGTGTAGTACATGTATATTTCATTTGGCAGTTGTTACAGTTAGCATTTTGACCACTGAAATATCCCCCATTTAAAAACTGATTTGGATTATTAAAGTTATAAGGCATGGATTTATATCTGCTGTTTACCGGCAAAAGATGCTTGTCAGATGAGAAAAAGTTACTCTTGCTTTCCCAAATCATTCGACTATTTGCTTCTTCTCTCTCGCTAAGCTCTTTCCATGCTCTTATTTGAGATTTCGCTTCTTCTGTGTCGTAGTACTGATTTAAATATTCACCCATTTCCTTGTCAATCTTTTCTACAAATCGCGTTTTTATCTCTGCTGTAAGTCTTAATCGTGTCAATCTTTTCTACAAATCGCGTTTTTATCTCTGCTGTAAGTCTTAATCGTTTAATCTCGTGTTATATATATAGTACTATATACATAGGACTATTACAGTCCGTAATAAATGCACAATTCTTAAAAAATGGTGATTTGTTCATATTCATAATCGCTATAAGAATCAATCTCTAAAGCAGATGCAACTGATCAAATTTCAAAGGATGCATCCTTTATGACTTACTGAGACATTCATGATCTGTTCCACATCTCAGAAAGTGCCCATGAAATTGAATGAAACTTAGCAGTCGAGATATTTAAGGTTAATAAACTCTGAATCTACGAAATCATAGCATTCGGAGTCCTGGTACTATGTCCTGAACTTAAAGCGCTGGGCTGGTTCAAAATGTCAGACTTTCCTACTGCGGCTGTGCAGTCTCAGATGAAGACCCGATAGGACCTGAGTGAGAGAGAATTGGAGATCATTGGCTGCATATGTAATTTACATGGTATTGATGCTAGTATATTCAGGTTGATTTTCCTCAAAAACTTGTGAAATGGAAACATCCTGCTTAACTGGATCGGCTAAAACCGGTCTTTCTTGAATCATTAAGTAAAATATGACTTGCATTTGAAATAGCACTAGAAATCTGACCGTTTGCGTTTTGTTCCATTTTGCGTTTAAATTATCATCATTTCACATTGATTCCTGACTTGTTCACTATCCGGGATTTCTATTTATATGACCTTAGTAGTTAGTTTTGCGGACGCGCTGGTAGTGGATGCGAACATGGATAGGAACGTTTTCCCAATTACCAATCGGAACATGTTTTGAACATGTAAATAGGAACCGCGTTCCGATTGATAGCCGAATTAAGATCATACTTAATGATTCGGTACACTTATTTGTGTGTTGGGATCGGAAAGGCTTGTTCCGAAATTGAATTAGAGTATGTGAATTAGAATAGGGATGCGAACATCTATTTCGGAACTTAAGCAGATGTTTGTTTTGAGACTGCTTCCTGAAATGCGACAGTTGTGACCATTGTGACTATGATGTCAATCTTTATTGAATTTCATAAAGCAGATTCTACAGATCAGGAATTACGTTATCAATCTTATATTATTTGCTAATCAGAATCCCATTTACAGACTTTGGAAATAAAAAACAAGAGGTTTACAATGTAAGTTTAATTAGGCATGAAAATTAAATGATGGATGCAAGTCACGTCCCTCAAGCGACTCCATGATCTTTAAGTAATCCTCTGCCCATTCGTGGAATGTCACATTGTCACTGAAATCGTCGTCGCAGTCATGAACGGGGTACCTTGCCGGCATTCCCTGTCTCCTTTGGAGTGCGGTAGCAGGTAGAGTCTTCCACAACTCTACGTTGCATCCACAAGATAAATTCACATTCGTATCTAACTCTCCTCCCATTATAATCTGACTTTCATTCTTGAAGCAGAACAGTTGTTTCTGGGTAGTCATGTTTCGTTCTTAGTGTTTGCTCAAGTCACGAGGATTAGAACTTGCTTAATTGGAACAATGTCATCCTTATATATCCCTTTAGGGAAAATAGGAACCTCTCTGATTGGCTGTTGGGAATTCCTTTCTTTAAAAAGTATGTAAGTCCTAGCTGTGTACCAATTCTCATCAAAGGTTCTAATCCTCAAGTACCATATTATCAGCTATCTTATCTATATTATTCTAATCACATTGAAAAGGGAACGTATCACAGCACCTCCCACTTCTCCTGTTGAAAGGACGGAATCGCCATGCGAACCCAGAGTGTTGGCAAGAGGACCTGTAACTCCTGATCCAGAACCATCAGAAAATGAAAGCGTGTTTCTAAGGAAGAGTGTCATCGAAACACCGGTGGAAGCTCTTATAACAGTCAAGACACGTAGTGGAAGTAAGGTTCGAAATGCTCCACGAAAAACAAAAACGAAGTGGATATGCGTGCGATTGGAGCCTGAAAAAAATAATTTGACAACTGCGCTGGAGTTCAGCATAATGGATCCAGCCACGCCTCGCCGCTGCCCTGGTACCCCCAAGGAAAGAAGAGTATGTGTTCGAGTTGACCTGAAGAGACTGATTCCTTTCCCAAATATTGATAATATGTGATTTTTTCTCTTCAATAACACTTACATAATGAACAACCTTGTTTTATAATTTTTTCTGATAGGATTTGAATGGGAACTGGGGATAGATATATTCATCTCTGAAATAGCTACCTATAGGTATTTCTAAGTTTAATATTTCTAAGATATATATTTCAAATCACTTGTTTGTAACTTTGAAACAGCACCGAACATACTAGAACAAATTTGAAATGAATATTAATGAGTAATTCAAATAATAGTCAAATTGGATGAAAGTTTGAATAGATTTACAGTGTTTTTCGAATGCTTTTTTAACCTTAGGATGATGTCATACATATTGCATACAATACATCATTAGCTAGAGAATGAAAAGACCTTTCTAATGATATAAGGTATGTACCCATTCGATGAAAAAATCCCTGTTGTATGCAAGTGTATGCAGGAAGAAAAATTTATGATTTCAAATTTCTAAGTTTCTCAACTAAATTCTACCTATCTTTCAAAGGACTATATATGCTTCGGATGGTGTCATACATATTGTATACAATGCATCATTGGAATCAGACTAAAAAGAGCTTTCGAATGATATAACATATGTACCTATTCAATGAAAAAATCATTCAATTGTTGCATGCAAGTGTATGCAACTGGAAAAATTCTAAGTTTTTCTCAAAAATAACTTTCAATTTTTTTAAAATTTTCAAAGTTTAAGTTTGATCACTTGAAATGACCATAATGCATAAACCTCCACATGAACTTGACCTTGACCTTTGACTTGACCTTTATCTCTGACCTATATACACTTCATACACGGCGGGGGGCCTCAAAATTTCTCGTGCGCATCGCGCACTCGAAAATTTATTTACCCATGGGTTCCGGAAGCCATAGCTATTCTTTTTTTGCATAACTAAAACCTAACCTTAACCCTAACCCTAGGTGCTTTTAAATTTAAATTTGGCGCGAAATTTGATTTTTCGAAATTTGTCGGGAAATTTGATTTTTCGAAATTTGGCGCGTTTTATGATACAGTCTGGATTTAACTGCTTAAAATTTAGTGACTTTTCATTGTTCTTTGAATATAGATGATAATTCAAATTATATGAAATCCTTAACTTCAGTAGAATTTTTAAATGCTTAGAACCGCAGGGAATCCATCTTCATCACATGTTAATTGGTTTGACTTCGCGGTTACATGTACCACTCTAGCATCAAAGACTTTGATGGCACTTTTCTATTTCATCATTAAAATATATCAGCTGTTTAGTTTTGTTTGAATTCAACAGTTTGTTTTTCTATACCAATGTGATGTTATGATGTCATCCGGTCTTTGTTCATGGTTCCTTTGTTAGATTCATATATAAAGAACTTGTAGAGCTCCGTTCTTCACTCTTTTTTGAATTATTCTGTGTGCATAGCAGACCTCATTCTCCGTCTCTCCGTTTCATCGATTTATAACTGCAATTCTGAAGTGAGTCCTACATTCTTCTATTCACTACTTTCTATATTTTGGGAGTAGGAACATTACTAAGTTCTTATAACCAGATAGTTTAAAATATGTGGCTGGATCTTAAGTTAGGAACACTATATGTCATATTATTAAACAGAATTATTAACTTTCACAATTTATTATAGCATTTTCAAAACCTATAAAGCACACAAGCTTATATGATGAAGTGTTTAAATAAAGGTAAACATTTCCAAAGTGTGCTTCAAATTTATAAATAATTCAAATGATAATTTGGTCTTCAAAGTGATAGTCTATAGACTATTTACGAATTAAAAATTGCTTAATCAAAGTCAGTGTTTATCTTTTTCAAACATCAGTTTCGTTTCCATGATTACATTTTGAAATGAATTAATAATTTTTCAGCTGATTTCAAATTTCAAGTTGATATGTAAGCATGCCTTTTCAAGGTAAATTTAACATTTCGACTTTCGGTTTCTATCTAGTAAATATTTTTCTAAGTTAAAAAAATCGATTACTGTAGAATTACTTTCCAATATTTATACAATAGTTACTTAAATGATACAGTAGGCGCCATATTATTATAACCACCCTTTATTTTGGTGTTGTTTCCCATTATTTCAAAATTATCTTATTGTTGACGAAGGTATATTTGATTTTATGCTATTTAATGCTCTTCTATGCTCTTTGGTGATGTTTCCAGTTATCTTAATATTATCTTACCATGGGAAGAAGTATGTTGCGTTTTAAATTCATTGATTTTAGTTCAAAATTGCAATAAAAGCAAAAAATCCACAAAATACAGATTTTATTAATAGTTCATAGTTCTTATCAATAAGACAGTAAAATGACAGAGTCAATCAAATAAAAAGCGTCAAGTGAGGCAGATCACTAGTAGGATGTATGCCCACCTTTCGCATCGATCACCTGCTGCAGGCGACTTGGCATGCTGTCGATGCACATGTGAAGCTTTTCTTTGAACTCGGCGTCGCGGAACCAGGTCCGGATGACGCTACTGATGAGCTGATTCTTCGTCGTGTGTGTTTGTTGACTCACTATGTTTTTCATGATGCCCCAGATGTTTTCTATGGGGTTCAGGTCTGGGGAATTCCCAGGCCACGGCAAGACATTAACGTTGTGAGTGTCCAGGAACTGTGTGATGACCTTGGCCTTGTGGCAGGGGGCGGAATCGTGCATGAAGATGCAGTTGTCGGTCGATCCAAATCACGTCTGGAGCTGGGGAAGCATCCTGGTCCTCATCACGTGCAGGTATTGCGTTTTCTCCATATTGCCTTCGACCACATGCAGATGTCCAGGGCCTTTATCACTGATGATGCCCCACACCATGACCTTGGTGGGATGCTTTACGGTCTCTCAAACACGTGCTGGACTGCTGGGTGCCTGCCAAACGCGTCTCCTGCTGGTTGTCTGGCACTCGAACGTGCTCTCGTCACTAAAGCACATCGTGCGCCAGAACTCCACTGACCTGCCTGCGTACTGGCGTGCAAACTGGAGACGCTTCGCTTTCATTGCTTGGGTCAACTTGGGTTTCTTGACAGGCTTGACTCACTTGCATCCCAGTTCGGGTAGTCGCCGCTGGACTGTGAGAATTGACACGTTGACACCACGACGCAACAGTTCTCCTCTGACTTGTTTAGCCGACAGCAGAGGCTCCCTCCTAATCATTCGTACCATAGAAATCCGACACTATATAATATAAAAGGACTAGAACGGTCATTGACATTGAGAACAATAAAACTTCGTGGACACGCGCTGTCATGACAACGGTACCTAAACGATGGCGGCTTCCAGAAGTAGGTCAGGGTCAGTAAATCAGCTGTTTTCGTTATCTTTCAGATGTTCGCATTTTACAGAAGCACCGATCATCAAAGAGGTAGAATGCTGTTGCATTATGTGGATGTCAAAGAGAACTACATAGATTTTCTGAACTGTCGGTTGAGTTGCATAATTCTCAGAAGTAATTCGTAAGTGCCTATCATATTTATTCGTGTTTGTATTTCTAAATTTAATGTACACATTTTTTTGTCTGAATTCAGGCACCAAAATCCAGGAAATTTGTTCAATATACTACAGTGCATTTCCTCAAACAGATAATGCAGCAAGATCAAAGCATCAAATTTGTCAATGTCTCCTCAGGAGTTCCTCGCAGCTCCTTATATTGGTGAGATGACATGTAGTCTTGCTTGCTTTCCCACAGACGAGACGAAAACTCTTCAATTTTATCATTTATGCTTCATTTGAAGGACCATCTATGTATTAGAATTTGGAGTCGGATGCCATATTGAAGTGAACAATGAATTCTCTAGCCTACAATTCCTGTAAATGAAGGTCAAACTATTCTTAAATTTGCGCTGTCGTGAAAGATAAATGAACTCAGTCAGTACAATTTTGGTCTGACGACTATCACAGTAGCTGAGTCGGTGATAGCGAGTGTTTCATAAATATGTCTAAGAGAGGAAATAATCAATAACATCATAAATAAGTAAAAGACAGAAATTCTCTACAATAAGTGAACCAATGAATAGAGATTTTGGTCATGTACAGTGTTTTGAAGTCTCCTGTAACTGAGAAATATGATATGTGGTAAGACATGGAAATTGATTGGACCGGCTCAGCCTGAAAAATAGCTGCGCGGCCAAAATTGCACCGACTAAGTAATTGCAATAGCTTGAAGTCAATTGCAATGTTTTTCGAAGTCAAATAGTCAAATGCAGACCTTTTTTACATATTGAATACATTACTTCGATATGCTATTTTAGCCCTTGCATTAGTCATGCTATCGACGGCATTTAGTCATGTTGTCTTCAATAATTTTGTCATTTGGCAGGGAAATTTTAGTGCAAATTCAACACGCCTAATGAAATGACGTACATCAACAATGATTGAAAATAAGAGCCAGATTTTAGCGATTAATTTTCTACAGTGAGTAGTGTCATTAGATTTTGGCGAATTCATCCATCAAAATTTGTGATATGTATCGCGCGCCTCGAATTTATCTTCCGAGCGGCGTTAGTTGTAGACATTACTTGATTCATGAATAGAGAATTCATGACGAATTTCTTAATGCGTTTACCAGTTGACTGTCGCATGCAAACTGATAGACATGTGACGAGTGTCACCCACATCAGATGCACCGAACGGGATTTTCTGACAAGAACTGCATAGTGGAATAATCCCTAAAGTCCGAAATCCACTTTGTCACCATGCATGTTGAGATAACTGGCATGGTTGATGAATCTGGCGGACAGGTCTGCGAAGTGTTGAAGGAATAAACTTTTATGCAAACATGTGTTTCACTGCTCTCGTTCTCAAGACGATCACTTGAGAGATTAAACGCATACAATTTGGCTAATTTTCTAGTCTTTTGACTAAAAGCGGGTCATAATCATCACCACCACCTATGCCACTGTCTTGGTCATCGCTTGGATAATTGCTTTACTAGATCGAATCATTTAACTTAGTTCCAAGTCATCAACATGATAGTGAATTAGCAGAATCTTCTCACGACCCTGCAACTATTCTCCGCTGACTGCTGCTATGCAGTGAGCCATTAGCTTCAAAAATTGTCAATAAGAAGTCATGGAAGGTGATCAAGTGTTTTCTCAGGTCATGCGATTTGAAAAAAGATAAAAGTACTTGCACTAATATTAATTAAATTCAGCATGCAACTTTTTACAGTTGGTGTATCTCTTCCATAATAGGAGAAGTGCTATCAAACTCCGTTCACCATTTTTTGAAGTGACGTATTATTCAGTCAATATTAAGATAAAAATTATGCATGTTGCACATCTACAGTATTTGACAGTTGTACGTACATAAATTTGGTAACATATTGTCTGAAATGAATATAGTATGAATGCTTCGATGCATCGCAGTGGCTTCAATTTACAATATTTCTAGATAAAAGTCAAAATGTTGTTCTAATTCGAAATCATTGAATTAAGATCGCTTTTAGACAGAATGCACTCTGAAAAATATTCAGTCATTGGAATCATTTGAGACATTAGATTGCGGTAGGTCGCAAACGAAATAGAGACTAATTGGCTCGATATTGGTCAGGTAACATACCATCTCATAGATTCTTTGTCTTGTTTACGTCGGCGAAGTGGTCAGAACATACTCGACTATGCTTATTAGGAGTAAAGTCTTTTCATCCTGTGCTCCGACACCATTAATTGAACAAGGACATTTTTTTGGGAATCTGTAGAAGCTATTTATTTGTGCGCTAAGTATTGGAGCTGCTGCCACCACCGACGAAAAAGCACTGCGCCATTTTTACAACAGTGAAGAGCTGATGCGGTTGCTTGGGTTGAATGAAGGTGTTGATAGTTTATTAAGGACAAATGGAGTGAGATGGTGTGGCCATGTTTTGAGGACGGATGAATTTAGTGCTTTGAGGAGAGCGCTGAATTTTGGGGGTAGAAGAAAGCGAGGACGACCCAAGAAAATGTGGAAGACGCTAGTGGAAGAGAAATGTCTTGGATAGGCCTGACGAAAAAGTACGTATTGGACAGAGGGAAATGGAGACGAGGTGTGAAGGCGATTGCGGCACGACATCCGGCCACCCTCGGACACGGGGAAATCACCGGATTAAAACTGGATAACTAACTAAGTGGCGCCCTTCGATTCAGATAAAGTGCGACTCGAACTAATGAATTCAATCTCGAGTTCAATATTTTCCAAGTACCGATATCTCGAATTCGAGATTGCAAGTAGGCCTATATCAGGTTCGTGTCAATTACTCATAGAGCGCAATTTGTTGCATATGGTAACAGGTGTTCAAGAGGCTTGATGTCTGACAGTGGCCGATTTAATTTCATAATTCCTTCTTTCTTCTTAATTATAGAAATATTTCAATTACGATTAAAGAACGATCCTTCTTTGCATAAATGCGATAAGAATGGTGTTTCACAAAATTTTATACTTTATTATCTCAAGTGAAAACAGTTCTGTTTATCAAAGTTTTAAATATCCAGCTAGATGAAGCAAATGCGTAGGAGATGAATCAAATTACCGGATTCTTGACCAAAACTGTGTGAAATAGCAGGTGGAAAGTAGGTAGAATTCCCCAATTCGACAGTGTTGTGAAAACATGCTTAATAAACTAGTTGAGCATTTGATAAGCATGGACAGCCTATGAGTATGCAATACTCATAAAAAATAAAAAAACTCAGAGACGTATTCACCACGGCAATTAATGAAATTCATGAAAACAAGTGTTACTCTTTATTAAAATTTATGTTGCATTTAGAGTCTTCTATATGAAACTACAATCACTTTTTCCTTCGTCGATTAATTGAAACTAGCAATCCTGCAGCGGTGAAAAGGAATTTAGTACATGATAAACAAAGCTTATGTATGTCAATTCCGTAAAAAGCCTCTTACAATACGGAAGAATCCGCTTCATTAAATATATAGGAAAATAAAACAAAGTCATCACCGTGTACGATTGTACACAACACAATATGTTGCAAATTCATTTCAAATTCACGATTTCTGTATTCAGTATGAAAGTGGGTTGGAGGTCGGTATTCCCTTGTCCTCTCCAAATAACACAATATTTTGTAACTGGTTGTTTAGATGCAGCATCAAGTTGACATAATTATTGACTTGGAGTAGGTGTTCAACATGTAGGCCTACATATGTGTTTAACACAGCTATCAGTCATTTAATTAAAAGACAGTTCAAAGGTACAGTCATTTAGCATTGTGCATCTTCAAAACTATATAACTCATTGCCTTTCAGATGGCTTTCAATAATATGCAAGTTTGGGATTATGCTTAGCAAGGTGCATTATGCTTAGTTATTCTGTCCTTAGTCGAGAAGCAGGAGTTGCTCTGACTGTGTAGCTGACGTAAGAATCGCGTGACCCTCAGTATACGCCGTTATTCCTCGACTACATTTTCTCCGATAAATTTTGGTTATAATTTGGCATCCCAGGAACTGTCATCAGCAAATTTGGGTTTAAGCTAGTTAATCTTGGTCATTGTGCTGATAAGTTCGACTACTATCGTTTTAATGACAGATTAAGTGTCGTTTGTTCATCACCGACCGTTGGTGTAGGCCTACTCCTTTCTGCCTTCATCATTCTTCCCTGTACCCACTGCTTGATGTTGTCGGTCCATCCTATTACCGTCGATGTTGCTTTGATTTTCCTTGCTCTTCTTCCATTGTTGCTATTCGTGCCAGCATGATGAATTTGAGTCTTCTTTTTCAATGATTACATCATCTGCGTTCTTATCAGGCTTCAGCAGCCATTATAACTATCAGCTATGAATGTAGACAGAGTATGGCGTTCACAGCTTATGGTGAAATCGGATGTTGCCCTTGTTACGATGTTCTGTGGTCTTTATCAAGAGGATATGTATCGATGGCGTATAAGAGGTAAACCTGCATCAGAGGAATTGCTGTGTGATGATGTGGATTCAGAGTTATAGGTTGGTACTTTTTATCTCCTTTTCATGCATTTGTCTAAGAATTGTTGTCACGGGTTTATGTACCCCTATAATAGCCTGACGCTTCATTTCCAAGTTCCAAACCGTTCCATATCAATTATATTCATACATAGTAGGTGTACATGTATTCTCCTCTATTCCCGAGTTGATGCCGTACTTAATTGCCTGTGCTGTTAAGATGTACACGTATATAATGCCTGTCTTTCTTATTACTAATTTTACGACGTAGTCTATTATTCTACGTTATGATCATCAACATAAGCAACATCATAAAGACATATTTTCACTTGAACTGACGAATATCCGAAGGTTATCATAAACTGACACAGTTACTCAATATCTGTGATTACAGGTCTACTCCGAGAATGAGGTAAAAGCTGTAATATGAACTAATTCCTAAAATTTTTGATTTGAGAACAAAGATGCATTTACTAACGTCTGTTCAGTCAAATTGGTTATTTTCATTCACAAATAAATTTGCCTTGCGTACTACTTGATAATCGCCAAAATATTCCCATACCTACTACTTATAGTAGCATATGTGAACCATACTTGAGTTCTAAATCTTCATCACTCCTTGAAAAGAAAAATTCAATTCTGAACGGTGGCCTACCCGAAAGTCGAAAAATAATTTTCTATGCCAATAATTACCAATGATTCCTTAGTTGTGTGTGATGAAGTGGGATAAACCACGGAACCAGATAATAGTAACACCCAAGACGTCTTCTGATCTTTATCGTTATCTCGTAGAATTGAATGAACTACTAGCAGTGTGGCATTCATATACAACAGATGATCAGGGCATCATTCACTTGTTGTACATACCCAAAGAACAAGCGTGGCCCTATGAAAGCAACTGAGGTTTTGATTTTAAGCTACAAACCCAATCAGTCTTAATAATTAAAATGAATGAAAACCAGAAAAAATGTTTCGAATCTCTATCGCTCTGTAGACATATTGGGGTAAACTTTGGCGAGATTTGCATGCGGTGCGGTTCGCACTTCTATGCATTGCAACATCTATTAACTTACTGTGGACCTGTAGATCTGACTGTTGCATCTACCATTAGTCCACACACCCAGAGAGGAGACTTTGTCAGAAAAATTCAGCCGCGATCTATAATGCTTGAGCAGTTGCGCACAAATGATCAAAACCTGAAAATGTAGCATAAAGTTTTCAAATATCCATCATTATTATGATGTTACGACATACAGTGATACATTGAACAGCACCACTACAGAACAGAAACATATAAAGCAAGGCAAATACACTCTCTGAAAATAGAAAAGTTAGTTATCAAGCAATTATAAGGACTCACGGATTCATGTAAACTCACCACGGGAAGGTTTCGCTGCGACATCTATCATCAGTCCAAGCATCAAGAGGGGAAACTGCATCAATCAAAGCAGTCGCGACCTCTCGTGCAGGAAAACATAGATGAAAAAACATGGAGCCTTGCAGGAACCTCGGATTGAAATGCCAGTCAACGAGCAAACAATATAATTACAACGAAAAAGCACCTCGGTACATTGCGACATACTTCATTACCGTCCATATCTTAAACGAAAAGCAAATTTAAAAAACTTAAACATTCAGTACCATAAAAACATCAGGTGTCGAATCATAGAAGACTCCTGACAGAAAGAAGTAAAACACTGAGATTGCATTTACAAGTTTTTTCTTCTCTTTGCAGCTCGTGGGCTCAAATGCACTTCAATACTATTATCAGATAGAGAGAAGAGAGGAGTCAACGGCGGTCAATAAAACAATGACTGGTGCGACGAGGAAAGGGAACAGCAAAAGACAAACGACCGCAACCGAAAGCGGCATCAATCACTACCGGAAGCTTCTATCTGACATGGAGCTTCACTCATGTAAGTCATATGGATAAATAAAGAAACCTGTTTCCTGTAGAGACACTGAACTAGTCTGCAATGATCAAATCGAAGCGCTGACAGAACTGATGCAGTCCTGATATCACAGGAAATTTGTTTCAATGTGATAAGTCCATCCTCATATTTTAACTGACTCAACCGTGTATTCAGGCTTAGACGACTTCAAGCGCATAGACAGGCTGCTTCCTGTCGGCAAGTAGGATCTCTTCAAGGAAGTCATCTACCCTTTCAGTAGTCTTCTCTGTGATGATCATGCCGCAGTCATTGGCACGGTTCAAACTTTCGTTTAATCGGCTTGAAATAGTTAACCGGTTAACAACCAAAATCCATGGTTTTATAAATTTCATCGTCTTACTAGTGTAGTTCCAGACCTTAATCCTGCGATCGCTTTCTATTTCCTGTTTAAGCTGCTTTTCGGGAGAAATTTTAGATAAAGCAAGTGCTTCAACAGCCTGACTTATTTCAACTATCTAATCAGTCATAATTATTAAAATTTATACCAAAAAATGCTAACTAGAAAAAAATAATTCGAATCTCTAGCGTTCCGTAGACATATTGGACTTGACCTGTGGGTTTTGCAGGCGGTGACGATTTAAACTACTAGGCTAATCCTAGGCAATCATCGCGCATCCTTAAATATTACAGTGTTGCACTTCTATGTATAGCAACATTTGTTAATTTACTACGCGTACGTAGATCTGACTGCTACATCTTCATGTACATGGGGTGCCTTGTGATGTTGATTATTATAACCGTCGCTCTTTCGAATAAAAGGCTGCTTAAGGGTGATCTCATGTTGTGCAAAATCTAGAAATTTACGTTAGAAGCTGCATTGCATTTGGCCTCTACCAGATTTGCGTTGAAATCTGAAGAAATCGCAGGTCTGCTAGTCCTACCCATTGGCAGCTCAAAAAATGGCAACAAGACTCATTCATGCAACCATATTTGAGAATAGAACATCACATATTTTTCCATGACTTTTCCAAGACTTTCCAGAAATTATAATTTCCGCAATTATTCCATGACGTTTTCAAATTTTGATGTTTCCATGACTTATCCAAATTTTCCATGACCGCGGGCACTGATGAATTCTACCATCAGTCCATACACCAAGAGATGAGACTTACTTACTTTTTCGTTTTACGTCCATTATCCATTCTTCGTAGGGGAGAACGGAGACCGTCAAAAAAATTCAGCCGCGATCTCCAGTGTATGAGCACACGAGCACTGATAATCAAAACCTGCAAATGTAGCATGAAGTCTTCAGAATTGAAAAAAATTGGAAATGTTAGTTGACAAGCAATTATAAGGACATATGCAATTATAGATCAAGAAAACGGTTTTGGTGAGCTCGAACGTGTATTATGAAGTACAAATTTTCGGCCGAAGCCTTTTCAATTACAGATTTAATGGCATGCTAGAAAACCGACACTAAATCTTTCCGCCGAGGAGTGTTATTCAGATTGACAGCGCTAGCAGACAAGTAAACAGACAGCTTAAGATAATAATAGAGCTGTCAATGAAACTAATTAAAAACTAATCAACGCTCAAAAGACTTTACAAGGAAGTAAAATAAGATAAAATAAAATCGTTCAAGAAAGGTCACAAAAAGAGGATCTTGCAAAAAGACAAGCAAAAAGGATCATCTTAACATCCAATTGACGTCCACAACAACCATTCATAAGAATGTTGCTGCTTTGACGACAATGCATCGCTTCAACAGTTTCGATTTAGTGTCGCTTTCTTAGCCTGCCATTAAATCTGCACTTGAAAAATGCTTCGTCCGAAAATTTGTACGTCATAATACACGTTCGAGCTTACAGTTTTCTTGATCTAAACCGGCATAGCTCGATGACACCGTTGATTGACACATGCAATTCATGTTAACTCACCACGGGAAGATTTCGCTGCAACACCTATCATCAGTCCAAACATCAAGAGGGGAGACTACATCAATCAAAGCAGTCGCGACCTCTCGTGCAGGAAAACATAGATGAAAAAACATGGAGCCTTGCAGGCACCCCAAATTATAATACCAAGCAACGGTCGATCAATGTAACTACAAAGAAAAGTTGATAATTACGACATATATGATTTCCTTTCTTATCTTAAAAACAAATAACCAATGTCAAAAAACCAAACATTCAGTATCATAGAAACACTACGTGTCGAATCGTAGAAGGCTGTTATACGAAAGGAGTAAGACACCGTGATTGCGTATACCAGTTCAACAGTCTTCATCAGTAATACATTACAATTCAATTCTTCGTAGTTACTGGTCTCAAATGCACTTCAATACTATTATCGAACGGAGAGAAAAATGAAGTTTACGTCGCTCAATAAAACGATGACTGGTGTGAAGAGAGAAATGAAGCAGCAATAGACAAACGACTACATTCTGAATCGGTCTCAATCATCATCTTCAACAGCATTTTCAGGCTTAGACGACGACTTCAGCCGCATAGACAGGCTACCTGTAGGTAAGTAGAATTTCTTGCTAAGTAAAATGGGCAGCACATTTGTGGCCTGTTACCCCAAATATGCGTTAATTTCAAACTACTGAGTATATTCCGTAAGCTTGCATTAAGTCTTTATTTCCAGTTCCCTGAAACACGTATTCATCAGCAATGCATTTTAATTCAATTCTTCATAGGCAGTGGGCTAAAATGCACTTCAATGCCATTATCAAACGGAGAAAAAAAATTGAGTCAACGGCGGTCAATAAAACAATGACTGGTGTGAAGTGAAAAATAAACAGCTGCTTATTTGAAATGGAAGATATCACAAAAGCCGTACATTTCGCTAAACAAAAACCTATCACGTTTCACTATAGGGTGATGTGCACGCAACTTAAATAACTCCCAAACAGTTGGTATCTCCAGAAAAATTCTCCAGTTGAATTTCAGATAGGGAATTCATCAACAGTTTCAACTTTTAAGATATCTGAAATTCGTTAAGATGGATCTAAAATATAGAAATTGTACCCATCTAGCTTTAGTGAGAATTCAGGGCACTTTGGCTTTTAAGATTTCATGATTTACGTCCGATTCAGATGGGTGACTATTCTCATTGTATTTACATCAAAGCCCGCGGGAATGGAGAACTGTTAAACATCTCTACATGTTATCGGTTATCATTGACGTTTCTTGTCTATGGTGACTAGAAATTTCAGGTCATCAATCCTTTTGCTCTCAATAAATTCTCCAGAGGACATAGAAATCGTAACAAATGAGGGCTATGATAGACATGGTTAGGTGTATT
Organism: Prostheceraeus crozeri; assembly: GCA_907163375.1. Classification (NCBI taxonomy): domain Eukaryota; kingdom Metazoa; phylum Platyhelminthes; order Polycladida; family Euryleptidae; genus Prostheceraeus; species Prostheceraeus crozeri. The sequence continues at coordinate 618,229 of CAJQUW010003743.1, forward strand.
TTTTAACGGATAGAGGATGGATATGTGATTCTGTGGGACATAGAGAGGGAAATTATTTGATGAATCCCGAGGGCTTTAGCCCGAGACTTATGTTTGACTTTTTAATTGACTCATGTTTGACTTAGCTTGGCTGTTTCATCCATGTTTTTGTCATTGGGTGATGGGCCCATAGTCTCTTCTGTACCAAGTGTAAAAGCCAATAAACCATTGCCTGATTTATATGACGGTGTCTGCAACTGTTGAATATGCAGTATCAAGTCGAAGTTAGCAGCAGACATCGCAGAGCATTTTGAAAGATTTTCAGATTCAAGACTACACTCACATTTGGAATGAACAAAAAATTCTTCACTAAATCGATTCCAACCACTTCGGACGGAAAAATATATATATTTCAAAATTCTAAGGATGCGAGATTTGTTAGTATCCTCTAGACCTAAAAAATACTTTTTGAAAACAGCTCTATACCCGACTATTTCATTCACTAAATCATCTTATTATCTTGCTTACTTCACAGAGATCACGCATCAAATAATTCGAATCTCCATTTCATACCTGCTAATAGTCTAAAGTCACCTGACTGAAAACTCAACAGGAAGTTAAGCGTTTTACATGAAAAAAAAATAAATAAATGAACCTTGTTTATCTTCGGAAGCACATTAGGCATGGAGACTTTCTTCCATGTGGCCGAGGTGTTATTTATCCCACTCTCATTCCTTTTGTGCAAGAATGTTTTGAGTGTTTAGCAAGAATGCAAAGTGTACCTATTTTAAAAGTCTTAGGTTTGACCCGGCCAACGTTTGACCAAAGGTCTCTCGGACGCAGAGCCAACACTAACATAAGGCCACAGCGCCGGTCATGATCAGATCTCTTCAAAATGTAAAGGATGATCTGCATGGAATGTCATGTTTCTGTCCGGAAACTATCAGCCGGTACGAGGAGGCGACAACAGATTTTCTTTTCATTCTTGTATTGATGAGAGAAAGAGGACATCAAATATTGTGGAAATCGAGTTGTAGTTAAGTGTAACAAACTACGTTTTACCGCAAGAAGATTTGTCGGTAGGTTTCCTATGGGATTTCCGTTATTTTCTCTGTTTCCATGTGTAGTGGAGAAGAATAATTCTTCTATTGCAAATTGTGTAAACGAATTCGGAGGTTATATGTAAAGCAGTTGCTTAGTCGTAGCAAAGTATATTTTTTAATATGCTGAATATTTTTTCAGATGGGTTCAATGATTGAGAAGTCATTATTTCGGATTTCTTTATCTGTTTAATTTACACTCCACAGTAAAATACACGAGCTTTCGATGGCTCTCGGCACACCTTAATCATGTGATTTATTAATAAAAAATCCGAAATAATGACTTCTCAAAGTATATTTTGCCATTTTGAGGGTATACGCATTGATCAGTAAAATTCTCAACAGTCATATAGGCTAATTTAGAGAAGCATCTCGCAATTGAACAATTAAAAGCTGACTAACATAACAAATTTTTTATTAAATTTTCCGATCCTTGCGCATAGTTGAGATAAAGTTTTGTATAGATTTCTACATTTATCATATCTGAAAAATAGGGTGCTAGATCTTCTTGTCATGTTTTGGAGAGCAGATTAATCGCATGTCGTCAGTGTATTGCATCTGGAGATCATGTCTCCTCTCCCTGTACTTTTAGGGAGATAGTATGCTATCTCTGACAATACTACATGTAGTTTGCTCTTGTCCATCCGGGTTTGATCATATTACAAAAGATGACTTATCCACCCACCAGCGCAACACTATAAGATCACCCGATCGGCACGTTTGAGTCAACGCATATTCCTATTTTAAAAAACGGAAACATTTTGGACACCACAATTTCGAACAAACGTAATCATTGTCCGCACGTACTTTTCGTGTCGTATGGATGACGACTGGTTTCCTGGGATGCTTGCAAAAATGCAAATCAAGTAGGCCTGTTTAGGCATCTGGTAGGTTGGGAATTGTAGCTAAGATGATAAGGAGTAGTAGGATGTTGTACAAGTGAATAAATCATAGGTACAAAATCATAACCTATAGCCATACCTACGTATCCCCGTATGATAGCAAAATTCATTTCTTTCGACATTTTGAGTCTCAGCATTTCATGAATTCACGCGTCTTCTTGCATAGGTATAAATGCTGTCAGTATTTTTTGGAGAGACTACTTCAGAGAAAACTACTATGGAGAAAACTATATTAGCAAAAAAATATTTATAGTCTTATACACACGGATATCATAAAAAAATGTTGTGTACTAATGAACGCTATGCGACATTTCACCATGTCAGACGGAAATTGTCACGAAACCCCATGATTTCTGGGCAGCTACTTTGGTGAGCTAACTTTTATATTGCCTATTATTTATTCATTTAGTGATATTATATATTATATATATTTATTTAGTGAGTTTATATATTTAGATAGCTAACTATATCGCCATATTTAAGCAATTTTTCAATTGTAGGCCTCATGGATGGTACGAACAATCGCTAATATCGGCTTGATTCAACTTCTATAGGAATGGTAATTTTCTTTGTCCAATCGCAGACCTAGTTAGTTAACACATGACTTCCAATAAATCGTGAATTTGCTGACGCCTGGCTGACTGTTCGGTGGTGCCAACTACTGTATGTAGTCGAAATATGAAATGTTCGCTCCATTCAAGGAACGCGCGAAAGTAGATTCGAATTCTGTAGGACAGGTTAACAGTTGATTTCAAGAGTGGTTTGATAATGTCTTCTTATATCCCACATATCATATAAAAAGAAATTAAAAACTATATTTTTATGATGTTCCAAGCTATTTCAATATGGAGTGTCTGACACAACGTCTCAGACACCCCAAACGTAAACCAAGTGGCCTTCATTTTGACGTAATCCAACCGCTAATGCATGTACGTGTATTTCACGGATATATTATTAATAGCAATTGCACTTGAACTATAAGTTGCTTGTATGGGTATGAGACATACATGTAAGCCAGGAAGTCAAAAAAGACACCTTTCCAAATCTGCGACAAAGATGTTTAGTGACAGCCATCAATGAACGTTTGAATTCTCCTTAGACATCTGCTGATTCAAAAATAAACTTTCAAGATGAAAAAGAAAAGCAGCATGAAAGGATACAAGAAGATCCCACATACTTCGCCGGTTTTGCTAGTGGAACAATCCCGGTTGGCGAAGTTGGTCATGCTGTGAACTTCGCCCTTCGGATAAAGATAATCAGATACAAGCAGTAAGATGTCAAAATGAGAGGTAAGCTTACTAGCACTTGTATGTCGAACTACTTCTTAAAGAATCAATGAACATTGCTTCCAGTTACCGTCTCTGTGTCCCTTTTTCGACAGTGATGCATGCTGCTTCAGATGTCCACTTGGTAGCCTAAAAATTGAGTTCATTAACTCCATCTTCGGTCTGCAAATAGCTATCAGATGGTTTCAACATTTTGGCACCACTGCGGTCCTGTCACAGAGAATGCTCCCGACTCCACGGTTGAGTAGACTGAGGTCACTATCTCTAAAATGTAGACAGTCACTATTCAATTGCGCATTTTATCATCATAATCTTATGTTTTTTAAATCATCTACATGAACACATAATCAACGGGATCAATAAAGTTGAGGAAATGACCGCTTCCGGAATTTACGCACCCACCCTCATTTTTAGTACATTCGTGATCACATTCTGAAAATCACAACTATGCGCGAATATGCGTTTCAGTACCAACATTCTAGTCATTGAGATAAGGACCAATATAAAATTCAGTTAAAATCCATAGCAAGTGTGATGTGATTGTCTCGTCTTTAGGAGTTAGCATCTATATTTGAGGATAAACATTTGTCTGAGATCAAGTTCCTCCAAAGCTGATCAATGATATGTTGGTAAAGGCTTCGTCTTGGTTTTGGCTTCAGTGCAATTAGACATGCAAGGGACTTTTGTAGCTAGGCATGTAGATTTGACAACTGATATTGATCAATACATAACATGAAAGCAGTAAAATTATTCTACCTACCAGATGTGAAAATTTTGGAACAACATTTTCTTGAAACGCAATACACGACACCGAAACTGAATAGCACAATTCACAAATGAAAGATGATGTATTTATCATCTTTGTGATCTCAAATGCTAAGTATTTCAATAATAATCATACATTTGAGACAAAGAATCCCGATGCTTATTATTGTGGGGCGACACAATATATTTTGAAGTTATGGGAAATTACAAAACTTAACAAATGAAAGTGAAGGAAGAGATAGCAGACACATAATCAAATTAAATGCTAAAGTATAGTGAATATATATATATTTTTTTGCAAAATGAAAATCATAATGTCAGTAAGGTCACGTAGCTAAGTTGTCGTGGGTTGGTATGAGTTATTGAGGAAGAGATGAGATGATAAATAGGATGATCAATATCAGTGTATACCGCTTTTTCTTGAGTATCACCCGCCCTCAAGTGGAACCCGCACCTAAATTTATCAATGAGTAGATTTTACGAGATTTATTACAAAACCAACTTCATTGGAGTGTGGCTACACATAAATCAGACGGTTTACATCGTCAAGCAATTAACGGCTGTCAGTAATTAATATTGTTCAGCTATTGGCATAACTACAGATCCTGATTTCTAAATTATCAACGTGAGATAGATCACTATTATTTGATTGCCCCCAGTGTTTCTTTTAAGATTTACTGAATGCCTACAGCTGCTTGTTTTAGAAATCTACATTAATTGTTATCTTTACCATGGGTTACACTTCTTATAAAAAAGATAGAATTCATAATTGCTTAACTAGCACTAATCTCAACACAAGTATTGCGCTTCGAGTTCACTGTCAAACTGTTATGATTGTTTTTATCTTAAATTTCCTCATACTTGTTCAGTAGGCTTATACAGCGCATTGCATAAAAGCATTCTCTTAAAACGCAGCAGATGCTTACCCCCATAGACTGTCAACCTCTTGCAAGAGCGACCGTCCTAAAGGATCAGCCTCAGCACCAACTCTCTTCAACACCTCACGTAAATAACAGGCATCTTTTCGACAACGAGCAGAAAATTCGTTCATGCCGATGACATTTGTTGTACCCGGCGAGCTCGAACTTTTACGAACAGAACTCAACGCTGTGCTAAATGATGACATAATAATAATAATAATCTTTATTTCTAGACTCACAATAAAAAAGTAATTCGGTGAGTGCAATTACAGAAACACAGAAGCGCGTTGCAGGCGTATGGTCACAAGAAGTCGTTGGATTGATGCTGGGGAAACACACTGCACACTGCCACACTGCCAAGCGAGTCGATCAAAACGTTGTGTGATGAGATAAAAGTCAGCAGACGGCAAGCGATGTATCCACTAGGTACAGGGCGAGCGAGGGATTGATAAGCAGTTGCAACGATGAATGATGACTAAGCAACTATTATGTCTGATATGACTTGAGATTTGAGAAATGGAAAATGCGAGAAAGCACTTAATGTAAATGAATAAAGTAAATCCATGGTAAAATATCTGTAGAATAGCAAGAAGATGAGGTTCGTAATCAATAATACAAGGTGGGTCCTGAGGTTGAGGCGGAGAAACTAACACGATGGCGGTTAAGTATAGTTAGCAGAAGCAACAAAGCAGAAAGCAAGCCGCAAACAGGAGCTGCGCGGCAAGACGACCGCACAACAGCCTGCCTAAGTGGCGAATGAAACAGACATCTAATATAGTTGACTTATGTACTCGATGAAGACTACAATCAAGTAACACGAAAGACTGTTTCTACCGGGTTTTACATAAACAACTGTCAAAAAGGCGATCAATTTGACGTGCACATTGACAGTTTTCGTGTATATCCCATGAACCCAAGCCTGCATACCTTGGATCGAACGTCATCCTACAATGAACATCTGACAAAACCGAGCTAAAAAATACAGACAAGAAGTAATCTTCTGAATATCATCGCTGGCTAAATGTGGGACACTGATGCTAATGTACTGCGTGAAACAGGACTGGTATTATGCTACCAAACAGCTGAACACTGCTATCCTGTTTGGAAAACTAAGCACATTGCAAACGAGTCGATGTCCAACTAAATTAAGCCATGCAAACTACATCCGGTGCCATCAAAGCAATGAAAACTGACTGGCTTCCCGCACTCACCAATACTGCTCCACTTGACCTCAGAAGAGAAACAGCAACTGTGTGCGCATCGAATTCCATTGAATAAGTTCAAAACTTGCCCCTTCTTCACGACAGCGCGCATCCGCCAACTCTACGCCTTCCGTTTCATTACCCAGTGTGGCGAACCTTTCCAGAACCTTCTTTATAGATCCTTGCAGCCTTGCCGTGGACGCTCCTAACAAGGCTCTCGTCGCAGATACGATCCGTGATCTGCCTCGTGCGAAGCTACCTTGTGGTAAATTGACGCTGCTCAATCGTCTACGCTGCCGCGCGGGTAGTTCTTGTGAGACACTGCGTAAATGAGGCCTTCATGAGTCTCCATTCAGCGAATGTCAGACAATGGAGCATATCTCAGATGAGTGCCCTTTCATGAAATTATGGTGACAGATCTGCCTTTCACTAGTGTGGTGCTGATGCTTCGATTTGGCTTCAAGTCCACTTGATTTGAAAGCTCACGGTTTCTTATATACTTTTGAGCATAGAAATATAGAGGCACTTACTGCAAAAAAAGCAATCAATTGTACTTTAAACATGTATCTGTGAGATAAATTCTGACCTTATCTCATATATGTGTGTGAATAAATCAATTGTGAGTAAACTCTTCATGTACGATTGAAGATTTTAAGCTTGATTTAGATAATAGAAGAAGAAACGCCATAAAAGAATCGCCGAATGAAAAGGCGCCACCATCAAAAGAAACTTCTTCTGAACTCACAAATGCTTAAAATATCCCACCTGTCTCAGATTTGATTGTGGAGATAAGAGGACAATTGCTGTCATCGGAAAGCTCGCCTGCGCTACCTCGTCTCATTTGCGACCAAGGAGATGACTTTCTATGGTCAGAGACGATTTTGAGGGTCAATTTAAAAACAATGAACTGGTAGAGCATACTACCTCCAATCATCTGTCTTGACCATTTTTAGAGCGATGCCTTCTGAAAGGCATTCGGCGATATGACAACAAATCAATACCAACACAAAAAGAGTTACCAAAACTATCGCATGAGTTCAGAAGCCAGTAGACAATAAAAATATTGTAACAGCAGAACAAGCAAGCAAACTATGTCCATTGAAACTCCGCAATGATTACTATCAAAAAGATGCTCGCTTTTCGCAAGGAGATGTTGAGGTTCATAATTTTTGTTCCTGGGGTGCTCATTGTCATCATTAGGATAAAAGGGAATAACTGATGACTGACAATGAGAAATATATAAGATAATGAAAACAGCTGCAACAATTATATCTGTTCAATCTACAAAAGGAAGTATGAGGCATTGGACGAGAAAGAGAAGAAGTTCATTGAAGATGAGAAGGATGAAGATAAAACTGAAGCAGGTAGAATGCTACTGGATACAGTTTTACGGAATTTGCAGTAGCTCTTTCCGATAAAAGCGAAGTGATAGGAGTCAGACTATCAAATGAATAGTTGAACAGTGCTCAAAGTGAAGTTAATCATACAGCAGCGAAATGATGAGCAGAAGAAAGAAATCAAATACCAAGAAAAAAAAACGCGCCCATAAGCAATCATGCCTGTGAAAAAGCAGACTTCTTGAGAATTTGCAATATTTTGTTTTGTCATCCTGACATCTGTAAATCACCTAGATTTTCGCATGTTCATTTTTTGCTCCAACGCATATTGTTGTAGCTTTTGAGTACCAGATATTGATGTTATGCCTAATCTGCTACTAAGTTATTACTTCCTAATAAACATTCTCACACATTCACTTATTTATACAAATCATAATGAAAAATCAATATACTTTGGCCATAAACGGAACCCTATTAGACTTCTTAGAAACATGGTCCTACAAGGCCACAAAGTAAAAATGAGCAGCATCAAATACTCTCATGTAGGCGTCAATCATTAACAGCAAATTTCAGCTATACGTTTCATCACATCTGCATGACAGCTTGATTATCGAGCATGATATGTGTTACAAGAACTTGTACGCCAACTGTTGTTATATCGGGATCTTGTGTGCCCTGTGTCACAATAATGATTCATTTTTAGAAATTCTGAAAACAAGCTCGATAAAGTCAGGATCATGCGCTCCAGATTCGAATTGGGTGCACCACATCCCTGGTTGACGTACCAGAGTGCCAGATTCGACGTAGTTTCAGTTCAGAGAACATCTTAAATCATGCTTTCCGAAGTCAACGCACAGCCCGCCAGAGTCGGGGTTGACGCGCCAGACGAAATATCTACTCCTAGATTTCCTGAAATTAGGCTTCTTGAAGCCAGTGCCAGGCGCGCATTTCTGAAATTAGGCCCGCCGAAAACAGTGCTCGGCGCGCCAGATTCGACGTTGACGCGTCAAACGTAAGATCAACTCCTAGAGCTTCTGAAAGCAGGCTTCTTGAAACCAGTCCCAGTAGCGCCTAACTCCACATTGAGGCGCTAGTATAAGATCTGCTCCTAGAATTTATGAAATTGTCTTGCTGAAAACAGTGACAAACGCGCCAGACTCGAGATGGAAAATGTTTTCCTAGAATTTCTGAAATTAGGCTTCTTGAAACCAGTGACCGACGCAACAAACTAGACGTTGACGCGCCAGTGCGACAGACGTAGGATCTATTTCTAGAACTTCTGATATTTAACTTGCTAAAACCATTGCCAGGCACGACAGACTCAACGTTGACGCTCCAGTACACGAGAAGGAGGATGTATTTCTAGAATTTCTGAAATTCTGCTTGCCGAAAACAGTGCATAGCATACTAGACTATAGAGGTTGACGAGCAAGACGCAACATCTACTTTTGGAATTTCTGAAATTAGGCTTCTTTTTTTTTACTGAATTTTCACCCCTAGCACAGCTATGAGCCATGAACGAAGCTAGGGGTTACTCAATGAAAAAGTAACAAATTGTATTATTTTAAAAAAAGGAAAAAACAGAAAAAGATCTTCTAATCTGATAAAACTGTCCCCATCAGAAGCCTGTTCGCACGCCTGTTGAAAGTATCGAGATTGTATTGGTCTGGGGAAGCTGATTCCAAAGCTGTGCCGTGAGAACAAAAAAGCTTTTCGAGCGACTCACAGTACGTGCGCGTTCTAAGTTCACATTATAGCATGTGAGTGCATTAGCTCTGCGTGTGCTTCTGCAGAAGATCCTAGGTTTGGGTGCGCACTCATTTACTGCAGAGCTGCTTCTACCGAAATAGTACCTGTAGAAGAGACTGAGTGAAGCAACATCCCGTCTGACGGAGAGCGGCTGCAACTTGATAGCAAGTTTTTCACCCATGAGATTCTTGACACGTTTCTCAACCCTTTCAAGGAGGTTAAGATGCGTTTGTGGGGCGCCTGCCCACAGATGACAACAATACTCCATCAGAGGACGAATAGTGGACTTGTAAAGATAGCAGACAGTCTGTGGTGGAAGATAGCTGCTGGCACGATAGAGACTACCAATGCGTTGAGCTGCCTGCTTGCTAATGGATTGGATGTACGGTTTCCATGACAAGTCTTTCGTAACCGCCAATCCAAGGAAGGAGATGGAATCTTGTTCTCTGATGCTATTATCTGACATCTTAATGCTATGATCATCATCTCCTTCAAGTCGTGAGTGCAGAATACTCTGAGTTTTTGAAGGATTGAAGGAAACAAGCCAATTGGCGCCCCATTCTGAGACCCTGCGTAAGTCTTCTTGAAACCAGTGACAGACGTGCCAGACTAGACGTTGACTCGCCAGTGCGACAGACGTAAGATCTATTTCTAGAACTTCTGAAATTTAGCTTGCCGAAATAAGTCCCATGCGCGCCAGACTCGCGGTTGACGCGCCAGTGCGCGAGATGGAGGATGTATTCCTAGAATTTCTGAAATTAGGCTTGCTGAAAACAGTGCCAAGCACACTAGACTAGAGGTTGACGCGCCAAACGTAAGATCTGATCCTAGAAATTATGAAATTAGGCTTCTTGAAACCAGTGACAGACGCGCCAGTACGACAGACGTAGGATCCAGTGAAGAACCAGTGACAGACGCGCCTAACTCCACATTGAGGCGCTAGTATAAGAACTGCTCCTAGAATTTATGAAATTTGTCTTGCTGAAAACAGTGACAAACGCGCCAGACTCGAGATGGAAAATGTTTTCCTAGAATTTCTGAAATTAGGCTTCTGATTCCATTGCCAAAATCGAAGCCTCCAAATATCTATAATACCAGACCAATATCCCTACTACCTGTTCCGGAGCGATTATTTGAGCGACGACTCTTGTCCCATTACAAAAGTGACATCCTTGCATTTTTCGGAAGGTCTCAATACGGCTATCGACCGAGAAGTTCGACGACGTGCGCATTACTCCATCTTGAGGATTTCGTGACGAAAAGCCTCCAAAAGAAAAAAGTAAGCTGCTGTCATCTGGTCACCATCGACTTTGAAAAAGGCTTTGACAAGCTTTCTCACAACATCCTGCTACAAAAACTTCAGCTAAGAAAAGTGGATTCATTCTTTACTGCTTTTGTGAGCAATTACCTGCAGAGGAGATCCCAGCGTGTCAGATGGATGAATGACTTTAGCAGTGTTAAGGTTGTATCCAGTGGAATACCTCAAGGTTCATCAATTGGGCCGATTTTATTCTCCTTCTATGTTTCCGACCTTGATGCATGTTTCCCCGCGAGTGATGAAACGCTGCTGATGAGTTATGCAGACGATGTAACATTATGCTCCGCCATTGACAAAGGCTGTTCTGTCAGTCCTCTCTCGTCAATCTTGGAAAGTATTGAGAAATGGACCATGGAGAATAAAATGGTTATAAAAACTGAAAAATGCCATCAATTATTCATCACACAGAATAAGGCGCTCGATCATTCAAACCTTTGCTTATCTGGTATCACTGAGTGTGATAACATTCGGCTCCTGGGCATCACCATCGACTCAAAGTTAAACTGGAATAAACACATTGAAATACTGTGCAAGAAGGCATCATCAAAAACTTACCTTCTGCGTCAGCTCAAGCCTTTCATGACCAAGCATCAGCTTTGTGAAGTATATTTCAGCTGCGTGCGCTCAATCCTGGAATACTGCTCTCCGCTCTTCGTAAGTCTGCCTCAGCGCCATGTTCATGCACTTGAGAAAATACAAAATCGATGCCATGCAATAGTTTGTGGGACTTCCGGGTGTTTGTGCTCATCGTTCGTTCCTCTTCAATATCGTCGGGTTATTCATGGAGTCAAGATGTTTGAATCTCTGGTACATGATCCATCTCATCCCCTAAAGCATCTGGCACCTCGTGTTCTGCCTGTTTCAGGCAAATATGAGATCCCTGTTTGCAACACTGCTCTTCGTAGTAATTGCTTTGTGGTTTTCATTTCACGACTGCTCAATAGCGGTTTCAGTGTATGAACAAGATCTTACGACCACCCCTTCATTGTTAAAATTCGTCTTTATTTGTTATTTGTTTGCAATGCTGTGCCTTTGACTTTATACTGTTTAATTATGGCCTCACGATTCCTATTCTTGAGGCAATACCAAATAAACGATATTATTATTATTATTATTATTGAAACCAGTGACCGACGCAACAAACTAGACGTTGACGCGCCAGTGCGACAGACGTAGGATCTATTTCTAGAACTTCTGATATTTAACTTGCTAAAACCATTGCCAGGCACGACAGACTCAACGTTGACGCTCCAGTACACGAGAAGGAGGATGTATTTCTAGAATTTCTGAAATTCTGCTTGCCGGAAACAGTGCATAGCATACTAGACTAGAGGTTGACGCGCAATACGCAACATCTATTTTTGGAATTTCTGAAATTAGGCTTCTTGAAACCAGTGACAGACGTGCCAGACTAGACGTTGAACCGCGCCAGTGCGACAGAAGTGAGATCTATTTCTAGATTTCTGAAATTAGGCTTCTTGAAACCAGTGCCAGGAACGACAGACTCAACGTTGACGCTCAAGGGCGCGAGGTGGCGGATGCATTCATAGAATTTCTGAAATTAGGCTTGCCAAAAATAGTGCATAGCACACTAGACTCGAGGTTGACGCGCAATACGCAACATCTATTTTTGGAATTTCAGAAATTAGGCTTCTTGAAACCAGTGACAGACGTGCCAGACTAGACGTTGACTCGCCAGTGCGACAGACGTAAGATCTATTTCTAGAACTTCTGAAATTCAGCTTGCCGAAATAAGTCCCATGCGCGCCAGACTCGCGGTTGACGCGCCAGTGCGCGAGATGGAGGATGTATTCCTAGAATTTCTGAAATTAGGCTTGCTGAAAACAGTGCCAAGCACACTAGACTAGAGGTTGACGCGCCAAACTTAAGATCTGATCCTAGAATTTCTGAAATTAGGCTTCTTGAAACCAGTGACAGACGCGCCAGACTCAACGCTGACGATACAGTGCGACAGAAGTACGATCTATTTCTAGAACTTCTGAAATTATTCTTGCCTCGACTGGTTCCAGGCGCGCCAGACAAATGATCAATTTTTAGTATTTCTGACATTTTTCACGGCAGAGCGCCGAGTACAAACATGCCTCTCAGAAGTGCGCCAGGTAGTCTGACGCACCACTGCATGGATTCCAGTTCGACGAGGTTAAGCAGTTCCAATTGTATGCGTCGGACACTAACTGGCATCGATACAGTGGTGCGCCGGACCGCGACCGGATGGCAAACTTCGGCGCACTGGCGTACTTGTTTTCAGGATTTCTAGTAATTGATCATTCATCTGGTACGCTAGAACTTCGGAAGAATCTGTAAATGAAAAACTCCGGCGTGTGTGGTGCACTACATATTGCCGGGATTGCAATCATTAATTACACCTATATGATCAACAATCAAATAATCAAAGCCATGTTAATAGTGCATGCTTGCATTTATATAATCCTTTGCATGTGATCAATAGCCTGTTGATGCCTTATTGTGCCACTTTCGTGATTTGCCTACATAACTTACCGGACGACATTCAAGGATGGTCAAATATTTATGCATCAACATCAGCCTATCAAAGACCAGGGCTATTTCTCACCTTTATTCTATAAGCAACATGCAAGAGCATAGAAAATTTGTGATGCAGATCAACTATGAAAAATTGCACTTCTAATATATAATTGTAAAATCACATGTGTAATGATAGAGGGATGCTTCTAGCAGCACTACAGGCAAAGGCAACTTCTACGACACACGCACCACCAGTGCTGTAGTCGTAGGCTAAGGTGGGATAACGCCGTAATGCCACCGGTCTATCATTTTTTTTTACAGCGCTAGCACAGAAAGAAATAATGATTTTTTCATTCGTTGAAAGTGTTTCACGGAATTCCAGGCAGCGTTACCTTCTCATAAATCTAGGGCTGCTGCACTGACACGCATGTGGCATGAATTATTCGCAAATTATCTGACTGAAGAATAATTTCAGAATGACTATTTCACATGCGCAGATGGTTTCAAGGTCAGGTACCGGTACCTTAAGTTTAATTTTGACTTGTAAATTATTTCTTACACAGACATCAGCACATATGGGCGTACTCCTTTAAACTGATTTCATACAGGTAATTAGAAAACTTGTGAATAAACAATTTCAATGAAAAACGCATCAAATTGATAGGATCTATCACTTTGATTTGTCCTTGACACATTTCGGCGCCGAACCGAACAGCTGAAATTGCCATCAAAATCAGCTGATGGCCATTCTAGTCCCACTAATTTAAACAAAAGCAAAAAATCGGATTTCTATGATTCGTACCATACTCCGTTCGTCGTGCGCTGTCGTCATGCGCTTGCGGCCACATCTGCCGGCTCTTGGGGTGGAATGAGCCTTTATTGCGATTCTCTTCTTGATGTTGATTACACTTGAATGATGTACGCCGCACTGGGTAGCGATTTGTCTTATAGAAAACAGGCGAGTTCCAAGTAAAGCCTCGACTTTAGCAAAAACAGTAGGGCTGATGTCCTTACGATTACCCATGCTTTGATTGAATGAGGGAAAACTCATAATTGGTAGCTTACAGTACATGGGGATGAACTGCTGAGCTCGGATTCGCTCTACCCTGGAGAGATTCCTATTGGTTACTGGAAACAATTGGCACTCGTCAAAGCGTCGCCTGTTGACGTGATTTGTGTGACGTCGGTACTGTGTACAAAGCCAACGGTTGCTATTCTAGTTGCTATTCAGAGACAGAATTAGTTGCTAATCGGAGACGAACACGTGGACAAATAAGCGAAAACACAGGGTGTGTCAGAACGATTTTCCAACTCGCTATTCATCAATTATTCTGTCAAAAGTCACCAAATTACAATGTAGAATGAATTGAAGGAGCAAGTTTTTGGAAATCGTCTTTTTCGCTGATCTCATGGTCGAAGATAAAATAGAATATAATATATACTTTTGTTGATAATTAAATAATGGGAAATAACACCAAAATATAGGGTGGTTATAATAATATGGCGCCTGTATTCACATTTGCTAACAGACAAAATAATGACAAACGTTTTTCATGACTTACAAAAATGGTTCGTCAGGTAAGCATCGCACGCCAGCGCTTAATCTTTCACTTTTGTGAAACATGTAAACAACCGGTGAGATATGCCAGCAAGAGTGGTCACAAGGAGTGTACTTTCAAGGAGGGCTGCACTTATGTGTATTGCCTTACATGCAGGACCTACGTGCGAACCACGGAAATGGCAAATGATGACAAGTCCAAGGCTTTCATCAGTAAAAATACATCCTGCGCGCCGGAAAATGGTAGGGGTGGTCGCAACTTAACCTCGAAAGATGAGAAGAGTAAATTGGCGAGACTTTTCGCGAAGGAGGATAGGGCTGCAGAGGGAGTTCTCAGCCAATGTGCCGAACCCACAAAACCCCCCACAAAACCCAAGTTCAAGTCAAGAGCATTCATTGATAGTGACTCTTCATCAAGTGATGTAGAGGTGAGTGCCGATAACTGTACATGCTAAATTTAGAATGAAAATGATTGATGTTAAGAACATTTGTTTCGTTTTGTATAAAGTAAATTTAACTTTTCAAATACATTTCAGTGTGAGAGGCCTCCAGCGAAGAAGAAGACAAAGGTTGTCAAACAGTTGCCTCAAATGAAAAATGTAAGACATGTTGATAAAAATTAATCACCCTCGATGTATAATAATGCGTTAATTCTCTTTGCAGCTGTTCAAAATTCTATCACCGGTTCCCAAGCTGAGTGCGGTAGAAGAACCAAGTACCCCACGTCCCGTAAGTGCAGTTGTTATAGTCGTTATTATAAGTCCCTCTCGCCACTTGTTAATGTATCGTACATCATCCATTTGCTCAATTATCATTCTATCTTTTTCTACCGCTTCAGGTAATGCGATCCCTATCCCTGAAAAAGACCAGGGCTGGTAGCATCGCCTCAACTCCGGCTACTACCACGTCAGTTGAGGACAATGAAGAGCGCCCGTATACGATACGGGAGTCCTCATCGGAGTCTTCATCGGATGAGACGTCTACTACGTCATCCACATCATCTTCTGATGGGGATGACACAAGACGCTCTCTTGAAAGTATCGAACTTAACAATAACTACATAACCTAATTATTAACTAAATCTCATGATTTCTCTTGATAAATGTGGTTCGAAAATTATAGCAGTAATATCTATTTTCAGAGCAATTCGATTTGGGACAATGTATCATGTGTCACTCCTGAGGTATGATTTTTATAAACTTTGTTAGATCTGTATTGCTCTATCCTCATTCACGGTAGGTTTTAACAAAATTTAGGTTGAAAATAATGCCCCAGGAAAATTGATTGTATTTTTTGATTTATTGGACCAATAACAATATTTATAGACACATTAGAAAATTTTTCATCGGTATCTTTTCGAAAATGACGTAATAATTCAAAATGGCTGCCGCTTAACTCTTAAAATCGTAATATCTTAAAATCCAAGCCTCCTAGAGCTATCAAATATATTACAAACAGATAGGAAACCACCCCCAAAGTAACCAAAAATCATAGTTTTGAACGTCTAAGTTCTTTCTTTCCGATTTTATATGACATTGCATTAACACGTGCCCGACATTTGAAAACATTATCATGTTGATCTCAATTTTGTATTACGCCCTGACAAAAAGGCAGAAACATCATTTATGTAAAAAACTAAACGAAAATAAATTACACACTTAGCGTACTCAACAGATTGAAAAGATGAAATGCATAAACTGTTCAAACATGTTTCGAGTTGTAGTCTCTCACAGCGCTCAATAATTTCCACGCGTATTCAGGATGGCTAAATTGTACTTTATATTTGGCCCATGTTGCCCTGAAATCTGTATGGACAGTTTCGATTGCTTGCTCACTTCATCTCGCAAGACCCTCATTACGCATTTCGCAAAAGTCCTCAATATGATAAAATATTTCGTGAATCTTTGGAGTCACAGGGATTTCAAGGTCCAAGTAGGCCTCTTTAAATAGCTGAATATGCGTAATATAGTCAGGATTGAGACGATGACCATAACATGATTGAAAGACTTGTCTGAATGTTTCAAAACACCGGAGATACTTCAAGCAATGGAGTGGGCACATTGATCTTAACAAATCCAGCTTGGAGAGTAGGGTGTGACACGAATTTCCATTGAACTGGCCTCCATGTAGAGCTTCCCGTGACACATGGCAACGGTCGGCCCAGATTAGTGCGCCGGTCCACTCCGTTTCCATAGCCTTGAATAAAGTATTTACTGTCCCCAATAACAAGTGGAGTTCCGGCGGTGGCAATATATCAATCACACGATCGTTGTCATCTCTTTTCAAAATAGGTAAGTGTATAATGTTCCCAAAGTTCTTTGCATTTTTTAAAGTCCCGTCATTTTCGTACCATTCCCAAAAAGAATCACGCAAATTTCCAAGAGTTCTCAAAACGGATTTGTTTTTCAACTCCGTCCGATGAATATTGCACCAACTGCAAGGGTGATTGGAACTGTGGGACATGATGCCCAGTACAATATTTGCCAGCTGGAGGTCAGTTGTTATGGCAAAATTGGAACCCATTAGTGATGGGTCATTTAGACCACCGATAAGCTGAGCCAGCACCCACAATCTAAGCACGTTTGTATAATTCTCTTGGACATCTGGGGCCATTGCTAGAATCATCCATTTTTTGACGCCCGTATCCTTCAATGACCTTGCGGCGACACCTTGTTCATACGCTGCTCTCTTTGGCTCTATATGATCATGAACAATATCACTCCTACACATTGTCAAACATAACTTAAAAAACCACCGCAACCGTCCAGACCAATTTTGAATAGAATGCTATCTGTTGAGTGACGGTCTCTTTGGTG
The DNA here is from genome assembly GCA_907163375.1 of Prostheceraeus crozeri. Lineage (NCBI taxonomy): Eukaryota > Metazoa > Platyhelminthes > Polycladida > Euryleptidae > Prostheceraeus > Prostheceraeus crozeri. The sequence goes on from CAJQUW010003743.1 coordinate 635,666, forward strand.
CAAAACTTCTCGAATTAATCCTTCAAGATTGTGACAAAAAACAGTTGGTCTCGATACTTGCGAGCAAGTCTGACTAGCTGTAGTAGTAGTATAATCAATGTCACTCACGGTGAAGTATTCATCCAGGGCATGGTTCCGTACACTCAGTTTGGATTTGACGTGATTTTCAATGCTCCGTCTATTTTTTGTTGCTGATCGTATAAGGGACGCCAGCTGCAAAGTTTTGTTGCTGGATAAGTTCATTGTCACTTGTATAGTTGCCAAATCATCACAAGTCAACAAATGGGCTGATTTCGTAGATGACTGTTCTGGCGAAACAGCAACACTTAAACGAGAACCACCAGTAGATAACAAGATATTATTGGACCCAGAATTCGTTGTTTTCTCTTTAAGAATGCTCGCAGCTAACTGGTCTCGTCCTTTTTCATCCGGCACCATACTGAGTAGATTTTCTTTCCTCGTTGCTTTTGTACAAGTATGACTTTTGCCTCGACATAAAGCGGTGAGGCAGAAATTGCAAATACGAATAGTTGCACGCGATGTCGATGATAAAGCAGAAGCTGATGAAAATGGTCGACCAACTGATTTCTTCTCAAATTTCGAAGAGGAAGAAAGTGTAGAACGGGCAACTTGACACACCTTACATTCGCACACGACTACTCCAGAGCGGGTTACAGGCCGGGGAGATATTCCGATAACAGAATAGTCAAACACATCGATGCTTTTGGTGAATATGCCTTTGCTGTATTCTTGTATCACATTTCTACATGTGCCACACAATGCAGAGGGCAAGCGAATATCTCGGAAATCGTGTCCTTCGAGAAAATATTGCGTGATGATAGCTTCATTAGCTGGCGTTATCTTTCGCATTTCCTTGGTCTTACCCATGCAGTGCAAGCAAACAGCAGAGCGAGAATCGTCATGAGAACGGGCGGAAGTCGGCATTTCACGTACCTGTATTCTTAATGAAGAGACAAGCAAGACACTGTGTGCGTACAGAACAGTCGTCAGCAGATATGCGCGCGTGTTTCATTTTAGTTGACAATAAATCAAATCCATCTTCTTTACAGCGAGAGATCGATAGTCGAAACCATGGAAATTACCAATGCCATTCATTATCTACTTCTATGGTCGAAACATTCAATAATGCACACCATTAGTATCACGTGATCTGACCATAGATACATGTATATCGAGATCTTTAATTAAAGAATTGAAAGAAAGAGAATCATCTGGTATTGTTCAATTTCTATGGTTTACCGTTCATTTGGCTATGACATAACAGGATCGATGGCTATCATAGAATCAATGTTTGTATCAGTATTAGACGCTTCTATTTGGTTATTAATTTAGTTGTAGGTGTAAATATATCTGGGAGTCCATGGTTACAGGTAGCATTCAGAGGTTCAAAACTATGATTTTTGGATACTTTGGGGGTGGTTTCCTATCTGTTTGTAATATATTTGATAGCTCTAGGAGGCTTGGATTTTAAGATATTACGATTTTAAGATTTAAATGGCAGCCATTTTGAAGTATTACGTCATATTCGAAAAGATACCGATGAAAAATTTTCTAATGTGTCTAGAAATATTGTTATTGGTCCAATAAATCAAAAAATACAATCAATTTTCCTGGGGCATTTTTTTTCAACCTAAACTTTGTTAAAACCTACCGTGCATTATAAGGACATATAGATAGTAAAAAATTATTTCTTCTCATTTCAACATGTGATTGATTTCGCATCACAAGAGGAGATCTCCTTCTCGCGGATCCGGCCGTCGCCAAACTGTAGCGCTCGGCTTTCTTTTACGCCGATCCTCGAACATCGAGGAGTTGTCACACCACCACGAGCTCCCACTACGTCACCTGTTCCTGCTCCCGCTCCGATCCCTTTTTCTAATCCTTCTCCCGCTCCCGGTCCGGTCCCTGTTCCTGCTCCCGCTCCAGTCCCTTTTCCTGATCCTGCTCCTACTCCCGGTCAGGTCCCTGTTCCTGCTCCCGCTCCAGTACCTTTACCTCTGCGGGAATACAATGTAGACCTGGATGAAACGTTCGAAGGTGATGAGCGACTGGAGGAGAAACTGAAATTGTGTCAGCAACGACTGCGGATGGCTGAGCAGCGGAAGAGCAAGCTCAGGGAGGAAAATAGGGGTGTGATTGTGTATGTTCGCAATTTGACACAGTCGAACTTGCTATTGTCCTATTCTGTGGCCCGAGGCAATCGTCAATTTGAACGCGAGACGCTCATGCACATAGTGTATCGTGAAGGTGTCATTTCACGGGTAAGACTGACTCGCATGGAGGATACGTCCGACTGTTGAGAGCAGTGCCATCATGTGAAACTCTCACACAGTGACATGGTAAAGTGCCAAAAGTTGTAAATTTCTTTTAATTTGACTTTTCGACTAAATGAAAAAAGAAATTGTTACAAGTCCTGTCTTCCTATTTCATCGTAGATTGGAACAAATGTCATTGGTTAGTAATCGTTGTGACGTCATAGGATGATAATATATATATATATATATATATATATATATATATATATATTCTGCAAAATTTACAATCCTCACCAATTTAATAAACATGGTTGTCTGTTCTAAATGTGGAAAAACGTTTACTCTTAATGGTAATTTTCAACGCCATGAAAAGTTTTGTAAGTTAGGAAAAACTTATCAGTGTAGGAAGTGTCCATGTGAAACGAAACGGCAGGATAATCTAATACGACGCAATCTAGTCTGTGATAAGCAACCAAGTAATTGTAATTTAAATTCAAATCCTCGAAGTATGTCAGCTAATGATAGTCAAAACCCGAATCTAGTACTGCTGAATCAACGTCTAGACATATACCAATCAGCGCTTCAAATAATACGTGTAGTTTGAACTTTATGCAATGCTGCTCCAGCTGTGGTATAACGTATAATCCTATAAGCAAATTCCGTCAGCATATGAATATGCTTAATACAAATAGTGAGATGAATATTCAAAATAATCATGGAACTGTAAGTCTCAGCGAAAGCGCGCTCAACGGTCATGCTCGTGTATACGACATCACACCATTAGCACACACAGTAGATATAACTTCCTTTTTATTAAGTATGCGATCTATATTAGAGAACTTAGTGTCAAACCTTCTAGAAAATTATTAACTACGTGGTCGTCTGGTAGCACAATTTCGTTATATGCGATCAAATCCTCAGGAAGATGAAACGTTTCTCGCACACTTTACTTCATCATCCACAAACTATATTTATGACTATGATACATGGTTCCAAGATAACTTATATAGTCTCTCAAGTCATATTGAAGCTTTTGCAAATAAGGGTAGCAATTGGGTTATAGATGAAATACTAAATATAGAATTCAATGTTATTACTAGTCCATTACTCTCTGGTGGAGAAGTATTTAATCTACCAAAGAGTCTGAAAGATTCGAAGGCTGTAATTCATGTACATTCAAATGCAAATGACTGTTTCTTGTATTCAGTTCTATCAATGCTACATTACAATGATGTATCATATTCTAGGAATGAGATAAAATCATGTAATAAATAAATGGACATCTGAACTAAATATGAATGACATCCCTACACCCGTATCAATTAAAGATATTCCTAAGTTTGAGAAAAATAATGACATTAAAATCAACATTCACCTTTACGAAAAAGGACTAAAAGGCGTTCGATGTAGCAATAACTTTATTGGTAAACCAACTGTGAATATACTACTACATATGTAATTATAAACAATGAACGTGCACACTATTGTGGAATCAGAAAACTATCAAGATTACATGTATATAGAAAAATAAGTAGAAGATGCAAACATTTCTGCGATCGAAGTACCCAATCGTTTACATATAAGACAACTTTGGAGCGACATTATCAATTTTGTGTTCGTGGAAAGGCACAAATAGAAATAATGCCTAAACAACTAGAGGTAAGCACAAGTAGCATGGGATATCAATTAAGTCCTCCTTTAGTTGTTTATGCAGATATAGTGTGCTACATCGATAATAAAGTACACAAACCAGCAGCAATTGGTGTTTATCATGTTTGGCATAAAGCTCTCCAGTCGAGATTTGAACACACATATTATGTCTTCAAAGGAGAAAATTGTATTGTGGACTTCTTGGATCACCTAGAAAATATAGCTCAAAACTTATATGATAATCAGCGTGCAATAAGCCGGCAACCAATGTCTCTTTCTTCTGATGAAGAAAAAAAACATAGAAATGTAAAAATTGTAATAAATGTAAAGTTGCGTTTAGTGATGATTGCACAAAAGTAAGAGATCACGACCATTTAACAGGAAGATATAGACAAACAATATGCAGTAAATACAATCTTCGATTAAAACTAAATAGGCGGGAAGTAGCCATCTCATTCCAAAATTTTAAGAATTATGATAGTCATATCGTTTGTTATAAAGCAATTGGAAAGAAGAAGTCATGGAAATTGGAAGTAGTAGAAGCAACAGCTGAAAAGTATATAACTCTATCCGCCAGCGTCCCTGTGAACGAATACAAAGGAAAAACAATCAACTTCAAGTTAAAATTCTCAGATTCTTATCAATTTTTAAGTGCATCATTGAGTGAGTTAGCAAGAGGATTGCAAGTTTATGAACATGTAGAAAAACTAAGAAATGAATTTCCCCTCTTAACAGATGATATTCTTTATCAAAAAGGAGTGTTTCCCTACTGTTGTTTCAAAAGTCTAAATACATTGTCAGAAAAATGTCTGCCACCACAATGTGAATTTTCTAATGATCTCACTCGTGAACATTGTTCAGATGAAGAATATGAGTACGCTAGTAATGCGTGGTTTGCTTTCAATTGTAACAATTTTGGTGATTACATGCTTGCATATCTGAAACTGGATGTATTATTGCTGGCAGATATTTTTGAAGTTTTTAGGTCACTAAGTCAAAGTGAAGATGAAGTAGATCCTGTCCATTTCGTTAGCCTTCCACATCTTAGCTTTACTTCAGCTTTAAATTTGACATTTAATGATCCTCCACACTACATACAAGATGAAAGTATGTATAATCTCTTCGAAAGGGGAATAAGGGGTGGAATGATTTTTACGAACATTCACAGAGCACGTGCACGCATTTCGGAATTACAAAATAATACAACTGAAAGTCGTCACTTATCTTACATTGATGTCAATAACCTTTACGGTTCTTCGCTCAGTAAGAGTCCATCAAATTCAAATTTTAAATGGTTGAATGATAGTGAAGTAAGCTATTTCATAAACGAAGAAAATATTCAAGCTATCGATGATGATGGTGAAATTGGCTATATTTTTGATTTGAACTTAGAATATCCTGCAAACATGCATGATGACACTGCCGATTTCCCATTAGCGCCAGAGACGCAGACCGTAGAGCAAAATATGTTCTCAACTTATATGAAGGATTTACATAGGAAAATAAGACCAGACACTAAATTCAGTTCAACTAAAAAACTCTTGTTTTATTAATTCAGTAGGGAAAATTATGCTGTACACTATTCAATATTAAAATTTTTTTATCCATGGGTATGAAAATCACAGAAATTCACAACGGTATAGAGTTTACACAAAAGCTATGGTTCAGAACGTACCTTGATATGAATTCACAAAAGAGAGATCAATCAAGTATCAACTTTGAAAAGTCATTTTATAAATTGAAAAATAATTCTTTGGATGGTAAAACAATGGAAAATGTAAGACGAAGGAGAAAATTCAAATTAGTAAACAGCGTGGAACAATGTCCAAAATTATCTAATCATCCTCTCTATGTACACCATAGGATATTTGATGAAGATCTAGTTGGTATGGAAATGTATAAACCTCCAATAATGTTGAATAAATTGATTTATGCTGGTCAGGCAGTACTTGACTATAGCGAATTGGAAATTTACCCGTTTTACCACAATGATTTGAAAAGATATCTACTGATAAATAGAACGCGGCTTTGTGGAGGTGATACCGATAGTTTTTTCCTATGCTTGTACACCTCACCATCTGTCCGCCTGGAAGATGTACTGCTATATTTTGGTGAAAAATTTGACTCTTGAAACTTTGACAGTCATCACTGACTATACTCAACTACAAACAGAGCTAGATTAGGTTGTTTTAAGGATGAGTGTGCGGGAAAGTTGCTTGAGGAAATGATCTTGCTAAAACCAAAAATGTATTCAATGAAATACCTAGATTCAACTTGTGATAGCATCAAGCGGGCAAAAGGAGTGCAGAGAGCTGCAGTTAAAAAATTACATCATAATGATTTAAGGAATGTGTACTATAGTGAGAAAGATACAAGTGAGGAAATGACAATTATAAATTCAAAAAATCACGTAGTCACTACAAAATCATCTAGAAAGCGAGGATTTTCACTTTGGGAGGATAAGCGCTGTTGGTTAAATAAAAATCTATCTCTACCATATGGACACTATAGTTTAGGACTTCCCCCACCTTCAAAGAGAAGCAGATGCTTTTCTGCTACAAGTGACGTAGAAGTTTAAGAGATTTAACAAAGTAAACTCACCAATCACTACATTTCTGCGTAGTTATGCTTACTAATATGTAGGTAGATTAAATATAAAATGAAATTTCTACATTTTTCCGATGTGTAGAAATAATTACTAAAACAGAGGTAGTCCTACTATGAATTGAAGACGTAGCACTCAACATCATTCCGATATGTTGAGATGTAAAATAGCAAGCTTTATGCAAACAAATAAATTTAGGTTTATATTTGAAAACATGCCTCATTACATTGGAACATGGAAATTAAATGACTCACAAAGCATTCACATAACAAATTCTAAGAAAGTAGTCTTTCGTCACTTAATAACAAATAGTGGTGGAAAACATCGTGGCGTTTGCATTAGCCTTGACGCATTATCTTCACTTAAAGACTTCGCTGATCTGATTGACAATCATAAGACACGGATGAAGATTCCGCTCTATCAAAAGGTATGGATCAAGTGCGACTCTACCGTCAAGCTATACGTCTGTTCACCAAAGAGAGAAGATATTAACTATCGATTTTTCCGTTTCACTGACGTCACATGGAGAAACTTTACAAAAGAGATACTGCCACATATGATTTCATTCCTTAAGGATGGAGGACATCAAGTGGATGGAAGTCGTGAATCGCATGTTAACTACAAAAGTAAACTCAAAACTCAATCTTCAAGAAATCGAGCGGAACATTCCTAATCGAAAGCAATGGTTATTAATAAAACACAAGATGAAGCCGACAACGAATCTACATCTGGGAAGACCCTCAATGTTAACATGGAGGATACAGAGGAAGGATAAATATGTGACTATCCTATTCTTTCCAAATGGAACAGTCCAATGTGTTGATGGCTTCACTGATGGTGATCTACCATATCTACATTCTACGCAAGAAAATTTACTGCGAGACTCATTATCTGAATGGAAAGCGAAGATAATGACTGTGTTGTGTGAATTGAACTATCATTGTGATTTTCGTAAAGTCACATCATCAAATAATCTCACTTATGAAGTGGAACTATTTCCAGCAGCACAGATGACTAAGTGGCACTTATATCATGTTCATGTGTTCCATAATGTAAAAGTTGTGATAACCGGCATTAAAGACCTAAATGATGTTCCTCCCATCCTATGTGATTTCAGAAAAATATCTGTGAAATCTACATTGTAGTTCTTTAAATAACTAGAAAAGAACTGTACATTTGTGAATACATAATGAAATGTAAACGTGTTTCCCTCTAAACCCAACGATTTGGAACATAAAAACAAGGACATTTACATATAAATAAATTTTTATTACAAAACAGATTCAATATACTTTGTAAAAATTACATCATTCTTATAACAGTCTTTCGAAAAAAGTTGTAAAACACTTTTACAGTTATTTTTCAATGGTCTCTCGTTGACGAAATAGCTACAGATAGATACATTGCTTTGGAGTGGAAACGATGTAACTTTCCTAATCGTCCAGGAGAACCTATTCATCCTATTCATGAATATAGTATTCTATCTCTCTCTCCATAGTGCAATGTCATGTAAGCGAGGTAGATTAAGAGAGTCAAAATAGTCGGCCACTTTATAGTGATTGATGTACACTGCAACCCAATGTTTACCAGGAAGATTGTTGCTGTCCGTATTGATGATAAGCGAACAATGATAGAAAGGAATTAAATTAGGTAAATTATCTCTAGAAAAGACATCAAGAAATATTGTCTTAGAGTAGGGATGAGCATTCCCCATTTTCCTCAAGATTTCGGTGTTCCTTAGGTTACTCATCTCTGATAGCTGACACTTACGTCTCGCATTCTCGTTATTTCAACTTTGCTATCATAGATAGCATAAATGAGGCAAGTAATTGTTTTCTTCAAAGGTGACTCAAATGATACCTCTACTCGTAAATTACCAGGCTTTGTAACTCCTACGCTTTCACCACCCAGATCTGCATCTGCTGTGAGATTGTATATAATAAAGAGGTAACCATTTTTATACATATCCATTGTATTTCCATTTGAATCATCTGTATTAAACATGCTAAGTGCAGTAAAAGTAGAACCATATTCACGTGCAAATTTGCCCTCTTTAAAATTAGGCTCATAAGCTTTCCAAGCATCAAATTTTTCATCCTGATAGAGTGCTAGTTTACTAACGTTGAAGTGTTGGAAATTGAATGGATTCCTTTCAAAAGCACCAATAAATGACTCATCTTCCACAAATGTGATATACACCGCCTTCGGCATCGCAGTGGGAAAAAGATTTGGGTAGGCATGAGAGGATGATCCCGCACTAATTGTGAAGTTTGTTAACACACTGTGATTAGCTGGATATATTGCATTGCTTTTCCTCAATCCTGTTGCATGCTCGTTGATGACTGATGGGTTCATTGTTACTCTCCTTACATTGAGCACGGCACTACTTATGTTGATTTTGATAGTTTGTAGCTCCAAAAGCCATTAACGCGAACTCAGGATTTGCACGAATAAATTTTATTTGCATTTTAACCTGTGATAGTAGATATCTAGATTGACGAAGGAAATCAAGATAGGCAGGTCCTTTCAAGTATAATTCCTTTAAATCTGCTGTCAATTCCATTCGTTTTTTAAACCTCCATTTGAAACCTCATCCAATTTCCCTTGCTGATCATCATACCAGCCGGCAACTTGCAAGTGTAACTGTTCAGCTTGCTTTTGAAATTACGTCATTGTATTTATGTATGCTCCATAGGGATATGCTCGATCCCCTCCTTCAATCTGTTTGTCATTCAATATTAAATACACATCTGAGAATAGACTGGCAATAGGAAGATTTGGCAATCCCACTTTATCCTTAGTTGAATCAATATTGCTACCATCAGTCTTCTTAATTTGTATAAACAATTCTAAATCAATGGATTCGCAGTCAATATAATCTTGAGGATTAGCAGGTATATCAAACTGAATAGGCTGTTAGTTACCATCGATATTTTTTGTGGGGACTATGTCTACAATTGTTGAGGAGATGATGTCTGTCTGATGAGGTGGAGAATCGAAGAAACACAAAGCCGAATTGATACTCTGCATCGTATTAGCTCTACAAATATGTTGTCTTCCTTCGTTTTGACTTGTTTCTAGTCGCTGTGGAATTTCGTTTACATTTTCTTGCTTTCACACGACGTCTTGATTTAGAACGTGCTGCTCTGGTGGGCTTTTCACTTTTCCTACGCCTTTGCTTAGTAACTCGGCCTGATCCAACTTGTCTTGACTTCCTACGTTTCTTCCCAACTGTGTCTTTGTTGAATCATCTAATGCGTCTATGGCAGATTGCTGTGCACGCAATTTCATGGATTCACCGATATCATCCCCTTGAAGTGCATCAGCTGCAACATTTGCACCCCGCTTCATGAATGGTACGCCATACTTTTTGAGTGTTGGGAGAACCATACGTCTTAGTGCACCGAATATGCCTCCTCCAACTTGTCGTCTACCTCCAACAAACACGGGATAGCCGCTCTGATAGTATGGATCACTGTAAATGCCTGACATTATGTCCTGTGGATAATTATACATCCTACAATAGGTTAAAGCCTTAATCTCGTGTCCTGATGTGTGGTGTTAAAACAGTAACACCACCACAGAATGGTACTACTTCACCTGTGTCATCATGAATTGATATGTCAATTCTATTGATGACATTTCTGCTCATTGGTACATACATCGTGTTAAAAATTCTCGATTGATTAGTTGCTTCATCACGGATGAGAGCGGAAATGTGCGCAAAAGTGGGGCTTCAATGTCACCAATCCTTGTATATTCAATGATGTTACAATAGACGTACAAGTTGCTTATATCCCGCTCTAATGATGGTGTTGTATCGCCTGTTGATGTACCTTCATAAATAGTTGATTTTGAGAATCCCAATGTGGTCGTTAACACGCTATCCAGCTTGATAAGAGAGTTCTTCCATACCTTTAGAATCATGCGTTTCTTATGTGAGTCATAAGAAAAGTGATATTCATCTGCATCAAGTTAATCTAAACCAAACTCATTTCACTTTGTGCACAATTCAGATGGCGTTTTCAAGCTTTCAATGTTTAAGTTAACTCTTTTTACCAGTTCACTAGAAGTCAATTCATCACCCACAATGTCTTCGCTGTATACGTGGATATCCCATGAAACGTATGTTGATGCTTTGAGTTTAGAAGAGAATAAATGAACCTTGTATGTATCAATTAATTCTGTCAGCAAAGGTGCGCTTTCAAAGCCTTTAAACATCCCAAACATTTCAGATCCGAATTCAATAACAGCGGACTCAGACCTTCCAATGGTGTCTTTTCAGTAAAAACAAGAAATTCTACCTCCGTTTCAACAGTAGATAAAGTTACTTTCTCTTTCTTATATTCACAAGTCATTAACGTTTCTGGCACTGATCCTTGAATCTTTGTTGCAACGTCTTCAACACTTCTAATAACTTGAAATTGATTCTTTAGTCGGATGCTCCTTTTTTGTAATGCATACAATGGCATGATTCTACATCGAAAATTAGGACTTTCCTCTCCGAATTCCACCCACGTCCATTATACCAATACTTTGATGAGAACACTGTTCTGGAATACCCTAAAGTATGACTCAAATCCTTACCCAATACAAGAAGAACATGCTTCCCTTCCTTCAACAATTTTGTTGACCCCTTTACGACTGGTCTGTAGAATTTATTCAAAGTCAGCTTGAAGAGATAATTTATTCGTTGAAACATTCTACCGATTTCCTTTTCTGTATCTTGCAAGCTCATTGTGGGAACTTTAGAATCAAAAGTGGACGTTGCAAATGCCTTTTGAATTTTAGTCATGTTTTGGACAGATAGTAGAGATGTTGAAAAAGGATGTAAGGTTAGATGATGAAAAGCCCATGTACCATGTAGACTATTTTAAAATATGCGAAAGCAATCATCCTTCTCTCGCACTTCTTCATGTAATTCAAAATAACTGATTTTTGGCAAATTGATACCGTTGTAATAAGTAATTTCAGTTAGAGCAACTTCATGGGGTCCGTGCAGAGCAATTGGATTAGCGAATTCAATAGAGTATTGAGATGGTCTGTTGCCTGGGAATATCTTTGGGTTGCTATTGCTTGGAAGAATGATGTTGAAGTTAGTAGACATGTTGACCTCATATATGTAAGAAGTCACATGTTATATAAGCTTAAAAGCTACGAGTTTCTCCCACCTCCACATTTTGTAGATCCTGGTGCGTTATCCAGCTATTGAATGTATCAGGATACCCTTTCCATTTAACTAGATATTTCCTTTGATTGGCATGACCTTTTTTCCTGATTAATTTATCAATCATAAAAACCTCGTCACTTCTGTCTACTACTTGCAATTCATATGAGTAAAATTTTCCTTCTATTGGATTACCATGTGTAATCCATCGATTTGTACATGATGGGTCAAAAATTTTCTATTTACTTCATCTACAAAAAACTCTTCTTCAGTCCAATTACGTAGATAACCCTTCTCAAATGTGGACTTAACCTTCGAAATCCGAACTCTATCACCAACATTTATTTTCTTTTCATTGGAAATGTTTTTCGCTTTCTTATCATACAATCGAAGCCATACATCCATTGCATTATCTGGGGTAACATCAATTGGTCGCATCTTAATAATACGATGATAGCTTTCATTATAATTCTTAACAAATTTCTGCAACTCATCTAGCCAAACATGTGTATTTTTTGCAGTAAAATAGCGCCATATTTTCGTTTTCAATGTGCGATTGAACCTCTTCACCATGGCAGCTTTATAAGCACTTTTAACGCTAAACAATTCCACATTATGACTTTTGAGGAGACTTCGAACATGAGAGTTCTCAAATTCCTTGCCTTGATCGGTCTGTATTCTTTGTGGAACACGCCCCTCATCGAAAATACTCTGAAAAGCCGCTTCAACTTCTGGTCCTCGTTTAGATTTCAGCGCACGTGCCCAAGCATAGCGAGATAAAATATCTATTACGGTTAAGATGTATTTATAGCCATCATTGTACTGTGATATCTGTTGCATGTCAGCTAAGTCCGCTTGCCATTGACTATCTATATTGTTAACAACATATTTTTTCGTTGGAAACCACTTTCTCGCATTTTTTGTGAAGAGTGTAAGTCGGTTGACTCCTTAACCACTTCTTGACTTTCTCTATTCCCACACCTGCTGCACGAGCTAGAACCTCCGGACGACTGAAACTTGCGGGGTGATTTAAGTCGCAATAAATCTTTCTGAGTTTGACTGCTGTAGCTACTCATCGTCTTTGTTCTGATTTGCACGCGTATTATTCGCGCAGCAACTGCTAACACAATTGATATCAACCTCTATGCTCTCTTCTCCTTCACCTTCGAGCGCAGATTTCAAACAGCAGCAAAACTTTTGTAGCGACATGATATGAGAGAAGCAAAGCTTAATTTATATTTGCTTAATATTTACTATAATCCTTTCCAACACGCATTGAGCGCCTAGTAGCTCTTTTTGGTTGAAGATCATCGGGATCATGAAGCTCTCGCTTGACCGCCATCGTGGGTTTTTTACTTTTTGATCCATCTTGTAAGTGAACCTTGTCCAACTCATTCACAGTCGGTCCTCCAATAATATTGTGTGGTACATTTTGATCAGATGAAATTTTCTGAAAATATGACCACCCTTGTAGTGCACCTAGTTTTCGCCCTACATCTCTGACAGCATATTGCAGAAGGTCATCTATGTGACTATTTCTAATAACATCACCAGTTGTTTCATCTATTATCTCCCCTCTCTCATTGAACTTCACATGTGGATCAATGAAGTCAAATAATTGCTCAGCGAGCACACGATATGGTCGAGGTGTTGACAAGGTTATAAATCGTCGCAACGTATCACGAACCTGTCGCCTCTTATCAATGTTTTCTGCTGCTAACTGCATTCGTCGATAGGGATCCTTAATCTTCTGAATTTCCATATCCTTTTGTGTTAGTTCCTTAATATGATTCGTAATAGGTTGATCTATATTTTTGACTTCCTGTGCACTTTGTAATGTAGTCAATTGTACATACTCCTCTTGAGGAATGACTACCATCTTTGAATACGACATGTTTGCAATAATAAGGCAACAAAGTACATTGCTTAAAACTAGCTGTGAACCGAGAAAACTGTCATTGGTTCAACGGAATTAGGTATGATATTAGTTCGAAATCGAAGTCGTTCTGGACATTCCTGGGTTAGATCAATAAATAGATAGCCATGTGGTTTCTTAGTTACATCTTCATATATTTTTGAAAGAACTGTAGGTTGTTGAGGTAATATCTGTCTACTGAGAGGATGTATCTGACTGCTGTCTCCTGGAGTTTTAAATGTTGCCAAATAATGTGTATTCAAACTCCTAGTTCTTTGCTCTTTCCCTCCATCAAAAATGTTTTGGGTGATAAATATAGATTATGAAGGCTTCCATATGATGTGCTGTCTGAATAAACATTTCAGTTACATCTTTCGATGATTTGCTTTCACGCAATAGATCATCTAGCACAATTAAGTCACCTGCTTTGATGTCTTCAGCTGTCGGTAACCCTTGCTTCACATCATAACCTTTCTTGCGAAGTGCAGAATGTAGTTGTGGTTGAAATATTCCATAATACCATTTAACTATTTTAATTTCTTTATTAAACATCTCATTTCTAAATTGTAGTAATTGAGTTACAAAAGTAGTTTTACCGGACTGACTTGGTCCGGCCAAACGCATTGTACGATCAGTGAATAGGCGAAAATAATCTGTCACCCTGAAATTTCAAGAGCTTTAAAGACCAACACCTATCAGTTTGCTTAGAATAAAACAAGTCATGTTCCATAACAACTTTATTTACATTTAGAAACTTTCATTTCACATTCACAGCATTTGTGTTTCCTGTCATCAATGTCAGCATTAAAATAACTTCTCGCGTCAATTTAAGCATCATGGCGTTTCAATTTCAACTTAACACTCCCTTCCTTGGATTTCCGTCCCCGCTTTTTGCATTCTTCAACATCCTTCAACATTCTTCAAGTAAAAGGTATTTCCAATCCCTTGAACCTTCCTTGTCGGTCGGAATTTAAAGAGATCACGTTCAAATGAGTCGCTCTCCTCTCTAACTATAAACATTTTTTGAGACATAATTCAATGTTGTACTTATTCGGAGCTTTTCAACCGCCAGCGATGAATGATAGCTTGAAAGTGATTAAAGAGTACAAGCGGGTCTCTCTTATATACATATTCACATGAGTCATCAATCAATGATGACGTGTCAATCCATGATTCGTCGTCTACAGCAATATTGCGGCACCTGCTACAACTTTTCCTAGTGGACTGTTGAGTACATTATAAATGCTGTTTCCAATATCATTCAACATATCCAAAAACCCACCACCTCCACGCTGAACTAAGTTCCGCCTTTTCATATCACTGCTTCTTTGATTTGAAAATTTTCTAATGCTGTTTAGAGAATCAGTACTCAATAAAGGCTTGTATATTGGCAGGCATTTGTGTATTGCAAAAGCCAAATCACGGATGAAATCATCACTTAAGTTTTGAATCATTTTACACTTAACTTTATTCTTTCGCATGCTTTTTGACTTTCGCAACGCCTTCTTAAACTGACTTGAAGGTCTAAAAGAACCATTCTTCCGAGAAAAAGATGCCTTTCGCTTTGCAGTCATTTTTATTGTGTTAAAAGCAAAGCATTTATGAAAGTATACAATTTTGCTTAGTTCCATGCAACAAAGTCAAACGGTAACAGATGGTAGGTCGTAGTCATCAACAACACTCAAGGTCTGAGTCGTTGCAGTTATAAGCTGTTCTATATTACACATTAAATCCTTTGATAGAGGACAGCATGAACAGCATGGTTTTGAAGCAAAAACTTTTAAAAGATTAGCATAGTATGCTCTAAACTTGATTATGTCCCGGTCATCTTGCACTGCCACATTGACGCTCATCGACGGGGGTCCGGTAAACATGTCCACTTGAATTTACCACCATTTTCCTCATAGTGGCTAAATGTGATTATATCATGCAAACAAATCTTCAATGTCCGTGTTCTCATTTCACAATAGCAACGAGAACTCTGTGGAATAGCTTCCGTCAAACTCAGAGGCTTGAACACTTCATCGAGCCAAAATCTTAGTACTCGCGTAAGGGTATTGGTCAATGTCCTCATTAAGAGTTTCTGAAGTTCAATATCATCTTCACAATGGTAGAATGTGACAATATCCTCCATGAGATCTATGAGATCAGCTATGTAACCAATAACATCATTTGCAGAGTAGAAAATCTTGCTAGTAAACAAATTGTCTTTGTGAATAATTGAAACAGGAGTGATCGTGGTAAATGGCATGTTTATTAATGTCTACAATCCTCAACAAGTATGATTGTAATAGAAGTGTGATAACCTTATATATAAAAGCTGCACAATAGCAACCAATCACAGACGCGCATGATGACTCATCATGGACGATATACAGTGACTGTTGAAATTATTTCTTCATGACAAAGGGGACAAAATATAGTTTCCAAGGGTACATAGCATGTAGAACACATGACAAAATGAGAACATGGTAACAAAGGAAGAAATTTTTTCCGTTCAAAATACCTAATGCAGTTCCGTTCACATAATAATTCAAACGTCTCTATTTCTATTTTCTTTATGAAGTCACTTTCATTGATAGAATATTTCGATAAATCAATTGAAGGTTTCACTTTTTTATCTCCGTTTCAGAAAGTTCCAATTTCATCCTCCCAATTTCACTGTCTTTATAATGTACACTGAGAAATCTTCTATCCAACTACGATCCAAATTAGCATTCATGGTATGCTCATCCAGATCCATTAGTCGTTCAACTAAATCACCAGCTTTGATATTTTCATTTAGATATGTAACAGTTTCTATAGCCTTAAGCGAATAACCAAGGTTTCTTGCAACAATCCATGAAATTGGGAAACTAGTCATCAATATTCACATCATCAAACAACTTCCACGTATTCATAACTTAACCTAGTGATGAAAATCAATACAATTGTCATCAATGGTCACAATTGTCGCATTTGAGCAAGCAGTCTCAAAACAAACATCTGTTTAAGTTCCGAAATAGATGTTCGCATCCCTATTCTAATTCACATACTCTAATTCAATTTCGGAGCAAGCCGTTCCGATCCCAACACACAAATAAGTGTACCGAATCATTAAGTATGATCTCAATTCGGCTATCAATCTGAACGCGGTTCCTATTTACATGTTCAAAACATGTTCCGATTGGTAATTGGGAACACGTTCCTATCCATGTTCGCATCCACTACCAGCGCGTCCGCAAAACTAACTACTCACCTTCAATCGAATTTTGCTACTTGAAGAAAATTGTGCACGTTGGTTTCATGTTTCCATGAACTTGTTTTACACATTCTGACCACGATTAACATACATTAGCGAATTATTGCTTTGAAAATTCAAGTTGATACTTGCATTAAATAAATGTCTCTTTGATTTCAGGAAAGAACTGCAATTTTCGGGTTGCATATTTTATAATTATTCTCTTCGTTGCAATCATTGCCATTGTTCAATGGATTCCCTCGTTGAAGCCATTCTCAGAACCTAATCGAAATATGTCATTATCGAATCAGCCAAAACCCAAAGTCAAAGTGGGTGATCAAAACCAAAATCCCATAAAGTCAAATGACAAAAAAGCTCACAAAACACCGCCCATTCAACGTGATCAAAAGAAAAAGCCCATAAAGTCGAATTACACAAAAGCTCACAAAACATGGCCTACGAATATTCAACGCAATCATAAAAGTACCCTCGAAGCAGAGATAAATGCATTGGTGAAGAATCCTGCCGTTGATTGGAAGGAACTGATGAAGAATCGTGTGAGACCCTTGTTGAAAAGTGCACCATGTTACTGCGCTCCTTGTGAAGCATCAGAATCAAAAGCTGAATCGATGAAGAATTGTTCAAAAGTGCGTGAATCTTTCAACCCTTCTTTGAATAAGGAGATATTGAAAGCTGAGAAACAAAATCTGAAATCACCTTTCCAAGCGGTGCCAGCGGCGATGCATGTAACAGGTGGTGCATGGAAGCCAAGTCAATGTAAATCACAAGACCGAGTCGCCATCATTATACCATTTCGTGATCGATGGCCACAACTTCTTACATTATTGGAAGTTCTTCATCCATTTTTACAACGGCAGCAAATTTGCTACCGTGTTTTTGCAGTTGAAGTGTATGGAAGTCTTGTATTTAACAGAGGCATAGTGATGAACGCGGGATTTTGGGAAGCGGCACGACGGTTTCAGTTTGATTGCGTCATATTTCATGACGCTGATTTTATTCCTATCTCAGATCGTAATTCCTACAAGTGTCCATCCGAATCGCAACCTCGACACATGGTTACTGGCGTGAATACATTAGGTTATAAGCTATTTTATCATACGTACGCTGGAGGTGTTATTGCATTGACACTCAATCAGTTTGTCAGGTAAGGAACGAGTGCTAACTATTCACTGCAGAAGCATAGTTTGAAATTTTTAACATTAATATTGATAAAATTTTTTTAACCTTGACCACTTGAATACTTCCAATCGTGTCACACATAAACGCGCAATGCGTCATTCTTAAGTATCAACTAGCTCCAATAAACTTATATCCGTTGTTGTGCTAGCTGGAGAGTAACACATAAAATTTACATGTAGGTTTCTGTTAAAATTTAGCCGATGGCCAATAGCCTTTGACAGTTTGAAAGTTACTTTGGCCGATATACCTCTACGAATTTTCAGAGACTATTGACTTTCTCGCTAAAATTATAACAGAAACCTAGGTTTCATATTTTGCTGAAAGCGTTTCTGTTATTAAAATCATGTTTCATGGCTTTCCATTGGACAGCTTTAAGATGACCATTTTGGAGACCGTTTTGCACGAAGACAATTTTGACTTGAGAATGAGTAATGGATGACGTTATTTTATTATGCAAGCATTTGATTGTGTATGCATGATGACCATACTCCGGCTGATGCTGGCTTACTATAACAGGAAATAATAACAAGATAGCAGAATTATTAAAGACGAATAGATATCAAAGAGAAAATCGCATGTCGCTCCATAATTTAATGAATCTTCCTCCCTTTCATGCACTGAGTTATGCATGTTTGTTGTCATCCTTTACATTACATTCTAACATGCGTGTGATTGTGACATTATAAATGGGCAAAAACGCGGAAAACATTCATTACAGCCATTTTCTACAATTATTGAAATCAGCAAATGTTTCAATTTTCTTTAATTAGACTTCTTGAAGTTCATGTATTGAAAAGATTGTTTCATTTTAGTGCCTCCAAATTATCTTCACGAGTGTTTCAAGGAAGATATCTATTAATGCCAAAATTCTTTTGTAAAATTGACCATTTTTTCAGGAATCATTCAAATAGTCAAATACCCGTGCATGTATGTGGTAACGAAAATTTCTATCGATAAATGTCCGTTGTAGAAAATCCAAGTGGAAATTAGGATTCGTGTTCAATGATATTCAAGAAATTTGTAATTTGCATGAAACTGTTTGAACTGTCGCGAGCGTTACGATTTTGCTGCATCAAGTTAAATAGACTTCTCTATGCTCTGTTACGGACCATAGAAAGCAAACATCACCCTCATGCATCGATCATGTAGCGATATGAATTCCTGGTAATGTTGGATGTATCGTTTTATCTTCCTGCTAACTCATAGACAGCGTCAAAAGGATGTCGCGAGTGTTTCTTTATGACTTATGCGATTTTCGAACCCATGCATCTGATCATGCGGTATATATTCATGCTATGATTCGTTTATCAGATGCCTGATGGCCATAGTCAGTCAATTGTCAATGAAATATCTATCTATCCATTTGAATTCATGCTGAATGGAAGAAGCTTTACAACAGTGTTATGGTTTTTGAATGCATCCCAGTCCCATGAGCAGCTTTATGCTGATTATGCTAACCATAGCAAGAGTGCACTCGTTCTTATAAAGCCACCATACGATGCATTATCTGAAACGGAAAAATTTACTAGATCTACTACCGAAGTCGAACTGTGAAATTATCGACCTGGCCAGTTAATGTAAAATTCTTTACATTTTTATGCAGCATTAAAATATACGAGAGACATTTTAATGTGGCACATTCCATTTCTTGCTAGCACCATGGTAAAGGAGCAGAGAACGGAAACGATAGACGAACGATGAGCATGCTCTAAATCTACGCTTAGTTGCTACATACATGATCAATGAAATCTCAAAATTATAGAACTGCTCATCGCAAGTTTGATTACATTTTTTGGCGATATAGTTGAAAAATCTATGTAAGGAATTATGGAAGAAAGTAATTGACATAGTCAAGGTGATCATAAACTATTGTCTTTATCTCCTTATGACGGATATCCTCTTCCAAAGGTCTATTCATCTCGTCTTTAAAAGCTGTAACAACATCGAATTATTGTTGCTGATAAAATCCATTCATGAAAATTGTTATTTCAATGGTCATAACTTCGATTTCGCTATTGCTTTGTTCATTCACATGTGGGTCATTCCACGACGATTCACCCAATTTTATCTGTTATTGATTCTACGTATTCATACAACCAAACCATTTTCCATCCCAATCGAATTGTCTTGCATATCTTTTCTAAACAATATTTTTCAACATCAACTTTGAAATAGTGTTGTTACAAATGCATTAGGGCTCTTCTCCGGTTGCTTTGCCAGTGATATCTCACCATTAGAACAATTGAAATTATCAAAAGCAATTGATTACTTCAGAAAACAGCAAGATAAATCGATCCTGAGCATTTCACAGAAACTTTTCTATTCAAAGTGCAATGTCGATTGATGAAGCATTTCTAGTGATGCAAATGGAAAATTTTCCAACTTTTTCAAAATTTTCTGGAAAATTTTGAAATTTATTTTTCGGTGATTGACGTTTTTTCCTTTGTTTTGGAGACTTATTACAGTCGTTTGAAAAGACTATGTAATATTCAAAGTATGAAAACTTCTCTATCATCCCAGTATGTCAACTTTTGGTACCAACTGCACCTTTTCCATGTCTATTTCAACCTTCCAAATGAATTTCAGACATAAGATGGATTTCAGATTTCTCTAGCTGAATTTAAGATATCTGTCACAAGCCAAACTTTGAAAAGATGTTTAATTCAACTGGAGATCTCCAATTCATCTGGATCATATCTGAAATTCATTTGGGCAGATCTGAAATCGATTTGGAACTATCTGAACTATAAAAGGAGGATGTACATCCTCAACGAAGATACCGGACAATGCGCCAGAAGTCTGAAGCTATCATAGATATTCTTTTACTCATTACAGATATCTTTAGATTCCAAATATCTCACGAGTTTACAGTCTTTACATCTTCCAATATGGTCGCTCATGAGTGCTGCGTGAACTGTGTGCTTATACTTCATCACATGTTCATCAACACATGGAGAATTTGTATCACTATGATCAACGCTGCATAATAAAGCTAACTTTCAAGCTAGCAATTAGCAAACTCCAAAATGAAGTACATTATTTTTGCTCCAGATCTTTCACATTGCATGAAATCATACACCTATTGTAAAGCAAGATTCACATTATCCCAAACGGTCTCTGAGTGATAGTTAAAAATGCTAACTTTAGCTCAAGCCACTGGTGGCAAAGGAATGTTCAAAAATCCGCGGACGGAAATCGTATTGCTACGATCGCTTTAATCGAAATAATGATGAAATCAAGAGTTTTGGACCCAATTTATTGGTACGCAGCTGCCTCGACGGTGGAAGCGCTCAAATTATAGGGCCTATGAGAAAAAATCAAAACTTTGAAAATTTTCCATTTTTTTCCAAAATTTTCCAATTTTTTCCATAATTTTCCACGGAAAATTTTCATCACTAAGCATATCTAGTCCAACAAAACTCGAACTTCGAAAGTCATATTTGGCTCTATTGCAATATATCAAAGTTTCATGTATAATATCTATCAAACGGAATAATTTCTTATGCACACCAACTTACCGTTTTCAAGTACTATTGTAGTATAAATGCTACTTCTCGGTGCTACTTATATAATATTGACATCATAAGACAACGATGATCAGGTCTGGTAGTCATCATGCTGTATCAACTTGTCAAAATAATATAAATGAGAAATTTATCTTTTGAGGACTGATGGAATATGATGGACTGCCTGACACCTCATTTCTTGTCAGTCATGAGCGACAACAAGCTTGAAATTGAGCCATCTCAAAATACACAGCCTTAACTGTTTGAGCCGATCAGATCGCGATCTTTGGCAACGAATGAACCAAGCAGTCCCACAATCGAACTAAATGAAGAGCGTACTTGGGAATGCCGTAAATGTACGCCTGCAGTCGTGCTGACTTCCTATTCCGCTGTTTGCTGTCATTGGAGTTCCCTTATAAAACGAAAAATGGACTTCACTTGTAGGTGCATAGCTGATTAGACTTTTCGTGTCATGTCCTCTTCTTGAACGAAGATGTCCTGAGAGTAGCTTTTCAAAAGAAAAGAAGAAAGAAGTCACGAGAGGAATTCAACAATAGTACTCGCCGATGGATTACCTATTATAATGGCCCTAAAGGCGAAGAAGTTCGGAAGCTTTTGCCTAGCTATGTATATGACGCAACACGAAATGAGTTCCCATCTGTTGATGGTGCTTACACTGAGTTTGAAGCTCATGACATGCACTGTATTTTGATCGGCTAAGCAGTAAGGTTTTTGCAAAATCCCGACTTGTTCTGACACTGTGCATGATTTTTGAGATCTGGGAATTAACTTTTTTTTATGAACATAGACCCTATGCGAAATAGGCCTATGCTATCGGTTTACTAATACGCGGCTATAATAGCGGTGCTCGTTAGTATCATATGTACAACTATAGAGGCATGGCCTTAAATGTAAACGGCTTACAAGTGAGTTTTTTACTTGCAGACATAAACTACAGCAGCAAATGAGGCTAGCACGTGGACGATGTATAGACTATATCCATAATCGCAGCTTTTCATCAATGAAAGTAAACAATTTTCAATGGAATTCACTTATGTAAACCATGACTAATCCCAGTAGGCTAAATAGATGCACACCTGTAATAATGAGCCTACACTGTAAATCGCTCAATACCAATCACATACGAAGGATGCATACCAAAATATTTTTTGGTATATTTCTGTATTCTCCTGGTATATATTTGCATGCTTTTCGTATGTTATTTCAAATTTGGTATGCTTTACATACTAAAACCATACTAGCACAATGTTAAAAGAAAGCATAACTCATGTCCTAAGTATGTCGATTTAAGGCCTTTTGTCAATAAAGATCACACTAAAGTTACTACTGTTTTGTACGTAGTGAGATAATGACATTCAAGAGTCATACTTTCAATGCTGAATTCGATTTTGATACACGTAAGTCTAAGGCATTTCATGAATAATCAATAGGATTTCAACCATCAACAATTATGCATTTTGTAATTTTGAAATTAAGCACATTATCAATCCGAAAAAAAACACATTATAATTCATGAACGTAAAAATAGTTATGTTAGAGATATATAAGTTAACAACATTTCACTAAAGATATCGTTTAAATGAAATTATATTTATCAACTTTGCTCATAAAATAGAGTAAACTAAACGTCCTGTTAATGTTGCTAGACAAGTAGTATCGACGACATATTCGTGGAGCATAAAATTCACAATAAATCTAATGTACTTAAATATCACTCTATCAAACAAAAAATATTCACGACAGGTATTACCGAAAAACTTTGTTTGACAGCAGTATGTAATACACATATTTTTTTGCTCGGTGACTTGCAGCTGCACATACAAAAAGTATACCAGAGGCATACGAATATGAATGACTTTGCATAGGGTCTCGTATATAAAACATACCAGCAACTCGGATTTCATCGTAAAACAGCCAATCACAGATAGAATAGTTCGCATCGCTACATGCCAATCACATACTTAAGTAAGTATACTTTCGTATAAAAAGCATACCAGATCTCTGTAAACACACAAAATCTCGTATCAGATGTTAGTTTCAAATTGTATGTGAATTTGGTATATGTTTGTATGTAATTTTCCTATCCAGAGATTCATACTGCATAGTCAGACTTTCCTGCCGCGCTATGGCACTTCTAGTCCGCATGCCCTTCTTGCCGACCTTCAATGACACCCTTCGAGGCTCGACCTCTGGACCAAAAGATCGCTAGGCCAAGCACTAAACCACTGTGCCACAGAGACTACTCCGATATTACACGATTTAACCCTATACTTCAGCGCGTCGGTGCGTGTCTATACGACAGCCTTTTAGTGCAGCTGCATAGGCCAAAATTGCTATTGTAAAAATGTGAAGTCAAAAGAGGGGGTAGGTCGTTCTGGTCGTGCCTACATGATCCAGGCAAATAAACGCCAGAATAAAGTCAAAAAAGTCAAAAACGTATATTTTCTGTCATATAGAAAATACGTTACATTGGATGAGGAAATGAGACATTTATAATGAATATCCTTTTTAAAATCAGTTTCAGAATAAAGAAAGACTGAGAGGTTATCAAAATGAATAGATAGATGCATTGATTTTCTCTTTCATGCTTTCTAACACATTTAAGTCTTATACTGATGGGAATATCTGTTCTTTTAATCATATGCTAAAGTGTTTTTGAATGTCAAATTATGAAAAAGCATTCACTACAAATGGCATTATATTGTACGACTTAATTCCTCTCTTGCTTCTCATTTTGCAGGATCAATGGCTTTACAAATTACTTTTGGGGCTGGGGTGGCGAAGACGATGACATTGGAGGACGAATAAGGGCGGTGTACAAACAAGGTTTCACACGACCAAAACGAGAGGATGGATTATATTTCCATCAAAAGCATCTAAAGGCACCTAGATTCAATATACAAAATGCTCGGTTGTATACACTTGTCAAAACAATGACCCGACGCTACCTTCACGAAGGCTTGAACAATGTCGAATACAAACTGATTTTCGAACGCTTAGAAAAGGGGTACACACACTTATTGTTGCATATTGGTGAACCACCTAAAGATTTTCTCACTTCTGCCTACAATCGTTATTGAATAGGAACATCAAAATAAAGAAGACTCTGCATTCATCCCAGTGGGAAAAAAATTGCCGGCCCGGCATCGGAATGCCATGATGGCCCCGTTACACTTTTGGCACACCGAAAATTTGACGGCCCGGTGCCGCCTCCTTGACACAAAATGGGCATCTAACCGTTACGAAGCCGTCAAGTTTCTCTTCCTATTCCATTGAAAATCCTATTCCTATTCTATTTCAAATTCTTTTTCCATTATGCTACATGTACAACCGTATTTCTATTTAAAAATCATTCCTACCATATTCCGTCGTTATTTTGACACCAGCGGTACTCGAATGTGATGCTTGCCATTTTAACTGTATCCTCTTCCACACTTACTTAATTCATATTGTTTTTATACAAAACAAAGCTATGTAATTTTCAGTAATTCGAAATATATTCATACCACAGGACTAAAAAATCCAATAATCAGACGTTTACTTCTTCCTACGACGCTCGCGCCTACCGCGTCGATCAGGAGCACGTCGTAGACACGAAGCGATCTTTTTTTCCAGATTTGAATCTGTGGTGTCTGTGGCCTCAGTCTCCTTGGGGAAGAGATCTCGAATTGCTTCTGGAACGGAGGAATCGCAAGTCAAAAGTAGAAAATATATACGTCAGTTACCATAATACTCGTAGAGAATGCATGTGATGACTTTTAATTGAATTAAGATTCAAAATCAATTCGTAACACACGATGTATGAGCATAAAAAATTCTGGTGATAGTTTAGAGCGGTGCTCATGAATCTTTTTGAGATTCATTCCCACTGTTTTCAACCACTATAAAAGCTCTTGGAAAAAACGAAAATTGTTAAGATTCGCTGCCGCAAATAATCCTATCACCAGCATTTTTATTAGCTTGACTGTTTCTTAAAACATCTGATAGGTACATATACCAGCTTAGTGCTCTTTTTTCCTTTCATGAATTCATCGAATGTCTGCCTTAGATAGCCTAATACAATCCTTATTCTTGGGACATACAAAAACTGCGAAGCCCAGACTGTTAGGGTCGTACATTGATCTGGGTCCATGGAACTGTCTCAATGGAGCCGCTATGAGACGAACATCAATGACGATTTCATGAGCTTTTAAGGATAGGGAATAAAAGAAAATTGCATCTTACTTACTCATTGAATTAATCGTTTTTATTGATGTTATCAAGCACTAGAAACCACAAGAGGTGTTTCAACAAGGTGTTTCTGGTGTGTTTCAACAAGACAACGCGCCATATCATACCTCAAGAAGAACCAAGGCCTGTCTTGAACAACTGGACTTGAACATCATGACCTGGCCGGCCCAATCTCCCGATCTCAACCCGATTGAGAATTTGTGGGGAATTGTCAAGTACAGACTAAAAGACTGTAAAACTACATCTCGCAGTGACATAACCTCGTCCTTCGTGCGGATCTGGAATCGAGATGAAGAGGTCCAGGCAATGTGCAAACATTTGGTGGAGAGTATGCCAAGGAGAGTAGCCTCGGTAATCGAAAGCCATGGTGGGCATACGAAATATTAGTGACTTTGAGTGTTTTCTATCTTAATTACCTGTTCTATTGCAAGTTTCAATAAATTCTTTCTTACCACTTTGAGCTTCTACTTTGATTTTGATTTCAAAGGGATATATGTACATTAACTGCAAATTTCAGGCTTGATGCAAACTTGCTGAGCGCTACTGTATTCGATCTTTGTTGGTAGAATGTGAGTCATTAATAGAGACTGGAGAGATCATCGAGTCTCCGAACCCTAAGCCGATGTTAGCTAATGTTTTAGACATTGCTCAGAGAATTCAGGAATTGACTAACTCATTGCTTGACGATGCCAAAATCGCAATTGATTCTATTGATAGGTCGCAATTTGAACGTGACGATGCAATAGCTGTCGAGACATTTTCGCCTGTTGCACGTGATCCGGCCGATAGATTGATAAAGACTGACAATGACAGATACAATTTGATCAATCAAGGTCCATTTCAGCCAAAATTGTTGCATTACCCGAAGAACTTATCCATTATTGATCACATTAAACAAATTACTTTCTCATCTGAGTGGTATAAGCAATTTCCTCATCTTGAGTACTCCATTAAAAACGATGCAGCATTTTGCTTTGTATGCCAATTATTTCCACAAACAGATTCCAAACCATCGTGGATAACCAGTGGAATCAAAACTTGGGATAAGATGAAAAGCCGTGGAACTGATAAGAAAGGAAAATTAGCCAGCCATTTTTCTAGTAAATCTCACAAAATTGCCCTAGAAAACATGGCACTATTTTCAAATCCAAAGTCACACGTTGATGTCATGATCGATAAAAAATGCAGAAAGCAGCTGATCGCAGCCGCTACTGAAAATGAGGGAAACAAAGAAGCAATAAGGATATTGTTAGATGTTTCTCGAACAATGGCCCGCCAAGGCTTAGCTTTCCGGGGATCTAGCGATGAATCTGATGAGGAGAATAGTAACTTTCGTCAGATTGTGTATCTGATTTCTAGACTTTGTCCTTCATTGGAAAAGTGGCTTCATGATGCAAAGAAAAGACCTCATGGCGCAAGCTATCTTAGTCCACGGTCCCAAAATGAATTCATTCAACTCCTTGGCGATGACGTTTCTCTTCGTATTTCTGAAGAGTTGAAGGACAAAGTATTTTCCATTATTGCAGATACCACTCCAGATATTTCTCACGTTGATCAACTTGCGGTAGTAGCCCGCTTCTCTGATTCGGAATCATTGGAAGTGAGGGAGCGATTAGTTGACATTACTGCTATCGACGATAAGACCGGTGAAGGACACACAAAAGCCATTATTGAATCAATTTATAGATGTAACCTGGACCCTGATTCACTTTGCTTTCAAACGTATGATTATGCATCATCAATGTCTGGTGCTGTTCGAGGATGCAGAGCGATGATGGAACATTATCTACAGCGTCCTATTCCATATATTCCATGTCTAGCGCATAGAATTAACACAACTGTTGAGCATAGCTGTGAAGCAAGCTCGCTTATAAGTGCAATGTTCGATGTTCTTCAGGAGTTGTATAATTTCCTAACATCTAGTACAAAGCGCTACGCCATCTACAAAGAAGAATGAATGTGAATGAATATGTAATGTGCATTTTGTGGTTTATGATTACGCGATGGAATAAATTTTCAATATTCATATACCATAGGAACTTATAACTACCTTTTGAATAATAATTTCAACATGTTGTCTAAATAGAATTAATTGTTGCTTGCGGATGAGGTTAATGCACATTCAGAAGAAGCTTAGGAGATTTATATATAGAACACCGCTTAATTTCAGAATGCAAACGTCAGATTGTTATCAAATGTTAACTATATTTTTTCAGCTATGGTGCCAGTACTAATTATTTCGAGTCGGTGTATTTTATAGATCACACCCCCCCTGAATGATAGAGTATGTACGCCCCCGCATATATCATCATCATGATCGTTAGCGATACGCTAACTACACGTTTCACATTGTTTCACATAAGTATTGTAATAAATTAATGTGCATCAATTATCATGTGTAATTGAATTACTGGTGATGTCACCAATAGACAGTTCAAACACGGAATATGCTGTACCGTGAACAATGAATATAAATGGATCTCCCCTACAGAATATGGATGTGCTCCAGAGTCCCTTATAGATAGGGTTATATTCATAATATAAATGATAATTCTCATACGATGATGAAAGTCATCCCAGTAGCCATTTATAATAGAATATAATGCTTACTAATTTAAATTATTAGTTAAAGTAGTCCTAAGGAGGACTGATGGCGTTCTCCAATCCGCAAGTGTACAAAGGCAATGCTACTGTAACCATTGGATTAATCAGTTCTTAAAAGAACTCAATGTAGCTTTCTCGTGGCAACGAATTAAAATTGATCAGCTTTGGCCCAATATCTGGTAAAAATGGAAATCTTAAGACTTGTAATACTACTCATTCTTGCTGTTGATATACTAATACCATAGATTCCAAACACTGCCGTATACACGTTCAAAACAGACTTCTAATATACTGTACCGACTACAGATGCTGATAGTGGAAATAGAATAAGACAATGGTCACCATAGGTTAAGGAAATTAAAAAATGGATATTATAAAACAACAGGAAACCGATGAATAAAAATTGGAAAAGTGGAGGTAAAATATGGAAATACAACGATGCTACTACACTGATTACAAGTGAACTATATCTGACACTACACAAAGTGGATAAGTGGAAAGTGGATAATGGAGGTAAACAATAGAATTACAATGACACTCTACTACACCGAAAGCAATGAAACTATGCACACTATACCTAAGACTACACATGGAAAATACTATTTCTTCTCTTGAATTTGTTATCGCCAGTTTCTTCATCCGTCTATAGTACTTCATGTAATTCCACATTTCTTCATTTGAATTACAATACATCGACCACTACTTCAGTTACCGATTAAGGGATATAAAACATAATACTGCAGTCCGTCAGTCATCAGCAGGTACTCGTCTAGTTGTGTTTCGACCCCTAACCTGAACACTCAAACCCAGACGAGCGGGGTCCCACACATAGTGGCTGACAAAATACTGAATAGGTAATGATATGTCTTGAAAGATATGTCACAAAGATAAATCAGATATCATTCAATTGTTGCGTTTCCCATATGTAAACAGATCCTGTCATTAAATTCATCACATCAATAAATACAGTATGCTTTTTGCGATCCTCACATGTAAACAAATCCTGAACATCAATCTTTGCCTTTTCGATTCCCACAAGTAAACAGATCCTGTTCATCCTCGAATCCCATAAAGATGTAATCGCTGTGTGATAAATATGTAATCCGCCTTTACACAAACTTCGCCTCATACATCAAGACTTAACAATGGGAGCTCTCTCATCTCCCGTAAGACACGCTAAGCGCTCTGTATTCACTCTTCACTGCCCACCCCCATATGATGGCTACAAGTCATTGTTAGTCGTTTATTCACCTATGCAGCAAGGCATTAAGGAAAATGTGAGTCGTTTGTTGGTCGCGTGCCTCATTGAAATTCACAGAGTGAAGTGAATTGTCGAGCCGAGAAAAGACCATATTTGTGAAGCGATTCATTATGCCTTGTGAGAGCCTTTTCTGTGTAACTCATCAAGTCATGCTGAGAATAACCTCTAGATTTCATGATATTTAGTGTCTTGTTAGTTTTGTGCACAGCGTCTTGTAACTTCGAGCATATTCTACAATATCTGACTACCTGCGACGCGAAAACATGAAGGGCCATCTGTAATGGGATCATACTCTCTGGAAAAGTCAGTTGTACCACAGAGAAAGAGAAGTCATCTACCTTGTGATATACTGAAGTTCTCAACCTGTTCTGTGAGATTTGTATTTTCACATCAAGGTAAACTACCTCTTTATTGTTATCACCATTTCTCTCCGCCAACAAGTCAGGTGGATAAATTCTTTGAATCAACGAATTAAAGTGTTTATAATTGACAACACATATATCGTCTATGTATCTTGATGTAGGTGATAACAAGCGTGCTAAATGATATTTCTTAGCTTTTATCAAATTTTGCATAAAAACATATTCGCAGTGTAAGAGGAATAGGTCAGCTAGGAGTGGACTAGAATTTCCTCCCATTGGAATGCCTTTAATCTGCCTGAAAACTAAATTACCGAATGTGACGTAGGTCTGTGATAATAGGAAATGTATGGCTTCTTTTAACTTCTGTTTATCAAAACAGTGATAACCACTATATTTTTTCATTGAGCAAAAGGACTTATCATGTCCAATGCAAATAAATTTTCTATTTGAGGAATTAAACACCAAATCCATAATAGCGAATATGTGATCTTCAATCAATTTTTGATCAAGATTCGTATATAAGGTTGAAAAATCGAAAACTTGCAATGAATGAACTTGTGTCGAATTTAATCTATGTAGAAATTCTTGTGTGGACTTTATACTCCAGAAGCAATCGAAACCGCTGTTTCTCTTAATTGCCATACAATATCTCTGAAAATTGTCACGCAAAATACTTAAGGCTGAATTTACTTTGATGGAAAGCTTTTTCGATGTGCATTGTCGTGCTCCTGCTATGAATCTAAATTTGCATGGAGTTTTGTGAAATTTTGGAATCCAATATAATTTTGGTAATTTTCTGTCTTTTTCACAGACAGATAGTTTAAACTCGCTTTTCATAATTGTTGTGTGTTGCTCAATTACATTCTGCGCTAAAATTTGCTCTGGACCATAGGTATCATTACCCGATATGTTCGACGTGGAAATATCAATTCCCAACTCGGCTAAGAGAATTTTGAGATAAAACTTTTTGCAAATGAAGGCATAATTATTAGATGCTTTATCAACTGGCGTAATTATGACGTCATTCTGCAATTCTTTCAGATTTTTCCCTCACATGGAACACCTTTACACAAACTGAATGATATTCTTTCAGTCCGTTAGAGCCTACTTGTTAATTGGATATGTATGTATCAATTTTTACGATAAACTTACGACAGATTATAGTGAAGAACGTGTTTTTGAATGCGAGTGCTGATTCCGGGGGAGTAGGTCGAGCTCCTTCCAGTTCCTCGGCAACCCGCTCAGTCATGTTTACTCCAGTGAAGGTAACCAATAACTGCAACCTATGCGTAAGTATTTTTTCTATCATCCTCCGTACTGCCTCGTCGACTGTGAGTCCGCCTGATTGACGCAAATACGATAACTGCAAATGGGGAAATATTGATACTAAGTTTTGAATATATGTAGTACGATAATATTGTAGTCGCACCAACAATATGACATACAAAAGAAGATGCTATCGAAACCAAGCATTTTACGGGAAAAGCCTTTAAGTAGATACTAGATTTAAACAAATGACAATAACAAGGAATGAATAACAATGAATTTGAATAACAAGCCATGTTTTAACGAAAAATATATATTTGTATTAATGGTAAGCATGATTTACGTTCGATTTTTATGATGGATATAAAGAATATCAAAGCATAAACTTATACAGGACAAGGTACAACACCTATCAAATGTGACAGGAGACGTCAAAGAAAAAGTATACTACTGACTTATACCGATGATTTCCCAGTACAGGCGAGTCTCGAAATAATGTGTCTTGTGGGCTTATTACTCGCATTATCATTATTATTACCTTAAAACATAAGCGATATTTTCCTGAACAATTGTACGGCTTCTTCTATTAACAGACGTGAGAGAAGCCATGGCCTTAGGAAGTCGGGTAGAAAGAAATATCAGTTGTGAGGATATTCAAGAGTTGATGAAGAGCAATACAATGAGAAATTTCTATAATTGCTTGAAATCGATAAGTGAGCATACTTAAAGTTATATATTCTAGGCTTCTTGATCAGTCGAATGACCTATCTTTCGTTTTGACAGCGTATGTTTATAATAGCAATAATCAATAAATCGATGCCCGACCGTAACTGTTTCCAGTAGAATTTATAACTTTTTCGCCGCGAGAAAATTTCAGTGGGTTTTCAAAAAAGAAGAAAAAATTGACAAAAAATTAAAATTGCATTTCAAACATTTTTCAAAAATACCAAAACTTCTATACGCCCGCTTCTGCCACAGACCATCAGATATACATCCAAATAACTATAAAAAATGCGAAAAGTCCACCCGCTGTCAGGAAAGTGGTTTCTTTGAATTTAAAAATATATGTACAATATTCAAAATTTGACATCTTTGACTCAATCCTGACAATTTCTCGCAACAGCTGCCTCAATTCTGGTAAGTCGTATGCAGTATACGCTTGTCATCATATATCTGAAACTGAAATCGGAAGTAACTTTTTCCATTCAGGAGTGTAATTTTTTGAATTTTTTGAATTTTTGTTGTAGGTAAAATTCCTTTTTTTGGCTGCAGAGTGAAGATATAACCAGTATGTGCTTTGTAATAAATACAAACAGACCATTTATTCTCCCAGCTCGTTAACTCGAACTTAGTTCATAGTGAATCTGACTTAATGAGTCTTTTCTAACGACCAGATATCGAAGTTAAGTGTGGCTTATACAGTTACTCTGCAAGAATACTTACCACTTGTATCCGATATGATTTGTCTTGTTTAATCTTCTGGGATTGGTCCAGATAATCGTCAAATTTATCGATCGGCATAAGAACTTCTTCTCCGGTACTGTTGTTCACAACAACGTTCTGTTTCAAATGGATTCCTAATTCCTTCACTTCATCTATGAGTTGAGATATCAAAGCGGACTGTTTGGAAAACTGAAGTTGCTGTCGAATAAACAGAGTGGCCAGTCCTTCTATTGTTGATAACGATATCTGTAATTTCCTCTCAATTGAACTTCTCAGGTCAGCAGACTGTGCAGATTTCACAATATTGAGATTTGCCGTACAATTAGTGAATCTTGGCATTTCGTCTGTGCGATGAATAGTTGGACTTAGGCCTGAGGATCGAAATGAGGCACTGCCAGAGAGCTTGAAAGGCCTAGTAGCTGTGTTCTGCCTGACGGGTGACATTTCTTCAATATGCGCATTTGCTGAAGAATGAGAGGCGGAGTCTATGTCTCCCAAATCTTCTATGTCGAATTCTTCAACAAGACCGCGCATACGCTTCGACATGTCATTAATAGTTGGCTTCTTACGTCCATTTTCGTAGTCTGTTGAGGACATGTTTCCGTTCGTTTCAAATGCTCGAGCTTTGCACCTTAATTCTACGAGATCATCTGAAATATGATCAAATTTTAATTACATAAATTGTTTAAAGAATAGTACAACAAACAAATTGTACAAGTCTGTAAACATGATTACAACAATAGCAATGATTTACTACAGGATTTCCACAGTAAACAGCATCAAAATTCAGGTGTTTTCCAGGAGAGACAAAGGAATCCCAGGAGTTACTGAAAATATAATTTAGCGAGTCTAGGAAATGTAAGGAGTTTCCAGGAGTCCAGGAGTCCCTCATTATTTGATTCAATTTTATTACATTCTCAAATTTTACTGTTTTATCAAATTGTAGGAAGTCATAAATATATTGAGAGTTAAATTTATGATATATGAATAACTGCTAGCCTATTCACATTATGTCAAGTAAATCTACAGTGATGGCATAACGTTGTCCTATCAAAAAAATTACTGACAAAGATACCACTTAACAAAGTATATCTTTCACTTGAAAAATATCACTCACTTGAACTGTGCATTACTACCGCTTCATATGAATCCCAATGTTTTTCTGGAGGTTTCATAGATCTTATGAATCTACGGAGAAATGAATAGTGCTCCTTTGGAGGAAAAAGAACATAAGTTGTTGTCTTTTCACCATCTGCATCATCTTCAGCTACGTTTTCCAGCCATGTTGTTGGTACTATCTCAGTTCCGGAGTTGTCGAGAAATTGAACCAAAGCGTAATCAAATTCCATCTGAAATGAAAGAAAAACTGAATGAAGACTGCTTTTGATTTCGTTGTTTTAAAGCGCCGCAGGCGAAACCTCCAGCATATTAAGAGTTTGA
Organism: Prostheceraeus crozeri; assembly: GCA_907163375.1. NCBI lineage: Eukaryota > Metazoa > Platyhelminthes > Polycladida > Euryleptidae > Prostheceraeus > Prostheceraeus crozeri. Next base: position 669,832 of record CAJQUW010003743.1, read on the forward strand.
GTATTATAATTTTAATGCTTCTAAAACACCGCAGGCGAAACTTTCAGTCCTTTGGGACTACCAAAATCAATCACACAAAATGTGATGTGACCATGACAAAAAGTAACATTAAAATATCAAATTTATAAAACGAAAAACTTGAATAAGACCTTATTTTGCTTATAGTTGTACAACCTACCATCAGCTACCCCTAAAATATCTGATTGCATTTTTGGTCGATTTATGAAAGTTGACTTTTCAAATCAATTTTTGGCGGTTTCTGCCAAATGGCGGAAGACTGGCAACTCTGAAGTCATTACTGAGTAAGTACTTATAGCTAGGACTGTAGGCTAAGGACTACTCCATACGGCTTACGGGCTCCATCGAGCTGGAAGTGGGGTTCACTGCAGAACATGTTACGCAGAAAATCCTAACTATACTGTAAGGAACGATCTTGTACATGTAAGTAATGAAGAAGACTGAAACATTCGAATTTTTATAATCACATAATCCATTCACTTTCGTGATAATAATCTGAATTAATCGATCACATTCATAATACAATTCAATTCAGAATACCTTAATAGACTGTACTTTTTAAAGTCTGAAATTAACGTTAAAGTCTATAAAATTCAAATTAAAGTCTATTAAGGCATTCTATTAAGACTCTACTAAAGGTATTACAATGTACTCTCCTCCTTTAGGGAAAAGAATTGCCTTCCTTTGAGGCGCACCGGAAGCATAAGTCAATGTCTTCACAAACAGCCCTATCCCCAACTCAATACTTCTGATGGGATCAATGTACAGACATCGAGAGAACCTCAATTTATGACCGAAGCATATGTTATCCTGGACAGTTTCACACAGTATCCATACATTATTCTCAATTTCAATGCAGTCACCCGCTGAATAGTTCAATTTCGCTTGTTCACGATCAACACTAAAGATTTGGATCAATTGCATTTGATTTACCGTGTGCATAAACATGCCTCTAGTCTTCCTTATCCTTCGTTTTAAAAGTCCTAACAAATTTTCAAATGGGAATGTAGAAAAATTATCGACAGTTCCCAAAGAATCGCAATACTCAGCAAGATGAAGGAGACAGTGAACGTTGTACGATACTGATTGACCACCAAATAGGCTGGGCATGAAAGAAACAAAGTTTTCAATCAAGAATTTTGCAACGGAAAGTTTTGTTTTGACATAACTCGAAGATAAAATATATATCGCACAATGAAGCTTCAAATAGTGCTTGTAATACGCGTCTGGTAAAACGTCTTTCAGCAAGAAAAACAGGTATAGCAAAAAAAAAGCGGAATTCTGTGGCTTTAAAATGAATGAGGTCAGTATCAATTCTCCTTGGCCGTCTTTGGAAATGTTTCGGCCAAAATGGAAGAATGCGTTCTATCTCGTCAGACATGCGCTTTATGTCATCTCGCCTGACTATGGATCTCTGGTTTGAAGGCCTCTTTGGAAGAAAGTAAAAATTAAATAGTTTTCGAACGATACCAAGACAAACAAGATGTTGATAATCTGGTGGGCAGCAGGTTATAGGTCCAAAATTATTCACTGAAAGAAGAGGGGACCTGACAATTTGATTGCTTTCTTCGAAGTGTCGATAACTTTCATCTGATCGTGATTCTGATGCAACTGTTGAATAAACCACACGGCGATCAACGTAAGTACCAACTGATTTGCAATAAATACACCCTAGCTTTGACGCATGTCCCTTCACTCCGCACACATAGCTCTTCGCCGGAGCATCTAAGTTAAAAAAATATGATTTTATTATGATTCTTATTCCTAGAATCAAAAATCCTTCTGACGTAAGGACCTGTAATTCTTCCGCTAATGGAGACAAAAAATGTCTACATTGGGCTTGTCTTTGCCATAGAAAACACCTAAAGGCATCGGTCTAGAAGAAATTCCAGCAACCATGAGAAGCAGAGCCCAAACAGATTGAATAGAACTCTTAAAAATGGGTAACCCATCCACGTTTACTCGAATACTAATTTTAAGTTCGTCTCCTTCCTTTAAACGATTGACACGAAAAAAATCAGTTTTCCTTTCAAAGAAATATGTGAGTGATTCTTTCAATCCGAAATAGGCTATATTACCATTAGGGACATTCAACTGCAAGGAATATGGTTTTATGATTGACTTTGACAATAAATACACAGTTTTCGGAACATTCAACTTAGCTTTCGTCAAAATGTTTAGAAGATACTGCATAATATCGCGTGATATGTTGAAGACTTTATAAAACAAAAGCAATTCATCAGTCAGCGAAAATTCTTCGTCATCACCAAATGTTATCTCATCAGAACATGAAGTATCATTTGAACTATCTGAAGCATAACTTGGAATTATCAATTCGTCTTCTAGAATATATTCGACATCATCACATAATGTAGTGAATTCTTCCTGAATCAAAGCGCTAGATGTATGTATTTGATCAACCGTATTATGCACAGACGAATTATCATTGACTTCCACCACATCGATAGATGATGTTAAGATTTCACCGCTATCAGCTCCTCTCAGACTTTCCAAAAATATTCGTTTCGATTTTCGGTGCAATGATCGAGTTGATGCCATCATTCCTGAAAAGCGGACCAAATTACAATCGGCTAAAAATACCTTTCATACGAGCATAATTCACGCACAAATTTCAAGAAATACGTTTGAAATGACTTGGTAAATTATTTTATGAACTGATTTTTTACGGTAAACGCGTTCTTTTTTGAGAATTTGTAACCGAAAAATCACCTCAAGTGATTTTTCGAATACTCAAACTATATAGCGAGTTACCTACTTTTGGTATGAATGATCCAGGACCTTTATTTTGCGAGGATGCCAAAGCCTTGTGATCATGGCATTTACTTTGCTGATGGAGAAAAAAACCTAAAATTGATTTTTTTAATAAATTACATATAATTATTTTTAAAAAAGTTCAAGAATTGATTGAATAAAGACCACAATTGTTGCTGAAAGTTAATTGTCTGCACATTATGATTATCTTTTTAATCTAATTTTGATCAACCAACACATTACCACATGGAGAGTGGTAATAACCTGAGATGTTTGTTTCGACTATTCGCAGAATTTAAACATGCAAATAGCAATTCGTCAGTCGAAAGGATATCGTACCGATGCGTAGATATAAACATAAAGCAATATGTTCGCTATTCATCCGCAAATATGCGTGCGTATTGTAGTAACCACACAAAGTAAAAGGCTATTAGCAAGAAACTAGACGTAGGTTAAATCTCTTCACCTGATCAAATGGGGCTAGTGGATCTCAGTTTCACTTTCTCTGAAACAAATTCGGATAAATCCTGGTCTGTGGAAATAATAACATGTTCCTCTTTCTCTTGAAGGAGACATCGAAGCATGCCTACCCGTTCCGCTAAACTTGTGTTAGCTTGATCTACTCATGTGAATCGGTTTTGAAAAAGGAACAATTTTGTTTCTTTTCCTTCTATGGTCGTTTTGACCATAGAAGGTTTTCAAAAATTTTCAAAAAAAAATTTTGAATCACATGTACGTTTATTGCGACATTACATGCGAAATCATACCTCTACAGCACATATTTCACAAGACAGATAAGCTAGTTATATAAAACGGTGAATATTTGATAAATTCCTATAGTTTGCGCGTTGATGGTAGTTCATCCGTTAGCTGAGCATCCTATAAATATGATAACCCTAACCTAATATATTTCCCTAACCTTAACCAGAAAGCGCATAGCTAAGTGGAAGCGTAGCGCTGAAATTTTTCAGGGTTTGTTAAGTCGCATGAAATCGACTATCAATTATTCGGTATGACATTATATGCTTGATGTGATATTCCTGTAATTTAGTAATTTTGACCGTGGCCTCTAAAGAAATTGCACTACGACTTTACCTCATCTATTCTCAGATATAGGCTACACAACAATTACGGTAGGTCAGAAAACCGGATAACTAGGAGGCCTGAGAGTCGCAGGTTGGATATTTCAGAAAATGTATGATACCGAGATTTCCCCTGTTAATGATTCTCTGAATTTGCCAATGCTTTCTATCACAGGCGCGTTGACGTTCACTTGGCTATTTCAAAAACCTCCAAACCAATATTTCCTTTGACATGTTGATTTTTACCCAGTGGATTTCTGTGACAATACATGCAAAAAAGACAACAGATCTCTACATCTTATTTCTCAAGTCATAGGTGGGCGAGTTCTACAAGATAGTGCGTTTAAAAATTTCTTATATTCTACTGAAAAATTGTATAATCAAGAGCAACTACTGATGAGTTCATGATAGTGCCTATAATAATGTGCAATGAAAATACTTCAAGTTGATTTGATATCATTAAATGAGTGAGGGGATAAGCAAACAATGCAATAGTCAACACATAAATTCACGGTGCTATGTTAACAATGCATATCATTGTGTTATCCTACTTATTTGACAGAATGACATAACGGAGTGGCTATTTACACGTCTCGTCACTTGGATATACAGAATTACATACAATAGCGATAAATCCAGATGAATTCACTTGTATTTAGCAATATTGTATGTAATTCTTTATATACACGTGACGAGACGTGTAAATATAATTAGCCATGACATACTAAAACAGTTTGACCAATATTCCTTCCATTTTTCTGCTTGATCTTCAGTGCTCAATATGCATGTAGATAAATCAGAAGGGACTTATAACATCTTCCTCAGACGAATCTGCGCGTCTTAAGTAAAAAATTGACAGTTCAACATGTACAGATCAAAATAATTTCGGTAGTAGCTAAGGTTTAGAAAACTTTACGCTATTGATACCACTAGAAATATATGTAAACGCGTAAATTGTATTTCATTATCTATGAGTAAGATTTTAGCCCATTTTCCTCCTTAAAATAAAATCTAGGTTAATTAGCATATCAGTAATCGTGATTTATTCGGAGACAAAATTAAGCCATAATAGGCAACGTTGTTCTTGAATTATGCTTACTAAAACGATAACTCGGGAATAAGAAATTTATTTCCATTTTTACATATATTTCCAGTGGTAACAATAGCTTGGGACTGCTCTGCGAACTAGAGCAGAAAATAGAGAAGCAATAGCAGTATATTTCTGGAAAGAGCAAATCCATCTTCCTAGCTCAAGGGTGCTCCGGTATCTCCAAAATCTCTGGAGCCTTCGCCACAAAAACCATTCTTCAGACTAATACACTTGACGAGTAAACATGTAGACCTATGTATGCAATATGTATATCAAAACAAGGTATTAGATAAGACTGCAAACCAGCCAATTATTTCGCTCACAAAGCAGGAGTATACATGTACGTAGTAAAGGTTGATAATCAATTAATGATCACGAATGTAGCCGTACATGAAAGGTAAATCATATGAAATGCAGACTAAACACGTGTTTCCACTCGTTTCAATCGAAAGCGAAACTGTCTGTCAGTCTATAGAACTATACATATATTGTTAATATTTAGTTACTTTATTAAAACACAACACGTTACCTGGTTTCCAACATGCATAGGGTTATTAGATATTGCCTACATATCATTTAATACATTAATTACTTCTTATAATCATAAAAACTGGACTGTGCCAATATTATATGTATATGTCTCCTATTTCTTTCAAAGTTCGTGTCGCAAATTATCATATGTCATTTTAATCTCAGATTACATAGCAGACAAATTCACAGTCAAATCGAAACATCATTTTGAGAAATCTTGATATATATGTAGCAATCTTCACAGCCGATGAGAGAGTAATTGTCAAGAAAGCCGCAGAAACACATTGACGGCGATGCCATGTTTACCCGGCATTTTACCGTCACTACCTTTCACGACCCCGTCATGCAGTTACCGGGCCGCTAGCGGGCCGGCAATAATTTTCTCACTGGGATTTCCCATCGAATGTATTTTATTTTGTCGTTGTGAGCTTAGGGATCGTCAACCGACTGTTGACATTTTGTTAACAGGAAATACAATGTTTGTTGTACAGATCTGTATAAGTTGTTTTCATATCATCATGTAATTTTATTTAGCTCTTAATTTAAAGATGTGCGTCGGATCAGAGAATGGCCGTCGATCCGTTCCCAACGTATAAGATAGAAATCCGAATCCGATCCGAATGACTTGATAGTAAATCTGATCCAATCCGATCTGACATATTTCTACGGAAATCCGATCCGACCCGATTCGAAATAATCCGAAATTGTTTGATTTCTTCGCATACCTTTGAATGGAAAGTATTGAATCTCAGCGTGTAGTTTCGGGCATTGTAGGCCTGTATACGTTTTGAATATAGGCAAACTATTGGGTGTGTATGCGTTATGTGTCTTCGCAGCCTATTATTGCTATCGGTCAAAATATTGGTCTGTTCTTCAATTTAAGGCTAGACATTGTGCTAGCATGTTCTTGGTGAATTATCATAATAATCATTCGGATTGGCTCATTTTATGTACATAGGCTCGAGTGATAGGACATGATGTTCAACATTTTTGCATGATCTGATTAGCCTACTGATTTTATGATTTATGAATTGTCTTTATTTGAAGGAAATATTGCGCCGCAACATAGTAGCCTACCTGAATATAGGCTACTTGCATAATGCCGATGTGTAACAAATGGAATAGATAGCGGCATCATAAATGCCTCCATTCAAATAGCTATACTTTCTTTTGAATAAGAACAAAATGTGGAAGGTCCTATAAAGCCTACATCGAGACATCATTGCGCTGATAATCAGACAATCTGATTTCTGCTTGGTCTCAAGTTGATCTCAAGCTGACAAGCTAAGGTCTATTTCTTATATTATAGTTGCATTATTAGATAGCTCTGTTGGTAGAGCGTTGGCCAAGAATGTCAGAGGTCGGTGGTTCAAATCCATCAAGACGTGCAGTTTTATTCCGTCTGTGACATTATCTGCATAGAGTCTCATTCTTATCTGACAACCGAGTCAATCGTGGATCTTATGATGTACTAAGTAGAAAGGAAATTGATGACTTCGAATTCTTATTTCCGCCCCAAAAATTGGTGTTTGAAATGTGGAATAAGTGCAGCATGTTATGTTTTCAATTCAATTAAAGGCAATTTGCTGAGTTGCATTGAAGACACAAATCTGTCAATGTTTCCATAGTTTCGGATTAATTCGGATTTTTCTTGACCGATCCGGACCGACCTTTAGCTCGCATTCCAACCAAGAACTATTTTTCTGATAGGTTTTGTGCACTCCTGACATATTACAAACCACACTGTAAATCTCTGGATACGAAAATTACGCACAAACATGCACCAAATTCACATACAATTTGAAGCTAACATTTGATACGAGATTCTCGTATGTTTACAGAGATCTGATATGTCATTCATGCGAAAGTTCACTTAATCTCGTATTTTCGTATGTGATTGGCATGTAGCGATGCGAACTATTCTATCTGTGATTGGCTGTTTTACGATGAAATACGAGTTGTTGGTATATTTCATATACTAGTCCCTATGCAAATTCGTCCTCATTTGCATATGTTTCGTATGTAGAACTGTATGTCACCTAGCAAGAAAAATTATATGTATTACATACTACTGTCAAATAACGTCTGTCAGTAAGATATATGAGTCATGTGCATTCTTCGACATAGTGTGGTATTTAGAGAATATGATCTAGACTAGATTCATTATAACATTAATGCTATGCATGAGTGTCGCCGTTGCTATTTGCCCGGTAACTTCTACACGACTGCTAACCAGAATGAATTAAGTTGATTAACATATTTTTAATCAAATGATATGCTTGTAGGAAAACATGTTGACTTAGAAAAGAATCTATTCAATAAATGAAAATCATTTAAGTTACAGTATATCGTTGCATTAAGGAAAAATAAACGCAGTCAAAAATAAAATAGAAGAAAAATCACACAACTCTTGAATTTAAAGCAGTCGCACAACAAAATGGAACAAAGGAATTCAAACGTCTTGTAGTATTAGCAGAAGGCTGTAAGAGGCGATGAGTTCGAGTAGAACGTTGAGGCATGAGATCGTGTAAAATATGCTTCTGGTCAATACACGCTTCATGAAACAGTCTACAAGCAGCTTCAAGCCGACGTTGTTTTAAGTCAGGGAAACGGTTGCAACCACAATTCGATGTTCGAAAGTATCTTGGCAAAGAACAAATCAATTTGTGATAACGATTTTGACAACGTTCCAGTTTGTACTCAAGAGAAGACGGCAAATGAACAAAAAACGCATGAAGCATATTCGAGAATACTTCGTATTAATGCGTAATAGGTAACAGTCAATGCATTGGAAGAGATGAGAGGCTTGAGTAAGCGAATCCCATACATCCTCTGATTAGCAACCTTTATCACTGAGTTGATGTGAGTATCCCAAGTGAGGCGGCTATTCAGCTGAACACCCAAAATGCGAAGAGTATCAACGTCCTCAACATCAGAATGCACGGGAGAAAAGCAATCATTAAATCTTTGGATAAACAATTTCTTAGATTTCGCGTTGTTCAAAGTGAGACCGTTAGATGTGGACCATTGGATCAAGTGTAAATGCTCACCGATAAAGTTAGTCAAATTATCTCTACGAAAAACTGGGATACAGTAGGCTAAATCATCGATGTACTTGATGATAGTTGAACTTGAATCGACCGATGACAGAGATGCGGCAACAATACAGTACAGATAGGGGCCGAATAAAGAACCCTGTGGCACACCGGATGGAACTTCAACTTTTTTGCTGATTGAATCACCAATTCTCACCGCCTGAGACTTATGCTTTTATGAATTATAACCATTTTATTTCGGACTGATGATAAGGTTAATTTCAAAATTACACAGTGCATAATTGTTGATGGTTATATACAATGTACTTATTGATTATTCATGAAATGCCTTAGACTTACGTGTACTAAAATTGAATTCAGTGTTGTAAGTTTGACGCTTAAATGTCAATATCCTACTACTTAAAAAACAGTAGTAAACACTATACAACATTAAAGCCTTTAATAATTTATTATGAGCTTAACTGAATTGCCTAATTTTCGTCAATATTTTGTTTTTTTTTCTCAACATGAGCAAAATGCATCGGTAGTTTTACGATATACCGTGATTTTCAAAAGGCTGTATTCCTTACTCATTTCCATGAGATAGAGACTTAAAGTTTGAATTGAATGGTATATATAATTGGATAATGTTCTTCTATTTGGATTAACTAGCATAGTATGATCAATATTCTCTCCAATTTCCTGTAACTAGCAGATGAACTGAATCAATTATAATTAATTGAGACTATTTTCTTTCCGATGTTTTGCTGCTCTGATAAACATCTAGTAAATCGGTTTACTTGCAAGTAGTGTCATGGCAGCTACATAGGTCAGACGTAAAGACCTTTCAATTTCCGATATAATGAACACAAGCGCATCCTATCAAATAACAGCATGGATAACGCATTGGCAGAGCACGCAAGACAATACCATCATGGACATCTGGCGATCATAGACTTCCAGCTAGAGATACTGACAGACTGTCAGAAGCCAATCATATTGAAAAACAAAGACCATCACTCAATCGAAAACATGAAATAACCAGACGTTGAACGTGCCCTCACTCCTGCCAAAGCTTGACAATGCGAGCCTGCTCGCGAAAGCGATTTTTTTTACCAAATAGACTGTACATATTTTTAGTAGCTAATCTTTTCTTGGGGAGACGTCACAAGCGGAAGTGAGATTCAATATGAAATTAAATAACCTCCCGTCCATCAACTAATTGAAACTATGCAGTAAAATATCAATTTGATCGAAATTAGCACATTTCGCTCGGTGCACCGGCCCGAAAACCTGTGCCAGCAGAAGAACCAGTGCACTGCGCACAGCCCTAATTCTAATGCAGACCTTACGAATTACCATGCAGATCTTGACGCAGCATTGAAAATTCCTTAAGTTAATGTACATGCATTTTGTGACAAAAAAGTAAATATTCATATTTTTCTCGGGTAGAGAGGAATCCAGCATAGTCTGAACACAACCGCAATTATCAGCCACATGGCATCAACAAAGCTAGACTTGAAATGAGAGTAAATTGAATCGATCATGGAGAATTCAGATGACAATCGGATGAACAATTTTCGATAGCATTACATTATTGCCATATATTTGATTAATAGATGCAAAGACATCTATATTTTGATAGATGGAAAGATCAATAGCTGCATTTCAGATTAGACGCAGTATTATATGTCGTTGGTTTATGAAGAGAAATCCAATCTAACAATGACAGAAATACAGATATAACTGATGCTTTTCTTTAACATTAAGCCTCTGGTATGGCTTCAGTATGCAAATCATACCACATTTGAAATACCATGCGAAAAGTATACTATAAATACAAAACATACCAAAAAATATTTTGGTATGCATCCAGTGTTTTTGAGCGGATCGAAATTCCGCTTTCGCTCGCTCATCGCTCATTTGCTCATAATCGCCCTGTCGCTCGATCACCGCTTATTTCCTCAAAATCATCCTTTCGCTCGCTCACCGCTCAAAATCATCGAAAAATGCCACTCGCTCGCTCATTTCTCGATAATACCCTCCTTAATTCTACAAACGTTTTTATGTTCAGAGCTAATTCCATGCTTTAAATCAAATAAACACCTTTTATAGGCGCTGAAGGGAAATTCACCATTTCATTTTGGTTTAAATTTGAAACACACGATGAAACAATGTAGACCATCATACCAATGTATTGAATTAGCAATTGCACGAAATTAGTTGAAACAATATACTTTAATGAATATAACCACAGAATTCTTTTTATAGAAATGGGCAATAATCTAAATCCTACATGCTGATCATATGAATCAGTATACAATTCTTGGCGCAATACTTGAAAATACTAGAAAATGAACTTGTATGAAATCGTGATAAAATAATAGATAATTCCTAAAAGTAGCTGAAGATAACATGTGTGACTTATGAGTGACTGAGTACTGAGTAATCAATAAATGTTAGAAATCTGCTATAAATAAAATCACTTGATAAACGAAATTGTTGAATTATTTGAAACAGCAAATGCTGCAACTAAAAGGACCTGCGACATTGGCGACAGTCGTCACTGAAATTTCGGCCCACCAAGCTCAGTATCTGTCAAGATGGTCGATCTGCAGCAGCTCGTCGTGCCCAGGTCCTACCCTCTTCCACCTTTGCACTCAACTTCTTCATGGTTATCTTTACACTTAAATACCGGCTTTAACAAGAAATATCCTCACCTACGGAGAAACGAAATCGCGGCATCCTACTCTCAGAAGGCATGAGCTCACATTTCCACCCTTGCTTCCATTTGGAAAATTCTTCACATTTGGCAGCTTTCCTTTCGTGGGTATTTCTAATGCTCTCTTCCCAGGGAACGGTTAGTTTGCCCATAATCATTCTCTTCCCTATCGCGTTGATCAACGCCAGATGAGGTCGCTGGTCAGATAGGGATAATTCATCTGGCAGCTGTCTATCCACTCAAGCTTCCCACTTCCGCGATACAGATCGCACGATGAGTCTTTCGTCTCTTTCTTTGACCACACGGTACAAAGTCATTTCCCGTTACTTACCTGTGGGGGAGATGTGCGTAAAGTTGGCGTACCGACCAGAACCATTATTTAGTATAGCGAGATCCTATTCGAAGCAACTTCGTCTTTATCAAGATCAGCCTCTTGAATCTGGGCTCAGATTCACAAATTCGCAGTCGGCATTGAGAAATTCAAATTTACAGATAAAAGTGGTTCCGTTGTGAAGTTAGCGGAGCCAACTTCTGAGTTTCGCTGATAGGCGCATTAAATCAATTTTATGTTGTCATTACTGTGTTCCAATTTGTGACACTGATCACAAACAACTTGATTTTTCACAACAATGCTAAAAGCGGTAGTATCGCAACATCTACATGAACGTGTGCAAAGTTAGCGAAACTACCCAACGGAACCATTTTTTTATTAAAGCGTCATTCTTCTTTATTTTACTTGCTGATTTTTGCATCATCGATTTCAGCCCCTGATCAGATTGCACAAATTCGCATTCGTTATCGAGAAATTCAAGTTTGAAGATAAAAATGGTTCCGCAAACTTCACACACGTGGGGTGGAGAGACTGCTTCCACAATCATTTACAGGACCAAACCGTACAGGTGCGTGTAGCATGCTCTCTTCAGTGCCACATCATAGCCAGAGAGGGTACTTGAAGCTGGGACATTCCCATAACGACGTCCAAATGTTTCATAATTTTAATAAACTTATATTTAATAAGACTTAAGGTTTGCCCTAAAGAGGACAGGTGGTGCGTTCCCACCGGCAGACATTAAACGTTCAAGGCGCGTCAAACTTTTGATTATCCTAGGACTACATTTTAGAGCCAAACTTGACGAGATCGGTGTGGAGGACCTTCCCACTAGTCCATTTTTCAATCAGCGCTTCTAAAGCGGGGCTGGACCTTACCCCTAATGGTCCTTTGACTTGTGATCCTCGACAAATGCAATGAATGCATGAAGGTCTTTAAACACAAAGATTTGACGGATCTGATTGCGTGCCGGGCGGACCTTCCCGGGGGTCCATAACATAGCGCTATGCGGGCTGGACTTCACCCTTAAGTGTACGAGATTGTACAAGGCCGCTTAACAAGTGATCTCCTTGGTCAAAGTTTCATGGTCGATTGCTTAGGAACTTATATATAAATAGACAATTAGTAATCACCATGTCAACCCCATGGAGACCAATAACCGATACAGTCCATTCATCACACTAGGGCAGTTAGCGATAGAAAAACAACGTTAAAACAAATAAAACAATAGCCAGTCGTCAGCAGGTACTCGCCTGGTCGCGTTTCGGCCCCTCTACCTGAACGCTCAAGCCCAGGCGGGCGGGGCCCCGCATAAACTTATATGCGGCTGGCATTCTAAAATCAATACAGTAATGATATGTGTAACAATAAGTAATACTGATAGTAATAGTAAAAACAAAAACAGAACAACTGCAAAAGGCGGATACAACCAAAACAAACTAAAATATATGTTTGAAATACTGAAATGGTATAACCAATAAAATGCTAAGAAAACAAACAAACAGTGTTAATTTTATTGTTTAAAATGTGCACTGCGACGTCAGCTGCCTGGCTGAGAAATATCCAAACTTGACTAGAAAATTGTTATGACCGGTTAGGATTTTCTCAGTACATGCCTTCATTTTAGACTTACAATATCCTCTGCTGCTCATCACGAAAAGTGTCATATTAATTCGTTTAATTAGATCTTCAAGATGCGAGCAGATGCGACAATAACGTAAAACCTGGCCGGCAAATACATTAATCCCCATGTTATGAGGTATTGCACTGTCGCGAAATGTCAACAGAACAACAGGGAAATTAAAATCTTCCACTTTATGATATATTGAGATTCGAAGACCGTCACTACCAGATTGGAGTCTCACATCGAGGTAAACAACGGCTTTGTCATTGACTCCGTTTCCATCTGCAAGAAGCTCCACTGGGTAAATTCTTGGAATTAAGGCAATGAAATGCTTGTAATTTATTACGCATACATCGTCTATATATCTCGAAGTGTTTGACAATAACTTAGCTAGTCCAAACTTTATATTTTTAACCAATTGTTTCATAAAAGCAAATTCGCAATTTAGCAGAAACAAGTCGGCAAGTAAAGGACTGCAATTCCCTCCCATTGGTACCCCTCGAATTTGTCCGAACACATAACCGGAAAAAAAAATTTTTCAGACACTATAAAATCAATAGCCATCTTAAAAGAGTCCACGTCATAACAAAAATACCCCTTATATTTGATTTTGGAGAAAAACGACTTCTCATATCCTACACACAAGCATCTACGATCAGTGGAATTGAATGTGAGATCAAGGATGGAAAAAATATTATTCTTGATAGCACCTTGATCTAAGTTTGTATAAAGAGTAGAGAAGTCAAAAACTTCCATAGAGTGGACGTTCACGCTAGAAATATTCCTCAAAAAATCTTGAGTCGAGGCTACACTCCAAAAGTAAGAATAACCAGTATTACTCATGATTGACTCACAGTATCTATGAAATTTTTCTCTTATCACTTTCAGACCGATATTCACCGATAACTTTTTAGTTGTACAATTTCTGGCTCCAGCAATGAATCTGAACTTTTAAGGATTTTTATGCAATTTTGGAATCTAGTAAAGTTTTGGTAGTTTAAGGTCATTGTCACTAACATTAATATTGAAGTTTGATTTCATATCTTAAACGTGTTTAGTAACGACTTCCTTTTCAGAAATAAGCTCAGGTTTATAAGTTGCATTGCCTACTGCAGTGGAAGAATCTATGTCAAAACCAAGCTCGTCCATCAGGATTTTGAGATAGAACTTTTTACATATGAAAATAAAGTTGTTGGATGCTTTATCGACATGAACGACTATCAAGTTTTTATGGAGATCTTGCAACTCCTTATCAACACAAACGTTGCTACCATTATCTTTCCTACCCAACGTCTTGCAACGAAAGATGCGGTGCTTTACTAACATGATGACCCTGTTTTTCCAAATAGAGAAGTCATCAACTTTTACATGAAGGCGACTGGACACACGAGATATATGATTATCTATGGAATCGCTGATCTCTTTTTGAATGGATTTCCATGATATTGACCTAGACAATCTGTGTTTAGTGCCATATGCAAATACAGCTCTGAGACCTGGATCATTTATTAAATCTAAATTACCGGTAAAAACATGCCCATAAGGCTCATAAACAAAACTAGTCATCGAGTCACAGCTGCAATCGCTCTGCAAAATGCCAAGAACTTCCTGAATCGTCAGGCTATTAAGATATTTATTATAATTGAAGAATTTCAAACAAATAGGGTTGGTACAACAGCAAAGATTGGTATGTCACAAAGATGTCATTGAGGGTGAGATTCCTTATCGTGTCACACCAGCAGAGATGAGTAGGGCATTTGAACGAACGGTCTGAACGAACGATTGAACGGTACTTTTTTCATTTTCTGATGAACGAATTATCGAACGGCATGTCTGAGAAGCCGATGAACTGTGATCGGAACGAACGGATTTTTCGCTTGATTGAACGTGATTGAACGGTAGTTTAGCCCCGGAAACCCAGTATAATAAATAATGGTAGAAAATCCTTGAAACTTTCCAAAATTGCTTATTTACGCATTCTGACTTCAATAAAGTAGCATTTTGAAATTTGAAAATCTTTAAGTGCCAATTTGGGCATGGGTCACCTGAGAATCCAATCAGATGATGGACCACCTAAACTGAATGCTAAAGGATAAACATGTTCTTTAAGCACTCGAACGTAGCGTTCAGAGTTCATGTTTTCCCTCATTACTTGGTGTTTTTATGGTAACGACTTTTCCGTGATGAGTTATCTTTTGATGAAAAGCATTTTTACCCGATGTTAAAGTAAAGGAGTTCCGTGTACCCAGTGCGAGAGCAGAGGAGTTGATGGCTTCGAGCAACTGCATGGTTAGCGCAAGGACGGAAATGATTACCATGAGCTCAGTCGTCCGTTTTATAACCACACCTAGCTACAATCACATGCGTTTCCCATTTCATGTTTTCCCTGCTGTCTTTGTTACGTGACAAAGAGTTATCACACGTGAACTTTTGACTGCGTGGGTGGAAGCCTTCCTTATTTATATACAAAGTCGTTCTAGTCCTCACAAAGACTTAAATGACACGCCCCTTTTAGCGAACAAAGACCTATAAGTAGCAAAGCATAATGACGCATGTTGCAACACGCCCGTTTTACCGCACAAAGACCTATTCATCTCCCACACCAAGCAGAATGACTCATGTTGCTCTAGTCCCGACCCACAGTGACAAGGGTTAGTAAAACGAATGATTCATTGAACTAGTTCTTATTTCATTTACACATGATGACGATCAAACAAAGTCGTTGATGTAAACACACTCATTTCAATCATGATATATTTAACAACGCATGCATTTCCTTCCATCGTCTCTTCCATTTCCTCCATAATTTTCTCCGTATGTCGTACATAAGATAGATCACTAACAGTAGTCCATTCTGAGGAATAGAATCCAAAACGAAGTGGCTTTTGCAGATCTTTCAACTCAATATAGGCAATGAGTCTACCCTTCACATCTTGAAGTTGTAAACTCTCTATTAATCTTTTGAAGAGAGGAAGACTTTCAGTTGCTGCAACTTTTATATCACTCATCTTTACTTTAGATGTAAGTTTCCAAGCTTGTAAAAATCCATCGAATCCTTGCTTATCAAGAGTCAAATCACACGTGGTTACTTAAGGTACGATGCGTCATCATAAACGTTGTGACTGTAGATTTGATATTGCTTGAATGACTTCCACTATGAATAAAACAGAAATAACAATCATGTTCCACTGTAATGTGTGATATAAAACCTTAAATCCCTAAATCCAACGGTAAGTAACCCTACCCCTTAGATTATGAACTTAAGCAATTTAGCTATGTCATTCACCAATGGTTAAGTTAGCAAATGCATGTATGCACTATATAACAACAGTTATCATTGATGTATGTTATATAAAACGCTAAATCCTTAAAGCCAATCGTAGAGAAACCTACCCTTGGATTATGGACTACAGGAATGTATCCATGTCATTGACGTGTTCAAGAATGTACTTGACATTGTATTGTTGACTTCATTCGCAGCAAAGGTGTGTAACACATCCATACATCCAAAGACGTCCGCTTACAAAACATTTATGTATTCATCTCTGCACTTTCATATCACACTTGCTTTGCATTTTCTATTTCGATGTCATGTAAATCTCACTTGGTCATTCATAAGTGACAAACGCGATAGACTAAGTGTTATTCGTAAATGACGTGTCACTTTATAAACATCGTTTGGTTAACCCTAGTTACACATTAACCCCTGCGACTCACGTTTGAAACTCTACTGTCATGAAATAAGTTCTAACTACATACATCAACAATTATTCTTATCCATCTCACTTTTCATATCCAGCATGTTAAACTTAGACATGGGTTTTTCATGATACATTCAAGTCATCAAAAACGTGCATGCGTTGTCTAATATTAAATTCACTCTGTACATCTAATATGATTCGCTTTACTTCACATCCAAAGTTGATGTATACCTAACAGATGTATTCACTCTGAGTTTACACTTCACCGTTTGTGAAAAGACTGTCACATAAGACATTTTACACATTACAGTCCCCGTCTCAACTAAGGATAAAAACTTTCCAATGCTGTTGTGAGTTCAGTCAGTCATAAAACAACATGATAAACTTTCTAACTACACAAACGGAATAAACTTCGATGATCAAACTTTACTTTCACAAACGTGTGTCACGGAAAAAACTATTTGACTATACTAACGCCTACATTTTATGGCACTTGTGTTTCATAAAACATCATGATCAAACTTTCCGACTATACATCAACCTGTGTTGCAGCAAAACGTTTGCACAACATGACAAACTTTCTGACTACACTAACAAGAGCTTGTTCACTATCGAGGAGAGAAATGAGCTTGTGGTTGCGTGTGGCGCATGAATGTCCCTTCCAGTTCACTCCATTTCATTTAGCCTCGGTGATAGAGGCAAGCAGAACTCATGGCTCATTCTCGCATGTATGGCCAACTGTCGGGAGACAAGTGCAATTGAGATTTTATGAGGTAACCTGTGGCAGATAGCTAAATGTCGCCCTGGCGGTCAGAGTACAACGTTGAGACGAAAGGCAACCACTTGGAAACATGACGCAGAGAGGCTTCACAAGGAATACCATTGCCAACGTCCCGTGCAGTACTCATCTCAACGGACTTCACCGCTGTCTCGAAAGAACGCCCACCAACAGGAGGTATGACAGCAAATATCTCCGTGACTTGCACCGCCCATGACTTGATAGCAAGCCGTGGAGAGGGATAGCAAGCCGCAATCCACAAGCGTTTTGCAATGGAGATGTTTAGTAGCCACCCATGACAAGATAGCTAAGACTCAACAAGATTGGCGTTCAAAGTGCTACGTTGAGGACTGTGTCAAATGCCCAACATGAGTTGCCCCAGAGGTTTCGGTCTAAAATATGACACACTCCCTTGCCACACTTGTCACTACGGCATCATCCGCCGTCCCGAAGGAACACCATGTCATTGGTATATTACAGTGAAACTCTCCGTACCATGCTCGCTTTTAGTGAAAAGCTGCTTGTATCATGTAAAGACATGAGAAGACTCGTTCGTACACACTTGTACACGCCTTCATTGACTTCAGCAGGGTCGGAAACCCCAGAAAACCTCAAAAAATAACGAATCTAAATTTTTCAACTTTTTAGTACTAATTATTAAATTTTATAAGTAGTCTACGATTTGACCTGAATCATGACCTCTCGAACCTTTTTTTGAATCAAGTCAAAAGGACTTGTAGAAGCAAAGTTGCAAGCCTTTAAAGTTATGGAGTCTTTTATGGCCTGTAGACTAGGCCATCTCCTGGCTCTCCACTCACTGACACCTTAGGTGAGTGCGGCAATCGAAAAATCTGCCTCGGTTTTTAGAGATTTCCGATGCTATCATCGGAGCTCCGGAGTTCACCTACCCCAACCAAGTCGGGAGGAGAACTGATTCCCACAAGTAGAGACTCCACTTATATAGTTTGTGGCGATCAGCTGATGGCGTAATCTCAATCATCCAAAACTTTAAACACTTCTATCTCCGGTTCTAGAGCTCCGATTGACTTCAAATTTTGACAGTCACGTTTTCTCGCTCTCACCTTTCATTTAAGCCATACCTCGACTCTCTACGATTACCAGAAGCCGAGTTGAAAAAACCTGAAACCTGAAAACTGTTTTCCTTTCTCCATTATCAATAAAATGGCAGGTTATCGATAAATATGCGTCCATCGCCGAGCTGGTCCATACGTCTGCAAAATAAAAATATTAACTGAAAGGTGACAGTTCAATAAATTTATTATATGAGAATATTAATGTAAATCAGACCTATTTGTTGAAGGATGAAAGTGATTTGGCATATATTTTATGACTACTTCAATAAAAAAACATTTTTTTGCAACCCTAGTCATTTTTCATAAATGGAGTTCTAGGAATAATAAAATTCATTTTAGGATTATCGGAAGCAGTGTCGTTAGGCCTATCATTTACATAATGCCAACTGCCTCGTCAATTTGAGGAGACATACGCTAGTAAAGATGTGCATCTTCATCAATTTACCCCTCTACTGCCCTTTGGCAACAATTGTTGCCAGTACTGGAAATTGGACTGAAACCACGGATTTTCAAAAATATTACGTAGTCCTACTTTCTATGCTGTTTTAAAGACTTTTAGTTAGATACACTGTAAAAATTTGCATTTTCATACCTCGGTCATTAATTGTTTAAGGGGAAATTAAGAAAATATGCATAGGAGATCGAGATAAGAAAAATGCTTTATTGTGGAGCGATGTATCAGCAACTTCCAAAATATTTCAAGGAATCGAAAAAAACTCACCTGTAGTTAAAGAAAGGAATGCAATATCCTTAAGTTTGTCAGAAATTATTTTATCTACTTCGCTTTCGATACTCGGCAAAACAGTTTGCGTGATGTGTGTGTTTGAGACCATTTCATAGCGTGGTTCGAAAAAATGGATAATTCTCCGAAACCCAGATTGGTTTACGATGTTAATAGATTTTCCATTTTCCGCAATATATAATGCAATTAGCCGAGATATTTCCTCAGCTCTGTTTTCGCTTGATTTCATCAAAGTACGTTTTTTATCACACCATGTAACGTCTCCTGACGTGTATTACGCGAGGAGATAACACTGCTCGAAGTTGAGGCACTGATATTCGTATCACTCACCAACGCATCACAGTTTGAAGTTGTTGCCGTATACGCTGTCGGATGATATTTTCTGATGTGAAAAGTCAAATTCGTCGTGGATGTCGTACTGACGTAAGTTGGTGATTGACACAGTTTGCATTTTCTTCTATTGTTATCTGATAATTCAAAATGGTCCCATGCTTTACTGCGTTTCACACGTCCCATAGCGAAGAAAGAGTCGAGGCATCGAACTGGAACAATATAACTCCGTATTGCACCGAGTTAATTCAAGGCTATCATCGATTCAGTTTCTAATTGGCTGTCAGAACAGAATCTCGGGCGTGTTTCACTGCGACGGAGACACGGTGGAATATGATTAGAATATGCAAGCGTTATCCTAAATTTAATAAGTAACTGTATTTTTCCTGAACTTTTGAATATTACTCTAGGTTGAATTTGATCAGTTACATTACCCTATGAGCGTTTTGGCAATAGTGCTTGCATCGTATTGCTTGGCGCACGCATACTTCACATTCTGTGTGATGCATAGCTGCAGTGCATGCACCTCGAGCATTTAGCCATGGAGCAATCAGCCTCTTTGCAATCAGCATGGTTTTCTCAGATTCACAAAGGGCACACACAAACACACACGCGTCGCGCGCACACACATAAATTCTGTAGTTCTCGTGTGAGGAACAGAAGCAGCTTTTGAATACACAAGGCTAATCGTATTGAAAGCGCTGCCAGGCGAGTTTGTCCTCGTCTCTTAAAGAGGATTTGATCCCTGTCATTAAACAGGCATAACAAGAACGATGACCTATCTGGTGCTCCTATCAGCAACATGAATAGGCCTGTAACTGAAATAAGAAATAGACGCTGTTGACTGAGAAGCGATTGAAAAACAGTCCATCCACTGGTGCGTTGAACTCGATAAGGGAATAGCGGTGGCATTGGCAATGAAGGTGAAAAAATTCTTCAGTTAATCCACTTGAGCATACATACACTATTACTACTGATGTCACAATCAATGTAGATATGATGACTGTTGTGAGTAAAAGCGATAAAGCTTTTAATCGATACAACTCTCGAAAATAGTGTAAATAAGAATATCAGTACCAACACTGAGATAATATTGATATTTATATCGATATTGATATCGATAAAAATATCGATATTAATATTGATACAAATATCGATATTAATATCGATGCAAATATCGATATTAATATCGATATTGATTTGAAAAATATCGATATTATCGGTATCGATATAATACCGATAATATCGATATTTTGATATCGGTATCGCTATCGTTTCAACCCTAGTGATTATTATAATGGTTTGGCGTGCGGCAATGACCATAGATACTCATGCGCTAACGCGCATTCGTATCTCATGGTCATTGCCGCACTTCAAACCAGCATAACAATCATACATTGTCTGTCGCTGTCTGCTTTACTCTTTGATAACAACAGTCAGACAACGATTCAGTATGACGTCACAAGTGTAAACGTCGAGTTATTTGTGTGGGAGCATCTCGTTTAATTCTCATGATGACGGTGGAATTTCCAACAGTTGGTTACTCTGGTTACTCTGGGACAGCGACTTAATTAAGTCTTAATTAAGACATCGCTACAATAAGGGCATGCTGTGTTGCTTTAGGAACACACACAAAGGTCACGTGCTTCAACCACGCAGAGTTGACCTTCACTGTGATGTGAAACGTAGCATATCCATCATAGGCAAAAAATGTTAGTGAAAAAGCAAGCAAGGATTCGTTTCTTCTCATTCCAGGAAATATTTGTATTAGATGCATCTTAAATATGTGGATAAACAATATCCAAGGGCAAAATGAAGCAATTTCTCCACTATTTCATCTGTAAAACCACACCATTCAGAAATGACACGTCCATCAGCAAAATTGGCATGAAATATGAGAAGCTTGATGAATTTCATGTAGGAATCAATTGGAAAATTGAGTTGTTGCCAAAAATATTAGCCACAGTAACTTTTTGAAATTGGTAAATATGAATTTCTGAAAATCATCTTGGCAAAAAAAAGATGGTGGACATGTCGCCAAAAAAAATACATTAGAGAAATGGGTTGATTGCACACCTAACATATTTAAACACTTTGATTAATATAGCCTGCTGATTGGAATAACCAATCTTTTGATTTTTCGGCAAATGGCACCAGTAGGTAAGGTTGAATTAATTGAACATGTCATCCAGATTGTTGCATCTGACGATCTTTGTTTGATTTCTGGAATGCATCTGGATGCATTATTTTGGGCATGCATCTAGCATATAGATGCATCGCAGGATGGATCTTCCCAGCAAAAAAGCCAATGTCATCCCAATATATAGGAACTTAATTTCCCCAACATTGTCCCATACATCGGCATTTATTTGGGGGGGTTTACATTTTTCATTGGGCCATTGTAATATGATTCTATCCCAATGTAAGGGACCAATGCTTGGCCAAATTTATGCCAATCCCAATACACACTGTATTATCCATCAGTTAAATCACGTTCTCGATTCGAATAAAATATAATGACATCGCAATTAAAACAACCTGTTCAAATAACAAAGCTTATAATCAAACAAATGGCATTATGTGACACAAATATGAACTGTAGAAAATCTATCTTTCATCTCAGAATTTACATGCATGTTTATCTGAGTCACTACTACAGCTAAAACATTTTTTTCCGTCAGAAAAGGATCAGATTACAACAAAATAATCATATCATTCAGACAGACACGCATATCAACAACGCGTAATTATATCATATCATGTTACATAAGACACATGGTAGAAAATCCAACTTAGTGTACGTGAAGCGCAGTGAGTTCACCAATAACTTTTTAAAATGAATTTGATATACAATGAAAAATATGTACACTTTGAGCAGAATGTAGTACTGAATTTGTTATCATTACTCGCCTCTTCAAACTCAGCCTCTTAAACTTTCTGGTAGACTTACTGATGCGTTCCACATGATATCAGCGAATTTGTAAAAGTGAAACACGCCAGCAGTTTCTAAATATCATTTCCAAATTTCTTAACAAACTTCTACTGTTCTCAAACTGTTGGCGATCGTGCAGGACTGAAAGAAGACAATCTCACTATAATAACTTATATTGTAAGATAACTTTCATTCGGCCCTAAACGATAACCGAGTAACGTTTACACCAGTATCATTAATTTGCTTTTAATTTGCAAGCTTTTATAGAAAAACGTGTCTGTGTCAAACGTATCTCATAAAGAGAAATTTGTAATGTTAGAGGCCGAATTTGAGGAGACGAGTAATCATATCAAATTTAGTATATTTTACTCAATTTGTACATGTTTTCATCCTAACATCAGAAATTCATTTTAAATAGTTACCGGTGCACTCACTGCTTTATATCTGTCGGCTCATGATTCACAATGCTGCAGCTAAAATATCATTTAACACGATATTCGACTCACATGATAAAATAAGACAGAATTATATAATTCACACGAATGAGATCACATATCGCATGTAACTTGGGATTTGACTGAAATTGATTACAACATGTAGGCTACTGATATGGAAGTAAGGATAAGGTCTTGAAACTAAGCTATCCGAAAGGAAAACTGATGTCCAACTTGTCACCGTGCACTAATCAAAATATAAGAGCTGCCTTATTTAGAGAAAGTTCTGAAAAATTGATTTTTAGTAATTCAGAAAACGGATTTTCCTGCTTCGTAACCTCCAATTCATTGAATTCTGTTACCATATTGGAACACTTTCACGAATTTGATAATTCGTGTGAACTGAAAAGATAAAAAAGTCATTCAATTTTAATTACTCAATTATGCTATGAAATATTATTAACAATGTGATTTTTGAATCAAAACTAAGAAGATCATTTGATAAATACATCCAATAGACATAAATTGATTGAAATTTATAAAGAACATATAATTTGATGTTCCCTTTAGGACTAATCTAGTCACTTATAGTACAAAATAGAAACGCAGTAGATGGAACTTGAATATCTCGAAAAAAGTTTAAGTTTTGAAATCCAGAATTCAATTTCCAGAGTTTAAATTTTTCTTGAGCACTCTACCAACAAGACTATTGACAATAGAACTGTGGTAATAATTTACTAAGTTAGTGCATTTGCTCTAATTTCTAATGGTAGCTGTGAATATATTCTAAGATGAAATCTGAGCTCAGCGGAACTCTCACAAAACCGGCTATTTTTTCTATGTCTTAAACACATTGAAATTCATCAATTCAAATTAAGACATTGAAAAAATGACGTGTTATCAGGTAGCTCTGCTGAGCTCGGATTTCATCGTAGAATTTATTCACAGCTACCATTAGAGAGTAGAGCAAATGAACTAACTGAGTAAATTGTTTTCACATTCCCATTATCAATAGTCTTGATGGTAGAGTGCTCAAGAAAAAATTAGGCCTACACAAATTCACATATTAGGACCCACCAAATTGTATTCCAGTATTTTGGAAAATTATGACCGCGAGACATAAGTTTGGGTCTTTTTTGTCCAACGTCTGGCCAAATTTCACTCGAAGTGGAACCCTGTGAATTATTCTGTTCAAAAAGAGTAAAAATAAGCGTCCGGATACTTTTTGTGAACAGTGTATATCTTCACTGTAAGGAACGAACTATTGACATTACATTTTATCGAATATGCATCGGTAAATATTAGTTCTGAATTAATAGAGTTCAGTAATTAATAAAAACGAAAAACATTTCTCAAGTAATAAGCATTATCAATCAACACGACTCTATTTGTGATCATTCATAAATGCTATACATGTATATTCTAGCTAACATTCTCAAACATCATCAAACACATATCATTCAGGCATTTGCTACATTAGAAAACAGCTCCTGACGATGGAGCAATAAATGATACAATTAAATCAGTTTTTGAAGTTAAAAACATCGTCTGCATCTCATCAAAGTAGGTAACCCAATTATCATTCAGGCATGTGTTTTTTACACAAAGATTCACTCCAAGCAAGCCAAGAAGGCAATAACACGCGAGGGGTTATTTATTGAAGCGGAAAATAAAGGAGAACCAGTGAAAGAACGCGACGTCTCGACAACGTAGCCATGACACGAACATCTAACGACTTCATGCATCATATAACAACGGACTTCATGCATCAAATATAGCTTCTGATTAGCGACGGAAATAATAGCGTACCTGAAGGTGGTAACACCCTGAAAGCCGACACGTCCCAAGATCACTAAATTGTCTGGTTCGCGCTCTTCCTACGGGCCTCTCTTCCTCCTTTTCTGTCTCCTGCCTGTGCTAAATACAAAGTCAATGCTTTCTCTATTGCAGCAGTCGGAGTTCCCGGAAAGCATAATTGCACAGCCTCTACAACGCAGAATATAATGATTTTATAAAAATGTAGGCCTATAGATAATTAAATATTTAATTGTGTAGGCCGGTAAACAACAGATAGGTTCACAATACCGGTTGAACAATACCTATTTTCCGTTAAGTTGGATGACTTTACTTGAACAGCATTTTATGTTGCTTAAATTAATATATTTTTCATTAAAAATGGAATCAGAATTATAATAAGAAATATATCAATCAGGAAAAATACAGCCACTTAACATCTACATGGCGATCAGCAGGATGGTGATTCGATTTTTCGTGATATCATTTGAGTAATATAAAGTAAGCTCATGTAAACCAACCTTTACGCAACAACAGTCTACGTTAAATAAATAAATAAATAAGATAAACATATAAACAACAGAATAAGATTCTGTTGAAAAATACCAAATGTTAAATCATTTATCATTTAATGATACGGTTTTATATAACATTTACCTAAATGTTATTTAATCGCTGAATAATTTAACTCGGCAAAGCGTAAATCTTATTGATTCAACATACCATAAAGCATCTTATCCAACGGGTGTAGAGTGCACTTTCCATTTCGACCGAATCTCGTCGTCTTCAGCTGAAGGGTGAGATAAAAATCTGCTCGTCGCTCGGTGTAACATTTCTTTCCACGTTTCACCTCCATCTTTAGATAACCATTTCAACTGCAAGGAGTAAAAATACACGCATAATATACCATGAAGATGTGCGTAATGCATACATGTACTTTTATCTGTCGCCTTTTACCATGATGCTTTCACATTACATGATGAAAATTGTCCCTCTGTGCTTGAATCGATTGCATGTACTATTTCGATTTTCTTTCTCAAAACAAACGTCTATTACTATTTTTATATTAATTAGTCCGGTGTTCTATGGAATTACAGTTTCATTTTAATGTTACATTTGATGTCAAATCATAAATGTGAAAGTGATTATGATCTTTCGCCCTACGTTCAATGGACATGCATACTCACCAACTGTCTTCTGTAACCTTCGCCTTCCACTAACGACATCGTTTCCTTTAGATCTTCAAGATTTGTTAGTTGCTTGAAATTAAAATCGTCAATTGTACGAACCTCATTGCTTTTTCCGAACTGAGACAGTCGCCTTTCCAAATCTGCTATTCGCTGTCTATCTTCCTTTTGGTCCACTAACATGGCAGAAATCTTCCGAAGCAACTTCGCGTTTGATGTTGATACAACCTCATCTCCATCCCTTTTCTGAATTGAGACGAACGGGGTGTTGAATATGAGATATTAACCGTCTCATTCAATACAGGAGGTACTGGTGTAATACAGATATCATCATTCTTTTCAGAGATTGGTGAAGAATTGATGGAGGACTCCGTCAAAGCACGGATGTTTGCTGACGTTCTTGGTCTTCGAGGTACATTCTCGTCGTCAGAAGTCAATATACTGGCCAAAGGAGGGACATTAGTTCTTCTGCCGTAACCAACAAATGGAATGAGTGTAATTATGGTCTCTAATGACGATTTCTTCTCCAAAATAATCCGTCTTATCTTCCTCAGAACAAATTCCGCACTATCGACATCTATGTTGACGTGAATAATAGTTACATCACACAATGTTGCCTCATATATCATACCTCACTTACACATATATCACTCCTGCCAAACCTTGATAATGCGAGTCGGCTCGCGAAAGCTCGGAATTGTACATAACTTTTATCAAATAGACTGTACATATTTTTAGCAGCTTATCTTTTTCGGGGAGACGACACAAGCGGAAGCGAGATATGGAACTAACTAACTCATATATCATACGTGCATATGTAGGACGCTTAATATCGCTCCACCCTTCAATGGATATAGAACACAGGTTTTTATCAGCAAATTCCAAATCTGCTTTTTCCACAAGAATATATTCGTTATCCTCTTTGAAATGAACGATGAAATACATATCTCAAATGAAGAAAGCAATTCTATACATTCTATAATAGCTTAAGCATCTGTTTTATAACTGAAAGTAAGATTTCAAACCCACACTGTTTTTCGTAGAGTACCAATTAAGCGAAAATAGAAGTCCTAAACCAAAGAGTCCTGTTTTTTCAGAACTCTTTGAATGCAGAAGTCCTAATCTCAAGGAAAAGTCCTGATTAAGTCCTAAATTGCTGAAACGCAAAATAGCAAGTCATTGCCATGTTGACATCGCAGGAAAATTCAAAGATATTGTTCTCATGCCAGTTCACATGTTTTTTCTACTTAAATGCCATTTGTTGGGAGTCAAAAGTCATCACAACATATTTGTTTCAATCCTAGTCGTTTGCTGGCTGCTATTTTATACAATCAAAAGTAGTTTCAGTTCAATCTAGCATTCACAATCTAGCAGTCACAATTGTGACGTGTTATTTATTCATTGATTATTATTGCCTTGACAACTGATGTGTGGTGGTGAGGGTTTGATCCTGCCAATTGACAGAGTCGCGTAAGTGGCTCGTAGTTCAGTTGGTTAGAGCACAGGTCTAGTTAACCTTGTCGTAGGTTCGAATCCTACCAGCCGCACATCTTTTGCATGGCAATTTGATCTATCGTTTATTTAATTTCATTGTTGTTCATTATATCAGTGTGTAGCGAATAGGATTAGAACAATGAAATGCAATGAATGTGACTTCCACACGCAAAAAGTATATGTGTACTTGCAACATGCAAAATGTCACTTTTATAATCGAAGGAGGTGAGACTGACACTAAATTTAGCCTGTCAAATTGTCATGTATCTTTCTGAATGTAAATGAAAGAAGTTTGATTAGTTCGTGTTTTATTGCAATCACATCGTTTTTAAGAGATGTCCATGGACAACCATATACATGGGGCATTCCTGTCGTAGATTATGACACGTGCTTGATATTGATATTATTTAAATGTATATTGATATATTCACCGAAATTGATGCAGAAACCGACATTTTCATGAAAACCGTCATCCATGAAGTAGCGAATCTGATGAACTAGCATCTGTCACTCAGACCACGGAACGGTGAGTATCGATAGAGTTAAGATCTCCGACTTTGGAGGAATTGCAGCAAGAATCATCAACTTGTCACACCGATGTGTTGATGTCAGATGACTGATTTCATGAAGCTAAAAGGAGTCCTAAATAAGTCCTGTCTATCAGTACTTAAAGAGTTCGGATAGAGTTCCAATTAAGTACTACGCTTTAGAACATAAACAGTTCGAATAGAGTCCTAATGGAGTTACAAGATTTCCAGACTTAAAGAGTTCGGAAATCTAGTACTCCATTTTCAGTCAAAAGTTCCGAACTCTTTGCAGTACTCATTTAGGCTTCTAGGACTTTACGGATTACAGTGCATCATTCGAATAACATGATTTGATCCATCAAATGCATTCATTGGTCATTTTTTTGCTTTTCGGAGAACAACTTATAAATGATAAGAAGAAAAAACTATAACTGTTGTTCAGTCGATTGTATTGGATACGAATGGTGCAATGAAATACAGCGTGGAAGAAGAAGGAATACATATACACTTCCTCAAAATTTTTGAAGTGATAGTCTGTTCCGATTTTTCATACAATCCAATCTGCAAGTCCTTTGAATTTACTTTTAGTACACTATACACACTTTCGACGAAGGTAGCCTTATAGCCAATAACATCATCATCTTCAAATGAAGCACCAAAAATTACTCCATCCACAGATAGGACTACACTGTCTTTAAGATGACTACCGAATTTAACTGATTGGACAAGTTTTGGGAATGAATTCAGAATATCAACCTTGTTGGACAACTGTTCTAATATCAGTTTAGGTGAACGAATTCGGTTTTTTATTGTGTGCAAGAAACTTTCGAACCTGAATGCACTCAAAAATCCCAAAGGACCATGCGATGAAACATAGGCAGGCAAGTGGGACAACAAATGGACATTGTAAAAAAGAAGGGAGTCATTGTATATTGAATTTATTTGTCTGACAAACAGCTTTATAGCATCGGCAGCCGTACTGCTAAGGCTAGCATAATTGGACGAAGACAATACGTATATGGAGAAATGCAGCAAATGAAAATGATTGATCAACTTTTTATCTAGTAAATTTTGAAGAACAAAAGGCCCAATGTATAAGACAAAGCACCTGAATTCTGTAGCTTTCCATCGATCTATATCAGTCAAGCCTCGAATTTTTCTTTTAAATTCTCTTGGTAGGAATGAGGCTGCTTCTACAATAGCTCCTGATAATCGGGAACGTTCCGACGGACGCAATATTTTTTCAATCCAAAATTTCAGAAGCCGTTTGCAAACACCAATATACACGCAGTGCATTGGCTCAGGGAGGAAGTCAATAACCATCCCCACACGTCTCAGTCGTGTTAAAGGACTTAACCCAAGAATATGTTCATCATCTACAAAGTTGGACATGAAGTCGTCATTATTTCTCGATTCGTAGTCGCCATCTACGTAGATAACTTTTCGGAAGGCTGAAGACCATTGTCCAGAAGTCCTACAGAAGTCACAACCATAATACCCCGTACAAGTCTTAATTTTCTTCACCATAGACCTCGCCATTGCATCACATACAAATCCGTAAAGCCCAATGTGATACGATATACCTGAAATAGTCAGACCATTTTCTTGTAACTCATTCAGTTCGGCTACCAGATCATTCAGAAATTTATCGATATCTAATGGTTTCGTGCTGCCATAATGACACGCAATCACGAAAGGAGAGTTATTCAACTCATTCACGTAGCCAAGGATAATCCACGCACTTTTTGATGAGGATTTAAAAATGTTAAAGCCATCAATGAAAATTTGCAAAGCTATCAATACACGTTCTAAATGACCAGCCTCTCGTGATAATGACAAATACTTGCTAGACTTAAGTGAGCAAGACTTAATATTTTGATTACGTAAAACTCGCGTCAGATATCTACTGATCCCAAAATAGACAAAATGCCTATTATCTAAGGTGGTTATGTTGTCATGTGATTGTTGACGTAATAAAGTGGCTGCGGAAAGTGGTAGTTCGGGATATCGATCTTTGATAATGTGTAAAAGTCCCGAAAGTGCATTATTTGATACGTTGTGGGTAGCATACCAGGTAACCAACTTCTCATTAATGCCGACATCACTGAGATCAAACGCATTTCTATCTGAAATATTGGACGAAGTGTCATCTGAAGATAAGATTGAATGACAGTCGTCAGATGATAGGGAAGAAGAATATGAAGTTTCAGGAAATGCAAATAATCAATAGAGTTAAGATCGATGTTAACCGTTTCATCAGGTATCACAGCTGCAGTTGTAATTTGAGGCGGAATCCCAGTAAGGCTGATAGTAGCCAAGAAAACCAAAACGTCGTTTTTCTAATTAAAAGCGCTTAGATCTTTCGACCGGCACTGCCGGCCATCATCAGAGGAACTGACTGTAGAACCAGCCACAGAACACAGTTCACATTACACAATTAGATTCTATGACTCCGCTGCTGTGAAAAACACAAGACACAAAGATAAAAATGCCTAAGTAAGAACACTACTGATTACAAGTGAAAAGTAACACCATAAAATACGAAAATTAGGTGAAAGAAGAAAAGTCAAGTCAACACAAGCAGTGCCAAGATTCACTGAGGGCATGCTTCACTTTGTTCTGCGAATCCATCTTCTTGGTCCAGAACGCCTCCTTTACCACTCGCTTACTCCAAACACTCTCTCTGTCTAGCACTTCAGCTTTCTCCACGTTGATTCGATGACCAGTCAACGCCACATGCTTAGCCAGCTCGGACCGGTCCACGTCGAGTTCTCGTATCGCGCGAGCATGCTCCTTGCCTCTCACCTCCTTGGTTCTAGCTGTTTCACC
The DNA here is from genome assembly GCA_907163375.1 of Prostheceraeus crozeri. NCBI lineage: Eukaryota > Metazoa > Platyhelminthes > Polycladida > Euryleptidae > Prostheceraeus > Prostheceraeus crozeri. The sequence goes on from CAJQUW010003743.1 coordinate 700,876, forward strand.
TACATAACTCCACGAGCATCCGTCCTGGCATGTGATCCCATACACTACGCCCAACTGAGTAGCCGGGGCAGGTCTCTTCCTCACCAGCAGGGATCGAAGTGTTGTCCTAGGCTTCATCGACACCTCGACATTCACCTCTCGAAGGACAGAGGCCAACTTGCTTGAATCCTTTCCGACGTAAGGGATTGACCATCGTATCCTATCTTCTTCCTCAGCATCATCTCTCTCCTCCTTCGTCCGGGGTCTCCACCAGCTCCGAACGTCTCCTTCATCATAGCCGTTGTTACATAGTGCGGCTACCACGTGTTCTCTCTCAGCTGGGAGCTCACTTTTGGAACAAACTGCATGTGCGCGCATTGATAATGAACGTACCACACCCTTGAAAACATGAGGAGAATGAAATGAGCTTCGCTGCAGGTACCTGTCTGTATGAGTGGTCTTCCTGTACACTGAAAATGTCCATTCTTCTTCACTCCTTCTTGCGGCCACGTCTAAGAAAGCGAGAGAACCATTCTCCTCCTTCTCCACCTTGAAGTTAATCGACGGGCGAAGAGAGTTCAACCAATCCACGAACAAGTCGAGCTGTTGATTATCTTTCTCCCACATCAGGAACACGTCGTCAACATAGCGTAACCATACGGTAGGGAAATGCCTCTCACTTGATATTGCTGCTCTTCTGGCCAAACTCTCAAAATGCACCATGAATAGATGGGCAGCAACTGGACCCAAGCTGGTCCCCATGGCTACACCATCGGTTTGCACAAACAAACCGCTGTAGTGCCTAAAATAGCACGAAGTCAAAGCCAATCTCAGCAACTCCATCAGTTCTGGCACAGACAACTTGGTTCTCTTGTGCAGTTCCACGTCTTCACTTAAAAGATTGCTGAAAACATCAAGCGTCTCGGCCACTGGAACATTGGTAAATAAAGAATCCACGTCCAAAGAAACCATTGAATCCGCGAAACAGGCTTCACCTGCCAGGACGGATGCTCGTGGAGTTACGTGGGTGAAACAGCCAGAACCAAGGAGGTGAGAGGCAAGGAGCATGCTCGCGCGATACGAGAACTCGACGTGGACCGGTCCGAGCTGGCTAAGCATGTGGCGTTGACTGGTCATCGAATCAACGTGGAGAAAGCTGAAGTGCTAGACAGAGAGAGTGTTTGGAGTAAGCGAGTGGTAAAGGAGGCGTTCTGGACCAAGAAGATGGATTCGCAGAACAAAGTGAAGCATGCCCTCAGTGAATCTTGGCACTGCTTGTGTTGACTTGACTTTTCTTCTTTCACCTAATTTTCGTATTTTATGGTGTTACTTTTCACTTGTAATCAGTAGTGTTCTTACTTAGGCATTTTTATCTTTGTGTCTTGTGTTTTTCACAGCAGCGGAGTCATAGAATCTAATTGTGTAATGTGAACTGTGTTCTGTGGCTGGTTCTACAGTCAGTTCCTCTGATGATGGCCGGCAGTGCCGGTCGAAAGATCTAAGCGCTTTTAATTAGAAAAACGACGTTTTGGTTTTCTTGGCTACTATCAGCCTTACTGGGATTCCGCCTCAAATTATAATGAATAACCCAGGCTCACTATGTACAACAGCTGCAGTTGTAGTCGTCGATTCATAAAAGCTTTCAGTTTTTCTAGATTTTGATTCATTTGAGCTTTCACTTCTTGTAGATGTTGATTCATTTGAGCTTTCATCTAAATAGTTCCTCAATTTCTCTATTTCTCTTTCAACGCGTCTGTACTTCGCTTGCCTTGACATAAGAATCTGAAAATTAATGGTTGCTGACAATATAAATAGACCTAATATGACCACATTATAAATTCAATCATTAAAATAAATCAGTTGATGAAATCCATGTTATAGGATCGCCTACCGCTGACACCACATGATACAGAGGTTTCATGACGCGAACGACCAGATTCTAATAGGCAAATGGTCAAATTGACTACCGGTATTCTTTTTAATCGTGCATATATTAGAATACCTCATGGACTTTTTAAATGTGCAAAGTAGGCTAAAACTTTTGAATCGTCTTTTTTTAACCTTCTTTTTTAATCGTGTACATGTGCATATCAGAATACCTCATGGACTTTTTAAATGTGCAAAGTAAACCCTTCTACGGTACTGGGCTACTGGTTACCTACTAATGAAATTGAAGTATCCTATCAGGACTTCATTAATTTGACCAAAAAGTACGAGAAGGAAAAAGTACTCGAGCGGTGATATGTCATAGTCCGGATGCAGAAAATTTCCCTAAAAAAGTCGCGGCCTCATCACTAGTATTGATTGATTCAATGTCATCTGAAAACGTATAACAAGAAAGAATATGATGAATCAGTGAATTACAACACAAAATTTTTCTTTGAGAACAGACATTTGTGTGTAGTGTGAACCGAATAATGTCTTAACTCCCTTGCCCAAAACATGCAAAATATTAACCAAAACAAATTTCTCTTTATGTCACTTAAGAGAATTATTGGAAAAAATAAGGATTTTCCACGAATCATGGTTTGTACGTATGAATTACACCGGGTGTTACGGTCAAACCGCTGGCCGGTGCAGGTTCTAGACGGTGCAAGCAACGAAGTTTAAAAAAACATTTGGTTGCATTGCCTTATTGACAACTTTGAAAACACAGAAAATCTCACACCAGTTATAAATGAAAGGAGGCCAAGCCATTGATAAGTATTTATTATTGAATGGTACACAATTCAGACTGCCCATTCTATCTATATATAATAACAATTAACCCATTAAAATTACCAAAGTATACAAATTATCATGAGAAATTATAAAATATGCCAGTTAGTTGATCAACAGTAAGAGATACGGAGTTACATCATTTCATTGTTGACATTGAAAGAAACCGTAAATGATACTGGTTTAGTATCACTTGGATGAGTACAGTTAAACAAAATAATTGATAAAATATGTACAGAAAGTTTTTGCTCACAAACTAATAGAATCAAGAAATCAATTTTCTCAATTGCTTTATTCGATAAGCAATATACTGAATTTATAGCACACTTATGTCAATCTAAACTTTGTTCATCATTACAAAGAAAAGTCGATAAGTTTTCTTATTCATATTTCCCTATTCCAGCGATAAATTGAATATAGTTAATGCTCGGCTGTTTACATTCTCATGGTGATTTAATACTTAAGTGAAACATTTGATTATCTGATTACCTATTTTGCACGTTTGGTTATTATGTGTTCACAATGCATGATCAAATCATACCATATTGAATTAATTGTTGACAATAATAAAATGATAAATGGAACACAATGATTAAAGTTTTAGAACAATAAAATAGAAACTTCATAAAGTCTTCTCAGATGAAAAGATATTTTACCTGAAGTAAGAATATTATTGAATTATTATCAATTTTCCGGACTCGTCAAGTGCACCATCAAGAAAATGTGAACTCTGCTTTCAGTCATTGAAGTTTTATTATTCCACAATTTTCCCAATATATCGGTATGCCAAGATCTTCCCAATGTTTTGCACGATGTAATCCCAACATTTTGTCAATACATGGGCAAGCCATTGTTTTCCCAAATTCTCCCCCAATATGCCAACATGGGGCCAACGTTGGCCAAATATGTCATTTTTGCTGGGTTGGGATGCATCGTGCAATGCATGCATCCGTATGCATTATTTTGGGCATGCATTGGATGTGGATCTTGGATCTCAGCCAGAATGGATCTTGGGATGCATTCCCCCTCCAATGCATGCCCAAAATAGTGCATCCCGCTCAATGCATCTGAGATGCAATTCGTCTTGCTACGGGTTGCAATATTTTCCTCGACTTAAACAAGTACTTGAGATTTCCAAAATTGCCCCTGTTCAGACTTGTGGGTTCAATTTCTGTGCCTGGTTGATATTTTTGGAGACTCTTATAGCCATATCGCTGTATTTCAATCAAAACAGTATATTTAGGAATGTGCAAAACAAATCACAGTTTAAAATGTTGATTTAGTAACGTTTTCGATAACAAATAAGTATAGTTATTATATATATATAAACGTTAAGTATCTTCTTTTGGTTTTGATATTTTGTTAAAAGGTTGCTGAGGTCTCTACCTCACAGCTTTAAAATTCTACCGATGCTGACTTCTATAAAACCCTACTGCTGAAGTAGTTGACCACAAAGTTAATCAGATACTATGGATTAAGCATCTTAATGAATAGCTATCTACTGTGGATAATATCCTTTGGTCCATTTTTGGCATCATTTAACTTTCCTATTTACTTATACATATATAATATATTTAATTTGATTGATGTACAATGATTAATGTTACCGGTTTTGTTGCAACAATTTTGGGTATGAAATTCATTCGACTGATGAATGTGTTATTAGACGCATGAAACTCTGAGTACGGAATTTCATGTCTTTTTGTTCATAAAAATATTTTCGGAATTGATTATAGGCTATATACATGTAGGCTATATAAGTAAAATAAAAATCAGCCAGATTCTCAAATAATGTTTATGCCGATCGATTTCACAGTTTGACTGCTTCAAGGCATTAAATAAAAAGTGAGAAGAGGATACATGCATATCTATACAATATACGAGGCGTATCCAAATGAAACCCGTTCGACTTATCTTAGCGGGTTCATGCATGATCAATTAATCAAAGCAGACCTGTGAAGTACTAGGGTAAAATGGGGTGGTATGGACACGGGGGATATGGACACTTTTTGATCTAACTTTCGTTGATAATTCCATGCTAACATATTCATGAAATTCTATTCGATTTGGTTTATATTGTTAAGAAATGATCTGGTGCTTCTTAATATCAGTGATTTGTAGCCAATATATTGGTGTTCTGGCATCCAGTGGGCTATTTACACAAAGGAATTTTTTTGCATATAATCGCTTTAATCTTCAGACTCAAATTTTGGGGAATAAAAGTATCCTTGCATAATGCCACATGTTTTTTTATTATTCACAATGCTTCTAAATATTCCACCGCAAAGCTGAACCTGTATGAAGTTACAGTAAATAATATAAGAAGAGAATCGAAACTGTTTTTGAAGCAGGGGTGATATGGACATCTTCGATATCCATATTTTGAATACCTAAAGTGGATAGTTGAAGCAGAGTTAGTAACCAATTTTCTTTTACATGATTGACAATGAGTTCATAAAGATAATCGAACACTTTAGACAGCCGTACAAGGAATTTGAATATTTCAATGTAATAATAACTTGATTTAGCGCTGTAAATATTGATTTGGTGAAATATGATCGACGCTATCTATGCAGTATACAATCTGAAATATTTGCAAAACTCAAATCATAATATAGAGGAATATCTATGCAAGTCGAGATCGCGTCACCGAAGTTGACTGCATAGCTTACTGATTTATCATAGACTGCTAGGCGCACGTGTCCATATCACCCCGATACGATTGGCTGATAACGTGATGAAACTTTTGCTGCCTATGCGATAATAAAATTGAATTCTATGATTCTATCATTGTCATCACTTCTACTCAAATTCATATTAGTTCATTCATAGTTACTGTGACTAATTGCTGCATCTAATTTGCAATGCCTAGAACCTATAAATCAAAAAACGCTCGTCTTAACTACAGCAACGATAGCATGTTAAATGCGATCTGTCTCGTAAAACAGGGTACACCTCTTTCAACGGCTGCTCATCGTTTCAGCGTTCCTCGAAATACTCTCCGTCGACATGTGAAAAACGAAACTATACGCCCAGGTGGGAAAACTATTTTCACTTATCAACAAGAAAAGATTTTGTGTAAACGCATTCTATATGCAGCTGAGCGTGGATTTCCTATGACTATTTCTAACATTCGATTCGCGGCTTATGAATACGCACATACTCTTGATCGTCGCAGAAAATTGAATTCCAGTGTTCCAAATAATTGGCAGAAGAACAAGCGGGCATCACTTGACTGGTGGGAGTCGTTCCGCAAACGAAATCCAGACCTTTCGTTACGAAAACCTGAAGGACTCTCTGCTGCGCGTGCGCAGGCCTTTAACAAGGAAAGAGTTGATAGTTATTTCAATGATTTAAGAGAACTGTTTGATCTTCTCAATTTGAGAGACTTTCCTCAGCTTGTCTACAACACAGATGAGACAGGGATATCCACAGTGCCTAATAATCCCAGCAAAGTGATTGCACAGAAAGGAGCTCGAAGTGTGCAGGCTGTTCGCACAGGTGAGCGAGGAACATTAACAACAATCATAACGACTGTTTCTGCATCGGGAGACATTCTGCCACCTTTCGTCATTTGCAAAGGGGGCAATGTGAAGATGACTGCACGAAACATCTACGAAACTCATAATATCGGCGTCGCCTCCACGAAGTCTGGTTATAATGATTCAAAAACTTTTGTTCGATATCTGAATCATTTTGATAGACACAGGACGAAAATTCCAGGCAAGAAGTGTGTTTTACTTCTGGACGGACATGCTTCACATGTTTCCATCGAAGCTATTGATTTCTGTATTAATCATGACATTGAGTTAGTTTGCATACCACCTCGTTCAAGCCATAGATTACAACCGCTTGACACGCATTTTAATGCAGTCCTCAAACGCGCGTGGTGCAAGGCCCTTGACAATTTTCTAAACGAGAGCGGAGTCTCCGCGATTACGACCGAAAACTTCGCTTCGCTTTTTTGTGCTGTTTTCAAAGAAATTGAGAAGAAAAGAGGTCTTGTTGTTGACGCATTTGCACATTGCGGAATATATCCATTGCAAAATACAATCAGTGATCATGAGCTCTCCGTTTCAAAGTCATTCCTTTCAGAAGTTGAAAGTAAGATGGAAATTGATTCAGTCAAGCCTTGTGATGTTCAAGATAATAATTCTGAAGCTATCTTAATCAGATCTATAATTTGCAGCCCTAAGAAAACTTTGAATCCTACACATACTAAAGTCCAAAAGATTCACATCACGTCTCCAGAAATTAGGGAGAAAAAACTTGTAGTTCGAATGCGATTTGATCAAAAGAAGAAACCATTGTGCCGTTTGATAAACGATGGACAACAATCGCCATGCACATCCAGAGATATCGAAGACAGTATTTTGCAGCCCTCAACGTCAAAATCTCTAAAAAAGGATTCTACAAAGCAAACGAAAAGAAAACTTGATAACAAGGAACACCAATGTTGCTGCTGCGACGCAGCTTGGGAAGAAACGACAGAAGATTGGATGAAATGCGAATCTTGCAACAAGTGGTGTTGTGAATCCTGTTTCGGCACTTTCCATTGCTATAAATGCGCTGTAAAGTTTATGTGAGCCTTCTAGGTAGACTTGTTTTGTCTCACCTTTAATAGACTACTTTGTTTTTTTAGATTGTTATGTTGAATAAAGAATTACTCGTTGGTGTCCATATCACCCCGACTCATTTTTTCTCTTGAAATTTGTATCCCTTACGCGATGCTATATATAAATATCATAATGGATTTTCATTCCCTTGAGACATAATGTTATAGAAAGGCAGTGCCCTAAGCTACAATTTAGCTTATTAAATGTATACATTCGTCCGCTTATTACTTAGAATTTGGACCCTAAGCAAAAAGTGTCCATATCACCCCATTTTACCCTATTTAGTGTTTTATAACAGCGTGACAATATGTTTGTTCATCAGATGTATCTGTTGTTCACGGTTAATGACGAGTGAAATGTCGTTCATGGTAGAGAGTCCGTCCAAAGAAAACCAGAGAGCGGTTATTCAATTCCTGACCGCAGAAGGATGCATGCCAGCAGAGATCCATCGCAGAATGGCATCAGTATACAAAGATCGAGCTGTTTCAAAGACCACAGTGACAGAGTGGTCAAGGAAGTTTCGAGAGGGGCGAACTGAAACATCTGATTTGCCAAGTTCTGGACAGGCGCACAAAGTGGTGACTGAAAGTCTGACTAAGACCATCGATACCGCAGTCAGAGCCGATCGTCGACGAAGCATTCGAGATCTGGCAGATGACCACAAGGAAAGACGGAGAACACTCAGTTTGGAACACCTGACTCGCTTCAATACCGAGAATGAGCAGTTCTTGCGTCGCATTGTGGCTGGAGACGAGACGTGGCGCCATCATTTCGAGCCGGAAGGGAAGCAGAGCAGCATGCAGTCGAAGCATCCAAGTTCATCCAAGCCGAGGAAGTTCCGAGTGCAACAATCTGCAGGGAAGGTGATGCTCACGGTGTTCTTCGATATTCAGGGCCCGCTGCTCCTCGAGTTTCTTGAACCCAACGAAACAATCAATTCGCAGCGGTATATCCCCAGTCAACCAGTACACGTGTAATACACGTGTATTGGACCCGTGTAATACACGTGTATCGGATACGTGTATCGGACACGTGTAATACACGTGTTTTGTGTTCAGATAATACACGTGTATTACACGTGTACAAATGCACCAAAATTGCACTCCTTTTACACGACTTACAATTCAATTTGGCGTTTCATTCTTTTATTGTTTCAAACACACCCAACCTCTAGATTGCTTAGAAATTTGTTCCGAATTTATATCTGCATCATATTACCTCCTAGCTATTCCGAACAGTTAAGCGCTTCTTAACTTATATTTGCTCTAAACATTTATAGCACACATAAATCGCTTTAAATGGTCGGTCAAATGTGAAATCTATAGCCCACAACTATAAAGTTTATAAGACAGCGAATAAGTGGAAGCACTATTTTTTGGAGTAAAAGACTATCACATTAGAAACTGTAAATCACAGGAATTCACAAATATTCCATATCTAGCCAAAACCGTCTCATCCACTTCAATGACGTCTGAAAACTTCATGAGTAGCTTTATTCCAAAGTTCATAAATCTAAATTTCCAATCAGGAGTTGAAAAAATGTTATGAAAATTCATCCAGGTGGCAAGCAATACTGGAAATAAATTGAAAATAAAGTTATAAATATCTATCATTTACGTGAAAGATTTTTATCATTAAAGATTGTGACAAAAGCTCTGCATGTAATCGGTAATTAATTTAATTCAATGCAATAATATATTAATTAATTAATTACTTTAATTCAATTTAAAGCAACGATAGGATTCATCAGATGCTCACTTTGTGAAATCTGATGCATCACTTACACAACGAAACTGCAGAAATGTAGAATGACAAAATAAGAAATCAATCAAACCAATAATTTGTAATGCACAATAAGAATGAAAAAGCTTATCACTTGACTGATATAATCCGTCATCAGTGTTAGATATAATTCCCTAATTATGGATCCAAACTTCAGTTGCTCCTATAGGTCATTCATTAGTGCAATTATCCAAGTTACATCGTGTGAATCATTTCTACATTAATTTGATGTTTTGTAATCCATCTCTAGATCAATTCATATTTTAGAAATCTCATACTTAGATAAATTTTTACACGCCTATTCTAAACCATCTCCCATCTAAATCAGAGAGTGATACAATAGGACAGCTACCTGTGAATGAATTATCTGCAGCAAACGTCAGGAATTAAATAATGATGACAATTAAGGTATGTGTTTGATTTTATGGACACGTTGATTCTTAGTCAAAGGTCTTCTTCCTATGGTCTTGGAACTCGTTTTTATTGATCTGTTTCAGGAAAGGTTCGAAATGAAATTTATTTAAATAACTTAGCGTTCTCAGCAGCAGCATCTGAAACCAATGTCTCTATTAAAATTCTAGCCGGAAAATCAATGATAGCTTCTGCCAATTCGTGGAGATAGGTCTGCTTTCTAGCTATCAGCTGAGGCGACTGAGTCTCCGGCTGATATGAACATGTTAAAAAACGCATGATCTCCTAGGCAGGAGGATCGGAGGCTAACTGAAAACCTCCGGCTTCATCGCATTCAGCTGCATATAAGTTGTTTGAACACTGAACAGTGGGATTGGGTTCTGAAAAGAACTCAAGAAGAGTATCAAACGATTTTGAAATCAAAGCAGCGATTTACAACATGAACTTGGTGTTTTTGAAATATAATAGATTAAACAAATAGTTATAAAACAGAAATGAGAAATAGCCATTTACTGCATTGGTGAAAATATTTCTTCACTTGATGTGACGTTGATAATTAGCTTCAGAAAATCAGTCAACGTATTAGCTCCGTCCCTGGTGATTTTGAATTTACAAACCATCCAATCTACAAAATATAACTTGCAAACTTATAAAATATAAACTTGTAATAGGAAAAATATTCTGATACATTTTGTGAATTGCAAACTCATTCAAATCAGTTGTAATATCAAATAATTAATCTCGTGTACACTACAAAAAGAATTCAATCCTAAAAGATCACATTCATTTATAAGTTCTGACCTTGCCATGTTAATCGTGAGACATATTACATGGAATGCGATTAACAGCTTTCCAGAAAGATATACAATGCAAGTGAAACTCGATTGTTACTTCAGAAAATATCAAAGAATTAATGTTTTAAAGCGCATAGGGTATGTCTGGAGAAAAAAATACTCTACATCATGTATGCATATTCGAAGAAACAAAATGTAAAGCTCACCGGACTTCATCACAGATAAAGCAATATGATAGCAATTCGTCAAAAAATGTGATCAAGTTCCATTTTCCAAATGTTTCAATTGATCATCAAATTGACTTCATCCTGCAGACTTCAATAATTCCACTAGATCAATTTCCATTGAACCAGACATATCGCAATGACGCGGAGTTGTTCAAATTTGAATTCACAACATTATGCTATGTTACTGCATGTGTAGCTAAGTTTCCAAACCAATATAGATCATAGACTTCCATGCATGATCAAAGAAATCGACAGCAGCTAATTAGGAAGATGACAAAGAAATCGAACAGCACCATATACAAAATTCAATAACACATGTTAACCATAGAAGTCAATGCATGCTTTTGAATCAAATTTTCTATCCATTGGAAAACAGTTATCGTGCAGCTCAGATGATTGACAATGTCTCAGATAATGTGAATAAACATGAGTGAATGTGAATACAAAGTACCTTACTTTCAATTTTAAGACATGAAAACTCGATTGTAGCATTGCAGAGGAATTTTTTAACTGGATTTTTACAGCCTAAATCTTCACAGCGATTAATGCCGAAATGATGAGTTAATCGGACTCTGGCATTAGAACAAAATACAAATATAATTGAATTTTCTGGATTATCTCATGGCCTACCAAATATTTTTGCATGCTTTTAAAGAACGTTAATTAACACATCAACGAAGCTTTGTTTGGATCAGTTGATGAAAAAATGAAAAAAGTGAATAAATTTAATTACTTCCAAGAAGGAATTTCGCCAAAAATGAATAGCACATGGTCATTTATTTGTATATGTATTCTGTGAATTTAGAGAATCAACAGATCAATAGTCAAAATCGCTATGATAGTGAAATTTTGGCATTATTTTCATGTGGTAACAATCGTTTATATGGATGTCTTGTTGTTGCCACTTAGTGTATAGCTGCAGTAGAATATAGCTGACTATGACTTGAGATTCATGCACCCTGGCATTTGTATAAAATTGAAGTTCTAAAATCAACCCTTGCAACAAGTCATAAATAATAACACGTGTATTACACGTGTAAAAGTGGTGTATTTCTACACGTGTATTCATATGCAAAGATTACACGTGTATTATACGTGTAAAAGTGGTGTATTTTCATTTACACCAAAAATACACGTGTATTACACGTGTACGGGTTGACTGGGATCCAGACTTTGGACAAGCTTCACCAAGCGAGAAAGAGCAAGTGACCCGCTATGTTGTCTTCAGGTGTCATTCACGACAACGCAAGACCACACGCTTCGAAGGCGACATCTGACGCATTGACAAGGAAGCGTTGAGAAGTTTTGGAACAACTGCATATAGTCCTGACCTGTCGACTTGTGATTTTTTCACCTTTTACATGTTTGGTCCCCTGAAGAAGTTTCTCAAGGGACAACGATTCCGATCAGACGAAGAAATGAAGACAGCTGTTAGGGATTGGTTCAAAGGACAGCCGAATTCCTTCTTTGCCGACGGAACTCAACGCCTATCCAAGCAATGGGACAAGTGCCGGGAGTAGTATTAAAAGGGCTCATACTGTCCCGGGATTAGTACATTTTGAATTGGAACCTAAATGTACCGATCAGGATGAGTACATTTTGAATTGGAACCTAATGTACCGATTTGTTTTTAAACTTGATCTTGTGGTTGTAGTCGTCTGTTATTTGAAGTATTGATTGCGAACACATGTGTACTGTTTTGTGTTATTTGTGAAGAGAATAGTGTAATGTGTTGATGATGTGAGTTCGGTTAGGTACATTTAAATGTTCTAGAGTTGTTAATTTGAACATGAATGGCAAAGTGTGAGGATTGAAACGTTGAGGATTGCTGTAATTGTGTTGAGGATGAGTAGGTAATATTCTAATTGTGTTGAGGATGAGTACGTAATGTTCTAATTGTATTGAGGATGAATACATAATGTTCTAATTGTGTTGAGGATGAGTACGTAATGTTCTAATTGTGTTGAGGATGAGTACGTAATGTTCTAATTGTGTTGAGGATGAGTACGCAGATGTTCTAATTGTGTTGAGGATGAGTACGCAGATGTTCTAATTGTATTGAGGATGAATACATAATGTTCTAATTGTGTTGAGGATGAGTACGTAATGTTCTAATTGTGTTGAGGATGAGTACGCAGATGTTCTAATGCTAAACTTGTTATTTTTTGAATGATTATGTTGAAGGCTATCTATCTATCTATATATCTATATCTATCTATCTATCTATCTATCTATCTATCTATCTATCTATATATATATATATATATATATATATATATATATATATCTATATATATATATATATATATATATATATATATATATATATATATATATATATATTATATGCATGGAGAATTGTTTATTATTATTATCATTATGGTTTGTGTTCGATTGAGACAATTGTGACCATTGTGACCATTGTGACCATTGTGACCATTGTGACCATTGAATCCTTCATTTCTATTTTGTGTTCTTTTGTCAAATATTGATAATATGATTCCCCAAATTCCATAATAGTTTACAAAGTGAAAAAGACAACATTTACTATGTAAGTTTAATTAAATATGTGAAAATAATGTGAAAAATCTCAGAGAGAAAGCCCTCTCCCCACTGATGGAAAGCAGTGTTATTTGAGTAGTTATGCTCCTTCATGTGGACGGGGCAAACGACTGGCTGACTGCTCCGAAGTTGCAGGGCCGTCACTACAAGTACTCTCCACAAGTATACTTCACAGCCACATGATAGTCTCATAACCGTGTCCAGTTTTCCACCAATAAGGAATATCCCAGAGGAGGTACCAGAGAAGAATATCTCACCACTCCTGGACTTATCTTTTATTTCTCCAATTACCGCATCGAGTTTACCGCCTTCAATGGGTTCCGTTGAGTTCCCCGATAAGATAATGTTGTTTGAGCTTCCTGCCATGGTAGTTGTTAGGATTAGAACAGATAACAATTGGAACTATCCCACGACTTATATAGCCAAAAGAGGGAGATTTAGAACAATTCTGATTGGCTGTTGGGAATTCCTTTGTTTAGAAAGTATATAAGTCCTGAAATTGTACCAATTCCAATCCTGAAGGAGTTGTGAAATTGAAAGAGACAGTCAAAATGGTAGGCCCCAACACACCACCTCAATCGCCTGTTCCAACCGAGGGATTGACATCGAACATATTCGATTTGGTTGACTCACATGTCAGCGAAGATCAGACAACACCACCGATAGAAGCACGCATTAGTGTTAAGGTGTGGAACGCTCCAGAAAGAGTGCACACAAAGCGGCTGAAGTTAAGACTTGAACCTGACGACGAGAAACTGAAGAATTTGATAGAGTTCTCCTTTATTGAAGCAGAAATTCCGAGGCGATATCCCCATGCGCCGCGAAAGACGAAGGTCAGTCTGCAAGTGGACCTGCGGAAGATACCACCGTTCCCGATCTTGGACAATTTGTAGACTCTCTAGCTTTCTGTATCGTAACGCTCTTTTATAAGGAGTATTGCCTCAAGAGTTGAGTGCAAGTTGGGATTAAAGTTTTGAAAGAACATCTATTTACATATGAGGATGGAAAGACATGTAGTTCCCCTGGAAAGTGTCATACATAGTGCATACAATACAACATTAGAATGAGAATGAAAAGAGCTTTCGAATGATATACGGTATGCACCCACTTCCACAAAAAAATTGATGTATGACAGCGTTGAAGATAGACAAACGATGGAAAAAAATTGACTTTTTAAAATTTTGCAAAATCAATCTAGTTTTCAAACGCATGTAGCTCGTCAGGAAGGTATCATACACGATGCATACAATACTCCATTGGAATCAAAATGAAAAGAGCTTTCCAATGATATAAGGTATGCACCCATGTGCTTAAAAAATCCATGTTGTATGCACGTGTATGCAAATGGAAAATTTCCAAGTTTTTCTCGAAAAATGACTGATTTTCCAGATTTTGACCAAGTTCCAAACTTAAAGTTTACAACTCAAAATTATCACAATACTTAACACTTTTACCCTCAACCTTGACCTGACCTGACCTTTGACCTTTGACCTTCATACACTTCATACACGACGCGCCGCGGGGGGGGGCCCTCAAAATTTCTCGGGCGTTTCGCGCCCTCGAAATTTTTCGGATTATAGGGTAAATAGATTTTCGAGTGCGCGTAGCGCACTCGAAAATGTATTTACCCATGGGCTCCGGGCGCCATAGGTACTCTTTCTTCTCAACTGAACCCTAACCTAACCCTAACCCTAACCCTGACCCTAACCCTAACCCTTACCCTAACCCTAACCCAACCCTAACCTAACCCTAACCCTAACCCTAACCTAACCCTTACCCTAACCAGAGGCTCATATCTTCCACAGTCTTGTTTTAATGCAGCAATTGATAAGTGCGCAAAATTTGAAAATGCGATGACCACATAAACATCCTCAGCTGATGCCTCATGTGTTCACCATATGGTTTGTTTAAATGGATCATTTGATAAGTGCGCGAAATTCGAAGTTTTGATTGGGTGATAATTCTATTAAGATTTATCACTCTGGAACAAATTACATGTTACTTTTTTCTAAGTTCATAAGTAGGTACATTAATGTTCTAAACCTCAAGAGATGGAAAGTAACTTGATCAAATTAATAAACTGTGTTACAATTTAATGTTAAGTTTTTTTAATGTTAGAATTTATCAGCTGTTTGATTTTGAATCTTGTTTAAGTGAAAACATTTTGTTTAACTATATCATCTAAATGGCATGACGTCAGTAGGTCTTTGTTCGTAGTTGCTTTGTGCATTTCATATATAAAGAAAGTGTTGAAGCCAGTTCTTCACTCATTTTTGAATTATCAGCGTGCCTAGCAAGACGTCAGCTCCGATCTTTCAAACCTTAATCAATATTCTAAAGTGAGTTTGGAACAATTTAAATGCTACTTTTTTCTAAGTTCATAAGTAGGTACATTAATAAGTTCTAAAACCAAAATTTAGTAAGTTTTAAGTATGGATTTAATTTTTCTTACAGACAAGCCTCGTCCCAGTTGCTTGCCACGACAACGTTTGATTTTTCACTATTGCCAAACCTGTAAGCAGGCTGCCCGGCATTCTATGAAAAGCCAGCATAAGGAATGCACGATACGTCAGGATTGCAGTTTTCTGTACTGCCTATCTTGCAAAAGCTATGTGCGGACAGACATGGAGGCAAAAGGAGAGAATCCTAAAAGATTCATCAAGACCCATATCAAATGCGCATTGAGAAACGGGCGGGAGGGTCGAAACCTCACTTGCCTTGAAGAGAAGAGGCGAGTGGAGAGGCTCTTCGCGAAGGAGCGACCTATTGAGGGCATCCTAAGCCAAGTTGAGGAGTCCAGAAGTGAGCAGCCAAAACCGAAGCCGAAACCCAGACCCAAGTCCCGAAAATATGTTGACACCGATTCCGACTCCTCGGATAGTGATATTGAGGTGAGTTCATATTTAGAATATTAGCAGTAACATAAAGCAAAAAAAAATTCAAGAGTCCAAAACTGATAGGGAAAGTTGACTTCTGTTTTGTTTGTTTTTCATATATAATAATGTGCATGTCTTTTCACTATTTCAGCTCAAGAAGCCACCTGCTAAGAAGCCACCTGTTAAGAAGTTAAAAGTCGAGCGGAAGCCATCAGTTCCGGAAAGGAATGTAAGTTTGAAATATCAAAATCAGCACTTTATCTATTCGTATGTATTTTCCGATCTTCACACTTTAACTATGTTTCATTTCCATCCACAGGTAGTCGTTAGTACGCCCGCAAGTAGCAGGTGGGTTGCGAAGCCTACGCCGCCTTCAAAGATAGTAAGTAATAGACAACAATTATTTTAGTCACATAAGATAACATGATTAGATTAATAACTTAGGACACATGCATACATTCAAATTCAAGAGGAATTTAAAATGTATTCTCCCTTGTAGAGCTACCGATCGCTCTCTCTAAAGAAGAGCCGGAACAACCTCCTTGGATTGACTCCGGCCACTAGGACCTCAGTGGAGGAGAATGAGGAGCGTCCGTACTCCATCCGGGAGTCTTCTTCAGATGAAGAAAACGTAAGTGTCAATCATAGGAATAGGCTAATAATTCAAACTATAATGTTATGTCCCTTTCGTTAATTCAAATCTCTCTTTTTTTCCAGCAACAGTTGACACTTGTCCCGGAAGAGGAGATTGCCTTCTCCCAACTTCGAGCCTCACCCAGCATTGAGGTCAGCTTCCCACCCTCTCCAATTCTGCACCGCGTCCCAACTCCACCTCAACCAACATTCAATGACTACTGGGTCCCATCGTCTCCACCTGCTCCTACGCCGATGCCCAACAGCCCAACTCCAACTGTGATCCTCTCCAACTCTCTCCCAACTTGTGATCCCCTATTTAACGTTGACCTGGACGAGACGGTCGAGTCAGTGGTCGAGGTGCCCTCACCTGTGTCTAAAAGTGTGGAGGACAAAGTGCGTCACCTTGAACGTAAGTTGCGCCAACAAGAGGAACGCGAGACGGCTCTTCGCGCTGACTACAAGTCTTTGCTTGAGTCGTTCCGCAACATATCGCAGACTAACCTGCAACTGTCGCAATCGATAGCGAAGCGTGAAACAATAATGCACGTTGAGCTATCGAAAGCGGCAGTCATTAACAAAGTGCGCATGACACATGTCGATGACTTCTCAAGGTGTCATGGACATTGTGCCCACGTCAAGGTGACGCATAGTCATATCATTAAATGTCAATCGCTGTAACTTCTCTTTTTGAATTTTTCTTATTTAAAAAAATTACTTGTACACTTTGTATGTCTTTTTATTTATGTATTTAAGTGGAAATATAAGTCTTAGGTTGAGAACAAATTCCATTGGTCGACGTCACTGGTTACGTAATATAATATGTAGACAGTATATAAGTAGACGGAAATTGTTAATCCTCAACGATCATCATGGTTGTCTGCTCTAAGTGTGGAAAGAAGTTTACAATTGTTAGCAATTTAACGCGTCATGAAAAATTTTGCAAGCTAGGAATAAAGCATAAATGTAGTAATTGTCCATATGAAACCAGTAGGAAAGATAATTTAAAAAGACACAATCTCATATGTTGCAGTCAAGAAGGAATAGAAACAAATAATACTAATTTATCAACTTGTAGTAGTCATGTTAGGGACATTCCAGATAGCGCTTTAAATAATGATGAAGCTTTTAGGCATTGCTGCTGTCACTGTGGTAAGAATTATAATAGCACAAGTAGATTCCGTCAACACAATAATATACGTGATATGAACATTGAAATGAGTAGTCACAATAATTATGGAACACTCACTCTGAGTGAAAGCGCCTTCAGCGGACGTGCTCGCGTGTATGACATTACACCAACCATTCAAACAGTAGATGTAACATCTTTTTTATTCAACATGCGAACCTTACTAGAAAATTTAGTTAATGACTTGCGAACTAGTCTTCAACTACGTGGTCGATTAATTGCTCAAATTCGCTATGTCCGTTCTAATCCTCAAGAGGAAGAAACTTTTCTCGCGCACTTCACCTCATTATCATCAAATTATATATATGACTTTGACACATGGTTTCAGGATAATTTAAATAGTTTATCAAATCATGTTTCAACTTTTGCAAATATAGGAAGCAATTGGGTTGTTGATAAAGTAGTAAATGTATAATTCAATCTAATTTCAACTCCTCTACTATCGGGTGGTAAAATGAATACTATGCCTAAAAGCTTAAGAAGTTCTAAAGCTGTAATAAATGTAAATTCAAATTCAAATGACTGCTTCACGTATTCTATCTTGTCAATCATTTTTCACTACGATGAAGTTACTCATTCAAAGATAAACGAGGTAAACTCATATAGAAAGTGGACATCTGTATTGGTTATGGATGGCATTTCCACACTAGTGTCAATAAAGGACATTCCTAAGTTTGAGGAAAACAATGATATAAAAGTAAATATCCACTTGTATGAAAATGGTCTCAAGGGAGTAAGATACAACAGCAATTTCATTGGCAAAAGAACCGTTAATATTTTGCTAGTGCTACATAACGGTTTTGCCCATTATTGCGGCATACGAAAATTATCTAGGTTATATAGCAAATTTTACACAAGTCGCAAGATTTTTTGTGAAAGATGCACTCAATCCTTTTCAAAGAGAAGCGTTTTAGAACGACATTTTCAATTCTGTAGTCGTGGTAAGGCGCAAATAGAAAAAATGCCCAAACATTTAGAAGTTCAGATAAGTAGTACTGAGCACCAACTCAGTCCACCTTTAGTCATATACGCCGATATCGAGTGTCTAATAGAAAACAAAATTCATAAACCTGCGGCTGTAGGTGTGTACCACGTCTGGCATGAGGCACTTCAGTCAACCTACAATAACACCTATTATCTGTTTGAAGGGGAAAATTGCATCGCTGAGTTCCTAAATCATTTAGAAGATGTTGTCCAAAATTTATATGATAATCATAATGTCATGACCAGAATGCCGATGCGATTGACAGCAGTGGAAGATATTGCTCATAAAAATGCAGAAAATTGCAATAAATGTAAGATAAAATTTAGTGAAGATATATCAAAAGTTCGTGATCACGATCACATAACCGGAAAGTACAGGCAAGCATTATGTTTAAAGTGCAATTTGCGATTAAGATTGAATCGACGAGAGCTTCCTGTTTTCTTTCACAATTTCAAAACTATGACAGCCATATTGTTTGTTATAAAGCAATTGGTAAAAAGAAATCTTGGAAGTTAGATGTTATTGCAGCTACTGCTGAGAAATATATTACTCTATCATCAAAAATTCCAGTAAGCGAATATAATGGAAAGCCTGTATATTTTAAATTGAAATTTTTGGACTCATATCAATTTCTGAGTGCATCGCTTGCTGAATTAGCCAAAAGTCTGAAAGTCTACAAACATGTAGAAGCGCTGCGAAATGAATTTCCAAAATTAACTGATCATATTCTTTACGAAAAAGGAGTGTTTCCGTACTCATATTTTAGTAGTTTGGCAACTCTAACGGAGCTCTGTCTTCCTCCTCAAAGGGAATTTTACAACGATCTTACTCTTGAGCATTGCAACGATATAGATTATGAGCACGCGGAAAAAGCATGGAATGCGTTTAATTGCAAAACATTTGGAGACTACATGCTTGCATACCTCAAGTTAGATGTCTTGCTGTTGGCAGACATTTTTGAGACATTTAGGAAATTAAGTCAGGATGAAGATCAAGTAGATCCAGTTCATTTTGTTAGCCTACCTCACCTTAGCTTCACATCAGCATTGAATTTTGCTTCGAATGATCCTCCACACTACATTCAAGATGAGAGCATGTGTAATCTTTTTGAGAGGGGGATCCGAGGAGGTATGACGTTTACAAATATTCATAGAGCGCGTGCTGGTATTTCAGAGTTGCAAAACATATATGAAAAATTTCTATGAAACTTTAAGACCAAATATGTGTTTCACAAGCACAAAGAAACTGTTGCTGCATCAGTTCGATCGAGAAAATTATGTTGTTCATTACTCGATTCTAAAATTCTACCTCTCTATGGGAATGAAGATAAAGAAGGTCTATGCTGGAATCCAGTTCACACAAAAATCATGGCTGAGACAATATATTGATATGAATTCGCAGAAAAGAGCTCAATCAAAATCTGATTTTGAAAAAGCGTTTTATAAATTAAAAAACAACTTCCTGTTTGGTAAGACTATGGAGAATGTGAGACGTCGGAGGAACTTCAAATTAGTAAATACAACATTGCAACTATCTAAATTGGCCAATCATCCCCTATATGTCCAGCATAAGATATTCGATGAAGATTTAGTTGGTATGGAACTGTATAAACCTTCAATAGTTCTAAATAAACTAATTTATGTTGGTCAAGCAGTTCTTGACTATAGTAAATTAGAAATGTACCAGTTGTATTATAAAGATTTAAATAGATGTCCACTGATAAATAGAGCACGTCTTTGTGGAGGTGATACCGATAGCTTTTTCCTGTGTCTATACACCTCATCATCTGTTCGTCTAGAGGATATATTCCTGTATTTCGGTGAAAAATTTGATTCCTCAAATTATGATGTGAATCACCGTTTATATTCAATTACAAACAAGGCTAGACTCGGTTGTTTTAAGGATGAGTGCGCGGGAAAGTTTCTTGAGGAGATGGTTCTTTTGAAGCCAAAAATGTATTCAATGAAATTTCTAGATTCAACACATCATAGCATTAGGCGAGCAAAGGGTATACAGAGAGCAGTGGTTAGACGCATAGAACATAGTGACTATAGAAATGTTTACTATACTGAGAAAGATACCAATGAGCAAATAACCGTCATAAATTCAAAAAACCACATAGTTGAAACAAAAACGTTTAGAAAGCGAGGGCTCTCACTTTGGGAAGATAAGCGCTGCTGGATAAATAAGAACTTATCTTTACCATATGGACACTATAGCCTTGGACTTCCTCCTCCGTCAAAAAGACGAAAATGTCTTCCCACAGCAGGTGATGTAGAATAGCGGATAGAACAACGGTAGAATCAATAAAAAATAACACGTAGGTAGTAAATATTTGAGTGTACATTTCTACATCTTTCCGATATGTAGAAATTGAATTTGAATACATAACAGCATTCAGCATCCTTTCGATATGTTGATTTGCAAACATAAACTAACTTTAGGCAATTATCAGATTATAATAATTACATTAGGAATAACTTCAGAATATGCCTCATTATATCAGAACATGGAAGTTAAGTGACAGACAAAAAATTCACCTAACAGATTCAAGCAAAATAGTTTTTCGACATTCTGTAACAAATAGTAGAAATCATCGTGGTGTTTCTATTAGTAGTGACGCATTGCCCTCACTTAAAGATTTTGCTAATCTGATTGAGCGACATGATACTCGGATGAAGATTCCTCTGGATGAAAAGGTATGGATAAAATATGATTCAACTGTCAAACTTTACGTATGTTCATCCAAGAGGAAAGACGTTGATCATCGATTTTTTCGTTTTAGTGACGTCACATGGGGTTCCTTTATAAAGGAGATTCTACCAAGTATAATTTCATTCGTCAGAGATGGACGACATCAGTCAGATGAAAGTGGTGAATCGCATGGTGGTTACAAAAGCAAACTCAAAACTCGATCTACATCAAATCGAGCGAGACATACCCAGCAGAAAGCAATGGCTAATAGTGAAGAAGAGGCGAAAGAGGCGAAGAGGTGTATCTGGGGCGACCCACAATGTTGACATGGAGAATCTTGAGGAAGGAGAAATCTATGACTGTCCTTTTCTTTCCTAATGGAACAGTGCAGTGTGTTGGGTGCTTCGATGATTGTGATCTCAATTACCTACACTCCGTGTTGGAAATACTATTACGGGATAAATTACCTAATTGGAAAGTAAAAACCATGACAGTGTTATGCGAATTGAATTATCGCTATGACTTTCGCAAAGTTTCCTCTACGTCCAATCTTACTTATGAGGTGGAGTTATTTCCAGCTGCGCAAATGACAAATTGGCATCCTTATCACGTTTACGTGTTCCACAATGGGAAAGTTGTGATAACTGGCATTAAAGACTTGAAAGTTGTATCCCAAATAATAAGTGATTTGAAAAATTATTTTGTAAAAAGTTGGACTGTTGTAAATAGTTTGTAAATATACATTTCAATTGTGAAACTTTGCTCTCCCTCTAAACATTACGCTCTGGGAAATAAAACAAATTTTGCATATATAATGAATTTATTACAAGACTGAGTTCATATAACTGTTGAGAATTACATCGTTTTTAGCACAATTTCTAGAGAATAATCGAATAACACTTTTATAGTCACTTTTCAAAGGTCGTTCATTAACAAAATATATTACGTAGCCCCCACACATGAGGGATCTATTACTTTGGAGTGGGAACGATGTCACTTTCTTTCTAGTCCATGAGAATCTATTCATCCATATTGATATATCATGTAATGGCGGCTGATTGAGAGAGTCACAATATTGAGCTACTCTATTGCGATTTATGTACACGGCAACCCAATGTTTACCACGAAGATTAACCGTGTCTGTATTTATAATCAGAGAACAGGGATATGACTGAATTGATGTAGGTAGTTCATCTCTTGGGAATACATTGAGAAACAATTTCTTGGAATAGGGATGAGCTTTCTTCATTAAGTTTAAGATTTCCACATAACTGAGGTTGCTCATCTCTGATAGTTGGCCAAGACGTCTCTCAATCTAGTAATTTCAATGCTGCTGTCATAGATTGCGTAAAGTAAACCGGTTACAGGAACTTTCAAAGGATCCGCAAATGTGAGTTCCAATCGAAGGTTACCAGCTTTTTTAACATCCACATTTTCCCCAGTTATATCACAATCTGCTTTGAGGTTGTATAATATATAGAAGTAGCCATTTTTATACATATCCATCGTAATACCATTTGAATCGTCAGTGTTGAACATGTCTAGTGCCATGAAAGTAGAGCAATATTCGCGAACAAATTGTTTTCCTTAAAATTCGGTTGATAGACCTTACAAGCAACTGAATTGCCATCAGCGAATAGACCGAGTTTTGTGATACCAAAATGTTGAAAATGAAACGGATTCTTCTGAAAGTTACCACAAAATGATTCATTTTCTACAAACGCGATGCACACCGCCTTCGGTAGGGCAGTTGGAAAGAGGTTGGGATAATCAAAAGATGAGGTAGTCGCCGGAATCGTAAAAGTGGTTAGTATACTATGATTGACTGGATATATAGCATTGTGGTTCTTCAGTCCTACAGCATGTTGATTGATGACTGTGGGATTCATTTTTACTCGCCTTACATTGAGGACAGCTTCCGTTATGTGTACATCATAGGATGCAGCAGGTCCGAATGACATCAAAGCAAATTTTGATTTAGCACGAACAAATGTCAATCGCATTTGTACTTGAGATAGGAGGTATCTCGATTGACGGAAAAAATCAAGATAGACAGGACCTTTTAGATGTAGTTCAGCTGAATCAGCAGTTTTTATTCCACACGCTTTTTCAAACCATTATTAGCGAAATCATCGAACTTACCAGACTGATCTGTAAACCAACCAGCAGCTTGTAAGTGCGTTTGTTTGGCCTGGTTTTGAAACTGAGTCAATGTATATAAGTAAGCTCCATATGGATATGATGAATCTCCTCCTTCAATCTGTTTATTATTTAGTGATAAAGTGACATCTGAGAAGAGACTGGCAATTGGGAGATTAATCAACCCCACTTTGTCCTTAGAATCAATGTTAGTACCATCAGTTTTTTTAATTTGTACACACAATTCCAAGTCAATAGACTGACAGTCGATGTAGTCGTCAGCATTAGCAGTAACATCAAACTGAATAGGTATGTCATTACCCACAATATTTGTTGAGGGAAAATAGTCAACAATTCTCGACGAAATTATATCAGTTTCCTGGGGCGATGTATCAAAAAAGCACAAAGCTGAATTGATAGTCGATTGCATTTCGCTCAGTTTAGAAATACGTTAATCTCCTTCGTTTCGACTTATTTCCAACTGATTTCGATTTCCGCTTTCGCTTTCGCTTTCTTGTCTTCTTTACAGGAAGCTTCGATCAAGATTTCCTAACTCTTCGTCTTTGCTTAGTAACTCGACCGGATCCAACTTGTCTTGTCTTGTTGCGCCTCTTACGAACAGGTCGTCTCGACTTTGTTAGGTCATCCAATGCATCAATAGCTGATTGCTGAGCACGGACTTTCATTGATTCTCCTATATCCGCTCCTTGGAGTGCATCCGCAGCAACATTTGCACCAAAATCTAAAGCTCTGTTTCCTACGCGTTTCATCACTGGCAACGCATAGCGTTTAAGTCCAGGAAGAAATGCACGCTTTAATGCACCAAATATTCCTCCTCCTACTTGTCGCCTACCTCCAGCAAATACGGGATATCCGCTTTGATATGATAGTCTGCTATAAAAGCCTGTCATTGTAAATTTTGAATTCTGAAGAATTTCACAATAGCGTAAAGCCTTAGTCTCGATTCTTAATATGTAGTGTCAGCACAGTAACACCACCATAGAATGGAACAATTTCACCCGCATCATCATGAATTGAAATGTCGATTCTATTGATAACACTTCGATTGATCGGTAAATACATTTTGTTGATGAATTCACGATTGATTAACTGCTTCCGGACGGATGATAGGGGAAATGTGCGTAGCAATGGAGCCTCGATGTCACCAACTCTAGTATACTCAACAATATTGCAGTAAATATATAAGTTACTGATGTCTCTCTCTAATGAAGGTGCTGAATTACCAATGGTTGTACCTTCATTTATTGTGAATTTTGAGAACCCTAGAATTGTTGCCAACATCTTGTCGAGCTTAAGGAGATAATTTCTCCCTACTTTTAAAACCATTCGCTTCTTCAAGGGATCATATGAAAAGAACTACTCATCTGCGTTGAGGTAGTGTGCACCATTTTCATTAAGTTTTGTACAAATTTCCGATGGTGTGTTTAGATCTTCAACGTTTAAATTGACCCTCCTTACTAGCTCAGTTGAGGTACTCAATTCGTCAGCCAGTATTTTATCGGAATATACATTGATGTGCCATGCGTCGTTTGTTGCTGTCTTTAGTTTATTGGAATTCAACTGAATCTTATATGTATCATTTAATTCTGTCAAACACGGTGGACTATCAGGATGCTTGAATAGTCTCTGAATTTCAGATCCGAATTCAATAACAGCGGAATTAGACTTTTCCAATGGTGTCTTTTTAGTGAAAACAAGAAATTCTACCTCCATTTCAGCAGTAAAAAGAGTTACTTTCTCTTTCTTATATTCACAAGTCATTAAACTTTCTGGCACTGATCCTTGAAACTTTCTTGCAACGTCTTCAATATTTTTAATAACTTCAAATTTTTCCTTGACGAGGACACCTTTTCTGTAGTGCATACAACGGTGGAATTCTACATTGAACATCACTAACTTTTCTCTCAGCTTTCAATCCAAGTCCATTGTACCAATGTATGGATGAAAATGTAGTTCTGGGAAACCCTAGAGTTTGTGCCAAATCTCTTCCTAATATTAGCAGAACATGCTTCCTCCCTTCTTTCAATAGTTTAGTTGAGCCTTTTACAACTGGCTTGAAGAATCTATTTAAACTGAGAGTGAAGAGATCTTTTATTCGTCGGAACATTGTACCAATTTCATTCTCTGTATCTTGCAAGCTGAGTGTGGGAACTATAGAATTGAAGGAAGACGTTGCATATGCCTTTTCAATTTTGATCATGTTCTTGACAGACGGTAGCGATGGTGAGAAAGGATGTAAAGTAAGATGATGAAAATCCAATGTTCCATGTAGACCATTCTGAAATAGGCGAAAACAATCATCCTTTTCACGTACTTCCGTGTGTATTTCAAAATAATTATTCGTTAACAAACTAATATCATTGTAATATGTGACTTCAGTTAATGCGACTTCGTGAGGGCCACTCAGATAAAGAGGCTTGGCAAACTCAACCGAATACTCCGATGGTTTGTTCTCTGGAAATATCATGGGATTGCTGTTTCTCGGGAGAATGATGTTGAACTCTGCAGACGACATTATTGTATATAATATGGGATCAGTAGTCATTCACCAATATTAGCTTAAAAGCTTCTAATGTCTCCTACTTCCACATTTCTCAAGTCTTGATGGGCTATCCAACTGTTGAACGAGTCAGGATATCCCTTCCATTTGACGAGATATTTTTTATGATTACCATGTCCTTTCCTCTTAACTATTCTATCTATCATATACACTTCTTCACTCCGATCAACCACTTGTAATTCATATGAGTAGAATTTCCCTTCAATTGGATTACCATGATAGTCTATTAACTTATACATTGGTGGTTTAAATTTTTTATTTACTTCATCAACAAAGAATTCTTCTTCGGTCCAGTTCGGTAGATAGCCCTTCTCGAATGTAGACTTCACTTTAGAGATGCGAACTCTATCACCAACGTTGATTTTCTTCTTATCGGTAGTTGTTTTTGGTGCCTTGCCATACAGACGAAGCCACAAATCCATAGCATTATCCCGAGTGACGTCGATTGGACGCATCTTTATAATCCGATGATAGCTCTCATTGTAATTTCTCACGAACTTCTGTAAATCATCTATCCAGACATGTGTATTTTTAGCACTGAAATACCGCCATATCTTTGTCTTGAGTGTACGATTGAACCTCTCAACCATCGCAGCTTTGTAACACTGAACAGTTCAATGTCATATCGCTCAAGTAGACCACGAACGTGGGAATTTTTGAATTCCTTTCCTTGATCTGTTTGTATTCTTTGTGGGATCCTCCCTTCATTTAGAATACTTTGAAAAGCCGCCTCAACTTCTGCTCCTCTCTTGGATTTCAAGGCGCGAACCCAAGCATATCGTGATAAAATATCTATTACGGTTAGGATGTACTTGTAACCGTCATTGTATTGAGATATCTGCTGCATAGCAGCCAAATCTGCTTGCCATTGACTGTCAATATTATTGACAACATATCTCCTAGTTGGAAACCGCTTCCTCGCATCCTTGTGTAGCGTGTAGGTTGGTTGACTCTTCAACCATTTCTTCACTGTCTCTATTCGTACACCTGCTGCACGGGCTAAAACGCTCGGACGACTGAAGCTTGCGGGATGATTGATATCGTAGTAGATTTGTCTCAGTTTTTCCGCTGCGCTCATCCTCCTTATTCTGGCGACTCGCTCGAGTATTACTTGCACAGCAACTGCTAACGCAATTGATGTCAACTTCTATACCCTCTTCTCCTTTACTATCGAGCGCAGACTTCAAACAGCAGCAAATTTTCTGCATAGACATGATATGGGAAGCAATTTCACTGTTATTTGCCTAATATTTGCTATAATCTTTCGGTGTTCGTGTTGAACGTCTCCCTCTTCTCTTCGGAGTTGGAGACGTAGCAGGAAAAACAATGGGTTCTCGCTTGACTGTGGTAACTACTTTTCCTTTTGAAGAATCGGTTGCCAGCACTTTATTCAGTTCATTTATAGTTGGTCCTCTGATTATATTATGGGGGACGTTGTGATTAGATAGCACTTTTTGAAAGTATTCCCATCCTTGTGGAGCACCCAGCTTTCGCCTTACATCTCTCACAGCATATTGTAGAAGATCATCGATGTGACTGTTCCTAATTACATCACCGTTTTCTTCTATTATTTCTCCTCGCTCATTGAACTTTACGTGGGGATCAATAAAATCAAACAACCTTTCAGCTCGCATGCGATATGCTCAAGGAGTTGAAAGAGTTATGAA
The DNA here is from genome assembly GCA_907163375.1 of Prostheceraeus crozeri. NCBI lineage: Eukaryota > Metazoa > Platyhelminthes > Polycladida > Euryleptidae > Prostheceraeus > Prostheceraeus crozeri. The sequence goes on from CAJQUW010003743.1 coordinate 728,729, forward strand.
TTTGCGCAGCTTTTCCCTAATATGTCGTCTTTCCTCTAAATTCTCAGCCTGTAACTGCATTCGTCGATAAGGATCCTCAATCTTTTGAATTTCCCTATCCTGTTGAGATAATTGCTTAAGTTGATCTGTAACCGGCTGATACACATTTTTAGCTTCCTGAATATTTCTTGTCATTGATGGCTGTAGATATTCCTCTTGAGTAATGACAACCATTTTTGAAAAACTCATATTGAAAATGTCATAGTAGCTGAAGCACATATGAATTGCCTAAAACTATCATTGGTCCAATTAATTAACTGTTGACAGTGAATACTATCATTGCATCTCCAGAGTTTGGTATAATATTAGTTCGAAATCGAAATCGCTCTGGGCATTCTTGCGTTAAATCAATGAAGAGGTAGCCATGTGGCTTCTTCGTCACTTCATCATATATTTTCGAAAGAGTTTTAGGCTGCTGAGGTAATATTTGTCGACTCAAATGATGTATCTGACTACTATCTCTTGGATTCTTGAAAACCACCAAATAGTGTGTATTAAGACTTCTAGTTCTCTGCTCTTTTCCTCCATCAAAGATATTTTGAGTGATGTAGATGATAAAAGCTTGCCTATGGTGTGCTGTTTGAATAAACATTTCGGTTACATCTTTTGAAGATTTGCTTTCGCGAAGTAGATCATCCAACACGATCAAATCACCTGCTCGGATATCCTCAGTTGGTGGTAGCCCCTGTTTTACTTCGTATCCCTGCTGTCGAAGTGCAGAATGCAGATCTGGTTGAAAATAACCGTAGTACCATTTAACCTGTTTTATTTTCTTATTAAACATCTCATCTCTGTATTGCAGTAGCTGAGTTACAAAAGTTGTTTTACCAGACTGACTTGGTCCGGCCACACACATTGTACGGTCAGTGAATAGTCGAAAATCTGTCATTTCAGAGTCATTCAATATTATCATCATCATTTACTAACACCCATTATTTTGCTTAGTTACAACTTAAAACATGTAAATTATTTCCAAACAAGTTTTATTGAAACGATAAACAGTTGTTTAATTTACCACATTTGAGTGTCTTCATCGAGGGTAGAATCGAAGGAACTCTTCCAGTCAGGTTGTGCATCCTGTCGCTTCAGTTTTGGTTTCATGCTGTCCCTCGATCTGCGCGTCCTTTTCTTGCTTTCATCAACCTCCTTGGCTTCTTTTGCATCGTTTGATTCTTTCGGCTCACTTGCCAATTGGTAATCGTTCATAAACCAATTGTAGAACCTTCATCTGAAGAGAAGCCAATTTACCAGTTGAACCATGAGCGCCAATGTAAAGTCCAGTAACGTTCACCAAGCCCATGTATCGCCCACGCTTGAGATCATCACAATCCATTGGGTTTGACAGCACATCAAACGCTTGGAAATGGTCAGATAATTTTAAGAAGAGAGTATCAAACTCAGGTAGATCTTTGAATCCACTCCGTTCCTCCAACTTCTTCTTCCAATGTACCGGAGCACTGTCAGGTAGTTCGACACATTCCTTTGCGAATGAATCAATCATTTTTAGTATAGTTTGCTGCCATTTAGGAAATGTGACACGCATTTGTCTTAGATTGCTGTAGCTAGACGATGACATCCCATTGCTATGAAAAAATGGAACTTGTAAATATAATCCATCATCACCATAATTAAGCGTTTGAAAATAAAACGTGTTTCCGATTCCTTGAACCTTACGCGTTGGTCTAAATTTCAAGAGATCGCGATCAACAGAGTCGCCCTCTTCCTTAATTATGTGCATTTTAAGAGACATTTTGTTGTTGTACTCACACTGACGGATGATCACTTGAAAATGACTACTGAAAGCTCGCACGTCTATCTTATATAGCCTTCAATCAATGTCAATGAGTAATCGATGACGTGTCGACTTCTGATTTGTTGGCTTTATGCCAGCAATGCAACACCTGTAATAATTCTTCCTAGAGGACTGTCAAACACTTTGGAAATACTATTACTGATGTCATTTAGCATATCCATAAAGCCACCACCTCCATGTTGAATCATATTTCTCCTGACTTTATCACTACCCCTAGGATTCGAAAATTTGCGAATGTTTTTGATAGACCTAGGATTCAACAAAGGCTTGTATATTGGAAGACACTTGTGAATTGTAAAGGCCAAATCACGTATGAAGTCATCACTTGAATTTTGAATTAATTCACACTTCCTCCGATTATTATGTATTTTATTCAATTTTCGCAGTGCCTTCTTAAACTGACTTGAAGGTTTAAATGACCGTTTCTTTCGGGGAAAAGACCGTCGTTTTCTTTGTACAACCATATTTCTTTTTTTTACAACAATGAATGAGAAGAAAGCGAATAACATTATTGCTTAATACATACAATGATGATAATTCAAACTACAAATAGCATTGTTGCTCAATACATACATGTAATACACAATGTCACTTCAAACATTGACAGATGGTAGTTTATAGTCATCAATGTCACTTAAGGTTTGTTTCGTTGCAATTATCAACTGTTTAAGATCACTCATTAAGTCCATCGAGAGGGGACAACACCTACAACATGACATTTGGGCGTACAAACGCAGAAGATTCGCATAGTATGCTCGAAACTTAGCAGTGTCATCTCGGTCCAGCGCCGCCATGTTGATGCTGACGGATGGTGGACCAGCAAATACGTCAACTTTCAATTTTACCCATCTTCTTCATAATGGCTGAACGTTATCAGGTCATGCAGGCATGTGTTGAAATATCGCGTTCTGTTATAGCAATAACAGCGAGAATGAGCAGGAATTGTCTCAGTTCCACTTAGTGGTTGGAACACTCCTTCAAGCCAAAATTTGGTCACTCTTGTCAGCACTTGAATCAATGCGTTCATTAGGATTTTCTGCACCTCAACGTTGTCTTCACACTTGAAGAATTTTACAATGTCCTCCATAAAATCTACTAAGTCAGCTTTGTAACCTGTTACGTCGTCACTACAATAAAATATAAATCCTTTGAATTTCTTGCCTTGATGAACAAGTGCTACAGGGATATAGCTGCTGAAGGTCATGCTCAATCTTGTTCAATGAATGAATGAATGAGTGAAACGAGAACCATTATCTCTCTCTCTCTCTCTCTTATAGCCAGGCTAAAGCATCAATGACCAATGAAAAGCGAGCTTGATGAGTCATCATGATCTATACACATTCGAATATGATGTTACAAACCCTTGACAAAGAGGAGATTTCTTTATATAATTATTCTGTTTATGATAACAATGAGAACATAAAACAAAGTGTTCCCATGGGACCAAGAGAATGGACCTTGGTCGTTCAAAGCATTCAACACAGTTCACTTCGCACAGCAATTTAAATGTCTCGTTTTCCAATTTTCGCCTCTCATCCAAATGAATTCCACGGTCTGCCGAAGAACTTGGAGAAATAATTTTTGACGAATGTCTCTCTTCTGATCTCCCAGTCACGTCTCGCTGTTTCAAATATATTGCTGTCTTAAATTCAGGTATCTCATTATAATTTGATGGCGAAAAATCTTCTATCCAACTGTGATCTAAATTTAGTCTTGTAGTACTTTCAAGTAAATCCATTAACCGCTCAATTAGTTCGCCAGCTCGGATGGTTTCATTTAAGTTTGTAACTGTTTTTATAGCTCGCAATGAAAAACCAAGATCTCTTGCAACAATCCATGATGTTGGACGACCATTCATCATATATATATATATATATATATATATAGAGTGTGATAGAAATTTGACAAAAGAACACAAAATAGAAATGAAGGATTCAATGGTTACAATGGTCACAATGGTCACAATTGTCTCAATCGAACACAAACCATAATGATAATAATAATAAACAATTCTCCATGCATATTATATATATATATATATATATATATATATATATATATATATATATATATATATATATATATATATATATAGATAGATAGATAGATAGATAGATAGATAGATAGATAGATAGCCTTCAACATAATCATTCAAAAAATAACAAGTTCAGCATTAGAACATCTGCGTACTCATCCTCAACACAATTAGAACATTACGTACTCATCCTCAACACAATTAGAAAATTATGTATTCATCCTCAATACAATTAGAACATCTGCGTACTCATCCTCAACACAATTAGAACATCTGCGTACTCATCCTCAACACAATTAGAACATTACGTACTCATCCTCAATACAATTAGAACATTACGTACTCATCCTCAACACAATTAGAACATTATGTATTCATCCTCAATACAATTAGAACATTACGTACTCATCCTCAACACAATTAGAATATTACCTACTCATCCTCAACACAATTACAGCAATCCTCAACGTTTCAATCCTCACACTTTGCCATTCATGTTCAAATTAACAACTCTAGAACATTTAAATGTACCTAACCGAACTCACATCATCAACACATTACACTATTCTCTTCACAAATAACACAAAACAGTACACATGTGTTCGCAATCAACACTTCAAATAACAGACGACTACAACCACAAGATCAAGTTTAAAAACAAATCGGTACATTAGGTTCCAATTCAAAATGTACTCATCCTGATCGGTACATTTAGGTTCCAATTCAAAATGTACTAATCCCGGGACAGTATGAGCCCTTTTAATACTACTGCCGGGAAGTCAACGGAGACTTTTTTTGATTGCTGCTTCTGTTTTTATGTCAATAATACACAGTTGTTACTCAATGATTGTGCTTTTTATACTTTGTCTGCTCACTATTCTACAAATACAGTATAGCGAACGGGTTTCATTTGGACACGCCTCGTACTAGACATTCAAAGTAGGAAGAAATTTCTTGATAAACATAGCTTCCTTCCATTCCCTTTCTATCTTGGAAGTATTAGGAGATAGCTGATAGAAAGGGGTGGCATAGAAGTCTTTGCCACACGTGGCTATATGCTTACTTTGAGGAAAGGGTAGTGAGCACTATAAACCTGCTGTCGATGGACGGTAATTCGCCTTCTAAAAGTGTCCCTGGTTTGGCCATTATAGTATTCACGACAATTCCGACATTGCAATTTGTAAATGACATTAGACGATGTACAGGTAAGGTTCTGATTTATCTCAAAATGTTTGGTGCTGAAAGGGGTTTGAAATGTAATGCTTCTACCGGTAATTAGGGTGTCACAAGCTTTACAGCGACTTTCATTACAGCGCCGGACCCCGAAAATAGTCATTCTATTTTTGTTGGAGAGGATAGAAATCAATGGTCTGGGTTGGCGAAAAGTTGACCTAAGCTCGCAATTACGGAAGGATTTTATGAAAGGCAAGGTACTGGACAAAGGTTTGATCACCTCGTTGAAAATATCCGGATTATTTCTGTTGTATGTTCTTATGAAGGGAAACTGTTAATGCACAAAACTGTTATTCCCTTCATAAGAACATACAACAGAAATAATCCGGATATTTTCAACGAGTTGATCAAACCTTCGTCTAGTCATTCCTTTGTCCATCGACAGCAGGTTTATAGTGCTCACTACTCTTTCCTCAAAGTAAGCATATAGCCACGTGTGGCAAAGACTTCTATGCCACCCTTTCTATCAGCTATCTCCTAATGCTTCCAAGATAGAAAGGGAATGGAAGGAAGCTATGTTTATCAAGAAATTTCTTCCTACTTTGAATGCCTAGTATATTGTATAGATATGCATGCATCCTCTTCTCACTTTTTATTTAATGCCTTGAAGCAGTCAAACTGTGAAATAGATCGGCATAAACATTATTTGAGAATCTGACTGATTTTTATTTTACTTATTTGGCGCCGTTTGCGATTCCTGTTTTTTCTATAGAGCGTTTACATATAAATCGCATTTAAAGATGAACTTCGATTGGCTCACTGCGTGCATTAAGTTTACATTTACTCTTTCATGGGAATGTATTGTGTTCTACGGTCATCTGGATAATGTGGAGGTAGAACTTCAATAAAATTGTCATTAAACATGTAACAAACAGATGCTTTGTATTTCATTAAAATTATCTTGTTCCCTTAAATTACCCAACAATTGATTTTCTAAGTGAAATAAAATGGATGATCTCAAGCTAAGTTGGGATTGAAGCAATTAGCGATCCCTATGCTCAGAAGAATATCTACCTAGGGGAGGTAACGAGTAGTGAAAGTCGAATTACCAAGTTTTGTGCAGTTGCAATTGTTTTCCTGAAAAAACATGTTAAATGCATCCTTCAGAATCTTCCTTAAATTTCTTCACGATCTCTCGTATCAGAAGGTTCCATTTGAAAATTTTAGTCGTGTGAGAAGAAATTAATAATCAGATACAACTGCACAAATTTGTACTGAATGCAAAACATAGTCACAGTGCAATACGCCTACGTATTCTTGTTTCAACAGCAGAGAAATGTATTGTAAAATTGCAATATAGAATAATCGAAGAAATTTTCGCATTATGCTATTGAACCTCATCGTGCAAAAGTAGATTCATCTTTCAAAACAATACTCTGTCTGATTTGAGAGAGAGGAGCCGTAAATTTTGAACAGAGTTTATTCGCGAACATGTTTCTGTGGCGTCGGTGGCCACCATCATCAGTGCATAGAGATAAGATTCAATAAAGAGTTAGTTTTTATACAAATTTACAATCACTGGAAAATTAATAAAGTAAAAGTGGCTCTGATAGGATGTTGTTGTTCATCAGTTGATTCTTGTTGGTGAAAGATTTGATGTATAGCGATTCAGCAATATTAGTGTATGGCGTTTTCATCATTATTTTGAACTTTTCTTTCTTTGGTATATGCTCGCGCATTGTAATTTCGGATGGTGGTCGTCCTTTAAGGTGTTCGTTAATTCTTTTGTGCAAATGGCGACGAGTCTCTCCGAAGTAGCTTTTATTGCATAGCTCACAAGAGTATTTGTATACGAGGGAAGAGCATTCGTCAAAAGGAATTTCGTCTTCATTTTTTACAAAGTTTTGACTTTTCAAGGTGGTGATGGCAACTTTCAGCGTGATTTTTTCCAAATTTCTATTTATTTGCTTGACCTTGGATTTTATTTCGCTCAAAGTACTACCGATGAGTAATGGGCAAAAGACCGTTCCAGGACACCATAAAATTCAAAAAAATAGTATCTTTAAAAACGACTAAATTTATCAATTTATGTCATTATTTCAGGTTTTTAAGACCTAAATTCATGAATTTAGACCGTTTGAGGACAAGACAAATTCAAAAAAATAGTATCTTTAAAAACGAAATACATGTAAATTCATGAATTTGAACCCTTTTTCAGGTTTTTAAGACCTAAATACATGAATTTAGGTCTTAAAAACCTGAAATAATGACATAAATTGATAAATTTAGTCGTTTTTAAAGATACTACTTTTTTGAATTTTATGGTGTCCTGGAACGGTCTTTTGCCCATTACTCCGATGAAGGGTAATTTCCAGTACATATCTACTTTTTCACTGTCTTCATTTTCATTTTTTCTTTTAGGACTTTTTTCAAATATTCTTTCAATTTGCTTCGGGTGATATCCATTTTGTACGAAGATTTCACGAACGATGTTTTTATTGTTCTCACGGTCAAGGGGGGTCACTAGTCAATCTTTGTGATCTATTGAATAGAGTTTGTATGGCATTACTTTTGTAGGAATCTGGACAGTGAGATTTTTTGTGGGTATAGATCAGATTGTTCGTTTTCTTTAGAGTCCAATTCGTGCCGATTGACCTGTCTTTAAATTTCACGAGCATGTCGAGAAATTGGATGGTACTATCTTCAGGCTTCTCTGTAGTGAACTGGATAGCCGGATGGATTGAGTTCATGCAATTTAAGAAGGCACTTGCTTCGGAGATTGAAATTACAATTACTCCAGTGATTGTAAATTTGTATAAAAACTAACTCTTTATTGAATCTTATCTCTATGCACTGATGATGGTGGCCACCGACGCCACAGAAACATGTTTGCGAATAAACTATGTTCAAAATACTCTGTCTGTTAACACCTGTCTATGGAAATTCTAATTATTTGAATATCATTAAAAAATGACAAAGATTAGCATTTCAGTAGGCACTTATGTAATTTAATTCCTTCATTTTCCAAATGTTCACTGTTCGATTGCCTAGCACCTGCTGCTTCCAAGTACTCATGTAAACCCTGAACTTAACTTCACAATTATAGACATTCTATAAAATTAAGCCTGTAGGCCTAACTTATCATGCCTGTGCCTGACATGTATATAACCATACTATTTCAGAGAAACTTTGGAGCTTGAGTGAATTTAGAGTCATCTTATTTATGGTCTTAATTCTTCTGTGAGGAATAAAATTGTTTTTAAGATTAATTGCTCTAGAAACTGATCCTTTAACCCTCAGAGACCTGAGCTTTTTCACACCCTCTGAGACTTGAGGGGGGTCCAGTTGACCCCTTTAACATATTCTTAGTTTACCTGCTTAAATCGATATCAAAACATTAGGAAAGTTGATTTTAAGTAAAACAATGATGTTTGCGTGCAGCAGGTCGGTATAACGAATCCCTTGACTGACTTTCAGCCTTCTCAGTAAACACGTGCGAAAATATGGTGTTTTTGTAAGTCAACCACATTTAGTACAGTATCATTTGTACTAGGAGGCGGGTGTACGATATTTTGTGTCACCATAAAGCCTCAGATAGTTGATTTTGATGAAATTGATTTAATTCATGCAGCTAATCCTTTCCATTTGTACATTCCTTCAAATTTATCCAAAGCTATTAGAAATAGACCTAAAATGAATCAAAATTGCTGTACTTCTAGAACCAAAAACAGCTGTGGAGATCTCAAACTTATCATTACTGCTGTGAAAAGTTTGTCATCAATCAGTTTTTGGTGTTCAACTATGAATATAATGATAGCATTCATTTCGGACATCGATTTATGTCGAGTTGTTCATATAGGCCCACCAGTCACGCGAGATCATGTGCGAAAGCAAGATATTCACATTTTGCGATCTTCCAACACATTGCACATCTACGAGCATGATGCAAACAATGAGTAAATGACTTTCACTCTTTATACACCATCGTGGACATGTTCAAAATCATTTTTCATCTAATTACAAAAATTTTGTGATGGAATTTCTACACCCTCTGAGACCTGAGGGGGGGATCCAGTGGACCCCCTTGGCCTATCTGGCATACTTCTACTGATTCAATTGAAATGAAATAACATAAGCAGATTCACTGTCAGAAATGATGATTTTGTATGGGCTTGAGTGGTTGATATATCGTCAGCGTAAAAAATGAAATAGAAAAATGTGGCTCCGGGGTCCACTAGACCCCCCTCACGTCTCTGAGGGTTAAAAACACAATAGTGTTCAATTATGGCTGGCATTAACTTTTGTGCTTCACATGTTCCTATAAATCCATGTGCTTGCTTAAATGCCGATTGTTTCTTGTATCCCAACCAACTTCGACTTTAAAAAAACGAAATTTTCGACTTTCAAATAAACTTATATAGAAATGGAATCGTAGGAACATGTAAATTCTATGAATATATGTCTTTGACATCATAAATACAGTTTCTTCATTTATTTGCATGCACTCAATGTGCAGTGTATTGAAAGAGAAATGTACCAGCGGCCTTTACATGTCTATTTCTTGGATTCACCCTCTGACCGCAATGACAAACTTTTGCCGATTAAATTAAAGGAAAACTCCCCAAAGTTTGGTCAAAATTTCTTTAAGTGAAATGAAATATAATCATAAGAATTAATGATAAACATGCCAGAGAATGAGGGCTGCCATCATTGCTAATTTAACAACTCCCCAATTTAATAAATTTGACTGAATGGAACAAAAATATTCAGAAATGCGACCAATATTACAAACAACAATACATAATACATGTACAGTAAAAATTCTGTTTATAAAGTGACTGCATAAAATTGCTTAGATCTTGACATTGATGACATGGATGAAAATCGATCTTGATGAATTACATACCTCACCTTGCAATCATGCATTGATGAATCCTATAAAAGGAACATTTCAAAATCTCAGAGAATGTTGAAATCTGCAGGTTGGTCTCCTATGTGCAGTAACAGATAAGTGTATGCTTGTGCTTTGCGCTCCACAATCACTTTGTACGTGACAGTACTCAGGCCATCGTGACGATAGCGCTTCACAGCAGTTTTCAAGAGCGGTTTTCTACGAGCCCTCTGAATCTTGTAGATGTGCTGACGTTTGTGATGTTGTACAAAATAAAAACCTCTTTCGCGTGTTGGGCGCGTGAATCTCTTCAATAGCTTCATTCGTAATTCGATATCGTCATCCTCGAGTCCCCATCCCCAATACAAGTTTGAATAACCATTTAGTCTGCAATTAACGTCAGCCATGAATATGCATGCGAATCATAAAAAAAATTCTACAGTCGGAAGTAGAATATTAACGCAATGAGAAATTTAGGCCGTGAATCCATGTCTACTGCACTGAGAAAATTACTTGTGTATTATTCGTGTAATTTGTGTGTTTAGCGCAATTACTAGACATTTTCACTCATGCGTTATGAAACACGCAAATACATGTATGTGAATCTTCAATGTTCTTCCTTATCACACGTTGAATGTGCTGTCGCTTTTCGTTCACCTGCGGTTAAATATGTAACACGGCACTATTATCATGCCTGAAGCTAACCATCACCATCTACCATCACGGCATCAACAGTGATCTCTTTATGTCTTTTTTAAGCGCAATGATTTGGACGGGTATATAAATTTCTTGAAAATTTGTAATAATTAAGGACATTGAAAGCATTTCAGGCACGACAGGAAAACGATCGCTGTTAAATTAAATGTGAGCAACAACTCTGCCGCCACAATAATGTAATACACCACAAATTACTGCGATTAAATTTGGAATACAATGAGAAGTCGTAACGCGCATCCCCGGGTTTGGGTCCTATTCAAACATGAATATGAGATACTGTAGACATCAAATTGAGTAATTAGATTCAATACATTAATTAGTTTATTCCTTAACTTGTTTTGTTTTGTTTTGGTGCCGAGGCATGACGTAGGGATTATTCGTTGCCGCGTTACAGAAATATTAGAAGAAATGCAAACGTTGGACTCAATTAACAAATGCTAAATTGTACAACAAAATCACGATCAAACAGTTCGATCAACCATACAAAGGCGATGGACGATATGCGTACTCACCACCTAAAATGGTCATCGGAGAGAGCAAAACAATTGTCAACACTATATCACTGTGGAGATGATATGTCGTGCAGTGGCAAATCGCCATTTATGGACTGCAACGATGCAAGTGATCCACGACGACCAACTCTTATTCGACGACAATTTGAAGAAACATTCGGCCATAGTGATGAAGGAGTTATAAAAGGACACGACAAGACTCATCAGAGCCAACCATCAGATCGAAATTGTGCGCGGAACCAAGTGACTTCGTCTCTTATATTTCTGGTGACTGTCGCCGAGCTTCGAGTTTCGTGCATTACACTCCGATCAACGGAGACTTAGGCCTCGGCCACACTGCGAACTTTTCCAAGCAAGCAAAGTGTTTTGCAGCAAACATGAAGTCCACATTGCAGCAGTTGTAGACTGCCACACTGCGAGCAAAGCAAACGAGAGCGATTAATACCTTACGGACATACGTTTGCTCGATACGCTCGGGACGCTCGTGTTTGCTTTGCTTTCAGTGTGGCTGAGGCCTTAGTCCTTGTGCAAGCTTCTGATACTTGTCATCATTGTCATCTTTCTTTCCTAAAGTGTGTAAAGGCAGAAATATAAATACTCGTTTGTCTATCCAAATTGCCTTATTTGTAAGGAAGTATGGCCATTAAGTTTCAACCTTGGCAAGACACTTCGGATCGTTATAGGGACTAGTGTTTTCAAAACCGGATACCAAAAAACCGGATACCGGATATTTTTTAGTATTCGAAAACCGGTTTTTAAGGATTTAGAAACCGGTTTTTGCAGACAGCTTTGTTCAATGCTCAGTCAATCAGAAACTTTACTGTAATACTTGCTTATCATTCGATCATTAAACAGCAGTCTCTCACAGTAGTCACAGTCAGTGCAGCATTACTATTCAGCGTCTTCCACGTGTATTTTGCTTATCTACTGACAGGAATCTTCCCAACTAGAGAGCGGTAGTATGACCTCGAACAATTCAACAATATACTTGGCCGTGAGCGTCCCTGACAGACTGACAGTGAAGTGAGGAGTGAGGACCAATCACACAGTCAGTCTTCCTCAACTTAGTAATGATGATGATGTCAACACAAGCGCATCGATAATGACGCTTTCAAAAAAAGCTTGCACCAACACTCTGACTAGTAGATCACGCACTCGTAGTTGAACCATGAGCAAACCTTCATCGAATCGCACCCGTAAGTCGACTGTGTGGAATCATTTTGATAAATTGTTGTCGTCGTCGCAAGCACAATGTAATCGTTGTGGGCGCAACCTAAGCTTCCGCGGTAGTTCTACGAGTAGTCTTCATAATCACTTGCGTCAAGTTCATGGCATCACATCTTCTGTAAATCTGACGGAAACAGAAACTGAATCGTCGGATAGTGTTTCAGCCTTTGCCATCAAGAAACCTCGCTTACAGCAATCATCGATATATAACTTCGTGAAAGAAGAAAATTCAATCGACGTTATCCTCGCGAAGCTTATTGCAATAGACGGTTTCTCCATGAATGCAGTTGTTCACTCGGAATTTATTCAGACTGCTTTTTGCGAGCGTGGGTTGAGTTAACCAAAACATCCATCCACGGTGACGCGTATTTTGAACGATCATGCAGATAAACTTAAAGAACAGTTAGCTGAAGAATTCAGAGTAATGATAGAAAATGGTCGTCGATTTTCATTCATGCTCGATGAGTGGACTTCTTGTCGACAACGTCGCTACATGTCAGTCACGTGTAATGATGGCCAGAAGCTTCATCGCCTTGGAATGATTCCACTCCATGGGAGATTGACAGCAGACAATATCACAAGTTTTTTCAACGAAAAACTGAACGAGTTCGGCCTTTGTGTTGAGAATCATGCTGTTGCTGTTGTATCGGATGGTGCCAGTGCCATGAAGAAAATGGGGGCGGATATGCTTCCTTGTCATCATCAAGTATGTTTTGCCCATGGTATCCACCTTGCCGTTTGCAACATCCTCTATCGCGAAACTGTTGGAAACGAAGCCAGCTCAACAACTGAAGACGAGAATAGTAACTGTGACAGCGAAAGTGAATTTACCGATAACGACATTGATAACACGTCGGAACAAGTTCATCTAAACGAAACAGTTCTACCTGTTATTGTGAAGGTGCGACGCGTCTGTAGATACTTCAGGAAATCTCCATTGAAAAACGAAATTCGTCAAAAGTACGTTACACAAGAGTTTGGTAATGAACTTTCTCTTCTTATCGATGTTAAGACGCGTTGGAATAGCCTACTCGCGATGATAACAAGATTTGTGCAGTTAAAGAACTGTGTGATTAAATCATCTGTGAATCTTTCGGATTTCCCTCCATCGTTTACAGAAAATGATTGGAATCTTCTCCAAAGTCTGATCTCGTTACTTGAACCTGTGAAGATGGGTATCGAAGCTCTGGGAAGGCAAGACGCAACACTGCTCTCAGCCGAGGGTGTCAACAAATTCATGTTGAATCAGGTTCGCAATGGTACAGTGTCAGGTACATTAGCAACAGCACTATACCATGAACTGGAGAAATATATCACCTAAAGACGAAACCATGAACTAACAAACCTTTTGAAGTATCTTACTCGTCCAGACTGCTCTCACCTACCGACCGATTTTGCATTCGAATCAATGCCGAGTCGATCCAAAAAAGAAAATTCTATAAAGAAGATATGGACCAGACTGTTTGCGAGTGACGAAGAAGTAGAACTCCAAATATCCGATAATAATGATTCCGACAAAAACAATTCTGACAACAAAGGACAGACACCTCAATTACATGATGCGCTAAGCCGTTCAATTATGGAGGCAACATCATCGTCGACACCAATCTGTTCTACTTCACTGAGTCTACTAAGAAAAGAAATGAATCTATTCGAAGCGACAAAGAAACATCCAGAAAGCTTGCGTTTGGTAAAAGACGCTCTGGAGACCGTGTCTCCCACAATAGTGGAGGTGGAGCGCTCCTTTTCAACGAGCGGAAATTTCGTATCAAAAATACGAAATCGTCTTGGTGACAAAACTATTGACACCTTACAGTTTCTTAAGGGATACTACTCTGACTAATCCAATAGTGAAAATATTGTTAGCAGTTCTCATTGTTATAAATTGTTCTAGTCTCATTGTTAAATTGTTTTTTTCAAAGACCATCTCTCGTTATGAAATTTCATCACTCACCATCTCGTTTTGCATGCTGCCGTCCGATATATAAATACGCGTATACTCGTATATATATATATATATATATATATACTGTATATAAGGCCTATGCAGTTAGAATCTAATAACGTACTAGGCTACAATTTAATACGAAATATAGTAATCCTTTCTAATCCATTAGTAAAACAGTAAGTAGGCTTAGAAGTAAACCGATCCTGCCTAATAATTAACTTATTGGCGAATTTAAATAAACAGACTATACTTGTAGGCCCTATGTAGCTCTGATACCTAAAGCATTTTCTATGAGCTAATCATACCAAAACTAAAGTATCCGTGGTAGGCCTACTTCTAAAGATGTATTTGCCTAATTAACCTTAAGGCTACAATAGAATAGACGCTTATATTATAGCATATCTCGTTGAATGTAGGCCTTAATTCGTATGCTTTCTAACTTCGAAATTAGAAATTAAGCTATCGAACCCACTAATGCGAATCCTACGTTTCCTAGCTACGAATTTATTACGCTTTCATCGCTCGTAGGACAGCCTATCACAGGATGAAAGATAAGTTTTCAAGACTGGCCTTTCAGTATCATATCAAAACATCTCTCATCAAGTACCCTATCATTCATGATATAGGTTCTTTAACTTCTTTCCAAAAAAACGTAGGTCTCGATCCAGTGGGAACTTTTGATCCCAGTTCCATTTTACAGGTAAAAATGACATGCTTATTAATAGAAGTAAATGCCAAGGACTCTAAATTAATCCATCATTATCTTTTGTAACTGGTATTATGATTACATCAATTCAGGGATTATTCATTACTGAATTTACAAACTCTGAAGCACAATACTCATCACAAACTCAGCAGCCCTAATTTGTAGGTTATAGCTTAGTGCTAGGTCCTACTATATATGCCTACCGTACATATTATGAGCGCATCTTATAGGTAGAGCACATTTAACTGAAAACCGGTTTTAAAACCGGTTTCCGGATAGTTAGAATAAAAAATCCGAAAAACCGGTTTCTTGGAAAACCGGTTTTTTTAGAAACACTAATAGGGACCAATAAAATTGAACTTAATGCTAGCATCGCTCACTTCCAGACGGTTGAGAACGATCCTAACATTACAATAACACCAGAAGACTACAACTTTAAAAAAAATGATTGCCTATAAAATATGAATCTATCGTTTTATCGCATAAAAGGAGCTGTTGACTGACAAAGGAAACCGCATTGAATCATCATAGGCTTCACTAGATGACATATCGCAAGAAGTCGATTAGTCATCCCGGGTTGAAAAAACCAGGAACGTGAGACAAATATCTGGAAAATTTTTACCTATTTTACAAATGTGAAATAAAGATTTGATTAAACAGTGAAATCAGCAATATTTGATTAATTAATCAAAATATTATCAAATATTTGACTCAAATTTATAAAATGATTCAAACAGAGCTGCGTTGATAAACCTAATTAATATTTTATACTGATTTCATCAAATTTTTTTCTAATCAATTACTGATGAAGTGTTTGAATAATTTGATTAATAAAATTACAAATATTAGTAAAATACATAAAATTCGAATTGATCGCCTAATAAATTACTATGCGGGAATTCACAGCCCCTAAATTCATCTCCTCCTGTAAACAGATCTTAGTAGCAAATACTGACTGAAACATTGCATTTATCACCGGTGACAATTACTTATTTTGTTCAGCTAAATCTGCTATTCAACCAACTTGTCAAGCTTTGTTGCGTGCCTTGGAAACATGATGACATCCGTCCATTCCAACCCTTGTAAGCTACAGATCCACTACTGCGGTTGCATGCAATGGTATACCATACAACTAACAAAGCTTTTTCGTTTTAATCGTAGATTTGTTTTATCTTTGGTAAAATCAAATCATGATAAAAAGAATTTTGTTTATAAAAACAAATTCATTCAACAAATGTGCATTATAAATTAACTTAATCAATTGATTAGATGAGCGCATTTTGTCTAATAACATCGTCTAAGACATCATTGTCTAATAACATTGTGTAATCATCATTCTAATCATCATTAAGAAAATTTAATCAACTACAGCGGATTAGTTTGAATGTAAAATATTTTAATTTTAAACAATGTAATTTAAACATGAGAGTCAAGCATAAAAACCAAAAACATATGTACAAAACTAATACAGAAATGGTAATTTTGTAGAATTTAATTAATTTCAATATGGTCAGAGTGAAAGGATTTTATAAATAACAAGATGATAAAAATCGGATAATATATATTTTGAACTATTACTTTAAACTACTTCTCTTTTCATTCCTATGTTACCACGTGTTTTATTTACGTTTTTGTCTTAATCAAAGTAAGTATATAAGGGAAGTATGGAATCTATGGACAATTTGTGGGACAGCCAAGATATTACAAGGATATTACTTTCCCGCCAGATTTATCAGCATTTTATGAATTTTGATATCTAAATTAAAAATAGAAAATGAATGCAGTGTTCAACTGAATGACAGAATAGCTATGTTGTGTAATACATCGTATTTGAAACTATGAGTATTGAAATAGCGTTTCAATATCAAAATAATTGACGAATGAAGACATCGATTGGCACAAAAAGATGGCGAATGTGATCCCAACTAAAATACATTACAGATATAGGATCTTTCCACACTTGACTTTTTTACACTTTGGTCTTAATAAGCCCTAAGTGCAAATTATGATGATACATACAATTCGCATATTATTTTTCATAGGAATTTAATTATATTATTATATGTTTTGTTAAAATGTAAAGATATTCAAATAGCTGGAATTTTTTCTTTTTGATAATTACGGTTTTTAGCACGTATGGGTACTCCGTAAACACGTTTATTCCTATGCATTTTCACATGCGTTTCAGACAGCCAATCAAATTAAAGAAAGGAATACGTCGCAACTTAAGCATCGGATCTATTCATTTACTTATTGCACATGGTTACTCAGGTACTCAGGTGTTCTCCCACACAGGTTCCAAGCTATTTCCCAAAGCTCAACCTGAATAACATCCCATTTATGACAACCACCAACATAAACATGGCACCAGCTGACAGCTGGTGTCAAAAACAAGTTGTAGCATGAAAATGGCCACAGGCAATACAAACTTCTCTCTACGAAGACGCATAGAAGTCCCAGACACTAGCTGAAAAACACGTTTACTCACCCCAACCCTAGACTATTCATCACTCCCTGAGGAGCCTATAGATGTAATTTGATGCAGATCTATGCATATTAGATCGAAAATCTATGTGTTTTTTCATCAAAAACACTCATTCTTCATTAACTACTCTCTATGAAAACGCATAGAAGTCCCAGACACTAGCTCAAAAACACGTTTACTCACCCCAACCCTATTCATCACTCCCTGGGGAGCCTGTAGATTTAATTTGATGCAGATCTATGCATATTACATCGAAAATCTATGCGTTTTCATAGAGAGTAGTTAGTGAAGAATGAGTGTTTTTGATGAAAAAACACAGATTTTCGATCTAATATGCATAGATCTGCATCAAATTACATCTACAGGCTCCTCAGGGAGTGATGAATAGTCTAGGGTTGGGTTGAGTAAACGTGTTTTTCAGCTAGTGTCTGGGACTTCGATGCGTCTTCGTAGAGAGAAGTTTGTATTGCCTGTGGCCATTTTCATGCTACAACTTGTTTTTGACACCAGCTGTCAGCTGATGCCATGTTTATGTTGGTGGTTGTCATAAATGGGATGTTATTCAGGTTGAGCTTTGGGAAATAGCTTGGAACCTGTGTGGGAGAACACCTGAGTACCTGAGTAACCATGTGCAATAAGTAAATGAATAGATCCGATGCTTAAGTTGCGACGTATTCCTTTCTTTAATTTGATTGGCTGTCTGAAACGCATGTGAAAATGCATAGGAATAAACGTGTTTACGGAGTACCCATACGTGATATTAGCCTGTTAATTCTGAATTGTACATAACTTGAAATTAACGATCAAAATTATCAACCACGTTCCACAAATATAATTCAATCTATTTATCGTTTAATTCCAATTTATTGACTTTATTAATCGTTTTATTTTTAATTCATTTTATTGTTTCAAAGTATGCTAGCTTTAAAGATATGCATTACCTTGTATTTAACAGCATAGGCCTACGTAATGATTAAAGTCAAACTGTGAAATTAATAAATCAAGTAAGCTTTTATAGGCCTGCTAATTTCATCATTACTGAACTCAGTATGTATTCCACCAAACCAAATTACTGCTGAATTTTGCAATTTACTGTATCTGACTTGATTAGCTGTGTATCTAAGGCCAATGACCCTTCAACCTTCAATTTGCCTGTTGAAGGACGTCCTGTCTGTCATGCGCCTAAGTCCATCGTGAAATATCAGCTAGGTGCATAGCATAAGATTAATCGAATTTTTAGGCCTTGTATGTGAAGTTGAGCGATTTGCCCAAAACTCTGTGACAACATGGGCTCTCCCAAGTGCAAATTTCTACTTAAGTGACCGGTGCTGAACTTTTCTGGCGATTTAGAGAATTAAGATGCACTATCTGAGTTGGTTAGCTGTATATCTAAGTCCATCGTGAAATATCAGCTAGGTTCATAACAGAAAATTTATCGAATTTTTAGGCCTTCTATGTAAAGTTGAGTGATTTGCCCAAAACTCTGTGACAACATGAGCTCTCCCAAGAGCACAGGGACTCAAATGAAAGCTTTTAATCACGAAAGTAGACGATGAAATAGTTTGGAATGTGTACTGTCATATCTCACTTTGTCCTGTTGCACCAATGACATTTTTAGAAAATCAGCCATCTTGATATCGTTCTAAATATTATAGGAAACATATTTCTGCGCTGCTGACCCTTATCCACTGAACTAATGGAAATGGTTAACGATATCTAAAATTATGAAACGAGTTGGTGAAGGTGAAAAAAAATTTTTTTACTGATATGAGATTTCACAGTTTCTGTAGAACGAGCCATAGGCCTACACGAAGACAAAAAGAGGAAAGTATAAAGTAGGGCCTACTCAGTCAATGTAAAGAATACTAAGTCAAAAAATTCATGAACGAAATTCCAGCACAACAGTTTTGAAAAACGCGTTTGCCACTCTCAGAAACAACTTTTATAACACAATTCGGGACACCTGAGAATGTGCCACGCATCAGTTTTACAATTTCCCAACCCCACAGAACCATTCACTTACATTGTAAGAGCATACACATGTGCTATTTTTGAACAATCATTTGGACAAGACTTGCTTCAAGAGAAAATTCAACCCAAACATGTTTACGCTTCTTCTGCGTTCAAATACCATGAACTAATTATAAGATAGTGAGAACCGCTGCTTTAGGCGGTAGCCAGATAGTAGGTACACGTAAATACTGAGAGAAGAGAGAGATGTCTTTGTTGTCACTCACTCCATAAATTTGGGTTTTCTCGTGAATTTAGAATCACGTCTGGCTTTCTAAAACTGTTCCTATCCACTCATACTTCCATACTGCATCACGTTGTGTGTGACGTCAAAACTACGCGCTAGAATATGTTATTTGGTGATGCACGCTGATAGCTATGTGACAGTACC
This sequence comes from Prostheceraeus crozeri, assembly GCA_907163375.1. Taxonomy (NCBI): domain Eukaryota; kingdom Metazoa; phylum Platyhelminthes; order Polycladida; family Euryleptidae; genus Prostheceraeus; species Prostheceraeus crozeri. The sequence continues at coordinate 748,676 of CAJQUW010003743.1, forward strand.
TCAGTGGTTAAGAAGCGCGCCTAGAGAGCGCAAGGAGGCGAGTTCAAATCCCGATGAACAACATTTACATGTGTTAAGTTGTCTATTTTTTGTTGAGACGGTTTGGTCTCATGATTGATGGTTGAGACAGCATGGTCGGTTTTAGGTGGCACACTTGAGTTACTGAAATGTAATTCATTTTTTCACATCGCAATGCCTCCCGCATTCCGATTTTATAAATGGAAAATGTTTTTTCGGATTTTTTTTCGTGGAACGTTCTGAGGTTAGAAATAGTTAGATTAACAGCAAGATGAGTGTGATTCTTGATTCATGTCTTTAACTAGTCACACGAATTCTATCTCACGAATGTTGGAGGCATATTCTGATTAAGAATCTATATTGAGAATTTGAGCTTGTAAAAACCAGAACTGGGCTGACCTCCAAAAATTTAACAATAAACAACAGCCGTAGACAGCAGCGCAGTTATTAAAGAATATTTGTTTATTTTAAATAAGTGTAAGCTCCTGTTTTTGTAAGACGAAAGTAGCCCAATCAGAATCACTTTTTAATAAAATCAGTTTTTGACTTTTTTCTAAATATCCGGCTTACTAGTTTCCCCATTCTAGATAGCTACATGACTTGTTTCCGGCATATTGTCTGTGTTGAACAGTTTCCGACATTCAGAATAGCCGGTCGACCTATTTTTAGTTGAATGGTGACTCGAATAATTCTAAAAATCAGCGAAAAGTGTAAGAGGGGCAATCGTACAGCCTCAGGTGTAACCTGTTGGTACAAGTTCTTTGCAATTTTAAAGTAAGCAGTTGTTGATGTTGGCCGCAGATATTCCTCAACAAAAAATAGACAACTTAACACATGTAAATGTTGTTCATCGGGATTTGAACTCGCCTCCTTGCGCTCTCTAGGCGCGCTTCTTAACCACTGAGGTACTGTCACATAGCTATCAGCGTGCATCACCAAATAACATATTCTAGCGCGTAGTTTTGACGTCACACACAGCGTGATGCCACAATTTTCTGAAAATGTGTCGAGTCGTGCTGGAATGACCCGTCAATTATTAGGGTCATTCATTCAAATTTCAAAAAAGCGGACGAATCACCCCGTTCTCTCCTACTTTATTTCAGATATCAATGCCTAAACGCAAGAATATAAAGCGTTCGAGAAGTGGAAGGAAATATTCCTTTAGAAGAAAACTTAAATTCGATGAACCATTTATCTCAGACGTTTCTATCGACGAATTATCAAGTACATCAGGAAGTTCAATGGAAGAAACAGAGGAGTTTTCATACTCCAATTTTCAACCAGCGCGGGCGTCATCGCCTGTAGAATTTGGCAGTGCTTCATTTTTGGCAGACGAAAGTATTGTGTATGAATCTTTCGAAAGCTTGTCATCTGATTTTTCGGATATTTCAGTCTTGCATGAATCTACAAGGATGTCTGTTTCTGATTTCATCAAAAAATTCAATGAATTGATAATGAAACATCGTATTTCCGATGCTGGTGCAAGTTCAATCCTTGATTTGATCTGTGAAATATTACCTTGTCCGAACAAAGTTCCAACATTACGTGAAGTGAAGAGTGAGACAACAGTTGAATTTAACAACTTAGAGATAATCAAATATAGTTCAGGTTCATGCTACATGCTCGACATAAATCAGCAAATATCCTGTCTGCTAAAACGGTTACAAATGTAGATATCAGTGTAGCGAAAACTCTAATACTCCATTTTCAACACTTGGCTTCAAGATGGCTGGGGAGTAATTTCATGGTGTACAATATGCATGCTATTACTCATTTGCCTGATCAAGTAATGTTATTCGGACCTCTCTGGGTGACATCGGTAGCACTTTTTGAGAGTGCATTCGGCATATTCAAATCCTTTGTGAAGGGATCTCGAAAGGAAGCTTCCCAGATGGTTGAGAGGTTCATTCGATTTCAAAGCTTCTCGTTGCATATTAGCAATTCCTCAACAAAGGAAGAAAATGTGTACAGTTACGGAAAACTCACTTCTATCAGTGATGATGTTCTTTTGATTTATGACTTGGACGCCACGGATATTGACGGTGAAGTTGGAAAAATATCAGTAAATCACCTGATATTCACCTCTTACAATTATTCTCGAAAAGGAAATTCTGCGTCACATTACGCTACATCTCTTATCGACCAAAAGATCGTTTTCCTGCGAATTGATCATACCGTTCTTAATAAACAAAACAAGTTATTATGTTTGTGTAGTTTATTTGTTGATTCGAGTTTCTTTTCCGACTTCAATTCAGATTATGTGCCAACTGAAATGTTGAATCTTCTGAAAAATCACTCTCCAGTTAGATTTCTACATGATAGGACACTTATCGTGGTTCCCGCTGATAGATTGACTGCTCATTTCATCGCCCATAAAAGTCAGAACCGATTTTATGGTGTGCCTCTTCTTAACCCATTTATGCGCAATGTTTAAAATTTTAAACAAAAATTCTAGTGAAGTTTTTTCACAATAAGTTCCTAAATTTGCAATATATCGCATATTTTTTTGCATAATCATCAATTTCATACTGCTATTGTTTAAGTTTCATTCTTTTTTGAATTGATGTTTCGCTTTTTCTATTCGTATCTTCGAGGTGAATTGAACGCACTTTTCGTACAAAGGAATATTTGAACAATATGAAGAGAACAAGGTAATATTTTGATCTGACGAACATTTTTGCTGAATGATATTGCTATATTTAGAATAAAACTGCTAGTTAGTTTGATTTTATCAAGTCAAAAGCTATTAAGAAATACAAACCTCTGATTTTTTTAAGGAAAATTATGTAATGTTTAAAAATTTAAACATCGCGCATATGCGATATCATTTTGATTATGACATGATTCTGTATGTCAACTTAGAGATCAAATTGTAGTGAATTTTGTTATCTATTAGTGCACTGACACCGTCCAAAACAATCATTAAGTTGTTTTATCAAGTTTTTGGCGTATAGATGGAAAAAATAATTTTGCTAGCTGGGTTCGAACCCTCGTCTCTAGACGCTTTGAAGCAGTCACGTTAGCAAGTCGGCTACTGCACATATTGATAAGCACTCTGTTTTTAAGTTTAAATATAAGCAGACAACCTACTTCTTAATTTCAAGAGTAATTTCAATAAAAACAAAGATAATAAAAAGAGTTAAAAAATTATATTTTTTTCAGACAAATGACAGCACAAGAGGCACTTGACCGAGTATTGGGTTCCGATGACGAAGAAGATTGCGAGGCGGTGGTTATGCTTCCACCTAATGATGGTCAAAATTCCGAGGAAGAAAGTGGGGATGAGGATGAAGGAAATATCAATCATCTTCATCGTAATCAGCTATTATCAGAGGTTGAACTGGTTACATCAGAAGATCACCAAGACAAGGCGGATGCGAATACGCAAAGTGGTAAGAAAAGAAAAATCTCGTGTCAGTGGACAAAGAAAGACAGTAACAATCGCATGGTAGTGAATAACGAAATGATAGAAGAGAATCAGAACGAATTAAATGAATGTGAAAAGCCAGTGGATTTCTTCAGGTTGTTTTTTGATTCAAAGCTAATAGAATCCATTCTCATTGAAACTGAAAGGTATACCAATGAGAGTTTCACAGCAGATCAAATATATGCGGTTTTGGGCATTTTGATTATATCTGGTGTTTTGGGTTATCCACGACGAAGATTGTATTGGTCAAAAAGTGATTTGCTGAGAAACAAGATTATATCTGAAAGCATGTCACAAAAAGAATTTGAAAAGTTGTTTTCTAGGTTGCATTTTTGTAACAATGATGATGCAAAATATCACCCTGAGGATAAATTCTTTAAAGTAAATATTCTATTGAAATCATTAAACGAAAATTTCTTGAAATACGGCCCTGCAACAGAATATTTCAGTGTGGATGAATGCATTGTCCCTTATTTTGGTCGACACTCGTCAAAACAATTTATCAGAGGAAAGCCGATTCGTTTCGGATTCAAGGCCTGGGTGATCGCGAGCCAACGAGGTTACGTCTATCAATTCTCTCCGTACCCTGGAGCTGCTGAAAAGCCTACACCAGAGCACGACTTGGGACCATCAGCAAACGTTGTCATCTATTTGATGAAAGTTATCCAGAAAAGGTTTATGGATACTCAACTTCATGTCACGATGGACAATTATTTTACATCCATTTCTCTTCTTCGTTATCTCAATGAATTGAACATCAAGGCGACAGGAACGATCCGGCGTCCAAGAATTCCAAATGCTCCATCCAACATGAGTGAATTAGATGGCAAAGAAAGAGGAAGTTGCGATTCGTGGTAAGTGCATGTTTGTGAAATCAAATATAAGTTTGACAACATTTCTGAATTCATAAATTTCATTCACAGGTTTGACAAGTGTTCTGGTGTTCATCTGACTAGTTGGAAAGACAACAAGGTCGTGCACGTTGCATCGACTGCCGCAGGTAGCGAGCCCATGGGGACAGCGCGCCGATTCTTTCGAAAGGAACGCGCTTTGAAGACAATCTCATGTCCCGAATCTATAAAATTGTATAACAAGACGATGGGCGGCGTTGATAGAAATGATCAAGACGTCGGATATTACCGCATTTCGATTCGCGGCAAAAAATGGTATTACCCAATATTTTTGCATTTGATTGATGTTGCCGTAGTCAATGCATGGCTACTTCATCGAATGTTGTGTGCGAATCTCAACGAACGGCCAATGGATTTGTTACAATTCCGAATCCAGCTGTCCGAATCTCTGCTAGCAGAAGCGATATCGGCACGATCCAGTTCTAGAAGTGTCAGACGATCCGTCATGGATGAATTGCGATATGACGGGCTCAACCATCTTGTTGTTCCCGCAAAACTAAATCGTTGCGGTATCTGTGGCAATAACGCCAGTTTTCAGTGCGAAAAATGTGGCCGAAACTTACATCCCAAGTGTTTCAAAATGTATCACACACGCTGAAACGTGTTTTTTGTCCTGATAAAAAATGAAGTCTAAGGATGAAATTATACGTTTTGATATTGAATTTGCGCAATGTTTAAATTTTTAAACATCCGATATCTATGGGAAAAACACTTTATTTGTGTAAACTAATGCCAAATATGAAATCTACGCGCTGAATTACCCTAGGAAACAAATTTTCACTACGGTAATACAATTTTTTGACATCTTGCGCATAAATGGGTTAACAATCTAGAACATGATTAGTCGTTGATAATAAATGTTTTTTTACATATACTTTTTGGAAAAGTTTATCAAGTAATACCATTGTTCTTACTTTTATCATCATGTAAACCTACCACGTATGTCGATATATACATAGTTCATTTTGGTATTGTACCAATTTTAGAATACTTGACCATTTCTGTCAGAAAACTTCAGAAACAAATATATTATTTATACTGAAATATTGAATGATACCTTTGTGGTATTAACTATTCATTGCGGACTATACTTATTGTGCAAATGTGAATGATCGACTTAACTTACAACATGCATTTAGTTCTAAATTTACCCCAATATCATATCGTTTCTATCACTAATGTAGCCGAGGTATTGACTGAATGTCCGAGTTAATTAGCTAGCCCTTCTTATCATAACATTTTTATTGATTGATATATTTTATAATATAATATATACATGTATTCATAAATTTTATTTAGGGCATCCGATACTCTATTCGTGCATTGAATGGTATATGCCTCGATAATAAGCTAGCATGTAGATTAACCAACCCCCCCCTCCAGACGAGCCGGTGGCTGAGTGGATAGTACGTTGAACTTCCACTCCGGGAGTCGAGTGTTCGAACCCCAGTAAAGTCATTTGGCGGTGTCAGGAAGGGTATTCGACCTTAAATTTTCGATTGCTTCGGTAAAGTCCTCTATTATTAGAGGCACCTTCCAACCCCAAATGAAAGAATTATCTTTCTCTGGTATTAATCGTGGAAGTAAAACAAAGGTTTATTAATCGACGATCCTAAACGCTTAATAGCATAGGTAGATACAGCTACAAAGATATGCGAAAGTATATTAAGTCATGCAATTTTTATCTTAACCATCTATCCTTAAATTGTTTATACATGCGTAATTGTTGTCTTGATAAAATGAACAATGATTTTCTCTTTATTTTTCAGTTGATGATGGAGAAGTTAGCGAAAAGTGCTCGCCAAAAGAAAATCCCAACTAAACCATGGGAAACTGAAACCCATAATTTCTACTTGTTTTTCATAAGAGATGAAAATAAGTACACCTACTTCAGTTCAGTGTCAAAATGGTGGCCGAAAGAACTGAACGGAAAAAATCTCAAAAGAGGTGATAAAGTAACCTTAGCAAATGGTACGAGGAACCAATTTGATGCGGAGTTCGTTACTTCCTCCGAATCTTTGCACAAAATTAAATCAAAAGCAGCAAAACTTCAAGAGAAACTGAAGTCAAGCAACTCCAATTTCAACCTAAGCTCCTCATTCCTTAGCAGTTCTTCGAACAAAGCACCGGCAGCTTCTCAACAATGTGATGCTATGGCTGAACGAAGCGAAGACGACGCCCAGTCTGATGAGCGTGATAGTGATGGAACCGATGATCTGAAACACTTTCATCTGAACAATCTGATAGTGACAGAAGCGTTTTGCAAGGAATTTTGCCTCGTAGGTTGAAACTCCAAAGACAAGAGCGGATTCCACCTCAAGTAATCAATAAACGTCCATCCTATGAAAATATTCAGATGTGTAAACTTTTGCGTGAAAATAATCGACTACAGAAAATACAACTGCAAGAGATGCGCCGCCTGCGAATTGCCATAATAAACTTAGCATCTCAGACCGACAATCTCGACGTTGATCTTGAAAACAGTGACCCCGTATACTTCGAGGGTGTGGATGTTACGACGATTGGAAGAAAGAACCTTGATCACACACAATACGCGATTTATCTAACAAGGAAATTGTTCACAGATGACGAGATGAAAGGGAAATCGATTTTTCCCAAGCGTATGACTTCAAAGCCTTCACTATCCCCTCGGCGGTCACAAGTTTTGGCAGATGCATTGAAATCACGTTTTAAGCTAGATTCAGAAAGCCCTTCGTTGCAGGAGTGCTTTAATTCTATCAATCAGTTAACAGCTGATGTTAGCCGAGGTAAAAGGCTAAATAATTAAAAGTGCTAATGATTTGTTGATTGTTAATGACGTACAAGTATTTATCTACATGATGTATGAGAAATACTGAACTGAAACATGTTACGCTGCTATTACCCTCGTGTGTGGATCGACTTGTGTGCCTTGAAATCAAGATGATATCCTTCCAGCTTATACTTTTGCAGAGTTTGTCGATACATGTAAGTCAAATCATGTCAGAAGCTCCTCTTGTTGTCAAAAAGGTAAACAAAACTGTGTTTGCGTTAAAATCAGTAGTAGGCTTGCAACCGTATTCTTACTTGTTCAAAACACATACAGGTCTACATATTCTTGCCTAACGCCTATTGATAGTATGTTGGATTAACGTTTTCAGTAGCTTATGTAAATGTAAAGAGTTATCTAATTAACTTATAGGCATATGTTTTTTTTGTCCGTCATGTAATGGACTTTATTTTATAGATAGATGTGTCTATCATCTATAGAGAACGGTTGACCAACATATTAAACATATGATTTGATCAAGCATATCACTTTTGTTTATCTAATCATGAGGAACTTTGAAGGTTTTAATTTGTTTTTCTTGAAGTCGATGTAGCATACATCCAGATTGAAAATGATACTACTCAACGTTTGTAATTTTATGCTGTGCATGGTTTTGTGATAGCATGATTGTGAACATCAAGATAGAATATATTGTTTTGCAGTATCTAATTTTTCTCATTCGGTTCGTTTAGACGGTAGAGGCTCGTGAAATATTTCGGAAACATAAATAATTTGGCTAATATTAGACTAATCTCAGGTGAGAATTTACAAAGTTTTGAAAAATTAATTACTTATTTGTGAAATATGAGAGTAATATTTGAATGATTTAAGACATGTTACAAATATTTGTTTAATAATCAGTAAATTTTACAAAAATTCGATAAAAGTTAGATGAATTTGTTACAAATTTGATAACAGTTTGCTAAATTAAATAATAATTTCATAGATTTTATAAATATTTATCAAATATTTGAATAAACTTTGGCACACGATTTGACAAATATTTGTCAAAAATTCGGGGTTTTTTCAACCCGGGATAGTCTCTCCCGATTCCACAAAATATTTCGGCGTCATTGCAAGATCGCAAAATGAAAAGTAATGTGCAATCAGACTCATTTGCTGATTTTCCTCATTTTGTTAAAGTAAGAATTTTGGCAATTCCAGTCTTCTTGCGAATTCAAGCTTCTATGAAGTCTATTCGAAGTAAGTGGATCCATTACGAGTAACCAATAGTTAGAGCTTGGGTGAAGATGCTACTAGCAGTTACTCGACATACATACATCTGTGAATTTTGATGAGACGGAAAATTCTTTCTTATCAAGAGGAACTAGAGACACGAAAATGCTTGTGCCATGAAATGCATAGCAGAAAATTGTGTCTAATTGCATTTTATATTTATATAAATTTTGTATGATGTATTATTTATTGCATTAAAATTTCAATTTTGATTTCATGATCTCGCATTGCGGCAGAATATTTTGTGGAATAGCACGAGGTCCTCTGGCGACATGCCACCAAGTGTTGAATTTCAAAATACCAAACATACTCTGTTGCAGAATACACTAGTATTTCCAGCAGAGAACATATCAGTAGTCATTATTCTTCCGGAGAACTGCAGCTTTAGACAAGGATGCTCTGGATACTGACCTCTCACGATTTTCATGCTATACCATGCACTGCAAATGATAGGTCACGAAAGTCGCCACGATGCATGACAACAAAAGGTAACACCGCATAGCTCCGATCTTTTGTTAATCTCAGAGCACAATATTTGCCTTCTGATTGGTTAAACCTTGTGTGAAGTTCGTGACTGTTAGTAGCGACAACTTTTCTGGTGAATAAAAATTCTCGTTTTATGCCTTATTCGCAGCGCCTTTCGCGGTCGGCATTTACTTTGCAGATTGAAAAAATGTAAAAAATGAAAATTCGACACAACGGAAATTTTGTGAATTCTGCATAGAAGTCCTGAAGGTAATTAAGTAAGATTCATCCATTCACTTTGCCTATGTCGTTCACTACCTAATATTTTGAATCTTAGATATAAGGCGAAAGCACTTGGGGATTGGAGAATAGGAATAAGGCGGCAGTTTTATATCAACCCTAGAAGCGTCTGCTTTACCGGGGAGAAATAGCCCGGAAAACGGAATGGTGGGAAAACTTATTGTAGCACTGACAATAATTTAAAGTAGTTCCAAAGTAATTGAAGTGTAATTGAACAAAAGCGGAGTATGTCATCAGTTGCCTTGATAGAGATGTAATTAGTAATTGCAATCAATCACACTCTTAAGTAAGTAATTTGAAATTGTGCTCAATTACATTTCATGAGCAACTGGCACAAGTCTGAGTGGCATGGCATATGGCTAGACATTCCTACTTAAATAGCAAATTTTGTAGTTTTCATTTCAGCCTTACCTGACGTATTGATTGACAGTAAATGCAATAACACCTCCAACGAGTGCGTAGTAAGGTAGTTTGAATTTTGTTATATTCAGACCTGTAATCATATGTTGAGGTCTGTGCTCAGAAGGACATCTGTAGGCATTGCGATCTGAGAAAGGAATGAGATCAGTGTCATGAAATATGACGCAATCAAACTGAAATCGTCGAGCCGCTTCCAAAAATCCCGCGTTGTTCAGTCGACCTTTATTAAATGCATCGCTTCCATATTGCTCAACTACAAATACACGATAGCAAATTTGCTGTCGCTGTAAAAATGGATGGAGAACTTCTAATAGCACAAGAAGTTGTGGCCATCGATCACGAAATGGTATAATGATAGCGATTCGTTCTTTAGATTTACATTGTCCGGGTTTCCATGCACCACCTGTTACATGCATCGCCGCTGGCACCGCTTGGAAAGGTGATTTCAGATTTTGTTTCTCAGCTTTCAATATCTCCTTCTTCAAAGAAGGGTTGGAATATTCACGCACTTTTGAACAATTCTTCATCGATTCAGCTTTTGATCCTGATGCTTCACAAGGAGGGCAGTAACATGGCGCGTTTTGTAACAAAGGATTCACAAGATCCCTCATCACTTTATTCCAATCAGAGCCCGGTTTCTCCAGTAATGCTATTAAATATATGAAAAGGGACTCTTCATGTTGACTCTGAATATCTTTCAGGCTTATGTTACGATAGGTGATTGCTCTTATTATCATGTCATTGTCATCATTCTCCACTTGAGGTTCTTCATCCGATATCAAGTAGGATATCCACAGACTTGATGTACACAGTATTATTACACAGAAAATTGCCAAGGCAGTAAGTATCCACCGGCACTTGTATTTCATTCCTGAAAGTAAGTACACGGGTTAAGAAGATAACAACTGATGGAATGCCTCATTGTCTGTCAAACACCATGTGTGCGTAAATGTCGGTCTTTAAAGAGAGTGCTGAATAGAAGGTGTGTGCAGGACCTGCAAGATTACGCAAACAATTACAATTCAAAACAAGCATTTGGTAATAGTAAAATGTACTTATGTCAATCATTAGGAAGTGTCGAGCACGGTCAGCGGAAGATGTCAATACACAATTTCAAAACAGCACACACCAAGCCAATGTGCATTTCCATACAAATTTGGATATTTTCTACATAGCCTTTTTAAATGGCTTTGTTCTATATTACAAATCAGCTGTACTTATTGTTTCAAAAAGAAAGAATTCCCTGTCCAAAGATGTCCAAGACGTAGCACAGCATATTTACATCGAGGTCTGTAACATCATTTTGTCATTTGAGTCTATTAATTAGTCCTCAATGTGTTAGAAAGAAGCTTCTCTGGAGAAAATCGTATCAGGTGTAGGAATTATTTTTCTGTAAACCATTGGATGATGATTTCAAATTTCTTTATGTTCTGCGAAAATCTATGATGATTTGACCAAAAGAATTTTAATTCAGAAATGGTTGGTGAAGTTAAATTGCCTGACAGAAAAAATTAAGCACTTATCATTGCAATTCAATGGCAGCTGTTAAATTTCTAAGTCGATCTTACTCCCAAACAAATTTCTACTTGCCCTCTCTAGCATAGCCGTATGAGCATTTCGTTCATGCCCTTACATAGGATCAGGGACATCTACGATTAATATAAGATATCCAAGGTACGCTCAACTCCCATACCTTGTACTTGGAGGACAGTTCCTTAAGTAGACTTAATTATAATATAGGAATATTGTCATAGTTTTATCGGACAAATAATGCAGATATCCATACATGGTATATGGACAAGGAGGTCTAGATATCAATAATTGTACAATTATAGATAGATATTTAGACCTCCTTGTATATGGATATCTGCTATATATGCAGATAGACCATACAGCCATGGACTTCTATATAGTATATCGGGATGAGACACTACCGATATCTACATACATTAGTAGTCCTGTTTTGAAGACAGTTGATTGTCAAGCATCACGATTATACTTTGTCAAAGTGACTTTCAAATGTGTTGTCGATGGCTGTAGCACAAATTGTACGAAATAGAACCTAAATAGAAAACAAGAGCATAGTATTTCATTTCATTGTTTCCCAAAAGACGCTGAAAGATTCAGGAAAATATTGGCTGCAAAATATTCGAGAATTTGAAGAGGGAATTTGGAATCACATAATATCAAGACCATCTACTCCCACAACAACCTATTTAAATCCGGTGAATTTGTTCAATTATACTCCATTCTAGGAGAGTTGTCTGATATCAAGGAATTCTACTATATCGAAAAGTCAAGACAGTTAAAAATGGCACATAATTATGTTGAACAACAAAGGTTTGGCCTCAAATGGAATACTGAAAAGTTCAGCTCTTTTAACTCATTCTTCCTTACACGAATTAGCCATTCAAGCACTGAAGCAATACAACTTCATTGACATTTTGGTAGCGCTCCAAATTTTCCGTTGTTTTATTGACGTGAATAATGTAAAGACTCCAACGATAGGACTTCATAAACGAATTGAGCATTCCGATCATATAAAATTAATTCAGAATTGTAAACTCGATTATCTGGAACGTTTCCTTGTCATGCTAGAAGCTTGAGTGGTATCAAAATCAAAATCTCTTAGCCTGAGTATAGAGTAATTTTACGACATGATCCAGTCCACCAAAACCCTTTGAGTGTAATTAGTGTTTCATTTCTTTTTGTGGTTCTAAGTATGTCCTCTTCGGACAAATTCATTCGAGTGCCGCTTCAGCTGGTATCGACAGTCTTCATGTGGAAAAGATTTGATATCTGTAAAGGATGCAACTAATGGAGAAAGAGCAAAATGATTTCCTTTCTAAGCATTATGAAGTATCCCAAAGCTTTGAACAATGCTGCTGATCGCTTAGAATAAATTAATTTGGACTTCTCAAGATTTTTTTCAACCATGCCTGAACCCACAAACTCGGACTTAAGAAGAAGGGCATTATATGTAAAGCTTAGATATTTATAATCAGAAAAGTCATCATTGAAAATTGTAGTCCTTCGTGTTATTTAATTCAAATCAAGTGAGAAGAGACCTCATCCGACACTGCTTCAACCTAGATGAACAGGATTATTTGCTGCATTTTCTCGCGATGGCTTGATTGTACCAACAAATTGTCTGATGAATCTATTGAAAATCCGCATAAAGAAAGCCCGAAAAAATCCTATCCACAAGAACTAATACAAAATTTTCAAAAAACTTACTTGTATTTGTTGGCAAGAACTTTTATCGCGATGATTTGAAATTGGACATCTATTTCAATTTTCTGTACTGAAATGATTCGTCAGTTGCTGTGTGAAAAATTACATATCAGTATGGAGTACAGGCTATCCGTCCAAGTCTGTATTCGAAAGGTGCATAAGTCGTCTAGCAAATTCTCATGCATTTTTCTTGAAATAAGCGATCGATTTATACAAAGTTGTTTGTTAAGAACGATTGAAATGGATGGCTCCAAAAATTCTACAACTTCAATCAATTGCGTAATGCACAATCTATCCTCTATCAAAACCATAAGTAAAGCTTGTGGAATGACATAAAGAAACATTCATGCAGTAGTTGTGGGAGTAGATGTTCTTGATATTATGTGGTTCCAAATTCCCTCTTCAAATTCTCGAATATTTTGCAGCCAATATTTTCCTGAATCTTTCAGCGTCTTTTGGGAAACAATGAAATGAAATACTATGCTCTTGTTTTCTATTTAGGTTCTATTTCGTACAATTTGTGCTACAGCCATCGACAACACATTTGAAAGTCACTTTGACAAAGTATAATCGTGATACTTAACAATTAACTGTCTTCAAAAAGGACTACTAATGTATGTAGATATCGGTAGTGTCTCATCCCGATATACTATACTGTATAGAAATCCATGATACAGCATATTGTCATAACAATCGCAATACAATTCAAAATTGAATATAATTTAGAAGTCTATGCTAACTGCATCTTCTTTTTCAGGGACAAGTTTTTTGTATTCCTATAAATTTTTACATACTGTTATTGTACAAAAAAGCAAAAGGTCATGAAGTCACAAAGTCAAGGGGGAAAGGGTTCAATTGAGCAGGCGAGTTATGTTTGCTTGGCCATTGCAGCGCATCAGGCTAACCCTCAGACGCCTGTGGAGCTCTCTTGCTGCATTTTTGAGAGGCATCTGTCAAAAAAAGATGCAGATGTCTTCATATTAGTCTATGAAGCTACAGACATCTTGATAGGCCATAGATTTCTATGTAACATGTTTATCGGACAGCATGGGATTTTCAATAACTGATATGGCTTGTTTGAGTAATGGTAAAAGGAGGATTCATTGATATTTACTGAAATAAAGTATGCCAGATTATTGCATAGCTGTAGAATCGTATTTGAGAATCCCTTCTATATTTGATTAATTTGTTCCCAAGGAAAATCTAGGTAGAGAGGGATTTTATCGCGGATATATGTGTTCCTTATAATCTGGCATCCTTTATAACGGATAGAGGATAGCTATACGATTCTCTGACATAGCTCGTGAAACTATTTGATATATCCCTCGGGCTAAAGCCTTCAGGATTCATCAAATAATTTCCCTCTCTATATCCCAGAGAATCGCATAGCCATCCTCTATCCATTACATAATGAGGTCGATATCTTGTTAAATTTCCCGAGGGCTTTAGCCCGAGTGATTTTAACAATATGTCGATTGAGATATCTCAGTAAATATCATTGAATCCTCCTTTAACTGTTTTAAACTATGCCACCTTTATCTCTATGATTGGCGGGCAAATTAACAATGTATAAAAGGACTATCTATTGAGGCAAGTTTTTCATAGAAATACACATTTCAAAATGCGAAATTGACAACTCCACTTTCATTATCTTAGCTAATTAGTTTTATTTCTATGCTCACAGGGCAAATTAGCAGGGATGGGGATATTACAGAAAATAATGAGATTTGCAGGCATACGAAAATTAGTTCACTTGAGGATTTCACATTCTCTCCTCGGCATTGCTCACTGTATAGTGCATACATTGAATCGAAGCCAAGACATGGATGTGTGTTTTAGTTTGTGCGACGTGACATCACAGCACGCACGCATCTCTCACTGGCTCTGGTGTCCCCTGCTGGCAGCTTATTGTTTGCCATTTCCAATAGCAAGCGATACACGAATTATCCATTCGAGAAGGAGCAAGTTGTCAATTCTGTGATGTGCCATTTCGATATTAAGGTTGCATACAATTCTTCCTTTCTAGGAAACCGAAGCGCGCGCAAATGAATCTAATTCTGTGCCCGGCCAAGTCTTGCAGAGAAATTGTCGGAAGAATCTGTGCAGTGTACAGTACATGTACACATACAAGCATGTCATCGATGGTCAATTTCAAATAAATTGTGACTTTCTATTTTCATTGATTTTCCCATTGTCTTATCTAAAATCTCCTCCTGTATCATTATTTGGACCACTGGTGGACTTTAGTCGAGAATTCAAGAGCAATGAAGCGATATAACATGTGTGATTTATTTCCGGCCTTGAATTATTCAGCTTTCATTAAACGAAAATTGATGGCTATTTTTATCACAGTGATGCGCGAATGTTTTCATATTCACCGACGAAATTTTTGCGGAAATCGTAATCAACTTAAATCCTTATCAATACTGTTCCTGAATTGTCCAATATGGTGGGACCTTAAAATCGTGGAAAGTCACTTATCACTACCGCTTGGTTTGCTTTTTATTCAATATAATGTTCGCATTTTGTCAATCACTGACATCATAATTACATTTTATTTGTTCGTCGGAGTTTGTAATTTGAAGGTCTCACACGTGATGCTGTATAATCACGAGATGTCTACACGTAAGAGATAAAAATATATTGATATCGGTAACCACTCATTAAGAGGAGGTGCCCTTGGAAATGATGTGTGATATTCAATGTATGCACTATACAGTGAGCAATGCCGAGGAGAGAATGTGAAATCCTCAACTCATCCCTAACTCTGATTGCTTTTCCACCAAAATATTGATAAAGGATCTTCCGAAGGAATGGATATTCAAACGATTCTTGTTTAACTTTTAACTTTCATTTGTTATGCCAATCAATTTTTTATCAATTTTTTACATTTCAATCTCCTTTTTTGTTTCTGAATGCATCATCGGTAGATTTTCTTTAGATTTTAATCATGTCTTCTACTTGTATAACAATGAATAAGGCATGGACATATTGCTGCACTCATTGTAGCAGCAAATAAAATCATCACTGATCAGTTATCAATTAGTCCATGACTCCTTTGAGCAAAGTAAAATCCAAAATTTTCCAGAAAGAGTCCCTAATTCTCCAAAAAATACTGTTAATTGCACAAAAAATAAACATGTATGTAAAGTGTTAAGAAGTCGCACCAATAGCCATTGATGCCACGTGCCGTAGTTGAACAATTTTAACTACCACCGCATAATATTGACAGTTATTTATTCTTGTGGGAGTTTCGTAATTCTTATTGTAAATCCGATTCTTGACTGAGTCCATGATCTTCTCTCAAGAGATTCCATGTATGAATGCGCGTATTAGAGTATTGGATAATTGTTTACAACTTATTTCACGGTTTTATCCAGATGTGCACAAACTACCGTCATTAATCAAGTCTACCAAAGTAGTGCATGCCCAGTAGGCCGCCAGTCCAGTACATAGTATGGTAATTTTATCGTCGCTTCAATGTCTTATACTCGTATCAATAGTAGATGTCTCTGACAGGATCAATGTTTGGATAAGCTTAAACATTGCATAATGACAAAATTTGGTGTCTTTTTGACATTAGTCGTGACCGCATGATAAAGCACGAAGATGAATTCGCAAAATGTGTGGCTATGGGAATGATTCGCTGTGGACGTAGCGCATGCTTGTAAAGAATTGGATGCACCGCATGTATAGGCTAGCTGACAGGAGTTGGTAGGTATGTTAGGTGCGTTAGTGTTAAGAAGAAAAAGTTGTAAAACAGGAAGGATCTGAGAGACCAAAGAATACAAATATCACTCTAAACCAGCACCTCCTAAATCACACACTGAAGCGAGACACTATTCGTAACTAATAAAAAAATCCTAAAGCAAAGCGTTTTAGGAGGCTAGCGCACTAGTGTTATTGTTCTCTTTAGTATGTCAGCATTCTATTTCACGCAACCTCCTAAAATTCTAGTGTGTCGCGCTTTAGGATGCAGATTTCTTCGATTTTAGGAGATGACAGTTTACAGTGAGTCACAGATCGAAACCTGATGATTGCAGCGAAGAAATGCCGGTTTTAGAGCACTTCGCATCTAGCAATAGGCTGAAAAATCTGCTGCTGGTGTCAACAAATGCACTAGAACTGCATTTGACAGAAGCGGGATTTAAATCTTACAGACATGCTGTACACATACCAGAATGAATATGTTACAGGTCTTGAACACATGCGAAAAGATTAGAATGGCATAAGTAACATTCTAAAATGAGCGTTGATGTGTGGCATCGCGTGATGTGGACGAGTAATGCCGGTTTACCCTTAATTTTCACGACAGAAGAGTCCATTCACAGACTGTCTCGTGAGATGCAGTCTGCTGCATTTTAGAGCATGGTCGATTAAATCGGTGGTAGCGTCAGGATTTAGCCCGATATTCGGTACGAGTATATGTGTATATAAGGGCCGGTATACGGTCAAGGCTGTAACTGTTATCAAGGCACCTTGGATGCTCAATGTTAATCTCTCGGAAAATGTGACTCCTTTTGTTGGTATAACAATATAGGGACACCATATCATCATACAATATGACAATGTGCTGCTGTACATGGCACACCAGCCAAGTGATAACACAGCAATTGAGTGACTCCCATGGCCTTCACACTCTCCTGATCTTTCGCCGATCGAGCTTGCGTGGGATGAGCTTGGCAAAGGGGTGAAAAACTCGTATCCACATTCTGCTACTAATTTCGAAACACTTTCAAAATTTTGGTTGAAGAGCGATGAGAGCGCATTGAGCAAGAGAGATCGGATGAGCTCTATGAACAATAGAAGCTTGCAGGCTGCTAGATGCGTGTGAAAACATTTTTTTCATTTAGAGTCATAATTTTGATACTACCTCATTAATGAAAATAATGGTAGTAGTCATATGCAATTATTTAGTCCACCTAGGCTATATATGAGAACGCCTACTTGAGTAATCTGAAACCTAAACATAGAGAGTTCTATGAAAATATCTTGATCAATCTAAAATCTAAGCAGAAAACTTTGTATAGGCTTTGTATAAATGAGCAATGGCTGAACTTGCTCCCTTCTAACCCTTCCAAAAAATTAAAAAGCAGGAATTTAAATTTGTCCTGTTAGTCAAAACGTGTACGAATAGTTGAGATGGCACATGGAAAAGGAATTGATGCAATCATGGATATGGTGTGTAACGAAATGGGCTCCAATTTGCAATAAAGACATTCATGAAAAATAACTTTTTTGATGTAGATACACCAGGTGACATGCCACGCGTGATTCACGCGTAATTACAGAACACCCCAAACATCCGTGGTTAAGGACATTCTATTCTTCTACCCGCGTACATACGCGCTGCACTAAGAGTCAGAAATCACTTGATATGATGCTGTTAAAACATGGGGAATGTTTATGAATACGCGTGGGAGAGCGTTTATAATTTGCTCGTCGTCTACGGTTGTCTGCGCTGCCGCTTGAACCACGGATGAACCGCTAAGCATGTTCTGTCTTCCCTGTCCATGAAATTGAGGTCCTATCACATTGTTTAGCATCTGATACATGCAGACACATGAGACGCAAAGTCTCTATAACAGGACTGGTAAATCCATCGCGAGGTTTCTCAAAAAAGCAAACGACTTGCGAACGATAACTAAAGAAATCACTAATAAATAAATATGAAATCTGGAAATTTATTTTCGTCAATTCTCCTTCCTGTTCAACAACACCGACCTTATGTTTCAACAACACCGACCGCACGCTGTTTTCTGCCATCACGCTATGTTTTTTGTGGATATTATGTGAGCACACATGCCCCTGTTTTCCAATGTTCTTGGAAATAAACATTTTTGACTTTTGACTTTTGATTGCCAACTATACTAACTTATATAACAGATGTTGCAGCAATTTCCCGCATAGCCACGGATGTTTAAGGTCATGTGTAATTACGCGTGATTGAGCATGGCAATAGTGAATACTTAGAGGCCTAGTGAATACTTTTTATCAGCCGTAACTTAAAATTTTATTTCAATTAAAGAAACAATGTGACCATTTTTCATAGGTTATAATAGGACACCAAGTGATGATACCAATCTGTTTAAATATTTTCCTGTTCAGCAGATTGGCTAATCTTACAACTTGCCTCACCATCCCATATGAGATGGACGCTTAAAATCTTTCACTAAAGTTTAAATTCAAATTTAGAAAGTCAAGCGCCAAAGTTTGATTATACAAAAAGTGGGCGACACCCAATGCGCCCTTGCAATTCGTTACTGTGTATGGTACTCAATATATTAAGTTCTTAATAAATCAACCACCTCTGAATATAAATTCGTCAGTCTGTGGCAGATTTTTCCCTCAGACTGCTAAAAAGGTCTGGCACAACACAAAATTACCAAGGTGTAGTAAATTTGTCACCTTTAGTAAATTCCCTGCTTCTTCACCAATGGTCTATGTTAAGGATTGTAGACTGTCTTGGGGAAATGCGACCCAAAAAGGGCTAATTATGTCGAACTACTGTGCTATCATTATCAATTCAAATTAAGCGATGATTTTATGAATATATTTTCAAGGTCTAAAAAAGTTCAGGAGGCGTGAAGTTTTTTGTTGTCAGCATGAAATTCTAATATTGAAGCATAAGATTTAAAACCCAAATTTCTTTTAAGAAATAGTTGTACAATTTCACCGTCAGGTAAATCCAACGATAAAAATGAAAACATCAGAAATCAAAAATCAGTGATTGATGTCTTATTCTGCGCATTCCTCCCTGTAACATTACAGGACATAGTCTACTCCATGACATTGTCTTATTGATCAGCATAGATTTTCGCAGGCATAAGTTGATCCCATTGATATTTTTGTCATTCACTGTTACATCAATATCGGATTTACACATTTGGAAGAGTTTATACACAGAGGAATGAGATTGACTTAGATGTTCAATTGACGGCGGTTCCTATAAAATATAGGATTAATGACGATAATCTGAGGGCACATTAGATTCTGCTCGAATTAAGTAAAGCCCGAATCAGATGGGTATTATTGGCATTATAACCCGAATGACTATCTGTTTCCATCGGGCTTTAATGGAGCAATTATACTCTATGAACCAAGGCAACAATTGAGATTTCCGAGAGCATCGGAAAGCTCAATTAATGCCCGCTGTTCATAGAGTCAAAATTGACATTCAAGCGAGTCATATCACTCATTGAAAATTCCATGTTTTTCGATAAACATGTTACATAGAAATCTATGGCCTATCAAGATGTCCGTAGATACAATACCTGAAAATGATTGCCGGATAGCAGTCGAAATATTTTGTACAATCATTTAAAACTAATTATATTAAGATCGTAAAATACTCCAGACTCTTTCCAACTATAAACCTATAGGCTGTCATGCAAGAGCCACTTTTTAAATGCACAAACAAAAATGCAAAATACTGCAATATTATGCTGGAAATCATATAACGCGAGCGCTAGATTCGAGACAATACAGAAATTAAAATTCCTGATAGCCTTTACATGCCAAAATTAAATAAATGTGTTGAATGCATCACACCTTGGTGGTCTTTGGCACCACGTTGTTTTTGACAGCATTTTCATGTGGATCAATTTCTATGCATTTACTTGATGGTGCAGCCTCCAGAATTTCTCCATTGGGCAAAGGAACTGAGACACTTCAAACCGACGAATGTAGCAGATTGGAGAGCTTTCAGAACAATGTCTCCAACTCCAACAGCGGACCGAGAGTGGCTGAGAAATGGTGATAACTGTGGACTTTCAACATATACAGATGGCCATGTTCGAGTAAAATCACGAAATCTTGACTGCCTCTGGGGAATGCCCTGAAGTTGTCATTTCAGACTTCACTTTCAAAAATAATGTTTCTTAGCATTGGTGGGTCAAAATTCGTGAAAACCTATACAGATTTTTAAATGACAATTTCAAGGCAGTCATGATTTCGTGACTACGCGAACAAGGAAGTGTCTCTAAATTCAAGAAAGAATGGTATCAGAAAATACGCGGCCATGTTTTACGGCCAGTTGTATACAAGCGTAATCGAGTGCTCCATCTGATGAATGAAATAGAATGAAGAGCTTATAAGGATGCCTTGGATCAATCGTTTCTGCCATTCAATCATTATCAATTTCATGGTTCATTGAATATAAACATTGTATACCATGTATATAAGACTGATAAAACATAAACTGGTAAAACATAGCTGTCATCATATCATTGTAACAAATAGTTTCATTTTAATACTTTTAATTTTCAAAACTGAAAAATAGCTTTTATGATACCATGCGATTTGCTTTTAGAACATTGTTAAAGTGATGTTTTTGTATGACTGATGTATCACTGATGTATTAAAGTAATATTTTTCAAATCACTAAATCAATGTATTGTTTAGGCAGAATTTCAATTTATTTTGAAATGTACTCTTTTTGTTAATGGATCAGTTTATGCTTTTGAGAAGCCTGTAGCGGGTAGAAACCGGTCGGGCAGCTTGATCTTGGCTTTTTCCCTGTATTCTCATGGGTGTCATCCATCGATGTACAGTTATTCACTACCATTTTTGATTTCTCTTGTGAGAAATTCGATGGATATCAGATCAATTATCGATTTTCTGTGACTGATAATAGCTGCACGGTACATTCACCGATCGTGAGACAGGAAATAAAATAGGCCTATATAGATATGGTCAATAATCATTTTTGCTATCGACTAAATAAATTTGTTTTTGAAAATTGAATGACACGGTCAGCAAAGCGATCTTGTGATGGACTGTCAATTTGAATGTCTCTTTTATGAGTCTGATGTAAAAGATTTGCCTGTAAAAGATATCTCGAGATCACCTTACCTTGCCTGATGACATGTTGTATTTGCAATAATGAAATTTGCTAGTTAAAGTTAATTACTTTGTCTTGATTTAGCCATCTAATGTAATGGTCAATTCATTTCAGCTATCGGTAGTCTTCATGAGTACAAAATTCGTGGATGTTGAAACAAATTTACATGCAATCAAACAATGACATTCTAAAGCATTCTTACCAGAGTATTCTCTGAAGCATGGGTTCCTGCAAGCATCTTCCATTTCAGCCAACTCATGACGCTTCTCTTCTGAGGAGGTTCAACTTTACATTTTCCAACAGCAAAGCAACACTGAAATGACGTTTTAAAAAGTATTGATTGGATATATCCATAGAGGTCGAATTGTTGGCTTTCTGTGCTATCTTAGCAGCAGTCGGCTTCGATAGCTATTTTATTTGTCTCCGTGCATGTTTTGTAGATATCTTATCGCTATATTTGACCTATAATGCAGATTACTTCCCGCGCGGAAAATAATATTTACTGCAATGCACTGGAAAGAGCGTAATCTATGCCATTTGTACATTTAAGTGCCCTTGTCCTGCTTTGGCAAAGACTAGATCTGTGAATAGATATTTTCACGATTGATCAGGCTAAATGTCTATTCAAATCAGGGACATCTATGATTAATATAAGATATCTAAGGGACGTTCAACTCCCATACCATGTACTGGACTGGAGGCCAGTGACTTTGGTAGACTTGGTTAATGACGGTAATGTGTATTTGGATAAAACCATGGAAAAGGTCCCTGATTCAAATGCTCTTGATAATCATATACATATCAATCACAATCTGTCATAGATTATCATAGCATGTCAGCAAATAAAATTCTCAAACAAGGCTAGACATAGCAGCACGAGATGAATGGGGGAGCATGTAGAAGAATTTGTTTCATGTTCGGGTCACAAATCCATTTTCTCCATCAAAAGCAAATGAAACAGTGAAACAAATATGCGAACGAAACGAAAAAGAAAAGAAGCGTATTTATGAAGAGCGAATAATAAACATTGGAAAGGGGCATTTTTCTCCTCTAAGATTTACTACTACTGGTGGCGCTTATCCGACTTCTCGACTATTCCCAAAAAGACTCGCAAATTTGCTTTCACAAAAATATGATGAAAACTATCCTGACATAATGGTGCACATTCGTAATAGAATATGTTTCACTATGATCCGCAGTGTAGGAACATCTCTGAGAGGATTTCGACGTAATAAGAACATTAATGTTCCTCTCTCAGATATTCCCTTCAACATCATCACACAAATGCGCGAATATGAGCATTTCTAACTAGCTCAAGTGAATTCATTTGTTCTTTTATCGCATGTTTGTATAGGCATTGTCTTTGACTTTTTACTAGCCTTTATCTGTATATATTTAAGTGCTTGCTACAATAATTTACGGATAATACAATATTTCTTTCTCTTCCGAAGTTAAGAATTAAAAAAATTCTCCACGCAACCAGTGCATGATATTGCTTCATCATAGTATTCGATCTATATTGGCAAATAAGCCAGAAACGTTTGTAGTTCCCGTAATGATTTAAGTCAGATTTGTTCCTACCTCTCGAACTTTTTTCCTTTCGGGGTCTCGTCATGTATACAGTACTGTGCAAAAAGATTGCCCAACCCTAAATTTTATGAGATATTCGGCGAATTATTACTTTAAGCAACGATAAGGTATCACATATTGGTATAACTATTTCGAAAACTTATCTTAGTGTTATCGTATCGTACTGACTATTGTAAATGCTTATTGGAAAGCATATTCTAGCTGATTTCCTTTATGCTGTTGGTAAAAAGCAAAACCATGTATACATTTATCAATTAACAATTCATAGAAACAAACTTAATTCACATGGGATATAGCAAAGTTCAGTAAGTCAACGGTCCACCTTTCGCCTTAATGCATTCTGCTACTCTTCGAGGCATCGATTCTATAAGTTTTTTGCAAATATCAGTCATTTCATTGGCTCGCATCAAGATGTCCAGGCATTGCTTGATGATGTCTTGCTTCGTCTCCACTTCATGTTTATTAATTTTTTGCTTCAAGATGAACCATAAGTTCTCTATAACGCTCAGGTCTGGGCTGTTCCCCGGCCATTCCGAAAGCAGCACTCTATTCAAACGCAAGAACTCCTTACACACTTTGGCGGTATGGCGGTGCCAAGTCTTGCTGAAGGATCTACGCCTCACCTTCCCACCAATCATGCGCCTGCGGTAACACTCTGCTTTCCAGAACTCGGAGGTACTGCTCTTTATTCATTGATCCACCTACGACATGGAAGCGCCCTGTACCTCGTATTGACATGCAACCCCATATCATTAGCTCTAAAGGATGACGAAATCGAGCAGCGAAGTGACCTGCTTTTGGAATCTCACCAACCGTGCGTCTCACGAAGCAGGTCTGAAGTGGTTGGATCTCTATGCATGTTTCATCGGTAAACATGACTTTTGACCAATCATCAATATCCCAATGCCTGTGATCTTTCCCTCATCGAAGTCTTTTTTCTCGCATTGCTGGCGTTAATACTGGACTATTAATTGGCTGGCCGTCCTGCCTCCAGGAGTCTTCTCCGAACGGTAGAAGAGTCAAGTTGCACACCATGATCAGTAGTGATGCAAATGGAAAATTTTCCCGAAAATTTTCCAATTTTTTCAAAATTTTCCGGAAAATTTTCCAGTGGAAAATTTTGAAATTTGTTTTTTGGTGATTGACATTTTTTCCTTTGTTTTGGAGACCTGTTGTAGTCGTTTGAAAAGATTGCAATATTCAAAGACCGAAAACTTCTCTATCATCCCTGTATGTCAACTTTTGGTACCAACGTACTGCACCTTTTCCATGCCTATTTTAGATCTTTCTAAATGAATTTCAGACATTGGATGGATTTCAGATTTCTCTAGCTGAATTTCAGATATCTGTCAGAAGTTCAACTTTGAAAAGATCTTCAACTGGAAATTTGCGATTCATGTGGATCATATCTGAAATTCATTTGGACAGATCTGAAATCGAACTGGAACTTTGAACAGAAATGGAGGATGTGTATCCTCAGCGAAGATGTCGGAAAATAGACCAGACGTTAGAGGCTATCATAGATATTCTTTTGCTCATCACAGATATCTTTAGTGACCAAATATCTCACGAGTTTGCAGTCTTTGTGTCTTCCAATATGGTCGCTCATGAATGCTGCGTGGACTGTGTGCTTATACTTAACTTGTTCATCAACACATGAAGAATTTGTATCACTGATCAAAGTTGCATAATAAAGCTTAACTTTCAAGCTAACAACTAAGCAAACTCCAAAATGAAGTATATTGTTTTTGCTGCAGATCTTTCACATTGCATGAAATTATGTCCGATTGTAAAGCAAGATTCACGTTATCCCAAACGGTGTCTAGCTGTGTGATAACTAAAAATGCTAACAAAATGGCGCAAGCCACTGGTGGCAAAGGAATGTTCAAAAGTCCGCGGACGGAACTCGTGTTGCTACGATCGCTTTAATCGAAATAATGATGAAATTAAGAGTTTTAGACCCAATTTATTGGTACGTATAGCTGCCTCGGCAGTGGAAGTGCTCAAACTATAAGGCCTATCAAAAAAATCAAAGCTTTCAAAATTTTCCATAATTTTCCAATATTTTCCAAAATTTTCCAATTTTTTCCATAATTTTCCATGGAAAATTTTGATTCAAAATTTTCCGGAAAATTTTCATCACTAATGATCAGTCGTTATATATATAGCTATTATGTGTACATATAGTATGTATATAGGAATGACACCATTACTTTACAACTCTTAGTTTTGATAGCACAAATGTTCATAATGATGGTGGACTAATTGAAAAAAAATGATTTAACTCACGCTGGATCAGATGCAACAGGAATTACAAACGATATAGAACAAATTGCAAATCATTTAAATAAAACAAAAATACTGCATATAAAGAAGGACGTAATTTTAATAATAAAAGTAAACAAACTGTTGATTGGTCGTTATCTCCATTATTTGGATATTTAAATTATAATAAAATATCATATCAATTAAAATATACACTAATTATTCATCGTACTTTCAATAATGAGTTTGTTTTTATGGAAAAACTGGAAAAAAGCATACATAAAAATTGACAAACTTGAAGATGAAAATGATAGAATCTACTACGGGAATGATTGATGGAATTTGTGTTTCTGGACTTCTGCAAGCCTGAGGGTGCAATCCCAGTTCCCATCATCAAACTAACCTTCTGGCAAAACAAGTGCTATGTGAAATCACATCTCAAATCAACATTCTCTATCTAACTCAAAATCTAGCGTCAATTCGAAATAGGTCGAGTTTTGTCTTTTAGTGCATACTGCGTGTATATTGAGTGATATTGTCAAAATCATTATACCTAATCAATTATTATTTGTATCATTATATCTTTCAACCGCCATCCAAAAGCGTTTATGCCTGCATGCACATTGCACATGTCCTTTCTCATTCGCTTTGATTAACTTTTTGGCCGATATTCCATGAGGAACGTGAGGATCACGACGACTCATGACATGGCCAGGTTTCTACATTTACCGGTAATGGGTTAATAGCGTCAAATTGAATTCTTGTGATATCGCATTCACCAATGGCAGCTTTTTTATCTTACCGTACACCATTCTGGTGGTTGCAAGGTTTTCTATCGTGCTTTTTCTCATCACAAGTCCGACACTATTTGTGCGGCGTCTTCATATATCACCTAACATTCTTGCAATTTGGAAAACCAGTTTAAGAATCCAGGAGATCTTCATTATCCTTCGGCTATGAAAACCACAGCTAAAAAATGTTAGACCACAGTTAAAATGCAAATTTTCAATGATTCAATTCGACTCAAAACTTGCTGATTCGCAGGCTCCTAGTTAAAAAACTTTGTAATTCGGTCTTTTAAAATTGACTTTTGCCATACAGAGGAAGCTCAAAATATAATAATACCTTTTCATGCTTGCTCTCTGACAATATATGGGATTTTTAGTATCTCTGTGCACTATCTGAAATTTATAATCTTGCTCGTTTTAATACTGACTTTCGCGGCCTAAAGAAGAAAAAGAAATCGAGACATCTTTCTTAGACTTATTCTGCTTTTCAGCCCATCACCATTCAGAATATGGGAGAACTTTCCTTTCTCTTTTATCACGAACGTATTCCCGAAACAAGAATGCAACGGAAGCATCTTGCTATGACACGAGTCCCTGGCATCAGTGACAATGTCATGGTCTTTATGAAATTATATCGATTGGTGTGAATATTCTCTCCTCCATCAAGATAATAATAATAACTGTGTATTCATAGAGCGCCATACAATGTAAATCGCTCATTACCAATCACATACGAAGGGTGCATACCAAAATATTTTTTGGTATATTTCTCTATTCTCTTGGTATATAGTTGTATCCTCTAGGTATGTTATTATAAATGTGGTATGCTTTACATACTAAAGCCACACCAGCACAATGTTAAAAGAAAGCATCAGTCATGTCCAAAGTATGTTGAATTAAGACCTTTTGTCAATAAAGATCACACTTATGTTACTACTGTTCTGAAAGTAGTGAGGTAATGACATTCAAGAGTCATACTTCGAATACTGAATTCGATTTTAATACACGCATGTCTAAGGCATTTCACGAATAATCAATAAGTATTCAACCATCAACAATTATGCATTATGTAATTTTGAATTTCAGCATATTATCAATCCGAAATAAAAATACATTGTAATTCCTGAACGCTAAAATAGTTATGTTTGAGATATATAAGTCAACATGATTTCACGAAAGACATCGTTTGAATGAATTGATGTTAATCAACTTGGTTCATAAAGTAGAGCTGACTAGACGTCCTATAAATGTTGCTAGACAAGTAGCAACGACGTCAATTTCGTGGAGTGTAAAATTCTCAATAAATCTAAGCTAGTAAAATATCATCCTATCAAACAAAAAATATTCACGACCGGTATTACCGTAAAAAGTTATTTGACAGTAGTATGTAATACATATATTTTTTTGCTATGTGACTTAAAGCTGCTCATACGAAATAAGGATAAATTTGCATCGGTTCTCGTATATAAAACATACCAACAACTCGCATTTCAGTGTAAAAAAGCCAATCACAGATAGAATAGTTTGTATCGCTACATACCAATCACATACGAAAGTAAGTGAGATGTGGTATGAAAAACATACCAGATCTCTGTAAACATACGAGAATCTCGCATCAGATGTTAGTTTCAAATTGTATGTATTTTTGGTATATGTTTGTATGCAATTTTTTCGTATCCAGCGATTTACGGTGTACTTGATGAGCTATAACATTACATGTACACAACATAAGCACGTCAGCGATTGCAAGATATAAAGTATGTCTTCCAAGACCTTTTAAATGATTGTAGGGATGCGGAGTTCATCACATCTCTTGGGAAGGAATTCCACAACACGGGTGACACGATGACAAAAATGACACGATATATGATCATATTGACGCACAATTAACCTCGCTGCATTGTTTTGAACATGGTGTAGCTTATCCAGAAGATACGTCTGACAGTTGTATAGAATTGAATTGCAGTAATCAATTCGAGAAAGAATAGTCCTGCACACCACAGTTTTACACGCATCTGTTGATAAATAGCGTCGGATAAGTCGCAAACGGCGCAACTCACAATCAAGTTGATAACGTGGCACGATGAATCGAGGTGCCGATCAAATGATACACTGTAAACCAGCACCCCCTAAAGCAAGCTGAATCACCTCCTAAATCAAGACACTATTCGTAACTAATAAAAAATCCTAAAGCATGCGCCTTTTAGAAGGCTAGCCTCTCACCTCCTAAAACATTTTTTCAATGCCACATTCTACTTTTCCTTATGACAATGCATGCTACTATCTTTATTCAGCAATAGATGGGTTACGCATTGAGATTTATTGCAGACAAAGCTCTCATTATATTTATTCAATATTTATCTCTTTCTTTACAAACAACCCTCTAAGAAAATAAGAACCCTTTGATCCATGTGGTACTGTTATGCAAGAGAACATGACATTAATGTTGTACAATTCGAATACATAAGTCAGACGTTACTGAAATTCACTTGAAATTTGTAAAATTGGCACCCGGCACCATAATGAATGCAATCACAGGTCTATTGATGTAACAGATATAACGAAATCTCATGTATACATGTACAATGAAAATTTTGGCCTGACAACGCAATTTTAGGTGTCGGGACAGTATAAAATGTCAGAATTTTGTGTCACAGAATTATTTGGTAAAAGCATGTGTGAAATCGTAGATCAACAGTTGCAATAAAGATAAAGTAACAAATAGAGTCTCAAAATCAAGACAAAAACAATCAAGTGCTAAATAAGGAAATCAGTATCTATTTTTGTTCAATTAAATTACGATCTAAACTCACAGAAATTGCAGCTCTAAAATATCATGGAAAACATCAAGGAATTATTGTAGAAAGACAGAAACTAAAGAATTCAAAGTAACTTATGGCACCAAAAATATTCACAGATTTTTGCACTGATCTTGGTGAAGATGTGACGCACACGAAGAAGTCCTTCCAGCAGTTTCTACGGTGGCCAAGTACTGTCGATTGCGTTGGAGATTGTACGTTAGAAACAAGACTTCATGTTCCATGATGGTAGATGCTTCATCCGTCAAAGCAACATATTTAATTTTTCGACACCACATATTTGTATTTGCTGATATTCAAGTCGAAATGATTGCTGAAAAGAAAAGGAACCATAGTTACGAACTATGGAGTAAAGGGAAAGAAATAATTAACTTTAAGAGACAATAACGTCAGAACTACATGTTACATGAAACAGGCTGAACAAATTATGATTTCTTCATAAATTCGAAGATTTTTTATTTGATAGATAATTGAAAACAATAGAATTTCTTATAAACATGCATACACAGAGCATATCGTGTCACTTAATTATTTTTATTACGCTATTTATTTTGATATACGTCTACATAATATAATTTATCAATGCCGAATTGAACACATGCACTTGTACTTTGATAAAATAATTAAAACCTCTTGTTGCGGAAAAGTGGCTCCTTTCTTAGTTATTTGATGTTCTACAGATTATGGAAATTCACGATTTTCAGATCTCGAACAAATAGCAAATATTATGCTAGTAATCCATATTTACAAGTACTAATTTTCGTCTGAAAGTTCTAATGCAATACTGCGCATGTTTCTTACTGATTCTCCCACTTCAGACAGCATACACTGTCTTGTAAACTGCTATGTGTCGACAGCAAGTAGCCGTACTTATCAATCAGATGAAAACACTATGAGCGTCACAGGTCTCTACCAAACATGCATGAGCTAAGTTGACTTCAGAAATAATAACTGGTATGGCTTGTATGGCCCAAGATCGTTGTTAGAAATTGAACCATAGTGCAATAATTGCATGACTATATCATATAATGACTTTCCATGCTATTACTTTTTTGCATTTATACAGTAGCACTATAAATCATTTCATTTCCACAGTAGTGGTGATGGTTATTGTTCATTCAATTCCTTTCGTTACAGTATTATGTTCTTTGTTATTGTAATGAGATTCACTCCACATAATCATGCCATGTAATGCGATACGCTTTTCATTCTTGCTGATGATATGTCAATACACTGGTTGTTGGACGTGCGATTATTCTTACTTGCGGACTTACCGAGACGACTAGGTCACGTACCGATACTACAATAATGGCAACGATTCCTACATGTGTTTCATTTACTTCTACAGTTTCACGTCCAGACAAGTTCTCAGGTCAATGCAATATCGAAGCATGGATTAAGCAATTTGAGCTTTACTTGACTCTTACAAAAACTGCAGATGCATATATACAATTGAACTTAATCTTGTCATACTTGGACATCCAAGTTTATGAGGCAGTTTCTACAAGTGGCAGTGACAAATCTTATTCTTCAGTTACCAATTTCTGGTTGAACGTTACAGTGTGAGAGATAAATTTATTGACCGTATCAATTTCTTTTCAAGTTCATACACGGGTAATCCAGAGTCATTTGCTGCGACCATTACCTCAATTTTGGACTCATATGATACGTCTTGCATGAAAGAGTAGCCTGTATGATACTTTATCAAAGTTTTTCAAGTTTATTTATAAGTTTATCAAGCTTTTTTTATAAGCCTGTATGCTTATATATGATCAAATACTTTCGATGTACAATATGTTAATGGCAAATCAAATTACATTGCTGATGCTCTATCTCGCCGACCAGTGGGTGTTGAACCCTTTTCAAAAGCATTTGATGCATCAATGATTACGGATGATAGTGTGGTACAAACATCAGACTTGATAGACTCCACTACAAAGGATCCTACGCTGAAGAAAGTCATTCAATATGTTCAAGATGGTTGGGAATCAAAGGTAAATCCTGATGTCAGAACTTATCATTCTATTCGAGAAGAATTATCCGTAATTGGCGATCTCTTGTATAGAGGAGTGAGATTGGTGGTTCCCACTACATTACGAAATCGTCTTGTTCATCATGCTCATGAAGGACATGTGGGTATTGTAAAAGTTAAACAGAATTTTCGACAACATTTCTGGTGTATTGGAGTAGTCCAAGAGGCGTTTCGTACGACAATGCTCATGCTTTCAGGAAATACAATTTCGAGATTCCCCAATTCAGGCAGTGAAATGGCCGACTACTCCATTTATTCACCTGGCCCTGGATGTGGCTGGTCCAAAAATCGATCAGGGTGAAAAACGGTTTTACATCTTGGTGATAATTGATTATCATAGCCGCTATACGATCGCAAAGGTATTCTATAAACCAATTAATAGTCATGATGTCATAAACTGTCTGTCTTCCGTTTTCTCAACATTTGGGATATGCCTGAAGTTATCTACGGACAACGGTAGTGTTTTCGTTTCCGGTGAAATGACTTCGTTTCTACGCTCTCGTGGCATTATCCACCACAAATCTGCTGTGTATAATCCACAATCGAACGGAATGTGGAACGTGTAAATCGAAATTTCAAGAAATATCTTCTCAATACTCCAGTAAATTCAACCTACTGCCAAACCAAATAGGATGAGTATTTCTTGGCTTATAATAACTGCGAACATGAAACCCTGAAGCAATCACTAGCGTCATTAGTGTTCAAATTTCATCCTCGTACGAAATTACTCACATGTGTCCCTCCCAGTGAACCCAGTGATGAACTGCTTCAGAAGAAAAAGGAAGTGCATCAACGCCAAAGCGAAGCAGCTTCATATGCGAACGATCGTCGTCGACCTCGATTTAGCAATCCATTCAAATTGGGTGATTGGGTCAGAAGTAAATTGGGTCGTACGTTTTGATTGGTTGGGCAAATCGGTCCATACACTTTCAGGACTTTAAATGGTCAAGCAGTGAATACTCGACATCTCCAACTGATACACCAAACGAGAAATAGTGGTAATAACGGAGAAGAAGTGGTGATTCCTCAATCCCAAAACTACCCTCCCAGCTCAAGTTCAACTCCAATCCTTCGTCGTTATCCTCAAAGATCAAGAAGTTCTCCTATTCGGTATCCAGATCCTGAGGAAAGGAGGAAATGAGTCATGGTGCAATTGCATGACTATATCATGTAATGACTTTCCATGCTATTACTTTTATGCATTTGTACAGTAGCACTATAAATCCATTGATTTCTACAGTAGTGGTGATGGTTATTGTTTTCTCAATTCCTTTCGTTACAGTATTATGTAGGCGTCTGAAACTGTTCAGCGTTAGAGGTTTTGGTTCTACGTGAGTACAGTTCGTTTGAGGAAACCAGCATGATATGGATGATTTTATGAGAAAGAATAAAAAAGTTCCACTCAATAGGTGGACATTTTCTTGCCATCAGAAATACCTTATCATGTATTTTTATAGAATAGAAATATTCTATATAAGTTAATTAATCTCTTTTTTTGCGATGATGACTGTTTGGTCTTTCCTATTTGTGCTAGAGTATATTTTTTGCATTGATATTATGCTACGTTGAGAACTTAATAATAATGACTAATATGAATAGAGTATGTGAGAGACTTTCATTGCTAAAATGGATTTACTTTTAAAAGTAGCCAACAGGATGTACTGAATATTTATAGGAAGTCGAGCATTTAACGCCGCACATTAAAAATACGTTGTATACAATAATGTCCGGACATTGTAGAAAAACCGCAGTTATTTCAATTCTGACAAAAAGGATAATTATTGGCAGAAGATTCTATATAGAAGTATAGACGATTGAATTTTTCAGTAGTCTGTCAGACCTAGTTCGACATCCGGAATTTCATATATTTTGATGAATATTTATTAAGTGAATTCGCAACTATGTGGCGGCAGAAATTTAACAAAATAGATAAAAAAGTTTAAAATACTGAATGCAAAATTTTAAGAATAAGCTTACAAAATTATGTTTCTTCTTAAATGACCGAATCAGGAAAGACGGAAGACAATTATATTACTACATAATGGAAACGAATGTCCTTCAGTGTCGTCTATTGCATTTTTTCAATGTCTATACAGCTATCTGACTATAGATTATCATGACAGTTGGTGATGAATGCTTACATTAGCAGGTTGAATCCAAAACTTGATATGCCAATTTAATTAACCCTTCACATGTGTGTATTTTTCTGCCTTCGTTCGGAAGCCTTATTTGACACACCACTTAAATAACAGTGAGTACTTTGAGCAGTTTCTATAAGTACGCATTTGCTTCTCAGAGGCTTTACCGTGCACAGAAAACGCGACTGAATGCATAAAATTGACAAATACAATGTATGCCTACCTCGAAAATTTACAGTTTCTCCAATTTATAATTTGCATTATCTGCAGAAAAACTTAATTTAGTCTCGTTATAAAAAGTGGCATTTAACTACAGAAGTCTTAAACTTGATTTACATTAAAGTGCTATATAGCATGCATGTATTACAACTCTTTCGAATAGGCTATCAGAGCAACAGGAAACTCACCTCATTTTTCAGAGCTGTCGTTAGTTGATGAACCAGATTGATTAGTATATCTGTCACGATTGACTGTCACGAGAGAAAGTAGAATGCAGATTTTCGGCCATTTGGATTCAAGTCTAACTACAGTCTGCGACATTTTATTAGGACCACCCATATTTTTTTAGTTTTTTACACCTAGCTACTTGTTGATGTCATATTATCTTTCACTCTTGTCAATACATTAAATAGGTATGTTGCAACAAATATAACACACACACATACACTACTACTTAATAAATAGACACTACTAGACAATCAAATACAAAATTGACCGCGACATATTAGGAGGGACCACCCCCACACATTTTACATAAAAAAAATTTTGGACCTTGACAACGCTGTTTTGGTGTTTTGTAATTTGTAATACAACATAAAAACATATGTTGTGTAGCTTATGCTTCATGACCTAGCTGATTTAGTTTATGATGGTTTTTCTCAATGGTTTTACTTCCAAGAAGGTTCCAACGTCGGCAGTGGGTCTCATCAGTGTCCTGTCAGTTCACCTCTGACACAGGCTGCCAGGGTGCTCCCGCTTGCATAGCAGTCCCGGGGAACCAGCAGCAGCTGTCACGAAATACTCCTTCTCTGAAGCACGAAGCAAGATAAGGATGAAGTCGAATCGATGTAGCAAGCACTCACAAACAAAAGAAAAACCAGCCTACAAAAAGAAACAACAAAAAAACCTTGCTTGGCTTTTTGACGACGGGCTGAAACGCAGGAGAAGTGATCATCTTGATTGCAAGATTCGCACGTGAGTGACGAGACAGGGACTCTCAGGCTCCACTCTACACAGAACGGCCACCATTGTTAAGGTCATGCAACTCTTAATGACAAGACCGAGTGTTAAACATAAATCTATTAGATCAAATGATCATGTGGGTCAGTTCATGACACGTATTCCACATTCTGCATCCATGGGATCATTATTTGTGGCATCCCTCGTTGATGTAACGCCTTCGCTTCGTGTAATGCTTCTTCTACCATGGTGTGTGTAGCTGGGACGACGTTAGTAGCTCTACCATTTCTTCGTAGTAGGCGCTGTGTCTTAGAATCGCCCATTGTGCTCATAGTAATTCGCATCATGTCATCATGTCATTCGTCGGTTTGTGCCAGTCAGGATTAGTAGTTCACGTCAATTGAAAACAAGTAGTGCGACTACTTTTCACTTCAACAAACATGTCCCCGAGTAGCATGAGGAAAACTCTAACGAGACAAAGCTCCTTCATTAGATCACCTTTTTTTTGTTGTTAGATCCGTTTTTAGTCTGATTTAAGATTTAACTTTTGATTTAGAACTTCCTCCGTTTAATAGATATTGGTTCCCTGTTATGTTATTAGTGATTCAGATATTCTGGATATCGTGATGCAAATCAATATTAGATCGATTTAATCGATTATATTAATATCTTGAAATAAGAAGATGGTGACGATGCAAGGCGATCGAACGTCACACAGATACATTAATGATAGTTTCTACGGCGGCTCACAGCAAGCGATAAACACAAACATACACACCATTTTCACACACAAAGAAATCGACAAATAAAAAAAAGAAAATAATACAATAATATGATAATAAATCTAGGTTCTAAAGTTGTAAATGTCTAAAGCTTCTCTTCTTATCTAAATTGGTCCTAATTAAAATTATGTATGTCGCGGTCATGTTCTGTTTGTGAGTGTCTCGCGTGTCTATTTAGTTAGTTATAGATGTGGTTGTTGTGGTATTTAGTGTTCAACATGCTATATTTGTGTATTGACATGGGGTGGGTAGCTAGTAATATGAATCTGTTGCTAGTAGTTAAAAACTAAAAAAACAATGGGTTGGTTGAAAAAAAATGAAAAAACTGATGTATATTTCTTTTCCATTTCGATCAATCATCTCGTATTTCGATCGACGTTGATGGGAAAGATGTAATCTCCTGGTATGACACCATGATATCCATATATTTGCAATTTACTACTGCACAACTTCAACAGCTAATTTCAATAAACAATTTAATTGCAATATCACTGACGGAAAGTCAACTTGCCACTAGAAGTCAAAGTCAGCTACATAACCTTGGATATGAAGCGGAGAATGATTCACGTACATACAGCAACGTGAACTTATGATTTCCTCAATAGCAGCTATTGTTATGCGACAACGTTTTCTGCTGTCTGGCAAGCAGTGACTCACGCTCTCCTCTATGCAGCTGCTTACGTCTAAGGGTTATTGTTCTCTTCAGTATGCTCATCTACTAATTCAACATAGCTTTCTGAAATTTTAGTGTGTGGCGCTTTAGGATGTAGATTTCTTCCACTTTAGGAGGTGCCAGATTATAATGTATACCAAGATTCCCCACTTTCTGAGAAAAATCAAAATGCGGTAGCGGTTCAGTTGGAATTCTTATGCTTGGAGGACATAACATAATCACTTCAGTATTCCGTCTATTCAAAATCAATTGATTATGATGTGTTGGGACTAATTGCTAGTAAGCTGCGCAAACACGAGGAAGAACAAGTCAGCGTGGATGGACAAACATGTGTGCATTCCCTGCCCATAGCCCAGAGTACATGAAGGAGACAGTAGGGGAAATACGCCAACAGTAGAGCCAATGATAAAGAGTCAGGAGAAAGAGAAAGTCAGGCACATCATCATCTCCCTCCTCGAATTCCGTACGGATAGCGGATAGGCGGAAGACCACGGGATTTCCTGTTCGATCTTCTCCGTAGAGCTCCTTCGACTCCAATCTCGATTGCTTGGCGGTCTTCACGATGACGGACTAAGCTCTTCGCGTTCCATCTGTTGCCGTCAGATAGCAGATACGTGTAGTGTCCGCATACTTCGGTGATGCGCCGTGGTTCGGAGAAAGGCGAGAGGCCTTTCGGGACATGGGGTAGTCGAACGCGCACCCAGTCGTTGATGCGAAACGGACCTCTGTAGCGTGGCTTTTGCTGAGGAGATTGATCGTCGTTCTCGCAGATAATCGTAGGTATTGATTCGTTGATAGGCTTTCGGCGGACAGGCTCGTAATCCGTGCGGATTCGACGCCTGAAAAATGCTTCAGCTGGAGTCTCGCCTTCAAGAGTCCGGCTGGTTGATCGATAACTCATTAGCAGCTCTTGAATTCCTGAGGCGAATTCCTTCTTCCCTGAAGCGAACGTTTGTACACCGTGTTTCAAATAGCGGTTGAAGACTTCAACTTTTCCGTTTGGTCGAGGATCGTAGACGGGCGTTTTCCAATGCAGGATGTCTCGTTGTCGTAGAAAGTCTTCAAAAATTCCAGAGCAGAATTGCTTGCCATTGTCTGACACTAAGATTGACGGATTGTCGTAGCGAGAAAATAATACTTGAAGCCAAGAGATCATTCAATTTTCGTTGGTTGCACGACGGTGGGTTTGTGGGACTTACTGCAGTCTCCGCAGGCGGTGCAATGTCAGACTAAGTTCTCGACATGCGAGTCCATTCCAGGCCACCAGTAGATTCGTCGTAGCTGCCGCTTTGCACGAACAATGCCAGGATGTCCAGCATGTGCGACGTTGAGGATAGTCCTGTGCATGGAAGTAGGTACGACAATTCGAGAATCACTCCGTATAAGTAGGTCGCTCTCGATGCTGAGTTCGTCTCGGACATTGTAAAAGGGGTAAATGTCCGGGGAGAGGTCATTTTTCGCAGGCCAGGATGATTTAACGAATGTCATTGCTGCTTTCAGGGTGTCGTTTCGAAGGGTTTACTTCTTCAGTTCGTCGAGAGATATCGGGCTGCTCATTAAACTAGCAATTGTGGCAGTACTGTCTGATTCCTCATCCACTATCGCGTCTTCTTTCTTTGGATTGGCTTGAGGTAAGCGGCTCAAAGCGTCGGCCATGTAGTTGGTGCTGCCTTTGATGTAGCTCACGGAGAAATCAAAGCGAGACTAGCGTTCACGCCATCGGATGAATTTGGTGGACTTTCGGGTGGAAGTGTGATGTTGGAGGAGAGTTGACAGAGCGCCATGGTCAGTTCGGAGAGTGAAATGGCGGCCTAGCATAAATTTTTCCCAATGCTCTACGGCCCACAAACACGTGAGTGCTTCACGCTCGTTTGTCGCGAAGTTGCGCTCACGATCCGAGAGCGTATGTGAGGCGAATTGAATCGGCACTTCAATATCATTTTTCTGCTGCGAGAGCTGCGCACCGAGTGCAATGCCACTTGCGTCGACCGTAACGATTGTTGGGGCATGGGGATCAAAGATTGAGAGTTGTAGCTCCTCCGAGATCGACTCCTTTAAAGTTTGGAATGCCCTCTCTTGGTCGCAACCCCAAGTGAAAGTTTGGTTCTTGCGCGTGAGACGTCGGAGAGGCTCCGCCAAGTTCGCAAGGTTGGGGATGAAGTTGGAGAGGTAGTTGACCGCGCCCAGGAAGGATTGCAGTAGCTTTAGGTTCTTCGGTGGTGGTTCTTGTTTGATGGGTCGGATCTTGTCGGGGTTAGGACGGACACCATCTATGCTCACTCGGAAGCCGAGGAACGTGGTTTCGGAGACGCATAGCTCACACTTGTCGACGTTGACGCGGAATTGTTTGTCGGATAAGGCTTGAAAAACGTTTTGCAGAGCTACATCATGCTCTTCACGAGTCTTGCCGTAAACGAGAATATCGTCAATGAAGGCAATAGAGTTGTTGCACTTCTTAAGGGTTTCGAAAACGCACTTTTGAAACACTGACGCGGCGTCGCGTAGACCCATGGGTAGTCTGTTGTAGACCATTAACCCATGCGGTGTTATCGTTGCAGTGTATCGGCGGGAGCTTTCGTCCAAGAGTATGTGAAAATACCCTTTTCGTAGGTCGATTTTTGAAAAGAAGGAGGCACCGCGCAATTGAAGGAGCAGATCCTCGAGGAGAGGCAAAGGATGTCGATCAGGAACAATGTAAGTGTTAAGTGGAGAAAGAGGTCACTTGTAATTCTGACACCTCCGTCTTTCTTAGACACGACGACCATACCGTGAGCGCAATCGGATTTGCTAATAGGAGACCAGATCCCACTGTCGATCATACTCTGAATCTCGCGTATAACAGCATCACGTTTGGCCAAAGGAACAGAGCGAAGTTTTGTCACGTGAGGTCTGAAAGTCTCGCTCACAGAAATTGTATGCGTGTAGTCTGGGAAGGTCCCAAAGTCGTTGCTTCGCAGAGAAGGGAAGTCATCGAGCGCACATTCTGTTGACTTGTCTGCAGCACGCACGCACGCGCTTGTAGAGCGAACACTCAAGATGTTGCCGCGGTCGTCACAGATTCTTAGTCCCAGGCTCCGCATGACGTCACGGCCGATGACGCTAGGATAGATATTGGGCACTACGAGGAAGTCAGCGGGAGTGTTGCGGCGGTCGTTGTAGCTGAAGCTGCATGCGAGAAAGCCTTTGATGCCAGATATGGGACTGTGGTCGAAGTTACGCACAACTTGGTTGTTCGGGCGAATCGATGCCAAAGGGAAGTTGTCAGAAGCCACTGAGTGTTGTAAAGTGGAGATGTCGGCTTCGGAGTCTATCATGAATGTAACATGGGCGGTCGCTGAGTCACACTGGACAAGCAATGTAATTTCATAAGCAGGAGATGGAATTGCGCCTATCTGGAGCTCGCTGAGGAAGAGAGATTTGACGCTGCGGTCGCTTCTCTTGTTTCGTGACATGCAGAGCACGGCAAAATAATGCAATTTTTTGCAGCTATTGCATGTCTTGCCGTACCCAGGGCATTCAGGAGACTTGAACTGATGCACAGTCAAACCACATCCGATGCACGAGTTTGAAGCGCTTTGTTTAGTAGGCTTAAAGTTCTTGCCACTGCCATGCTTGTCTCGATGATGCGTGACGATTGCGATGCTGCGATTGAGAGCCTCGGTTCGTATCGCGGCTGACGCTTCAGAAGTGGACTCATCAGCTTGCATCGTGTGAAAAAAGACGTTGAGATCCACATCAGGCTGCTGCAGAAGTTTCTCCTGCGTCTTGTGGGAGTAACAGCCGATCGCTAGCTGCATCGCGAGGTTGTGTTCTTCGTGCTTCTTCGCCTCGACGCCATCTGAGCATACAGCTCCCGCCATTGATATCCGGACAAAACTAAAATTTTGGCATTTTCTACTTTTTGTTTGAAATAAAGCTGTATACGAATAATTTGATCACTTTAGAATAGATTATTTGCATTAATGTGTAATAAACACTTGTTAGCAATGTGGTAAACGCATAATGCCTACCTTGGCATAGATATCTCACCAAAAACCGATATGTACCACAATTAAGGTCTACTAGTTATTGATTCCTAAAATGAAGATACACGCTTTTTCTCATCCTGAGTTTCACTGCAG
This sequence comes from Prostheceraeus crozeri, assembly GCA_907163375.1. NCBI lineage: Eukaryota > Metazoa > Platyhelminthes > Polycladida > Euryleptidae > Prostheceraeus > Prostheceraeus crozeri. The sequence continues at coordinate 788,725 of CAJQUW010003743.1, forward strand.
CAATATAACGGTACACGCTGATAGGAAGATGCTTAGTATTTGCTCGCTACGACCAATCAGCACACAGCGTTCTGAATCATACAATAGACATTCATAGTGCACAGTAGACGAGAGCCGTAGTGTCCTTGTTGCAAAGCAAATCTCTCTTGTCTTGATAGTGACTTCTCAATTATTAAAATGCCGAAGAGAGGTAAAGAACTGTCGCCTCGCAAGCTAGCAACTGCCGCTTCTTTATTGAATGAAGGATATACCGTCAGAGCTGTTGCCCACCTAACAGGTATCGCCAAGTCAACGGTTGGTGACCTCAAGAAGAGATGACAACGAAATCCTAAGGTTTACGGTTCTCAAAAGAAGCGGAATAATGCCACGAAAAAGACTTCTTCAACAACTGATCGTCTCATTATTGGTGAGTGCATGAAGCACAGGTTTTCAAGCGCTGCTGCTATTCGCAGGATGCTCGGTGATGTTGTGGCGAATGTCAGCATAAGGGCCATTCAACGCCGCCTTAATCAAGCCGGACTGAAGGCTAGACGCCCAGCTCGAAAGGCATTTGTTAATGCCTATCAACGACGACGACGTGTTCTTTTCGCCAAGAAGTATCTCTCTAAGGATGAAGATTATTGGAAAAGAATGATCTTTACCGATGAAAGCACGTTCGACATCTACGGAAATCGCAGCAGTATCAAGGTTTGGAGACGCCAGGGTGTGCGATACTCTCATGAGTGCATTCTTTCAACGATCAAACACCCTCCGAGTGTCATGATATTGGGTCGTTTTCTTATAATGGTGTCGGACGCTTCCGGATTTTCGAGAGAGGTGAGAAAGTGAATCAAACAGTATAAACAGATTCTTGAGCGAGAGCTTCGCATGACAATGGATGAACTGTATCCCAACACCCAAGCAGTGTTTCAAGACGACAACGCACCTTGTCATAGAGCAAAGAGCATACTGCGATATCTTGACGAGCATGATATCCCTCACATCAGAGACTGGCCTGGTCAGAGACCCGATATCAACAACATTGAGAATTTGTGGGCAGATATCGGGACCGTTATTCGGAAGAAAACTCCAGCAAACCGCCAGGAACTGATAGCAGCCATCGTCAGTACTTGGTACATATTTCATTACCCCCTCCCGCTGCCAAGCGTTGGCATTGAGTGTCCCGAGACGTCTCAGAAATGTTGAAAGAAACAAAGGTTTCCCCACAAAGTACTAGAATAATTATTGATGACGATTTCCCATGTCCTATTTTCGTTTTTTGCCTCATGATGTGTACTGTAAAAGATTTTGTATTACCAGAAGTAGTGCTCCCAGTACCATGGAGCAATCAATAATACGCATACAGGATTGACATAGATCAGCTAACTTACTCTACATTTCAATAATATGACGTTTTCTCTGAAAAATCGTTTTTGTCCGGATATCAATGGCGGGAGCTGTAGGTTGGTACAGTCGACGTACAGGGTTCGTAGAGCCGTAAGGAAGTCCGTGGCCGACTCGGTCGGGCCTTGACGTCGATTGCGAAATTCATATTCAGCGCGCACAGGATTGACAGCTCGTTCGAAGAGGGTGGATACGGCGGCGCTGAAATCAGCGAAAGTCGCAGATTCAGCTGTTGCAGCTACTGGGTGTGCCATTAAAATACGAGCACCCTCAGTTCCGAGCAATGCAGAGAGATAGGCGTTCTTTGCATGGTCTCTCAGTTTGTTCGAAGAAGAAAGTGTCAAATCCGTTAAGGTGAAGAAGTTTTTAAGCTGTGCTAACCAATTAGTCCAACGGAACGTAGGATCACCAGGATGGTCCATGAAGGTGCGTGGTAGTGGGATCGTTAATCGTTGAGGCATTCTCGTCGCCAATTGATGTGTTGGGACTAATTGCTAGTAAGCTGCGCAAACACGAGGAAGAACAAGTCAGCGTGGATGGACAAACATGTGTGCATTCCCTGCCCATAGCCCAGAGTACATAAAGGAGACAGTAGGGGAAATACGCGAACAGTTAGAGCCAATGATAAAGAGTCAGGAGAGAGAGAAAGTCAGTCACATCAGATTACTTGCCAACCAATCCTCCACTTGATGAGGACAATTATTCGCAGACAGCACGAGCTCATGCACTCGCTCAAAAGTCGTGCTTTGATAGAATTGGCAGTCATCCGCATGCTTATGGTATTTGAAAGAGTGATAGCCGATCACTTTCGATATTGTTGAGAGATAAAGCGAGAATAAAGTAGGTCCTAGGACGGAGCCTTGAAATCCAATTTTTTGGATGTGGTGAGACACCATAACAGACTTAGTCCTTTGAGATATGTATGATGCGAACTATTCATAAACTGTTCCGATCTCGCCACGCGTATTTTCAGATGGGATTTCAAAATATCATGATCAACCGTATCAAATGCAGAAGTCAAATCAACAAGCACAAGGACAGACACTTAACCATTGTCAAAAGGTTATAGTAAGTCATTTATGATTTTCAATAGCGCCGTCTCCGTGCTATGATTCGACCGGTAAGCTGATTGATAATAAGATTCAAATAGGTTATTCGCAGTCAGATGTTGCATCAACTGTTGAGAAGCTACTTTCTCTATCACTTTTGTAAGAAAATGTAATTGTGACACCGGACGATGTTTTTCAAACGAATTCCTATACAATGTGGCCTTTTTAATATGGGCTTGATAACAGCATGCTTTAAAGCAGCAGGAAAGACACCAGTTTTCAATGAATAATTGACAATTTCAGTAATCACAGGTAGCACATCATCAATGTGATCTTCCAGTAGAGCAACAGGAATTGGATTCAAGACTGATGATTTCATCGACAACTTAGCTATGACGTAACGTATACACTGAATCAAAAAAACGGAAACCCTTCAATCTTGCATTACAGTGTTTTTATCCTTGTCTTTTATAGTTCAGGATTTGCTATTTCATCGTTTTGTTAAGTTCAGAAATCGGTGACATAGAAAACAGCATGCTCGTTCAGATGGAGTATGTATTAACCAGAAAACATTCAAAAAATATCGATTGAAGATCCACACAAAACAAAGTTAATACCTTGTATGGCTGCCATTCGCCAAAAGTAAAACCCAAACTCTTCTGGTTTCACTGTCAGCCAAGTTCTGGAGCAATGATTCTGGACGTCCGTCCCATTTCTTAATTAGATGAGCTCTCAGTTCCTCCATACTCATGGGATTCCTCCGGGCAACTATTGTTTTCAGTATATCCCATAAATTCTCAATGGGATTCAAGGCAGGGGATTTACTGGGCCAACGTTAAGTTCGAATACCCATGCCATCCTTGAAATCCTTGACAACACGGCATCGATGTGGCGTTGCATTGTCATCCATCAACAACCAGTTGCTGGATTCTCCCAGGGATTGGTGGGCAAACGGCAAAAGGTGATTCTGCAAAATGTCCTTATAGACCGTTCCAGTCACATTCTTGCAAATTACTAGATTTGTCCTCCCACTGTAATTAAATCCTTCCCAAACCCCAATGCTACCTCCACCGGCTGTTAAGGTCTCGGTTACATTCTCTTTTAACCACTCCTGGTTGGGTTCTCGCCACACACGTATCCTATTGTCAGTTCGCATGAGCTTGAACCGACTTTCATCCGTCCAAATAACTCTTCGTCATTGTCTTTCCCGCTAGTGCTATGCGCCATGGCCCATCGCATTCGATTGAAAACATGCGATGTTGTGAGACGTGGCCTTTTTTCTAGGTCTCCTTGATCTTAGTTTCGCTTCTGCCAGCCGGCGTCGAACAGTGTAAACAGATGGAACAGGGCCAGGTACTTGGTGTCTAAGAACAATGGCTGGCATGAATCTGTTTAAACGCGCTGAGCGAACTAGAGTTGAATCAGTTCGTCTCGAGGTACACCTGGGACGGCCATTGCCCTTTTGATGAGCCGTTGACCCATATTGTCGATATTTCTTTATAATCTTTGATACACTCCCCTTTCCAAATTCCAATCCGATAACCCGCAAGCTTGCACCTGCCTTCCACATCCCTACCATTTGCTTTCTAGCACTGTCACTAATTTGCGGCATTTGGTAGATCTACATGTAGATCTCAGCTTGGTGTGCGCTAAATCAATCGCTAACAATTCACAAACAATCAACGCGCATTACAATGCATGCATGGTTGTTTCTTACAACATGTCACCATTGAGTAATATATCAGGCAGCTCTGTGACTGTTGTCTAGTAACTTAGATATTGTGGAAAGGTCATCATGATTGATTGAATGCTATGAATTGTAAGCAAACAGAGACAATCAAAAAATACAAAAGTGCTAGATAAGGTTACACTTAAAACAAAGTTCCTATATATGACAAACAAGGGTTTCCGTTTTTTTGATTCAGTGTATATGTCAGACTGTGACATTACACTGAAAGAAGACAATGGAAGCCCCGAGAAACGCAAATCAAAAACATGACTATCATCAGCATGACTATTAGTGGCACCAGTGATTTGTCTCTTTATGCACAAAGTCTTATCAACGAAATAATTCAGAAATAAATCCGGCAAATCCGTAGAACAGTATATTTTTGGAACTTGATTCCACTTCTTTTTTTGAGGTTAGATCATTCTCAACTTTAAACAGCTCTTTACTGGTTTTAACCTCATTGATCAATTTGTTATAGCAATTTGACTTTGCTCGGGTGACAAGTCTAATTACCTGAAGCTTAGAATTTTTACAAGCAAGTTACTACACTTAGTTCAGACTTGCGCCACTTGCGGTCAGCACGACGACGCGAAACGCTTAAGGGAAAGAAGTTCGGTGCTAATTGACCGAACGAAGATCTTCGTTTACACTGACGTTGTTCTTTGGAATCATGAATGTTCAATGTTTTTCTCAATGTTATTGTAGTTTTCAACATCGGAAGGGTCCAAGCTTTTTAATCCATCTAATAAATCACGACCAAACGCAGAATGATCAATACGCCATAAATTGCGACAAGCAGCGGTAGAAGTAGTATGTAATGTTTATATGCAAAAGTTAGTGAGAACAGCACGATAATCATATTCAAAGGTATCAGAAGTTTCCACAGTGAATATCAACTCATCTGACTCACGTAAAATAACCAAATCCAGAATGTGACCTTTATATGCGTTGGATGCGATACAACTTGCTTCAAATCAAACATCTGCAGGAATTCTAAGAATTTCATTGCATTGGTATCCTTGTAATTATCAATTTGAATATTAAAGTCACCAACAATACAAACGTAATCTTGAATCAAATTGACATAGTCGAGAAATACTGAAAATTCGTCAAAAAATGTTGAAACTTTTAGCTGGTTCTTAGAGCTTGGAGGAGGACGATAAATACAAAAGAATGTTAAAGAATGCTTTTTTACCATTGCTGATGATTGCATCAATTCAAAAGTTGTGTGCACAAACGGAAAAAACTCAATGAAACTCATATGACGAAGACTCCGTTCATGTATAATACCAATGCCGCCACCTCTTGACACCGTACGAGGAAATTAATTCATTAGATGGGTTGAAGAGGACAATGCTCCACAAAATTTTCATCTCCTACAGAACGAAGCTAAGTCTCAGTCAGGAGCATAATATCTATATCATTGTCATCGATGAACAGGGAAATTTCGGAGCATTTTTCAAAAGAACACAATGAGCGAGCGTTGAATAATCCAATCTGAAAAGTATCGGAACATTGATCTTGAACTTTGCGACTGCTCTTTGCTAAATCTATTAATGAAGTTGAAAGGAAATGAGACGTTTCAAAGTAATAGCGATTAATATACGAAACATACTTCTGAAATGAATACACACCAACTGCGCCAATTTATCAAAACAGTTGTTTAGAAATATCAATACGATCTAGAACTGTGCCATCTCTGAACAATCTTCCTGATTTGATGAAAATCTGAATTCGAGGCTCTCAACTCCTTGCAAATGTCTATTAATCGTTTTTCCTCTTTCCGTTGTAAAACTAATAAATCTGTGACAAAGAAAATATTTAAATTTTAGTGACGAAAAATTATTTTCAATGGAACTACTTTATTTTCATCATGACGACCAATGCCAGACGTAGAGACTATAACAGCCTTGTTTAAAACAGAATCAATTTTATTGCAAATATATTGAAGCTTTGTAATGTCCTCACTCAACAAAACAGAATCATCCGTTAATAAACCAGACTTCGGAATGCCATGTGCTATCAAATTATTGGCTCTGATACTATTCTCTTGCTTTTCTATGTACAATTGTTGGGAGGGGATTACATCTTTCATATGTTTGATATTGATGTCAATTTTAGCTTGATTGAGTCGTAGACCATCAAAGTTCGATTCTATCTGATCAATTCTTCACGTCAAGGCATTAGTTTTGGCGCTAATTCGTGATTCAAATTCGGAAAACAGTAATCCGATTTCATCCATCAAAGATGGTTTTGAGTGCCAGATCGTGAGTTTCACCTTTCAGACATTTGCTTTTGTACTAGAAGAAGAGGTGGAGTTAGGTCACAATTTATCGCAGCAATCAGCTGATTCCGTTGAAAAAAGAAAACAGATGGATGAGTTTTCCCCTGAGAAGGCAAAGCAACCCAGCTGATTTAGATGATTTTTTAATAGTTGATAAGCTTTTACGTCGCCGTCAAAGGGGAGGTCTGAAAACTCCATCGATGGGTGTTTTCAAAACAATTAAAACGACTGAGAATGTTTTGAGAACACTTCTTCCGGGATTTTCCGATGTGTCATGTGGGTACCGTCACTTAAATTCATAAGTTTTCGAGTGGAGAATTTAGTGATTGCGAACACTGCAATGACTTCATTTCCTGGGTTGCAGGAGAAGCATCTTTCTGAACATGAGTTTTTTTGTGTGAATCGGATCACATCACAAAATTGATCCGAAATATTTGTGCACAATATGTAAAGGTTCGAATGTTTGCTTATCAAAGCTCTTTTATCAGCGGAGAATTTTAAATACAAAAGTTGCTTCTATGCAGCAACACACAAAAACTATTCCTTTTCAAGGTCAATAATCAAAAGTTTTCATTTTGATAATTTTGACTTTTCAATATCTTTTGATGTTGATGAAAATTGCATGGAAATTAGAGCAACGAAATTATGGCATAGATCACAGGCCCCTACTATGAGAAGATGAAAATGAATTTGTATTTGAGATGCGTCTATCATGAAAATATGTGTAATTCATTGCAGAATTGGGAATGTCTAAGAATAACTTCAAGATCAAATAAAGTAAATAACATCAATATCATAGTTATGTGTTCTAATATACTATGCAGTACGTTACTAATTGTAATCTGAAATGTTTATGATACCAAGCTAGCTAAAATCTGATAGTTCAAGGTCTCTCAATGTTTTAGAATATTGTTTCGTCAAAAACAATTCGGCTTAGATCAGGAGTCAACAAGCATTGTGACACAACACATGTGCAATGTTTCCCCACTTGAAGTAGCGGAGAAAGTGGCTTCTCCGCGAGATGAAGAACGTATTGGCAGTCAGTAATCTTCTCCCATTATCTCTATATCAATACTTAATTCAGATTGCGGATGGAGACGAGATTGGAGAAGTGATGACGTCGAACGATATCAGCACGAAAAACGGGGGAATAAATCAATGATGCAATATCAGAATAAAAAGATCACTTCACCGAAGTAATATTCTAAGTTGAATAATGCCAAAAATTCGAAGTGAATCGAAGAGAATTCAATTATAATTTGCATGATGCCAACGATCAAGAGACGGTGCAACAAATGATACAAAAATCTTCTATGTACGGCAACTGTTACCCGGGTAATTTGAGAAAAAACGCTGTACCTTCGGAGCAAGCCTCAAGACACAACCGTCAGACACAAACGCTGATGAAGTTGTGAAGATCACAAAGGCATTTCATTTTGCGATACTAAGCTTAGTATTTCTGTCTTTGGAACAAAATCCAGTGGAAATACTCCGCATTTGATGAAGATCATCATCAAGCAAACCGGCACAATTGGATCTTCTTTTATTGATGAACTCTCGGCCAACACATAAAAAACCCAAGTGAAAACTCAAGTTCGAGATCAATGAATAAGGTGCCAGTTGCTTTTCCTGTTCTCAAACGTTTATTGACGCTATGTACAAGGGGAGTACATTTTTGCTTGATGGAAAGTATATCAACCAGATTGATGGAATTGCCATGGGGAGTCCTTTGGGACCTACGTTAGCCAACATATTCCTCGGCTATCTAGAAAGGAAGATTTCCGGAGTCATCGACAAAACGCTTTCTTCCTACATGCGTTATGTGGACGATATTTTCGTTGTCGGACCAGGCAGAAATTCAGTTGATCGAGTTTTTTAAAGTTTCAGCTCCACACAGTGTACATCCTAATTTGAACCGTAGATGTGAATTGGAGAGAACAGTGAGAGGACATGTGAAGACAATTGTCTCGCATTCCTTGATGTGCATGTGAAACGTGATGTCGGTGGTGCGTCTTTGTCTGTATACCGAAAGCCAACTTGGTCCGGGATATATACTCACTTCAAGAACTTTGCGCCTATCTGTCTGTCGCAAGGTAGCGCTGATTAAGACTTTGTTCACAAGGTCAAGCAGGATTTGCTCACCGGACACTTTAACAGATGAGCATGAACTTTTAGTACATACCCAGTAATGGATATCTGCGTGAATTCATTGAAAGACACTGCAAGTGCAACAAAGCTGATCCTATGTTCGGGCCACAGAAAAAGGTTATCCTTTTAACGCATTTCCTTCAAAGGAGATACTTTTCACGACCGGATTGCACGTAAGCTTCGTCACGAAGTTGCCTCGGTGTACTCAATGGTGCAACTTCGAGTGATGCCAAGCATGCGACCTCAGTGGCACTTTAATTTGAAGGACATTCGGGCTCTTGATACTGAATCAAAAATTATATATGAATTCAATTGTACCTGCGGTAGCCGGCATATCGGTAGAACTGAGAGCCGGCTGTCACAATGTATAGCAGAGCATGTCCCACGCTGGCTGTTAAATGGAGATTCCCGCCGTAGCTTTAAGGCACCGAGTGCTATCACGAGACATGTGATCTATTGTGTCCCAACGAAACTTCCGAGATCCTGCTTTCGGATCCTTCGAAGGTGCAGCAGTAAGGTGCACCAGAGTGTGTATGATTCTAATAAAACATGCTCAACCTGTCTTATGTACTCAGAAAGAGACAGTTGCAAATTTAATTTTACCATGGTGATTATTTTACTATTCCTCGAGTTTTCTTTTCCTTTTCCTCGAATTTATTTTATTCACTGTTTACTTATATTTGGCATTCAGTATTATATCTTGTGTTGAGTTTTCTTTGGCGTTTGTCTTGTAAGTGTGTATTGACCTATGCAACTATTGTGTTGACTATGTCCAAACTGTGTTCTAATTCTGTATCTGATTCATTCCGGTGCTGATCATGAATAGAACAGGCGAAATTATTCGATCATGAATAACTTGGTGCTGTTTTATATCTACAGCTTATAAGTAGTCTGATTCATGTCATAATTTTTATTAGAAACTTTATTCATGGACTTTATTTATACTTTATTTATTCCCTCTTCAGTAATGTCGGAATATTCTTTTCTTGGACATCAGAAGGAATTCTACTAATTTTATCCATTATATTAAATTTGACTAGAGAACTGATACAATGTGTTTTGCATTTTAGCCTGATAGGGCTTCGTCAACACTTTTGCAATTCTTTTGTTTGGAAATTCTTAATGACCTGTTTTTGCTCTTGAATATTATTTGAGGAATGAAATTAATTGATAGGAATTATTATGTAGAAATCGTCTGCACTAAATAAAATCGACGTCCTATTAAAAACCACTTCATAAATGCCAACCGGTTGAGGATCCTTAAGCTCACAACGACAAGATAAAATATCTTTGATGGAAAATGAATGCAGAGTCTTCTTTATTTTGGTGTTGCTATTCAAGGACGGTGGAAACCAGAATTGAGAACAGCTTTAGGTGGTTTACCAACATGCACCAAAAAGTAGGTGTACGCCTTTTCTATGCGTTCGGAAAACAGTTTGTATTTGACATTGCTCAAGCCTTCGTGGAGGTAGCGTTTGTACATTGTTTTCAACAGTGTAGGCACCCGGGCCCTGTATGTATCGAATCTGCGTGCCCATTGATGCTGCTGATGAAAATAGAACCCATCCTGTCCTTTCGGTCGTGTATAGTTTTGTTTGTACACTGCTCTCATTCGTGCTCCAATGTCATCGTCTTCGCCGCCCCAGCCCCAAAAGTAATTTGTAAAGCCATTCATCCTGCAAATTGAGAGGCAAGAGAGTAACTGAGTCATGCAATATAATGTCATTTGTAATGGATGCTTTTTCATAATTTCACAGTCAAAAATACTTAGCATATGACTAAAAGAGCAGAGATGCTCTTCAGTATAAGACTTAAATGCATTTGAAATCATTTAACGACAATGAAATTAAATAAACGATAGATCAAATTGCCATGCAGAAGATGTGCGGCTGGTAGGATTCGAACCTACGACCAAGGTTAACTAGACCTGTGTTCTGCCAACTGAGCTACGCCTGAGTTATCATCTGGCTCAATTGTCTTCTTCTCCGCCACATGCAAGTTCAACCCGGCGGCTAGATAACTGCCGCGCGTTGATAGTTTTTCGCGTAGTGACATGAGTTGGAAATGTGATCGTAGTGGCGTTGCACATTTGGGCGAGACCAATATTCTACTCTTTTTCATCTTCGCTTCTTCCACCAGCGCCGAGTGTTGCGGTAATAGTCCGGCAACCAGAGCGAGTTTATGTAGGGAACGAGGCCGAAAATTAGACTTTTACAGAATGATGTACATCCCATGCCTACTAAGAATCGATGCATCTGCCGAGTTCTAGTGAGTTCGTCTTGTTGCTAGACAGGATCAAAGAAAAGCTCATGTAAATCCAATGGGACGCAAACTGTAGCTTTTGACTTAAATGAAATTTTCTATGTTTTCTCTGATTAAACGAAATGCACTAAGCCTTGAGTCATAATTATTTGGCATGGAATATCTTCAGGTCATTTCCTTTCATGTTCAGCACCCCTGTCTATAAAGGTAGACACATTAATATTTGACGAGCCTCTTAATGTCGGCAAACACAAATATTTTGAGCAACTTTATCCATATTCTCACATACATTGCCGATAAGATGCATGATAACAGCTCATGCACATGAAAGGAAATGACCTGAAGACATTCCTTGTCAAATATTGTGACTCTAGACTTAGCATTTTCTAGTTGATAAGTGAAAAAAAGTGTTGATCCTATCTGACAAAAAGAGGAACTCACTAGAACTCGGCAGACGCACCGATTCGTAGTAAGTATAGGATGTACATCACTTTGTGAAAGTCGAATTTTCAGCCTCGTTCCCTGCAGAAGCTCGTTCTGGCTGCCATCATGGCTTCTCAATATGACTGTAAATGAGAGAATGGAATACATGTCCCGCATGCGGCGGAAGACACTGCTGTGGTTAAGGAAGCGTGCTGCCAGGCAATACGGTTCAACAGACACGCCAGCAAAAATGATTTTTGATTTCTTCAATCACCCTGAGATCAGACTTTGGACAACTTTGTTCATGATGGGGAGTCAGTCGAACTTTTGAGTTTTTCCCACCTAAAAGTCAATTTCCAAAACTACAATTTTTGAACTCTAAAATCATTTTTCGGTGATGGGGGTTTAGTCGAAAAATTTTCTAAGATTTCTCCAACCCAAACGTCGTTTTTCCAAATCCATGATTTTCGAGCTCATAAACATTTTTCAGCAGGAGGAGGGACAGTGGAAAATTTTCTAAGTGTGGATGCGTGGCGAACACGCTACGAAACTGACACGGACCAAGATAGAGAGAAAATTTGACTATGTTAGAATCTGTCGCGGACATCAGACGGAGCAAGAAAGATTTGCCGATCTTTTTCCAACGAGTGGAAGGAAGTTTGCAATTGAGGTTGCACTAGAGGTAACCGAGCACATTGCGCCGAATGGCAGTGGTACCATGTCCACGAAATGGGTCAAAATAGCCGCTGTCGTATAACCGGACACAGATGGTGCAAAACGAGCCGATTGGACGAAAGCTTATAAACGTGATCCCACAAGGAGCAGCCGAGCACGTTGAATTGAATTGTATTGGTCCCAAGTCGATCCGTGCCAGGAAGTGACCGAAAATGGCCGTTGTCCTATAAACGGACACGGGGAACATCCGTGGACGTTCCGTAGCAGGTCCGCCACGGATTCAAACATAGCCACTATAAAGTAGGTATATTAGTTAGAGTGGTAACTTCGCATTTATTGAATCCCCAATGTGTATTCACTTTCGCTTTATTAAATGAACTCGAGGGGTGGATATAGTTGGTAATTGCTACCTAATGTGAGATAAGCAAATTTTTGCAGTTTTGAAGAAATCACAACGGAATTGATTGATCATGATGGTACAACTACAGAAGGAAATCACATTATTTTAAAGATCGTCCGTGTCATGACAACCTAGGAGATTTAATGTTTGCTAAATTAGCAATTCGATGTATTCCTATTACTTTCATGCTCAACCTCGTATTTCCTTAAGCGTGATCATATCACTGACAACCTGCAACTGGCAGAGCAAAATAACGCAATAAAAGACAATGATTTCAATTGACTTTGAAAGATGTAAATGGGTCCACATCACTATTCACATTCTAGAAATGACACATGAATTTAGCGAATCATGAAATCATGCCGGTGAAAATTGAATCAAAAACTTTTCAAGACTTTTCAAAACTGCTCAAATAATGTTTTAGACCACGGGAACGCAATCTCTGCAAAAAACTGAATCTTTTCATATTAACATTTTTACTGTACACAGATACTTATTTGAGTCGACACTCAAATATATCACACCTATATATCCCTACTGTATGATAGACACATTTTCACTCTCTTCCGTAGACATTTCGTTCTGACTCCGTTAAATCCTTGTGTTCCGTGAGCATTCCGCAGCAGAGCCGTCACGGATTGACACTTTCAAAGTTACGGCAGTAATGGGCAAAATACCGTTCCAGGACACCATAAAATTCAAAAAAATAGTATCTTTAAAAACGACATAAATTCATGAATTTCAACCCTTTTTCAGGTTTTTAAGACCTAAATTCTTAAATTTAGACCATTTAAAAAGTACCATTTTTTGAAAAATCGGTATCTTTAAAAACGACTAAATTCATAAATTTAGGCGTTTTTATAAATACCCAATTTTTCAAATTTTCAAAATCTCAAATTTGAGAATTACAATTTTACACCCCCAAAATCATGACCGTTCCAGGACACCGAAAATCATAAAAGTTGAGAATTTCAAATTCATGAATTTTATCCATTTTTCAGGTTTTTAAAATATGAGATAACTAAAATTATTTGACTAATAATATTTGAAGGAATTGGCTTATTCTTAACAATAAGTTTAGGTACTTTAACAATTGTTATATCTTCAGGTGTTTTAGTAATTCCTGTTGTTGCTACTGCTTTGCACTCAGATGATCACTCAATTGTAGAGAACATCTGCTTCTCGCATTTATGAAGAAAAGGCATTTCAGAGCAAAGAGCTGTGACCCCCCACTCAAACATTTGAAAGGAAACAATGTATTAAAGAACAAACAGCTGCTACTGCTACTACTCTGTGAAACAATGAGATTTTAATTGTACGTTAGGCAAGTTGTTTTAATTCTTTCCAGTGCGTCAGCACACCCGTATGACGTTAAGACATCTGCCAGCTATACTGTTTTCATTTATCTCTCTCGTCTGTCATTGTATCGTGTGCTGCGCTGTGATCAGTCATGACACAAGAAGTTATCGAAGAGCAGTCAAACATTATTGCTACGTTTCCGGAGTTATTTGCAGAAATTTCAAAACGATATATTTCCAATGATAAGAAGGAAGAATATAACACTTTCATCATTGAACAAATGGAGAAATGTCCTATTATTTTTGACCCTACATTTTTTGATAAGGAAAGAAAACGGAGAAGAAAAGCAAAACGATTACTCGTGAAAGAAAAGAAAGAAAGAGAAAGGGGCGGAAAGATTGACGACCTTCATCATCAATTATCGACGTCTTTATCTACCCGATATGAATTTGTGGATTCCTTAGAAGACTTTGTTGAGCCTTCAGGAGATACTGCTAAAGCCATTGCAAATTAAAATACTCTTTATGTGATGGAGAAGAAAAATAACGTTATTAACCGTTTAGAGTCGGACATAAGAAGGCATGGTCAAATGTTGGTGGCAAGTGACAAAACGCTGCCAATGGGGTCTAAATAAGACTAATATTGTTAATAATTAAAAGTTCAGTGTGTACTTTTCGAGATATAGCAATGTTCCACAAGTGGAACGTTGGACACTTAAGGGTGTGTGAATCTACATATTTTTTACCATGCTGATGATTTTTTTTCGATGGTTTATTTTCTTTTCTCGTAAATACAAATTATCGCCCATATAATATTTCCCCACATAGAATGCGCACTTTCCAGGTTCCAATATATTATAGATCAATATTTGCAGAATGTTTTTTTTCAAGAAAACAATCAGACGTATGTCTTTGTAAAACTGCAAAATGCGAACTACTGTGTGTGGAAATAAGCGAAGCAATTTTTGTGTAGTCTCTTATCGCATTTCGAGCATTTCTTTTTTGTGTTCCTCTGGCACAAGTTGCACCCTCCCTGTGTCGTTGACTCGATGAAATGGTTGACACCATCATAGCGAATGGAGCTTGAGGCTGGTGCCGTGGGACTTCCTAGGCGTCTGCGCTGTCCAATCGCATCATATTTCAGCAGAGCCATGACCAACTGCCGTCTGAACTCCACGTGGGTCATCGTGTGGTCATCCGCTGAGTACTGATGTATCCGCCAACTTGCGACGACCGCCACGTTCAAAGCGTTACTGAAATGGTTCCAGTACCACTTTCTCGTACGAAGCCTAATTGGGTGGTAGGAGCCCAAGAGACGGTCCATAACATTGGCACCTCCCATATCCTGGTTGTATGAGCGAACCAACCTTGGCTGCGCAACGTCTTTCCTACGTTTCTCTTTCGTGCTCCATCGCTTCACCTTAGTAGTTGGAGTGGCTACTTCGAAATTGCTTGCAATATTCACAACAGCATTATCCTTCCATTGGCACTCGAATACTGTTCCATCAGAACGAAAATCAAAGGTGCCCTTTTCTTTTTTCTTCATCATTTGTTTTCCAAAGGGACATCTGTTCATGCGATTCTCTCTTATGGTGCCAGTGGCTCTAATGCCTTTCAAAGATAAGTCAGAGAGTAATTTATGGCTGGTGAAAAAATTGTCAAAATACACTGCATGATGCTATGCTGCTTCCACCACATCTAGTAATTCCGCAACTACGCGTAGACCCCATAGGATCTGGGGATTTCTCAGATTTTCCACTATACAAAAGAAGACGAAACGGATATCCGTCGGGAGTACAGAGTGACCAAATCTTGTAGTAGCCAAAGCGTATCGGCTTCCCCTTTATAAACATGCTTCCAGAATGATGTCCATGGTAAGGTACCATGGATTCGTCAATACTCAAATGTTCAGCAAAAACTCCAAATTAAGAAAATTGCTGGTTCAAATGATCATAGAGGGGTCTGATTTTTGAATACTTATCTCCTGGTGTTAGACGATTATTATCCATCAACAAAATGAATGTTGTTCTTGATTTTCTTGAAGCGGTCTCTGGACATGACTTGACTGACTAGATCAAAGCGCAAGTCTGATACAGTCGTCCAATACGCATTTTCGAAGGGTAGAATATGGTATCCACTCAAAATCAAAATTCCCAAAAAGCGCAAGAGCTCATCCTCAGATACATTGAGCAGAGAACCTGTTGAAAGATCAAATGCTCTTACAAAATTTAGACCCAGGATAGAATATTCGATTAAAAAACGTCGCATTTTAGACATGATAATAATGCACTTCAACTGATAAGTAGGCCTATATGTAATACAAGATGCGTAATGTTGAATATTTTTTATGAATTCGCGTTAATTTCGTTTACTTACATTTTTGGATTCTATTGACCACAAATAACTAGCAGACGGATAGTCTTGAAGCTTGAAATGTTCAAATTTAGTCTTTGGGATATTTTGTTTGATTGTACATACATGTACATCTGCATTAGATTTACCTGATTTACATGTACGTGTACATAACATACATACGCACGTAGCTCATAATTTCATCTTTTACCCCAGCTAATCAGCAGTCGGTCGCAAACAGTCCTTTTTATCAATCCTTTATGTTCTTTCGTTTTTTAGTACAGAACAAAATGAAAAGGCACACATCATGCAGCTGCTAGCTGTATGTAGCACATGCAATGCGTGCATAGACCTGTGTACATATCGTAGGCTTTTGCATGAGAAGCACGTGACTGTCTACTTAAAATATTTACGAAAGAACATACATGTAATGCATTCAGACCCTAACCTTTCACAATATGTAGAATCAAAATTCGAAACAGAAAAAAGTGGATGGGTGTAGTAGGTGTGGACTGGTCCCCGCTATTTACATTTACATAGGCTACATGTAGTCCTTCTATCAATAGGATAACCATGTATATGTATAATGATGCGATTTAATGTACGTATAGTAACACACATAGGTACATTCTGATTACCTTTTTGAAGTGAATACCGATTGGTAAGTTGAGCCACTTCCTGTAGCAATTCCTCCGTGAAAAAAAGTAGAAAATATTCCAATGGTGTCTTGCCAATCAATTCAGGATGAGCATCAGCTAATGAAGGTGGGAATCTTATGGGAACCTCGGCCTGCGGCCTCGTCTGATATTTGTCATGTTACTTCATCGCTATAATACATTTGGTTAGCATCCGAGATGATTCCTCTCGAAAAACATGTAGGTTTCATCTAACCTGAAGTAGCCAACGTTCCACAAGTGGAACATACATACTAATTGCATTGCTGAGACAATACAAATGATGAAAAGGATATGCCGACCTATGAATTAGTAAATTAGGAGTGTCGTCTTTATGTATACCGACTTGGGTGCATTGAACTGCAGGTTTTCATGTACAAAATGCGAGTTGAAAATTGGATTACCAAAAAGCACAAAAAAATCAAAATTTTGAAAAAATTGATAGACCAGAAAAACCACTCCCAGTTTTTTTTCTCGCTTCGACTTGAAAAAAATATAGAATTGATCGTGCTTGACTAAAACATATTTCATGATCATCGATTATGACAACCCTTATGCATCAAAATCACAATTTAAAAAATGTTCCACAAGTGGAACGTTGGACACTAAACAGTTAACATACTGATGAAAATCTACCTGGGAAAACACGCGAATTATTTACTGGATCTGTGTGAAAAGGTTAAGGCATACTTTCAACATTTATTGCAAACTAATAACATTCCTTATTCAAGGACTGAAATTGCATTTGCAATTAAATTAGGTAAGACGGCATCTATTTTTGCAAAGATTTGTAGACTAAATGTAGCCTTACGTTTTTTGAAATCGAATTTATCATTGTTAGAAGATTGTCTTCGGAAATATGAAAGCTTTTAGAAAGAAGCTTAAAAGAACTTAAAAGTAGTAGTAGCTGATTTATTTTATTTTACTGGAGAACGAAAATTCGTTGTCCACGGTATGGACATATTGTTAATGCAATTTGTAATATTATAGTTAATAACCGATTGTTTTAAGGAAGTTGAATAGTAGTAGCTGATTTTATTCTATTTTACTGGAGAACGAAAATTCGTTGTCCACGCTGTGGACATCAATATTTGTAGACTTGTGTGGTTGTAGTTTTGTAAATATACATATTGAAATATCCATGTGTTGTTTTTGATTTCACATTTGCGGGAATACAATAGAAACATTTTATCTTCTATAAAAATGAGTAACATTAGAGACTTCCTAAAAATATAGGCAAACAAACAACTACGAATTTCGATTTAAATAAGATCGCTAATCAATTGGGAATAAAGAATTTTCACCTATTGATGAGAAATGAATTGCAGTTGATTAAAGATGTACGAAACACTAACTCTACTAATAAACCGATTTTTTTACAATGTAACGTTTTCATTTAGATTAAATTAAATCATTTCAAAATCGAATAAGTAGTAAGGAAAGTCATCATTATGGAACAGTTTTAAATCAATACCCCCTTCTGACTAAATAGTAAGGAAAGTCATCATTAGAGAACAGTTTTAAATCAATACCCCCTTCTGACTAAGTAGTAAGGAAAGTCATCATTAGAGAACCGTTTTAAATCAATACCCCCCTTCTGACTAAGTAGTAAGGAAAGTCATCATTAGAGAGCAGTTTTAAATCAATACCCCGCTTCTGACTTCTAGGGGTCCCTATAAGAAATTTTTTTAATTATAAAATGAGCAACATAAATGAGTTTTTAAAATTCTATGGAACACAAACAACAACGAATTTCGATTTAAAGAAAATCGCAAATCAATTGGGAATAAAGAATTTTCACATATTGATGAGAGACGAATTACAATTCCTAAAAAATAAGCCAACAATAACTATAACTTTCATAACAAATCTTCATACGTCTGATGAAAAAGGAATACATTGGTCTGCAGGTATCTTTAATAAAAATCGAGATAATTACTATTTCGACTCTTATGGACTTCCATCTACAAACGAAGTTAAAAAATTACTTGGCAATGGAACTTATAATACATTTCAAATTCAAAAACCGTTAACTACTTATTGTGGTCAATTATGTCTTTATGTTTTATTTAAATTACAAAAAGGAGTACCATTTCTAGATATTATGTTAGAATTGAACGAGGCAATTTCATTCCCGAAACGTTAGTTCCAATAATAATAATGATAATGATAATTAAAGCTCGCTTCGTTGTAATTCATTTTGATAAAATCGGCCTCTGATATTTTCATCATCTAAATCTTTGATTTCGTAAGTAATCGGATAAGTTCGATTTATTTTACAAACTTCAAATATCTCTTTCGTCCAGTATCCGACGAAGCCCTTTTCAAATTTATTCTTATACTTAAATATTCTAACTCTATCACCAATTTTAAATTTCGGCTTAAGTCTCTCCAAATTCGGATTACTCTCATTCGAATAATTATTCTCGAATATTTTTTTACTTATCAAATCAGGGTCGTCAGAAGCAATCTTTGGGGTTTCTTCAATACCAGAATGAACTTTATTATTGTACTCTTCTACAACTCCTGGTAATATCTTCAACCATTTCTGATTTCTTTGCTCAGTAAATTTCTTGAATAATTTATTTTTTAACGTCCGATTGAATCTTTCTATCACTACGGCCTTCCCTGCATTTTCAGTTGAATAAACAGTTTCAAATAGTGGCTGAACGTTTCGGTTATAAAATTCCGACCCTTTATCAACAAACAATTTTTTTGGCTTTCTATTAGTTTCTTTAAAGATTTCTTCAAACGCATATTTAACTGACAGACCACTTTTATTTTTTAAAGGCTTTACCCAAGCGTATCGTGTATATAAATCTATAACGGTCAATGCGTACTTAAACCCTCCTTCATTCGGCATATGAATAAGATCAGCACTCCAAATATCATCTTTATTAAATACTTTTACATTCAATAAATATTTAGGCCTTCTATATTCTTTATGGATTTCAGACGCGTATGTTCGAGCGTTGCTCTCAGACAGATTTGCTGTCGTTTCATTTAAACCCTGACCGAATAATATTTTAGCTTGTACAGCTTTCTTACCAAACATTCTTTCAATTTTTTCTCTAAATGTAGGATTTTGAATACTATCTAATTCTTGAATCATCTTCTTATCAGCTGCATGTCGAGAAGAGAAGAGAAGAGAAGTCGAGAAGAGATTTTGTTTGATAGATAATTTAATAAATCTAAATTAGCAATTTTTAATTTAATTAAATTTTCGGAATTTGTAGAATTCATTTTAAAAGATAAAATAAAAGTTTTACCGAATAGAACCAAAGGTCCTGAGGTTATTACCATATCATACTAGGATTTAGATATATTCCAGAACCATCTTTAGTTTCTTTAATTTCAATTAAATCATCAACATTGTGGAGAATATTTTTAAGAACTCGTTTTCCTTCATCAACTAATTTTAATTTACTCATAAAATTATCTACTATTCCTTCACCCCTCGCAACTTTTTCTAACTCTCTATTATGTCGTTTTTGTTCTTCTAATGCTGCCTTCTCTGATTTATTTTTATTTACTGCTTGGACAATACCAGCTGTCCCACCTGCAACACTTCCTGCAGCTGCAATGCCACCTATTATTAGTGGAATTAAAGGGATAATCCCGCCATTCTTTTCTTCTTGTAATTGAATATTCTCTATCATTGGTTTACTTATGTAATACTTTTTTTGTTAATCGTAATAGTTTTAGGGGTATTTTTGTCAAGAATATTACGTAATTTTAATTCAACAGTTTTATTATTATTACTTTTCGCTGGCGACATTTTTAATAAAAAAATTTAAAGTTATCAAAAATTTTAATCTATTCTAGTTATGAATAAATTTTCATCTAAGAATTTTTTTAATCTATTCTAGTTATAAAAAATTTTAAGTTAAGAATTTTTAATTTATTCTAGTTATGAAAAAATTTTAAGTTATCAAAAATTTTTAATCTACTCTAGTTGTCAAAATTTTAAGTTATCAAAAAAATTAATTAATCCTTGCCATCTTTCCATTAAGAATTTCAATAGAATATTTTACATCTTCTAGCAATAAACCATAAGCCATCAATGAAGTTGTGGAATCTTTCTTTTCAATATTAATTGTTACATCACAACCAGTCTTGATAATATCTTCAGATTGTGCACTTAAATCGAAACAGAGAACAGGCTATAAATGACTCCAATCTCCAGGAGTTAATTGTGGTTCAACTCCAAATTCTATACAAAGATTTCGATAAGAATCATATCCTTCCATAAATTGATTATTGGTATCATCGAATCTTAATGGATCAATTGGATATCGGGTTTGGGTTAATGAAACTTGTAAACTTCGAATTGTATTAATATGGAAGAGATTGTTGTTCTTATCAAAATTTGGAGAATTATTTCTTTGAAAAGTTAGTAATAAATATCTTGGAGTATTCGAAGTTCTAGTAAAATGCCAGTTAAACCTTTGTTCAGAAAAAGTTACTGAACTAGCAGTACGCTTTAGAAAATTTACTGGAATTGGTTTGTTAGTATTTAATCTTTTTGCAATAGCTGTTTCAACCTCTAAACTAGGAGTAATATGCTTAATCCACCATTCAAGTCTATCAATTTTTAAATATGCTTTTTTTCCAGTCTTACCAAAAAAGATTAATTCATTATTTGCTGTGCGATGAATTATTATTTTAAATTTTAATTGATATGATATTTTATCATAATCTAAATATCCGAATAATGGAGACAATGACCAATTTACTGTCTGTTTACTTTTCTTGTTAATTTCACGTCTTTCTTTATATGCACTATTGTTTGTTTTATTTAAATGTTTTGCAATATTTTCCATATATTTCGCAATTCCTGCTGCACCTGTTCCAGCGTGAGTTAAATCATCAACAGTTATACCATCATTAGTATCAGGAAACCAACCTTCGATTTCATACTTTTTATTATTTTCACCAATTGATACAAATCTAAGCATTGTATCAATTACACCTGGAGAATCACTTATTGTTTCTATATTTTGAGTTGCAACATCTAAACGCATTTGTGTAAATAATCTTGGAAAAAAATTCTCTAGTGCAATATTATCGGTAAAATTGGCATCACTATATAAAGAATATTCACAGTGTAAAAATGAATCAGATAAATATAAATAACTCTGCTGATTATCAACTTCAAAAATTTAATCACCTCCAGTCTTCACTCTACTGTAAGATCCGGGATTCATAGCAATTCTTATATAGTCATTCTTTTTTTGATTATAACTAACACCTGGTGGTTTATCTAATTCAAATTTATTTTTGATAAGCGAAGACATTTTTATAAAAAATAATTTGACCTTTTGTTTTTTCTCACACACAGAAAAAATTTTGCTAAAAAAAATTTACTAAAAAAATTTACTAAAAAAATTTTACTAAAAAAAATTTACCTAAAAAATTTTACTAAAATATAATTTTAGAATTTTGCTAGACCAGCTCCGCTGCTCACGCCATTACCTCTTATTTCTTCAATTGAACGTTTTATGGCTACGCCTGATTTCTTCTTATGTTTACTATCAGACGGAGCTCCGCTTCTCAAGGTTTCCCCAACAGCTATGTTAGGAATTTTATTTTTTGTTTCCTATGAAAGTTTTTTAAATTTTTTAGTTCTTCAGAATCATTCCTAAGTTTACTAATAGCTTCTAGTTGTTTTAATTCGTTTTGAGATTTAACAGAATTTGATATTGCACTAGCTGTACTACCTATAGCAGCTGCTCCTTTTGCAGCAGATGTAATCAAATCTTTATTATTTTCAATTAAGTTAACGATACTTCCAATACCAGAAAAGATGCCAGCTCCTTCCGTGTGAACTGTTTCTCTATTATCATAATGATAAACAGGATTCATACGTGGTTCATGAGCAATTCTTTGATTTGAAGCAAAATGTTTAATATTGTGTTTATAAATTTTTTAGGAATAAATTTGACTTTTGGGAAAAATATTTACGTTAGGATTTACGTTTGTGAATGTCCAACAACTTCGTGATAACTTTATCAATTTTCTTTTGCACTTTGTCTATTGCGTCAAGTAGCGTGTGATGTACTTTAATTTCTTTTCTATTAACTTGCATTTTCTCCTGATCCATCTTCAACGCCGTTTTAAGAGCATTTAACTTAATTTTAAGAACATCTAGTTGTCTTTTAACAGAATCTAACTGTTCTTTATTTTCTTTAGAGTTTTCTTGTAAATTTTTCTTTAATAATTTTCTAAATTGATTTTAAGAGTTTTCATTTTATCAACTTTTTCATTAAGTGAGTTTACTTCATTGATTATTCTATTCATCTTTTTCATTTGTTGAGTAATTTTAGAACTCAATTTATCAACACTTTTTTGGAATGTAGTTTGTAACTGCTTTAAATTTTTTTTAATTCTTTCAGGTAGTTTTTCTATTTCATCTTCTAATTGTTCTTTTAACATTTTTATCTGATGTTTATTTTTAATGACTGCAGATTTTAAATTTATAGAAAGTAATATTAAAATTTTTGATTGTTCAGAAATCTTTTTAAAAAGTTTTGCTATATCTGCTTCTAGCTCTCTATCCTTTTTATCAAGTTTTAATAATTTTTCGTTTAATGATTTGTCATTAAGTTTTATCAACTTTAATTCATTCATCAGTGGAACCAAAACATCGTTTATATATTTTTCTTTTAAGTCATTGATTTGTGTATCAACATATTGTTTATTTGTTAACTCTGTATTTTGTTGCGGAAGAATAGGAAGATGCAATGGACCAGATAAAACGTCTCCAGTTTTCATGATATAATTTTCTATCTCTATTTCTAATTCACGATTATTCGGGATATATGCACCTCCACCAACATTTGGTAACATCATTTTTAAAACAATAAAAAAATAAAATGTTTTCTAATAAGAATAAAATAAATCAAATTTTTTCTAATAAAAATTAAAAAAATAAAATTTTTTCTAATAAAAATAGAAAAATGGAATAACCAAATTTAAAAAAATTATATTCGTCCGCATCATCCTGTTCTTCTTATTCGACGAGATCAACGGGATTTGAAAATAAATGTTTTGATAATAATAATAACAATAATCCATGTATAGATGTAAATATTTTATTTGAATTACAAGCAGAAATATTTAGAGAACAGACTAAAGGTTTACCTTCTATAGAAACTAACTATTGTATTTTCCCGGGAGATATAATGATGTAATATAATGATATAATGATGTGACTTATGTGGAATTGAATAAAGAAGATATGGTTATATCTATAGGTCATAATAACGTTTATGGTTTTATTAGAGCAGTGTTACCAATTAGCAATACTGATTGGATAGAAAATAAAATTATTAATTATATCAATATTAAAGAATTAGTTAAAAAATTAAAATCGTTTTCCAAGGAAAAAATTAGATTATTTGTTGATGAACAAAACCAATATAATATTCATATAGAAAGTAAAAAACATAATGAAGAATTATTATGTCAAGTTTATTACAGAGATACAATTTATAAACAAGAAACATTAGAAATGCCGCAAAGATATGATGATGATACTTATATAGGATTATATTCAAATTTAAATATTAATTCATTAAAATCTTACATAAATGGGTTAGCTCAACAAGAAAAAATTTATATGTGGACAACACATTATAGTATTAACAATGACCATAATCATAAAAATTTTAAAGAGTCTTATAATAATAATTTTAAAGACTCTTATAATAATAATTTTAAAGAATCTTATAATAATAATAATGATAATAATATAAATGATGATAATATAAATGATGATTCCGAAACATCGGAAAAAAGTGTAAATGGTAAAAAAGATTACAAAAATATTAGTAATTATAAAAATTTAAGTGAAGAAAAATTTATATCTCAACATGATATTAACACTAATTATAATCAAAATTTATCTAAATTTCTTTTTCCTACAATTGAAAATAATAATGATGGTATAGTTGAAGATACTGTTAGACAACTATGTGTCGGGTCTACAAAATTTAAATTAGGATTTACATCTAATCAATTTAAAATTTTTATCATCTTTAATAAAAACTAAAAAGTGATTCAGATTATGGTGGTGTTATTAAATTTTCCAAAAGAGATCAAAGACCAATATTTTTCTCTATTATATTATTATCAAATAATAAATATAATTTAGAATTAGATATTCCCATCAGGGAATGGCATCCTATACCAAAAAGTGTAATTTATGATGTTGAAGAATCATTTTATGATGATGATGAAGAATCAATTGATGATGATGATGAAGAATCAATAGTTAGTGAAAATAAATTTAAATTATCTTTTGATAAAACGTTATATGATAAAACTTAATATGATAAAACTTAATGTGATAAAGAAAATAAAATAACTTAAGAACGTGAAATATATAATAATATATAATAACTCTCAAGTCCTTGTTATTAGAATGTTTATATCTAAAATTAAAACACAATTTTTTCTTTAAAAAATAAAAAAATGGAAAATACTAAGGTTTATTGTGTCTTATGTAAAAAAAAGTTGCAAGCAAAAAGAAGTTATCAATCTCATTTAAATAGTAAATTGCATTTACAAAATGTAGATCGAGTTGGTGAAGGAAATATATTAAAATTAAATAGTTATAAAAACTATCTAGAAACATTGCCTACTGATATAAAAGTTAAAAAAATGTTTGATGATTGTTCACATTCGGAATATAAAAAGTTTTTAATAGTGAAGATGAACATGTACGAACCGAAGGTTCTAGGGCTTCGTACTGATGAATTTAACGAAATAGATGAATTTGATGAAGCGGTAACAGATATAAAATATTTATTTAATGAATCGGTACGAACCGAAGGCTCTAGGGCTTCGCCCGTTGAACATAATGAAACCGATGAAACTTTTTCTGATATTCTAACCAACTTTTATAATATATTTAGAAAATCTTTCAAATGTTATATGAATGTAGAAGTACTTTACACAAAAAATGGACCTGATGGAATTCCTAAAGAAATAATACAAGGACATTTTACAAATTCACAAGAAATTCACAATGTAAATGATACTTAAATTAGAAAATTGTATAATTGAAGCCCAGTTAAGTGAATCTGGTTGGAGATTTGTTAAAATACTATCTAAGAAAATAGTAATTGATAAATATAAAAATAATACTGGTGGTAGTTATGTTCCTTTACCTTTCAGTTCACCACAAATAATCAACATAAAAAATGAAGATGATTATTATTTTCTGTGGAGTATTATAACACATTTTCATCCTGCAGAATATCATAAAGAAAGACTAAGTCATTACAATAAGGAAGAATACATAAATGAATTTGATCTTTCTGATGGCTTACATGAATTTCCATATTATTATAATAGGTTAAAAAGCTTCATAAAAAGAATAAGAATTTAATAGAAGTAAATGTTTTTGAATTAAATGAGAATTATGTTTCTATTGGTAAAATTACTCCACTTTACTCAGATTCAAAAAAAATTTATTTGAGTAATAAAAATTTATGTCAATCAGAAATAGTATATAATGATAGAGGAAATTACATGCATCATAATATTTTTTACCAAGGAAATATAATATGTACTGAAAAATTTCAAATTGTTAAAACATTATCACCAATAGTGATTAATCATAATAATTATAAAGGACGTAATTATAATTATGATTATGATTCCGATTATTTATCTTTATCTTTAGAATATCAACAAAAATTACAAAATTTAAATGAAACTTTACAAAAATGTAAAACAGATTATCAACAACAAACATAAATATTAGTACAAGAATATGGCCATAAATATCAAAATAAGATAGAAACGATTCAAGAATTAAAGAAAGACAATAAAGAATTAAATAATGAAGAAAATAAAGAATAAAATGAATGTTTAAAAAAATGTCAACGGCAATATAAAGAACAATATAATAAAGAATATGAACAACAGCTACAAATATTAAATCAAAATTTTCATCGAAATACATTTAATCTTACAAAAGAAATTGATGAAACACATGAAATATATAAAGATAAATTTGAAAAATTAAAACAAACAAAGCAACCAGCACAAGCGAATATATTATATTATCAGGGTCATTTTATATTGTGTAAAGATGTTTCTATATTTACAAAAACTTCAGATAATACAAATTTTCCTTGTCTTCAATGCATGACAACTTTTAGAACTTTAGAAGAAATGAATAGACATTTGAAGAATTGTCAACAAAACGAAGCAGTTGAAAATACTTTTCCTAAAGATGATTATTTAGAATACAATAAATGGTATTTTAAAAATAAAGTACCCTTTACTATTTATTGTGATTTCGAAGCATATAATGTTAACTTGACACAAAATCAAACCGAAGATTCTAGGGCTTCGCCCGATTCTGAAAATGATAATTCTGAAAATGATAATTATGAAAAAAGTGCACCTGAACAAAGTAAAGAAAAATATTTATTTGAACAAAAACCATTATGTTGGGGAATGTACATTCATTCAAATTATCCTGAATTATTTAAATCAGAATATTATCAATACTATGGTGAAGATAGTTCAGAAATGTTTACAAGGAAAGTAGAAGAATAACAAAATTATTTTTCACAATTGCTTGAAACAAATATTCCAATGATGCCATTAACAGAAAAAGAAAAATTAAATTTTATTAATGAAACAAAATGTTATTACTGTGGAAAAGAATTTGCAAAAATTATAAAAATGGCAAAGGTAGATATATTGATAAGCGAAGCGACGGCTCTGCCGACAAAGTAAAAGATCATGATCATCTAAATGGATTATATAGAGGTGCAGCACATAATTCTTGTAATCTTAATGCTAATAAATTTAGATATAACTTTGTTCCTCTATGTTTCTACAATGGTTCTAAATATGATTTCCATCTAGTAATGAAAGATTTATTTTCATCTGAAAAATTACAACAACAACAAAAAATGTACTATGTAAAACAGAAGAAGAATATTTTTCAATGCAATTAGGTTGTATTAGAATTTTGGATGCATTTAGATTTTTTACTCCTTATTCATTAGATGTTATGGGAAAAACTTTGGAACCTGAACAATGTAAAATATTAAATAAATATAATTTAAAACCTTTAAAAGGCATATTTCCGTATGAATATTTAACCTGTGGTTCACAGTCGAAGACTGGTTTAACTGGAGATTTTAATTCTGTGAATGAAATTATGGAAGAAAAACAACTTCCTCCAATAAATAAATTTAAATCAACATTAAAACAATCACAATTATCTGAAGAAGACTATGCAGAAGCTGAAAAAAATTGGAGAGAGTTAAATTGTAGAACAATGTATTATTATACAATAAAATATCTTAAGATAGATCTGTTAATACTAGCTAATCTTTTTGAAAACTTTCGTGACATGTGTTTAGAATATTACGGAATAGATCCATGTTATTGTTATTCTACACCAGGTTTAACATGGTTAGCAGGATTAAAACAATACTGGCATTAAACTTAAACATTATAAAGAAAATACATACGATAAATTATTATTTTTTGAATCTAGAATTAGAGGTGGAGTTTCATCAGTTTTAGGTAATCGTTATGTACAGTGTTACAATAAAAAAGTAGATCCTGATGATTATGGAATAATGAAACCTTTATCTCCAGAAGAAAGGGATCAGTTTATAAAATTGTTTAATCAAAATATAGAAGGACTTATATCAAATGAAATTAGTCAAGCAGCAGTTGATGAAATCATGAGAGAAAACTATTAGTTATATTATGATTTTAATATCTTATATTCTTCTTGCATGATACAAGAATTACCAACAGGTGAGATGGAATGGTGTAATATTCTTGATTATCAAAAAACATATGATGGAAATTATAATCATGGTTATGTATATGAAGTTGATTTAGTATATCCTGATGAAATAAAAGATAAAACAAAATATTTTCCTTTCTGTCTCGAAAACAAAATTCCCAATATAGAAGATTTTTCAGATTATCAAAAATCTTTAATTCCTAAAAAATACAGACCAACAAAAAAACTTATGTTAACACAAAGCAATAAAGAAAAGTATGTTGTTGAAGGAAGAATGCTAGATTGGTATTTAGATCATGGAATGATTCTCACAAAAATTCACCGGAAACTAGTGTATAGAAAATCTAGGTGGTTAAAAGATTATATAGAGTTCAATATTGAAAAACGTAAAATAGCTAAAAGAAATAAAGATGATTTTGGAAACGTGTTCTTCAAATTAATGAATAATGCATTTTATGGTAAGACTTTAGAAAATGTGCGTAATAGACAAAATATTGAAATAGTTTATGATAAAGATAGGTTTCAAATTTTAACAAGGAAACCTACATATAAAAGAACTACTAGATTTAGTGATAATCTATGTGCTGTACATTTACGTCGAATCAGCGTAAAACATGATAAGTTTAATTTTACAGGATTCACTATATTAGAATTAGCTAAACTATTTATGTATAGATTTATATATGATTATTTAGCTCCTGCTTATGGCAAAAACCATAAATTACACTTTACAGATACCGATTCTGTTTTCTTAGAATTAACAGTACCGTATAATTCTTCACTTGATGAAAAAAAAGATAAAATAAAAGATATCATTCATCCTTCTGATTTATGTAAAGTAAAAGATGAATTAGAAGGAAATGAAGATTTCATAACAGAAGCTATATTTTTAAAATTTAAATGTTATTGTTATAATACAACTAATAATATTAAAAGACACAAAACATTAAAAGGAATTTCAAAGGCATCAGTGGCTAATCAAATAACATTTCAAGATTATAAAAATGCATTATTTAATAATGAAATAAAAACAGCATGTAATTATAGACTTAATTCAAAGAAACATAAAATGTATTTAAAAGAGGAACATAAATTAGCATTAGATCCATTTGATGATAAAAGAAAAATTTTACCTGATGGAATAACTACTTCACCTTTTTAATTTTCTAATTTCTAAGATAGACAAATTTGATATATATAAAATAAAAAAAAATATTGTAACACTATATTTGTATATTTTTTATCACTCGGCAAACAAATGTTCTATAACTCTATCATGAATTTTTTTATCAATATTAATTGTAATGAAGCCATAATCTTTTGACCAAGCATTGTTACACGATTGTTTAAATTCATCTTTATTTCTTACACATAAATCTCTTAACAAATCACTTAAGTTTCTTGCATTTATTTCAAATAGTATAAATACAAGGTGTTTCAAAAGTAGGCTAACAGTAGAAATTGGCCTTGAAAAGCTATGTCTTAATGCTATAGATTAATAAGCTATGTCATAATAATCTTTTTCACGATGCCACAGATAGCTAATATGCCTTGTATTCGTAAGGGGCAAAAATTCAATACTCTTTGACATCGCGTAAATCATATTAAAATATCTCATGATCTCCAGTGTTTTCATGCCTACATATTTCACTACAACCCAATTTGAATCTATACCGATCATGAGAAGTCGAACAACTATCCAACATCTATCAAAAAAAAATTATTAGGAAACCATGTAAACAAGATAGTAGTTGTTTCAGTGTTACTGCAGAGAAGGAAGAACAGCTGACATCCAAATGTCCTTCACCTTTTTTAATTCCAGCCTCCTCTTAGACCATCGTCAGAAGCTTCTGACGATGGCCTAGAGGAGGCTGAAATTAATAAAGGTATTAACATTAAAACAACTACCATTTTGTTTGCTTGGTTTCCTAACAAAAAAATGAACAAATGAATAACCAAGGCCTATTCAACATATCAAAAAATTAATCAACTTAAAGTTGCAAAAATTCACGAACGCAAATGCTCAAAATGTCCACCATGGACATCGGCACATTCTTGTAGTCTTTCGGCCACACTGTGGCACACAGTTCTGCATAAGTTCCTGTCATCACTGATCTCTTGACAGGCATCTGTGATGTAGGAGCGGAGTTGAGAAAGTGTGTGAGGTTTTCGTCCGTACAATTTCTCCTTTACAACGCCCCAAAAGAAAAAGTCCATCGGAGTTAGATCGGGAGAGCGAGGAGGCCAAAGGATGCTACCACATCTCCCGATCCACTTTCCTGGAAAAGTGTCATTCAGATAGCTTCTGACACTCACTGCAAAATGCGCTGGTGCACCATCCTGCTGAAAGTACAGCTCATTGAAGTTGTTCAATGACTGCATCTCAGGAATCGCAAAGGATTGGAGCATTTGAAGGTACACCTCAGCCGTCACAGTTCTTTCAAAAATACTGGCCCAATCACACCGTTGCTTGACATACCGGCCCAGACGGTTAAGCCAGGCTGGTTCAGCTCATTTGTTGATACCATGTGCGGATTTTCAGGGAACCAGTAGACACAGTTATGTCTATTTACGTGACCTGATAGTTTGAAACTGGCTTCGTCAGACCAAACTATCTTGTCAAGCAAATCTGGGTTCTCCCGAATTTCCGACAACATGAGCACAGCAAACTGCAAGCGTCGTTCAGCATCATCCGGTAGAAGGTGCTGCAACAGTCTGGGTCGGTATGGTTTCAACTCAACTTTCCTCATCAGTCTCCTAGTAGAGCTTAGAGAAATGTCCAACTCCAATGAGGCTCTTCTTGTTGACTTCTTCGGACTTTGAACAAATGTTTGGGTCACTAGCTCCTCGTTTGATGTTATTGAAACTGATCGAGGGCGTCCTGACTTCGGTGCATTCTCTACCGAACCGGTCTTTTCAAATTTATCTCGAATGCGATAAATAGCAAATCTTGATGGAGGATTGCTGTGAAAGGCATCTCTCCATTCCATTCGCACCTTTTCAGCATTCTTGTTTTTCCAAAAGAATTTCAAAATCCATTTTCTCTGATCATCTTTTAGATGACCTGACATGACAGAAGCAGCAAATTCAAAAAAGCTTCAAGCTTGTTTAATTCACTTCAAGTCAAACTAACAGTGTTTGATTCAAATCAAATTAATTGAACATATCCATGTACGTAATGTCAGATTGGTGCTATATCTTGTCCATGATAGATTTCAAAATTTTTTTGCCAATGGAATGCTACTGCATAGACTTCTAAATGATAGTAGCAATTACTTCGAAGTCTATGGCTCATGTTGGACTGATCATGGATATCCATCGACTGATTCAGGTGTAAATCGCCAATAAAACGGTCAACATAGATTTCCTAGGGCAAAATCAACTGTTAGCCTACTTTTGAATCACCTTGTATATTTGCATTCTTTCTAATAACACTTCCGTCTAATAAATACATACTTTGTGTCAAAAAAACCCCTACAGTTATTATGTCTACCTCTTGTGAAATAATTTCTCTGAACTGACTGATTTCTATCATTAACACAATCATCAAAAATTACACAATGTTTCATTGTTTTATCTAGTTTACTAGGATCTTGCATATTACCACTATCATCTATTAATTGTGTCTTTATATGCTTATTTTTATTGGATTCAACTAACTGATTATTTTTTGCTGCTTCTTCACACCACGAACTTATTTCTTCTTCATCTTCAGATTTTTCATATTCTTTGAATAATGAAGCAATTGCTGTTTTTTTAAGATTATTTTCAAATCCATACTTTAAAAATTGATAGACGGGTTGTTCTGCTGTTGTTGTATAAATTATAAGATTGTTATAATCCAAAAAATTTGGAGTCGTTAAAATTTTAAATATTAGATATGTTTTTCCACAACCTGATCTTCCACAAATAACTGACAAAACTTTATTAGATAAATTTGGATGATGATTAAATTTGATTTTTTTTATTTAATGGGGTACTTCACTCATTTTTTAATAAAAAAATTTATTTTTATTTTAAAAGAAGAAGAAGAAAATCAAACTTCTCTAGCTTCGCGTGGGAGTTTATACCTCCCGAACCAAAAGATCTATCATAATCTCTTCACCTCCAAAATTTATTTCTTGTCCTTTCTCATCAGTGATTTTAATGTTTATGTTGTTAATAGTTTTTCTTGTAATAGGGAAATATATTAATGTTTGGGGAAATACATTTAATCTATAACCAATGGGTACAGTAAAAGCTGGAAAACTGAATATTAAATTTGACAATTTACCATTTATATATCCTCCTTCAATAACGTCACAATGTACAACAATTGAATTTATTTCAGTTATTTTTGGAATCTTCTCACCTAAATGATAACCTTGACTACAGGTTTGTTTATTAAATCCTAGTAGCTTTGACAATGATCTATCATGATTAAAATCAACTTGATGATTTTCGTCTAAAGTAAGAGAAAATTTATTAACTGCCGGTTCAACTGCAAAATGTAATTGTTTCTTATCTTTAAATGGTATACCTAAATGTCTCTTAATTTCATTTGATTTTGATTCAACTTCGTAAGAACCAGGAAGAAAAGTTTGTATTTTCCATGTTTTGCCTTTATCAGTAGAATATCTAAATTGATCATTCACATCTTTTATAACATTTTGAATAGTGTTAAATGTGGAGAAACTAGTCAATGCAATTTGATAATTTTTATTTTGTTCTAAATGAAAAATGGGTTCTAAATTACAAGTGTGTGATGAAGTAGTTGTTATAATTTTTAACGTCGTACTAAATTTTGATGAACCCAAAATCTCTGTTAGATTTTCTAAATGATTATTAATTTTGTCTAAATCTGCTGAACACATTTTTTAGTTTAAATTTTGAATAAATATCTTTTATAAAAAATTGAAAACAACAACATATTTCAGCTACGGGCGAAGCCCTGGAAGACATCTCCAATGACCCGTTATACTGTTATAATCCTCTTCATTTAGAATCTTCTTTTCTAACAGTCTTTTCAATATAGCATGAATTTCATTGAAACTAGAATTATGTCCTTCTTTTATTGCAGATATTAAAATATTTAATCTATTTAGTAATTCTTGTGGATCATCTGGTAAGAATACAGTTGTTTCAGTTTTAAAACGTTTCCTAGTTTAACTCCCGATGATAATAAATTTTCTAATTGTTTATAACGTCTAAGAGATTTTACTGCACCAACTCTATCTAACATAGCTTTATATTTTATGAGATCTTCTACAGCATAATTTTTTAAATCTGCTCCTCTTAAAAGATCAACAAAATTTCTATCTAAATTAAAAGGAGATTTATCTGGTGAAAAAATTAAACCTCGAAAAGGTTGTGGAAATATTTCTTTTTGTCCGAGATAAAATCTAGGTATTGTCTTTCCATCTATAAATGAAATAGAATGTTCAAATTGCATAGATTTTGGTAATTTCTTATTAATGTTTGATTCTAGTAATCCATAGTCATCTAATATAGTTTTGTGCTCTGGATCTGTTATATCAATTTGTTTATCATTATTTGTAAGTTCTTTTTCAAGAGTTTTAAATGATTTCATAGTTTTTTCAAAATCAGTTTTTACTTGCTCGGTTTGCTGCATTTTTTCAGACATATCAGATTGAATACCAGCTTTTATCATTCTATGTTGAAGATGATTTTCTTTCATAATATTTCTTTGTTTTATTAACTCTTCTAATTGTTTTATTCTTTTAAAATTATCAGCTCTAATTTTATCCATTTTTAAAATATAGTATTTGAATTTTGTGGTAACATTGGAATACAGCAAAAACATTTTACTGAACAAATTATTTTTTTATTGCTTTGTTGCCTGACATCTTTTCGTTTTAAGTTTTGTTTAATAAAGTTTTGTCTAATAAAGTTTTTAGTTCTTCTAAAAAAATTTTATCATTTTCTTCATTAGAAATTTTACCATCACTAAAAGTTTTATCATCCTTTTTATTTTTATCATCAACTTTTTCTGACTGTAATTGAAATGATATTTGATTTACTTCATTAGCTATTTGATCAAATTTTTCAATCTCATCTCACGTAATAACATTATCATCACATACTCTTTGAAAGTAGTAGTGTAATTTGTCATAAACTTCTTTAATATGTAAATGCTTAGTTTTTAATGATTTTCGTTTCTTAGTTATTAAAGATTTATCTAACATTGTAGCAAGTGAAGTTGCAAAAACACCCGTACCTGTTAAAGCTGTAGCAACTACTGGAATTACTAAAACACCTGAAGATATAACAATTGTTAAAGCACCTAAACTTATTGTTAAGAATATGCCAATTCCTTGTGTTACATTCTGAACATTAGACCATCTCTTTCTTAATTTTTTATAATGCTCTAATCTTAATAATAATTGAGATTCCTTATCTTTCATAAAGCGTACTCTATCTTTGTGTTTTTTTTTTATTCAATTCACTTATTTTTAACTGTGATAACGAAGGATATATTCTTGCGGTTTCTTCCACTTTTGTTTCATCCACTTTTGTTTCTTCCATTTTTAAAGAAATATTATTAGTCACATAATTTTAGTTATCTCATATTTTAAAAACCTGAAAAATGGATAAAATTCATAAATTTGAAATTCTCAACTTTTATGATTTTCGGTGTCCTGGAACGGACATGATTTTGGGGGTGTAAAATTGTAATTCTCAAATTTTGAGTTTCTTAACTTTTATGATTTTTTCGGTGTCCTGGAACGGTCATGATTTTAAGGGCGGGTGTAAAATTGTAATTCTCAAATTTGAGATTTTGAAAAATTTGAAAAATTGGGTATTTTTAAAAACGCCTAAATTTATGAATTTAGGTCTTCATAACCTGAAAAAATGACCAAAATTCATGAATTTAGTCGTTTTTAAAGATACCGATTTTTCAAAAAATGGTACTTTTTCAATGGTCTATATTTATGAATTTAGGTCTTAAAAACCTGAAAAAGGGTTAAAATTCATGAATTTATGTCGTTTTTAAAGTTACTATTTTTTTGAATTTTATGGTGTCCTGGAACGGTCTTTTGCCCACTACTTACGGCTAGTTCTCATGTTATAGCTCACACAACTAAAGACATGTTGTGAAATTAGAATTGCAATAAACTTTGTGGTGCAAATCAAATAATTGATATTTATTTAGACAATTGAAGAAAATTGCAATAAACATGATTAAAATTAATTGCACATAATTGTGTATTATTCAAATATGCAATTTATTGAGTGCACTTATTGCAATTGAAAACAATTAATTGCAATTCCAGCGCATTTTGGTCAACCAATGCAGTTGCATTGTTGAAATTACTATGGAAGACTGAAGTGAAAAAGTCGATCAAGATGCAGTGACCAACGAATTAACTAATAAAAATTTCGAATACCTCCTTCCTTTTAATATGCCACGAACCTCATTCACCACAAACCAGCAGTCTTTTGACGATTTGGATTGCTTCTCAGCCCTTTAATTTTCGCTTTGAAAAGTTCAGCTTTTACGCGATTTTTGTAATGTTTAAAAGGAGACCAATTTTTATCACGCTATGCGCTCCATCATGTTGATCAGGGACTTTAGAATGGTACTAATCCAGGGTTCAATTTTCTTTGCAAATGTTACAAAATCAGGTGGAAACATTGAGCCGCAGAAAATAACAGTTTATTAAACATGTGTAGCATGTCATTCACGGAGCTGAAACTTTCTAAAATATCAAAGTCTATTGTTGACAGATCAGAGACAAACTTCTGAATATTTGACTGTCTATAGTCCCAAACTACTACAATGCGCTGAGAATCGTGTGATTCGCTGAGGTCCTTTGAATTCAAAATTGTAGAGTTATGATCAGAGGTACTGAAAGGTAGGCCGATGCACTCTGTCTCCTCATAAAGAATACTCAATTGACCATCATCTATCCAAATATGGTCAAGAAGAGTCTTTGACCTGGCGGGGAAACTGACTTTAATGATAAGATTAAGATCATCAGAAAGTGCAGTTATGTCAAGATCATTAAAGTATCCACAAATCATCAGATGAGAATCAACATGATTCGCAGGTATATGATCAAGTTCGTGTAGTAAGAAAAGAGAAATTGCCTCATGCTCACACGCACGAAGATTAGGGGAACGTAGGCCAGCATACAGGTAATGTTTAGAAATTCAAGCATTAATGATTCATTAGGTTGTGACTTGGTGTTAGACAGGCACAAACATTTAGGATGCAAACTGTAATGAATCCATCATATACACCACCTCCTTTACGGCTTGCACAATCATCGCGAAAAATATATAATCGGCCATTTTACAAGCAAAATCATCAATATCGGAGCTCAGCTACGATTCAGTGATGAGTACTATTTGGAGCTTCAACAGCGATACAGTTAAAGCAACTCATCAAGCTAATTTACCATAGATCTGGCATTAGCAAGGAAAACTTTTGGTGCTTTCGTTGTTCTGATATACAGAGCCGGAATTGCAACAAATACCTTTTTCGACGAAATCTCACGAGCAAAGTGTTTAAATATGTTAAGTGTGCAATCAACTTTCTTGTCTTGGACCAAGCTGCAACTGAACTCTGTCCCACCATCCTCTCTGGTGACCTCAACACTCATCTCGATCGGTGAGGCAACCACAGTGCTGCTACTTTCCGTACTCTCTTAGCTAGGGCTGTGCGCGGAGCACCGGTGCACTGTTGATTATGCTTGCACCGGTTCTCGGTCCGGTGCACCGAACTTGTGAATTAAGCAAAATTTAATGTTTCTACAGTGAACTATGACTTATTTTATTTCTAATGTAACCTATCTTGTATTTAGTCACTGATTGTACGCGATTTGTAGGCTAGCAATTGAAGATGCTGCTCAACGCGTCACTCAACGCATGACGCGCCCATCCAAGTCATTGCTATTCAAGTTGGTATTCATTGTGTGTGTGCTCATCGTCGTAGGCATAATAAAATATTCGTCATTCGATGAAAATTGGGCGCGCGCGGATGAATCTGACTGGTGGTAGGATTGCGTATCATCTTGCTAGCAGAAAGAGCAGGAAATAACGATCACATACATCAGTCAACAATGAGTGTGGAAGCAATTCGACAAAAACAAAGCTAAGAATGGGAAAGCCCAATGTAATGCGTGTGAGGAATGGATTTCAATGGCTGGTGGAACTACTAATCTTCGAAACCATCTCAAAAGGAAACATCCACTGCTTTCCACGCCTAACTCGAAACGAACAACGACAATGGATGAGTATCTGAAGAAACCAGTTAATCAACGTGAGCAAGTCAAGTTCAACGAAGCGCTGGCAAAGTACATAGCAAAAGATTTTAGACCGTTCAATACAGTTGAATCAGCTGCGTTCCGTGAAATGATTCGTGCAGCTAATCTCAGCATTGACGTACCTGGCCGAAAAGCAATCAAGACTGTCGTTCTACATTTGTACACTGATTTAATGAACTCAATGACTGAAGAGTTGAAAGCAGTGGAATTTCTTTCGCTAACAACGGATATGGACTTCAACGAGTCAATGTTCTTACATTTCCCTTACCGCCCATTTCATAGATGATGAGTGGAATCTACAATCACGCCTTCTTGCGACTGCAGAGTTCTCCGAAAGACATACCGGTGTAAATATTGCACAGAAGATTGGTGAAATCTTATCACGGTTTGGATTACCGAAAAGTCGCATTACTGCCATTGTAACGGATAATGCAAGAAACATGATCGTAGGAATTGAAGAAATTCAACTCAAGAGACTGCCTTGCTTGGCTCACTCAATACAACTATCACTTAGCAAAGGATTGGAGAT
Organism: Prostheceraeus crozeri; assembly: GCA_907163375.1. Taxonomy (NCBI): domain Eukaryota; kingdom Metazoa; phylum Platyhelminthes; order Polycladida; family Euryleptidae; genus Prostheceraeus; species Prostheceraeus crozeri. The sequence continues at coordinate 826,991 of CAJQUW010003743.1, forward strand.
CTCGTCTCGTTTAACAGAAAAGTGCTGAAAAATAGTTGGACACTTTAAACACAGTTCTCTAGCAACATCATCCTTGCAATCTTGGCAGAAGCGGCTGCAGCTCCCCGAACATCGTCTAATTCAAGATGTTGTGACAAGATGGAATTCTACCCTAGATATGATTGAGAGACTTTTGGAGCAAAGACTTGCAATTTCAGCAGCGCTTCATTCAGCCAACAATACAGCTGCGTCAATGGAATTGAGTTCAACAGATTGGGAACATCTCAACGGATTAGTGCCAATCTTAAAACCTTTTAAACTCGCGACAGAAGCGATGTCAGGCGAAAGCTATGTGTCGTCTTCATTGACTCTTCCGTGTGTCTTCCAACTTGTAAATGAAACGAAAGAAATGTAGGAAAAGTCGAAAGGTATGTTGAAGAATACTTGCAGGGCAATACTGAATGATCTGCAAAGTCGATATCCCATCAATAATATGCCGGACGAATATACTTTTGCGAGTCTCTTAGATCCACGATTTTAAAATCTTCCTTTCTTTGACGAGGAGAAAAGGAAGTATCTTCATAATTCGTTGAGGAACATGATTTCAGAAACAGTGGAAACAGACAAGATAGATACGCCTTCCATTTCAGGCATAGATGAAATTCCTGCCTCTAAGCGATGTAAAACTAGTGCAATGGTGGAGTTGCTTTCGAAGTTGTGTCAACCAAGTGCTTCAACCAGCGAATTCGAACTCGACCATCAAAAGCAAGTGACAGGATATTTAACTGAACCTGTAAACAATACAGACCTCTTTGTTGGTGGCGTGAAAACAGCAAACGTTTTCCTACTGTTGCATCTGTTGCTAGGAAATATCTATTGATTCCAGCGACCAGTGTGCCCTCGGAACGAATTTTCTCGGCATCCGGCAACATAGTGACATCGCAGAGAAGTTGCTTAAAGCCGAGCAGTGTTGAGATGCTGACATTTTTAAACAGCAATTTGTAGGACGTAGGTGAGCTCTTAGTTAGCTTAGAGGTAGTCTAAACCTCATATGTTTGTTTAGAATCATGCATATCCTGATGTTTTCGGATGCTGTAATTTTTTTGTTTTAAACAAGATGGCTAATTTTATAATTCGTTTTCAATTAGTTTTGATTAATCTAATTTAGAACTATCATGGAGACGTAGGCTAATACGAGAGTCACATTGCAAGTATTGACAGAATCAGTTGATGAGATTAAAATGACCATACATAAGTATATTTCTAATTATTTTAGACATTACGAATTTTCCAATTTCTACTGCTTAATTAAAAATCAAAATGCACCAGATTACATTCTTGAAAATCAACAATTAAACACTTCCTACTTAAGACAATGATATTCATGATATTTGCACAATAATGTCAGGGCATTCTTCTAGAATTTAAGGTAATATTAACTATCGCAGTTAAAAATTAACTACAGGTCTACCTTGGCTAATGAGAAACTTAGTTTTCGGTTACTAGAGGCCTACTATAAGTGCTTCAGCGTAATATACTCTCGGTGCACCGGTTTTTTCGTCCGGTGCACCGGTGCGAACAGGTACGGCTTGCGCACAGCCCTACTCTTAGCCGACTGCGGTCTGTCTTGCAATGTCAGCTCTCCCACTCATGATCTTGGAGGAACTCTCGACGTTGTCTTCAGTCGCTCTGATCTACAACCCATTCCATTACTTACAACACTATTGTCACCTTCACGCTTAATCGACTCGTCCCTCACCGCACTGTGGAAGTTCGGCATAGACCTTCCGAGCCTTGGTTCGATTACATGTGTCGAGAATCCAGACGACGTACTCGATGGTATGAACGCAACTTACGGAAACTTCAACGTTCTCATCAAAGACATCGGATAACATTATTAGGACTAGACCGGACACAGCTGATTTCCCGTGGCCTTTAAAGCCGTTCGGTGGCGACATGGAAATATTGTTTGTATAAAGCAATTATGACAACGAGAGAATTTAAAATATCGATAACCACGTGTCTATTATCAGCTGAGAGAGAGTACAGATGAGGAGATATTGCATCGTCCATAATTGCAGACTTAAATACTCCGAATTGGCAACAGCAGAAGACATTTCATTTCACAAGTAATTGCAAATGAACAGCCTATCTTTAATCTCATGATAATAGAAATTTTTACGTGCACACTGTTGTAATAAATCTGTTTTCATTGTAGTCGGGAAAACTCGCCCTTCGCGCTCACAAGAAATTATGTAAAATAGTGCTTTTTGCCCGAAGTGGCCAGGACAAATCCCAGTTATTCCGGGTGCTGCTTATCTTTAGCCGGGACGCTCGAAGCTCACAAAATGATTAATGAGACGCCATATCTCAGTTCTGCGGAATAATCTGTATAAGTGATAGATTTTTTAGGGGGTGACCTGAGTCAGGAGTAATACCAAACCGATTAAGAAGCCCATTTCTGAAAAGGTTTCATTTATCTTACTGCCATCTTAATGTCTTTCTGCTTATTTCTTAGTTAGGCTTAAGAACATCTATAAAAAAATTTTGTGGAATCTTTAAGGTTGGTAATGAATTTATCCTCTTACAATTCACTCGTCCAAACACAAGCAAAAGGTTTGGTAGTGTCGCACTTTTCTTCTCGATTTCATTTTCGATCTATCTTTTCAACATTGGAGTCATTTCAAGGCACATTATCTTGGCTTTTCAAAAGAAAGCATTCTACAGCCAGAGGCAATTTAATAAAAATTTCGCTAATTTAAAAATTGCGCTACTATTTGTTTACACAAATAGCATAGTAAAACAATTTTTCAGAATAAAAGCCACTCGGTAGCGACATTCGCTTGTGACCATCAGCTGATAGTGTATTAAACAGGCGCTGTCCGGTCTAGTCCTAATAATGTTATCCGATGTCTATGGTTCCCATCTATCATTCGCCACTGACCTCGACTTGGCCGTGCAGCAAGTGAAGTCTACTCACCTATCGACTCATCGTCAGAACTATTAGAGAGCGTTTCTGGAGTGAAAAGTCAATTCAAAGCGTCACTGTCATCAGAAGCTATAAAATCTGTTGATGTGATTATGGGTCGTAGTCGCACACATTTGACCGACTCTCTGACAACCTCCGAATTTTCAGACTACTTCACCAAAAGGATCTCCAACAACGTGAATGCTACGGCTGACACCTCCATGACCTCATTCACTCTGAGCGAATCTTCAATGAACTTGTTCCACACCATTAGCCAAGGCTTCATTGAACGCACCATCATTCGCTTACCCTATAAATCAGGGGTGTCCAAAATACGGCCCGCGAGCCAACTCTGGCCCGCGACGATAGACCGGCAAGTGATGGTCAGATTAATATCTGTGTTTGATGAATTCCCTGGCTCAGTTTCTAGTTTAAATCTTGCTACTCATTATATTGTTAGTAATATGTTTACGACCTATTAAACTCGTAAAACCGCTCTAAACGCTCATATTGATCGCTTTTACGAGTTTAATAGGTCGTAAACATATTACTAACAATATAATGAGTAGCAAGATTTAAACTAGAAACTGAGCCAGGGAATTCATCAAACACAGATATTAATCTGACCATCACTTGCCGGTCTATCGTCGCGGGCCAGAGTTGGCTCGCGGGCCGTATTTTGGACACCCCTGATTTATAGGGTAAGCGAATGATGGTGCGTTCAATGAAGCCTTGGCTAATGGTGTGGAACAAGTTCATTGAAGATTCGCTCAGAGTGAATGAGGTCATGGAGGTGTCAGCCGTAGCATTCACATTGTTGGAGATCCTTTTGGTGAAGTAGTCTGAAAATTCGAAGGTTGTCAGAGAGTCGGTCAAATGTGTGCGACTACGACCCATAATCATATCCACAGATTTTATAGCTTCTGATGACAGTGACGCTTTGAATTGACTTTTCACTCCAGAAACGCTCTCTAATAGTTCTGACGATGAGTCGATAGGTGAGTAGACTTCACTTGCTGCACGGCCAAGTCGAGGTCAGTGGCGAATGATAGATGGGAACCATAGACATCGGATAACATTATTAGGACTAGACCGGACAGCGCCTGTTTAATACACTATCAGCTATGTCGTTGCGGAAAATGCCACTCGTGCTAGTTTCCGAGTTTCGCAGTTGATTGCATCCAGTGCGCGTCCTTTTACTGATGTTGAGTTTGTAAAAACATGCTTATCAATAGTGTGTGAAGAAGTGTGTCCGGAGAAAAAGGAACTTTTCGAGAATGTTAGCCTTGCTCGAAATACTGTTGCTAGAAGAGTTGAAGATAATTCTAACGATCTTTTTGAACAGTTGAAAAATAGATGCTCTAAATTTGAGCATTATTCTCTTGCCTTCGATGAGAGTAGTGATATTGTCGAGACTGCACAGTTGCTAGTGTTCATTCGTGGCATAAGTGATGATTTTGAAATAACCCAGGAAATGGCTCCGTTGTGCTCAATGAAGGGACGAACGACAGGAGAAGAAATCGCGAAGGAGGTGGAATCTACGATTGAGAAACTAAACCTGCTATTGCAGAAGTTGGCCGGTGTATGTACTGATGGTTGCCCTTCAATGGTGGTTGGCAAAAGGTCCGGTGCAGTGATTAAGTTGTTATCGAAGTTAGATGGTGATCAAGAGGTAACCCAGTATCACTGCATTATACACAATTACGCTCTGTGTTCGAAAGTAATCAGTTATGAACAGGTGATGAAAGTAGTTATACAAATCGTAAATTCCATTCGTGCAAAAGGTTTGCAGCATCGTCAATTACGTTTTTTCTTAACCCGCATGTGACCGCTAAAAAATAACTACGATTAGTGTCAGAGCGGACACTTTTGTCCGTTTTCATTTTAAACCATTTTGTGATGTGCTTTATAGCCTATATATGTTCTTTTCATCTAAATATGATATGTAGACGAAAAATACATGTATATCCAAAAGACGTGTATGTTTCCGAGCGAATCAATTCGAACAATGACAGCAGATTTGCGTAAGATGATCTTTGCAAACGAAATGATTGCATTTGTAGCATCTGACTGAACACTTCTTTCGTTCATCGTAATCACACCGCACACAGACACCACGTTTTTGGGATATCGGAGATGGTGTCATTCCAACAATAAATGTAGTGTTCAGATTGGGTGACTGGCGGTCCAGATGGTCTTGTAACAGAGAATTGCCAAGTGTCAACAAATACAGCCGACGGCGAAATAATTTCGTCGAGTTCCAATTCGGCTCAAAAATAGAATGAATGGCATAAGCAGTGAAAGCACTCAAATCCAAAATATTGGTAAAAAAGACAACATGCCACCGTCGACATTTGAATTTGGTGCTATAAGTGCCGATGCGCTCATCTGCGGCGTCGACACCGCCTTTTGTGTGATTGTAATATTCCACCACATCAGGTTTCTTCTTCTCAGAGGAATGATCAATAGCAGCCTTGCGATGAGTGGTCGAGATAAGGTTCACAACTTTGTTCTTCTTCGCCACGTAGGATACTAAGAGAGTCGAGCAACCATTGCTTTGATTCACAGCCTGTGCAGTTGAAAATTGCTCTCTTCTCTGGTGTGTTGCAAGTACACTTGGTAGCTCACGTCGGTTGGATCGCACTGTTCCCACGAGAGTCATGTTTGCTTCATGAAGCTTCTGAGCAAGCTGAACCGAAGTGAAGAAGTTATCACATGTGATGCTCCTACCGCTTTGTCGTAAATGTTCAGTCAGTGATAAAACAACATGCTGACCAAGCGGTATATCACTATCCCGAACGTCGTACTTGCCGCAATAGAATAGTAGTTGTCCGAATCGCAGGCAAGCCAAAACTTTAGACCATATTTGGCCGGTTTAGATGGCATATACTGAACGTAGCGATATCTTCCACGACACGGATATAGCTGTTCATCCACGGTAACCGATGGTCCTGGAACATACGCCTGTTGACTGTGACTTACAAAGCCATCCAATAAAAGACGCACGGCTGCCAATTTGTCACGAGAAAGTCGTCCTTGTCTTGTCTCAACATTGTCAAATCGCAGAATGGAGCGTATCAATTTGAATCGACGTAAACTCATTGTTCGGCTGAAAATAGGTCTACCGTGTATTGGTGACCACAATTCATCGACACATTCCCCAGCAGCTCGATATGTACCTCGGAGAATCAGCAATCCAATAAAGGCCTTCATCTCACATAGATCAATTTCCGTAAATTGAGCACCTTTCATCCTTGTACCTTGTCTATTGGTTTCCTTGACCATCGTTTCAATCATATCTGAAAAACAAAAGCGCAATCGATTAGAGATGCAAAAATTATTGTGCATAAATAAGGCTATTACCTACCAGTGCTAAAGAAAATTAGAAAACTATCCAAAACCGGATTATCCCGTAGACGTTGAAATGCATACGCTGTTAGGCCTGGAGCTGGACGCAGGATGTTCTCTCTCGATGCTCTCCCAGGAAATACAGCCTTTTCGTCTATCACAGACCATTCTGTATTATTCCTGCCGATCAAAACTTCAACGGGTGTAGTGTTGTCTGAGACGCCATCACCACCAATGTCCGGCTCATCATCTTCACCACTGTCAATTGTCACATCACCCATAGGATCATCGTGAGTAGAAGGAACTTCAACTGATACATCATGAAAGTCATCATCAGCTGCTGTAAAATCATCGTCCTCCTCTGAATCACTTTCTATGGCCATCAGTCTCATGGCAATCTGCTTTGCAGCGCGTGACATCTTGCGAGCAGCTGTGAGTCCGAAGACAATGATATTATGCGTACAAGATGAAACACAAACAGCGTCGAGTCAGACGGAAAACATTCTTCAAATTGATTGGCTTCGTCTATCAAATAACATCAATGGACGAAACACAGAATGAATCACACGCACGTGCTAAAAATACGCACACACTCTCGTTCGTCGTGTTTCTGTCAATCGATGAATCAACCATAGAGAATCAACTATCTTGGAAACGATGACGTTATCATCTCTATGAATTAGTTTATTTCACAATGAGACAATAGCTTCGGGTTGTGAAGATGCTTGAATCGAATGAAAATGACTCTATGTATGAACGGACACTTTTGTCCGCCTTGAACCGCAACAGGTTATTCTGCTGCTGATCGCATTCTAATAGATCAAATCGAAAATCCTTTTAGCATGAATATCTACCTCACCATAGGAACAAAGTCACATGATATTACGGACGGATAAGCTATCGATCATGAAAAAGAGCAGTTTGAAAATCGTTAACGGACACTTTTGTCCGCCTGATCACATGCGGGTTTCTTAAGTGAACTTGAAACTGAGTACGGTGATCTACTTTATCATACCGATATTAGGTGGCTAAGCAGAGGAAATGTTTTGAAGCTTTTTGTAAGTCTTTTACATGAGATAAAGCAATTTCTGGCTGAGAGAAATGTTTATAAACCTGAACTTGATAATATCGATTGGCTGTGTGACTCAGCTTTTTTGGCCGATATCACAATTCATTTGAGTTACCTTAATACACAGCTGCAGGGGAAAGAGCATTTCATAAGTGATTTGGCGTCTGTTGTAAAAAGTTTCCAAACAAAGTTGTCCCTATTTAAGAATCAGTTTTCGAAAACAGACTTGTCACATTTCCAAATATGTAAATTGTTATTTCCTGCCGACGATGTTGGACGAAGAATTTAAGAAAAGGTTTGCCAGCATTAACGATGAAATGTCGACAACTTTTCGCCGACGCTTTTTCCATGTCACCAGACCAGGTTCCATCCTCGATTCAATTAGAGCTCATCGATTTACAATGCTCTGCATTTCAAAAAACCCAATACCAAAGGAAATCACTGTTGAAATTTTATGCTGATCTCGACAATACCAAGTTTTTAAATCTGAATCAGCATGCCAAGAAAATTGGCTGTCTTTTCGGAAGTACCTATGTATATTTCCGAGCAAACGTTTTCGGTAATGAAACTGAATAAAAGTAAATTACGTTCGAAACTCACTGATGACCATTTGCAGGATATACTCCGAACGTCGACAACTAGTTTTACGCCAGATGTATAGAAACTTTCTGTTGTGAAAAAATGTTATGTTTCACATAAAAAAATTATCCACTGATTTACCTTGAAGGTTTGTCTAACATACCTATGTTATAATGGAAACCATTCGAAATACAATTGGTTACACTGAATATTTATGCTTTTTAAAACAATTTTCATGTACTGTATAGTAAAGTGTATAATCTTGTTTTCTTTGGCCCGCACGGAGGTTGAAACTTGATATTTGGCCCGCCTGAATATGTAATTGGACATCCCTGCTATAAATCATCCTCAAGCGAACCCTGTCCTACATACATGATTAAAGCATGTGACGTCATTGCGATATTCATCACACACTTGATCAATTTGTCATTGACCAACAGCAATTTTCGCATGCATGGTTTTCGTTGTACCTGTTCTAAAGAAGAAGCCTTCCTACTATGATTACCTTCCGAACGACTACCTCTTCCCTTAGGTTGTTCGGAGGTGTTCGGGTTTATTCGGAATATGATTTTATGACTTTCTTGCGGATTAAAGTTGAGTTACAAATAAAATTATCCCCATTTTAATCAAATCTGGAATGTTCGGTGCAATATTTTTATTAGCTTTGAGTAGATTTTCGTTGTTTGGAGTTGATACGTTCCTCGGATTTTATCTACACCCTCGTGCATGAGCGAATTCAACGTCTGTTTACATAAAAACACTACATGCTCATGTCTTGTATAAGCCTATATGTATATGATATCATAGTAAATGTACATGAATGCATTCGACCACCGAATGTATTGTAAATCGTAGACCTACACTGTATCTGCTGATTGATTGATTGTCCCCATTGTGAGCTCTAGTGATTTGTTAATAATAATAAAGAGAAATATATAGTACATCTATAGTTTCAAACATAGTTCGTTTCTCTCTATCACTCACTCTTTCTTGGAGGTAAAGTGGAGTTTTTGACATGACAATAAGAATTATTAGATAAAAGATTCACCGAAAATTCCTGAGAACAGACCTCAAAGTTATTCGATCTTTGTAGATGACCACATATTCTCCGTTGTCACGTCTACGCTTAAGCGCACATCGCTGAGCTATGGATGTTGCTTGTCGGGCACGAGTAAGGTCATTGATTTAATTATATAAGCAGTCTTGAAACTTGAAGAATGTCGCAGCTGTCTACCCGTTCTATGGATCTCCTGTTTGTCTTAGAAGGTCTTGGATATAAGCTTTATCGGACATGGACTCATGTCAGGCCGAAATCGACCAATGCATTTGACATCAACAACCTCCGTAGTCGAAAAATGTAGTTTTTTAAGATGTCGCATACCTTTTTACGATCCTAATCTTGAAGCATCTGATCAACAATACCATCACTAGCTTCTGCAACACCCCGAAGAACAAGCCAATTCATTCCTTCAAGTCGTAGGTCCATTTCATCAAAAAATATAGGAAAAATTTACTCCTCGGTTTTATTCATTTTGTGATAAATGTTGACAATTTCACCCTTAACGGACTCATTCCCACTTCGAATAGCTATCACAGAACTTTCACTGTCATTAACTTTACTTACAAGAGTTTCAAACTCAACATCCATAGCATTCAAGTCATGTTTGATATTCTGAATTATTTCGTCTTTGGTTTCCTTCAGCAATTGTTTGATGTCGGTGATCGAAACACCAGCAGCTGAACCTGACCGCGTTTGTCTTTTGTTTGATGAAGCCATGACCTATGGTGAGCCCCGCCCCGAAGCCCACTCCGCGTCCCGCACTCCAAAATCCGCCCCGCAACTATGGCCCGCGCCCGCAGGGAAGGCCCGATGTTCCAACAATTTGAGCGACATTTTTTTAGCCAACAAGTTAGTTCCAACAATTTTTTTAGCCGCTAGAGTGCGCCGTTTGAGAGCATTACATTTTGAGAGGATTTCCTAAAGTGCAATGGTTCGTTGTAGCTGTGATGCGCGCTACGGTAGGCTACCATGCTTAGACTTAGAAATTAGACAGTTTCATGGAGATCAGATGTATGTTATTGCAAAAGTCTAGAGAGGACAATAGATGGCTAGGATGACACCAGTTTAGACTCTGACAGTGGCTCTAGTTCAGGACTTTACCTATACATGTATATTTTGAGATATCCTCTGATGTAAATGCCGTATGGCCTAATTTTTTCAAGTCGAGGAAGATCTAGTTGGGAGATACCATCTGCTTGAATATGAATGAATTGGAACTGTTGACAAAGCCTGCAGACGCATGAAAGAAAATGATAAAAGTTGATATTGTGACCACAGATTTACGATTCTAGCTCACATGTTACGGATGATTGATCTTCATATACCATTACCAACAATCTTCATCAAAATGATATTACAGCATGTCTCGAAACGATTCTACAGGCATCTTGTGATTTCATCTTTAATGGTTGGCCATGTCATAAGTTTTCAAAAGTGACAATCGTTGTGAATGATTCATCTTTCACATTTAAAGAAGACACTGACATCATGCTGTAAAACAACGACATATATTACTTCTTTATTAAGAATATTCTGTTTTATTACTTAGACTTTTCATGACTAATCGTCAACTATTAATTGATGCGATGTTATAACGTCAGTGAGAGATGTCGTTGCATATTCTTGATGAGGATGTTCACACGAAGTAAATATAAAGTATTGAAGGTTTTATTCTAATGAGTCCTCAAACGGTATGGCTTCACACTCGCTGCGAAGCGCGCGAGCAGGGAGGTTGTCCTCTCTGTCGCCTGGCGTTCAGTGACTTGTTTAGAGATATTCATTGTCTTCGCTAGCCCTAAGTCGCTGTACCAGTGTCTTCTACCCAGTGAATTAGAGTTCTCATATTAATCGTGTATCAATTTCCAACACCTGCTACGAAATCTGGCCTTCACCGTGTGAGAAATCTCTATTCCTTTGCATTATCTTCTCGCTGCGACGCTGCAACTTTACATTGATGGCCTCACCTCGCCTTGTTTACTCCAGAAGCGTCTTACTGGAGCTGCGCTATCTCGCTCCGAAGGTCAGGCGAGCTGTCAAACGTGTCGTCTGGTTCCACGGTATCCCACGTCGCGAGCCTCCTTTTCCCCTGTGGCCTGTGTCTCAATATCACGATAGCGACCTCTGCTCTCCCTCTGCATCACAATTGCTTGCTAAATCAGATATATATCTATCACCCTCTCGCATTAATTGTGCCTTCAGCTCGCCGCCTCCATCCTCGCCAAAGTTATCTTCCCATTTTCCCATGATGGCTCTGTGCATTCTGACCTCACTGCGACCGATGCCTCATGCCTGCTTACACATCCACGTGATGATATGACCTTCGCAATTCCAGTTCACATCTCAAGGCACCATGGAAATGGATTTCCCTCACATACAGTTAGATTTCCCTCACCTGCAGTTGGATTTCCCTGTTTGCATAATCGTGAATGTGCCTCAAACAGACATGTACCAAAGTCTCACTCATCCCATCAGCGCAACTCCCATTCAACTCGGTGCGATGACAATCTAATTGAAATTCCAATTACAAAGGTTGATACCAGACTCCCTGTGTGTATTACAGCTAACGTCAGATCAATAGTTCAAAAGGTTGATGAAATGGAAGCTGTCATTCGTATCTACAATCCCTCGCTTATTTGCCTGTGTGAAACTTGGCTAATGGAGGACATTCCTGATGAAGTGGTTCAATTGGATAATTACACTATGTACAGAAAAGATAGATTACATCGAATTGGTGGAGGGGTTGCAACATATGTCAATAACTCTCAGTATACTTGCTCAAAATTGGAACAATTTCATAACGAAGACATTGAATCTTTGTGGTTGCTTCTAAAACAGAATCAACGCTCTCATCGCAATTTCTCCTCCTTAGTGGTTATTAATGTTTACCACCCACCCTCCGATAATGACGCAGATCTCGAACAGCATCTCATGTATGGTCTCGACGTACTTCTGAAGAAATATTCAAGTCTAGGCATCATTATCACTGGAGACTTTAATCATTGTCGATTTAAATACATAAACTGCCTATCATCTCAAACAAATAGTACAAAGCCCAACAAGACAGAATACAATTTTGGATCTGTTTTTTACGAATATGCATGAGAGTTACAAAGTTGAAATTTTGCCTCCACTGGCGTCATCAGATCACAACATGGTCCTTCCTAACCCTATTTTCGGCAATGATTCCATCGAAATCGAATACCAATGGGTAAGATCGCAAACTAATAAAAACAAAGGCAGCTTATTGACGCTCCTAGGGAATCAGAATTGGTCACAAGTTTATTACGCTAACTCATCCGAATTAAAGTCTAACATATTCTACGATACTATACAAAATGATGGATGAATGTCTTCCTTGGACGCAGGTACCGATTCCTGTTAACTCTAAGCCTTGGGCTACGCCTCACTTCATCGAACTTGTTCATATTCGCGACTTCTATTGGTCCTGTAACGATAAAGTGATGCACAAACACTACAAGAACAAGGTGGATAGTCTTCACAAGACTTTGAGAAAACAATTCGTCAAAAACAACATGGAGCGTATGAAGAACCCCAGAAAGTGGTGGTCTGGACTAAACGATGTTCTTGGGAAGAATAAAAGCGTGACCTGTCCCCTAAAGCCACTTGCTACTATGGTGTGTGGTGACGACTTGAACCTATTCACAAACTTAGTGAACGATTGATGTCCGTGGCCAGTGACATTAAGCCTCTGAATACATCAGAATTTCCCGAATTTCAGCACGCTTATACTCCTGACGAATTTTTGCCTTCTTCCCTCGAGATTTATGAACTTTTGAGCGCTATCAATATCAACAAAACGGTTGGACCTGACGGAATCCCGAATTGGATTTGGAAGGATGGAAGTGAGTGGATAGCTGGACCAATTTCATCAATAATCTGTTCATCTATGAGAGAACATCAGTCCAATCGCAAAAACTAAGCATCCAGACTCCATTGAAGCAGACATTCGACCGATTGTATTAACTTGTGTCGTTAGCAAAGCCGTATGTGAGACTATTATGATAAAACATATTTGGCATTTCATTAAGTACAAAGTCGACTCTCGACAATTTGGAGCTAGAAAGGGATGCTCTAGTGTCGACGCATTGCTGCTGCTAATAGACACTTTAATCAGTGGCTCTGATGAGGGCAAGATATCAAGATTAGTTGCAATTGACTTTCATAAAGCCTTTGAAAGAATTGATCATACCATCCTACTCAGAAAATTGCTGAGTCTTGACGTGCCAACATGGTTATGTAGATGGGTGTCGGGATTTCTTACTTCTCGATACCAGAGAGTGAAGTATCGTGGATCGTACTCCAGCTGGCAACAAATCACAACTGGAGTCCCACAAGGAACTAAATTTGGGCCCGTGGGATTTATTGTGTTGGTAAACGAACTGATTGCGGATGTCAAATATATGGATGATTGCACTATTATGGAGATAATCAACTGCGTATAAGAGAGTCGTATCAACTCCAAACTACACTTAATTAATGATTGGGCAATTGAGCACAAAATGAAATTGAATCCTACCAAAACGCAAGAAATGAGAATCTCCTTTAATAAATCGGAGCCGGAGTGGGAAGCTTTATCTGTAAATGGCGACCAAATAACTGCAACCGCTAGTATAAAGCTCATTGGTGTGACAATAAGTAACAACCTAACTTGGAAAAACATGTTGAAGATCTCGTGAAGAAAGCTAACAGGCGAATCTATTTCTTTGTTCAGATGAAAAGAGCAAGATTTTCTCAAATTGACCTTGTTCATTTCTACTGTACGTCGATCCGAAGCTTGCTAGAGTATGCTGCCCCTGTTTGGCATTACGGACTTTCCAAGAAGTGTTCAGACTTGTTGGAAGGAGTTCAAAAATGGGCTTTGAAAATGATATGTGGAATACGCTACCAAGACCATAGCTATAATTATGAAAATATACTTGAAGTCTGTAAGCTGCAAAAACTGTGTGACAGACGAGAGCTGTTGTGCCGGAAAGCAATGATGAATCTCTCCAGTGACCTGAAGCAGAAGATTCCTCAGAAGAGCGAATATTCGAGGAGATTACGGCGGACCACAACGACAATACGGACAAGAACTGAGCGATATCGTAGATCTTATTTACCTTCTGCAGTGAAATTTTTATGATTGTACATGTGCCTTTTTTATTGTAAAACTATCAGCCCTGCTGTAATTTTCGGAAATAAAGACATACATACAAACAGACTTGCAAAAAATACAATGCTGAATGACGCATACATGTGCTTTGAATTAATGCTGTTTCCGTTATACCGGTATATGCATGTTGGATAAGTTTCATGTACACTCAAGCTAACGCAGATATCTAACAATCCGACACTACGTGCAGTTTGATCGGCGTAAATTGTGATACAGCAAATGGACTTTCGATATCTTAAAGAAGCTATGTTAGTTTGGTTTGTTAAGCCTACTATTGACTAAGTGAGCTAATAGTATTAGTGACTATTCCTGAGTAAAAGGGACTATTTTTTGTATCACATCAACATAGCTGCACTGCAATGCGAATAAGTGACGTTGGGTTTGATTCAATTACAAAACTTCAACTTATAAAGCTCGACCGAGATCACTATCCGCCCCGATGCGAGCCACACCCTAGGCCATGACAATACTATGTTCAGCGTTTCTGCCAAAACTTCGGCCTTCGATCTTTAACAATGGAGAATACGAAGCGGATGGAGAATTAATTCGTAGAATCGACGTCAAGAATAACGTGACAAAAAATCAATAATTGTTGACACTGCTGACAGGGGTTGTGCATGCAAACGACTTCTGAACAGCTGATTAGCAGCTGACAATACCTCTGCGCAAACAAACAAGACTAAAGGCCACACAGTCGTAGAATCACGTTAAATTCCGAAAAAAAAGTTTAAGTTTTTCTCCCAAAAGGAAAATGAAAATTTTGAAATTTTGGGAAACACTTGGAGAACATTTTTCAGAACGCACAAATCCCCTCCCCTCTGACTATCCGCAAAGCGCATTAGGAATTCTAGAATGCGGTTTGCGGACACTTGTCCACAAAGCGCGTAATACATTCTTCTAAGTTATTTGCCCAGCCAATCCGACCCGTTCCGAAGCAAGTGTGTCCTGCGACACTTAGCGAAATTTCGCACACCTTATGTCCGCAATTTGCATCATGGAAACCAGTGCGCAGTTTGTGTACACGCGAGATTTTTCTAAGTTTTTCTCCCATACGAAGATGAAAATTTGAAACTGGGAAACATTTAAAAAACATTTTTTCAGAGCGCATAACCCCTCCCCTCTGATGCGCATGGGAATTCTAGCATGCAGGTTGCGGACACGCGTCCGAAAAGCGCGCATTTTCTCACTGTTAGTACAATGTAAAGTAAAAATTGTTTTTTCCATGAGTTTGACAACTGGAATGTCACAATCACATGCATGCTAGACATATAATGTAAAGGATGACAAACAGAAATGTGACTCAGTGCATGAAAGGGAGGAAGATTCATTAAATTATGGAGCGACATGCGATTTTCTCTTTGATATTTATTTGTCTATAATAATTCTGCTATCTTGTTATTACTTCCCATTACAATAAGCGAGGATCAACCGCAGTATGGTCATCATGCATACACAATCAAATGTTTACATAATGAAATAACGTCATCCGTTCTCAAGTCAACATTGTCTATGTGCAAAACGGTCTCCAAAATGGTCACTTTAAATTGTCCAGTGGAAAGCCATAAAACAATTTTAATAACAGAAACGCTTTCAGCAAAATATGAAACCTATGTTTCCGATAAAATTTTAGCAATAAAGTCAATAGTCTCTGAGAATTTGTGGAAGTAGGCCTACATGGGCCTATATAGGCTTACTTTTAAACTGTCAAAGGCTATTGGCCTTCAGCTAAAATTTTTACAGAAAACCTAGATTTTGTATGTTGCTGTCCAACAACAACGGATATAAGTTCATTGAAGCCATTTGATACTTCAGAATGATGCATTGCGCGTTTATGAGACGATTTTATGACACGATTGGAAGTATTCAAGTGGTCAAGTTTTATCATCAACCATGAAGAGTTTCTTCAAACATTTTAAACATTACTCCCGCAGTGAATAGTCAGTACTTCTTACTTACCTGACAAACTGATTGACAGTCAATGCAATAGCACCACCAGTGTACTCAGGATAAGCCATGCTAAAGCCGGTTGTATTAATACCAGTAACCATGTGCAGAGGTTTGTGTTCAGGAGGACATTTATAGGAATTGCGATCTGAGAAGGGAATAAAATCAGCGTCGTGAAGTATGACGCAATCGAACTGAAACCGCCGTGCCGCTTCCAAAAACCCCGCGTTGTACAGTCGACCTTTATTAAATGCAGCAGTTCCATATTGCTCAACTGCAAAAACACGGTAGCAAATTTGCTGTCGCTGTAAAAATGGATGAAGAACTTCCAATAATGTGAGAACCTGTGGCCATCGATTACGAAATGGTATAATGATAGCGACTCGGTCTTTTGATTTACATTGACTTGGCTTCCATGCACCACCTGTTACATGCAACGCCGCTGGCACCACTTGGAAAGGTAATTTCAGATTTTGCTTTTCAGCTTTCAATATCTCTCCCTTCAACAAAGAGTAGGACCCATTGCGCACTGGACAGTTCTTCATCGATTCAGCTTTTGATCCTGATGCTTCACAAGGAGGGCAGTGGCATGGTGCACTTTTCAACAAGGGTTTCACACGATTCTTCATCACTACCTTCCAATCAACCGGAGGCGTCTTAAGTAATGCATCTATCTCTGCGATAAGGGACATTTTATGTTTAAGAATTTCTGTGGGCGATGTTTTATGAACCTTTGTGTCATTTGACTTTATGGGATTTTTCTTTTGATCACGTTGAATGGGTGGTGTTTTGTGAGCTTTTTTGTCATTTGACTTTATGGGATTTTTGTTTTGATCACCCACTTTGACTTTGGGTTTTGGCTGATTCGATAATGACATATTTCGATTAGGTTCTGAGAATGGCTTCAACGAGGGAATCCATTGAACAATGACAATGGTTGCAACGAGGAGAATCATTATAAAATATGCAATCCGAAAATTGCACTTCTTTCCTGAAATGAAAGAGACATGTATTCAATGCAAGTATCAACTTGAATTTTCAAAGCAATAATTCGCTAATGTGTGTTAATCGTGGTCAGAATGTGTAAAACAAGTTTATGGAAACCTGAAACCAACGTACACGATTTTCTTTGGTGCTATCTTCCAATGGTTACAATCTTTCTTGACCAACCGGTACCAATATTACCAATACATGAATTCCTGTTCCAGCGTTTCACAAGTAATCTGTGGCGTCCCTCAAGGCACAGTCTTAGGTCCAATCCTCTTTGCTTTGTATACATCAGATATCTCCACAATTGCTACGAATTTTGATCTGAACATCCATATCTTCGCCGATGGCATTTTGGTTTATGGCTCATGTAAAGTTGGTGATGAGTCCATTCTCTGCCTAAAAGTATCCGAATGTTTGGAATCCATCCAGACCTGGTTTAACTCTAATAATTTTGCCTTAAATATGGAAAAAACTAATGTTATGTAGTGTGCAATACGGCAAAGACTGTCTTTGCGTCATGATCAGCCCATCTTGATTGGTGACCATTGCATTCAGCCAGTGACCTCTTTCCGTTATCTTGGCTTTACGATGGACCGCACGCTCTCATATTCCTGTCATGTCTCTCGTACTGTGTCGCTTTGCTTTGGGATTCTCCGGCAAATCCGTACCATCCGCCGTTCTATCACTAAATCAAATGCTGCCTACCTAGTGATGACACTGGTTTTCCCTGTACTTGAGTACTGTCTCACAGCTCTTACTGGCTTACCGGATGTTACTGTGCGGCGTCTTCAGAGTGTAATTAATGCCTCAGTTCGCCTGGTATGCAACATCCCTTACACTGGGCATGTCTCAAATGCTATGCATGAACTTAAGTGGCTTTCGAAATCACAGAGAATCGATCTACATGCACTCACTCTCCTTCACAAATGTTTATATGGATCAGCACCGGCTTATTTGAATGAAAGATTGACATTTGTTAGTGATATTCCAAACCGATATCACCTTCGTCCCGCCTCTACCAACAATCTGATCATGCCGAAATGCATACTGAAGTGCATACAAAAGAGACTTTTTTCTTCGTATGCTACAAAACGCTGGAACAGTTTGCCAAACAGTTGCAAATCAAAGATGTCCATACATACTTTTAAATCATCTGCTCGAGACTTTTTATGATTTCTCGGTATGAATTATGTGTTCGATCATTTTATGTATTTCTTTTATCTATATCTTGTAAACTGACCTTGAAGCTACTTAGCATAATGTCATTTTAATAAAATTCGTGAACAACAACTTTGAGTGGCGAAATTCGATTGAAGGTAATATAAATAGAGAGACCACAAAGTGACCAAGTCAGGAATCAATGTGACAATGACAATTTGAACTCAAAATGCTACCATGCTGGCTGATATCTGATGCTATTTCAAATGCAAATTATTATTTTACTTAATGATTCAAGAAAAACCGGTTTTAGCCGATCCAGAAAGCAGGATATTTGGTTTTCACAAATTTTTGAGTAAAAACAACCGAATCACAAGTGCGGTTCATGGGATGGTTGGGCAGATGCGGGTCTAAGTTCAGCATTACTCTCTATCTCTCTCAAAATTCAAAATTTAAGGGTTTATATTTCATGAATGAAATTACCCGAAATGTGGAAAATGCAGTAAGTACATGTATATGAAAGTGGAATGATCATCACCAAAGTTCTGTCATAATGAAATGTCTGACAGGAACACAGGAACATATGATGGATGACGTCGGAGGATGTCACATAATGATGGTGCGTAAGTGAGAAAATGTCAACATGGAATGTTGCTATACACAGCATGCATTATGGCATAGTAAGCATAACGAAGGAGAGGAGACTTCATGCATCACTTTGAATTGTCATTAGTATATCAGGTCAAATACATAAAATATTGTAAATCAATGTTTGATATCAACGATAAAGTTATTAATTTATATAATTTATTTTAAATCAGAAACTTCACTACCCATCACACTTATTAATTATTTAATGGCGGAGATCGGTAAAGTATGTTATACACATATCATAAGTCTCTAAACCACAACAATAATCATAGCAGTTCAGTGATGTCCTAAATGTGTTATATGATTACAACAACATCACTGATGCTGTTTTAATCTTTCTATACTATAGTAATAACATGAAGGAAGTATATCTCACCTGTAATTCAAATCGGAAATGATTATGAAGATGTTAAAAATATATGATTAGGACCGATCTCTGCGAGGAGTTAATAGTTGGACGACAACGCTTTGACTGGATTTCATTGCTATCTCGACTTGACAGTTGCTGATGAGTATTAGTCAAATCTTGCTGCATTTACTATTGAAGCGGTGGTTGGAAGTTGCATTGTTCTTTATTACTTCCAATTTTTCTCTAATTTACAGTTTTGCTACCTATTGTTATAGTCTTGATTTTGGTTTGTTCACTGTGATATTGATAGACATGCAAGAGAGATGGAAAGTTGTGTTCCGAAATTGGAAGATGTTAATGACATTCCTTAACCGTAAACTAAAGTGCTGACTATTTATATTTCTATGTATTTCGTGCATCTTTATGTGTCAGCATCTGCCCTGACCAATGAAAAGGCGGCTGGAATTGCATTGTTCTTCATTGTTCACAATTTCTGATATCTAAGCAGCTTGTAAGGTATTAAGTTAATGAATGCAATCGCCTCGGTACAAGCTTGTCCATCAAAACATAGAAATCTGGTCAATTGACATTCGCTAAAAATGGAATACGCAATTCCCTTACTCATGATATCGAGGAAATGCCACAATAAAATGATATAAATCTTCTAAACAGTTATTATTACAAAAGCTGCAAATACATTCATCGTATGCTCTTCGATTTTTGTATCTTCCAATTTCAGTTGCTAAGTCATGGTTTCCAGTTCTGAATTTCAATATCAGATTCATATTGAATTTTAAGCTATGGCAGTGCAGATAGCTTTTCATTTCACATTTAAATCTACTCAATTCCAAGTGTCTTAGTCCTCTCTATGACTGTGCTTTGCTGAATCAATCCATCTCTCTCGAAAGTAATCTTTCAATCTTATATTAACCCATTAGTGCCGGTTTTTTTATCGAAGATTTATCTGTCATCGTGTTTATTTAGGTCTGTCAATATGTTAAATAGTGGGTATGAGCCTAGGAAGATAATTGCTGAAAAAATTGAGCCATCTTTTTCTGTGATAGAAAAATCGACCTTTCGGCACTTGCATACTAAATATAGTAAATTTACAGTTACATATTAAATTCAGCTTATGATGCAATTACTGGTGTTATAGTTACCTAGTATTCAATATTCAAAATGAAAACAACATCCAGATGCTCTGAAATTAGTCATCTGTTTATAAAACATGCACTAGACACATGCGAACACTTGCAGATTTTTGTCTTTCAAACAACGTAATCTGCGAAAAATTCACACTAGAATGTATATCGAAATATACTAGAATTTGTAAACGACATGTCTGTCACTACTGTGTATGAAACAACTTAAAGCACTTGGGATGCAATGCCACACTGAATTTTTCACATCTCAAATCTGTACACCCACTGCAAACACGGCATCTTCCACTTCGGACGGAGGATATGACAGGCCAGTGATTACGGCCATCATATCGCAGAGTTGAAATATTTCTGGAAAGGAGCGATGGTCTTCCAACTCTGCGTCCTTGGTCTCCATGATTTGAAGTATAAGTGAAATCACAACACTACGTTGATAATCCAACAAGGATATATTTTTGTCTTTCACGTCTTGATAGAATCTCCATGAATTCACCAGCAGAGCATTGCAAATCCACGAAAATATTGGAAAATACCATTTCCGGGAGCGTGATGTGATTCGGTAATTGTTTATACACTGATCGGCGAGATCCACACCACCCATATTTTCGTTGTATTTGCAGATAACATGCGGAATGGGCAGATTCACGTATTTTCTTTTTGATCGGTCATAGCGTCTCACAGCGTTCAGTGGATTCGCAGAGAGCGTATTAGAAACCACTGACATTTTTGCTGTCCATCCACTGGGTGACGACATTTTCTCCATCGGAGTAAGATTCACAGAAGCCCCGTCCATTATTGCGAATGGTTGATTTGTCCAATAATGGGCATTTCTCAATTCGATTGGATCTAATAGTGGAAGTTGCAGAAATTCCCAATTCTGAAAGATGGTCTAGAAGACTCAGTGAGGAAAAATAATTGTCAAAATACACATGAGCTCCGGGTTTGACCTGGCATTCATCAATCAATGATGCGACAACATTTCCTCCGTGTCCCAAGCCAAAGTCGTTGATCTGCATTCCGGCTCCACAATGCGGCTCCAAATGATACAAATAACCATCCGAATAAGCCATAGACAATAACTTATATCCAAATTTGATCGGTTTTGCTCGCATGTACTATTTGGAACCATGACATCCAAAATATTTGATCATGGATTCATCAATACTGATGTCTTTCGCAAATGGCAAGATTTTCGATTTTTTGTTGAAGTATTCAAAGAAAGAGCGAACTTTATAGAATCGATCGTTGTTGATCAATGAGTTATTATTGAAATGCAAATAGCGTAGAATGGCTTCGAAACGATCCCGGCGCATATACTGAGATGCTCCTTCTGAAGAAACGTCAGTGTCCTTGCACCAATGCAATCGTTTAGATGGTAGACGGAAATAACCTGACCGCAGTATCAAAGCAACAAAAGTCTTCATTTCATCGATGGTGACGTTCAGGAAATAATCATTTTGACAAGCATACAAATTTGATTCATTTACGATAGTCTCAAAGAACTCGTCATCAAAAAACAGATAAAATGAATCACACGCATTTGAGATCTTGGAGCGAGCTGAATGAAATTCCGGGTGGAGATTGGGAGAATAAGGCGGAGGGAGAAATGACGACGAGTCGGAGTTATTTCAACAGCGAGAAGTCTTCTTACGTCGCTTTGTCGCAGGTGGATCAGTATCGTCGGACTCTGGAGGAAGAAGATCCTCGTCGATATCATGAAAAATTTCAACTTCAGTCTTCAATATCCTGGCAGGTAGATGGTTGATAGATGGAAATTCCTCGTTATCCGAAATGTCACTGTCTTCATCCGATTTTGTTCCAGCATCTTCGATAGGCGGCAAAATAGCGACATCATCACTCCAGTCCTCGGCAATCAAATTGGCGATTTCATCTAATGTCATTTTTCGTACTGGCTTCATCATGGTTGTGGCTGATGGCATAAAGTGACTGGGAAGGCTATTGCTTTCAATGATATAAACCCAACGGGAAATTCAAAATTGTAGATATCTACGACCATGACATAGCTCTCACTTTCTGCAGCTGTCTACATTGTCATGCTCGTGGCCAACAAAGAAAAATCCAGGCGCTTTAGGACAGACAGACACTTCAGGTGGAAGGAAACATACATAATCAACCAAAATGTATCAACCTTGACAAAATGTTACTAGCGTATCATGATGAAATTTGCGTGTAAAACATGTTAGTGAAAATTGACATCGTGAAGGTAAGTACGCATTGCAAAATCGCTTCCTGCCACAAAATAATGAAAGTATAATAAAAACTAATTAATGTCATTTATGACGAAGTATCTCCTGAGTGCATATCATGAGTATAGGTTTTCATTTTATGCTTGGAACCTTTGTAAATTTGCTAAAAAGTGACGTGGTAGAAAAATCTACCATTCGGCATTAATGGGTTAACCACTTTGTTAAAAGTTTTCTTCTCCATTATCTGATTATCAATCAAATGTGCTAGGTTAAGTTTTGTCAGCAGTTCTTGTAATCTCCAACACCAAGTTCTTTTATAAATCTTATCGTTTATACAGCTATTAATTGTATGGAACATTCTATAAATGTAGATTTCCTTATTCATGCTTTGTATTTTATTCCAATATCTTAATGCTGATTTGTGGAAGTGGAATTCGATAGGTTTTATTCCGAATTCGCCAATAAGGCAGTAGTTTGGTGTAGATAACTTGAGGCGAAAATGTGACTTATAAAATTGGTTTTGCATCTTATTTAGTTCCTCTAATTTATTGTAAAACAGGAAATCACCACAATATCTCATTTTAGAAAGAGTAAGTGTCTCAAAAGTATCATTGATTATATTGCCTTCAACCTGACCGCATTCCTCTACTACACGTGATGTTGAAAAAACTGATCATCTGCCTTTATTTTCTAGTTCCTTTATATGCATTTTATTTATTTTTTTTGAGAACCACATACCAAGATATTTGTACTCTTTTACTACCTCTATACTTTGAATGGAGTTATTAAAATTAATTTTTACTTTACTATATTGAGTTGTATTATTGACCATAATTTTAGTTTTGTTCAAATTTATTGTTAATCCATTATTGAAGCAATATTTTTGTACCAGTTTTATTTGTTTAATAAGACCTGTTTGACTTTCGCTCATTAGCAAAATATCATCATCATAAGTCATGATAGCAATTTTCAGATCCGAAATACACACAGGATCTGTGCGTTGTATTTCTTTGTCAAATTCGTCTGTCAGATCGATAATTGTATATACCAAATAATGTAGGCGAGAGACTATCTTCCTGAGGAATTCCATTTGCAAGTTCAAAAGGCATTGCTGTCTCTTTATTAAATTCTTTATTATACAGACGAATTTCAAGGTCGTTATTTTACTATGTGGTAGGTAAGCTTCAATTTTTGATTTTAATATTCCTTTTGGTATTGAGTCAAATGCCTTTGACAAATCAATAAAGCAGATGTATAGTGGACAACGACTGTTTGAATATATTTGAATTACCTCTCGTAATAGTAAAATGTTGTCTAGTGCTGAGTTTCCTTTACGAAAGCCAGTTTGCGATACATGAATAAAATTATTATCTTCCATCCATTTACAAAGTCTTATGTTGATTATCTTGGTTAGCAATTTTTCAATGCATGATGATTCTTCTCTATCTCTCTCACTCAGGTCTTATCGGGTCTTCATCTAAGGCTGCACAGCCGCAGTAGGACAGTCTGACATTTTCTACCAGTCCAGCGCTTTAAGTTCAGGATATAGTCCCAGGACTCTGAATGCTATGATTTCTTAGATTCAGAATTTGTTAACCTTAAATATCTCCACCGCTTAGTTTAATTCAATTTTATGGGCACTTTCTTAGACATGAAACAGAACATGAGTGTCCCAGTAAGTCATAAAGGATGCATTCTTTGAAATTTGATCATTTGTATCTGTTTTAGGGATTGATTCTTATAGTGATTATGAATATGAACAAATCACCATTTTTTAAGAATTGTGCAACTATTCCTCACTATAATATATAATATATAAATCCTATGTTCAACGGATGTTAAATGCAGTCATATATGCCAAAGATAATCAACATGTAGATTCCGGTTCAGTCAAAATATCGAGCCAATACTATTTTGAGGGCGTTATGTCTGCAATTTCATGACAGAATTGGGAAAAGTTTATGAGAAGGTTTCATTCTCCCGTCCTGTGATATTTCGATCATCAAGGTAGTAATGTAGTCAAGTTGATCTTCAAATGAATATATAATAATTGCATATTCATTAACATCTTAAGTCAATTATTATTTCGTCTAAATCCAAGATAGAAATTGACGTATCAAGACCAAGTGGAGGTTCGTTTCGAAAATCTGAGGTTCCTTTCCTCGTGAGACAGCATTAAAAGTATGTTGAAGCCATAGAGATTGATTCATTCGCGTGTGGGCTAGTCTAGAGCGGACATAATCCAATCCCAGTCATTATCTGCAATTGTATCAGGCGATAATAATTTACATAGATATTCGTCTTTCTTTGGCTTGTGTGATTGGTCAAGCGCACGCATCGTAGATGTAGCTGTTATTAGAGATCTCACTAACTTCGACACGTCTGTCAGATTGCACGCAGGTATGTGAAATAAAAAGTACTTTAAACTGTTTAAAAGATCTTTGACTCAATTTTTCTCCGTGACTAATTCATCAAATGGAAATATCATTTACACCTCATGATTTGACAGAATCAAAAAATAACAAGCTCTCCCTGCTTTTTTAGACAAACTTTATTCAGTTAAAATATCCAAGTCGTAGAATCCCGACGTTTTGTCCATCACGGACTTAATTTAATCATGGGCAACAAAGTACAGCCTCTAGGACGATGGGTTTATACACAGCTAATGACAGCTCCTCAGCTCATGTTTCCGATTCACTGTCGGACCATATGCTTTAATACAGTTCGCTTCAGCGATCCTATGGTAAGAACAGGGTCACTGAAGCGATTAATACATTCAATCGTAGAATCTTCTAAACTAAGAGTCAAATTGTTATGAAAATGGACAATATGATCCGAGATGGCACTCTTATTGTCTCTTTTTGCAACTTCTACGGTGCTCTGCATAACGGTCTGCATTCGGGCGGTTTGTGGAACCGATGTAATACTTGTCACATGCAGGGCACGTGACTTTGTATACTACGTAGCGCATAGATCAATGATGTTTATTCGGCAGTTGGAGACAAATATTGCATTGACATTTATTATTAGGCCTATAACTATTTAAATTGCAAATGGTTTCATTTCAAAGCGACGATAATGGGTTGTGCTCTTTATTGACACGATAGAATTATGGCGAATATTTGCAAAACAAATCACTCAGCTGCCAGACTCCCGCTCAAGAAATTGGTCGGACACTGTATCACCAACCGCAACAAGGGCTGCACTAAAAGTGGACTTGACCAGTAGCTGTTCCGATTCAAATTTTCAGCAACATGCATATATCAAACGAATGAACATAATCATATTGTAGCATTTCAGAGCAAGAGGTACAAGTAACATAGACATCATGAAGATATCGAAGAATGCATAAAGTCTTTGCACAAAGTCTTGCTACCATCATGATGCACTGCATCTTCATATCTATGTACAAACTCCACCAACATCTCAGCGTGATGTCAGAACAGCCCCCGCGACGATGTCTCCACAAACTTCATACATCCCAAACATATGCAGTACGCAAAAATGGCATCACGATGTAGGAAAAAGAGCATCAAGTAATATTTCTGAAGCTGACTACAACTCATCGAAACAAGTCATGATCAGTTTTCTTCGATGCCTTCCAAAAGGCAGAGCTTAGTTACCGGTCGACGTTTCACACTGTCTGGAGATTGTCCCACAGCTGATCTCACCAAACCATCGTATCCTGTGTGCACACTGTGAACGATACCGAGCGGCCACTGTCCTCTGGACAATGCGTCATCCATTATAGGCACAATATCGCCTTATTGAATGTTCCGGCGTTTCCGCCACCAACGATGTCGTGATTGCAGGAGAGGCAAATACTCCCGAGTCCAGCGCCTCCAAAACATATCGGCGAGAAATTGAGCGCACTTCCATATTTTTGTGTGGCTTAAATCTTTCTTTGAAAACACGTGTTGAGGACAGCAGTGATTTGATCGCAATAACAGAATTTTCGACGGTGTGAGCACATCGGGATCACGAACATCAGACGATAGGGGTACAAGAGGCCTGTCACTAAGAATTATTTCTACCTCAATGAGAAAGGTAGCTAAGCTCTCATCACTAACAATTTGTTTACCCACTAACGATCTCAGTATCGATTTTGTAGACCTTATCATGCGCTCCCAGACTCCATCTTCATGAGGTGCGGTTGGAGTTACGGAAAACGCCAATCGATTCCGCGTAACAGCAAATTTCTGTGTATCTTCTACTGATCTGGAGCCTTAAGACCTTCCTTTAACTCACGATTAGCTCCTATGAATCCTTACCCATTGTGACAAATAATAACTTCAGGTTGTCCTCGACGCGCAATGAATCTAGAGAGACAACAAAGGAAAGAATCAGTCCTAAGGCTATGTGACATTTCTATATGCACAGCTCTGCACGAAAGACGCTACAATACAACTATATCTCTTCATTATTTTTCGATTACAGCGCACAGTTAATGGACCGAAATAATCTACACCTACGAATGTGAAGGGAGCTTTATCATTTGACACTCGTTCTAACGGTAAATTTGCCATTTGCTGAGGAAGAGGCTTCCGAAGATTGCGCTTGCATGTAAAGCATTTACTTATCACGCGTTTCTCACTTGAAAGACCTTTCAGAATCCAAAACCGTTCCCTTAAATTATTCAGAACGTGCTCGGGTTCAATGTGACCATCTTTTTCATGACACCTACGAATCAATAAGTCAACTACGTTATGACGTGAGGGTTAGATGACTGGATGCATCGCCTCGTAAGATAATTTCGCGTTTTGCAGTCTTCCTCCGACGCATATTAATCCGTTAAGTAATACGGGACAAAGAGATTTGAGATTACTTGTTGCTGCTACATTTTCATTCTTCGATAAACTCTAAAATTCGTCAGGGAACGAATCGTGTTGAACACGCATCAAAATTTCTTTCAACGACAGATCCATATCAGAAGACGTCAAATTTGAAATCAATTGACGGGCGCCCCATAATTGCTGACGAAACAGACTTGTTTGAAGCAGAAGAAGTTATCGAAGCACTTTCGATGTCACACATATTGTCAACTATGATGGACGAATGACAAGTTTTAATGCTTGACAATTCCTTGACTTTCGATATATTTCAAAGCGACGATAATGGGTTGTGCTCATTATTGACACGATAGAATTATGGCGAATATTTGCAAAACAAATCACTCTGCTACCGGACTGCCTCTCAAGAAATTGGTCGGACACTGTATCACCAACTGCAACAAGGGCTGCACTAAAAGTGGACTTGACCATAATCATATTGTAGCATTTCAGAGCAAGAGGTAAAAGTAACCATGGACTTCTAAATTACTATGAAAGCTCAGGACGCCGAAGTAGGGAAAGTGTGGCAAAAGTTTTGGAGGCTGATTCTCTGAATTTAAAAATCTTACCTGTACATCTATGAGTAAAATTCTATGGAAATTTACATCTTATTATACAATCTCAATGACAATTTGAATTCTGTCAGTACCGTTACTTGGTAATCATTCTACGAGTAACGAGCTTCATTACTAATTATGCCTCGAAAATGTTGCATTCCATTCTGCAAAGGCAACTACGACAGCGAATCTCAAAAAGTTTCAGTCTACTCCTTCCAAAAAGACCATGATGAACAGCAGGAGCGGCTGAATTCTTTGCTAAACATTGTTCATGTGACACGCCACATAGGCATCTGTTCAAAACACTGGCCATCTGATGCAACTTTCGTAAAAGTCAAAAGATTCTCACGGCCATTGGATCCACCATCTTTGTTTCCTGATTTCGCACCATCGACAGTCCGCCAAACTGTAAGCACTACGTGCACCGCTCGACAAACAAATGATCACAACGTGTCTATTGAGTCCCGCAATCAGATTCCTGACGAGCTGGAGGCGTTTGAAAAGAAAGAAGACCTAACATCATCTTGGAAAGATTTTCTCGTCTTACTTTCAACGCATTCAATGATTTCAGAAAATGATCTTTTTATATTGAACAGAGACAACTTGGTGAGGATACTACACTTTCTTGAAGAATACACTGTGGATTATGTAATTGACATTTTTTACGACTACAGAGTAAAAGCTACGCGCTCCAAAACCCAAGTGAACGTTCGGAACCTACTTAGCTTTCAATGGAGGTAAGAGCGTTGGTCTCCATTGGAAATCCAAGAACTTTGCGATTGTGTTGAAGTAGCGGAAACAATCAATTCGTTACAAAGTAATATCAACACTTCAAATGTGGACAGAGAAAAACAAATAAAATATGACTTTTTATTTGAACAATTGAGGCTAATCAATGCCCCAAAGCAGGGATGTAAGTATACAGCATCTACAATGAAGATTGCTGAAAAGTAGAAGATTTTTCTGAAAAGTAGAAATGCATATTCTGGCCTAAGGAAGATTTTGCATCTGCCTCATCCAGACACAATCCGAAGGCAAATAGGATGCTTTGGATCCACTGGAAGTGACTCCGAAGCCCTATCTACCGTGAGGGCAGTTTTTGAGAAATTCACTGGAGTGCAGAGATCTTGGTCCTTGCTATTCGATGACATTCACATCGATCCTTCAGTTCGTTTTTTCAACCAATGCGTCAGTAAAAATTGATATCATGATGTATATTGATTGAAGAAATATTAAACTCAATTGTTTTTAATGTCTCTTAGTTTCCTCTTTTTTCTCTTGTCTATAAGATGATTATGCTCAACATAAGATCCATAGTAGTTAATTACCTTCCAAAAAATATTTAAAGAATGTCAGAATATTTTGAGGGTCCAATAAAGTCATTCAGCCTTCCAAACTTTCATCCTCCAAAACAATTTGCACATATTGCATAGTTCGGCGTCCTGAGTAAATTGTAGATATCTAGACGTCCATGAAGTAACATAGACATCATGAAGACATCGAAGAATGCATAAAGTCTTTGCACAAAGTCTTGCTACCATCACGATGCACTGCATCTTCATATCTATGTACAAACTCCACCAACATCTCAGCGTGATGTCAGAACAAATGCTATTAAAATCCCGGTTTATTTACAATATGTATTGGTAAATCGTATTTATTGGTTAATTTCCTTAATTGACGAGTGGAAGCATCGCTAATACAGTAAGTTTTAGGAATTTTTGAATATTCTTATTCATCATGCTTTTATCTGGGACACTTTGTCGTATTCATGGAACTTTGTTCAAAATCCGTTATTCCTTATTTTATTTTCCATTTCTTTTTTGCATAGTTCTAAGCTTTCAATATCAGAGCAACGTTCTTCACTGTGTTCAACGAAATTAGATTTGACGTGACTAGATACACAACTATCAAAGTGAAGGGTATTACCGGAATGATGTTTTTAGGCAAATCAGGCGCAAATTCAATAGATTTGTGTACGTTATTAAATGTATCAAGAATTTTATCGAAGTAGTCATTATCCTAAGGGAAGGGACTCAAAATGATGTGTAAATAACGCTTATACACATCTGGTTTGATACTGTGTTTAGTATGGAGACTGTTTAAGGTCATGCTTTCAATTCTACATATATATATATATATATATATATATATATATATATATATATATATATATATATATATATATATAAAAGAAAGAACAAATGCTTTGACCGAACATGTTCAATCTTCTTTCAAGATCATCTTCAGCGGAAAAGTTACAATTACAGACAAATCTTTCTTAAATACGTAGTCGCATTGAAAATTGTTTATTCTGGAAGGCACGTAATAGCATAGAAATCTTAAGTCAGACAGATAAAATTAAATTAAATTAAAAACACGAAGTTACAACCTACTCAAATAATTTAGAAGATAGTGTGTACAATTCGTAAAATAAGTTACAGATTTAAAAACTAGCATGTTCTTCTCCAATAAAGACAAAGTGCCGTCCGAACTCAAATCTAACATTGTCTACAAATACATGTGTGAGCACTGTGACAAGTGCTACATCGGTAGTTCAGTTCGGCATCTAGTGACGAGAATGAATGAGCATCTGAAGGGCTATCCAACGCCCACTGAAATCAGTATGCCCATTCATCCTGCTCATAAAGGAAATTTCAAAATTGTCTCTAGCACGTACTATCCAAGAATTCTAGAATCTATCCTGTTGAAGAAATCAAATATTGACCACCTGATGAATGAACGGGGAAGCTCCATATCTCTATCTATGTCTGAATCTGTAAATAGCTGTAAATAGTTTTATTGTTTCACTGTATTTCACTGCTTTTATTGTTTGACTTGACGCAAGAGACCAGACAACGTGACGCCATAAATGTTGAATTGTATGAAACGTGATCATCATCCGATGTCTCGATTTTGTATTTAAGTGATTAAATGTCAAACAGTCTTTTGTTCACCTGAAGATGGCATGTGCACATGCTGAAACATGTAGTGCATCAGAAATCAATTCGTTTTGATTTATCAAATTTACGGGCATTGTTCACCGATATATCAATACATATATATATATATATATATATATTTAAAAGAAGGAACAAATGTTTTGACCGGACATGTTTCAATCTTCTTTCAAGATCATCTTCAGCGGAAAAGTTACAATTACAGACAAATCTTTCTTAAATACGTAGTCACATTGAAAACTGTTCATTCTGGAAGGCACGTAATAGCATAGAAATCTTAAGTCAGACAGATAAAATTAAATTAAATTATAAACACGAAGTTACAACCTACTCAAATAATTTAGAAGATAATGTGTACAATTCGTAAAATAAGTTACAGATTTAAAGAAAGAGTGTATGATCCGTTCCTTTCATTAGCGAGATTTTCATTACTTTTTATGAATATCGACTCCAGGATAAATGGTTGATTGCATTTACCAATAATGGAAGCCAAGCTCAAAATGATCACCAATCCTTAGCCCAGCTCAAAATGATTTGAAAAACAAAATTCGCTCTCTGAATGAGTTGCTTCCTCCGAATTTAGAAGTTAGGCCAGTTTACAAAGTCTGCAAACTGTTAAATCAATTTCAGAATAAAGATAAAATTCCGAGTAAACTAAAATCATCTATCGTATATCAATGCGCTTGTGACCGTTGCGAAATACCATTTATCCTGGAGTCGATATTCATAAAAAGTAATGAAAATCTCGCTAATGAAAGGAACGGATCATACACTCTTTCTTTAAATCTGTAACTTATTTTACGAATTGTACACATTATCTTCTAAATTATTTGAGTAGGTTGTAACTTCGTGTTTATAATTTAATTTAATTTTATCTGTCTGACTTAAGATTTCTATGCTATTACGTGCCTTCCAGAATGAACAGTTTTCAATGTGACTACGTATTTAAGAAACATTTGTCTGTAATTGTAACTTCTCCGCTGAAGATGATCTTGAAAGAAGATTGAAACATGTCCGGTCAAAGCATTTGTTCTTTCTTTTAAATATGAGAAGCCTGGGCACACTTTGAGTGAATGTAATCAATTCGACCCTTGACCCAGATACCAAACAGCGAGTAAAGGAAGTGGTGAAGAAAGGAGACAAATTAAATCGAGCCGAATATCGCGTAACTTTTCTCAAAGAATGTCAACGAAGGCAGGTGATCCCAAAGTTTTACAGATGAAAATGCCAAAGCCCCTGAAAGAATCAAAGCAAGGTATCAGAAGATCTCAAAAAGCGGCTTTGTGGAAACAAATCGGTGAGGCTTTACATAACCTTAGTAACATTAAGACTTCCTTCAGTCAGACAGTATCTTCTATGAGTGACTCTAAGCGTCATATTGCCAAATCTGTCATGGACCAGACATTATTAAAGTCTAAAAAGCGTATACAAGCTACTCATACCAAAACACTTAACAGCCTCGAGAAAAGGCAAAGTCCTGTCATTCCTCCTAGTCAGCGCAAGGCTGAGTTTTGTCAGTCTGTTATTAATATTTCGTCAGCTACTCTAAATAAAGATCAGATGGAGATTTTGCAACAAGGTACTTCTATGTGCCTTCCTCATAGTTCGGTGAGGTTAGCCGAGGAAAAAGCTGAAGCTGAGTCTGAAGTTGCTCGTCTGAAAATGGGAGATGAATCTTGTGTCACTGATGAAGTTCTTTCTAAATTGAAAGAATGCTTCAGAGCTTACTTCAAAAGACACAAGGTGTTCAACCACTGGAAGAGTATTATAAAACTGTTCGCAAATTATCTTCAAAAAAGGATATTATCGTATTGAAATTTGACAAAGGAAACGGTTTCCTTATTGACGACAAAGAAAATTTTGTTCGCAAATTGAATGACATTCTGAAAGACGAGTCAAAGTTCTAATCTTATGTTTACGACAAACGGGCTAAGAAAGACCCCTTTATCTCAGAGGAAGATCGCTTCAATAGAAAATTGCAAGCTCTGAAATCGAAGAAGTTGATAAATGATGATTTGTTTCAAATGATAAAATCTAATGGATCTCAGCCATCCAGACTTTATGGGCTGCCGAAGGTCCACAAGAGCATGAGTGACCCACCATATCGCCCGATTCTTAACATGAGAAATTCGTATACGTCTAAATTAGCCCAATGGCTTGATTCGGTTTTGAAAAAATATATTCCTCAGCGTTTTGTGCTGAAAGATACTTTTCATCTTGTTGAAAAATTAAAAGAATTCACAAACGAAAATCCGAATGCTAGCTGTCGTACTTGTAGCTACGATGTTTCGAGTCTCCTTACCAACATTCCGGTAGGAAGAACCATTGATCATGTCTTGTCCATGATAGATTTCGGCAATTTTCCTATCAAACGTGAAGCCCTTAAAGCTTTGCTTGAACTTGCCTGCACCAATATTCTTTTTACCTTTGATAAAAAAACTTTACAATCAGGTGGATGGCATGGCGATGGGATCTAGTTTGGGTCCCACCAAGGCCGCCTTTACTATGGACATGATCGAAGCGAAGTTTGATAACTACCAGGGGCAGCCTCCCAAATTTTATGGGAGATATGTGGACGATTGTTTGGCCATTTTTGATAATGATGACCAAGCAAGCTGTTTTTTGAATTTTTTGAACTCGCTTGATGATAGCATCAAGTTTACCATGTAAACAAGTAAAGACGATCGGATCGTCTTCTTGGATACAAAAATTTGCTACAATTCTGGTATCGATATTGATTTTCACATCAAACCTACCAACACTGGCATTTATATGCCTTACTCTGCCTATGCTCTCATGTCGTACAGGTTGTCTGCCATGCGTTCTTTATTTTATAGAGCTTATAAAATCTGCACTAATCGCAGGTTATACGAAGCTTCGGCGGTTGAGATCTCTAATCTCTTTATTAAAAATGGTTTTGATAGTAAAACCATCAGTCGTATCAAAGAAAATGTTGAAAGGAATATTGAGTGCGGGGCTTCAACTGTAAATGATTCTCAAGCTGAGAATGAGCGGGCGCAAGTGAGAAGAGTAGCGTGGTCTGTTCCTTTCATTAGCCAAGCTCAAAATGATTTGAAAAACAAAATTCGCTCTCTGAATGAGTTGCTTCCTCCGAATTTAGAAGTTAGGCCAGTTTACAAAGTCTGCAAACTGTTAAATCAATTTCCGAATAAAGATAAAATTCCGAGTAATCTAAAATCATCTATCGTATGTCAATACGCTTGTGACCGTTGCGAAATGCGGTACGTCGGCGCCACGAAACGCCACCTCGACACTCGGATGAAGGAACACATGAAGGGTTATCCTTCACCTACTGAAATCTCTACTCACCCTCATTGTCCTAAAAAAGAAAATTTTTCCATTATTGGTAAATGCAAGCAACCATTTATCCTGGAGTCGATATTCATAAAAAGTAATGAAAATCTCGCTAATGAAAGGAACGGATCATACACTCTTTCTTTAAATCTGTAACTTATTTTACGAATTGTACACATTATCTTCTAAATTATTTGA
This sequence comes from Prostheceraeus crozeri, assembly GCA_907163375.1. Lineage (NCBI taxonomy): Eukaryota > Metazoa > Platyhelminthes > Polycladida > Euryleptidae > Prostheceraeus > Prostheceraeus crozeri. The sequence goes on from CAJQUW010003743.1 coordinate 861,485, forward strand.
GTAGGTTGTAACTTCGTGTTTATAATTTAATTTAATTTTATCTGTCTGACTTAAGATTTCTATGCTATTACGTGCCTTCCAGAATGAACAGTTTTCAATGTGACTACGTATTTAAGAAAGATTTGTCTGTAATTGTAACTTTTCCGCTGAAGATGATCTTGAAAGAAGATTGAAACATGTCCGGTCAAAACATTTGTTCCTTCTTTTAAATATATATATATATGTATTGATATATCGGTGAACAATGCCCGTAAATTTGATAAATCAAAACGAATTGATTTCTGATGCACTACATGTTTCAGCATGTGCACATGCCATCTTCAGGTGAACAAAAGACTGTTTGACATTTAATCACTTAAATACAAAATCGAGACATCGGATGATGATCACGTTTCATACAATTCAACATTTATGGCGTCACGTTGTCTGGTCTCTTGCGTCAAGTCAAACAATAAAAGCAGTGAAATACAGTGAAACAATAAAACTATTTACAGCTATTTACAGATTCAGACATAGATAGAGATATGGAGCTTCCCCGTTCATTCATCAGGTGGTCAATATTTGATTTCTTCAACAGGATAGATTCTAGAATTCTTGGATAGTACGTGCTAGAGACAATTTTGAAATTTCCTTTATGAGCAGGATGAATGGGCATACTGATTTCAGTGGGCGTTGGATAGCCCTTCAGATGCTCATTCATTCTCGTCACTAGATGCCGAACTGAACTACCGATGTAGCACTTGTCACAGTGCTCACACATGTATTTGTAGACAATGTTAGATTTGAGTTCGGACGGCACTTTCTTTGTCTTTATTGGAGAAGAACATAAAAAGAAGTTTTCATAGTTTTGAAAACAGGACGAATTTTGACATTCGGAGGAATAATTTTGTTGATCTCTTTGATATGATTCAATAAATTGTTCTCGCCCTCAGCAATGAAGGGAAAGCTCCAATTGAATATGCGACACTCAAGTGGATCTGAATTTTGAGTGAGAGTCCGGTTCTCATGTCTCGCTTCAACATCTTTGCGAACGCGAGTCATTTCATATTCAGTGAAGCCCTTTTTTTTGAAAAATATTGCTGATGATAGAAACGGATTTTTGATAATTTCTGACGTTGGAATCTCATGGCGTCGAAGTGGTATCGCTTAGGTGAATACGCCGAATTAGGAGTATAGATACCGGTATTGGTTTCTTTCAGATGCCAGACAGTATGGAAACCATCATCAGCTCTGGTGACAAAGGACAACAAGTTTCTAAATATTGGCGCTCCAAGATCAAAATTCTTCGTCATCTCTCTTCGCGCAAACATCTTTATATCAGCAAGTTTAATAAGGGCAATGGGGTGGTTATTGAGAAGCGCACCGCTTATGTTTCCAAAATGAAAAAGCTTCTCGAAAACGAATCAAAATTCAAGAAGTATTCTTCATGTGCCCGATCAAAGAAGAATTCATTCTGGAAGAGGATAGATTTGTTCGTAAACTTGTGCAATTGAAAAGCAAAGGCCTGATTTCCGAGTCTATTTTCAAAATTACCAAACCGGTCGGTTCTCAACCGGCTCGGCTGTATGGACTCCCAAAAGTCCACAAGAACCAAAATGATCCTCCGTATCGCGCAATCCTTAGTATGATAAATGCTTATCCATCCAATTTAGCAAAATGGTTGGATAACATTTTAAAGACATTGATTCCGACAAATTTCACTTTGAAGGATTCTTTTGAGTTTGCTAATCTTCTCAAAGGTCAGCAATCTTCCAAAAATCGGAAAATGGTGAGTTTTGATGTGGAGAATTTGTTCACCAGTATCCCGGTCGACGATACAATTAATCATATCATTTCCATGATATCTGAAGATGAAATTCCAATCGGAAAGCGGGCCTTGCGTGAGCTTTAAAAATTGGCATGCACCAACATTTTATTTTCTTTCGACAACGAACCCTATCTACAAGTGGATAGGATGTCCATGGGCTCATGTCTCGCCCCAACGATGGCTTCGTTCGCCATGGATATGCTTGAAAAACAACTGAACGAGTTTTCTGGTTCAGCCCTTGTCTTTTACAAAAGATATGTGGATGATATCTTCTGCATTTTCGAGGCCGACGCTGATATTCATGCTTTCATTCTTTTTTAAATGATCTGCATTCTGACACTGATTTTACTTTAGAAGAAGAGGTCAATCATAATCTTGAAATTCTTGACACCATTGTCACCAAAGCTGTTGATGGTTTCCATACTGTCTGGCATCTGAAAGAAACCAATACCGTTATCTATACTCCTAATTCGGCGTATTCACCTGGGGCGGCCGAATCAAAGCCACTAACCAATGGTTAGATGCATGAGATGGTTAGCGTAACCGGAGATGAGCGAATGGAACACTTGACACTAGGAGTTGCCTTAACCAACGGTTAGGGTCTCATGAAACAGTTTGTTTTGCAATGCAATGGTTGGATGATGAAATTAGCCAATGATAGATGCCGCAGTCTAACCGATGGTTACTGACCGAATGATGGGTAGTTTAGGACGTTGGTTAGTGTGCTTGATGTTAGGGTAGCTCCCAATGGTTAAAGTTGAGCGAATGGAAGCGTGAGTTAGGCGCATCAATGGTTTCCGTAACCTCCCAAAACCTAACCTTGCTCTGATGTAAGTTAAGGAGTCAGGTTAGCCACATTTCTATCTTGCCTGTTTAGAGATAATGTGGCGCAATGTGGCGATCGCGAATTTAGCAGACGGCGGTTATAGACAGAAATATTATAAACGACGGATTGATCCTATGGAAACATCAAGTGACGAGGAATTTTTTTCAAGATACAGATTTACGAAAGTGACATTTTTTGATATTTTGGATTTATTGGAACCATCCCTAGAAAGGAGTACCGAAAAGCAAGTTTCTTTTTCGAAAATACCTGTAAATCAGAGTGGGTATATATTCGTGAAGAACCGAAAGTTCCTTGTGTAGCCGTGATGGACAACAGCCTACTTAGTATTATATTAGCTTAATGAAATGAATTTTAATTAAGTATTATTTTTATGCTACCGGCATTGAGCTAGATGCGAGCATTCTCTGAAAATGGCCTTTCTACCTGATGCCTATCTTTGAAAAGGGTCATGACACCTGAAATATGCGTCTGTCATATCGAAATAAAGCTTATTATTATTATTATTAAATATAAGTACACTTCCCTATATTTCGGCTAATAGCATGAAATACTTATTACACATAAAAAATCTATTTTTTCTTTCTTACACAACCGCAGAGTAAGTTTTTCAACCAATTAGGCCCACCCCAAATGCTGCTAAAAGAGAATTTTCAATTATTATCATCATGATTGATATCATGCATGTCCGCTAATTACAGTTCTTATTATCATCATTTTAAATATTAAATTGTCATTATTGACTTTATCAATGCCGGTGCTATAATAAACATAGGCTAAGTCTATTTATAGGCCCAATTCTAAGCCATTTATAAATAGAGATCCATCATCTTGCCACATCAATGCACCAGTAATAGACTGCAGCCTTCTTCTTTGTAGGTCACATGCGTTGGATCCCAGTATTCAATTATGTACTGCATTGAGGTATTATGCACAGGGTGGATTTTTGCCTGTTATAGGCGATCTACATGGAATATCTGATCGTTCGGCAAGCAACGCCATACATCTGGTGTCGAAGATTATTTGCGAAAAAATATCCAATTTCATCAATTGGCCAGATGAACAAGAAATTAGAGCATCAAAGCAAAAATTTTATGAAGTGACCCATGGAATTCCTAAAATTATGGGCGCTATTGATGGGACTCATATTCCTCTTCTAGGTCCATGTTTACCATCCAATGAAAAAGTTTTCGTCAATCGAAAGGGATATCATTCCATAAATACTCAAATCTTGTGCTCTCATAATTTGAAAATTTTTGATATTGACGCTCGCTGGCCTGGATCTACGCATGATTCGTCTATCCTACACAATTCTCACGTTTCTTTTCAATTTGAAAATAGTCTGAATGATACGTGGATTCTAGGAGATTCCGGCTATCCACTTACTAGGTGGCTGCTGACTCCTGTGAGGAATCCTATAACTCAAGCTGAAGAGAGATTTAACTCTGTACACATGCATGCCCGTTCTTGTGTTGAAAGATGTAATGGACTGTTGAAAATGCGTTTTAGGTGTCTTACCAAAACAATTATGTTTCGTCCTGAACGTGCATCACGCATAATTATGGCATGTGCGGCTTTGCACAATTTCGCATTGAAACACCGCATCCCTCCCCCTGAACAACCATTTGAACTTGGTTATGTTGACACATTCAACACCTATGACCATGAAATGGCGTTGGGTGATTCTGCTGTCAGCATGCGACAAAACTTAATCCAAAATTTGTATAGATAGTTATGTGAAAACTCTCAATTTTTATTGCCACATTGAACTGATGGGGTGCATGTCTATAAGCAATATATATTATCATGCAATATTTATAAGCAATATATATTATCATGCAATATTCTTTTTCCAGTGTTGCTGAAAGTGATAGTGAAAGTAATAGGGTCTAATGAAATGCAGTAGCCTATACCGGACACCGGGTGCGTTATTGCAGTCTTAAATTGCGGTTCCTATCGCTTTTTATACAAAGCCAAAAAGATAAAAGTCTGCTCAATTACAAAACATTTGAAACCAATTGATTAATCTGCCAATTTGGTTTTAAGGCGCTTTTGTTCAAAAATTCCACATAATTTAGGAGACAGACAGATATTACATATACAGTACCGGAACAGCATGACACAACGCGATCTCTAAAAGTTAAATGGTTTCTGAAGCAAGCTCCAACACATCTGGTCTTTGATTGATTTCTTGAAGTAATCTTAGTCTCTTTTCAAAATACCACTTTTGATTGGCAACATTTTCACGCATTATCTCGTTTCTTGCTTTTTCTATCTGAACCATTTCTTTATAGAAATCCGAGGATGACATCTCATCCGAAGATTTCTTATTAACTCTTCTGTTTCCACCAATCTGTTGAGATCGAATAGTCACAGGCGTTGAACTTGTAGGCAAGCCGACTACGTCTTCCTCAGTGACTTCGGAAATAGACTCTAAGAATGATGTAGATTCATGCGTTGTTCCGGTCGCGACCCCGCCTTCAATGCCTGAAAATAGAAATGTGATATCATATTTTTGGCTATTCGTTTACGGTTGCAGTGATTTGAGGATTATTTTGCTCAAACTGCATCATTAAGTACGCTTATTCGACTTGTTTACTTTTCTATGGAAATGTTGATGAGGAGATATAGCCCTAAGCTTGCTAGTAATCAGTTAATGAGTATTGACGATCGCCTGGTGCAATTCAAGAAAGCTGTCATGCACGCACATGTGCTGTGAGCTGGGTTACAAATGGAAAAAAACGTACTTAACAATATAAACTGCACCCATTTATGCAATTTATTGTTTAGTATAGGCAGCATTATTTCATGCCACTACCAGTTTCCAAAAACCCGCTACTACATTTTTCCTTAATTCTGAAAGCCAATTGCATCAAACCAAATGAAATCCTGTATATTGAATTTAAAAAATCCAGCCTAATAGAGGCCTACTCGAAAAATTCAATGACGATCAGTGCTGTAGGAGTGTGCATGTATATAAGATCGTGGGATTGGAAGAGAACTGATTAAGAGTGTAGCAAGAAATGACATTCTCAGGTCAATCTATTCTACAGTTAGGCAATGATAATCTATTTAACCTGAACAGACAAAGCTTAGGGCTGCATGTACCATCCATACTTAGCCAACACTTTATATTTACTGGAAGTGCTGCTTAACCCGCATGTGATCGCTACCGCTGAAAATTGCTACGCTTAGTGTCACAGCGGACATTTTTGACCAAATGTAAATTTTGACACTTTATGTCAGAAAAATCTGCTCATGAGCAAGACCACACCAAATGAAATTCTTTGATGAAATCAAATGTCATCTATCTAATAGTCTCTACAAGATCAGCACTGCATGTGTGAGGAAGCCCAGTTCACACAAAAATATAGGCCTAGGCCTACATGCTCGCGTGGTCCCAGATGAATTAAAAGATATCAGTCTTTCCTGCAGCATTGATTACAAATTTTAGCTTGGATAGTCTTGAGTACGAAATTTCGCATAACAATCGCAGCATCTTAGAAAACACTTTTTCTGATCACTGGAATCGCATCTTGCACATGCAACACGCCTCCTGGCCTTATGTGAAGTCAGCTTGCGAAGCCACATGCTTGCTGGGTGAACGCCGATCAGGCAAAAATAGAATTTCCAAGAGCAGATACAATCGACGTCGATGCTCGATACAATTTTGATGCGTTCCAAATGGGTTCTAAAATTGAACACATCCTTCCAAGCACTCAAATGAAAACTGTTGAAGAAAAACAGATCATGCCATCAACGACACTTGATCCTTGTACTGCGACAGCGTCTCCTTCCGCTTGATTATGCAAGTATTCATTGGCATTTGATTTCCTTTTCCCTGGAGAATGATCTGCATGTAACTCAACTTTTCGGCGAGTCGTGGATCTACAAACTCATTTTTTCCGCAATGCCGACATCCAGGTAAGCCTACAGGCGTCTGAACCGTGGCTGACAAATCAATCGATAGGTGTGCTAATTTGTCCACAGAAAGTCTCCGCGAGCGTCTCAAATCGCAAACATCAGCATGTCAGCTTGAATAGACTCAAGCTTTTCGCTTCGTTGTAGCTTTGACTCATCAGCACATTCCCTTGCTGTAGGCCTCAGAAGTTCATATACAGAAGTATAGCAAGACCAGGTGAAGAGTTGCACTTTTCGGACACCTTCCGCTGAAGCTTTGTCATGGAAGACTACTTTCACCTCATCACTGAATGTCCATTCACCGATGTCTTCCTACCGAGCAAGATTTCCGATGTGGCTGCTCTATCATCTTCAGAAAACAACTGATCTTCATCGCTATCACCATACAAATCAGCGTCCTTCGGAAGATTCTCACACTGTGGAATTATGAAGGTCATCCTCTTCAACTGTGCAGATCTCAACATTGACTTCAGACTCCGTGCGCATGCGTCGCCATAAGTTGCAAAGCCACTTGCTTTGAAGTGTTTGTGACTTCATGAGATTTACTAATGAATAGCAGGCCTATAGCAATCACTGTGCTACCGGTAGCAGAATTTTCGAAGCGGAAACTTGTGCGAAACTGACTTTTGGCATGCCTATCCTTCGTCTTGATTGAGAGTTGCTGAACAGGCTAAGTCGAAGCCAATTAGTCACCACCGAACATCTCACTTCGTGTGTCAACGGACACTTTTGTCCCCTGTGACCCTAAAGAGAATATTCGGCAATAGCTCTTTCATCCACTAAACTATGAAAGCGATTATTTCATCAAAGTGATCTAAGATGCCATAGGAGAGAAGTCACAAAATATAAACAGCCCACCGTCAACAGTCTCTACATGGGAATCAGAGCAAGTTAGTGGTGGACAATTTCTCCCCTCCGATCACATGCGGGTTAAGTTGCAGCTTTCACACAGGAAAAGCTGAACTTAGGCTACACTTTCACAAAAGTGAAGGTGAAGTGTGGATGGTGCATGCGGCCTTTAATGTAGCCCATTGATTTGTGATATATTAATAATACGTTTATTTAGCTCAAAAATATCAATTTACTGCACATCCATTCTTGGATTAAGATATTCCTGATACAAATAAGATCTATCAAATCTAGGCTATCAATTTGTTTTGATGGGAAGGCCCAACGATTCATAAGACAATTAAATAATATATAGGCATAAGCTATTAGGGAAATATTATTCACTTACCATCAACTGATTCCGGTGGAATAACCGACAAAATTCTCTTTTCAAATTCGGACAAGTCAAGGGGTGGTATTACTTTTTTTTCGCCTCCTCCAGTCACAGTCGCTTCACGTCTGACTTCTGTATTGTAGCTCATGACTACTTTCTTTACCGCTTTCTTCAAACTTTGCCATTTTTCCTTGATACTCTCAATTGTTCTTGTTGTATTCGAAACAGCATTGACTGCAATCAATATTTCATCGTATGCCTTCTGCTTTCTTTCATTTGTGACATTAGAGTTGAATTTACCGTTAAGAATTGAATCATTTTTGACAAATCCATCAACCAATGCTGTGACTTCTTCATTAGAGTAATCAGGTGCTCTCCGCCGCTTCTTCGTATCAGTATTCGTCTGCATCTCACTAAGTGGCAACCTTCTTTTCGACATTTCTGTAGTAGTCTAGATATCAAGTAATCTAGTTCACACAACAACAGTGATACTTACTGACAATAAATGAATCTGTCATTATACAGTGCTGTCGTTGGTTGTCTGATGGGATTTCCCTTGACTTCACCTAACGACTGCTGAAGTGACGCGACAGTAGGTCATCATGCGTGCGCGCTTGCGATGACACACACACTAACCACTAGGCATGCTAACCATCGCTTTGATTCGGCGACTAACTTTTCAGCTAACCATAGGTTAGCTAACTCATCCGTAACCTATGCATTCTGTTCGCCCATTACGACACATTGGTTACGAGCTCTCTTAACCAACGGAGGTTACGACTATCCTTTGGTTACACAAACCCATGCTTCGATTCGGCCGCCCCTGAGCGATACCGCTTCGCCGCCATGAGATCTCTTTTTTACCGTGCTTTGAAAAAAATTCCAACGTGAGAAATTATCAAAAATCCGTTTCTATTATCGGCAATATTTTCAAAAAAAATTGCTTCACTGAATATGAAATGACTCGCGTTCGCAAAGATGTTGAAGCGAGACATGAGAACCGGACTCTCACTCAAAATTCAGATCCACTTGAGTGTCGCATATTCAATTGGAGCTTTCCCTTCATTGCTGAGGGCGAGAACAATTTATTGAATCATATCAAAGAGATCAACAAAATTATTCCTCCGAATGTCAAAATTCGTCCTGTTTTCAAAACTATGAAAACTTCTTTTTATGTTCTTCTCCAATAAAGACAAAGTGCCGTCCGAACTCAAATCTAACATTGTCTACAAATACATGTGTGAGCACTGTGACAAGTGCTACATCGGTAGTTCAGTTCGGCATCTAGTGACGAGAATGAATGAGCATCTGAAGGGCTATCCACGGCCCACTGAAATCAGTATGCCCATTCATCCTGCTCATAAAGGAAATTTCAAAATTGTCTCTAGCACGTACTATCCAAGAATTCTAGAATCTATCCTGTTGAAGAAATCAAATATTGACCACCTGATGAATGAACGGGGAAGCTCCATATCTCTATCTATGTCTGAATCTGTAAATAGCTGTAAATAGTTTTATTGTTTCACTGTATTTCACTGCTTTTATTGTTTGACTTGACGCAAGAGACCAGACAACGTGACGCCATAAATGTTGAATTGTATGAAACGTGATCATCATCCGATGTCTCGATTTTGTATTTAAGTGATTAAATGTCAAACAGTCTTTTGTTCACCTGAAGATGGCATGTGCACATGCTGAAACATGTAGTGCATCAGAAATCAATTCGTTTTGATTTATCAAATTTACGGGCATTGTTCACCGATATATCAATACATATATATATATACATGTTTAAAAGAAGGAACAAATGTTTTGACCGGACATGTTTCAATCTTCTTTCAAGATCATCTTCAGTGGAAAAGTTACAATTACAGACAAATCTTTCTTAAATACGTAGTCACATTGAAATAAAATGCGTGATTGGTGTTTTTTGATTGGTTCTTTTGTTGTCGAATGGGTGTGCAATCACAAGAAGCATATTCATTTCATTACGTCTTGCTTATTGATTTCTTCGATTTCGATTTTGATACCCACATCATGGACGAGAGCAGAAAGAAACAGCTTTCAGACTTTCAAAGACAGGTGATTATTCTTTTCAAAACTGAAAATCCGACTTGGGGCCTGACAAAATGTCTAGCTGTGTTACCGGATTATTTTTCAACAATCACAAAGCATCAGTTTGATAATGTAGTTGCAGCTTTGAAACGAGAAGGTCCTGATGCAGCTGGTACTCGCCAAAAAGGAACGGGTCCACAGAAACGAATTTCGGACGAAACACGTGCGACGGTGAAAGATTTAGCTGTTTCACCTGTGCGACTCGGTGCAATGGAGAGACGTCATTTCAGTCAACGAGAAATCGCTCGACATCTCAATATACCGAAAACATCAGTGTTTGAAATTGTCAAAGAAAGTGAACTGAAATGTTATCGTCGAATAAAATGTAACCTCCTCACTGAGCGACATCAGGAAATGCGCGAAAACAAGTCGCTTGCTCTGATTGCTCGCTTTGAACCAGAGCATGGTTGGAAAAGAGTATGGTTTTCCAATGAAGCAAGATTTTCATTACGTCCGCCTTTGAATAGACAAAATGATCGCATTTACCGAGAAGTCCATGTAAAAACTGAAATACCTGAGGAAGATCTGCTTGTGGAATATGACAATTTGCAGCCATCTGTTCTTTGTTATGCTGCTGTTTCATGGTATGGCAAAACGGAGCTTCGATTTGAAGGATATTATCAGAGTCCTGAAGGCAGGAAGAAAAAAACAGTAAACCAACAAGTTTATTGTGAGGAGATGTGTCCACGCATGTTCAGCGATATACGAAATGTAATGTATGACCAAACATGGACATGGCAGCAGGATGGTGCCAAGGCTCACACAGCAAAGGCTTCAATTCAGTTTCTTCGGCAATCTACTCCTGATTTAATTGCACCAGAAGATTGGCCCTCAAAAAGTCCAGACTTAAATGTCATGGATTACTGTGTTTGGAGCTTGTTATTAGCAGAAACTCAGAACTGTCGACGTGACATAGACTCTATTAATGATTTGAAAACGTGCTTGGCAAGAGCTTGGAATGATATCCCACAAGTTACCCTTCAAAACGCCACACGAGCTTGGATTTCAAGGTTAAGACGCTGCTATGAAGTACACGAACGACATTTTGAGTATCTATGAGTGTTATATAACATTTGTCTTTGAAAAACTTTGTAAAAATTATTCTTTGTAAAAATAAATCTCTGTTTGACAAATTTCCCGCTTTTCTAGCGACCACCCTGTATATGCAACAATGATAGCAAATGATGGAGCCAGACCATAGGTTTCCCATAAGGCAACCACCATTATGTTGATAAGTTTTGTCATTGTAATGAATTTCATAGTTAAGGCAAACAAATTTAAGAAAATCCTCAATGTCTACGATTTTCAAATTATAATTATTGATCTTATTCCAATTTCCTTTGACGAAGTGCATGACAGTAGTAACTACTTCCATCAGAGGAATGGAAGTATAGAGGTTCTTGACAGCTAGAGAGATGAAAACCAAATTGTTTTTAAACAAACTACTTAAATCCTACGATTTGTCAATACACATTGTAAATATACCGGGTAGAAATACCATTTGCAATTTAAACAGTTGTAGGCATAATGATAAATGTCAATGCAATATTTGTCTCCAGCGGCCGAACAAATATCATTGTTCTATGCGTTACGTAGTATACGAGTACAAAGTCACGTGCACTGCATGTGACGAGTATTACATCGGTTCCACATATCGCCCGTATGCAGACTGTTATGCAGAACACCGTAGAAGTTGCAAAAAAGAGACAATAAGAGTGCCATCTTGGATCATATTGTCCATTTTCATAACAATTTGACCCTTAGTTTAGAAGATTCTACGATTGAATTTATTAACCGCCTTAGTGACCGTGTTCTTACCAGGATCGCTTAAGCGAACTGCATTGAATCATTTTTATGAGGTCCAACTCGTTTGGTAAATCTCCCTTGAAAAAAATCATAGGCTGCTGGTTATCTTTTATATTGTTCCGTCCCTGTAGCCAACAGATGATGGCCCAGAAAACAAAAACATGGTGAACGGTGAGCTTTCGCGAGACCACTCGCATCGTCTGAGCGTTGTAAAATAAACCATTAAAATCATGAGAATGGACCACTTCACTACCAACGGGTTATTTTATACTTTCTGTTGAGATCAGGTCGGTGAATATCAATCATTTGGGCTTCAGCGATTCTAGTCTCTACAGGCGTATTATATGGTTCGACCACAGAATTAAATATTTTGTTTATCTGCTTCGGTTTGCTAGAATTGCGATTTATTCGAAATCGCCGGCACATCGTGGAACTTAAGAAGTCGGCTCTGAAAATCTTAGAAAGAAGGAATTCCTAATACCTTACAGAGATAGGAAAAAGTTGCGTGTCGCTTGCGGATTACTGTGAGTTCTAGCAAAGTGCTTCGATTGCCAAAATTCCTTCAGATTCGAAGAATTCAGATCATTGCGCACAAGTTTTCTCCATAATGTTGGCCCTTCTGATCATTATTAAAAAAGTAGCAGGCGCACGAAAATTAGTTCACTTGATAATTTCACCATCGTCTTCCCACCATTCCTCACTGCATAGTGCATACACTGAATCGAATGTTAGCCAGACAGCGATGTGTGTTTTGGTGTGTGCGAAGTGATATCACAGCACTCACGGCTCTCTCACTGGCCCTGGTGTCCTCTGCTGACAGCTTATTGTTTGCCACTTCCAATAGCAAGCAATACTCGAATTATCCATTCGAGAAGAAGCAAGTTGATTAGTTCTGTGATCTGCCATTTCGATATTAAGGTTACATACAATCATTCCATTCTAGGAAACCGAAGCGCGCGCAAATGAATCTAATTCTGTGGGTCTGACACTGTATCGGAAACATGAGCTGACGAGCTGTCATTAGCTGTATATGAACCCATCGTCCTAGAGGCTGTATTTTGTTGCCCATGACTAAGTTCGTGGGGAAAGAAACCCTTGGATTTTGCGACTTGAATATTTTAGCTGAATAAAATTTATCTAAAAAGCAGGGCGAGGCTGTTATTTTTTTATTCTGTCAAGTCATAAGAAATCACTTCCCGTACAACGCCGTCAATTATTCACACCGTTCGATTCATCACGATCTAAATTTACTGACTGTGCACGTTTAATGTTGTGTCATTCTTCAGGTTCGTCAGAATTCAGGTTTGAATTTCCATTACGTACAATAGAAAATCGATCCTATTTAGCATTTTATTGCTTCTGTGACTTTAAGTTCGGCAAAATATTAATATAAGTGCTTAAATAGGACTTTCTGATTTACAGTCGACTTTTCGGATATGGCTACAAAATTTTCTTTTGTCAGAAACTATTTACATTGCTGCCAGAAATGTGGAAGATGTTCGGGAGGATCATCTTATCAAGTGTAAAGTTTACTTTCCCATATGTCGACAAAAGACAATTTACTTTTTTGCCTTATTCATCAACAGTTTCGACTTCACTATATCTGCATGATAACATTAAAGACTTTTGGACATGAATGACACTATGGCTGCGTCAGCGGTCTCTTTAGATTTTTGTAAGGCTTTCAACACCATTTCCCACCAGAAGCATATCAAGAGACTGGAAACGTCGGAGATTCGACGGCTTCATTGAGTGGTGTAAATCCTACTTTCACGATCAAGTACAGGTCGTTCGAATTGGGAAGTTTATGAGTGACATAGTCAATGTCTCTAGTGGAGTTCCTAAGAGGTCGATAATGGACCCATTTCTTTTCATCTTCTGCGCGGCAGGTCTTGTCACAAGTGGTGACTTATATATTAAATACACAGACATCATGGTTTTTCATAAAATTACTCGGGATATTCCTTTATCCACATCAGCGATTCAGGGTAGTCTGGAATCGATCAAGTCTAATACTGAATATTTGTGCCTCAAATTGAACAAAAGCAAGTCGCAACTTATAATTTTCCCGAAATTCATGAAGATCAAGACATCTTAAACAGCATATCCATACCAGGTATTACTCGTGTACCGTCTGCAAAATTACTGGGTATTACTTTCACAAGTAGTCTGAAGTCGGATGAACATTTGGACACTGTCTTATGAAGGTGTAATAATCGACTTTATGCTCTTCGCATCCTTCGGGGAATGGTACCCAGAAGTGTTCTACTACAGGTCTACAGTGGTTTGATCCTGTCTTTGTTAGATTTTTCTTCACCAGTGTTTGGTGTTCACCTGTTCACCTACAACATAACTTGAGACATTTAGAAAAGAGGTGTCATTGTTTGGTGCATGGTTTTGAATGTCAATCTAGTGATTTTGAAAATGTAAACGAGAGACGACTTAGACTTGTATGAAAGCTGTTTACATCAGCTGAACGGAAGTTTTCACCCACTGCATGAGCTTATTCCATGTCGGTTTCAAAATTCTAATCGATTTGTAATTGAATTCGCGAAACCTCAACTCAGACAAAACCAGTTTCAAATGTTCATGTCGACTTACTTTAATGATTTGCATGTGCCCATGTGAAATGTTATTTGTACTCTTTGCAATTTTGTCAGCACAGTATTACTTTGATGTATCATTTTTGAATGCTATTACTTCCAAATATACCTCCTCTACTCTGCTCTGCTCTATGTCTAACTTAACAAAGTTAACTTAACAAAGTTAGAAAAGCAAGATTTAGATTGGAAAACTTTGAAAACTTTAACTTCAATTTACTGGAAAAAAAGGCGAAAGGGACGACTTAATGGTGCAACATGAAAGTCTCTCTCTTTCTCTCTCAAAATCTTTGGTTTCATATAACGGACAAAATCAATGAGAATCAATTTGGAGGCATCGTTGGGGATCTACTACTGATACCATCATTGAACTAATCGATGATATCCTGAATTGAACGGGCAGCGGATGCATCGGAGGGGTATTGATGTTTGATTTTTCAAAAACATTTGAGCGAATTAATCAGAACATCCATAAGAGCAAATTGATAAAAATGGAGGTTCCTCTTTGGTTGGTAAAATGGGTGGCCGACGTTTTGTGTGTCAGGACTCAAGGGGCAAAGCTCAAGAATCAGCTATCAGATTGGGAATATGTGAAATCTGGAGTGCCTCAAGGCACGAAGCTTGGTCCTTGTATCTTTATTGTTCTAATCAATTATTTAGTCGCATATTTGCAATACATCGACGACAGCACGTTAATTGAAGGAGTAAAATCGAATGAGCACAGTAATTTGAATATAAGAGCAAATTTGGTTAATGGCATGACTTTAGAGTCAAGAAGGACATGGGAACTCATAATCACTTTTAGGATCCTGTTGTGGTTGTTGATGGTGATGAAATCCAGTCAATTAATTAAGCAAAGCTTCTGGGTCTTGTGTTTAACAATCGTTTACATTGGAATGACCATATTGAGATGATTCTCAAAAAGGTCAATGAAATAATTCAATACTTTGTTTCAGCAATTCGAAGTATTTTTAGTATTAAACAACGACCTGCCACTAGAGCGAACCTCTAGACTCGAAGGTGTGCAAAAAAATGGTGCCGCAAGTTGGGGTCAATGGGGTCAATTTCTAAGGTTTTCATAGGCCCTTGTTACCTAATGTACAGTAGTGCTGTGATTTTGTAATCAGGCCAGGTAGATGAGCACTCATGGTGGCCATTCGCCTATAGAATAGAATAGAAATTATTTATTTCGAAATTAATGAGAATCATGTAATACAGAAGAGAAATGTCGTTCTAGACCGGAAGTGTGTGATAAAATTACAATACGTAATATAAGTGAAAAACAGAAACTGTTGGAATCATTACAAGAATACATAATAAATCAAATCGAGTTCATGATTTGGATATACTGAGGAACGAAAGACGATAACCTTCGATCTGTTTTGCAGTAAGGCATGACGAATTTTCGAGAACATTTGTGGATTTCAGGATAAAGATCATGTAATATGTGGTCATCATTTTTCATTGAATCGAAAAATTGTATTCTATAAAATTCTATGGAATGAATCAGCAATTTACCTCTATATTTTATTACTAATTCGCATTTTAATAGTGACCCGATTCCTCCATGCATTGGGGTGAATAGGGTCACTCTATTAAATTACATTTTTGATTCCATATGACATTTCCATTTTTTGAATAGGGTCAGATAAATTATGTTAATATAATTCCGTTCAAATGCTACTAGCTCATTAAATTTCAATCCCTATTCAAGCATTACAAAACACAGCGCTGTTTAGGAGATGTATGAAATATCCAAGCGTTCATAATTTCAAAAAAAAATTTTGAACGGCATTTGTGAGGTTCTTATCATTGTTGCCATTCGTACATATGCAAAAATTTGAGAAAGTTCATGATTCTATTACAAAAGAATATATTTTACCCATGTCAAAATAACGAATGAATTAATCTCCACATTTTAGGCAAAACCGCCAAAACATTTTAGCGGAAAATAATGTTTCGAAAAGCAATCAGAGTTAAAACTTTGAAACAACTTAGAGTCACCATTCATTTCTATTGACTTCACTCCTATTCATTAACTCCTAATTATAATTTTCCTGCACTTCCTACAACACGGCAGCGAAGTAGGCCTACATGTTCGGGGCATCGTAGTGGTAACTGAAATGTCTTGCTTTGTGAAGCTTCTGGTCAGCATTGATCGTGTACCTGTTGCGAAGCGCACGCCGAACAACATTCAACTCGACACTATGCTATCACGCGACACTAATCAAACTTCAATTCCAGTGACTGATAATGGCGAAAAGCACGTAACCAATTCACTCCAGCTGGAAATTGAAAACAAATCTAAATGACAAAGTGAATCCTTATTTGGCATAATATGAATGCTGTCGTCTCCAGAGGCTGTGTAATTACTTGCATAGCGTTTCTTGAGGTCGTCATATGCACAACAAATGAAAATGAAGTGCTCTCTATAGTGCAGCATCAAAGTTTTGGCTGGTGTTTTACGACATAAGAAATGTTTCTTTATCTGTTCTATAAATACCGGTATGAAGCATGTATTCTGTTTTCCGTTATGATTGCTCGGCCATTTTGTAAAAAGGATTCTTCCTGAAATTCTCCGAGGATAAATAAAGTTCATTATTATTCTTCTTATTATTATTATTATTATACAATTACCATTCTGTGAAACTGTTTGAAAAAAAGTCTTTCAAAAAGTGATAATTTCTCAGATCGAAAAAGCTCTGATACTTAATCCAAGTCAGGTGACCCTATTCACCCCAACTTATGGTGCTGAAATTGATTGACCCAATCCCATACAAGGATCTATCATACAGTTACACAGACAGCTCTCTCATAAATATGAAGTCGAAAGTCTTCACGAATGTCGTCAGAAACTTTGCAAGAATGCGATCTCATGGTTGCCTCCATGTTAGCAGTCAATGCTTATTGTGAAAGATTAAGAAGTGCAAAACCACAGGTAATGTGAAGAACAAACAGATATAAGAAAACTTTTCTCTCCGAGTGTCATCCTCACTTATTTCTATAATTTTCTGGATGCTGTCATTGCAGCAACTTGAAAGGGGTCAAAAGGAATCGTCCTTTTGTGTCACCTTCTCACAGCCCTTTCGAATTCTCTGATGATATCCTGAACTCTTTTATTATCTTTGACAGTGTTGTCCGGTTGTCCCTGCCCAAAAATCTTCACAAAGAGCATGGTTAATCTGTATCGTATAGTAGCTTAGTCATCTTTAGACGGCGTTCTGATGAGCAATCATTCTGATGAGCCGTCATGCTGTACCTGTACGTGAATCCATATTCAGATAATGAATCTAGAAAAGAAGTCAACTGATGCATTAAGAAGCCCTAATTTCACTCACTACTATCACCACAAAAACAGCCATAAACTAACACAAAATTAACAACCATAGAAATTGATTGTTTATCTGAAGTTGACTAGAATGGAAATTGACTGAAGGTCGCGCCACAGCCGGGGAATTAAGTTGGGGCATGGACCACCAATGAAAAGCTTGGAATTGCACATGTGACTAATTCTAATATAATGATTCAGCCGTTGACAAGTGCATCTAACTGGAAATACGTGTGACTTTTCTGCCATTCATACTAGATTCCACTCACTAAATGGAAGTGATATCAGAAGTTATTTACAAATGGATCAATAATCTTTTTGTCTCATAGAAATTGATGATTGAATATTTGATAAAAGCGATGAATGCAAACTTAATGGACCAATCGCTTAAGACTGCGCAATATTTTGTCGACCACTATAAATAGATGAAGGTAAGTGTCAAGTGTGACAGTGACACTGACGACAAAACACTGCTGTCAGTAAGCAAGCACAGATATCTATACTCGTGCTTTAAACTCGTAGATTCCCACTGTTTACTTGGTCAAATCAGCACTGTATCATGTGTTTGAACGATTGTCATGAATTGTCAAGGAAATCGATGCATTCTGCTTCGAGAAAATTGGAGACTTTATAATATCTTAATAGTAATGTCGCGCCCCGAATGGTCAGAAGTCCTACAATTGCTATACAGAGTTTACAAAGACGTTTAAGAAAATAGAAAAAGATATTAAATACATGTAGAAGCAAATAACCAAGAAAATAATAAATATTATTAACCAGTTAATTTTCAGATCGGTGAAAAGAAATCTTGACTGCTTTCATTCCTGATTTGTGGGATATAAAAGAAATGAGTTATATATGATACTTACCAAAAAATGTCATTGAAAGCATTTGAGGTATCTGAGGCTCTGTAGTTAGCGGCAACCTGAAAGAGAGATTGCAGAAAAACATGGTTATCTGAGTTATTTGTCATTGAAATTGGCTTCATGAAATGCAAAACATTGATCTTGAAAGCATGAATAAAATTGTAGTTTGATGTCCCTGTCAATTCAAATGTCCGACATTGTTGCTGAGTTAATGAACAGTAGGTTTGAAAGCCAATACTTCAAGAAAGATAGTAGCACAGTAGCTATTGAATGTGGTGCATGGAAATTTACCACATTCTATCTGTGTTGTACCACACGTACTGGAACACATTCTCCTTGTTCATTTTATGAATAGTTCTAAAGCAATTTTTGCGTTTATTTTTCATGAATGGATAATACACATTGTCTATACCTGCCAGGTCGGCTGAAAAGTCAATAGATCCAAGACTAGAAAAGCTGACAACAGAGATCCAACTGTGCCAAGTCCAAAGTCTTTGATATTAATTACATATTCATAATTTTTCTGTGTAGGATTCATTGCAAATTATGTTGACATGTCTGAGATACAACGACAAACGCACACTTGAAAGATTCTTCACAAATGATGATTTTTCTAAGTGATGTTATGTTAAATTATCTTCCAAAAAGGTCATCCAGCAGTTGTTTTTAATTGTTGTTGCATTCTTATACCAATCACTGTGTTTTTTCATGATGCTCATATTTGACACAAGTGAACACAATTTGACAAAAATCGATGAATACGGCGTGACAGATGAAACACAGAAGCAAGCAAGAATACAAGTTGTCAAAGATCGATATCAAGATTAATACTAAATGACAGAGAACAATAGCGGCTATTGAATCGGACGTTGAAAGAGAAAATGATAAAACTGCATCTCAAGAAAGTCAAAATCAAAAGAGAAAGTCATAATACTGCATTACAAGCTAAGAAAGTCAAAACTAAAATTGTAGATATAAAAAGCAAAGATAATGCCCTTAAAGCTCAACAAGAAGCAACATATAAAGTCAGAATACTGTAGAAAATAATACTAAAAATACTAACCAATTAACAGGAGTCAACTATTTTTTTTTCAATAGCCGCTATTGTGGCTAATTGTGGCTAAGAAGAGGCTGATTGTGACTGGGTCTATGTGGGTGAGACTGCTCGCCCCATTGAGCAGCGTCGGAAAGAACATTGTCGTGCTCTTCGAGACAAAGATGTTTCTCGCTCTGAATTGGCCCAACACTCAGTTTTTTAGTGTGATCTTTATTGACAAATGGCCTTAAATCAACATATATTAGAAATCATTGATGCATTCCTTTAACATTGTGTTGGTATGGCTTTCGTATGTAAAGCATACCACATTTGAAAAAAGCTAAAGGAGGTGAAAACGATGATAGGAAAGATCTAAATCATGTTATAAGCAACAATTCATTTCAAAAGCTGAAGTACATGATAACAATTAAATAAGGTACACATAGTAACTAGACTCAAATTAATTTACATTTGAAAAAAGCACCATCATGGTTAACTTGCTTATTCAAAGTGGGGTTGAGTTTTTTATGTACATGGCTTCCAAAATATTTAGGTCATAAGTGTTGTGAGCTTGAGATAGAATTTTGAAATTGTCAACTTTACAGCTGCAACTGCAATTTAACCTATGATCAGAAATGGCGGACATTTTTTCCCGATGTTCTTTTATTCTTAAGTTTAAGTGTCTTGTAGTTCTACCTATGTAGGTAGTGCGAGGGTCCACCTCACAAGCGAATTGGTAAATGACATTAGACCTAAGAACTTTGGGAGTATGATCTTTGTTGGAGAAACCACTTTTTAGTTTATTGCATGTGAAAACCCAACGGATAGGAAATTCTTTATCTATTCTACGGAATAGTGATTGTAGTTTCTTTTTAAAATAAACCGATTGAATGCCAAAAATGAAATTTTGACAGTATGGAGGTATTTGGATTCATCTTTTTCTTTTGGAGCACAGAATCTTTTGTCCAGATAATGTTTGACCACTTTTTGTATAAAGTACAACGGATATCCGTTGTTTTGAAAAATTTTTGTCAATTTCCCTATTTCATCATGGAAAGTTTGCCATGACGAGCAGACGATGTAGGCTCTGTTGATCAGAGTGCTTAAAACAGAAATTTTCCATTGCATGGGGCATATGGCTCTGAAATTCAAGGTTAGACCGGTGTACGTGGGTTTTCTGTACACCTTAGTAGTTAGCGTGTTGGATGAAACGTCCAGGTCAATATCTAGAAAAGGTAGCACTTTACCTCCTACCTCTGTGGTGAATTTCATATTACTATGCCACTTGTTAATATAGTTGAAGAAGGATAAGTGGTCATCATCTTCAAGGATAGCCAAGATGTCATCTACATATCTGACATAGAATTTTAGGTTTAGTTTATCATTTTGTACGAAAGTCTGCTCTAAGTGTCCCATAAATAAGTTACTGAGGGTTGGGGCTAGGTGCCTACCCATGCTCAAACCATCACTTTGACGGTAGAGAATGTTGTTGAACGAGAAAATGCCACCAGTGGCGAATTGAAGTAAATTTTGAAGGTGTCCTTACTGTACGGTGGTTTTGTGTTATTGGAGCTATACACGTTATCACACGCTAGATCAATGACTTCTTTGAGAGGGACGTTAGTGAAAAGACTAACCACATCAAAGCTGATGAGTTTCGAATCCGATGAGAATTTGTAGCTAGCGAGTTTGTCTAGCAGATCAGCGTTATTTTGTACTGAGTACTCCGTAGGTATTATAGGAGTAATGTACTGGTTAAGGTACTTGGCAAGGTTATATTCGGCCGTGCCATAACTGGCAACAATAGGTCTAAGAGGTACATTATTTTTATGTACCTTGGCAGTTCCTACAAAATGATAAACTAAACCTAAAATTCTATGTCAGATATGTAGATGACATCTTGGCTATCTTTGAAGATGATGACCACGTATCCTTCTTCAACTATATTAACAAGTGGCATAGTAATATGAAATTCACCACAGAGGTAGGAGGTAAAGTGCTACCTTTTCTAGATATTGACCTGGACGTTTCATCCAACACGCTAACTACTAAGGTGTACAGAAAACCCACGTACACCGGTCTAACCTTGAATTTCAGAGCCATATGCCCCATGCAATGGAAAATTTCTGTTTTAAGCACTCTGATCAACAGAGCCTACATCGTCTGCTCGTCATGGCAAACTTTCCATGATGAAATAGGGAAATTGACAAAAATTTTTCAAAACAACGGATATCCGTTGTACTTTATACAAAAAGTGGTCAAACATTATCTGGACAAAAGATTCTGTGCTCCAAAAGAAAAAGATGAATCCCAATACCTCCATACTGTCAAAATTTCATTTTTGGCATTCAATCGGTTTATTTTAAAAGGAAACTACAATCACTATTCCGTAGAATAGATAAAGAATTTCCTATCCGTTGGGTTTTCACATGCAATAAACTAAAAAGTGGTTTCTCCAACAAAGATCATACTCCCAAAGTTCTTAGGTCTAATGTCATTTACCAATTCGCTTGTGAGGTGGACCCTCGCACTACCTACATAGGTAGAACTACAAGACACTTAAACTTAAGAATAAAAGAACATCGGGAAAAAATGTCCGCCATTTCTGATCATAGGTTAAATTGCAGTTGCAGCTGTAAAGTTGACAATTTCAAAATTCTATCTCAAGCTCACAACATTTATGACCTAAATATTTTGGAAGCCATGTACATAAAAAAACTCAACCCCACTTTGAATAAGCAAGTTAACCATGATGGTGCTTTTTTCAAATGTAAATTAATTTGAGTCTAGTTACTATGTGTACCTTATTTAATTGTTATCATGTACTTCAGCTTTTGAAATGAATTGTTGCTTATAACATGATTTAGATCTTTCCTAACATTTGAAAAAGCATACGAAAAGCATACAAATATATACCAAGAGAATACAGAAATATACCAAAAAATATTTTGGTATGCATCCTTCGTATGTGCTTGGTATTGAGCGATTTATAGTGTAGTAATGCCAAAGTACTTAAATGCATGTCGCTTTCTCCTCATTTTTCTATGTCGGAACAACTACTGGATTTTTCAACGATTTCGAGATAAGCAAGCTTTTCCTTCTCTGTCATAATCGTGTCACTGAACAGGTGGCCTCTCGTGCGAGATTTGACCCTCCTATTATTTGGAATATCTCTCCATTTTCTTGAAGCAATTTTTCTCTGTTGTTTTTTATAGTGACTTTTCTTCACTTGTGCAATGGTTGTTGCTTTTAGTGAACAATTGTCCTGAATGGTCAAGTATCTTTAGGTACACATGTACATTAAAGGGAAAAAACGTTATTCCATATTTGATTTGCCTTCGCCACATTTGTTGGAACTTGACGCATTTGGTAATGCTCAATTTACATTTGATTAGGGTTGCCACATTTGTTTGCTCTTATTACATTTGATAGATCTGCATAATGACTGCTGAATTGTCAATGAGTTATATCTCAATTTTTTCAATGTCAACTACCTACTGTATGAAAAAATTGAATTCATTCAAGTAGATAAAAGATAGAAAATTCTGGCAGCATGTGAACTGATCACAGAAAACAGCAATAACATGGGGTTCTTTACATAGAATCTCATTTCCTAAATTTGATTGACACTTTACGATTATCATATCTGATTTTTCTACAGCTAGCATAAGATTGGAAAGAGCTGCACTATTTTGTGAAATGGAGTCTCATAATAGGAGTGAAGGTTACTTAAAGCGCATATATTGGTATAGCTTTAGCATATTTGGAATATCATGCAAAAAAGCATCCTAATAGATGCAAAAAAAAAATTTTTGTGCGCATCCTTCGTGGTGATTAGTAGCAAAGTTATTTTTTCCAATTGCAAATGAAATACGGCATGGCTTCTCGCGATTGAGAATGCAAATTAATTGCAAAAAAGTCAAATTGTCGGATTGCTATGTCGAAAGTCTTTGATTCGTCTGCCCAACCATCTGTCAATATCTGGTATCAGACAGGAATGCGGGAATAGAGGAATCCGCCTCGAGGCCTGGTGCAGGCTAAATTTTCGTATCTCGTAAGCAAGCCGCGTGTTATTTCAGAAATTTTCAAAAACTTCTTGAGCGACGTTGAATACCATATGCTTGCGTGGCATGAGTGACACAGGTCCCCAATGATGACATCTCATTTATGCGCAATCCGTTGATGATATTCTTCATTTAACATGCATTTCATTCGATTCTCATTAGATATCTGCATACAGATATTCCTTTACTTTTTCATCCCTAGGCACAAATTGACTAGTTTGGCACTTCTGTTCACTCTATTCTGAACTAATGATGAAGTCATCTTACTGTTGTAAGTACTCTGAACGAGTTAACTAGTCTGATGGAATAGCTATATATTCTTACCAGTTTGTTGTGAGCTGCACGGTGCACGAGATGATACGCTCGTTGCTCGTTACGAATAAAAGTTTGATAATCCACTCACAGGAAACATACAAGGATTCATAGAAACATGAGCTAGCTATTGATAATTAGAGTACATCGTCAGCTTTCACAAAGATTCTATAATTTTATAATCGGTCAGAGCAAAGTAATAGAACCACAGAATTAGATTCATCTGCGTGCGCGCGGCCTCGGTTTCTAGAATGGAAGTATCGTATCTGTCCCTAAACATTGACATGTCACATCACAGAATTAGACAACTTGCTACTTCTCGAATGGATAATTCGTATATCGCTTGCTATTGGAAGTGGCAAACATTAAGCTGTCAACTGGTTTTGGACACCAGAGTAAGTGAGTGAGTGGCGTACGTGCTGTGATATCACTTCGGATTGGACACACCAAAACACACATCGCTGTCTGGCTATATTCATTGCATACATGCTATGCAGTGAGGAATGCTGATAAGAGGATGGTAAAATCATTAGGCGAACTAATTTTCGTGCACTTGCTATTTTTTTCAATAATAATCGGAAGGACCAACGTTGTGAAGAAAACTTGTGCGCAATGATCGCAATTTCTTTTTGCCCACATACAAAGTTCCAGCATGTGCTATCGCTTTGAATTAGTCTTCAACTGAGAGAGTTAAACAATCTAATTCTGTGAGTAGACCAGTATCTGCTTGAATTGATCACATAAATCATTGAAGATTGACTTAGCCTGAGACCATAGAGTAAGTCTGTTAGGTAGAGTGGCAACTCCGTATTTATTAAATCCCCAATGTGTGTACATTTTCAATTTTATTAAATGAACTCGAGGAAGATATAGTTGGTAATTGTTTTCAAATGTGAGATGTGCACATTTATGCAGTTTTGAAGAAATTACAACGGAATTGACTGATCATGATAGCAAAGCAGAAAGAAATAGTATTATTTTACAGATAGTCCGTGTCATGACAGCCTTGGAGAGGTAACATTTGTTAAATTGGCAACTCGACGACCTGCTATTGCTTTCACGAATTATAAACATGAAATTTCAGCTAAGAAAGCACAATAAGATGTCGACTTTTTCATGTTGACTTCCATTGTAATGCGGATCATGAAATTTCCTTGATAATCAGCATAATTTCCGCTTAGTTAGGACCTTAGAGCTCCGTCACAAGGTTACAATAGTATCCGGTCAGCCGCAAGGCGAATGGTTATATGTCGTCAGTCAACTAGAGACGAGATCGTGACATGGCCAAGGACTGCCAAGAATTTGAAAACCATGAAAAGTTGAGATCAGCGCTTCTTCCAGAGTGGAAACCAACACCTGGACTGGATTTTTCGAAACACAGCCGGTCGTTTGTTAAGATTATTTTCATTGCCATCCTCTAGAATTTAATATGCCTATATACAGTACAAGTATTGTGTTGATGCGCAATCGAGCATAGTTTGTGCCGTCTACAATCATGTCTATTGAGGCGAACTACAAAATCATTGGACATTAGTTGCTAGGCTATTGGCTTCCTTGACACATGCAAAATCTTCTCCCTCAAAATTTTGTAAATTGATTTAAAGACCAGCGAGTTCTGTACAGAACGACTAAGTCATGATAAAATGTTCCTGCGAGACATGACAGAATTTGCAAAGCATTTTATGGTGGGATAAGTTTTTGAAAATTGCGATGATTGGTCAGGCGAGGCCTGACAGTTTGAGATATATAAGTCAACATGATTGCACGAAAAATATTGCTTGAATGAATTGATGTTTATCAACTTGGTTCAGAAAGTAGAGTAAACTAAACGTCCAGTTAATGCTGCTAGACAAGTAGCAACGACGACAATCTCGTGGAGCATAAAATTCACAATACATCTAATCCAGTTAAATATCACTTGGTCAATCAAAAAATATTCACGACTAGCATTACTGAAAAATTATTTTTTGACAATAGTATCCATTATGCTCGTATATATTTTTTGCTATGTGACTTAAAGCTCTTCATACCAGAGGCATACGAATAAGGATGAATTTGCACCGGGTCTCGTATATAAAACATACCAACAATTCGTATTTCAGTGTAAAACAGCCAATCACAGATAGAATAGTTCGTATCGCTACATACCAATCACATAGGAAAGTAAATGAGATTTGGTATGAAAAACATACCAGATCTCTGTAAGCACACGAGAATCTCGCATCAGATGTTAGTTTCAAATTGTATGTGATTTTGGTATATGTTTGTATGCAATCTTCGTATCCGACGATTTACAGTGTACAACATTTCGACATAAGGCGCCAAATTAGAAGATGATGGAAGGGGAACGCATTGCGCTACACCAGTGACACAAAACCTTTGGGATAGGACGAGTTCATGCATCACTACAATCGCAAATTAGCGCTTAGTGGAAAAGTTTCCGCATATCTAGTTAACATCACTCGGCTTTACTTATAAACCACCGAGGCATTCTTATCCATCGGATTTGTTGAGAATTTTGATGTGCTTCTACGAGAAACATCACATGGGAGCAGATTGTACCAGCGACGTCTGCTACAAATTTTGCTGACCACCCTGTAGTATACATTGAAAACGCTGATAGAGTTGTCGATACGGGAGGTCAGTCATGATGATCAAGGAAAAGCAGGTTCTCTCCCAATTCACACTGACGTCTACACTCTTGATACTGACTGTGTATAGACGAAACGCGTCGGGTGACTCGCTCTTTCATTTATTGAAATATAAGTCGTAAAAATTGGGAGAGAACCTGCTTTTCCTTAATTATCATACATTGAAAAGCGTTTAGATCCTGGTGCGCGCCTAAAGCATTGCTACGTAGCGGACATCCTTTATTTTGACAGTCCTGTGTAGTCGAAATAATGAATTTTGAAAAATAACTTCTTTCGGGACACAACAGCTGAAGTCTTTTGTGGTTTACCATGTATTGTCTATTTCTAACGCGAAGTGTGAGAGACATATTTTTTATGACATCTTTTGTATCAAATATGCAGTCGGTAAACATCAATCGCATTTATCAATCGCATACATAATTTTACATCACACAATCATTTTGAATCAAAATGATATGATCTACAATGCATTGCATTAGTGGTTTATGCAACCAGAGCTAATATTTGGGACGTGCTCGCCACAAAACATGCTCGTGGCGTTCACCCCTGATGAACATCATGTGATGCTTCAGACGTCCTTGAGACACCGAAGCTATTATTAATCATTTAAATCTTTAACATTGTGTAATGGATTAAAAATCATTACGGATATCTCATATAATTTAAGGGGTGAGATGGTAAAGTTCTTGACAATTCAAGATCATAATTTATTGTGTGAAAAACGCCAGTTCTAATTGCCTCTAGTGAATGACAATATTCATGATGACCCCCACAAAATCCTCATAGAAGCGCCATGGGAGCTGTGCGGATGACCTCAGCATCCATACCCACCCCATAAAGTGTAAATCGCTCAATACCAACATCACATACGAAGGATGGATACCAAAATACCTACCTGTTTGGTATATTTCTGTATTCACTTGGCATATATTTGTATGCTTTTCGTATGTTTTTTCAAATGTGGCATGCTTTACATACTAAAGCCATACTAGCACAATGTTAAAACAAAGCATAAATCATGTCCAAAGTACAGTCGTCACCAAAAGTCTGAGACCACCCTGTCTCAAATCTAGATACTCAACTTTATTATAAAACTTTACCCTTATTTAAGATTCCATGAATTATAGTTTATGTTAGAAAACCAGTACACACATAGAATGTAACACAATGACCTATATTTAAAATACATTCACATGAAAACACAGAAAGATCAGTATTTTGTAGAATGTCCATTGTTTGTTAACACCTGCTGAATTCGTCGAGGCATTGAATCGATTAGAGATTTGCAATATTCTGACGAAATTTCTTGTGTCCAGGTGGTCAAAATATTCTGCCTCAGAACCTCCAAGGAATTGGAGTACTTGAAATGCACTTTCTTCTTGAGAATGCTCCAGCAATTCTCAATAGGGTTCAAGTCTGGGCTGGACCCCGGCCAAACGTTTGACGTCCAAGCCAGCTTCGTACCAACTTTGCCGTATGACATGGCGCTCCATCATGTTGAAAATACTTGCAGGAGTGAACAGCCATGTGACTTGGAAGCTTTTCTTTTAGAATTGATAGGTACCTCTGCGAGTTCATGGTGGTTCCGGGAGGAAGGAACGTGATGGCTGCGCGTCCTTTAGCGGAGATGGCTCCCCAAACCATAAGCTGAGAACAGTTTCTGACGGATGGGCGGACGTATTTCAAGCAATAGCGTTTACCAACTGGACGTCGAACACGTAAAGCGACTCGGCTGAATTGTCTTATGATTGTTTCGTCTGAAAACATCACTTCGGCCCACATTTCTGGAGTCCAAGATCCCAATCGTCTGCAAAACGTTCTTCGGTCTCGTATGTTTTTCTTTGACAACAAAGGCTTCACGGCTGGAATTCTTGATTTGAGGTTGAATATCACTCTCAAACGCCGCCTGATGGTGTTTTCACTTGGTAATGGCTGCATGGAGCGGAATTCGTTACGAATCTGAGAAGCTGTCCATTCAGGATGGTTAACCGCTAATCGTCGTATTGCATGATCAGTTCTGGTTGTGGTGCATCTTGGACGGCCACTGCGTTTCAATGACTGAAATTCATCAGTATTTTCAAACCGGGATATTGTCTTCTGCACTCCCGTCTTTGAGATGTTGAATTTCGCAGCAATTCGCCTTTGAGACCAGTTTTCTGAATGAAGTACAATTACTTGAGCGCGGAGTTCTGTCGAAAATTCAGCCATTGCGATTGCCAGTTGAAAGAAAGAATGGCAACATTGAGGCAGGCATGTTCAAATTCCAATTCATATTCAGTCATGAAAATTCAAATTTCAAATTCAACTATCCACCAGAGCAATTTGTTGAAAACATACCATAGATATCTTAAGTCAGAACACAGATATCTGTCGATAAAGTGGCGATATCATACACAGGCACTGGTGGTCTCAGACTATTGGTGACGACTGTATGTTGATTTAAGGCCTTCTGTCAATAAAGATCACACTTATGTTACTACTGTCTTGTAAGTAGTGAGATAATGACATTCAAGAGTCATACTTTCAATACTGAATTCGATTTTAATACACGTATGTCTAAGGCATTTCATGAATGATCAATAAGTATTTAATCATCAACAATTCTGCATTATGTAATTTTGAAATTAAACATATCATCAATCTGAAATAAAAGCACATTAGGCCTATAATTCATGAAAGCAAATATAGTTATATAAAATTTTATAGTTTCGCTTGAACAGCATGTTGTTTATAATATAATTTTCTTTTAATCGAAAAAGCCTTGCTGTTGTTTATATGGCATTTTTTGCCCAAATTTTCGCCTACTCAGGCCGCTTCAGGGGTGAAAGGGAGGATATTCTACAAACACTAAAAAATTTGAAATCCATAAGATGCTATGTTGAAATGGTATATACAGTATATAGATATGGAAGGTTATTTTGGGAAAGGATTCATACATAGAAAGTGAATGTCATAGAATTATTGAAAGATATTTCCATGACTTTGTGAAAAGGAATTGCACATGAGGTAAGTTGACATTTTGTTTCATATTTGGTATGGTTCTTCAATGCGTTTCTTAGAGTATATGACTTTTGAGCTAAACCGATATTTAAAACTTCTCGTTGGTAAACTCCCTTTTCTGATAATTCACTTTTTCTGATATAAATGGTAATTTTAGATAACATTTGTCTTTGTTGTCTTTTTTTTCTCTGTGTGTTTCATTTTCTTTGTACGTCATGTTGATTGGATGAATGTCTCTGGAAAATCGTTGACTTTTAAGGTTTCTTCGAATGGTTTTAAATGAAAGTTTGCTGTATTTAGATGTGAGTAATGAGATTTGATGCGGTCTCTTTCGTTTCTCACAATTGCCATCTTCGTTGAGTTTGAAATGTTCGATTTGTAATTGATGAAAATGTCTTTTTTTCACTATTTTCTTGTAAAAGTCGAATTTGACATCAGCTCTTTTGGTTGTTATTGTCAGGTCCAGTAGCCTCCGTTTGTTGGTACAATAGTATATAAAACATACCAACAACTCATATTTCAGTGTAAAACATCCAATCACAAATAGAATAGTTCGTATCGCTACATACCAATCACATACGAAAGTAAATGAGATTTGGTATGAAAAACATACCAGATCTCTGTAGACATACCAGAATCTCGTATCAGATGTTAGTTTCAAATTGTATGTGATTTTGGTATATGTTTGTATGCAATCTTCGTATCCAGCGATTTACAGTGTATTTGTTGTTATTTTCTCTTGACTGTATGGTAATCGCTTTTTCTCTGTATAAATGTCAGATAAGTCTGCTTGTTATCATTCGTTGAATATTCTTTCTGAATTGATGATGGTTTGGGTGTGACATATAATAGGGGAATCTCATATTGTTAATTATTTTCGGTGAGATGTTTTTTTCTCGACATAAATTTCATAAACTTGATTTGTTCTTCTATTCTTCCCAATTTTTCTTGTGTTTGTAAAAATGAAAACTAATAGGCCTATAAGCTTTCATTTAAAACCATTCGAAGAAACCTTAAAAATCAATGATTTTCCAGAGACATTCATCCAACCATCATGGCGTACAAAGAAAATGAAACACACAGAGAAGAAAAAATGACAACAAAGACAAATGTTATCTAAAATTACCATTTACATATAAGAAAAAGTGAATTATCAGAAAAGGGAGTTTACCAACGAGAAGTTTTAAATATCGGTTTAGCTCAAAAGTCACATACTCTAAGAAACGCATTGAAGAACCATACCAAATATGAAACAAAATGTCAACTTACCTCATGTGCAATTCAAAACAATGAACTTTACTTCAAGAAAAACGTAATTTACAAAATAACATGTCTCAGTTGCAAAAATGCCTATATCGGTAGTACAATTAGAACTTTGCACATCAGAGTGAAAGAGCACACAACACAAATAACATCATCAGTTTTCAAACATTTGCAACAATGCCATAACAAGAATGTACAAGTCGAGATATTAACTCATGAAAGCGACAATACCAATATTCGTCTTCGTGAAGCACTGTTGATAAAGAAATTCCAACCCACCATCAATTCACGTGAGGAGAATGAACAATATCGCCAATTCCTTTTCACAAAGTTATGGAAATATCTTTCAATAATTCTATGACATTCACTTTCTATGTATGAATCCTTTCCCAAAATAACCTTCTATATCTATATACCGTATATACCATTTCAACATAGCATCTTATGGATTTCAAACTTTTAGTGTTTGTAGAATATCCTCCCTTTCACCCTTGAAGCGGCCTGAGTAGGCGAAAATTTGGGCAATAAATGCCATATAAACAACAGCAAGGCTTTTTCGATTAAAAGAAAATTATATTATAAATAAAGTTATGTTTGAGATATATAAGTCAACATGATTGCACGAAAAATATCGCTTGAATGAATTGATGTTTATCAACTTGGTTCATAAAGTAGAGCTAACTAAACGTCCAGTTAATGCTGCTAGACAAGTAGCAGCGACAACAATCTCGTGGAGCATAAAATTCACAATACATCTAATCCAGTTAAATATCACTTGGTCAATCAAAAAACATTCACGACTAGCATTACTGAAAAAAATTATTTGACAGTAGTATGCATTATACACCTTTTCCATTTCAAGTGTAAGAATGCGACATTCAATCGTTCATTATCTCAAGTCAAAGATAAAACTGTTGTTTGATTTGAGATTATTCATTAATTAACTGAGATGTAAGATTACTTCGCAGATTTACCTCAATTCGATTATAGAATTATCAAAACGATAATAAATAAACTAAAATCAAATGTAAATGCTTGATCTTTCTGAAGGAAAATTGACTGTATCCCAGTTGCTGCGGTGCATTATTCGCTGACATACTGTGACGAAAATGCAGACTTCTCTCTCTTTCCTCATCATGGCTCGCCTCGATTCAGGCAGAAGTGATATTGAGCGTCAATTAACCTTCAAGTCAGCGACGACCAATGGAGTCGCTTGCATGAGCCATTGATCGGCGCAGTCTCCTTCCCTTCGCTGACGGGAGGGCGAAGCGATGCCCGGTGACAGGGAGTCGGCGAGTCGCTGGGCGCCAATCATACGCTCCAGGTGGATGATCGATCCCACACATTTGGAGAGACATCAAAACTCCCTGCTGACGGACCAAACTCTCTCTCTCATCTCTCTCCCGCCTACTGTACGCACGATCTCTTGTTGGGAATCAACGACGCTGCTGCGACCCTTCGGCTCACGACCGCTGTCATTGCCAAGTTGACAGCCAAGTTGACAACTGTTCGTACACTCACATTCTCTGCGAACGCCAAATCGGCTCTCTTAAGGGCCACCACCTGCCTTGCACCTAATAAATACACCTAATAAATACATTCACTCACAGGGATTTGGCCTTTTTTCTGTTCGTACCTTCGGGAGGTCGTAACAATACAAATGCTGATACTTTTAGTTTTTAGGAAATACCTTACTGTTGTCGAAAATGCCTTCGTTACATTTGAGCTCAATAAAGTTCATTAAGCTCATTTAGTTTTCAATCAAACATGCTGCTTAGATTCAACGGACATCTTTTTATTCACTTATACATGCACATGTGCATGCACCTCTCATATCCTGCATCCATCTTTCTTTCATCCTTATTTCTATCTCGCACAAAACAGCAAAAAATAATCCAAATATTCATGTATTTATAAAAACGATGTGCATTGTTAATTTATTCATGGTTGATGTCATCACCTGCTATGCAAGATGGAAGAAGAGTCAACATATGCTGATAAAGTCGACGAACTTTCACGTACGTAACCGAACTGATGGATTGTTCTGCCAACTGCATCATAGTGGCTATTCGTTGTTGATGGGTCTGCTGTAGCAGGTAGTGCCTCGTCTCCGCCATCAGTTTCTTGAACTCCGCTTTCTATATGCTGAATGCACCTTCACAAATAATCAGAAACGGCGAATATGCTACTGGAACCGGTAGGAGTGATCTGCCTGAAGGATAGCGTCTGATGCAACGTTGTGAAACGGCACATTGTCGAAGATGAAAACCACTGAACCCTGTGCCAGCATCTGAGCATTCTTCTAGAAACAGCTTGAAGTCTTCCGAATTGTAAGCTCTGTCCTTGTAGGCATGATGGACAAGTCCCGTGTCGCTTGAGACAGCGAAAATTGTCGACATGTTGCGAGACTGACGTGCATTAACAACTCAGTAGGCAGGTTGTCCTCTTGGAGCTCGCCCCATAGTTCTTCTCAACCACAGACGAAAGCCGCTTTCATCAATGTATACTTTCTCCATCTGCGCGTTTCGGAGCAGCCAGTTTGCCATTGATGTTCTGTCAGCTTTCACTATTGCTGAGTTCCGTTGCTCTGGTGCATTACGTAATAGTTTCAACGTTATCAGCTGTCCATCCAATACTTAGGCAACCGAATTGTCGCAGATGTTCACCTTTTCTGGGAGGCGAAGTCGCAACTCAGCATTTACTTGCGCCAAAGTGAACTCAGGATGCTCTTCAGTGATGGACACTATGGCGTCCTCCATCTCATTGTCCACACGAACATTCCTAGCTCCACCTCGAGGACGATCAACATTCCCATGCTCACAGTATATGCAATCGCATACGCAGTTCCATACGCGATGCCCAGCTGTCTAGCCGTCTCAACATAGTCTTCATTGCGCTCATATGCGGCAGCAATTCTCTGTCAACCAAGGAGATGCAATTTCTTGGCATATTAGCAAAATTATCAGTCGACATGCGGAGCTAAATTGGCTTTTATAGAGATATCTATCAATGAATTGCGAATATTATTCATGAATTGAGATATGCGACTTCACTTGTCTCTGTCGTCAACAATTAAACAATAGAAATGAGAAATTGCATACCTGAAATGAGATTCATGACAGCAGAAATTAGCAATTGAATGCCTGAATTGAAGAACTATTGTTGATCTGAGTAATCTTAACATTGAATTTAGCGATTCGATACATGAACTGGAAAAGGTGTATAAATTTTTTGCTATGTGACTTAAAGCTCTTCATACCAGAGCCATACGAATAAGGATGAATTTGCATCGGGTCCCGTATATAAAACATACCAACAATTCGTATTTCAGTGTAAAACAGCCAGTCACAGATAGAATAGTTCGTATCACTACATACCAATCACATAGGAAAGTAAGTGAGCTGTCGTATGAAAAGCATACCAGATCTCTGTAAGCACACGAGAATCTCGCATCAGATGTTAGTTTCAAATTGTATGTGATTTTAGCATATGTTTGTATGTAATTTTCGTATCCAGCGATTTACAGTGTGCCCATGGATATACCCACAGAATCCCCATACCCACGGCAACCCTGATATTGTCAAAGTGTACAGCAGTGATGCATATACAAGGCAAATAGCTGAATCAGTAGAAATAAGGATCGCAAACAATTAAAAAGTAATTAACACGAAGCAAGAATTTAATTCATTGAATCTGTGTGGATTAGCAATATCACAGTAATTTCAAGCCTACAAGATTTATACTCTAGCTATATAATTATGTGAGAGAGATATCTTGACCATGAAGTGCGATTTGACATTGATGGTATTGTCACAACTTTGAATTTATCTTTGTAAATGATACAGCTGAAGCGGCCAGACCGGCGAAATAATTATTCTGTTTAAATAACTTTCGATTATTTTTGTTATTCCGTTGTAATCGCGCGTTCAATTGTTCTTTAGATACTTAAGATGTATTATATAATAATTTCTATGACATGAAATGACATGAAATTTCCAAGCAATTCTTTGAGAAAATTATTTATTCAACACATGACAACAAAAAATCGTTTCCTACTAATTACCACATCGAACACTTCTCATGGGCCCACGAGTTACAAGAACAGTTACAAACACAGCACTTACAATAACTAAGAAGTGGTTGATAATGTGCGAAGTCAAATATGAATGGATGCCCGATGTGTGTTAGCACGAACTCATGTCAGCTCTCGGACAACTTTCAGATCCGAGCACTTCACGAGTTCACGTTCTGAATTAAAGCATGGAGTAGAATGAACTATAGACATGCTACTAGGTACAGACTGCATTTGATAATCTCTAGACCCCTATGTTTATGAATTGTATTCGATTTCTCAGAATTTCTTGGTTTCAGCTGCAAGCTGCCGCCCAAGACATCGGATAGAAACTTCGGAGTGTAAATAAATTTCTTGTATATGCGCAAAATAACAATTTTGGCCAATGGAAGAATCTTTATGTCAGCACAAAGTATAACGAATGCAATTCTTCGTTAACTTGATTCGAATCATTCATTGAAACCTGGGTTTTGCGTTTTGGGTTTTGACTCAAATTTAGGCCCAAAGTATTGGCCAATAATCTTGTCACATCTTGGCACAATAAACTTGTCAAATTTGCTAAGCAGATTTTATCCATCGAATTGTGATCAATTTTAAAATCAGTTCGAAACCAAATTGAAGAATTGCAATTATAACTTATAATTTTATTCCTTTTTATAGATAGTCCAGGACAAATTTGCTTTGTAGTTTAGAAGAACAATTACATGATATTCCGTTCAGGATGGAATGTAATGAGTGGTAAAAAGATGGCAAATCTGATTATACAAAATACAAATTGTGCTGTACTGATCGTTGGACGGAAAGCATTACCGCTTGGGATTCTACAGAAATGAAATGATCTTGTCAGATATTTTAACAGACTAATGAGGATCAATGACTGTCAAAATCCATATTGGTGGAAACTTCAATCAGCACATATTTCATACTTCACCCCGCCTGTCAAATTTTTGCAGACAGATCATTGTTGCCATCTAAATGACAATTTGCTGACGTCTTGTATATCTATTCTTCAATATCAATGAATCATTACGGTCCGATTGAAAGAAGGCCACAATTGCATGCACATTGTTACTGTGATTCATGCTGAACTCATAAGATATTTCCATTATTTTTTCTCAATGGATGATTAAGTTTAATGTAGAAAGGCTCTATTGAAAAGATGGTCCAGACAAAATTATTGGTCTCCAGGTTTTTCCTATTGAATTCTATATTTGCGGTGTAAGATGAAGACTACAATGAAGATATGTAATTTTTCTATCGGCCCGTAGTGCCAGTCGATTTAGTTTCATCATTTGAAAGATAGTGTATGTTATTAGTTAAGCGACATTACTGCGTTGATGATCTTTATGGTTAGTAATAAAAAATTCATAATAATATCAAAAGTGCCCGATGCAACAGTACACCGTGCGGTTTTCGACATTGTCATGTAGTTCAGTGACTAGAGAAATAGAGCAAGAGCAATGCGTTGTTGTGCTAAAAAGTTCACACAGCAATCGAGTCCGCGTTGCGGAATAAATAGTTGTGTTCAGTTTTCGGACAACAATTCTACACAGTTTTAGACTTCTCTCAGAAGCCCCTGCCCCTGCATTTGCAGTGATTTTCAAGAGTCATATAGAACAATTGGCTATTCAGAAATTAAGCTTTTATCCGTCCCTCGATATGAGATACATCGATGATATCATCCTTGGTCCAATAGAGTATAATAATGACATACTGTCCCATATAACAGAATTCAATAAACTCAACAATTTACAATTGAAGCTCACAACCCAATGGACTGGTTGCCTTTCTTAGATATAAAAGTAAAATAATTAGCAATGAAGTTCAATATGCGTGGTACCACAAAACAGACCATTCCGATATAACCTTAAGGGCTCTTTGGTGCCCAATCATGTTAAAAGTAGTTTTATTAATAACAGATTAAAATATCTAAGTAATTCGCTGTAGCAATGAAGTTATGCGAAAAGGAAAAGTTAGCGAATTTATTGACATCTAAATTAAAAAATGGCTACCAGACCAAGAGATTCAAAAAAAAAATGAGCAAAAGTAAGAGTAGAGATGAAATTATAAGCCAAAATAATTGCTATTTTACAGTTCCATTTATCAGTGATTGATGTGATAGAAAAAATAAGAAAGCTGTTAAGAAAATTGACTTGCCTATTACTTAATGAATACGGTAGACAGACCAAATAACCAAATAAGCAAAAATAAGCATTTCTCTAATACTTGTAGCTGTCAAGTCTGTCAATGCTTACATAAGTATATACGTGATATGATACACGTACATGATGATAAATACATATAATATAGGTGCACGTGTAATAAATGTGGAGAATGTTATATTGGCAAGACTGCAAGATATTGGCAAGATGTCTGAATAGAGCACAGCCATGCAATTACTAATAAGTCTACATCCAACGCTCTCTATGACCATATTAAAGAAAACATAATGATCTAGGCAGCACCGAGGATTTTCAGGTCGATTTCATTGCTAAGCTGACGAGCACTCAAGACACAACATTCTCTGAAGCAAAAGCTATTACATACTTGAAGCCAACAATCAACAGAAGAGATGAATTACCTTGCTACATACAATGTGCCCTCTCACTTTGATCACATCACATTCAACAAACAATGCAATTCTTAATATCATTCACTTCTTTATAAATCTTCACACCGAATATGCAGACCGCCATTTGACCATCGACCGTTAAGAAGGCGCTGGACGCCGAAGGGCCGTCATGCTGTGCGAAGTGTAACTTCATTGTTTTTACTTTTGACCAATATAATTATTTCGAGTCAGATACTCTCTTTACTTTCCTGTGAAATATATCTTGACCCACCAACTTGTCAATAGCTTTCAATCAATCATTCTTCGATATTTCAACTCCTCGCTATTTTTGAAGAATATTGAATAAAATGCAAGTACATGTAATTTCGGAAACTGGTCAATGGTAACTTAGAACCTCTTCAATTGGCTGCTCTTTTTTGTCCAAAGCTTAAAGACGTTGAAAGAACTCATCCACAGGTGTTGAGATCATAATACTAATTGATGCAAAGGCATCTGATCTAATATGACGTACATTAGCATGAGCCTATTACCATCAGAGATTCCGAATGTGAACATATAGCATGTTAATACATAGTAGTTTTCCACGTTATTTAATGCATCTCTTAATTGCTGAATTATTAAAAGTATCTACTCTATAAATTCTTTGCCATCTGTGGCCTATTCTGAAAGTCTTTTGATGTTGCACTGTATTTCTCTGGTGTAGAGACAAACATACATTATTTACGTTAATAAGGACTTTTAAGATCTTGAAGGTAGGGTATTTATCTTCTGTTATAAATGTTCGGAATTCAATGCAAATTTAGTAAAGTACTAGGAAAATTCAACAAGCTTTTTACGTTTCTTTTAATCATATTTTGCCAAGTAACTCTTATCATGATTATTGGTAGTCGCAACCAGAAAATGGCAAAAAGTTGCATTGACTAAATTGCTAAGTCAGTGGCGAACAAAACGTCCGCGTTTTAATTCCCTCTTTTAAAAAACGTGACATGCACGTGCAGTATACGTCTATAGCAAAGAAAGCTCAGCATCGATACTTTTTTCGAAATCACTAAAAATACAACATCTGAAAACATCAGGAAAAATAGAATGAATCGAAGCAACGTCACGTTACCGCAATCTACAAATTACTGTGATGAGGGTCAGCATCCTGTGCATCACTGCATTTCAGGCGGTATCTGTGTATGCTACCAGAACGCAAGAAAAACTTTTTCGGAGAGAACGGTGGATATATCTTGAATTTCTAGACCATGAGATTTCTATAAAAGTATTAGATGGATCATGGCGTATTCACTATGAAATTCCCAGATTCATGTCGCGGCAAATGAGATTTTGTGGCCCTAAACGGATTTATAAGCTTGAATAATATATTTTCGTCACTTTTCACATTTTTTCTCATCATCCGGAAATGCATCGGTAACTTAATGATATATCATTCATTGACTTTCAAAAAAATGTTTCAATTTTCTCAATTACAAATTTGAAGTTTAAATGAACTGAATTGATAAATAAAATTGAATCATGTTCTTCTAGTTGGATAAATCATACTTCATGCTTAAAGATCATTCTTCTTTATCTGCTGCGACTAACATTTGCAGATAGAATTAATCAGTTTCAGGTAAAATACATAAAAATGTCAAAGATTCGGTGCACCAGGCCAAAAACCGGTTGTCGCAAAAGGATCGTTGCACCGGTGCGCCGCGCAGAGTTGCTTTCTAAATTGTTTTCCATATTAACATGAAACAACATCAGCATGGAATTTCAAAATAGTCTCTGATTAATGCAGCAAAGGTGACTTTGCTTTTGTGAAATTGATTTCTTCAAATTATCATTTCCAACATGTCTTTCATCTTTTATCTTCCAACAATTGGCGGAATCAAAAAAAAAAAGATCCTAGAATGTAGATTTAAAATTGTTCCGTTCCTAGAGCGTTATTTCAAAATGTACAAAAACATCTAACATGAGCATTTGCAATATCGCAATGACATCAAAAGATGCAATAATTAAAAGACAAAAAGAACTTTTTATTAATCACAGTATTATTATGTATACAGTTTCGATTTTATTAAATGAACTCGAGTTGAATATTTTCGTCACTTTTCACATTTTTTCTCATTATCCGGAAATGCATCGGCAACTTAATGATATATCATTCATCAATTGTGTTTTAATACCAAATGTGAGATAAGCAAATTTTTGCAGTTTGAAAAGATTACCACGGAATTGACTGATCATGATAGCGATACGGAATGAAGAATAGTGTTTTACAAATCCTCCGTGTCATGACAGCCTTGGAGAGGCAGTGTTTGTTAAATTAGCATTTCGATAGGTTGCTATTACTTTCATGCTCAGCCTCAAGTGTATTTTTCAAAGCGTGATCATATCGCAAGCAACCTGCCACTGGTAGAGCAAAATAACGTAATCAGAGACGATGATCAGAATTAACTTTAAAATAGGTTAATGGGTCCACCTTACTATTCAGATTCAAGAAATGTAGCATAAATTTAGTGAATTATGAAATCATGCCGATGAAAATTGAATTAAAAACTTTAAATTTCAGCCAAGAAAGCACAATAAGATCTTGACTTTTCCATGAAGATTTCATTTTCATTATAATGCGGCTCATGAAATCCCCTCGATAATCACGAAATTGACCAGACGACCGGAGATCATAATGATTTTCAACAAAAAAGTGCAGGAAAAACTCCTCAAAGGTTACGGTCGTCAATGTATTGAAATTAAAATCGTACTCGACAGATTTTCGGCGTCCAGCGCCTTCGGTGGTCGATCTTACAATAAAACACGTTATGAACACGTCATATACTGTATCTTCACACGGCTTGCTTGCCTCATAACGTATTTTATTGTGAGATCGACCACCGAAGGCGCCGAAGATCTGTGGTGTACTATCTTAATTTCAATACATCGACGACCGTAACCTTTGGCGAGTTTTTCCTCGATAATCAGCTTCAATTCCTCTTAATTAAGATGCTTGTTGGTAAATGTTCATTCCTTTTGATATACAACATGCTTCATATTACTTATGTATTTTGTTCACGTCAATAGTATATATACATGGAAATAATTTGAAAAAAATTGGCTTTTTGAAAACTGCTCAAATATTTTTTTGAGACCGACGGAGCGTGATCTCCGCAAAAACAGAATCTTTTGATATAAAATTTTCCACTGTATACAGATACTTTTTTGAGTTGACGCTCTATCTACTGTATACTTACTCTATGGCTGAAGCACTTAATATTTTTGAGTTACCGATATGACAATTTTTTTAATAGGCACGAGACATTTTAAGATGTTATCTGGATTTAACAAGACGGATTTTTTATCAAATCACACAAAGATTGCGTTTTCTGAAACGATTGGTTTATGAAGATTGCATTCATCGGTTTCATCAAATAGTATTGCTATTATTAAGACAAATAGTATTTATTTGTATTCATAGTATTTTAATTATTAATAATTAATAATAATCAATAATAATTAAAATATTATACTGTAGTATAATATAGTATATAGTATAATATATATAGTATAATATTATAGTATAATAATAATTAATAGTAATTTGTATTAATAGTGTATTAATAGTATTTTTTAACAAGCTTGTTAAATCTGTGGTGCGGTCGTATTCTCCGTTACTCGTGCAACGCATTTGTGATTGATTCATTTTGGAGGTTCCAGATATTCGTTTCGTGGAAATTTATATATCATCTTCATCGTCTTGTGGTCTAGTGTTCAATTCTTTGGTGTGTTTTTCGTCGGGATTCTTCGTTCTGCCATAATCTTGGAATTTCTGTCCTCGTCGTTGTGTGTGTGAATTAATCTCACTTCCTCGATTTTGCAACTTCATAGCGGTAAGACGTAGCTGCCGAGTTTGACGTCATCACACATCGGACACTACCTGCAGGCGATTTTGGTACTCTACGAATAGATACAACTATCACCCGACCAACGAGGAAAGCATGCGTGGTGCATTTGGTTCGCGGTGCAGCGTCAGCCTTTATAGACTCAGGTTCGAACCCGCAAGTGGCTCATATTTTTGCTCTCGGCGCTCATGCTAGATCGTCCCATTTGCGAAGATGACAAGACAAACCAGAACCAACTCTACGAATGATACTTCAAAGCTGGCGACCTTGAGAGATCTGCAAGAAATTGATATAGATATAAAGCAGGAATTGCTGAAGTCCTTCAGAGAGGAAATAGGTCGATTGGAAAGCCGACTTGATTCTCTTGATGACCGAATCAAGATTGTTGAGAAATCTGCAACTGCATGTCATCATGCAAATCACGCACAGCAAAAAGAAATAAACGATATGAAATCTGCTCTTTTTCAGCTTGACTTCTTCAAGTCTGAAATGTACAACGAGTTTGAAGAGAGAGAGGCAAGAAGAAACAACATTATAATTTCTGGAGTAGCAGAAGACTGTAGTGATTCGCTTGACGATCGCAAGAAGTGTGACAGAGATATTGTGAGAAAAATTTTTGATCATTTGGAATTCAAGAATATCCAACCTTCCGAAATACGCCGAGTTGGAAAGATCGGACGCGGTAAACCGAGGCCTATCAAAGTTGCTCTACCAACCCAGGTGGCAAAGCGATCCCTTATTCGATCAGCAAGAACTTTGAAAGACTCTAGACAATTCAACCGTGTTTTCATACATCAAGATAGAACCAAGCGGCAACAACAAGAATGGTTCGAGCTGCGCAAAGAGCTTGAGGAGCGGAGAGGTTCCGGTGAAGACGTCGTCATCTTCAACAACAAAGTTTGCCTACGCTCTTCATTGAAGAATTTTCCCCAAAGTTTTTAGCTCCTCCAAGATATCCTACCATGTTGTTAATCAATGCAAGATCAGTATCCAATAAGATGGATGAACTTCGCGGTCTTGTTGCAAACCTCACACCGTCTTGTATTGCTGTGACCGAAACTTGGCTATCTGATGACATATCCTCCTCTCCTTTCAACATTGATGGTTATACCCTTTTCAGAGGTGACAGACAGAATCGTGCAGGTGGGGGAGTTGCCTTATGGATCCATGACTGCTTCGCTTCCATCTCACTGGACCTTGAGTCTCATGATTGCTTTGAGTGGGTGGCAGTGAAATTACCGATCACTAATTCTATTCTTTCGTGCATGTATATTCCACCGAATCTTCCAGTGCATTCACGACGCAATATTTCTGACTGCATCATATCTCAGTTTGATCGGCTTCTCATCAGTGATCCAAGTTTGACATTTATAGTGGGCGGCGATTTCAACGACTTTGACACGTCCATCTTCAAAGATGTCTTGTCATGCAATAACTGTGTTGATTCACCAACACGAGGAAGTTCGCATCTGGATCATATTTGGATTTCCGAAATTCTACAGACTCATTTCCCACAGCCAGCAATAATTGGTCCTCCACTTGGTTCATCCGACCACAATACTGTGTTTCTTCTTACTCTTTCTGCCACTCCTCCCTCCAACAGTGTGAAAAAAGTGATTTTTGACTATCGACAGCAGCATCTGAATAGCTTTTTGAGCTGTCTGAGAGCTGTTGATTTCCGTCGTGTTTATGAAAGTCCTGATATAAACAGCAAAGTAGTCGCCTTTTATGAAACGTTTTTTGTAGCAATGAGTGCAATACCTCAAAGAGAAGTAACATTGAATGCTACAGACAAGCCCTGGATAACACCGATTCTAAAAGCTCTCATAGAAGACAGATGGATCGCTTATCGCTCAAAAGACTGGCCTCGATTCAATCACTTCAGTCAAAAAGTCAAGAGCGAAATAATGAATTCGAAACAACGCTGGAGCAATGGGGTCTTGAACAGACACAACAACGTGTGGGACATTGTGAAAGAAATAAATGGAAGTTCTTCGACTAAGTCTGCTGCGAAGCTTCATGATGTGCACTTCTTGAACGATCTCTCTCGTCACTTCTCCGATGGTTTTAATCCTGCCGTGGACGATGCCCTGTGTGTCTTTCCGGGTGAGAGTTGGAATGTTCAGGTCAGTGAAGGTTGTGTCTATGATTTATTGCGAGCTCTTCCATCAAAGCAATCAGTTGGTCCAGACTTTGTGAATGCCAGGCTACTTAGCGAGGCGGCAGAATTAATCTCAGCACCTCTTGCTCACCTTTTTCAGACTTCGATCGACTCTATGATCTTTCCTGATTTGTGGAAAAACTCATTCGTTCGTCCCATTGAGAAAAAAAGCAATCCTACAATCAACGACTACCGTCCGATTAGTCTTACACCAATAATCTCAAAAGTTTTTGAGCGTTGCATCCTCCGACAAATGAAATCTGACTTCGTGTCTCATTTTGGTGATGATCAACACGCCTTTCGGCCTCATGGCTCTACGTCAACTGCTT
Organism: Prostheceraeus crozeri; assembly: GCA_907163375.1. NCBI lineage: Eukaryota > Metazoa > Platyhelminthes > Polycladida > Euryleptidae > Prostheceraeus > Prostheceraeus crozeri. Next base: position 905,335 of record CAJQUW010003743.1, read on the forward strand.
TGATCGATCTCTATAACACTGTTACAGCATTGATGGAGCATTCTGGAACTATTGCTGTCAGGGTAACATGCCTAGATCTATCTAAGGCATTTGACATGGTTCAGCACAAGCGCATGATAAACGTTTTGTTCCATAAAGGATTTGACACTGGATTTTTGAACTGGCTGCATTCGTACTTCTCAAGTAGGTTTCAACGCATTCACGTGAACGGCATTACTGGTCCTCTTGTAGAGGTCACATCAGGAGTACCTCAGGGATCAGTGTTGGGTCCGTTTCTGTTTGGTTCATTTATGTCATCCCTATCTATTGATTGCGCAACAGCTCGTATCATTAAGTTCGCTGATGACCTTAGTTGAATCCTGTGAACGCGACCACGCACCACCGTCATTTTTGAGCATTGTGACTGAATGGACTAGAAGCCACAATATGAGTTTGAATCTGTCAAAGTGTTGTCAACTGGTTATCAAAAAGCCGAATGTTTCCTACGAAGTGCCCTTGCCATACGCCCAAATCAGTCTGTCCAAAGCATGTGTTATCCTAGGTGTGACTCTTACTGACAATCTGTCCTGGGATGCTCACTTCAACCGTGTTACTCGAACCGCAAGCAGACGACTTCATATTTTGAGGATTGTGAAACCGTTTGTAACCAAGCAAGAGCTCATAAAAATCTTCAATGGAATTATTATGTCTATCCTCCTGTATGCTATTCCAGTATTTGGTGAAATTTCATGTTTTTCTTGTACGAAGATTGAGAGAGTGATTAAGAGAGAGCCCATCGCATCATTTGTGATGACACATGTTCTTGTAAAATCATGCCAAACTTTCACGAGAGACGGAACTGTCTTGTTCTAAAATTTCTTAACAAATGCATGATCTCAAATGCATCCCTTGAACTCCCTTCTTCCTCCCCGTTTACCACATTCGGGCCATTTCCGAATGCCATTTTGTCTGACGGTTAGACGCTCTCGTTCATTTTTAACATATGCATGTCGTATTTTTAACTCAAGTTTGTGACTTGCAACTTCTGCAATACTTTTCGCTCTATGGGCTCGAATATTCACTTTATGTGACTTTTAAAATGTGATTTGTGATTGCTACCTGTATTTGTGATTTTCATTTACCTGAAATAAACGCATATTATTATTATTATTATTATTATTATTTAAATAGCTTTTGATGCAACTTCCATTATTATATAACATTTGCATAGATATGAAACGTGGGATATATTATTTGAAACAGAATGATTTGTCATTATTATTGAGTGGATGTTTATTTTGTTTTATGGGTATTTCTATGATGACAGTGAATGCTCCATGCATTGAATATTAATTTTGAACTTCTTAATGCATCAGTTGATTGCTTTTCGAGATTCATTGTCTGAATATGGAATCAAAGAACTGGTGGCATGACATGCATTTTCTCATCAGAACGCCGTCGAAAACATAGCTACCATTTGACAAAGACAAATCATACATTTTGTCAACGTTTTGGGTGGGGAAAACATTGCCAAGGTTAGACGAAATTCAAATCTCATCAAAGAAACGATGACTGGTGTGAGACTGTGAAGCAAAAGGATGGTTCCTGTATATTCCGTTCAAGTTGTTGCTATACACTCGATAGTATCCAATAAATTAGAGAATCAAGTGAAGATGATGGCAATCGATTATCTTGTGACTGACATTCATCTTAAAACTGGCAATGAAGGAGCGATTTGATAATTATTATCAAATACATGTGTCTCTGAATACCAGAATAAAAAATATTCAGAGGGAAAATGCTGCATCAAAAGTTATTTAATTATTGATCAACAATCTATTTGTCTTGATAATAGTAATACTATTTGATGAAAACGATAAATGCAATCTTCATAAACCAATTCTTTCAGAAAACGCATTTTTTGTCGACCCTATAGCAATAACTAAACTTACTAACCAGATTGCTAATCTGTGACGATGGAAAATCTGTGAGATAGAGAGATTAACAATACTGGGCACAAATTGTAAATTTTCCATTTCATGCCCGACAATTTCTATGTATATTCAGGTAATGAGCAATCCAGATATGCCCTCATGGAGTCTCTTCGTCATATTCTAGCAAATTATTAAATAATATGTATAATGATATTTTTATTAACTCTTCAGCACTACTTCTCAAAAATTAAAGCTCGACAAGTTTGTTTTCCCACCTTGTGGAAGCGAACAGGGTACATGATCACTGCAATACTTTATGCACTATTATTAATTTTAACTTACTGCTGTATCTCGTGTATGAATTGATGCTCCAGACGAAAGTCTGAAAATGTCTGAAGCTTATCTAAGTAAAGTTTATGTAAAAATATTCTTGCAGCAATGTAGTGAGACCTGATTGATAACATAGTTGAGTGGCCATCATTCCATAACTGCATTATTCATCGGAATTGCAGCCAATTAATTCTATTGCATGCGCACTGTTGCCATCAATGATTTTGAATCATTCAGCTATATTCTTTTTTTGAAAGTTGACTATTGTGTTCTTAACTGTATTATGTTCTAAGCAGTGAACCACGACGCGACGGTGATAAAAAAGAAAAGAAAAATATGATAAAACAGAAAACTATCCGATCATGTCATTAAAATGTCTCGATTCACTGTTGATCAAATACAAATAAAAATATGTTGACTAGACCCCTATGGCGGTTTTGTAAGGACATTGTCGCACCATATGAGACTATACGAGCGTAATGAAGTCACAAGATGATATATTTTCAGAGCTGCTGTCAATTTTCCATTTCATCATTGGGACATGTCACACAATCTGTCGCACATTCAGTAAATTCCAGACGTTTTTCTAGGAAAATATTTTCAGCATCTGCAAGAATGCCTTGCTCAGTAGCTTTCTTGTTAAAAAGGGATTAGAATTTATATCATTGCATATTATTATATCAAATCTTTTCATCTCCGCCAAATGTTAATATTGCAGTGTATAGTAGAGTAGATCGCTTTCGTGGCTCTATTTTTAGGTCTGATTCATGTAAATCTGATTTCATGTGTATCTCATTTCATGTAAATTCTAAAAACTGAGTGCATCATTATCTCGGGAAATGTTGTACATGTATTATGGTGTCTTGTTTGGGCTCATTCGAATGCACGGAACACAAGGGATGTTGATTATTCAACGAAAATAATTGTAATAATTTTGTAATGAATCTCCGATGTCATTTTTTCTTTGTCCGTTGAATTCTATGAGCAATATATCAAAGGAAAGCTCAGAAAACGCACGTTCGCCTCGCGGCTTATTCACTGTCATACTCACATCCTTTCTTATGGAAAAATTTCGGTTTGAAAAATTTGTAAAATAAACGATTTTTATGTTCTGACCACTGTCCACGTAGCATGATAGCGGACAGGCCTACAAGTTGGTTCAGAACAGAAATCTGAGAATACAAGCTCTCGCATTATGCATGGTATATTGATATGCGATGCGTTTAGAAGACATGAAAGTTGATTAAGTTTCGACATAATTCAGGTGGTTCGTTTTTTATGAAGAGCTCTGTAGTTCATTTTCATCGCAGTCAGTGATGAGTTGGTGGAGGTGGTCGAAAATGTTGCATTGATTTCAGACAAAAGCGTCAAAAGATGTATGAAATTTAACGAAAAAGGAGAGTGTGTTTTAGTGTGTGGCGTCCACATTTGAAGGATATAAGTCCACATCAGCAGCTATTCGACTTTTTTAACCTGATTCATAAAAAATCAACATTTAGGTGATCTTTCGGTCACCAATTGTTCCAATAGTAAAATACTGAAAATTGACAAGTTTCCTTTCAAGGTGTCGATAAGATCTGAGAGCTTTGATATCATAATACCTGTCATAAGCGAGTGCACGATGAAAAATTATGCCAATTGCTGTTCATGTCATGAAGATAGTCAGCACCAACTGCCGGAATGGTCGCAGAATTCTCGCAGCTGTCGCAGTAAACTCTCACAGTCGCGCAGTGGTGCAGAGAAGTGAACGCAGAGATTGCAACTTGCAGTGGACGCCACCCTTCACGATTCTAGATTCCATATATCTAGAATTCCTTGGTTAAACGCATTCAATTGATTGCGACAAAGTTGGACTGCCTTCGCAAATCGTTCACTCATTCAACCGAGAAAGATGTTCGTCGAACAGTGTGATTTTGCTTTCAGCGTGCTAAACAAAGACCTCACAGGTGCCTGTTCATATCGTTTTGTCGCATATAGGCACAATTGGGAACTGCGTTTGTGTGATCTTTTTGGTGCCATGATCTATTGATTTTGCCATCAATTTTTGGGAATTTTGGTAATTTCTACGGTAAAGATGATTCCATTAGGCCCTATACAACATATTAAGAAATGTAAAAAATGTCTCATCATTTTCACTGTTCTTGAAGATAGCAAAAAGTTATCGATATATCTTTTGAAAGTCGATTTTTTTGCCACTGAAGTTTTCTAACTTCAACTTAATTAAACTCATGGTAAAGCAGTCAGTTGGGTCAAATCTTGATCTCATTGTGGTCTGCCTATCTGTAAAGAGCTCTAATAAAAATGAAGCATACTTACAATGGTCAACAATTCCAAAATACAGCATTATTAAACAGGAAGACGGTCTTCTTGAACGATAATAATGATATAATTAACTGTTTGATCAGCCGTGGTAGTCCCATGAATAAATAAGCTGGAACGTAGAAATTATTTAAGGAAACTCGTTCCTCAGCGCTTTAGCGTGAACAATTTAAAAATCTTTGAAGTCAAAAGTAGGGAACTGTGAAGCTTCCAGATTCGATTTTATTCGCGAATCGACTGTCGATTTGAGAATTATTTCGAAATTGTGATTCGAGGAAAATTCGAATCGGTTTGCTTCGGCTGGGCAAAAATTGCTCCATTTATTTTCTTTGATTTATAGCCTCATATCGTTCAACACGGCTTTAATAAGCTTGTGATGTTGGATTCTCACTGAAAGGGGTTGAAGACTTTGGTTGATATACAGGAGTTATTCGGGTACATGCTCCGCAGTGCATGCGTACTGCGTGCTACATGTTGCTCAAATGATCTGTGGTTGAAAGATCGGGCTCTTTTTAACTCAAGAGTAGTGAGTGATATGAACCCGAGTTTCCATGATTTTCAAGTTCCAGGGCCGGGATAGTCCAAGCTAATAGTCAACATCATACTGCTCAAAGTCTTCTGCAATCTTCTATACCTGTGAAGTACAATGTGACTTTGAGTGGCGAATTTTGAAGTCGACAACTTTTAGCCTGTATATCAATCATCCTGAATAAATTATTGAAGAATAGTAATTACGGACAGCGATGACATAGGAAGTTACAAGCATTGTAGGATAACGATATGATGTTTTTAGGAATTGCTATAAAAATTCTATTACACGTACTGCTTTTTGAAAATTAAGATGGAAATGATAGCATCTGCTGATCTTTCCAAAATTCATGGTTAAGGGACTGGAGCGATTGATGGAGTTTCTGTTTCCAGTCAAAGGTGAGATTCAAAAAACTTCTGCAAGCCTGAGGGTACAATCCTAGTTTCCATCATCAAGCTACCCTTCTGGCAAAACAAGGGCTATGTGAAATCGCATCTCAAATCAACGTTCTCTATCTAACTCAAAATCTAGCGTCAATATATTACTCGAAGTAGGTCGAGTTATATCTTTTAGTGCTTATTTCATTAAGTGATATTGTATCAATCATTACGTCTTATCAATTATTATTTGCATCATTGCATCTTTCAACAGCTATCCAAAATCGTTTATGCTTACATACACATGCAATTAATTTCTCATTCGCTAATAGTTTAACTTTTTGGCCCATAAACCATTGGAACGTGAGGATCACAACGATTCATGACATAGCCAGGTTTCTCCATTTATCTTTTTTGGATAACGTCAATGAGTTAATAACGTTAAATTGCACTCTTTTGATATCGTATTCACCGATGGCAGCTTTTTTATCTTCGGTTACCGTACACCATTCTGGTGGTTGCAAGGTTTTCTATCGTGCTTTTTCTCATCACAAGTCCGTCACCTTTTGTGCGGCGTCTTTTGATATAGCTCAACATTCTTGCAATTGGGGAAACCAGTTTAAGAATCCAGGAGATCCTCATTTTTATCCTTCAGTATGGAAACCACAAATCAAAAAGTTAAAATACAAATTTTCAATGATTCAATTCGACTCAAAACTTGCTGATTCGCAGGTCCCTAGTTAAAAGACTTTGAAAATCGGTCTTTTAACATTAACTTTAGCCATAGAGGAAGCTAAAAAAATAATGCCTTTTCATGCTTGCTATCTGACAATATGTCGGATTTTGATAATTGATAAACTCTCTGAAATTGATAATCCTCCTCGTTTTAATACTAACTTTAGCCATCTTTCTTAAACTTATTCTGCTTCTAATTCAGCCCATCACCATTCAGCATATGGGGGAACTTTCCTTTCTTTTTTATCACGAACGTATTCGCTAAACAAGAATGCAGCGAAAGAATCTTGCTATGACACGAGTCCCTGGCATCAGTGACAATGTCATCGTCTTTATGAAATATAGCGATTGGTGAGAATATTTTCTCCTCCAGCAAGATGACGGGAGCATTTTACTTTACGAGACTAGGCTTAGTAATTCTATCTTTGGAACAAAATCAAATACTCCGGATTTGATAAAGATCATCATCATCAGCAAGAAAAATCGTCAATATTCGATCTTCTTTTACTGATGAACTCTCTGCCAACACATAGAAAAACCCAAGTGAAAACTCAAGTTCGAGATCAATGCAATGAGCTAATAGGCAGTCTGATTTCCTCAACGGCAGTTGCTGTCATTGCAGACAGACGTGTGTTGACGCTCTCCTGCCGGTTGAATCTGCACATAACATTTTAGTCCATGAGCTAGATTGCAAATTACATAATTTTGGTAATGCTGTGAGTGGCAAAGTGTGGTAGCAATGTTTCAAAATATGTGTTCATTCTTAACAATTTAGTGCATGTCACTTAACAATGCCATTTTCATGCTCAGGAAAATAGTTGTTTAAGTATGCATATACACAAAATGTTCTATTCTTGTCTGTGAAATCATTATGGTTACACAAATAGCGGAATTTTAAATTTCCCATCTTTTAGAAAACTAAGCAGATTCCAATGTTATTTTCTATAGCTTTAACATGGACATGTATGCATCATGGTATTAAATCAACAGTGCATGAGTTTAACTGCACTTGCATCGAATAGAATCAATTTTATGTCAGTCTGATGAGCTTTCATTTAACAGGGTTCTTCGCAGTATTTGCCATAAACATTAAAATTATAATGCCATCAACTAACAAATTCACTCCATCGATCGTATGTGTGATGGTGAAGTGAATTTATGCATGATGAGCAATCCACAATTTCGATGGAAGTAAGGCAGTCATCGAAGCTTAATCTTTCTGATTATTATTTCTATTGACCATTGCCGTGGCTGTTAGAACGAATGAGTCAATGCAATTTTGGTCATTCGGCTATTACACCGGCTGAGCAGACACTGTTCTTTTATGCATTTTACCACTTCTGATATTTCTAAGTCCTAGGAGACTTCGAATCACTCGATCAAATATAACAAGAATTATGCATCTCTAATGAATAGTCCGGCAGCCAGAACGAGTTTCTGCAGGGAACGAGGCCGAAACTGAGACTTTCACAGAATGATGTACACCCTATGCCTACTACTACGAATCGGCACGTCTGCCGAGTTCTAGTGAGTTCCTCTTCTTGTCAGACGGAATCAAAGAAAATCACATGTAAATCCAACGGGACGGAGATTGCAGTTTTTGATTAAAATGAAATTTTCTATGTTTTCGCTAATCAACTGGAAAGTATTAAAGTAGTAATCTCATCCCAGGTGCAAGAGCAAAATGAGCAACGATGAGTCATCATGCTGACTCAGCCCCCCCCCTCTGGAGGGAAGGTGAGGGAGATGGCCAAGGATGTGCTGAGAGGAATGGGTCCGAGAGGAGGAAACCGTTCCCTACCCCCCCCCTCTGGAAGGAAGGAAGGAGTTTTCCAGCAAGGGGTGGAATCTCGGAAGGAAGGCGGTAGGAATCTCGGAAGGATAGAGTGAGGAAAGGGTGGGTTTTGGTGGTTTTGGGGTGAGAAAAGTCGTTTTTCGACATGAAGGAGGGTTCGGATGTGAAAACGGAGGTCAGATTCGGAATCTACGTGAAATGTTGATTTGGGAAGGAAGGCAGGAAGAGTTTTCCTGTGAGACAAGGGGTGGAACGGCAGAGTTGGAAAAAGGCGGGTGTTGGTGAGAAAAATCGTTTTTCGGCATGAAGGAGGCCTCGGATGGGAAAACAGAGGCCAGATTCGGAATCTACGTGAAATTTTAGGCTAGGAAGGATGTTTCCAGCGACATCGGAGAGAAAAAATTTCGAGGACGTTTCCCCCCCCCCTGTCAGACTTCCAACTTTGGTTCTAGGGATCGTAGAAAATCGTGCAACAGCTCATTTGAAAGCTAAGAGTGAGAAAAATGCATTGGAAAGCTCAGTTTGATCTATTTTCCTGGGTATAGAGAGGAAATGGCAGGAAAACGTCAGAGTTGGAAAAGGCAGGTTTTGGATGTTTTGGGATGAGAAAGTCTATTTTTCGACATGAAGGAGGCCTCGGATGGGAAAACGGAGTGCAAATTCGGACGTTTTGGCCAATTTTGGATCTAGGAACTTCTTTCCAGCTCAATCGGAGAGAAAACTCTCTGGACGAAACTTCCAACTTTAGTTCTAGAGATCGTATAAAGTCGTGTGATAGTTCATTTGAAAGCTAAGAATTAGACAAATTCAGTGGAAGAAGCGGCTTGTTCATATCTGCCTTCGTTTATATGTGAGACGTCATTGAATATGTTGGACATTGGCGAAAAAACGACAGAGTTAGAATTTTTACGAAAACGGCTCTAGTGGGTGAACCAAGCCTCGGACGGGAAAACAGAAACCAGACATGGAATCAGCATGCCATTTTACACCTGATTGTCATTCATGCTATGTCTTCGAAGTGATAGGAAGAAAGATGACAGATGCAGTAGAGTTTACAAATGAATTTTGTTCACAACGTTTTCATCGACAAAGTCTTCGTGGTGTGATTAGGGACTACATCATCTCATTCCATCATGGAAAGGCAGACTTGGAATTTGCTATCGCTAAAAGTTACTTCGTTTTCCAATAGCTCATGGACAGTTTGATAAATAAAGATGTGAAAGGTCGATTAGTTTCAGAGATTGAATTTGAGAAAGTGACTGGTGAACATGCAGGTGAGCGTGTAGTGTTTCATTTTGCATCCTATTCTGCAGAGACGAAACATGATCTAAAAGATTTCCATCAGCGACACATGGCGAAAATTGCATCTCGACTAGATTCATTTCAAGAGCATGGATCCAACTTGCTCTTATGTCGCATAAAACACATTCAGATTCAACTCAATGTGCTAAACTAGATTTGACTACAAGATTTGGGAAAAGCAATCATGAGTCAGTCGTCCGCTTGCCTCCTTTTCCCTGCCGCAACGAAGTCAGGGGAGAAACGGAGGTCTCTGATTGGCTCTCATACTGTCAAATGTGGATTCGCAGGAGACTACAAAAGCAGACGTCTCCCCATCTTCTCTTCATTTCATTCTCTTGACTTGGAAAGCGTGTGTGACTTGCGAAAGGCATTCTCCGTCTCAATTTTGTCTGATTCAATCCTGTTTGCAAATTTACAAGTGAGTGTCATGACTGTGTGGCCTAAACCTTACCAACATTTTAGAAGAGAGACGCAGGAGATTGTGCGGCCGATGATTGTACAAGATTATTTCGTTGAACCATTACCACCACCACATCCACCACCTAGGTGCTTTACCTTTAAGTCTTTTAGGGAATTGAAACTTATTTCGGATCCTAAGCCCAAGACATTTAATTTACTAGACGATGACGAAGACTTAGACTTTGGTGATAAGGTTTAAATCATGTGAACGCCCCAAAAGATCCTCTTAAGGGCCACCTCATATGTCACTGCTAAACTAACAATTTTCTTTTATCTGATTATCATGAATGTACTTAGTGGTATTCTTTTGTTGCAGACTGCCATGGCCATGAATCCTACTCCAACTGCAGCATCACTGAATCCTCAACATCTCGAGCTGTGGAATCCGAAAATTGAAAAGGTAATTCACGGCTATTATGCCTACAAACAACAAGTGCGCTACAACGGTGTTCGACTCTATCTTCAAACGCCGGCGGTATACTTACCAAAAGTGGATACGCAAGTAAATCGTTGCGGTCAAAACCTGAGTATCCCTATTGATGATTGGTTGCGTCAGCAGCTTGACATTTTAGGAGACGGTGTGAGGCAAAAGGCTTTTATTCCTACTGAACTATTACAGTTGTGGCCAGAAAAGAAAACTTCTTATTATAAACCATTGTATCGCGGCACTCGCTGCTATATTTTGCAAAGCAAGTATTGTAAAGTCACTTCAGGAGTGACAGTTGAACAGTCAGTTGAAACAGAATTGTCATCGCTAGGTGCAGGCTTTTATTCATTTCATATTGAGGTGCCTGCTGTTTATGTGGGACCTCATCAATCTGATGGTAATTTGATTTCTCTCAATTTGCGCATCGTTCAAATTCATCATCAACCTGAGTTAACAGGTCTTGATCACATTGAGAAAGTCATTGATGCTACTTGTGTCAAAGAGTGTCAAGAACCTGTCACCAAACCTAAACGTCGTCGCGCATCAAAGAAAGATGGTGTTACCACCAAAGAGAAATCTTGAGTATTGTAATCAGTTAATATGTAGTGAATGTGGAAAACGCGGTCTTGAACGTTATGTTCAAATAAAACATTGTAATCATGTTGTATGTATCTTTTGTTATGTAAAGGACAGACATCCTTGTAAAGTTGCTGCTCAATGTATTATCTTGTAATTAAGTCTTTTTGATATTGTAGGTTGTCATCTTCATAGACAGTGAGGGAACAGCCATGCAGGAATTGAGTGCTATTGCAATCAGAGAAGGCAATCAAACTGTTGTTAGTGTATATCATAGATTTGCCTACTGTCCTCCACACAAAGACGAATGGTCACGGCGTCATGTGCATGGACTTGATCCTTCTATTTTGATTCATATTGGATTTGTAAATGAAACATATTTGATAAGTGATTTCAAACGGTGGTTGTCAGGTTTTCATATTGTTAAAATATTAGAAAATGATTCTGAACGAGAAGCAGCAACACTTCAGTTGCACATTGGTAATTTATATTTACCATGTTGGGTAGATCGTGTAAGACAAGACTATCATATGCATTGTGATCAAAAGAAGTTTAGTGATAATATAATAATAATAATAATAATAATATATGTATATTTGATCAAATGACAATCGATACATTACATCAAGTCAGTAGTTGGTACAAACGAAGATAATTCAACAAATAAGTAAGGCATATAGTATACTTTGAAGAGAGCTTCCTACGTTGTCGAAAGTAAAATCTTCGGTTTCAGACATTCACCGTTGTAAATCTCGCATACTTTGAGGAAGAAGGAATCACTGCGTCGTTTGGTGCGACGATGAGGTATAATGAATCGACCAGATTTTGACATCGGAGGCAATAGATTATGAAGAATATGGCTGTCAGACATTACCAATTTCAGAAACCCAAGAGATAACATATGTCGTCTTTGAGTTAAGGAACACAAGCATTCCTCTTGGCATTCTCCACCGCATAAGACACGATGAGCACGCTTCTGAAATTTGTCAAGTCGAGTCGAATCGTATGATGACATGGTCATAAACAAAGGGGCACAATACTCAATACACGATCGTATGAGAGAGGTATATGTTAGAACCAATTGCTGCTTTGAGAGACCCGACTGCTTCAAAACCCTCAAAACGTAAAGGCGCCGAGATGCTGTGGATAATATGTTATCAAAATGGTCCCTCCACGTCCAATTTGAGTTCAACGTTACTCCAAGTATCTTCAACTTATCAACGTTAACCACTGATGGAAGTACAGGTATAACAGTAGTGTTTTTCTTTTTAATCGTCATGGACTTGCATTTACTGGAATTCAGTGGAAGTCTAATAGACGTAGACCAATCAATCATGCGATGGTGATGAAAGGAAATGTTTTCTAAAGTTTGTATGGGATTATACTGAAGCGGGAAAATCAGTGTAACATCATCCGCATACTTAAAGACCGAACAAGTAGAAGAGTCACTTACAAAGGAGCCAATTGCTATGGCGAATAAATAGGGGCCAATAACAGACCCTTGCGGAACACCGGGGGACAACGAGGAGTAAGAGCTCACTTGAGTTCCAATACGCACAAATTGTTGTCGATCAGTTAGGTATGATTGAGTCCATTTGATGAAATTTAAGGGCAACTGGCAATCACTCAGTCTTTGCAGTATGACATCATGAGGAAGTTTGTCAAATGCTTTCGAAAAGTCGTAAGATACCATACAGACACCAGAGGTCGAATCGCTGTCAAGGAATTTTGTGACACAGTCTTGAATTCCCAACAAAGCACACAACGTGGAAGAACCCGGTCTGAAGCCGAACTGCTGATGACCAAAATTATCAATAAGTTTTTGCTTCACATCCTTCAAAGCCAAGGTCTCAAGAAGCTTTCCAGGGGTAGGCAAAATGCTTATAGGTCTGATATTGTCAATATTTGCAGTAGCGTTCTTCGGAATTGGAGATACAGCGGAAATCTTCCATACCTTTGGAACATATTGATATTTGAAGGAAAGCTTAAATAAATGAGCCAATACGTCAGCAATAAACGGAGCAGCTTCCTTGTAAAGAGCATTAGGGATGTCGAAAGATGATTTATTGGGCTTCAACTTTGAAAGAAGAATGTAGACATCCAATTCATCAATATCACAGTTCCATGAGGAATCACATATGGGTGTGATTGAAACAGACTTGCTTATTTCGAAATGAGAAGCTAGATGATGATTGATGTCATCAACAGCCTCTGAGAGAGTTTCATACTGACACAGAAGACGCTGCAGTTGATTTTTATCGCGCGTTCCAACGTTTGAATTGATCGCTTGCCATAAATTTTTAGTCGTCATTCGCTGGGTCCAAGAAGACTTCGCTTTTTGGATTTCGCATCGAACTCTTTCTTTAAGATGAGTGTACATGGCGAAGTTTCCACAACGGAAGGCATCCCAACGTCGGTTGATTAACGACTTCAGGAATGACGTCATCCAAGGCTTATCCCTGGGTGATAGTCTGACATATGAATCCGGTATACATTCAGCAGAGAGCTCATTTAAAATGTCTTGAAATCGTTGGCACTTAACATCAAGCGAAATTGAGTCGTCGTAGATAAAGTTCCAATCAACTCTATGAAGGGAATAAAGAAATTCGTTGACATGGGAGCTTCGTAAATCATAAACTTTACGACTGATAAAGCATCCTTCTTTTGCATTTGAAAGTTTTGGCTTAGCTAGCAGTGATACATGAGCTGTCTTAGAAATGTCGAGGGGCGCACACAAAGTCACATTATAATGATCAGACAAAAACCTTGAGAATAAAATGTAGTCAAGCTCAGCATTACCGTATGTAGCACGATTGTTGCAATTAACCAGACCAAGTTGCTGGCAAACATGCTTGACATTGAAGCGGTTAAGATCGCCGCATATAATTACTTCATAATTAGTGTGAGAACTTAGTACTGAATCAATTTCACAAATTATAAAGGAGTTTAAAGTTTCAAATTCACGAGTCGCCAATATCGGAGGAATATAGAGAACGAGGAGCACGATTTTCATGTTAGGTAACAACATTATGAGAAATTCAACTTCCAGCGATATTTGTACGTCAAGTTTAATGCAGGATATGTTATCACGGATCCACACAGCAACACCTCCTCCAATACGATTCTGTCTATCAAAAAGAAAGCAAGTGAATCCAGGAACACTAATTACACTATTATCAATGTCATCATGTAACCAGGATTCACAACAAGCAAAAATGTCGATGTTTTTCAGAAGGAGAGTGGAACGTACTTCATCGATTTTAGGCAAAACTGATCGCGCGTTTGAGAGCCAGATGGAGGGCAGTGTTGGTCGAAAATCAGATAAAAACTTCATTGAAAATTTTGAGATATTTCGACGACCTTCCCACGATAAATCTTAACCCTCTCACCAGCATCTCGTCTTCTCTTGAGCTCAGCACGCAGTTCTTTTTGGGATTGCTGCTGTGATGGAGTCAGGTCAGGATTTATAAAGACATTGTCATAATTTTGTAGATGCCTCAAGTCTTTCGCCTTCTTCAAAATATTTTGTTTTGATTCATTGTCGACACAAACCACCTTGAGTAGGCGTGAAGATCCAAGTCTATGAGCCCTTCCAATTCGGTAAGTGTGCTTAACTGAGTTATCGTCAATGCTCAAATCTTTTAGCATTTTAACCACCTTGCTATGATCATGCAATTTGCGCTCATCAGCATCTCCATCAATTTTCTCGGATATCCCAGAGATAACTAAATTATTCTTTTTTCGATCTCTAGCCTCGAACTCATCATATATCGTTGCGTTTTTCTTTGACAATTCGATGAGACATTTGCGAAGATGGTCAAGCTCTAACTGATGCACATCCTGAATTTGAACGACTGCAGTCAGGGATTTCTCTAGATTTTCAACTTTATTCGCTAGAGAATCAATTCGATCAATCATTTTATCTAACTTATCGGAGAGACGTTTTTCTAACGCTGTGATCGATTGCTTCACACTTTCTAAATTCGAATCGTCAGCAACTCGCCCACGTCTTGTTCGTGGTGTCGACATATCAGCAAAAATTCGTGGAAATATGTTTAAACCAGGTAATTTGACCAAAATTGCAGAACGAGAGGGACTCGAACACCCAACCTTCACTCGCGAAACACGCGCCGAAAGCGATTGACCACTATCACAACTAATGCTAGGTTAGACCAAAGATATAGATAAGCCAAACAATCTACCAAAGACTGTGGTGTCGTGTTAGTGACGTAGTTATTGAATTCCCGACTTCAGCAACAACAATGTAACACCATGGATCACAACTCACTGGAAATTGTACACAGAATTGAAAATGATCAATTGAAGATGTTAGTGAATCTAGCCAACATTAAAACCAGTAACTGAACTCTTTCCTGATGCTCTGATTCGGGAGTGGCATCCTGTACATATTGCAGTGTTTCACAACGGACATTGTATCATGACTGGTTTACGTGATATCAGTAAAGTAGCTGACATTGTTAAATATCTAATGCGTTGTCTGCATGACTCACAGTTAATAGAATCGTGTTAATCACATGATGCGTTTAGAATGAGTCATCGCAATGAACTATCGCCCACACACACTTGTCGGTGAAAAGGTCACGCTGTCTGACGTGAGGCGCCATCGCTTTGTTTGATAACGCCCACACACGTGCCGGTAAAAAGGTCACGCTGTCTGACGTGAGGCGCCAACTTTGGTTCTAGAGATCGTAGAAAGTCGTGTGATAGCTCATTTGAAAGCTAAGAATGAGAAAAATGCAGTGGAAAGATCAGTTTGTCCCTATTTTCCTGGGTTTAGAGAAAAAAATTGCAGGAAAACGTTAGAGTTGGAAAAGGCAGGTTTGGTCGTTTTGGGATGAGAAAGTCCATTTTTCGACATGAAGGAGGTCTCGGATGGGAAAACGGAGTGCAAATTCGGAATTTTTGGTTAATTTTGGGTCTAGGAAATTCTTTCCAACTCAATCGGAGAGAAAAAGTTCTGACCCCCCTTCTGTCAGACTTCCACCTTTAGTTCTAGAGATCGTAGAAAGTTGTGCAATAGTTCGTTTGAAAGCTAAGAATGAGTCAAATTCAGTGGAAGAAGCGGCTTGTTCCTATCTGCCTTCGTTTAGATGTGAGACGCCATTGAACATTTTGGACATTGGCGAAAAAACGACAGAATTAGAATTTTTACGAAAACGGCTCTAGTGGGTGAACCAAGCCTCGGACGGGACAACAGAGACCAGATTTGGAATCAGCGTGTCATTATGCATCTAGAGGGTGAGTTTCAAGTCAATCGGAGCACTAGAACCGGAGATAGACGTGTTTAAAGATTTGGATGATGAATATCACGTCATCAGCTGATCGACACAAACTGTATAAGTGGAAACTCTACTTGTGGAAATCAGTTCTCCTCCCGACTGGGTTGAGGTGGGTGAAATCCTGATCTCTGATGATGGCATTGGAAATCTCCAAAATCCGAAAATTTCATTGCTGATATCAGCTAAAGCGTCAGACTAAAAGGTTCGCCAGGAGATGGCCTTCGTCTCCAGGCCATAAAAGACTCCAAAACTTTAAAGGCTTGCAACTTTGCTTCTACAAGTCCGTTTGACTTTATTCAAAAGAGGTTCGATCGCTATTAATCTGACCTATAGTGAGAGACTACTTTTAAAACTTCATAAGTAGTACTAGATGCTGAAAAATTTAAATTCACTAGTTTTGGAGGTTTTCTGGGGTTTTCGACCCTGCTGAAGTCAACTAAAGGATTTGTCATGATGTCTTCTCATGTCTTTACATAGTACAAGCGAGCAAGTCACGGAGAGTTTGGCTGTAATATACCAATGACATGGTGTTCCTTCGGGACGGCGGATGATGCTGTAGTGATAAGTGTGGCAAGGGAGTGTGTCATAGTTATGACCGAAACCTCTGGGGCAACTCATGTCTCATGTTGGGCATTTGACACAGTTCTCAACGTAGCACTTTGAATGCCAATCGGTTGAGTCCTAGCTATCTTGTCATGGGTGGCCTCTAAACATCTCCATTGCAAAACGCCTGTAAATAACGGTTGCTATCAAGCTGATCAAAGCAACGACTTGGGATGTTTCCTCTTGTAAATAACTCCATCGGTTTTCATGTCTGGCTATCAAGTCATGGGCGGTGCAAGTCACGGAGATTTTCGGTGTCATACTTCCTGTTGGTCAGCGTTCTTTCGAGACAGCGGTGAAGTCCGTAGCGATGAGTACTGCACGGGACGTGGGCAATAGTAATCCTTGTGAAACTTCTCTGCGTCATGTTTCCAAGTGGTTGCCTTTCGTCTCAACATTGTACTCTGACCGCCAGGGCGACATTTAGCTATCTACAACAGGTTACCTCATAAAATCTTCATTGCACTTGTCTCCCGATAGTTGGCCATACATGCGAGAGTGAACCATGAGTTCTGCTTGTCTCTATCACGGAGACAAAATGATGAATGGAATGAATTGGGAGGACATTCATGCCCCACACGCAACCACACGCTCATTTCTCTCTTCGCTAGCGAACAAGCTCTTGTGAGTGTAGTCCGAAAGTGTATCATGTTGTACGAAAGTTATACTGCAACACAGGTTGATGTATAGTTAGAAAGTTTGATAATGACGTTTCATGAAACACAAATGTCATAAGATGTAAGCGTTAGTGTAATCAAATTGTTCTACCGCGACGCACGTTTGAGAAAGTAAAGTTTGATCATCGAAGTTTTATTCGTAAGTGTCGTCAGAAAGTATGTCATGGTTTGCAAAAGCAACGTTTAGTGTAGTCAAATAGTTTTACCGCGACACACGTTTGAGAAAGTAAAGTTTGATCATCGAAGTTTTATGACTGATTGAACTCACAACAGCATTAGAAAGTTTAGCACAACACAAATGTCATGAAAAATACTTTATTTGGTCTGTGATTTAACATCATTGAAACCCACTTTACTAATAGCAATGACAATATGGTTTATTTTATTCAGAAGCAAATGATCGCCGCAACCATGAAAGTTGTCCATCCGAGAAATAATCTTCCGCAGATGTCGTGTATAAAACTCAGAAGCATCAGTAACATATTCTTGTCCATAGGAACGAAATTGAAAATCAACACTTTCAGCTGCTTCACCTTGTGGAAAATGAATGTAGTTGACATGTGCAATTAAGTGAGACTTGATGAGACTGTCTTTGAAATAAGATATCAACTCCGTAAATGTCTCTCGTGTGTAGTCTAAACATGCTTCCAATTCTGTCTGCTCCCTTTGAAACTCAAGGATGTAATCTTGTATTAAGCCTCCGAAGCACTCTTGATGAAAACGAATCGTGCAATCATCATGCTTCAATGTATTGACTTCAGGTGCCATGGTTGAGTCTATTGTTAAACATCATTTTTACCCAAGACGATTTCAATAACGCGTTACAAATGTGTGTGTGCGCACATCGGGAACTCTAGCTCGTCTGTGATTGGACGAGAGGTCTCATCCATTCACCGCTTAGGAAAATCTTATAAAAGGCAGTGCACCAGCTCTGCTCTTCACATTTATCTTTCCCAAGGTGAGTGTCGGTGAGCTCCTGCTATCAGGTTGTTTTGACTTGCTATCAAGTTGAATAGTCTCTTGCTATCACATCTTCTGCTCATAAAACATATTATCGCTGTAATACCTCCTTTGCTCGAGCGTTCCTTCGGGACGGCGGGTACTACCGTAGAGGGACTGCGTTGCACGGGTTGTTCGTCGTTTGTTAGACCGAAACCTCTGAGCCGTTGCTCATGTTGGGCGTTCGACTTCATACTCAACGTGATGATTCTCTCGCCAGGTCAGAGTACTTCAGCCATTCGACATAGGCTAGTCTTTATGATATGGAGTAGAGGGAAATGTAATTCATTAGATGTCACTTCACTGATTGTTCCCATGATAAACGTTGACTGGGCAAATGAAAAGATTCTCATTTTTCTTTTCAGTGATTGAAGTTTAACAATTAATACATCCTACCAAGAAAATGGAGTTCAACAAAGTTGAAAATTACCGTATTGCTGCTGAGATGGCAAAGGCCACCATCTAGCAATGTAAGTATTTGTATCAAGGGTGACTCTATTACTAACATCATTAGGGTTGACATCCCAATTAAAATCAAGAGCCCCTCCCTTATTTTGTTCATGTTTAAACCGAATCCAAATTTTACCTCTGCTTATCTTTTCTGTCATTCTTTTTCAGTGCATGAATGTATTTGTAATGGGGAACCCGTCCCCCAAGGAGCAATCGTGGAAGCGTATGATCGGCATGGCAAGTGTAAGTATCTTTAACATTTCATGTTTAGACTGCTTCAGATCCTCTGCATCATCCTTGTCTCATTATCTAATCTCTCTTTCCTCTCTACAGACATGGCCAAGATGAAGAAGTGGGAGGAAGCCGCGAGGCGGAGATTCGATGCTGAATTTCCGGCCCTATCTTTCCACTCGTCTACCTCCGCTGAAGGTGCGACTCCTCTCTCGGGCATTGTCATCGCCCCACCTCCACCTCCTGCTCCGCTCCCTGCACCAGTCCCTGCTCCTCGTCACCACATCCCTCCGACACCGAAGCCCAGGACCCTTCCACCCTCGGCTCGTGTCCCTCTCCTGCCTCCTCCGCGTCCATCGGTGTTGCCGGAGTTACAGTCCTTAGATGGTAAGTATCCGTGATTGGGAAATAGGGGGATAAGACTTCAAACTTGAAATTGTGATCATGTTACTAATCTCTTTTCTCTTTTTTCTCAACAAATCTGGCGGCCTACCTCCTGGACGGCGACGTTCCCTCCCGTCGCATTGTCATTCCAGCATCGCCACCACCACTGCAGCAAACGACCTCCCTCTCCTCTGCGTCAAATCAGTGGAGAAACTGTTGGAGATAGTCGGAGAGGAGAGGGAGATTGAAGCCGAAGAGGAACAGGACTTTCGATGCCAGCGGTGTGACAGGGTCTTCGCCAAAGCCTTCAACTTGAGACGTCACACCGATGGCAATGCCTGCAGGGGAGGAAAGCGACGACCGATCCCTCAGCGACCCAAGTGTGAAGGTTGTGGACCCACGTTCTACAACAACACCAACTTGCGAGTCCACATCGAAGGCGGTTCCTGTGGCAGTGTGAGGCAACCACCAACGTCATCAGGTAGGAAACATCCTTCATCGCACGTCGGCTTTTCCTGTTCTTCGTGTCAGAAGACCTTTCCTACAGAGTTTGTTCTTTCTTCGCACACACTCTGTCACATACATTCCACAGAGCTTTACACTGACAACACTGTCACTCCAAGGCTGAGCAAGTTTTCCCTTGAGAGGCTCGTTCGCGACTATGAGTTACAAAGCTCTGAACCTGTACAAGATATTCATCCTTTCTTGATGAATAATATATGTTTAATTCATCAAATGTTGACGAGCTTGGATAGGTCTTTGCTCAAAGACATGTTTTATCTCACTGCTGGTTTTAATAAGGTAGACAGTTGCACTGGAGAAGTAGAGTCCACTGTGACCATTAGGATAGCGTCCTGTGCTGCTGATCTCATAGGTGATGTAAACGAGTGGATAGAAATACATGTGACCTTTCTCGTCAGCAACTTAAATAAATTTATTGAAAGAGACAGCGGTCTGGTCTTTGATGGGATAGAGAAAGTAGACCTTAAAACCAATCTTTTAGAAAATTTGCAAGGAAGTGGTTGTTTCACCCTCCCCAAAGCACTGGCTAACAAAAAGGCTGTCATCAATGTAGAGTGTCAGTCCCAGTGTTTCAAGTATGCCGTCCTCTCCATTCTTCACTATAATGATATAGGTATAAATCGAGAACGAATCAGTAAATATAGTGAATGGGAGGATGAGCTTAAGTTTGACGGGTTTGATGTCAACACACTAGATTTTAAAGGCATCGCCCATTTTGAAAATTGAATAACATTAAGATCGTCGTCCATCTCTGGCAAAAAGGTCTGAAGGAGGTTAGGTATAACAACCGCCAAAGTAACTTCGACCGGGTTGTCAATCTTCTCCTAGTCTATAGCAACAAACACCCAGAATGGCATTATTGTGGCATTCCTAAAATTTCAAAGTTATACCATCATCAAGCAACCTATAGGGATAATTTTTATTACTGTGATCGCTGCGCACGGCGTTTCACATCTAAACCATATTTTTAACAGCATTACGAGTGGTGCTCTCGGGGTAAACTTCAAATGGAAGTCATGCCCAAAGATAAATTTTATAGGTATGAGGAAAACTGCAATGAGCTGAGTCCCATATGCACCATCTATGCGGACATTGAATGTTATATCGAACAAGAAGACATCAGTCATGAACCAGCAGCCATTGCCTTTTATGAAGTTTGGCATCCATATTCTAGGAATCAAAATGAAATGCATGTGTGGCAAGGCGAGGAGTGTGTTGAAAACCTCCTCAACTTTTTAGATAGGAAAGTCCGTTTTAATCAGCGGTATGAAACGGAGCTGACTAGGAAACCCATGTGCTTCACAGAAGCCGATAAACACAAGTTTGATAGGACCACGGAATGTCCCCGCTGCTGTTCATCCTTTGATGATCAGCAACATAAGAAAGTGAGGGACCATTGCCATCTCAGTGGTAAATTTAGGTCTGCCTTATGCAGTAAATGTAATATGAAACTTAGGCTCAAACGGCGATTGCTCCCCGTAGTCTTCCATAACTTTAAATGTTATGATGCTAGCATCATCATTCGCCATGGATTCGGTAAAATGAAATCCTGGTCATCCAAAGTGATTGCACAAAGCTAGGAAAAATTTATGTGCATCACTGCCAAAGTACAAGTAGATAAGACGAAGGAGGGGAATCCTGTCTTCTATGACATAAAGTTTCTAGATAGCTTTCAAATTATGTCTTCTTCCTTAACCACGTTGGCTAATAATTTAGAAACACTTCCCCTCACTCAACATTTAAAGAATGACTATCCAAACATAAGTGACAGTCTCATGCGACGGAAAGGGGTGTTTCCTTATAGTTATTTTAGTTCAATGGACACATTGAAAGAAACATCCCTTCTGTCCTTCGATAAATTTAAAAATGATTTGACGGGTGAGGACTGTTCGCCGGATGACTATAGGCATGCAGAGCAAGCATGGTTAGAATTTAGGTGTCGCAGTTTTAGTGACTACATGCTTGTCTACTTAAAATTACACGTCAATCTGTTGGCTAACGTGTTTGAGACTTTTAGGAAAGTCACATTAGAACAGGACGCCTTAGACCCCGTCCATTTTGTTAGTCTGCCGGGTCTGTCCTATCAGTCAGCCTTCAAGATGACGACAGAGAGAATACATTTACTGCAAGATGCAGAAATGTACACGTTATTTGAACGTGGTATTAGGGGAGGCTTAACATTTGTCAACAAACATGTTGTCAACAGCACCCAAGATATAGGATCGACCACGCATTTAATGTACATAGACCAAAATAATTTGTATGGGAGTGCATTATCCAAGCCTTTGCCACAGTCTGACTTCCAATGGGTACAGCCCCATGACATTGAATACTTCTCCAATCCAGCACACATCATGGCACTGGGAGATGAGACCGATATAGGCTATTTATTTGAAGTCGACCTCAGCTATCCAGAATGTATTAAGAATAGGACAGTTGATTTTCCTCTCGCACCCGAATCCGGCATAGTCAGTCCAGATATGTTCTCTCCCTTTATGGAAGAACACAATAAACAATATGAGGCGGAAAATGACTTAAAGTACAAAGCCACTAGGAGGTTGTTGCTTACCCAATTGAACAAGCAGCATTATATCGTGCACTATTCCATCCTGAAATTCTGTCTAGGTATGGGAATGCAACTTGACAAAGTCCATCGCGCTATCCAGTTCAGGCAGAATCCCTTTCTTAAACCGTATATAGAATTTAATAGTAAGAAACGGGCTGAATCCAAGAATCCCTTCGAAAAGGACTTCTTTAAATTTAAGAATAATGCCCTCTTTGGTAAAACCATGGAGGATGTAAGAAAGCGCATGGACTATCGTATCATGACTGATTCGGAAACGAGTAACAAGTTGTGCCACTCACCGCTGTTTTGTCACCATGATGTCATTTCCGAAGACATTACTGGTTTTAAAATGTTAAAATCCAAAGTAGAACTTTGCAAGGCCAATTATGTCGGTCAAGCTGTCTTGGATCACTCCAAGTTAGAAATGTACAAGTTGTCTTACCACACTTTCAAATCTTGTCCATTGATCCAACATGTGGAATTAGTAGGAGGCGATACAGACAACTTCTTCCTAGCTTTGACAACCACTAGCCAAGTCAAGCAGAAATACATTTTAAAATATTTAGCACCCAAGATTGATAGTTCCAACTATCCTACTGACCATCCGCTTTACTCTACCACAAATAAAGCGAAGCTTGGCTGCTTCAAGGATGAGTGTGCCGGCAAACAGATAGAGAAGATGATCTTGCTTCGCCCCAAGATGTACTCCATGAAACTAAAATACTGAGAGGTTTCTATAAAACGGGCGAAAGGCATCTCGAAATCAATCGTTGGGAATATGACACATAGGGACTATCAAGATGCCACAGATTCACTTAAAATTGAAAAAGTAGAAATGACCATTTTAAAATCACAGTCGCATCAAGTCAAAACAACGACGTTTAGGAAACGAGGTCTCTCAGCTCGGGAAGACAAGCGATGCTGGATGAGTCGTAACCACTCACTACCGTACGGCCATCCAGACACTCATCTACCTCCACCCAAGAGACAGAAGCTTTCTCTTCCTCTGTCCGGCGATGTATCATGATGAATGCTTCCTCTCTGTTGTGGTTGATGTTTTGCTTTTTTACTCCATGGCGTTTTCTATGGGATGCTGTGAGTTAGTGCATTGTAACATGCGTCCAACTCCTCATCACATCATATAATCGATGGGGTATCCACTGATTTTGCTGACTTTTTTTCTCCCTGGACATCAGTGACCTTGTTTTCTCCCTACACATCAGAGTCCTTGCTTTCTCCGTGTATAGCATTAACTATGTGTGACTGTGATGAAATGTCTTTCATTCAATAACAGATCATGTATAGACTTTCTCGTTTTTCTTTTGACATAAAGATGGGATTCTCACTCAATAGACAGAAGTAAAAGTTTTCATCATTTTGTAAGATGGGAAGGGTAAGAAATAAAGTTGATGATTGTAAAGTTAGAAATAAAGTTATAACCACGTCGCTGTTTGTAAGATAGGTGAAATATAAATGAAGTCAGAATCACTTCACTGTTTGTAAAGTTTGTAAGACGGGTGAAGTATAAAATATAGTCATAAGTATTTCGCTGTTTGTAAAGTTAGAAATAGAGTTATAACCATGTTAGAGTTTGCAATTTATCATCCTCACCAACAAATGTAGCATCATGAAAATTTCCTCGGCTTAGGAAACATCAACCACTTTCTGACTCATGTCTATAAATAGCTCTGACTCATGAAGTGGCGAAGCACCAGTCAGTTAGATAAGAGTCTAATCAATCTTGTTCAACCTATTCACCGACACGTCTGTGGTCGTGTCATTCAACATGGATGGTGCCTCACGTCAGACAGCGTGACCTTTTCACCGACACGTGTGTGGGCGTTATCAGACAAAGCGATGGCGCCTCACGTCAGACAGCGTGACCTTTTCACCGACAAGTGTGTGTGGGCGATAGTTCATTGCGATGACTCATTCAAAACGCATCATGTGATTAACACGATTCTATTAACTGTGACTCATGATGCAATGCCCGTTGTGAAACACTGCAATATGTACAGGATGCCACTTCCGAATCAAAGCATCAGGAAAGACTTCTGTTTCATAAAATATACAATGATTACTAGTTTTAATGTTGGCTAGATTCACTAACATCTTCAATTGAACAGACACTACTATCTTCTTCAATGACAGGGGACTGAGGCGTAGATGATGCATGAGTGTTTCCTAGGACTTGGATTTTGCCGCAGAGAAAGATTTGAAGATTTCGACCGTTGCTCATGCGAATGACCAACATTTGTGGACGACCGCGATGATATACTGAATCGGGAAGATGGGTATGTAACTGTTCTAAATCGATGTCTCTTCTGAGATTCATTTCGCGCATGGAGTTGATGATGCGGATGGGGAGCATGATTCACAAATGACATGAGTGAACTTCCCTTTTATACTTTTCCCATGAGGGTTTTGGAATCACGATGTAGCAGTGATCATTATGTAGAATCAACTCTTGAATGCGAATAAATACAATGCCGTCTCCTATGTTAATGATACGGCAAAAGCTTTATAGGATAGAGCGATGTAACCTCCGTAGTTGAAAGCGTTCTGGAGTTATCTGAAGTTGACGTTTCGTATCATGAAATGTAACACACTGACTTTTCCATGATACATAGAGTCATGCTGATAATTTCCACATGATTCAAACCTGAGTGAAGAATGGTATGCCCAAGAAGGAAGGAGAGAGTCATGTTCACGTGTGGCATGGTGAGTGTACATTTTCTTTCTTGATACGGTGGCCGTTAGGCCATGGTCTCATTAAGACCGTTGGTGCGTTCTCAGTGTGTGGAGAGTGTTACTGTAGTTGATCATCGCATTCATCACGCATTCATTATCTAACAAAGCGCAATGACTCATGTTGCTCCATACACCATTACAAAATACTCAGTGAAAAGAAATCTTTATTGCATCTACACAATGTGTGGACCATCAAACAAAGTCGTGGATGTAAACACACTCAGTTGAATCATGATATGTTTGACAACGTACGCATTTCCTACCATCGTCTCTTCTATTCTCTCCATAATTTTCTCCATATGACGACCATAAAATTGATCACTAAGAGTAATCCATTCTGTGCAATAGTATTCAAAACGAAGTGGTTTTTGCAAATCTTTCAACTCTATATGAGCAACGAGTCTACCCTTTACATCTTGAAGTTGTAAACTCTCCATCAATCTTTTGAAGAGAGGAAGGCTTTCAGTTAGCACTACTTTCATATCATTCATCTTCATTTTAAATGTAAGTTTCCAATCTTGTAAAAATCCATCGAATCCTTGTTGATCAAGTGTCAAATGACACATGTGGTTACTGAGTGTACGATGCGCCATCATAAACGTTGTGACTATAGATTTCATATTGCTTCAATGACTTCTACTATGAATAAAACAGAAATAACAATCATGTTCCACTGTAAGTTTATTCAACATCAGACAACATTTACAAGTACAGAATGCACTTAATGAAATGATCATCACTCACTCACAAGGAGTAAAAATATGTTTTGCATATACCCATGCTGTTGACAATAATATAGATACAGTTCATAAACGTCATAAGACTACAATGCCAGCGTGAAGAGAGTTTTGCAATGTAGGTGGCTTTATTTCTAGTATTACAATGGGATGGTGGTCTGTAAAAGTGATGTCTCTCACCGAAACATACATCCATATCAAAAAACATTTCATCTCTAAACTTCTTTTGATCACAATGCATATGATAGTCTTGTCTTACACGATCTACCCAACATGGTAAATATAAATTACCAATGTGCAACTGAAGTGTTGCTGCTTCTCGTTCAGAATCATTTTCTAATATTTTAACAATATGAAAACCTGACAACCACCGTTTGAAATCACTTATCAAATATGTTTCATTTACAAATCCAATATGAATCAAAATAGAAGGATCAAGTCCATGCACATGACGCCGTGACCATTCGTCTTTGTGTGGAGGACAGTAGGCAAATCTATGATATACACTAACAACAGTTTGATCCCTTCTCTGATTGCAATAGCACTCAATTCCTGCATGGGTGTTCCCTCACTGTCTATGAAGATGACAACCTACAATATCAAAAAGACTTAATTACAAGATAATACATTGAGCAGCAACTTTACAAGGATGTCTGTCCTTTACATAACAAAAGATACATACAACATGATTACAATGTTTTATTTGAACATAACGTTCAAGACCGCGTTTTCCACATTCACTACATATTAACTGATTACAATACTCAAGATTTCTCTTTGGTGGTAACACCATCTTTCTTTGATGCGCGACGACGTTTAGGTTTGGTGACAGATTCTTGACACTCTTTGACACAAGTAGCATCAATGACTTTCTCAATGTGATCAAGACCTGTTAACTCAGGTTGATGATGAATTTGAGCGATGCGCAAATTGAGAGAAATCAAATTACCATCAGATTGATGAGGTCCCACATAAACAGCAGGCACCTCAATATGAAATGAATAAAAGCCTGCACCTAGCGATGACAATTCTGTTTCAACTGACTGTTCAACTGTCACTCCTGAAGTGACTTTACAATACTTGCTTTGCAAAA
Source organism: Prostheceraeus crozeri (assembly GCA_907163375.1). Lineage (NCBI taxonomy): Eukaryota > Metazoa > Platyhelminthes > Polycladida > Euryleptidae > Prostheceraeus > Prostheceraeus crozeri. Next base: position 932,410 of record CAJQUW010003743.1, read on the forward strand.
TATAGCAGCGAGTGCCGCGATACAATGGTTTATAATAAGAAGTTTTCTTTTCTGGCCACAACTGTAATAGTTCAATGCCTTTTGCCTCACAACGTCTCCTAAAATGTCAAGCTGCTGACGCAACCAATCATCAATAGGGATACTCAGGTTTTGACCGCAACGATTTACTTGCGTATCCACTTTTGGTAAATGTACCGCCGGCGTTTGAAGATAGAGTCAAACACCGTTGTAGCGCACTTGTTGTTTGTAGGCATAATAGCCGTGAATTACCTTTTCAATTTTCGGATTCCACAGCTCGAGATGTTGAGGATTCAGTGATGCAGCAGTTGGAGTAGGATTCATGGCCATGGCAGTCTGCAACAAAAGAATACCACTAAGTACATTCATGATAATCAGATAAAAGAAAATTGTTAGTTTAGCAGTGACATATGAGGTGGCCCTTAAGAGGATCTTTTGGGGCGTTCACATGATTTGAACCTTATCACCAAAGTCTAAGTCTTCGTCATCGTCTAGTAAATTAAATGTCTTGGGCTTAGGATCCGAAATAAGTTTCAATTCCCTAAAAGACTTAAAGTTAAAGCACCTAGGTGGTGGATGTGGTGGTGGTAATGGTTCAACAAAATAATCTTGTACAAACATCGGCCGCACAATCTCCTGCGTCTCTCTTCTAAAATGTTGGTAAGGTTTAGGCCACACAGTCATGACACTCACTTGTAAATTTGCAAACAGGATTGAATCAGACAAAATTGAGACGGAGAATGCCTTTCGCAAGTCACACACGCTTTCCAAGTCAAGAGAATGAAATGAAGAGAAGATGGGGAGACGTCTGCTTTTGTATTCTCCTGCGAATCCACATTTGACAGTGTGAGAGCCAATCAGAGACCTCCGTTTCTCCCCTGACTTCGTTGCGGCAGGGAAAAGGAGGCAAGCAGACGACTGACTCATGATTGCTTTTCCCAAATCTTGTAGTCAAATCTAGTTTAGCACATTGAGTTGAATCTGAATGTGTTTTATGCGACATAAGAGCAAGTTGGATCCATGCTCTTGAAATGAATCTAGTCGAGATGCAATTTTCGCCATGTGTCGCTGATGGAAATCTTTTGGATCATGTATCGTCTCTGCAGAATAGGATGCAAAATGAAACACTACACGTTCACCTGCATGTTCATCAGTCACTTTCTCAAATTCAATCTCTGCAACTAATCGACCTTTCACATCTTTATTCATCAAACTGTCCATGAGCTATTGGAAAACGAAGTAACCTTTAGCGCTAGCAAATTCAATTAGCTTGGTTCACCCACTTGAGCCGCTTTCGTAAAAATTCTAACTCTGTCGTTTTTTCGCCAATGTCCAACATTTTCAATGACGTCTCACATATAAACGAAGGCAGATATGAACAAGCCGCTTCTTCCACTGAATTTGTCTCAATCTTAGCTTTGAAATGAACTATCACACGACTTTCTACGATCTCTAGAACTAAAGTTGGAAGTTTCGTCCAGAGGGTTTTCTCTCCGATTGAGCTGGAAAGAAGTTCCTAGATCCAAAATTGGCCAAAACGTCCGAATTTGCACTCCGTTTTCCCATCCGAGGCCTCCTTCATGTCGAAAAATAGACTTTCTCATCCCAAAACATCCAAAACCTGCCTTTTCCAACTCTGACGTTTTCCTGCCATTTCCTCTCTATACCCAGGAAAATAGGATCAAACTGAGCTTTCCAATGCATTTTTCTCACTCTTAGCTTTCAAATGAGCTGTTGCACGATTTTCTACGATCTCTAGAACCAAAGTTGGAAGTCTGACAGGGGGGGGGGGAAACGTCCTCGAAATTTTTTCTCTCCGATGTCGCTGGAAACATCCTTCCTAGCCTAAAATTTCACGTAGATTCCGAATCTGGCCTCTGTTTTCCCATCCGAGGCCTCCTTCATGCCGAAAAACGATTTTTCTCACCAATACCCGCCTTTTTCCAACTCTGCCGTTCCACCTCTTGTCTCACAAGAAAACTCTTCCTGCCTTCCTTCCCAAATCAACATTTCACGTAGATTCCGAATCTGACCTCCGTTTTCACATCCGAACCCTCCTTCATGTCGAAAAACGACTTTTCTCATCCCAAAACCACCAAAACCCACCCTTTCCTCACTCTATCCTTCCGAGATTCCTACCGCCTTCCTTCCGAGATTCCACCCCTTGCTGGAAAACTCCTTCCTTCCTTCCAGAGGGGGGGTAGGGAACGGTTTCCTCCTCCCGGACCCATTCCTCTCAGCACATCCTTGGCCATCTCCCTCACCTTCCCTCCAGAGGGGGGGGGCTGAGTCAGCATGATGACTCATCGTTGCTCATTTTGCACTTGCGCCTGGGATGAGCTTACTACTTATTAAGTCTAGAGTTATAATTTTTGACATGGGGTGTCTTCAGGTCATTTCCTATGATGTGCATGTGCTTTTATCATGCTTCTGATCGGCCATGCTTGTGAGAATGTGGTTGAATGTGGATAAAGTTGCTCAAAATGTCTGTGTTTGCCGACATTAAGAGGCTCGCCAAATCTAAATGTGTTTAACTTTATAGACAGGGGTGCATGAACATGAAAGGAAATGACCTGAAGACATTCCATGTCAAAATTTGTGACTCTGGGCTTCGTACTTTTTGTTTAATCAGACAAAACATACAAAATTTCATTTTAGCCAAAAAACTGCAATCTCCGTCCCGTTGGATTTACATGTGTTTTTCTTTGATCCCGTCTGACAAGAAGAGGAACTCACTAGAACTCGGCAGACGTGCCGATTCGTAGTAGTAGGCATAGGGTGTACATCATTCTGTGAAAGTCTCACTTTCGGCCTCGTTCTCTGCAGAAACTCGCTCTGGCTGCCGGACTAGAATGTTTACTTGTTGCTGTCTTATCTTTTTCTGATAATTTTGGTGAAATCTTAAGCGAAGTGACCCTATATCAGCAACACTGCACGCTTGCTCTGGTTGAGTAGGTCTATGTTTAAGCTTTAAAATAGGGTTTCCTATTTATGTTTAATGCTGGCAATTAGATTTGCTTCAATGATTTTCTTCTATAATGAGGAAGTTTTTAGCGAAAATGAGAGTTTTTTACTCTAATACTAATAAGAGAAGTTATTTTTTATGTTGTTTATTTTTCATGTCTGACTAGTGATGCGTGTTTTCAAGAGTACCTCCTGCGTCTTGCGCCCAGACATAATGTCATGTGCTAAATCCACTTAAATACATCTAATACATTGATTTGTACGAACCAAAATATGCATTAACGTTCTGCTTCACCATAGGCTGTTGCCATCAACTGCGTCAGTTTATAAAAGTGATAATCACTAAGATCTTAACTTCCCGTGAGAGTTTGCTTTTCAAGAGACAGAACATCGTATTTATCCTTCACATGTCATCATCGTCAAAGTCATAAATAGAGGCTTGTTCTTGAATTTCATCTGTTCTCGTACATAAGTCAGACCTAGACGATTCCAATAATGCCGATGGCGCAGGAGGGCCATCCGTCCAATCCACTACCAAGCAACCTGCAAAAAAAACAAATGACCAATTTATTTATTCGATCCCGATGCCCTCAGATAAGTATTGCGTGTTGCTTTATTTGCAATTCGATACTAACACAAAATTAGATCACTATCAGTGACTTACTTATCAGTACGTTCATAATTTCACCGATAGTAATCTTTGTGGGGAAAACCTTGTAAAACGTATTCATAAATAAACTGAACACATATTCAATAACTAAAAACCAAGGCATTGATTGGATTCAAATTATAGAAATAGAGAATTTGAAGTTTATAAATTGATCATTTACACATCATTGAATGGATGCGACCATTTTCTCCGCTTCATGAGGCTAATGTGCTCTTGCTTCCCATGAATGACAAAACGTATTATGACAAAGCGAAACTGTTCAATGATTTGACTGAACGTTGTGATACTGAGTTTCTATGCTTCATGAAAAGAAATACTGATTAGAGTCAAACGTTTGGAAATAAGGAATTTCACAAGTTAGAACAACAAATTGCTAGGATTGTAAACAAAATTTTTATATTACCAGGTAATTTACGGAATGATGATGAGATAGAACTGATTTTTAGCCAATTAGTCACTCAAACTTCTTACTGATAAGTGATGATAGATGCAATGAAATTATGCTGAGATGAGTCGATTAGTGACAAAGTACGATGCTAATTTTCATCTTAATATGCTCATTATTGTGCATCAAGAATTCGGACTTTTACAAAGCATATATAAATTGACAAAACGATGAAACGAAAAATGACAAATAAAAGTGATATTTATTCGTAATAATTTACCAGCCATGAGTGCTTGGATCCGGCACATCTGGTGTCCGGATGCCTGCCTGATAATTCGATCGGCGCAGATATTTTATCAAACAGTCTCTTCGTGGAGGTAATTGGGTTGACTCAATCTCTCCTTTCTCCGAGCAGAACATCACATACCACATTAGATTGATGTCGATCGTGGTGGAAGATCTCATGTATAGTTTGCAAACAAAAGACTCAATGGATTTCTGCAGTTCATTAGTAACAGTCCAAGATGAGCCCAATGTCTTGAATGTCTTCTGAAGTGGTTCTTCTTGCCTAATAAGCTTAAGGGCACTCATTTTCCCCCTTCCAGCAAATGCACTTTTTGCATCGCATCCTGTCAGTGAGTGAAGGCCTACAAGAGCTTAACATACATAATCTCTGAGACTTCTTGCCAAAGCTGTGATATCAACGTATTTTGTTCTATTTTGAGTACCACTTTTCTTGAACAAGTGTGTGCAAGACGGAGAATTAATACATCTGTATCGTCTCTAACTATAAGAACACGAGTAAATCCATTCAAACCATCATGGTTTGCATGTAAAAACCTGCGAGTATCTGCCTCTTCATGAGTCGATGCAAGCTCATATACTTCATGATGTTCATTTTTGATTATGCAATGACATATTTCTCCACTGGTGACAAAAAGCTGCTTGTTTTCAAGAAGGCATCGATATTGAGGACTTTTCCATTGATTTACAATAAATGCCAACAACACTGCTTTACTCTCTGAATTCTGCAACATTCGTCTCCACTGGTGCAATGTTTTTCCATTTATTGCCCTCCGAACCACGCCTGAATCTCTCAACATTCTTAATAGACACACTGCGATAAACGTCGAAAACAATATCGATTCGATGGCTGTCACCTGCCTCTCGCAGCACTTGATAAAAAAGAATACGTGCAATGTCTTCGAATACCTTTCCATCACCCATCATCTTCTGAACTAATGACATTCCGTCAACAATGCAGGCATCGAATTTCACGTTCTCCGCAGCAGCTACGAGTTTTTCCAGATCACGTGCCAAAGTGGATTTATCTGTTTTTCTTAGGGGCCATCCATAAAGGACGTCCGCAGAAAATTGACTATTTTTGGCCCCCCCTCCCTCTGTCCGCAGGTGTCCGGATTTTCGGACCCCCCTTTCCCCGGACGTCCGCATTTATAAGCCTTCAGTATTAGCTATGAAACTGAGTTACTATCACTTAGGTATTTAGTCTCGTTGCATCTTAGCCTTGTTTGCATCTTATTTTTCGTTTTGGTGCATAGGCCTATATGTCTGCAACCTACATAATTTATCAGCTTATTTCTTGATAGACGTACATGTTACAACAGAGCCTGTCAGATTTGTTGTGATGATCCTACGTCAGCCACGGAATAATTTCAACCAATTTTCTTGCTCAATCTTCAAATTTTTAAATTTTACTTCTTAAATGGCAGATTAAACACCTTCACAACCTACACTCTAGTAACATATACTATAAAACTTAATAACAGAAAAGCCAAACTCCCGTTTGAATACCATATACTACATGACAGCACATTTATAGATCTATACGATTTTATAAACTAGTCAACGATTTCATGTACTAATTTCTTTTATAGTCCATCGGTTTACATGTATTACTTATCTTAATTTCATTAATCAATTTTCATCAGAATTTGTCAACAAAACTATGAGATGCTGTCAAACGTAAACATCTTTATTCAAACTCATCTGTAATAATGAAACATCATCTGTTTCGTGGGATCGCAGATTAATTTATTATTATTAAATAAATTAATTATAATTTATTATATATCATATATTATTATCATTATTATTAGTCTACTAATTTGAACGCCAACTTTGCCATTCAGAATTCTCATTATTCTCTGCCTCGTTGCTGTATTCATCGGATTCTAAATCATCCATACTCAAACTCGCAATGTCATCCAAATCATTGTCCTCATCTGCGGTAGATTCCAGTTCTTCGTCCGAGTCTTCGTCCGATAGAATTCGCGCAACTATCTCTTCTGCACTCAATTTGGCACGCCTTGCCATCACTCCTTACAATCATGAAGCGATATGAAACACGATATTCGGCGCTCTGTCATTTAGGGAAGGTCCACGGACAATAGACAAGCCGTGATTGGTCGTTGTTTAACGTCAGTGAATTGAATACAAAGGCGTGTAAATTTTGGTCTAATTTATTGAACCATACGAGTGCTAGAGTAAAATATGAATGGTTCAGTAAACTAGACCATTCGAGTGGAAAAGGTTATGGTGAACCATCGGCATTTGATAGAGACCACGGCATTGGGCCTAGCGGATGCTTTAGCACTTCTCTAAGGTCTAGGTTTTTGCTTTGTGATGCGATGATGAGTCTTCCGAAGATATTTCTGTCAGCTTTTAGAATCATTTCTTTTCCCTTACTTTGAGTGATTTTATTACACTAACTGATGTTTGAAAATGTTTTCAAATTGTTTCGTTTTAATCTGTCAAGAAACTTAGCTTGTGTTACCTCCTCCCTAATCTCTAAAACTTTTTTGATACGATTCTTCACCAAATTTTCCAGCATATCCCACTGGGAAAAGATAAATGGGTCCCATATGCATTTTGCATATGGATACCATTATGTACAAAGTTTCCGATCTTACCAGCTAAATCCCACATGCATGCCTACACGCTCTAATACAAAATTACTTCAACCACACACTACTCATAAATTAAAATTGAGCAGTGGTATTGATAGACCGTATATTTTCCCCGCGATAAAAAATTCTCCGCTCCTATTTCTAGAATTACTTCCCTCAGAAGCAGCCTTCTTAATTTTTAATTACGTTGTCGTTTGGAGACATATTTAACAAATGATGTGCAGTACATGATAATACACAATTGATAATAAAGTGACTTTCAACTTCATTCAACGTTTTAGAAAAAAGGTCAGAATGTTTATTCGCTTTTGGTAACGCTACTACGTGAAAAATCTGTGCATTACATCGCCAGCAGGGCTGTGGAGCCGATGCGTTATCTCATCAGCTCCGGCTCCGGCTCCACGACACTGATGTGAAAGGCTCCGGCTCGGCTCCGGCTCCGGCTCCGACTTCAAATTCAGGTTCTATCTATGCTGGTTATCCTGGATCCGTTGAACGGGTTTTTTGGATAACGGTGTGGCCTTTAGAGGCTTGCTACAATCATCAAATTAGTTTTCATTAACAAGCAACGACTTAAGTTAATAATAAAAATGATAATAGCCTAATATAATGACAAATAACATACTTGTCATATGTTTTTGCATGAATTGACTATCTCTGAAAGATAAAATAAAGTTATAGCCAGGATTGGTTAAATTAGATAAAGATCTCCCGCACTGGCTAAATATAAATTGGCCTAGCCTGCAACCAGTCTACTACGAGGCTACATTAAATAAGACCACATGAGTGATGATGATATACCTGATTAGCCGTCACAGGGGCCGAATAGTAGTATAAGCTTTTTAACAAAGCTTGAATATGAAACTGGATAGCGTATGCCTCTAAATAGCTTATGGGGCCTGCATCTACTCGAACATGGAAAGGGTATCGGCTATATAGCCAAATATACCGCATCAATAAAGATATCAATTGCTTTATTGAATATTAAAGTGTATATAGGCTAGCTTAGGTTGTTATTGTTATTTGTTATTGCCTTTATTCAATAGTCTGTTGGTCCATGAATAATATGATCGGTGGGTAGCCCACGACTCATCATCTGTAGAAATTGTAATTTAGATAGCCTCATTGCAGTGTAGGCTAGAAATGTACAATTGAAAACTATATTTAAAAAACTAAAAATATCTAATTTAGGACAAGTTTTGTAATTCTATGCAGCATACTTAATAAGTTAAGGCCTAACTTACATTATATTAATTTCGTATTTTTTATTATGGCGTAAAGTTGCACTCAATAATTCATCAATGATTCATGTATATTATTATATTCAATTTATGTATAACACATTACCACTATTCCTCTGATGATGGTTAGGCTGATGAAACTGAACTCGGAGTATCACACAATATGTTGCAGGGTGCTATGCATAATAAAAATTTGACTGCGAGCACCGAGCAGAAATCTCATCTACTTTGCTAGCTTTCGAATGCGCGTGCGGTTTAATGTCACAGACAATAGAAAAGGGAGGTCAAAAGGCGCCTTTATTGAGAGCGTCTCAGTCTTTTTTTAATGTTTACATATAAGTCAGCATTATATCAGCATAAAGTGTTGACAGACGGAAAAAATGATAATGAAAATTCCTAAAATCCACAGGTCTATGACATTTGGGGAAATATTATTACACGATACGGCTCTTGTGCAGTCCTTCACCCCATTTTTTCTCTGGTCAAAAGATGCAACACCATTGGATGTCCGTTTCAGCATCACCGGTTTGAGTGAAGCATTCCGTGCTGTTGTAAAAATTTACGTGGGTAATTGCGATGTCATGGTCGCAAACTTCGTCAGCAAGTCAACATTGTAATTTGCCTTCGGGTTTTTCGCATTGAAATATACCCTTTGAATTTTGAAGTCAAAGGAAATTCATTGTGAATGAGATACCTTTAAAATAATAGGGCGCTAAGTGGCTGGGTCGCTTATTGCTATAGCCATGTGAGGACTTGTAGTCAGGTCATTCGTGTGAGTGTGAAGAGTTCCCTCCAATCAAAATTGATCAAATTGAATAATCGATTGTCTTGAAAAATCCCGGTGATAAATCACATCAGGGGCCCTTAACAGGTTTGCATTCAGGGGCCCCAACGGTGGAGTTCCGCAAGCTTTGATCAGGGCCCGTAGCGGTATTTAACCGCGTCCAATTTTTAAAAAAGCAGGGTTATTTGTGCTCCTCATTATTCATTAAATAGTAATATATCAGTAGTATACCCTTTTTTAATTTAGATCTTACAAATCCTCTTACCAGACAACCGTACGTGATTAGAGCTATGGAAACAGTTTGCATTCAGATTTTCTGTATATTTTTGAAGAAATCACGTTATATAAATCATCACGCAGGAAATCACATATATACTGTTGGAATCCAATACACGTGGTCTTTTGACAGGTGGAGTGCCAATATCATTAGATTCCTGTTGCCTCTTTCTCCTTCCACCATACCGATCGCGGGCGTTGTTGAAGAACTTAGACACAGTCAGTTCGACCTCCTTGCAGGTTGTCTCAAATAGATCTTTAGATGACTCTGAAAGGAAAAAATGCCTGTTAAATTCACTGGTAGTTAAAATATATATTTAAGTCATACCTACAGCACAGTAATGCACAAACAACAGGATGTTATGAAATTAATTAAATCGATTTTCCGAAAACAATGAAAAATAAGTACCAAGACACAATAAAATAACGTTTATTTACAATTGAATATTATTTGCAATTCAACCAGAGATTTCGACAGATATTCGATTGCTCACAATCATGAGAAACAGTGGAGATATAGATAGAGAGAGAGAGACGAGGGCCAACACCAAAGAAATGAAAATGACACAAGTAAAGAAAATGTGCTATCTATTCATATAGTTGATAACATCAGCTACGATGATTGATTTAATGTTTATTTAATTAAAACTTGTTGGATATAGATATATTTCTTTGAAAAAATGAGATATCAATTGAAAAAGAAATGAGGGCCAATGGAAAGGAAATGACATTAACCCAGACAAATAAAAGTGTGGGTATCTATTTACTTTATTGATGACATTAATTACATTTATTCATTTATCAAATACTTAATGATTTAATTGAATATGTACAAATTTTATGAAAATCAATCAAATATTTAGAGATCTTATAAAACTTAATGAAATGTTTACATATTAACGTTTCGTTATCAGCATGATATGTACGAAATATGACAGATTTTTTGCAATTTCCTAAGAACATTATAATGACGGATCTGGTGGCCTTAACAAGCACAATTTGAAAACAAGTTTGTAAAAGAATCGTTACTCTTTAAAGAATGGACGATCATTACATTGCTCACTTAATGACATTTACGGATGCAAGCATGTTTATTGCAGTCAATATTCTCATAGTTACGCAATATATTTTAAATTTGTCATCTTCTTTTGTGCAGATAGTGAAAGAACACATGTAACATAGATCACTCAAAGTAACACAGTCAAAAAAAATGAATAACCTACGTAACGTATATTGTTATGGATAAAAAATTGCTTACAACTTGCATATTGCAACCAACCCACTTCGTACATTTATCTAATTTGATCAAGAATTGTGTGACAAAAACCTCTGTCATTAATTTTTGATGCTGTACTACAAGCATTTTGAAAATTCTTGCAAAAACCTTCATCGGTAGTTAGACCATAAACTCCAGACTGACATGACAGTTATCAAACTTAACAAATTTAAATGAAAAGGAAGTCAGTGAAGAAACCATGCCAAAGTGTTTGGTTCAAGCTTTTTTCTATGTTACTTATTAGTTTGCATACTTGAATTTATTGTTTACCTTAACTACGATTCACTTGTCTGACGATGATCTCGAAATATATTACAAAAAGAAAATATTCTAACCTTGAACAGAACATCAGTTTACTTGGTTCTTCTCACAACATACCTACACCCTAATGAAACTTTATTTATCAATAATGAGCTCATACAATGCTGTTGCAATTATCAAAATAAACATCTCACCTGTAGCGGGTCCAAAATTTTGATCAAATTTTGCATTCTCTTTGACTTTAGAGCAATAATCAATATCACATGAACTTGATGGTTTTCATCGAAAATATAGAGACAGTGCAGTACGTACTTCACTGAGTCTGCAATTAAATGCGAATAAAGACGTGTCCTGTAGGCCTAGATGAAGATATACCAGAGATTATTTCCAAACTGTAGGCATAATCGAATTACGACAGAATTCCTCTGAATGTCCAAAACACAAATTACTGACTTGAAGCGTCGTTAAAAGTTTTATAAATTCGCAAGTTTGAAACTGCAGATATCACAATATACGTAGTGATGCCGAAGAGTTTGCTGACTGATATGCGTACAGCCACATATCACGATGCAGTGGGAGTCAACTAGCAAATAAATGACGCCTGCTTGGTAAACATTGCTAACTCGCATCCTCGTGTCATGTGACTCATGGAATGAAGGTCGGTTCAGCAGGCGAGCGACGGGAAAACTATTTCATATAGTGAATCGGTGTTCGCAGACGAGTCTTACGTAATTGTAGGACCAACAGGCATCTGTACACCATTGTGACTTCCCAGATGTTCCAGCCCGGATAACATTTAAGATAAGTTTCTGAATGTATAAAGAAGATGTAAGAAAATGAATAAATGAATTACGAGAGAGTGAGTGAGTGAGAGAAGAGAAGAGACGGAGTAGATTGAACTAAATATTCCTTTTGCAAGTGTATAAATCACATGACCGCAATTAATTTCCAAATTTTCTATCTATTAATGAATCATATGTCTTATCTCTTCTACCGGGTAGATGAATTCATTCACAATTTCAGTTGAGGAATCTCCTATTGACTGACCATTTCAATTACTTTGAAAACATAAGAAGAAAGAAAAGTATTCATTTAATCAATGATAATCATCAATATGTATACTTATACAATGAAATTGATAGCGCTGATATAAGACAATATACATTGGCGCGCACCGTTATGTGAAAAGCAAGTTCCAGAACACAATCTGACTTTACAGTCAATTTTACGTGAACATTAGCAGTGCTCGTCATTTCACAGGCTCAGCTATGTTATATTACAGACATCTTTTCATAATGTAATTTTACGTGACCCAAAAGTTGTACGGTAAAATTATATTGCCGAGTCTGTCAAATTACAGAACATTTTACAGTGTAGGAAGTGGCACATAACTAAGGAAGCATGTGAATGATGTGTGTGCAGCTGCAGCACCATCTAGTGTAATCAGGGCATACCCTGAACATGCCCTACTCTGCCCTGAAATCATATTGCCCTAAGGTTACCCTAATCTTGCACTGATATCGAATTTTGAGAAAACTTGCTCGCTATTGATTTTCTTAGGGAAATTATCAAAAATCTTGTCATTTACAAAGACAAAGAGCGTATTTTGAAAATTTATTCCCACTGGTAAAGCCAATATGGGACCCATATTGGCATAATCTGGGAGCCCATATGGGCATCATTTGGGACTGGTTCCCCTTCTTCCCAGATGTTCCCCATATGGGTAGCCCACTTGCAGCCCATATGGGATACCGGTACCCCACTTATTTCCCATTTTCTTTTATGGTTACAGTAAATTAAGTATTGCTGACAGCCTAATCAAATAAGTAGAATGTTTGCATTTTTTCTGTTCACGTAATGGAACTACGAAATAGAAAGCAAGGAACTGTCAATGCATGTATTCATATATTCAAATACGAGAAATATAATACAAGAAATATGCAAAAATTCGTTGAAAAACATCATCAGTAAAAATTGATAGCTAAAAGGTGCAGACAAAGAACCTAAACTATAATTAATCGTGTTTGTACGACTATAGTTAGCATATTTAATTAGCCGAAACGGAAGCAGTAAAAAATGGAGCATGTTATGATCATTTAAATGTAATATTCTAATGAATTTAAGCTAAGGATTGTGGTAGAAGATTTTAAACAGTAAAGTCTCACTCCACACATTTATACAATATCATATAAATTTATGTATGCAGTATCAATTATGCAATGATCTGTAAATGAAGTAGGCCTACTTCACAAGCATAAATTGCATTAATTTCCTAAGAATTTTAATGATTCAACGGCCATTCATGTAAATCATTGCATGAAAGACGATTATATAGTGCTTGTGTGACGGCTTCAACAATTCGTATATACATAAGATTTCGAGGTTTAAGCTGTATATAACTTTTCATAAACACCGAAAATCTTCTCAATAAAACGGTTGTAAGAGCAAATCTTTTTTTTCTACAGAGACACTGAAAGCGCTGTATGAGGAGAAGGATGATATGATATACCGTATTTTTCTTAAGCAGCAAAGAATGTGATAATGATAATTGATAAACCTGGCTGCTCTTACATTATTTTATATACGACATAGAGCCAATTTTACCTGTGAATTGATTTCAACAAATGATACAATGTGACAGAAGTCATACTTATTATTATCGCAACGATATACACTGCATATTTCCTGTAAGTACACGTGAACACTTGTAAGATAACATCAGCTTACATCCGATTAAATAGGTGAAAGTACGTGACATTAAGAAGGATTGTGGGAAATTTGGACTATAATAGCAGGTAGATCTACTGCTTTCGTTTCAGATAGTTTACTAGAATCTATGATTGGTAAAAAACACTAAAATACTCACTTAAGTTCATATCATTTGTCATCATCACTCAACGGTTCTACGTTATTGTTTGCCAAAGTCCTTTTCTTCCGCCCACCGGCTCGGTCACGTGAATTGGTTAAATGAGTTGCTATGCAATCTTCAATGTCTTTGTGGTTGGTGGACAGAAAATGTAAGTAAAACCGGCTTCAACAGAATATCTTCAATGTCCTTGAATTTATGCCGGTTTTTCAGTCCTAGTCTATTGAATTGCCGTTGAATTTCAACCGGCATCAGCTCGTCTATAAATCTTCCGACGGCTTCCTTTGTTGTTCTTCCATCCAAACGCGTAAAAAATTTGATGCACTTATCTTTGAAATTCGAGTGATCTGCCACACGTTTGTAGAAATGTCTGGAAAGTAAATTAGAAACATGTAACTTTGCAGCATTAACAAAACTTATCTAAACGTATTTCAAGTATCATCAAAGTATTTTTATGCATAGTATCGTTCACATATATAACGACTAATAATAATGCAGGAAAGCATTCAGGAGCAACATTTATAATGCTAACCGCATCAATTCAGGGGAGGGACCGGCACTGATTGTAAGTGTTTGCATTCCAGATTCAGTTTGATCAAATATTGTGGCAATAAAGATTATAGCAGACATATACATATAGTTAGTTATAGGCTTACCTACAACAATTATAAGTATGGAGCTATAACAACATAATATTACTCAAGTTCTTAATTGAATGGAAGAGTTAAAATTTGAGATATTTGAATCATACGCAGGGTGTTTGCGATTTTTCGTTATGCAATTTATCTGACCATTATCTGATCGTCCTATCAAGACTATTCATAATTTTTGCCCGATTTATCTAACCTTTTTGACTCACAAAATTTACTGACTTTTATCTGGCCGCATACACCCTGATAGATAATTTTCGAAAGATGCAATGGTATAAATACAGTGTTTTCTGTAGCCGTTAGTCCTACTTTATTAACGGTAAATTTTCGGGTTTGGCCTGTATGTATTGTTTAGTTCTAGAGAAATACATCAGATCTGAATTGACTTTCAATTCAAAGTACATGACGTATTAAAACCTCGATAAACAAATAACAGAAAATTACAACTCAAAATCCAAAGCCACACTGCATGAGATCACTTGCACCTGCATACATAGATATATATTGCTAGAAAAATAGGCTAGTATCATATAAGATATCTTTCTTACCTGAAAGAATCGACGCAGTTGAGGGGAAGACCAAGTTCCTCCCGTGTTAAGATGTCCTCAGGATGTAGATTGACTGCAGTAGTTGTGATTGAGCATTTTTGTCTCAAGTATGCCATCTCTGACAAAATCTTGACATTTTGTCGATAAATTAGCAGTTGCATGTTAACAGAACCTTGTGGACTGTCCAAGGAATGTCCAAAAGACTTCTCAAGTTTCCTTCTCAGCACCTGAAGTGACAAATCATCATTGGGAGGTTGATTGTAGCCCCGTTGGTCAGAGGTGGTGGGAAGTTGGATGTCGGATATGTCTCCATCTGAAAACACTGGTGATGCTGTCGATAGTAATTGTGCACCTGACAAACGTATTATCTTTGGAGAAGATGTATATTTTGGCTGCCATTTATCCTTTGGTATAGGGGGTGGCATTAGTAAAGGACGTCGAGGAGCTTCCTTCATAGGCGATCTTGATCCATCGGAGATTGGTCGAGATTCCGCATCGAAGACGGACTCAGTCTCATATACACTATCTTCAGATTGTGGGAGGAAAACCTGAAATATAATGAAATCCTCATTACATCAACGGAAATATAAATCATAATACCCAAATATTTAGTGTCATCTGAATATTTCAGGCAACAATGGATTGAAAGCGAAAAACATACGTCATAAAGGTTTAAGATATTTAGAGTTGCGTCGATTTAAATCGAATGTGAAAATATACCACTTAAAAATCGATATTTGGATTCAGCGTGTCAAGATCTACAATGTGTGTTCGAAATTCCATGTATTATGAGTTTATCTAGCAACTACATTATAGGCCTAGTACTACATGTAAGCTTACTTGTATACTCACACTCATCCATCTTTTAAGACTTTTAGTGACATTCATGCATGGTATCTATCATAGTCACGGTATTTATGCGTAGATTGAATGCGACTACTTATCTAAGTGAGAGGATCTATCTGCAGTCAAAAAAGTTGTTTGACAATGGTCCAATCAATGTTACATGAAATCCAGTCCGGTACATTCACTCGCGCTTCGAATGTTTGATGTAGTCTACTATGATATCCAACTTAATTTCTTTATCATACATGCATAGCCCATAATGTTAGAACAAACATTGACAGAGATAGTCTCCTATCCTGTCTAAGATATTCACGATTACCCAAAATTACAATAGGTCGAAGTACATTAGAACCATTATGAAATTTGTCTAGAGATTGTTACACTATTTTTCTCACCCTCTTAGATGGTAACTTCTGTCTGCATTTCGGTCGAAGCGGCTGAATGTGTTGACGGATTTCTTCCATATGTATCTTTTGTTGCTTCATTTCGTACACGAAAGTTCTTGTATCGACTAACTCGTGCTGATCTCCATCGTGCACATCATCCCAGGATTGTGTACTTATTTGAAGCAAAAGTACTTTAGTGATTTCACCTTCAACATCCACTAACAATTGCTTTCTCGAACCATTCATGTGTTCCTCAAAAATCTTGGCGTTCCATCCCGATAACTCGTCAGTGGGGTAAACTGGCTCGGATTTTTCCTTTAGAAAATAAATTAGGGCTGAAACTATGTCCTCAAATTTCACCATCTGGAAAAGTAAATTGTACGAAACTATATGAAGGCAATAAAGTCATATTTTCCATAAAATAAATGACATATTGTTCAGCTCAAAAAAATGCAGTCATTACTAGTATTATTAGTATAGGGTTTGTCGTACTGATGATTGGCATTAATCATGAAGCATGTTTGCGGCTTCCAAGAGTATCACAGATCTCAATATTTCTTTTTGAACTGTGCTGTTTAGAATCAGAATCATTAGTAGGGGTACACCGGATTTCAAACCCGGTCGGAATTCAGGTCGGATTCGACACCTTCCCAAGAACCGGCTGGAGCCAGATTTTTTTGCAAATCCGACCAAAATCTATTCCTGAATCATCACAGAGGAGAGTTAGCTTATTACGTCATAGTCTCGTAGTAACTGTTTCTTACCTATTCTGTGAAAAGTCTGCGGTCTTTTCCTCTCCCTTACACTGAACAACGTGTATAGGATATTAGTTAGTATCAATGCTAGAGTTGAACATTTCGTCACTTTACAAAAGTTAGTGACCGAATTGGAACTGAAAATTCAGACAAGTATTGATTGGTGGCACGAGTGATGAGGAAAATAGTACACTGAGATGACACGGGTCAGTTTATTCAAATCATCGGGAAATATGCGACCGACGCTCGATGAGATAATTCAACGACTACATAGCTCTACAACATGACACAGAAGATGAGGACGATGAGATGAGTGATTCAGAAGAGGAGGAAGCTGAAGCCTTAGAACTACATGTAGTGACAATCCGGATGTTTATGAACAGGCCAGTGATGGCGAATTGGATGTACGCTTGTATAACAGCTTCTGCGACGGTATTACATGCCCTTCCCATCACTGTCTACGAACAACTCTATGCCTACCGTGGATTGGTAGGGCATATAAGCCACAGAAACCTGCCAGATATGGTGTCAAGGTCTGCTGGTTATGTGATGCGGGCTGCTGGTTTAGCAATGTCAATTTTTATGAATTTGACAGAGCCATGTTCTCAATCTCATCGCAACGTCTTTGTTGATCGATATTTTACTTCCTTAGCCTTGTGTGAGGATCTTTTGTAGAAAGGCTTCACCGTTACTGGGAGAATCATATCTCCGCGAAGTGACGTCCCAAGCAAAATGAAAACAGCTAAAGGTTTCCCTGCCCATGACATACGCGATGTGTGGAACCATGAGCATCTCTCCAAACAATAAGAACGTGTTGGTGATGACCAGCCTTCTTGTAAAAAACATACATACTTTATTTGTATACTCGTATTCAGCAGTCAGCAGTAGCACATTATAAGTAGTACAGCTCTAATCTAAAACTTGTTAGATCTTTAGTATCAATTTTACAGTACTGAATTTGTTGTTATATATCAAGTGAGGTACAATAATGCCTTTTTAAAATTACTTTGAGTAATCAACTGAGCACGTGTGACTTATCGTGAAAAATGAATCATTTTGTTTTCAACTTAACAAAATTTCCAAAAACCGGATTTTTTCGCAATTTTTTAAAATTTGTTTGCTCTATTTGTATTATATTTTTGGTATTGGAAAGGCTCGAATAAATGCATTTATAAGATAATTTGATTAAAGTGATCATAAATGAGTAATAAAGCATGTATTTCCTTTGATGGAAGTAAAAAATACAGCGAAACAAAATATGACTACATATGTAGAGGTGGACCTAATATGATGGCTGATTTTGCTGATCCGATGAGGGTTAAAAGCATCAACAATTACTCGCCATATCCTTCAAATACGGAAAATTTCGTTGCCTATGGCGTCTTAAGAAACTATCAAACCTTTACTAGGCATACTCCTAAAACTTTTAAGGTTTAGTCTGCGGCACTTCACAAAAGAACAAAATTTTGTTAGTCATACTTCCCCTAAAATTCTGTGACCCCCTCATCTCAAATGACGTTCTGCGGTCACTGTTCAGGTTTCATAAAAAGAGTACATGTCTGAGAATTCAAGGAGAGCAATTGCTTATCAATTTCTTTTATGTCAATTACATGCCGTGAATGTCAGAAAGTCAGCGATGCAGCTCACAATTCTATACATAATACAGTAATTGTTCATGGAAGCTCAGATGTCAAAAAAATAACTATTGACGTAACACTCAGAATTGACCAAAGGTACAACGAGAAAAAAAACCTTGGGATATGGTATCACAATGCATTTGCCAAGGGGATTTACATCGCGTATTTGACTGTTCGTTTGTCGATAAAATCCAATAATCCAATTGACTGAAGGATAAGGATAGTCATATAGATCGTGAGAGAAACACAATTTAAATCCACTTATGATACCATTTTCTGCTACACTTGTGATAATGATAATGGTTAGATCTTCCAATATAGCACAGTTATTAGGAAAGTCGCATGTGTACGTAAATTTAAAACTTTGCCCTTCAGAAAAAATACGAGTCATAATATTGAGATTATTAATAGTTTGCTTCATCATTCCACTAGTGCACTTCAATCGCCGTTTCAAGAGACCGAGATAGTTTTCATATACAAATGATGACCAAAGATCAAGGCAACCATACATTTTCACGAACTCCGGCAGATGCCGTATGATATGAGTATTATAGGTTTGTAGTCGCCTACAGAATAATGTCTCTGCCGATTCACTGAATCCTTCAATACACCCTTCTGCTTCGGAATACAATAAGGGACAATATGTTATTTTACGTTATTTTAACTTGAACATTTAAATTTGTTTACAGTTGCACATTCGCCTCCTACCCCTAAAATTGTATGCTATGAGGAAGATGGTTACTAAAAACTGTAAACTTCCCTTTAAGATACTTTTAATGGATGTCTGCTGAGATGAATAGAACTTATCTAACGTGCTTGATTCCTGTTATTAGGGCCAATCCATACAGATACTGCTTTCGCTGCGATCTTCAAGAAAGCAATAAAGATCAGACAGAATTTCGAAGCGATTTCTTCACTTACCACAGCTCGTATGAATAAAGATCACACAGTCGTGTGTATGTTTCAGCTTTCTATAGTGTAATCTTTACTTTTGGAATTTTTCGCATTGTGTACGTAAGTCGTGTATATTACTAAATTGGTGACACTTCTAACCAGGGATGCGGAGTCGGAGTCCCGGAGTCCTATCATTTTTGCTGGAGTCGGAGTCGGAGTCCTATCAAATGATAAGACTCTAGAATCCGGCCTATAACTAGATCCGAAATAGAATAATAACAAATTATTTGTCCTTGTGCATAGCTGTCACTGTCTTGATGTCAACTTTCTCCGTCAAACAAAAGTAGAGACACTGCTGCGAGGAACTATTGAAATACGCGCGAACTGTGTTCTATCACATTGTTGGGTCTAAGCTACTAATGGCTGGATGTATTTCAAATGAGGCTAAAAAACGTCTATTCATTACTACAAGAAAGATCTCCTACATTATCATGAAACTAGAGGTCAATTGACTAGTAAAATGATTGCCGGAGAGTATCAATCAATCAGGTTGCGCTATTACACTTAACTGGTAATGTGCGCTCGAACTTGCCATCACCGTTTCTAACATCCAACAATATCCAATGTCCTGTTTATAGAGGCAGTAACCCAAACGGAGAATTAATGTTTAAGTTGTACATGCATGATACTAGCCTATCTGCTGTCCTGTCTATCGAGACAGCGGAGAATTTATGTTTAAGTTGGACATAATGAAATCATTAGGCTACTTGAAGATGGTTGTAATTTGGTAGTAAATAATTAACCAGAGCAAAAGAATCCTTCATTGATTTCCTTTACATGTATTTAATATACAAAATTGTATAATCGTAATGTAGAGGCTGCGGCACGCAACCGAACGGTTTTGATTTTGCAATGACTCGCTTATTACCGCTATCGATTTGCGTGAATATCTTCTTTAGCTCAAAAAATGCTGACAGATGTAATAGTTATATATATATATATATATTTTAAAACTCATTAAATTAATCACAATGCTACTTATACAAAAATTATATACAATAACACAAAATATTCTAAAACAACTATATCCATATGGTAAGGCCATTTTTTACTAGTATATTTCTTTCTGTTAGCATTCTGACTATCAGATTCACATAAAAACATTTCGAGACTCAGAAGTTCTTGACAGCTGATCATACTAGAATATTGAAGAATTGTAGTTTCCATGACAATGTCGATGTAATCTTTAACAGAGACATAAAACAAAATGCCGAGAAATTTATCGTTACGTCAGAAATCAGATGTTATTATAATAGCTTTATATTATCATAATTATATCTGATTTCTATGAAAGTTACATTTTTTATGTTAAATGATTAATTTGATGTTTTGAAGTATGACAAATCACAAATTTATCACTTTTCAGTGTATTGTATTACTGATAAGAACACTTCCTTTTCGATAAGCTTAATGACCGAAAACAAAGTAACAAAATCAACGAATAAAATACAAAAACAGAACACCCAAACGTTTCGACCTTTACTCTTCCTAAGGGAGGAAACTTCACAAGATGACTGTCAAGAGTCAATGGCTTAGAAGTCATGTATGACTTAACACCACTATACAATTACTCGTTTAATAAATGATACTTATAATAAACTCACCTCTTTCAGCAGACAATACAGAGAGATCGTTGAGTAATTGTATCCTTGCTCGCTTGTTAACAGCTCGCCGAGACATAAGAAGATATGATGAAAACGGCGATAGGTGATTTCAAATGCACTTAAGATTGATGACATTCAAACAACATTTTAACATGCACATGTACATGTACAATACATGTGCATGTATTCTTTACTCTAGGGTGTATTGATATATAGCAATGTGTAGTGATTCTAGTAATATTTTTATATATTTATATAAATTTATATATTCTATAATTTTATATATTTTTTCTATGACGCATGCACAGCACACGTGTCATGAATAAATTAGCAAGACCATCAGAAATTTCTAAATATCACTGCTAACTCCTCAGTGTACTCAGCTGTGTAATGACAACCAACTACAGACATATAGAAAGAATTTATCATCTTTTTTTATGTTGATATAATTATATTTTGTGGCATTTTTTATTGTCAAACAATATATGTAGCAACTAATTTTTAATTGTGTTATTAAGCAAAGAAATTGAATTATCATTCAAGGACGAGACCAGATACGCCACATCTAATAAATATGCAGCTGATGGCCACAAACTAGCATTGCTACGAAATCGTTTAAATTCATGACATTTCTTTTGCTATGGTTTTGCTTTATAGAATAACAGCGCGCGTTTAAATTTCCGCAATTTTTATTAAAAACTACTGAAAAGCCAGTTAAAAAAGTGATATTTTCTTTTCGCTTTATTTTACAGAACTCCTAATGTCGATTTGAAACTCCGAAGTGATAAATAATTATTTGGAAATGTCTTTCTTTAATTTGTTTGTAAATGAACGGTGTTGGAAATATTTCTGAAAATAAATTCCTCGATTATAACTCTCATGTTCTTTTATTGATCAACCGCGTGAAGGTGTAATAAGCTACTGATCTAGCATAATGTTTAATTGATAAATAATCGCCTTTAACATGATTGAAACGGGATAACCAATGGCATAGAGGTATAAGATGAGATTTATTTTTCTACCAATAGCAGATAATCGATCGATATACAGTTGTAATAAATATGTAAACTATATAGGTGGAAACTTCTTGTCAGTGTTTTAAGCATTTGAGATATCTCCTTTCCCGGGTGTTTGCAGGGATCATGCTATCACCAGCAGGATTTAGGCGAGGTTTATTGTCATCAATTCCGTTTTCGTTAACATATTAAGAGAATGATAGAAGTATGTCGTTCTTAACCTTTCTGAATCCCTTCAGTTAAGTTCTATATTCTTCATCATTTCTCCAATTCCATTCACATTTTTTCTAATTTACATTTTGTGGTCACTTTGTCATCTTGGATGTGGGCAATAAATGGGTCATACTTGGATATACCCATATGGTGTAGTCCATATGCTGCCCAGATTCGCCCAGATTAATACTACATGTGTTTATTTACAAGTATGCTTTCAATTTAAGTATGAATAAATCATCAGATGACAACAATCCAAAGACAGAGAATCAATATTGTCCAAGAGTTCATCACAAAATTGACGTGGCAATCGAGATGGACAATACATGGGATACTCGTGGGGTAGCCCGGCAAAATCGTATTCACATTTTTTGTAAACTAGGATATATTATAAATAAAATCCATAAGAAATTAGTGCTCATTGAACATTTTTTAACATCGAAGTCCCACTATTAAGCGATAAATTTGTGACATTGGATATCACAAAATGCTCCCCACATAGAACCCATTAGCCCATATGGGTCCCATATGGAACCCACCAATCTCTTACCAGTGGGTTGTTGCCCTAGTTTTGCCCGAGTGCCCTAAAGGGCCCCGTCAGGGACCCTGACATCATTTATCACCGGGATGTAGGTGGGGGGACTGCACAAGAGCCTACAATACAATCTAAGGAAATTGGCATTGTCACAGATGCCAGTAGCTTCTGCCAGTAGCCATACCGATAGATGATAGCCTACATAGTAACCGCATTAGATTTAATACATTGCGCAAGAAATGTAGCTATATTATCTTTGCTGACTGAACTGGAAATGTGTACATAAATGACTGGCGACTTATCGCTAGGAATCTACAATCATCTAGTTAGCATGCATATAACAAGTCTTCAAATTAATGGATTTTGGAGAATATGTTGTCAATATGGAAATTAGTCTTACGAAACATATGCAATGAAAAAATATTACACGTGTGTAAATATATAATAAATATAATACAAAAGAAGGCGGCAACTGCAAAGAAAGATATCGTGGAGGACAGATCATTGGTATACTTAAAAGACATATCTTTACATTTCAAATGATTTAATTTTTTTATGATGCCAATTAATAACCTTCAAAATTCTAGATTTATATCAAAGCTCAAACTATCGGAGCCGGAGCCGGAGCCTTTGTGATAAATCGGCTCCGGCTCCAACCAAAACCATCGGCTCCTTAAGGCTCCGGCTCCGGCTGGGCTCCGGCTCCACAGCCCTGATCGCCAGACATCCTTTTTAGCATAAAATTTTTTAACATTAAAGTTTTTTGCACTGTAATGAAGATAATTAATAGGTACGCCCACCTTTGTAATGCTCAGAAATCATATCATATTCCTTGCACAACCATATGCAGAGTCTGACATCCAGCGTTCATGATTATAATTTTAGAAACCACACAAGTCAATCAATAGAAAACACAACAATGAACTGCACAAAGAAGACAAGCGCGCTAAGAAGTATCAAAAAGCTTTTAGCATCATTTAAACAGTGATGAACGAATTTGCACCAATGTGATCTATCATGGCGATGTGATCAGTTATCGGTAATATGGCGAGTATAAATCATGGTCTCTCTGCCACAGCGGTATGGTTATTCGTTTGGCCGTGTGGTCGAGAGAATAGGAAGGACACCGTTGGAAGTCAATCGGAAGGACATCCTGACCGAAAGTGTCACAATTCTCCAGCTTAACTCTGACTACTTCAGCACCGTGCAAATCCCAAGTTTAGTGCATTGACGCCAGAGACTCATATGGCGTGCATCTAATTGAAAAATGATTTTAATTCTGAAAATCTACATTAGACTGCTTTTCTGAAATTGAGCACTGATTTCCCTCTCAATCATGTCCATCTGAAAGATAAGAAAAGTCCAAGAATATGTTTGATTAAGATTTTAGGATAATCAAGAAATAAAAGTTCGCTTTTCCATGTACATTGAACAGCACATACTCCAGTTGATACATAAATCAAGGAATGTCCTATGAGATTACATTTCAGTCCCCTGACATTCAATTCACTGTTGAAATATTAGACAGTGGAATTCTAAATTTCAATGACATAAATTTCAAAACGGAATTAATTACAGTTGCTACGAGAAACCATTCCGTTCAGGTTCGAAAATATGCGAAAAAGTAGCTACACATCGAGTTACGTCAAAAGTAATTGCATTAAGAACACAGCAGACCATGTCCAAAAAAAGATGCAGTTCTGATATCAACTTCACCACGGCAAAAGATTCCAGGAACATATATTCTAAACTAACGGCGCGTTTCAATGTAGAAGCAAAGTGCGTGAACAATAGATAGAAGTAGTCGCGAGATTTCGCTAATGCGAATTCCGGAATTACCCATCACTTTATTTTAGAATCTCCGAATAATAAACTATGCCATTGTCCTAACTTTATTTAGATCTACGGATAAGCAACACGACAATATTGTACTATGTATGCATTACAACCGAAACAGATCATTATATGAACAAATGTCTGCTGTAAAAATTTATTTGCATGGCTTGTGTTAATTTCCACATACAATGAACAGTATAGTCAGCCTTTTAATTACGCTATACATGAAACACAGGCATTCCATTATAACAATAACGTCAGCAACGCTCTGACTGACCACGAATGCATGCGTGACATCACATTTATTGATGATTTAGCTGAAGAAAAATAATTCAGTAGACACTCGCTTGAGCGAAGCTCCATCCATCTCAAGTATGTTGCCTGGAATTGACCGCAAACATACAGACTGTACGTGATCTCTGATCAGACACGCACACAAGCACTAAATGTACATAAGTCTCATCGAAAGTTGCGTCTCAGATCTTTTTTTGCCAGCAGCCCCGCTTGACAAAGCGTGAACGTGCGCGTTCCCGTTGTTAGGCGTCTTGTGACTTTATTGATGATAATTTTATTAGCCAATATATCCTAAATAATAAGTTTTACTTTTCGACTGTCGGCAATTTACATGATGACAGGTCTTCTGTTCGCGGCTAATATCTTCACACACTAATATGTTTGGTCACTATTAGGCCTCAGCCACACTGCGAGCTTTTCCAAGCGTTTCCGAGCAAAGCGTTTTGCAGCAAACATAAAGTCATCATTACAGCAGTTGTAGACTGCTACATTGCGAGCAAAGCAAGCGAGAGCGATTGATAGCTTACGGACATTCGTTTGCTCGAGACGCTCGTGTTTGCTTTGCTTTCAGTGTGGCTGAGGCCTTATGGTATTGCGAGCTTGCTTAAATGTTTCTTCGGGGACTTGCTATGCTTCGCACATTTCGACAATGTTTTTTTTGAAATTTGAATGATTGAATGTCATCGCAATACAATGCTCAGAAAGCATTATTGTCTTATAGCACTATGGTCTACCACCTGTAGTAATATCAAGTAACAGCCTACGTCATAAAAGACGGTGACAACATGAAAGCATGGGAAATCTCGTTTAGGCATTCCATAAAACCTCTGCCAAATCAGCAAGATGCGAGTTCATGTTGTTGTAGTCTTCATGGTTTCAATTCTAGGAGTTTAATATATAAGGGGTCCGTGTGTGGTACTTCCGCAAGTGCTGCCTACCCTGTAAACAAAGTAGAAAAATAGCCATTGTGCCTATGCCAATACCGTATGAATTCAATATTCTATACGCATCTTTTTCCATTTTTATCTACTGTTATGCGTTATGCATGACTCATTGTACTACTTATACCTTTATTTGATAGTAAGTCACGAAAATTCCAAACCCACTGAAAATGATGGAGAAATAAAATCTAGGAGAATTTTACACAACAGGAACAGAAGCCAAAAATTGCTCACTCAAAAATCTCTTATGGATTACATCTGCTTGAAACAATCAGGCAACATTTAGGCATCTACCACTATTATGTGCAAGAAGACACATTTCCCATCTCTCCAACAGGCCGATGAAGTATTATTGTACGTGCTTACTTTTACTCATCGGACTGAAATGTACAAAACGTTTTCAGTATTCTGCTGCGTAATATGATCTGCTATCTAAAGGATTACATGCCAAAAGATCACAATGTCACTTTTTCTTAAGGTTTGCTAAGTGTAATATAGGCCTAGATGTGCATTGAAGCGCTTCGATGTGAGTGAGCACTCCCACACATAAATTCAATATAACTTTTCACTTTCCTAACATTTTTAATGAATAATTATCATTTGGTATTTAATATTTTAGAAAATAAGATTCGTCTCGGTTTCAGCATGTCTAATTGATTCGTTCTTCCAAGATTTATAGATGATAATATATATCTGTCCATTATAGGTATTTCATGAAAGTGGTCATTTCACTTATTTATTTCTCGCGGACAGGAAACTGCTTATAAAAGTTAACATAATTCAATCAAATAAGAAGATTCTATCTTTTGCGCAAGTTCTGTCGACATCACTATTGCTTTTCATTTCAAGCAATAGTTATAAAGTCATTTAACATTTGAAATCACATCTAAAAATACCTACAATAAAAATTACATCTGTGCATATCAAGAGCAAAGGGACATGTATGCTGTAAAGATATCCAACAAGGTAAAAAAATCATATGGTCCATACGAACTATACAGAGTATAAAAAGACTAAAATAAAATATATGATCCATCAGAAATGGAAGGTTTAACAAAAGCACATATTTGCATCAAATTTGTCATCATGGTCGAAAAAACACTATATGTGACCAATTTATTTAGTAATCTCTTTTATTCATAATTATCTTTTTGGATATCTTCATAATATACATGTCCTCTGACTGTAGAAATTATAGATGCAATTTTTATTGCATATTTTTTATATGCAATTTCAAATGTTAAAAGATACAATCACTTTCGATTGACAATGACACAGCATTAGCATCAAAGCACTTGCGCATAAGGTAAAATCTTTTTACTTGATTTCATTATATTGACTTAATTATTTCAACATTTGTAAGTGGCTACTATACCACAAGAAACAAATAAGCAGTATGAATGTCATAATATAAAACAATTATTGTGCATGACAATGATACTAGCTCAACTGATAGTATGCTTATGTTTATATTTTATACTGATGTTGATATGAGTGAGCGTGCTGCTGCAAATGTTAAGAAAGCCATTACACTACACAATTTTGTTAACTGTTTTGTCGCTCATTAAAAGACATTCGCAAACGCCACCCGATGAAACAAATTGTTTTCAATTACCATTTCCTCTTCCACATGACTTATTGCACTACTTATTACATTATTTGATAGTAAGTCATGAAACCTCTGATTCCACTGAAAATGATAGAGAAGTGAAATTTAGAAGAATTTTACAATCTGATGTCAATCAGAAGTCTGCGTTCTTGACAAGAACACAATCGTATTTCGTGTTGTGTTGAGCCTTGGCATTCGTGCTCTTGTTTTATTTTCGTGTTGACAGTGATTCGTTGCGAAATGTTAGTTTTTGGGACAATTTGATGACCCTAAGGTGTACTCCGGCCGTTTCAATATTTTCAATTTCATTGTAAATGATCGAAGGTTTGACTCTAACTGCTTGAATCAGTCCACTGAAAGTCACTCAAAACGCATCGTCAAACCGTAAAACCCAATGAGAATGAATCAACAGCAACCTTCCTACGACCCTACAACTCGCTGACTTAAGCTGCTGCGCGATGAGTCGACCAGGGGATGGAAAAAATTAATTGATTGATAGACTTTCTTCAATTTAATTAATTGATTAGATCAGGCACCAAATATTCCAATTAATTGCAATTATTCACTATTCAAATAAGCGATTACTATATAAGACACACAGTGGATGATGTGATATTTTATACTCGTAGGCCTATTTAAGGAGAAGACAATTTATACTACAGCATTCATTCCAATTTTAACTGAAAAGTCTCCAACTATGTGTGATTTTGATTATCATAGATCAATTCACATTTTGCCAAACGTGATGAAACACATACCATCGCGATGGCCGGAATGTATAGTGTTTCACTGTCTGAGCTACAAAATATTGCACTAGTAAAATAGAGGAGAAATGATAAATATCTTAATTTTAAAGTCTTTGCCAAAGTGTGTCTTTGCACATTACACGATATTGTCATCAGTGCATTAATACACTTATGTTTTCTAAATGCAAGTTAGTTCAGCAGACATAGTAATGCAGAAAATTCATGTTTGTTATTATAGGTAAAGTTCTGTAAGTGTCTTAATGCATCTCCGTGTTGCATATTGCGCATGTACATAAGAATGTTGCGCATATACATGTTGCGCATGTACAGTGCGAATTAAGAATATTACTTTCTAAGCATTTGTCAATCATATAAACATTTTGCATGTGGACAAAAGATATTCGGATTAGAAAGGTATCTTCTTATGGATCTGTCAGTGATGAAAACTGCAGCTAGTTGTAATTACATGTAAGTGATTGCTGATGTGATCCAATTAAATCATGATAAATGCCGAATGGCAACCGAAAGTAATTACATCACTATTTAATTAAATTATTGCATCAACAAAATTTTGACTCTTTCTCAACCAAAACTAAAAGAATAGCCTTTCAGATGGTATATATAACGTGTCAGCATTGTAGTGTATTCAAGGAGATTAAATGATATAATACAGGGCGGCAGCATATGGTTTAAACACCCTGTTGAAACAAATGTGGAAACATAGGTAAAACTCACCAGTTTAAACAGGTCACATATTTTAATATCGTCGAATTTGATATCATGCTGTGCAAATCTTGATTAGCGTGGATACAAAACTTATTAGTCCGGTACTTTTGGCGAATAGCGATACTTCCGAGACACACTCGCACACGAAAAGACGCAACAAGGCAGTTTGCTGATGTAATGCTAAAACTTACAAGCTGTCCTACATCGTATAATGCGGCTGTTAATCGTAAATTCAGTTCGGCGGTATTCAACCATACCGTACTAAGAAATAGATTGGAAGATCCTATAGGCTAATGGAGAAGTCGCTTCGAGCTAGTGCTGCAGTTACTTCCGCGTCTCATGATGACAATGAAGATTTCTATTTTTTCATGATATAATTTGCTATACATAGTAAAGTGCGGTATTTTAGTGGATACTATTGAATTTTGAGTATATGTACAGTTGTTATTAGTACATCTTGTACTTTCATGTATCGTAATAACTATCTCTGTTGTATGTCAAATTACTGCTCAAATATTTATTTTTCTAAATGAAAGATATCACAACTGACAGAAAAATACTAGAATTGCTCTCCAACAATTTCTGTTGGTGAAATAACATGGTCTACGAGAAAGCAGAAATAGTGCCCGATGTCTCGTATCAGATACATATCCATGGAACTTGGGTGTGATGAGTGTGAGTGTGGTTTTTGAGCATGTGGTTCTTTATTTTTCATAAATCATATTTCGCCAATATACATGTACTTTGTGTGGAGAGCTATTCCGGTATTGCTATCTGACAATGGCATCAGCAAACATCTGATGTGCTTTAAATGTCACAATTGTACAATAATGTGCATAACAATGCGGCTATTATAATAATAAAGTATGATTATCATAATGCCATACGAATTAAAATGTGTGCACAAAGGGGCAAAGGTAAAATTGTTTTGATGGACACTGGTATGTAACTTAATATGAAATCCGAGTCATATTGAATAGGGTTATTGGTACATGTGCTTTCATCCTTATTACGGAACCTATAACCGCTATCATGAAATTATTTCGAAATGCAGCCATTTCGTAATTACATCATAAATAAATATTGCATCATTCCAAATTCTGCACTGATTTTGGTGAAGCCTTGACTGTCGAGGATTGATATGAAAATGCATTTATGAATAAGAGCATGTGCTTTGATCAATGCTTTAAGCAAGTTCAGTAAGTAATCATATAAACATTAGATTAATTTACCGGACATCAGAGAGCGTTGTAGTTCAAACCAGGATTTAACTAACCTTTATATGAACGTTTGAACAAGTTTAACCAGGGTTTAAACACGAAAAACAGGGTTTGAGCAGGATGAGATCGCCAGATGCCACCCTGACACCATACCTCAATATGATATTAAATTTAACATATTTTTTTCTACAGAGGGTAATACTGACACGTGGCTTCAGTTCAGCCGCAAGTTCGAAGGAGGATTGATGCTGCAATATATTGGCCTATCACGTGTACGTCAAATAAAACGTCACATCACAGTTCGTGTTTTCAAGAACGCTATAGAAAAGTTACTTACACATTTCATTTACCGCCCGTTTGTTCCGCCACCATTGCAGGGATTCTCAATTTGTCATTGATTACGGTGTATGTAGATTTTTGTCTCTGCTTCTCCGTGGTCCACCTATTACCACAAGCCTCCATGGTCTGATGTCACCTCTAAAATAAAATAAAAACAAGATAGATAGAGAGAAATGAGTTCCTGGAAAGCACGATGTTAATGCTAGCTACCCACTATGAAATACAAACAATCTTACATGTAGACGAATCCGCACCTCCCATTTTAGAGATACTTCGGCATTTGCATACACTATTATAGTATGTTGCCGCGCAATTCAATATCATTTAGCACCGATTTTACATAGCATCTACATTTATCCACATAACTCAGGTGTAGCATCTGGAAACGACGATTCTGTAGATTCGTACACAAGGCTTTATTCAGGACGTGCTGCTCAACTGTTGCACAACAGCCTGTGTCAGATTACATTACGTTGCATCACATTAAGTGAACCAGGTGACTTCAGAGTTAGAAATGAATCGCAAATCAAATATTCAAGTCCAATCTTGTGATTTCATATATTTCTTAAGTGAAAGTGTGGTTCAGCATGGAAGCAATTCAAACCCAAAGAAATCATAAGAAAATGGTTATTGAGAATTTCATGCATGGAGTGGAGAGGCTTTTGTCGTACATCCAAAACATCTATCGAGTCGATATCATGACTAATTTCTGTTTTTGATCGCATAGGTAGTATTATACTTGAAATAAAAATTTGTATCATCGCTAAAAATTGCTATGAAATTAATCACCGCTTAATTTTCAATTCTAATATTTTTAATGCATCATGCATTCCGTGGAAACTCGGAAGACCACTGCTGCCTTAGATATGTGATAGGTCTGTGCATGGATTCCTTAACTAAGGCTACAACTATGACGGAATCCATGGTCTGTGACTGTTGCAGTGATTCGTCATCACGGGATCGCACACAGAATGAAGACAAGCTGCACGGTGAACGCAAGCATTTTCATCGCCTTTAGTCGCGACGTGAGTCATTCTCGGTTATTCGCCTGTTCTTGTTGTATCCAATTTTCTTTGATGCAAAGCAAGTGCCACTTCATATTATCATATAAACCATGACGTAAAAGTTGTCTATTTTGCTTTCATATCCACATCACATGCATCTTGTTAACAACACCCGCCCGAACACCTATGCATTGGACGCGAGATGCGATGAGTCATCAAAGCTTTGTCCAAGACTTTCCATATTCTAACACTGTAGAGCTAAGACCAGAAATGGCAGTAATTTACATCACTCTACACTTACTCGCCTTGTTATGCCACTATTGATCAGACAGATACAAAATACTTCACTATACTGAACCGTAATCACTAGGGCTTTCAAAAGTAAATGAAATCAATTTTTGCAAGTGAGATTATTCAATCGGGACTCAAACTCGATACAGTGGACAAATTATCGTTAACTTGTAAAGAACTAGAGCAAATATTCATAGCGATTGTTGAAACAAGTTATTCTGCTCCCTGTACTTTTATTGCAGGATGAGATAATGTAGTTAAAAAATAAACAAGTAAGTGACTGATACTTGTTAATTTTAACTACACTATCTCATCCTGAAATAAAAGTACATGGAGCAGAATAAATTGTTTTTACAATCGTTATGAATAATTACCTCCCATCAAAAGCAGTTAATATAACAAATATTCAATGTAAACATCAACTGCAGGATTGGAGCAATTACACAATTTTTTTCAATTACAATTACAAACACAGTTGAACTTCTACAATTACAATTATGATTACAATTACTTTAAAATCAAAATCCTCAATTACAATTACACGACTTTTAGTCTTTCATTCACACGACAGGAGCTAGCACCGATAGTATGCCACTGCGAAAGTACAATTTAGTTTTACAAGTTGATGAACACGCACATTCCAAAAAATCTTGAAAGTATTGCTAAATTCCTTCAAAAGGCTAAACACAAACTAAATGACATTTAGAAGCAAATTTCTCTCCTCTCCTTCCTGAACACGATTTTTTTTGTTCTTGAAATTGACGCAAAACATTTAACGTCTGAGTTTTATAGTTAGGTTTTAAATACAAATGTTTTTGTTCACATGCATCTCCCATGTGTTCCAATGTATTTGGAAATAAACATTTATTGATTTATTCAATTACAATTACATGTGTGACTTTGCAATTACAATTACTTACAAAGTTGTAATTAATTACACAATTACAACTACATCGATTTTCCGAACAATGTTGGTCAGTTATGAGTTGGTTGTCCAAAAATTTTCAAATACCAGTAAATTTGATTTTGAGTTCAAGATAGAGAAAGAAGTAGGGCCTATTGTCTATTACAATGGCAAAGTTGCAACCTTCCAATGATCACCCTAAGGTGGAGCATACCAAAACCTTCATCGTCATGAGCCATGATATGTGTCTCATCTCTACGATACAGTTACAGCAACAGTCAGAAATAGGATGATTAGTCTGTCTCTGAGTCATCATTGACAGCAGGCAACTATTATGCTACGATAGGTAGGCCTATTTCTAATAACGGTGTTAACGCCCAAAAATAGGTTGCGCCATCTCCTCCTAGAAAGATTGTCCCATACCAATGCAAAGTCATTCTCCTACATTTACATTCTTTTATATCAAAGCTAGGCCTCACGTTTATTAACCCTTATCGGTATGCAACTTTGGAACACCTTCATCGGTATAAGTGTCACATTTTGTTGCAAATGTCTTCTAAATGCATCCAATGATTTTTCATCTCCATCTATTACATTTTTCTTAAGAGAATCGATATTTTTGTTCTGAAGACGTTTAGGTAATTGAAAGTGGAACATACAGAACTGGTTACTAACTGAAATAAAACATTATATAGGCCTACAATTTAAATCGATTACAGTATAAAAGCGATTAATCCGATACGCAGAAAAGGCAACAACTTTCAACTTCCTTAATGTTTGTATCTGCTTGCATGTGCATGTTCAAATAATATAGAATTGTACATTAAAAAACAGCGTACACAAAATATTCAAGGTTATTTTCATTCAATTCTACGATACACAGATCGTAGGCTACAGCTCAGATTCTCAACAGTATAAGCACTTTGTGAGCTTCGCTACTCTGAGATGACGAGGACACACGAAGTTTTGACAGAGATCACATGACGAGTGAGACACTGATGACCACACTTTGCAACGGCCAAATTTTGATTGAAGAGTGGTCAAAAGAAGAGAAGTTGCTGGTTGCGTAAACCCCAAGATCTCTGCGGCATGTTTCGTAGCACGCGGCAAGTTACGGCTTTTCTTGTGTCTCGTTTCTGCATATGGTTTGGCCAACATCAAACTCAACTGTTTCATGAAATGTCGCCGAGAGTTTGGATAACCGTCGTGTTTCATTATGAGAAAAGCGTTGAAAGCCGACACATCAAGCATATTATGAAAAAGAAGTAACGGCCAACGAACTGTCTTTCTCCTGCATGTAAATTCCTCAATGTTCTCATCGAACTGGTCCACTCCTTTCTTCCCGAAGTTGTAGTCGATTATCATTCGTGGTTTCACTGACGATTCCAGAACAATTTCATTGCCAGAGTGAGATGAGCTTAACAACACAACGTTTCGGTTCTTCTTCGGACAATAGGAAACCATAACAATCTTGTTTTCGTGATCATGAACGAAAACTGAAGAATTAGGCTGGCGATCCTTACTTTTCAATTGTGGGGGAATTTCTCTTCTGTTTAGCCTCACGGTCCCGAGCAACGTTAAATCTTTCTCGAGGAGTGAAGTAGCGAGAGAATAACTGGTGAAATAATTATCTGTCACAATATCTCGACGAGATTCATACACTGGTACGCACAATTCCATCACTACATCTTTTTCGAGATTTCTGTGAACTTTGTTGTCTTTCTTTCCGGTGTAGATAATTGAATTCAGAGCAAAACCACTCTTGGCCTCACAAAGCCAAAATATCTTGACTCCATATTTAGCAGGCTTTGACGGTAAATATGTTCTTCCGGGTACCTTGCCCCGGTATCCGACAAGCTGCTCATCAACGGTTAGGACAGTATCAGGTACATAAAATCTCATTAAGTTGCGTTGGAACAAGTCCCATATCTCCCGTATGGCAGTGAGGCGATCATCCTTCAGACGTTCTTCCCGATTTCGAAAGTCATCGAACCTCGCGGTGCGAAGAAAAAATTTGAATCGCAGAATGCTGATCACGGCCCGAAAGAATGGCCTTCCATCGGTAGGATTCCACAATTCTTCTATCGATGTGACATTGTCTCTATCGAGACCAGCCCGCAGTAAAATTGCCAGACAAGCTAAAATTTCGTCGAAAGTGAATTGACACATGTACGAATGAATTTTCCTGACAGTCCGTATGACGTCGCTCACTTTCCTATTTGTGTATCTCAAAATAATGAGGACGATTTCTTCGTTGATAAACAACTGAAATGCCTCCTTCTCTGATGATGGGTGAGCCAGATTACGCGGATGAAAGTTCGTGATATTTCGGTTTCTTGACCTGGACTGAAATGGCTCTGTCGAGAAAATTATATCGTTTACTTGAATTTCTGAAGGGAGAACCTCTTCCTCTACTTCATTGCTGTCACTTTCGCTGTCAGTGTCATTTTGAACGTAGAAATCAATTTCTCCATCTTCTTCTTCTTCATCTTGCTGTATATGATCGACATCAACGTTGATGGGAGACAGTTCACCGAAAATTTCGTCTTCTGATGCACTTTCGTCGAACGAATCATTGTTTTCGCTGAGATTCATGATCAATTCCATCGCGGCTTTAGCACTTAGTCGAGTCATCGTTTGACGTTAGATCACTGTGCAATTTACGAAACACGTAGTCAAGGTTTGGCGGTCACACGTCTGCACTGTATCGCATATCGCCAGTGAGCGTTCGCACAGAGGGATAACGTTCTCCCGTATTCTCAAATGTATAGCTGCGTGTGTTTATTGATACGCCCATGGGAAGATGGCAATGAGTAATCAAGAGGTAACTTTGGAAGGCAAGTAATCAACCGTCGCTAACTAGTGAAAGAGATTAATAGCGATATTGCGGTCATTACAATGACTGCAGTAGGACAAAATCGGTGACCTTTGTGAATGCAACAAAACGTGACACTCATACCGATGAAGGTGTTTTGCAACTGAACCATGATTTAAACAACGGATTAAAATTTATCAGCGCAGGGAATCTTTATTGTTAACATTTCTTCATCGTCACAAGGGGAAAAATATATTGAGTAATTAGTAACAAAGATATCGCTATTTAAGAATTCTTTGCAACAAAATGTGACGGCGTATACCGATAAGGGTTAATGTGTTGACCTCGCACCTGCGGCGTGTATTGGAGATTGGCGTAAATTATTAGAGGAAATTTAGTATATAAATTAGAAAATGCCCATATTATGACATTTGTAATTTTATATGTTCAGTTGTAGAGGCGTATTCTAAAAATTCGGTAAAGACGCGGCACAGAATCAGACCTATATGCAGGTTACAATTGTGCATGTAGGGATTGTATGCTATTTTTATGTATTTATAGGCCTGTATCAACACTCACCAGCATTCTAAGCCTGTGGAACATCAAGTCATAAAAATTGATACCAGGCCTGTGCTGATTGCTGACTGCTCTACTAGCTATCTCATACATGTACGCTACAACGCGCGAGAGTTGGGCTACATGATTTCACGAGTGTTTGCTAAACAAGGATTTTACTAAGTATAGGGCCTATGTTTTACGAGTTACTGCATCATATAACATATCAGAATATCAGCAATCAGCATGCCTAGTTGACTACTATAGCCCATGCGAGAGGGAAATAAAAGGGTCTGTAAAAAAGTCATTCAGATGGATGAATTCACAACTTTTAACTGGAAATTATAGATTGAAAACTAGTATTAGAATCAATATAATTCAGTAACAATAATGAACAAATACGTCTACACACATACACTATAATATTGTTTTAGAATAATGTTGTGCAAAATAAGTAATTGACGTGTAATTGACCCACACTTTTCTTCAATTACAATTACTTAAAGATTTAATTACAATTACAGTTATACTTTCGCAATTACAATTATAATTACAATTGCTTTAAAATCAAAATCTTCAATTACAATTACTTTAAAAATTGTAATTAACTACACAATTACAATTAGAATTACTGTAAGTGTTCCAACCCTGATCAACTGATTTCGATTTAACGCTATTAAATTAAATTAGCCTATTGAGTCAATGCTAAATTGAGTGCAAAGTAACTAAATTTATTACTTTTCCCGTCAGTTTGAAAGATAATATAAAGAGGCATCATCATTAATTTTATCGATATTGTGAATGTTCACTATTGTCGACTTTTCATGGCTGCATAATAGCAATAAATTGTGGTTTTTTTCGTAGGGCAGTGATGTTTTCTAAACAGTCCTTCTCCCTTTTTGATACTTTTTTCAAATAAATTAAAATTTCTCATTCATTCTTTCAAAGCTCCCTGTTTTTCCGATAATTCAAGAAATTCAATTTGTTATCTAGACTTTGTTTTTCTTTATGTCATGTGTATTATGCAGCAGCACAATAGCGATAAGAAATTTAATAAGAATGAAATATACTTTGCTAAATGAAAGTTAGCGCCTTGGGAGAAAAGCTGCATTTCCAATCTGATAAGAAAAGCGCAATTAAAACGCTTCTGACTCCAATGCCATCAATTTGCGTTTCAGAGAAGTTATATATACCATCTGCATCAAATCAGTAAGGCCTACTCTGAATAACAGAGATGAAAAGTGTGAGTCCAAACATTTCATATATTTTTGACTTCTATCTTTGACTTTTGAAAATGTTTGTATGATCCTTATCTGTGAACAGAATTCATTAGAAACAATCGTATTGACATGTCTGTAGGTGAAAAAGCATCCCGAATGTCACCCAACACGATATGATTTCGATTGAGACATTTAAATGATTGACGTATGTGTCACCATATAGCATCTCAATTCATCCAATAACATAAATGATTCATATCCAAAAAGAATATTTTTATTTATTTCATTTTCAAGGCTGAAAATGAGCGCGATAGGACATGCATTTAGGATATACATTTATGAGTTCATCCTCCACGCTCTTGTTTCTGAGTCTAGCATAACGGTTTCCGTCAGATGATTGTGGGAGATGATGACATTGGACAATAAACTTGAGCAAGTTCGGTGAACAGACACTGGATAACGAAGTTCGAGAAAAATATTTGTGTAAATCTTAATCTACTGGATAAAGTATCGGCCATACTGAGATTCCGTCCTTGATATTCGTGCAAAATGGTCAAACTGAGGGAAAAAGAACTTATATATCATGAGCATGCCTACTTAGAACATCTCAGTATAAATGAGATGGAAAGCACTTTTTCGAAGCAATTATTTATTCTTCAAATAAGAAAACAAGTAACGGAAACTTTTTTAAGCTAACAATGTCAGACTTACGACTTCAACACTTCTTCAATTCGTACTCCAATGTCAGGGAACCAGATTTTCCATCTCAATTTCCTCGTCCGTAGAACATGATGTACACAACAAGTGTGCTATCACCTATAAAATTGTGCGTTTGATAATGAATACGGTCATCGTCCACATCCTCACGGTACGACATGCTGTGGAATCATAATCATCAGCACTTTCTGAAAAATAAAATATGCGACGAAATAATACGAGGTTATCCAACTATGATAAAAAGTTCTAGATAATCTGAAATTAATTGACTCCTAGCGTCTCACTATTTTATGGACGGACATGATGTGAGAGGCCTGACTTGCTTACTGAGTGAAACCTAAATATGTATTTGTAATTAGTGCAGTTGAGAAATTTAATCCACATCTCAAAAAGGCCAACTTATAATGTTTAGTCAGTTTTACATTTTAATTCACCAGCATTAATAGCACATTGAATACTCAAATAGCACCACATCAAAAAATATAAGGGACTAAATAGCATTGATATCGATTCAAACAGGCGATGTCTGAAAGAAAGTAATAGAATTTTATCCTCATTAAATGGCCTAAAAGTCGTGAACTTTTTGAAAGAACGTTTGATTCAGTGCATTTGCTGATTTCCACATCTTTCGGAGGCATGCAGACCTCAGATGATGACATGGCTTGCTCTTGCTGAAGATATGACGTCATGCGAATTCACAATGATCAAATCTATGGAAACTCGAAGCTGGGCATCACAGATTTGGAGAAGCTAATCGTGAATGCCTTCTAACATCGGATGACATGGGCAGCTGAGAATAAGCAATGAAAAATTCATCAGTATTTATTTACATTTAGGCCCATGATTCCATGTGATCTGCGGATCCTTTAGCCTCTTGATTAGGGACCTGCGAATCGCCAAATTTGAGTCGAATTCAATCGGGCCGTGATTCGCGAATCGAATCGAATCATGAAAAACTTAAATAGGCCTACTTGAACTTATTACTGTGCACGATTTACTTAGTCAGCTACTACATCGATAGCCTTCAATAATAGACCTAGTAATCATGCAATTTACATGGCTATTGAAAGATGCAGTGACACGTTGGCAATCATAAAGAAATAAGCAGTCAAATTAAAGTCTAGACCTATCTATTTTTCTGAGAAAATCAAAATCTGCTACGCTTTGTAGCTACAACCTATTTCGAATGAACATTGACACTAGAGCATCAGTTAGATGGATACTGGTTTGACAACATGTCTTGAAATGCCAATTGGCTCTGTTATGCCAAATTTCCCGTAGGTAGATTAATGATGGTGACTCGTTTTATAACCTCAGGTGTATGGATCAAAGTTCTTTGAATCTCACGCGAGACGGGAAATGTAGCCACCGTCAATCGTCCCTGTAATTAAATCCTGAGCGCGGGAAAGCACCAATTTTCATAAACAAAAAATCAGTAGATTATATAATTTTTATCGCAATTTTCAGATTAGGAAACAATAATGGAATTTCGGTAACAATCTATTGATACATACAACCTCCCATGCTATCGCAGTCCGTTATGACTATCTATGGTAATCAGAACGAATTCAAAATAAATTAGCATATAACCTATGTAGACTCCGACGCAAATTTTCACTCAAACTCATACGACCAAAGCATTACAGACAACTTAGAACACTTTGATGCATGATGAATTATAGTAGTCTTGGACCTGTCAGCTTAAGTAAGGAAATCTTAATAAAAGTTAAGTAAGTATTGGATATGTCAGCTGAAGTAGGAAAATCCAGTCGCTAGTCGCAGCCTATGGGAAAATCTGTAAATCAAAGACCATAAATCGATAATAAACCACATCTTGTACTCAAGGTCATTTCAACTTTGTCTAGACGCCTGATTAACTTCCTATCTGAGATGCACATTATTCAGGATAAGAAGAACATTTATCTCTATCCACCACAAACCAAATCTCAGCAGTAAAGAGAATCTGGTCAGCGCATCAAATAAACAAATTTCACTTTCTAAACGACGATCGAAACTTGTTGCGCTGACTAGATTTTTTGGATGAGATTTGGCCTTAAATATCCAAATAAAATATCCCCTTTGCCTTGATGCTTCTGTAGGCCTTTGTTAAGTACGAAAATCTCATTAAGAAAAGTCATTTGAGGGGTCTCATCAAAAGAAGTATGAGGAGCACTGTAAAAAGTACGGATGGCACTATATTCACGCATAAAGCAATATTTTCTTATTTATTAGATATACTGTTTGAGTTTTGCTTCCTTGCGAAATGGCCTACTTTTAGTAAGAGTTCGTGTTTTAGGATGTAGTATAATTCACTGGTTTATTGAGCTACGTGTTCGGCTTAAGAGTTCTGACTAAGAACAGTCTGAAAAGAATGTCTTATAGCCCTGTAAGATAGAAGCTCACGAATCTGACAATGGGCCACTTACAATTAATTCTGTTCTAAATCAGTTAGGCCCTTGTTTATTGTGAAGTATATCAGACTCGGTCCAGAAAGATCGACCTAGTCTGAAGCCCTAATCTGAGCAACATGCAGCTGATATAACGTAGTTCAGGAACCTCGTAGTTTTAGCCACTATCAGTGAGAATCCATCATCTCAAGCATATTGCAATCTCATTTTGAACCATTAGCGAACGAAAGGAGGCTGTTGAAATAATTGTTGGCCAATCGACGTAAACCGATTCGAATTTTTCTCGAATCGAATCTCGAAGCTTCGCAGATCCCTACTCCTGATTGATGAACTCTCATGAATCACAGTGATGATTGGCCTGCTGTACTTAGCGACCTTGGAATGTAATCTCTATGCAATCCCAATGTACCTACACGTACATGTACTAGCAATCATTATCAACCCAAAACATCAATTGAACCAACGTCATTAATTAAAGAATCTGATGGATACGTAGGCTAATACTCACATCAACGATGATAAGGCAATTCCTTACATTTCTTCATGTGAATGGAACTCTCACAACTCATGCAAAACTGAATTTCTTAGAATCGACCACATTACCGCACTACAATCAAAGTCACGGTTTTGAAGGCAGCAAATATTGAAGGGAATCTGATTCTAACTCCGAGCTTCGTGCACCGAGAAAAGTGAGGAATTTGATAAGGCTCATGAGTTTGATAAATTTACAAAGTTAGGCCTATTAATGAATGATGCAGCATTAGATTTTACGTTGCCAAACATTCCAATGTCTCTTCGACTGGATGGAAGGAATATACTAGACAAGACGTATACATACAGTACACATTCTTTGAGATTTCATACAGTCAAATGAGACATCGAGGCGGGTCAGCACTGCAAAACAAGTATATCTTAAAATTTGAGAGGCCTGCGTCCAGAGTTGGAAAACTCGGAATTTGAATTACTTCCGATCAGGAATTAATTCCATTTTTCATCGGAATTGGAATTGGAATTGACCCTGATAAACCTCAATTCCACTTTTTCGATAGACTTGTGATAAATCTATTTGTACAAAAATTGAAATCACAGTGCTCGGCCGTTGTGTTAACTGCACGCAGAGATAAGAGAGAGAGAGAGAGAGATCGACAGAGGTAGTTTTATTCTATTCTCGAATAAAGGGTGTTTTTTGTGACTTCGATGGGCCTACAGCCCCGGACCATGTTATTTCAGCGATTAAGCAGACAATGAAAATACAATCAACTTTGTTCAATCTTTTATTTACTTATTTATCAAGTAAGATAATTAATCAAAATAAAGCAATTGTTGAATTTAGTTTTTGATAGGATAAGCACAAAAATTGGAGATTAACTCAATTGTTGCACACACGAAAAACAATTGGTTTGGAAAGAGGAAAATTAACGCTGCATTAAAAGGAAGTCAACCTTGTAAGTTCAAACCATAATATAGACAGTGTCAACAAATTATTCTAATAATTAATTATTCAATTACATGAACTATTATTCAACTTCCAATCACAACAATTAACAATATTAATTTTTAAGAATTAAGACTATAGTTATATAGATGCGATACGCAACGATAAAAGAAAAACTTAACACTTACAGTTCACTTCTTAATGTTGAATTCACTTCAATTCGATCGGACTCACTTTTACCAAAATAATATCATGAATATCAGTGTCACTCATACCGTCAATCTTTAATAGCGATCGCTGATGTGTTGCCGTATATACGCTGCTGTGTTGTTGTTCGCTGGCAGGCAGTTGTTGTTGTTACTTCTGTAGTTATGTTACACCGCGAGAACCCGAAGTTCTTCTAACAGCAACTGAAGATGTCGCATGCGTTGTTGTTGTGTAAATTTCTCATCGTTTCTAATTTACATAAATTTTTGAGACTTGACGATAAAACCACTTCCTTTTGAAAATTGAAAGTTTCCTTTAATCACTGCTCGTTAGCTTTGGACCCGACCACATTTCGTTCTTATCACGGAATTTTTAATCTCCTTTTTTTAAAATGGACCATTAGTCAGAATTCATGATATCATTTTTATTGTCGTTTTGTCTTTCATCAACAATCACGGTATTCGCACACAGTTTCTTTCTTCTGTGAGTTTATTAATAGATTTACTCGCATCTCTCTCGCTCTCTCTCTCTCTCTCTCAGCGTTTGATTCTTTGCTGATCGTTAACTTTCTTTTCTTTTTTTCACGAGATATTGAATATCTCGTTTACGAAACGAAAATGGAGTAGGCTGACCGGTTGCTTATATACATGTATATAAGAAATATGAAATATGAACATGAAAGCGCACATAGGAACGACGCAGGGAACGGCACACAGGAACAACGAGGATAGGATAGAAATTAGATTATCGGAATTGAATCGTATTATGGAATAGGAATTGAATTGAACCGTTTCGACTGGAATTGGATTTGGAATTGAAATTTCTGCTCCGGAATTGGAATTGGAATTAAAAAATTTCAGCGGAATTTTTCCAGCTCTGCCTGTGTCTCATGATTAATGGTATTGTAGAATCCACCCTTCAAAATCAATGCGGTAATCAATGAAACATCCTATGGCATTATTTCGAATTACTTAACTAGGCTTCGTAAAGAATGTGCAGACTCCCTAAAGCGGAACAGATCGATAAGAAAACCATTTTCTCATATTTTTGATCGATTCCTCATAATTTGTATGAATGTTCTAATTTACAGTTTACACTGTTTCCGTTTACACTTGCAGTTAAAAAATGCAACTTCGAGATCATCACGACGAATGCCTTCATCATATGCACCAAATTGATGTGACTTTGGTTGAGTGAAGAATATCTGTAAGCGATGCACTAAACATCAGAGCATTCGCTGTTCCGCAGAGAGAGAGATTCTATGTGTCTATACACATACGACTGTATATCATCTTTCTTTCAGTCAAGAAGAATTCCTATCATGTTGCTCTTAAAGCAATGTGCACTGTTTCTTGTTATATTTTATGCGGCCTTATAGACATTTGTTGCAGCAAATATTGTAATGTCGCATAGAACGAAAAAGAATGAAGAAACTTCTCTCCCCATGTGACGTAAATTAGCCTGATTTCTTTAGAAATTTTCACCCATTTCACTTGAAATGCTGGTCAAATGTTAAAAAAGCTTGACTCTTGCTTTTGATTAGAAAGGACATGATTAAATCAAATATTTTAAATTCCCGCCAGAATCAGCAACAACGCATACTCCGTTGATGGCACGGGCAACTTCAACTTGTAACAGCTGTTTATCGAAAGATCAAACGACATACGAGTATAATATAAATGCACATATTTTAATAACTCACAAAAACAAGTCAAAATCTAAAACTCTTAGTGACCTTCTTTGGCCTGTGTTCAATGCTATTCATGCATGAAATTGCCTAAAAAAGCGCTAACATTTTCTCCTATGTCTCTTAAATTTTATATTATCCTCTAGTATGCGCCATTATGTTATTAACTTGGTGGAGATGACTACACAATTATTATGCATCACCATGTTGAGGACTCACTAAATAACAAAATATATCAGCCCCAAAGCCTAAGACATGTGTAATTGCAGGAACATGTGTAATAGGATTTTTCAACATAGCCAGACGTACGGGTATCGCACATATACAGATCAACTCGTCTTCGGACCTTCCATGCCACACGAAAATATATAAAATATTATCACTGAAGCTTCAAATTTGGATTTCAGGGAAAGCTCAGAAAGCCATCCAAAATCATCAACGCCCTTAATAAGTATGATGAGGACACTACCATTAGGCCTTCGCTGGTCGTCATAGGACCTCAATTGATGAAAATCATTTTTTTGGTTATTGTGTTCACTAGAGCAGCCACGAAGGCACGAAATCAGCAGATTTTTACACGTAGGCCTACACGTTCTCAAACGTCCCTTCTTTGCCAATGCAACACAAAAAACCGGAGTGGAAATGATGAAAATGGATCTTTTCCAGGTTTTTTGGTGGGGCAGGGTTACGAGTTACGAATATATATATATATATATATATATTCATTATATTATATATATTATTTATATATGTTATATAATTATATAATATATTATAATTATATATAATATTATTATATATATTATTTATTATATATGTATTCACGTTCCG
This sequence comes from Prostheceraeus crozeri, assembly GCA_907163375.1. Taxonomy (NCBI): domain Eukaryota; kingdom Metazoa; phylum Platyhelminthes; order Polycladida; family Euryleptidae; genus Prostheceraeus; species Prostheceraeus crozeri. Next base: position 977,007 of record CAJQUW010003743.1, read on the forward strand.
AACTAGTTTCGATGTATATTTACATCATCTTCAGCGGTTGCAAAAGAGTTACAAAATTGCGTACAAGTCATTTTTATACAACATTGGATAAAATCCGCTTTCTCTTCATTTACATTTGCAATAAAAGTCGTCACCAAATCTAATACGTCACTTGTAACATGTCAACCGGTGTCATAGACACTCTACGTCACAATCTAAGTGATAGTGGAAACGATCCGTTCCGTTCATTCGCAAGGCAGTCAATATCAGAATTGTTAGCTATCAAAATTGATTCGAGAATAAACGGAAATTTGTAGTAACCCAAGATAGAAAAGTTATCTTGTTTCGGTGCATGCTCGTGCATCGAAACTTCAGTGTGAGTTGGGTAGCCTCTAAGGGCCGGTTTCATAAAAGCGTCATAAGCCTAGAACCGGTGTTAAAAGTCAAAACTTCATAAAATTGGAACGTTGCGCGTTTCATAACGCGGTTCTACGAAGAACTGGTTCTAACTTTAGAACCATTCCAGTTTCATGAAGAAATATTTTCTTAACACCGGTGTTACGAGATTCAGTTTCCCTAGGTTTTAGTTTCCGATCGGAAAATAAAACCATGGTTTTAGCTTCCTAGTAGGAAAATGATACCCGGTTTTATTTTCCTATTAGGAAACTAGAAGCCGCAACACCAGGGGAAAACCAGTGGGAAACTAAAACACACTTAAAAATGTTGGGTTTAATTTTCCTATCGGAATATTAAACCATGGTTTTAGTTTCCGGTAGGAAACTGAGACAGAGGGAGAGAGAGAACTATAACACCGGTTCCAATTGAATGAAATTAGAACCTCATTCTAGAACTAATCGAACGTGGTTCTAACTTCAATTGAATCGCCACTTCTCTCGAATGCACAATCGCAGCAAAGTAATGGCTGGGTATGTTTTAATGATTAGAAGCCTTCGCCGTGAGAGGGTATTCAGAGATAGAAGTAATCCTTTCGATATTTACGGTGAAACAGAATTTACCATCAGATATAGACTATCCAAATCAACAGCACATCTCCTTATTGAAGAAATTCGCCCTCAACTTCAAAGACAAACTTGTCGGAACCACGCAATAACTCCCGAGGAACAGGTGTCTGCATTTCTTCGATTTTTTTGGCATCCGGCAATTTTTACACTTCCATCGGAGATTTACATGGTCTTTCTAAAGCAAGCGTCTGCCGGATTGTCAAACACGTATCTGACTCGATTGCGTGTTTATCGAACCGATATATACGCATGCCGAGTACTACTAATGAAATACGAAAGATGAAGACTAGTTTCTACGAAAAGGCTAATTTCCCGGGAGAAATTGGTGTAATTGATTGTGTACACATAAGACTAGTCTTTAACATTGCTCCTCATGAAGGAGGTAGGTTCATTATTGGTCATCATTGGTATTCAATCAATGTTCAAGTTATCGGCAGTGCTAATTTTGAAATTTGCAACATAGTTGCACGTTGGCCAGGAGCTGTGCATGATTCGAGGATATGGAATGGATCACGCGTATGTGCGCAATTTGAAAGTGGTGTATATGATGGTTATTTGCTAGGTGATGGTGGATATCCGTGTACTACTGCGATTCTAACTCCTCTTGCAAATCCGGTTAACCGAGCAGAAGCGCGTTACAACGATGCACATGTGAAAACACGTTCAACAATTGAGAGAACGTTTGGGATATGGAAGAGAAGATTCCCTTGTCTTAAATAATATGGCCTTCGACCTCACGTATCAAAGGTTCCTCATCTCATCATTGCGGCTGCAGTAATTCACAACATGGCCATTAACAACGGTGATGAGCAATTTGAATTCGAAAGAGAGATTAACGATGAGTATAACGAAGATAATGATGTTCAGATAGACGATGAGCGAGGTTTGCGTTTCCGGCGACAACTGATCGAAAGATGCTTTAATTAATAAATAACTGTTATTGTTTCTTGTGATTTCCCGAAGACTACATGTATCAACAATAAATACAAACGTTTGCATACCGTCGGTTTGTTTTTTGTTGCTGACCCATTTTTATAATTTTTAAAATATTCGCTCACAGTGGGGTGAGGGTTACACTAAGTAATTTATTAGATACTGGTTCATTCCACAAATACTTCATTTTCTTAATTTCCGTATGATAACATTGACAAATATTCAGAATTTAGACTCCCATTAAAAGTAACAATTTCCAAGTAAAGCATTTATTTCACATTGTTGATCAGACGGTCACAAATTACTGTTCAGCTGTGCTAGAAATCCCATACGTCCATGTTCTTCAGCTGTTAAGGTTTCCAGTGCCGCTGCTATTCTCTCTTGTGCTTCTGCTTTCCGTTCCTCTATTTTCAGTCTTCTCTCGCTGAGTTCATAAAAGTCCTGTGATGTGATTGCTTTCCGCTTCTTATTCTTATTTGACTTGGTTTGACTCGTTCCACAATCTTCGGTTGTATCAATGTGGGTTGCACTAACATTGGAATCCTCGGAATCGCTATTTCCAATGTCACCGACACATTTCGCGTCACCGTCGAACTGGTTCGGAAGGGGGTCAATGTCGGCCGCTACTAAAGCCATGACTCTCTCCTCGTCTGCGGAAATCTCTTTGGCTGGATTTTTCCCTCCACCAGTTTTAAAACTTTCTTTACGGTTTTCCGTCGCAGCTTTCTTTACATTACATTTCATCTTCTTCCAATAGTTCTTGATTTGAGCTATTGACCGTTTTGTCGCGAATTGAGAATCTAAAAGTATTCGTAGCTCTTCAAATTTCTCCTTCTTATGCTTCTGCGTCTTCACCGAGGTATCCTTACTTTCAATTATCGAATTCCTCTCCATAAAATCTAATATGCATTCTTTCTCTACGTTGCTAAAGTTTTCCGCTCGCTTACGCTGTGACATCTTGAGAGATGAATTTCCTGCAATCGTTGATTCAGATCGAATACATTAACTTGACGTCAAGCCAATAACATCGTGGTAACCAAGCTGAAATGTAGGTCATGACATCACCTCAACGTCACTTTGGATTTACCTCTAGTTCTAATTGGAACCAGTTCCAACTGGAACCATTAGGGAAAGAACTCGTTTATGAAACTGAAATTTCTCGTCGATGCTAATTAGAACCAGTTCTTACGCTAGAACCGTTCTAGTTTAGAACCTCTTTATGAAACCGGCCTTAAGGTGCTCACTAATGCGAATGTTAAAGTGCCTAGTGGTGGCACCGATGTACCGCATCAAACAGCGGTCACAGGCATAATTGTAGACAATGTTTGATTTCAAGCCACTCGCAATTTTATCTTTATTTTGAAAAAAATCTCTTAGCTTGGAAGTTTTATAAGCGGGTTTAATAACAGTTTCAGAGAGACTTTGGCTAATTTTGTGGATCCTGCTATTCAATTCTTTAGAGCTTTCTTGAATGAAGGGAAGTGACCAGTAAATGATTTTTTTATCATTTTCCGATTTTGATTCAGTTTTGACCCTTGTCTGCACACAAGTTTTCTGCTCAATTTGTTGTTTTATTTTGAATAGTTTATCATCAGAAAAAACCGTTATCTTTGAAAATCTCAATAATTTTGTCAGCAGCAGACTGATAAAGATCCCAATTTGAACAAATCTTGAACGCACGAGACAACAAAGATCGAATTGCTGCCATTTTGTACTTCTCGGGAGCATAAGCGAAATATGGAGTAAATACTCCTGTATTAGTAGATTTCATGTGGAAATCGATATGAAATTCTCCAGACTGAAGAGTGACCTCAGTATCCAGAAATGTAATGCTGTTAATTCTTACTCTCCTCAATAGTGAATTGGATGTTATCATCCACATTATTCAAAAAATTCAAAAAGGTGTTAGCTTCGCTTCTGTCTCTGACTATGACGAAGCAAGCGTCCACATAACGACGATAAAAGAAAGGCAATTTGCCTTCGTACTTATGAAATTTACTTTCTATCATGTCTAGCGCAAAAGCAGCCATGGTAGGGCCAAGGTTTGACCCATGCCCATGGAGCTCCAACGTCGCTGGTTCAAACCTACCCACGACAGATGAGGTCCAATAGGCCGAAACATGTCTCGTGGTGGTTACATCTGTTGAGATTTGATAAATATATATATATATATATATATACATGGGTAGCCTATATATAGGTATTCAACTTCGTATGATTGAGATTTTTTTTCAAAAGAGCCTGATATCTGAATCTGCCACGCTGACCCTTGAGACTTTTAGACTTAAACCGCCTAAAAATGAATTGTACCCAAGCTTTGGTGGCATCTTTAAGAGAACAAATTTATATATGCTATGCACATTCGAGTGCAAAAGACTTACTAGAAAGATTGCATATAGGCTTTCAATGTTAAGTATCCTTTTATTCACCACGAACATGTTGACATTGACTTTAAGGTAGGATCGGCCTACATCAAAATTTTCCGTAAATTTCGGCGTGGCGTGATCTCACCCTTAGTTCGAAGGTGAGCGTGGCAAAGTAAAACAGAAACGGACACATGATTAGCTCTTAAATCATCAATGCACAATATACACGTACTGTGGCATTCAGCTATGACAAATGAATAAATGAGACAACACTTGAGAAGAAACATATCATTAGATCGGGAGCTCCAATTGTTGATTTGAGTAAAACGTCAATTGGAAGCTTATGCTTATAGAATATTATGTTGATTTATGTTCTTAGACGAACATTAAGCACCACAATACCTCATCATTTTTCAGTTACAGTTCCAGTAGACATTAACAAATACTTTTATGGAACACCTGTAGAATGTTGCCTATTCTAGTCTATATTTGTAATTATTGATAGACAAACACAGGACTGGGTTACATTCTTCATCTTTGAGAATAATACATGTAATTTCAATACAGATTGTTTTGGTGTTGGACGTAGTACTGTCCGTTGTTACACGACCGCTGAAACATAGTACTTTATAACAACATACTCGTATAAACTCCGCACGTCACTGCAGACAATTACAAAAAGACGTGTAGACCTGTAAGGCTACAGTCACACTGTCCCGCTCGGTCTTCTGCAACAGAGGCCCGAGGGGCCCCGATCATACCCCAATAATAGCTCCGATTAACCCCGATATTTTCATCGCCATGAACTAAAAATGTGTGAAAATTATGACGATGGAGCACGATACGTCCCGTTAAAGGCACGATACGCCCCGATCAGCCCCGATCGTTCCCGACCGCGTGCGGGACGCGCTCAACTCAACGGCCCGCATCGCGTCCGCGCCACCACGATAGCACCCCCGACTCACTGCGATGCGCCATGGTCCTCGATAGAGGCGCGATGAAACCACGGTGCGTCACGACGCGCCCCGATGAACCCCGATTAACCGCGATTCCATCACCGCGGTGAAGGAGGGAAATATGACGAAAATGGCGTACTTCCTGTTTTTAGAAACTGACGTGATAATGCAGACATGAAATTTTATTCATACCGAGCGCTCGTCACAACGCAAGCTTTTAGCGCCAAACTAATCATCTGATTGGATATGCTTGCAGAGAAACTACACTGAAACGTCAATCGAATCGCGTTTTGAATGAAGATGGACTTGTGAGTCATCAGTCTCATCATTCACCGACAAGACTTCAAAGCAGCAACACCTGTCCAAGACTCCGAGGCCATACAACTCATCATGGCCAAGACCAAGAAGATTGGCAAACATCAAGGCAGCGAGCAGGGCAAGCACCAAGCACCGCCTGTCCTCCTGCCAGCACGACCGCCGACAAGGGAAGAGGAGGAGGAAGCAGCGGAAGGAGACCACAACGGCGGCGACGAATTCGCAGAGGGACCACGGGATGCAGCAGCAGAAGCGCCACCATCATCACCATCACGCCAAAGAAGCCCTGCCGCGAAGGCCCCACCGAAGAAATTGAGAAAGGCTGTCAACTTCCCAAAAGATAAAGAATACGAGGCCATAGACTGGTATAAAGAACACATGTGCCTGTACGACAGACACGACAAAGACTGGAAAAGCGTCACCAAGAAGGAGGAGCTGTGGCAGGGCATGGCGAGGAACCTCAACGTAGAAAGAGACACTCTGTTCAACTTTCTACACCACCAGCGCGACATCTACGTGAAGGAGCGCAAGCCCAAACCCTCCGGCTCGGCCTACAAGCAACCTACTCCTCGCGTCCAGTGGGTCCTCGAAAGGTTCAACTTCCTGGAGGCCACATCCACGAACAGCCCACACGTCAGGCCGTGCACATAAAGAAAAAGCTGGGCCTCCCTGCAGCTGCGAGCGGCGCCACCTCCAAGACTACACCTTCCACAGACAGCACAACTACGGCGACGACCGACACCGAGCAAGAAGCTGCTGAAGATCCGTTGAGCGTCGCAGCAATAAGGAAGAAGCTCCTGCGCTACCAGAACGCATACTTCCAGTACCATGTCCAGCTGTATGAGAATACCCTCTTGCAGTTACAAGGCGACGACCAACTCTTCCGAGACTTAACGCAGCACGTCGCCAGCGAAGGCCTCAAGTACGACGGCCGCCTCCACGAACACCAGCGGAATCAGGAGCGGCAGCAGCGGCAGCCGGTTGACGCGTTCCAGCCACCGCCACCACTGCACAGATCGATGTACTGGCCGCCGGCGCTGTCATCATCGGGCAGTATGTTCGGGCAAGCTCCTCCAAATATCGAACATCTCAGGTACCAGGAGCAGTTCGGCAGCGGAGTTTACTGGGGAACACACGCGTCTCCACAGCGCCACTACCACAGCGCGCACAACCCGCCGCAAAGCAGCTTCATGGCTCCGCCGCCACCGCCTCCACCCATGATGTCAACACCGACGAAACCAACCACGCCGGTCAGAAGTGTGACGGCCACGGCGGTCTCTTAGGGACAACCAACCAGTTGGGGGTCCGAACAGTTGGACGCACCACAGACGCCCTTCCTCGCCGACCTCCAGAACATCAGCTTTAACATTTATCAATTAGTTGCCGATGACAGCATCCTCCAATCCATCTCAACGACTCCCTCCTCGAACAACTAGACAACACCAGTCCAAACAGCCTTTCTCTGTGCTAAAAATTAATTTATTAATTGATTATTGATTAATTTATTTTTGAAAAAACTTCGAAAATAAAATGTAATTCAACATATTTTTATTTTTATTTTATTACACAAGGCAAGTTACGTATTCATTCTTTTTAGAGTTTGGGGTCCTGAAAAGGACAGGGTTTTAGCATTTAAAAGACTGTACAGTGTACAGATGTACGGGTATGTAAGTAATGTATACACAAACTTTGTTAGAATGGCGTTTCGTTAAAAACTTCAAGGCCACTTTACATCAAAAAGAAGTCAATAAAAATAAAAGTGATATAATCTATTATTCAATAAATAATGATATAGTCATAAGTTCTATATCATGTCCAACTGCCAGTCCACTGCACCAACATCGGAATAAAGGTACTTGGTGAGCGTTTCTCTCTGTTTCCGTCCCAGTCACTCCTCGCGATTACCAGCCCAGCCGCCGGCATCAAAAGATGTGAATTGCAAGCCTTCTCTCCATTTTCCTGGGATAATTTCGTGGGTCTGTTCGTCTTCACTGTCGGCCAGTCGGGCGTGCGCCTGGGGGTAGCGTGTCCGCATCAGGTTGTGCAAACAACAGGCAGCTAACACCACGGTTTGCACTCGTTCCGGCTTCTGCGTCATATGATTCAGGAGACAACGAAACTTGGTTGCTGGCATTCCAAAGGCATTCTCTACGACCCATCTTGCGCGTGACAATCTGTAATTGAAGACGCGATGCTGAATATCCAGGTCGAGTCTGCTGTACGGCTTCATTCACCATGTTCGCAGCGCGAACGCATCGTCGCCGATGATGTAGTAAGGCATTGGTTCCGTATCTCCAGACAGCGGTTCAGGGTCAGGGAAGTTTAGAGTTCCTTCTCTCAAACATTCTCGAAGTTAAGATCGCATAAAAATGCCGGCATCATTGTTACTTCCGCTCGTGCCAATGTGCGTCCACAGAAACTTGTAGTCCGCGTCAACTAGCGCCATCAGAATGATCGAAAAGAAGTGCTTGTAGTTGTAGAATTCTGACCCGCCATGAGGAGGGTTTCGTATTCTGATGCGCTTGCCATCGATTGCTCCAACCGTATGAGGAAACTGCCAACATTCCATGTATGCATCAGCGACTGCTTGCCACTCGACCTGGGTTGTTGGTGGTCTCATGACTTCTTCTGCGAACACGTCGATAATGGCTTGGCAGACTTCTGGTACAATGCCGGAAATGGTATTGTGTGGCACATGGAAGAGATACATTAATGAATGGTAGCTGTCTCCCGTTGCGAGGTACCGCAGTGTTATGGCTACCTTTAAGTCTGCCTTCAGCGCCCGTCGCCAGAGGGTGTCTTTCTTCTCGTTCCTGGGCGCTAACCGCTGCGTTACTTCCTCCACCAATTCCTTGGGCAATCGCATGAAATTGAAGAAGACGTTCGGGTCTTCGGCGCCAAGCTCTGGAATCAGGTGCGACATAACCCGCGACGCATCTCGACGTTGGATCCACTCTCTCACCCAGACAGAACGTCCCTTTCTCTGACGTCTTTGTTGCCGGGCTTGTTGCAGCTTTCTCTCTTCCTCTTCTCTCTCCAGGGCGTCTAGATACTAGTGCAGCAATCTCTTCTGATTTGGCGTTAGCCTCTTGAGCTCGGCGTCGGTGATCTCTTCCTTGTTGTCAAGCTTGTGCAGCAGGCTCTCCATCGTGTTAGCGAATGAAGACACAAACCACCTCTCCCCTTCTTATATAATCCCACTTGAAAGGTACTACCACATCGTGCTTTATTGGAATTTATCGGTGCTCAGTGGGGACATTTTATATATACATTTTGAAGTAGCTCTAAAATAAAGATGCTAGAGCGGATTATTTGTACTTGTACTTTTTTTAGGAGCAAAAAACTATTTTACTTGCAAAAATCGTAACTTTCGGAAATACGCAACTTTTGTGACACTACCCTTCTTGTGATAGATTTGACATAAACCATTATTAAAGATATTTTACTCAGGTCATGGTGTATGAACTCCTACAGTATAAAAACATTCCGATCATATTAACATTGTAATTGAGCTGATTTTTTTACCTTACTGGGGTTGGGGTGAGTTGGTAGTATCATGTTGGGGTGACATGGTAGTATTGGTATTGCAAATTATATGCTTCACAGATCGAAATCCCTATTACTTTTTAAAGTAGCTCTGAAATGATAATACTGTAGAGAAAGATTGCTTCGGACTTCTACTTTTTCAGAGCAAAAAATCAGGCCTATTGGCCTACTTAAAATGTGAAAATGTAACTTTTGAAAATACGTAATTCGATGAGCCACCGCGCCTTGTGATAGATTTCAGATAAATCTATGTTGAAGACATTATAATTAGGTCAGAATACATGACCCCTGATAGTGTAAAACATTCTAGCCGGAGCTGAGGATTTAACCGTAGGCCTACTTAGGTTGGGGTGACATGGCAGCATCATTTTTTGTGTCCTTAGTAGTTGATTGACTCTTGTAGTCTGCAACATATCACAACTGATGGTAGCGATGTGTTAGTTTAGTGACTCACCTTTTAATACAAGTTCACATCTTAACACCTAGTCTATGCATTGGAAAATGACTCATAAACATCTAGGTACGTCAAACCAACCCTTATTTGTTGATTCGTTGCAACATGAATTATCGCAATTTATATGAATTGCCAAGATTGTGTTTTGCAACTAATTTGGCGGTGTTTGTAGCAGCAATGATAATGCAAGCCTAGATCAGTATAATACCAAAAGTTTGTTAATGTTTTATGATACTGCCAACTCACCCCAACCCTACTGCCAAGTCACCCCAATAGTGGGGTGACTTGGCAGTTTTAGAACTTTTTTGTAATTGAATTTTTCGAGGACAAGACAATGATTTACGACAAAACTGTCTGAAGCAAAACTGTTCCTAATACTCCTCTCCATCAACCCGCACTAAACGAATTCTGTAATATTTAGTCGTTTGGCCGGGATGGGCATTTGAAGAAAAGACTGCCAAGTCACCCCAGCCTCCCCTATGCTTGTCTTCTAAATCTTACTCGGATACCGTACCTTTGGATACCGTCTTCTATGATTTGATCCTAGATGGAAAATTAAATCCATGTTTGACAGCCTGTTGACTTCACACGAAGTATTGAATTGCTTAGGACATTCCTACATAACTAGTTTGACTATTACGAATATTTTTTTAACAAAGATTTTGTTTGTTTGCTTCACATGAGCACTGTTATCAAAAGGCGCAAAACCATATGGACGACCGACTTATGAAAATACAGTTTTAAGAATATTTTAATTATAAACTTAAGTTGTTTTGCGTTCGTTTCATAAGTAATTTATAAGTATTCTGAAATGATATTCTACAAGTTCTGTTTTTAAAGAATCTGTATACATACAATAATCTACCTATTTAATTTCGTTAATGTAAGGCGGAAGAACATATGCTCGGGTCTGTACTGCCATTAAATAAGTAATTTCAGGAAATCGATAACGTCGATTTTAGATGAATGACTAGTAATCGGCCGATTAGCGATAATACCAATTGGTGAGTCATACATCTCTAATCACACAGTTGCATTTGTAGTATCAGCACAGCTGTGGTTTAATGCTGAGCATTTTTGTTGATACCACATGCAAGTTTCCATGTAGGAAGATTATTTTTTTATATTAAGGTGATCAGTGATAACGTAATTATTAGAAAATATTTTTTATCATCGAAATTGAAGGTTTGTACTATTAACCACGAGTGGTCTGAGGTTCATTGATGGACGTAAAGCATCTTAGCTAATCAAAATTGTGTGAATGATATCTTTAATTGTAATTAAATGCATAAATATAATAATAACAATCTTGTGATGGAAATACGGTAGTGGTTGTGTACATGAGTCCTAAATAGCAAACCCCCTATATAAATACGCCATTGATCCAAAATGGGAACATGTTCTATAGGAAACTTATTTGTAAATGAAGTTTGATAATGATATCAAGTTATGTATGGTCGAACGATTATAAATGCCATGTCAAACGTAATTAATTTCGGTCCCATAGATAATAGAATTTTGTTCCAAAGCACATTTTTAGAAAATATGTAGGGGTAAGGCTACGTACCTTTGGATGTTCTGTTTGTCTATTGATAAGTGTTAATGCTATGTTTCTCCTGAATAAATTGCATACAAAATAAATCCCTCTTACTTGACGGATGGCGGCACTGTTTTCTTACTCGCTGCTGTATTTATTTGCAGGATGATAATTTTGAAACAGAACTGAAGTCTATTAAAGCAAAGTTTGGACCAGAGATGTTGGTGTCAGCGAATCGATACGGGGTGCGATCACGAAATGGACAGGAATTTTCGCGGTCTTTCTCGCACTTTGACCTGCCTGAGTGTTTCGCCGTTGCATTGGCCATTTATTACCTAATGGACCTGACGTACCCTTTTTCTTATTCACAAATGCTCGGCCTCTTGCAGGAGACCATATTACAAGAGCCCTTTGTCCATAAGAAGAAAGGGTTAAAGAAACTGTTGTGTAAGCTTAAATGAGATGAGTTCCGGTGGACGGCGACTGACTATGATGGTCAAGAAAATAAAGGGAAGGAAAGCGTCAGAGTTGGAAAAGTCGGGTTTTGGATGTTTTGGGATGAGAAAAGTCATTTTTCAACATGAAGGAGAACTCGGATTGGAAAATGGAGTGTAAATTCCGAATCTACGGGACATTTTTGATCTAGGAACTTCTTTCCACCTCAATCGGAGAGAAAAAGTTCTGACCCCCCCCTCTTGTCAAACTTCCAACTTTGGTGTGACAGATCGTAGAAAGTCTTGCAATAGCTCATTTGAAAACTAAAAGTGAGAAAAATGCAGTGGAAAGCTCAGTTTGGTCCTTTTTTCCTGGCTTTAGGGAGGAAAATGGCAGGAAAACGTCAGAGTTGGAAAAGTCGGGTGTTGGATGTTTTGGGATGAGAAAAGTCGTTTTTCGACAGGAAGGAGACCTCGGATGGGAAAACGGAGGCCAGATTCGGAATCTACTTGAAATGTTGGGTTAGGAAGGATGTTTCCAGCGACATCGGAGAGAAAAAGTTTTGAAGACGTCCCCCCCCCCTCCTGTCAAACTTCCAACTTTGGTGGTAGGGATCGTAGAAAGCAATAGCTCATTTGAAAGCTAAGAATGAGACAAATTTAGTGAAAGACACGGCTTGTTCCTATCTACCTTCGTTTAGAGGTAAGAAGTTAGTAAAAATTTTGGACATTGGCGGAAAACGACAGAGTTAAAATTTTTACGAAAACCGGTCTAGCGGGTGAAGCAAGCATAGGATAGAAAGATGGAGGGCAAATTCGGATGCAGCGTCAAATTCTACAATGAGATGGTGAATTTCCAGCTCAACCGGAGCACTATAACCGGAGATAGACGGGTTTTAAGTTTTTGGATGATGGGTATTGCGTCATGAGCTGATCACCACAAACTATATAAGGGGAATCTCTGCTTGGGGAAATCAGTTCTCCTCCGGACTGGGTTGGGGTAGGTGAACTCTGGACCTCCGATGATAGCATTGGAAATCTGAAAAAACTGGGTTTCTGTATGAAACTGACTTAGAAAATTTCATTGCTGAAGTCAGCTAAAGCGTCAGACTTATGGGTTCGCCAGGAGATGGCCTTCGTCTCCAGGCCATAAAAGACTCCAAAATTTTAAAGGCTTGTAACTTTGCTTCTACAAGTCCGTTTGACTTGATTCAAAAAAGGTTCGGTCGCTATTGACCTGCGCTAAGTGATGCATTACTTATAAAATTTCATAAGTAGTGCTAAAAAGTTAAAAAATTTAAACTCACTGGTTTCGGAGGTTTTCTGGGGTTTTCGACCCTGCTGAAGTCAACTAGAGGATTTTTAATGATGTCTGAGCCAGTCTTCTCATGAACCAAGCAGCTTTTCACTGAAAGAGAGCAAGACACAGAGAGTTTTGCTGTAATATTCCACTGACAGGGTGTTCCTTCGGGACGGCGGACGATGCCGTAGTGATAAGTGTGGCAAGGGAGTGTGTCATATTTTAGGCCGAAGCCGCCGGGACAACTGATGTCTAATGTTGGGCATTTGACACATTTCTCAACGTAGCACTTTGAACGCCAATCGGTTGAGTCTTAGCTATCTTGTCATGGGTGGCCTCTAAACATCTCCATTGCAAAACGCTGGTGAAGTTGCTATCCCTCTCTACGGCTTGCTATCAAGCTGATAAAAGCAACGACTTGGGATGTTTCCTCTTACCAACTCCACCGGTTTTCCTGTCTGGCGATCAAGTCATGTACGGTGCAAGTCACGGAGATTTTCGATGTGATACTTCCTGTGTGTGGGCGTTCTTTCGAGACAGCGGTGAAGTCCGTAGCGATGAGTACTGCACGGGACGTGGGCAATGGTAATCCTTGTGAAACCTCTCTGCGTCATGTTTCCAAGTGGTTGCCTTTCGTCTCAACGTTGTACTCTGACCGCCAGGGCGACATTTAGCTATCTGCCACAGGTTACCTCATAAAAATCTCCATTGCACTTGTCTCCCGACAGTTGGCCAACCATGCGAGAATGAACCATCAGTTCTTCTTGTCTCTATCACGGAGACGAAATGATGAAGGGATGAAACGGGAGGACATTCATGCGCCACACGCAACACATCACAGACTTCTCTCTTCGCTAGTGAACAAGCTCTTGTCAGTGTCGTCAGAAAGTGTATCATGGTTTGCAAAAGCAACGTTTAGTCAAATAGTTTATCGTGACACACGTTTTCAAAAGTAAAGTTTGATCATTGAAGTTTTATTCGTAAGTCTACTCAGAAAGTGTATCATGGTTTGCAAAAGTTTTACTGCAGCACATGTTGATGTATAGTTAGAAAGTTTGATCATGACGATTATTCGTAAGTCTAGTCAGAAACTTTATCATGTTGTACAGAGGTTTTACTGCAACAAAGGTTGATGTATAGTTAGAAAGTTTGATCATGACGTTTATTCGTAAGTCTAGTCAGAAACTTTATCATGTTGTACAAAAGTTTTACTCCAGCACAGGTTGATGTATAGTTAGAAGGTTTGATCATGACGTTTATTCGTAAGTCTAGTCAGAAATTTTATCATGTTGTACAAAGGTTTTACTGCAGCACAGGTTGATGTATAGTTAGAAAGTTTGATCATGGCGTTTTATGAAACACACATGTCATAAAATGTAAGCGCTAGTGTAGTTAAATAATTTTGCTACGACGCACGTTTGTGAAAGTAAAGTTTGATCATTGAAGTTGCATGACTGACCAAACTCACCACAGCACTGGAAAGTTTTATCGAAAGAGTTTTACTGCACAGTGTAGATTGTCTTGTAACTTACTTTCACAGTGTTAGAAAGTTTTATTGGAGACAGTTGCCAAAGGTTCCCTTATTAGAAAATTCAAATGCCATGACTGTTAGATTCTCTTCATCAGGTATACTAAAAGCAGTTTTCTACTGCAGTGAGGCTAAGAATTTAAAATGTTATATGAAAACAGTGTTCACAACAGCATTAGAAAGTTAAACACAACACAAGTGTCATGAAAAATACTTTATTTGGTCTTTGATTTAACATCATTGAAACCCACTTTACTAATAGCAATGACAATGTGGTTTATTTTATTCAGAAGCAAATGATCCCCGTAACCATGAAAGTTGTCTATGCGAGAAATAATCTTCCGCAGATGTCGTGTATAAAACTCAGAAGCATCAGTAACATATTCTTGTCCATAGGAACGAAATTGAAAATCAACACTTTCCGCTGCTTCATCTTGTGGAAAATGAATGTAGTTGACATGTGCAATTAAGTGAGCCTTGATGAGACTGTCTTTGAAATAAGATATCAACACCGTAAATATTTCTCGTGTGTAGTCTAAACATGCTTCCAATTCAGTCTCCTTCCTTTGAAACTGAAGGATGTAATCTTGTATTAAGCCTCCGAAGCACTCTTGATGAAAACGAATCGTGCAATCATCATGTTTCAATGTATTGACTTCAGGTGCCATTGTTGAGTCTATTGCTAAACAACATTTTTGTCTAAGACGATTTCAATAACGCGTTAAAAATGTGTGTGCACATCGGGAACTCTAGCTCGTCTGTGATTGATCGAGAGGTCTCATCCATTCACCGCTTAGGAAAATCTTATAAAAGGCAGTGCACCAGCTCTGTTCTTCACATTTATCTTTCACAAGGTGAGTGTCGGTGAGCTCCTGCTATCAGGTTGTTTTGACTTGCTATCAAGTTGAATAGTCTCTTGCTATCAAGAGATTCACTTCTGCTCATAAAACATATTATCGCTGTAATACCTCCTTTGCTCGAGCGTTCCTTCGGGACGGCGGGTACTGCCGTAGAGGGATTGTGTTGCACGGGTTGTTCGTCGTTTGTTAGACCGAAACCTCTGAGCCGTTGCTCATGTTGGGCATTCGACTTCATACTCAACGTGACGCTTTCTCTCGCCAGGTCAGAGTACTTTAGCCATTCAACAAAGGTTAGTCTTTATGATATGAAGTAGAGTGAAATGTAATTAATTAGATGTCACTTCAATGATTGTTCCCATGTTGACTAGGCAAATGAAACGATTCTCATCTTTCCTTTTCAGTGATTGAAATCTGCTAACGTAATCTGCAGTCGACTATCTGCCATGGAGTTTACAAAAATTGAAAATTATCGCATTGCTGCTGAGATGGAGAAAGCCACCATCGAGGAATGTAAGTATTTGTAACAAGGTTGACTCTATTACTAACATCATTAGGGTAGACATCCTAATTAAAATCATGAGCCCCTCCCTTATTTTGTTCATGTTTAAACCGATTTCAAATTTTACCTCTGCTTATCTTTGCTGTCATTCTTTTTCAGTGCTTGAATGTATTCGTAATGGGGAACCCGTCCCCCAAGGAGTTATGAGGGAAGCCTATGAGCGGCTTGGCAAGTGTAAGTCACTTTAACATTTCATGTTTATAATGTTTCAGATCCTCTGCATCATCCTTGTCTCTTTATCTAATCTCTCTTTCCTCTCTACAGACTTGGCGAAGATGAAGAAGTTAGAGAAAGCCGCGAGGCGGAGATTTAATGACGAATTTCCGGCCTTACCTTCCCACCCATCTATCTCCGCTAAAGGTGCGACCCCTCTCTCGAGCTCGGGCATCGTCATCGCCCCACCTCCACCTCCACCTGCTCCGATACCTGCGCCAGTCCCTGCTCCTCGTCACCACATCCCTCCGACACCGAAGCCCAGGACCCTTCCACCCTCGGCTCGTGTCCCTCTCCTGCCTCCTCCGCGTCCATCGGTGTTGCCGGAGTTACAGTCCTTAGATGGTAAGTATCCGTGATTGAGAAATAGGGGGATAAGAATTCAAACTTGAAATGTTGATCATGTTACTAATCTCTTTTCTCTTTTTTCTCAACAGATCTGGCGGCCTACCTCCTGGACGGCGACGTTCCCTCCCGTCCAATCATCATCCCTGCATCACCACCAGCACCTGCAGCGGCCGACCTTCCTCTCCTCTCCGTCAAGTCGGTGGAGAGACTGTTTGAGCAGGAGTAGTTAGAGATAGTGGGAAAGGAGGGGCAGATTGAAGTCGAAGAGAAGGAGGACTTTCGATGCCAGCGGTGTGACAGGGTCTTTACCTCAGCCTACAGTTTGAGACGTCACACTGATGGCAATGCCTGCAGGGGAGGAAAGCGCCGACCAATCCCTCAACAGCCCAAGTGTGAAGGTTGTGTACGCACGTTCTACAACAGCGCCAACTTGCGAGTCCACATCGAAGGCGGTTCCTGTGGCAGTGTGAGGCAACCACCGACAACAACAGATAGGAAGCATCCTTCATCGCACGTCGGCTTTTCCTGTTCTTCGTGTCAGAAGACCTTTCCTACCGAGTTTGTTCTTTCTTCACACACACTCTGTCACACTCATCCCACTGAGCTTTACACTGACAACAACGTCACTCTAAGACTGAGCAAGTTTTCCCTTGAGAGGCTCGTTTGCGACTATGAGTTAGAAAGCTCTGAATCTGTGCAAGATATTCATCCTTTCTTGATGAATAATATAGGCTTAATTCATCAAATGTTGGCGAGTTTAGATAGATTTTTACTTAAGGGCATGTCCTATCTCACTGCTCGTTTCAATAAGGTAGACAGTTGCACGGGAGAAGTAGAGTCCACTGTGACCATTCGGATAGCCTCCTGTGCTGCTGATTTCATAGGTGATGTAAACGAGCGGATAGAGAGGCATGCGACCTATCTCGTCAGCAACTTAAATAAATTTAATGAAAGAGACAGCGGTCTGATCTTTGATGTGATAGAGAAAGTAGACATCAAAATAAATCTTTTAGAAAATTTACAAGGGAGTGGTTGTTTCACTCTCCCCAAAGCACTGGCTGACAAAAAGGCTGTCATCAATGTAGAGTGTAAGTCCCAGTGTTTCAAGTATGCCGTCCTCTCCATTCTTCATTATCATGACATAGGTATAAATCGTGAACGAATCACCAAGTATCGTGAATGGGAGGATAAGCTTAAGTTTGATGGGTTAGATGTCAACACATTCGATTTTCAAGGCATCGCCCAATTTGAAAAATTGAATAACATTAAGATTGTCATCCATCTCTGGCAAAAAGGTCTGAAGGGCGTTAGGTATAATAATCGCAAAAGTAACTTCGACCGGGTTGTCAACCTCCTCCTAGTCTATAGCGACAGCCACCCAGAATGGCATTATTGTGGCATTCCTAAAATTTCAAAGTTATACCATCATCAAGCAACCTATAGGGATATTTTCTACCACTGTGATCGCTGCACACGGCGTTTCACATCTAAACCATATTTTGAACAGCATTACCAGTGGTGCTCTCGGGGTAAACTTCAAATGGAAGTCATGCCCAAGAATAAATTTTATAGGTATGAGGAAAACGGCATGAGCTCCGTCCCATATGTACCATCTATGCAGACATTGAATGTTATATTGAACAAGAAGACCTAAGTCATGAGCCAGCACCCATTGCCTGTTATGAAGTTTGGCATCCATATTATAGGAACCAAAATGAAATGCATGTGTGGCAAGGCGAGAAGTGCGTTGAAAACTTCCTCAACTTTTTAGATAGGAAAGCCCGTTTTCATCAACTGTATGAAACGGAGCTGACTAGGAAACCCATGTGCTTCACAGAAGCCGATAAAATCAAATTTGATAAGACCACGGAATGTCCCCGCTGCTGTTCATCCTTTGATGATCAGCAACATAAGAAAGTGAGGGACCGTTTCCATCTCAGTGGTAAATTTAGGTCTGCCTTATGCAGTAAATGCAATATGAAACTTAGGCTCAAACGGCGAACGCTCCCCGTCGTCTTCCATAACTTTAAATGTTATGATGCTAGCATCATCATTCGCCATGGATTCGGTAAAATGAAATCCTGGTCATCCAAAGTGATTGCACAAAGCTAGGAAAAATTTATGTGCATCACTGCCAAAGTACAAGTAGATAAGACGAAGGAGGGGAATCCTGTCTTCTATGACATAAAGTTTCTAGATAATTTCAATTTATGTCTTCTTCCTTAACCGCGTTGGCTAATAATTTAGAAACACTTCCCCTCACTCAACATTTAAAGAATGACTATCCCAACATAAGTGACAGTCTCATGCGACGGAAAGGGGTGTTTCCTTATAGTTATTTTAGTTCAATGGACACATTGAAAGAAACATCCCTTCCGTCCATCGATTAATTTAAAAATGATTTGACGGGTGAGGACTGTTCGTCGGATGACTATAGGCATGCACAGCAAGCATGGTTAGAATTTAGGTGTCGCACTTTTAGTGACTACATGCTTGCCTACTTAAAATTACACGTCAATCTGTTGGCTAACGTGTTTGGAATTTTTAGGAAAGTCACAATAGAACGGGACGCCTTAGACCCCGTCCATTTTGTTAGTCTGCCGGGTCTGTCCTATCAGTCAGCCTTCAAGATGACGAAAGAGAGCATCCATTTACTGCAAGATGCAGAAATGTACACGTTATTTGAACGTGGTATTAGGGGAGGCTTAACATTTGTCAACAAACATGTTGTCAACAGCACCCAAGACATAGGATCGACCACACATTCAATGTACATAGACCAAAATAATTTGTATGGGAGTGCACTCTCCAAGCCTTTGCCACAGTCTGACTTCCAATGGGTAGAGCCCCATGACATTGAATACTTCTCCAATCCAGCACACATCATGGCACTGGGAGATGAGGCCTAGATAGGTTATTGATTTGAAGTCGACCTCATCTATCCAGACTGTATTAAGAATAGGACGGTTGATTTTCCTCTCGCACCCGAATCTGGCATAGTCAGTCCAGATATGTTCTCTCCCTTTTATTGAAGAACACAATAAGCACTATGAGGTGGAAAATGACTTAAAGTATAAAGCCACTAGGAAGTTGTTGCTCACCCAATTGAACAAGCAGCATTATATCGTGCACTATTCCATCCTCAAATTCTATCTAGGTATGGGGATGCAACTTGATAAAGTCCACCGCGCTATACAGTTTAGGCAGAAGCCTTTTCTAAAACCGTATATAGAATTTAATAGCAAGAAACGGTCTGAATCCAAGAATCCTTTCGAAAAGGACTTCTTTAAATTTAAGAATAATGCCCTCTTTGGTAAAACCATGGAGGATGTAAGAAAGCGCATGGACTATCGTATCGTGACTGATCCGGAAACGATTATCAAGTTATGTCGCTCGCCATTGTTTTGCCACAATGATGTCATTTCCGAAGACATCACTTGTTTTAAAATGTTAAAATCTAAACTAGAACTTTGCAAGCCCATTTATGTCGGTCAAGCTGTCTTGGATCACTCCAAGTTAGAAATGTACAAGTTATTTTACCACACTTTTAAAACGTGTCCATTGATCCAACATGTGGAATTAGTAGGAGGCGATACAGACAACTTCTTCCTAGCTTTGACAACCACGAGCCAAGTCAATCAGGAAGACATTTTAAAATATTTAGCACCCAAGTTTGATAGTTCCAACTATCAAACTACCTATCTTCCTACTCTACCTCAAATAAAGCGAAGCTTGGCTGCTTCAAGCATGAGTGTGCCGGCAAACAGATAGAGGAGATGATCTTGCTTCGCCCCAAGATGTACTCCATGATGCTAAAATCCTCAGAGGTTTCTATAAAACGGGCGAAAGGCATCTCGAAGTCAATCGTTAGGAAAATGACACATAAGGACTATCAAGATGCCTTAAATTCACTTAAAATCAAAAAAGTAGAAATGACCATTTTAAAATCACAGTCGCATCAAATCGGAACAACGACGTTCAGGAAACGAGGTCTCTCAGCTCGGGAAGACAAGCGATGCTGGATGAGTCGTAACCACTCACTACCTTACGGCCATCCAGACACTCATCTACCTCCACCCAAGAGACAGAAACTTTCTCTTCCTCTGTCCGGCGATGTCTGAGGATGAATGCTTCCTCTCTGTTGTGGTTGATGTTTTGCTTTTTCGCTCCATGGCGTTTTCTATGCGATGTTGTGAGTGAGTGCCTTGTAACATGCGTCCAACTCCTAATCACTTCATATCATGACTTGCATATCAACTGGTTTTCCTGAGTTTGTTTTCTCCCTGCACATGAGTGACTTTGTTTTCTCCGGTGATGTGAGCCATAAATACTTTGCTTTCTGCTACCATCAGTATTAACGATGTGTGACTGTGATGAAATGTCTTTCCTTCAATAACATATCATGTACAGACTGTCTCGTTTTTCTTTTGACATAAAGATGGGATTCCCACTCAATAGACAGAAGTAAAAGTTTTGATCATTTGTAAGATGGGTAGGGTTAGAAATAAAGTTGATGATTGTAAAGTTAGAAATAAAGTTATACCCATGTCGCTGTTTGTAAGATAGGTGAAATATAAATGAAGTCAGAATCACTTCACTGCTTGTAAAGTTTGTAAGATAGGTGAAGTATAAAATATAGTCATAAGTATTTCACTGTTTGTAAAGTTAGAAATAGAGTTATAACAACGTTAGAGTTTGTAAGTTAACATCCTCACCAACGAATGTGACATCATGAAAATTTCATCGGCCTAGGAAACATCAACCACTTTGCTGACTCATGTCTATAAATAGCTCTGACTCATGAAGTGGTAAGGCGCCAGTCAGTTAGATAAGAATCTAATCAGTCTTGTTCAACCTTTTCACCGACATGCGTTTGGGCGTTATTTATCAGACAAAGCGATGGCGCCCCACGTCAGACAGCGTGACTTTTTCACCGACAAGAGTGTGGGCGATAGTTCATTGCGATGACTCATTCAGAACACATCATGTGATTAACACGATTCTATTAACTGTGACTCATACAGATAACGCATTAGATATTTAACAATGTCAGTTACTTTAGTGATATCACGTAGACCAGTCATGATACAATGTCCGTTGTGAAACACTGCAATATGTACAGGATGTCACTTCCGAATCAGAGCATCAGGAAAGAGTTCAGTTTCATAAAATATACAATGATTACTGGTTTTAATGTTGGCTAGATTCACTAACATCTTCAATTAAAGAGACACTACTATATTCTTCAATGCCAGGGGACTGAGGCGTAGATGAGGCATGAGTGTTCGCATTTTCGTGACGACTTCGTAACACATGGACTGCATCACGAAATGAGAAAGGTTTCCTAGGACTTGGATTTTGCCGTAGCGAAAGATTTGAAGATTTCGACCGTTGCTCATGCGAATGACCAACATTTGCGGACGACCGCGATGATAGACTGAATCGGGAAGATGGGTATGCAACTGTTCTAAATCGATGTATCTTCTGAGATTCATTTCGCTCATGGCGTTGATGATGCAGATGGGGAGCATGACTCACAAATGACATGAGGGCTGAGTGGACTTCCCTTTTATACTTTTCCCATGAGGGTTTTGGAATCATAATGTAGCAGTGATCATTATGTAGAATCATCTCTTGAATGCGAATAAATACAATGCGTCTCCTACGTTAATGACACGGCAAGAGTGGGATAGGATTGCGCGATGCAACCTTCGTAGTTGAAAGCGTTCTAGAGTTATCTGAAGTTGACGTTACGTATTATGAAATGTAACACACTGATACATTGAGGCATGCTGATAATTTCCACATGTTTAAGACCTGAGTGAAGAATGGTATGCCTAAGAAAGAAGGAGAGAGTCATGTTCATGTGTGGCGTGGTGAGTGTACATTTTCTTTCTTAATGTAGTGGCCTTTAGGTCTTGGTCTCATAAAGACCGATGGTGCGTTCTCAGTGTGTGTGGAGAGTGTTACTGTAGTTGATCATCATCAATATAGACATCATTTTTAAATTTATGGAGACAAGATAGGGATTCAACGTAAACAACCTTCCGTCCCTGCGCGGACCCTTGTAGATGGTTTGAATTTTAATTTCGAAGGAGTAGAATCCTTTTCCCAAAATGGGGAGTGGTTTGCAATTGAGTAAGTCGAATTTGCTGCCCTCCTTTTCATGGATGATGAGACAGTGTCTATCCATATGCACATACATGTATCGTCTTTCCATGATGTGAACTTGTGACCACTTCCCATTGTGTCGAACAATTTCTTTGGGAATGGTGAGATTTTCTTCCAGGAATGTTTCAAGAGTATTGAATTGTAACCGTGTCCAATAGTCTAACGGTACACATACGGCCAGTCAATACTTTTTGTTGACATAACTTTTAGATAAGCCATCCGATGACTTGGAGATGTTATGGTCACGGCTTCTCCATGATGAGTTATCTTTTGATTGAAAGCATTTTTACCCGATGCTAAAGTAAGGGAATTCAGTGTATCCGGCGCGAGAGCAGAGGAGTTGATGGCTTCGAGCAACTGCATGGTTAGCGCAAGGACGGAAATGATTGCAATGAGCTCAGTCGCCCGTTTTATAAGCAAACCTAGCTCCAATCACATGCGTTTCCCTTTTCATGTTTTCCCTGTCTTTGTTACGTGACAAAGAGTTATCGCACATGAACTTTTGACTGCGTGGGTGGAAACCTTCCCTCCTACAAAGTCGTTCTAGTCCTCACAAAGACTTGAGTGACACGTCCCTTCTAAATAAATAAATGAACGTTGTTTATACTCGGAAGCACATTAGGCACTGAGCCTTACTTCCATGTGGCCGAGTTGTCATTTACCACTCTCATTCTCTTTTGTGCTGAGTGTTTAGCAAGAATGCAGATTGTACCTATTTTAAAAGTATTAGGTTTGACCTGACCAAGATTTTGAACCAAGGTCTCCCGGACGTAGAACGAACACTCTACCACAAGGCCACAGCGCCGGTGGTCTTCTAGCGAACAAAGACGCATTCATTTATCTAACAAAGAGCCCGATAGTAATGCACAAAGCGCAATGACTCATGTTGTGACACGCCCCTTTTCTCGAACAAAGACGCATTCATTTATCTAACAAAGAGCCTGATAGTAATGCACAAACCGCAACGACTCATGTTATGACACGCCCCTTTTCTCGAACAAAGACGCATTCATTTATCTAACAAAGAGCCCGATAGTAATGCACAAAGCGCAATGACTCATGTTACTCTATACACCATTACAAAATACTCACTGAAAAGAAATCTTTATTGCATCTACACAATGTGTCGACCATCAAACAAAGACGTGGATGTAAACACATTCAGTTGAATCATGATATGTTTAACAACGTACGCATTCCCTTCCAACGTCTCTACTATTCTCTCCATAATTTTCTCCATATGACGACCATAAAATTGATCACTAAGACTAATCCATTCAGTGCAATAACATCCAAAACGAAGTGGTTTTTGTAAATCTTTCAACTCTATATAAGCAAGGAGTCTACCCTTTACATCTTGAGGTCGTAAACTCTCCAACAATCTTTTGAAGAGAGGAAGGCTTTCAGTTAGCACTACTTTCATATCATTCATCTTCATTTTAAATGTAAGTTTCCAATCTTGTAAAAATCCATCGAATCCTTGTTGATGAAGTGACAAATGACACATGTGGTTACTGAGTGTACGATGCGCCATCATAAACGTTGTGACTATAGATTTCATATTGCCTGAATGATTTCCACTATGACTAAAACAGAAATAACAATCATGTTCCACTGTAAGTTTATTCAACACCAGACAAAATTTACAAGTACAGAATACACTTCATAAAATGATCATCATTCATTCACAAGGAGTAAAAACATGTTTTACATATACCCATGCTGTTGAAAATAATATAGATACAGTTCATCAACGTCATAGAGACTACAATGCCAGCGGTTGCTTTGTTTCTAGTATTACAATGGGATGGTGGTCTGTAAAAGTGATGTTTCTCACCGAAACATACAGCCATATCAAAAATCATTTCATCTCTAAACTTCTTTTGATCACAATGCATATGATAGTCTTGTCTTACACGATCTACCCAACATGGTAAATATAAATTACCAATGTGCAACTGAAGTGTTGTTGCTTCTCGTTCAGAATCATTTTCTAATATTTTAACAATATGAAAACCTGACAACCACCGTTTGAAATCACTTATCAAATACGTTTCATTTACAAATCCAATATGAATCAAAATAGAAGGATCAAGTCCATGCACATGACGTCGTGACCATTCGTCTTTGTGTGGAGGACAGTAGGCAAATCTAAGATATACACTAACAACAGTTTGATCACTTTCTCTCATTGCAATAGCACTCAATTCATGCATGGGTGTTCCCTCACTCTCTATGAAGATGACAACCGACAATATCAAAAAGACTCCATTACAAAATAATACATTGAGCAGGAACTTTACAAGGATGTCTGTCCTTTACATAACAAAAGATACATACAACATGATAACAATGTTTTATTTGAACATAACGTTCAAAGCCGCGTTTTCCACATCCTCTACATACTAACTGATTACAATATATAAGATTTCTCTTTGGTGGTAACACCATCTTTCTTTGATGCGCGACGACGTTTAGGTTTAGTGACAGATTCTTGACACTCTTTGACACAAGAATCAATGACTTTCCCAATGTGATCAAGTCCTGTTAACTCAGGTTGATGATGAATTTGAGCAATGCGCAAATTGAGAGAAATCAAATTCCCGTCAGATTGATGAGGTCCCACATAAACAGCAGGTACCTCAATATGAAATGAAAAAAAAGCCTGCACCTAACGATGACAATTCTGTTTCAACTGACTGTTCAACTGTCACTCCTGAAGTGACTTTACAATACTTGCTTTGTAAAATATAGCAGCGAGTGCCGCGATACAATGGTTTATAATCAGAAGTTTTCTTTTTAGGCCACAACTGTAATAGTTCAGTGGGAATAAGAGCGTTTTGCCTCCAAACGTTTTCTGAAATGTCATGCTGCTGACGCAACTAATTATCAATAGGGATACTCAGGTTTTGACCGCAACGATTTACTTGCGTATCCACTTTTGGTAAATGTACCGCCGGCGTTTGAAGATAGAGTCGAACACCGTTGTAGCGCACTTGTTGTTTGTAGGTAGGATAGCCGTGAATTACCTTTTCAATTTTCAGATTCAACAGCTCGAGATGTTAAGGATTCAGTGATGCTGCAGTTGGAGTAGGATTTATGGCCATGGCAGTCTGTAACGAAAGAATGCCACTAAGTACATTCATGATCATCAGAGAAAAGAAAATTGTTTGCTTAGCAGTGACATATGAGGTGGCCCTTAAGAGGACCTTTTGGGGCGTTCACATGATTTAAACCTTATCACCAAAGTCTAAGTTTTCAGTCATCGTCCAGTAAATTAAATGTCATGGGCTTAGGACAAGAATTAAATTTCAATTCCCTAAAAGACTTAAAGGTAAAGCGTCTAGGTGGTGGAGGTGGCGGTGGTGGTGATGGTTCAACAAAATAAGCTTGTACACTCATCGGCCACACACTCTCCTGCGTCTCTCTTCTAAAATGTTGGTAAGGTTTAGGCCACACCGTCATGACACTCACTTGTAAATTTGCAAAACAAGATTGAATCAGACAAAATTGAGACGGAGAATGCCTTTCGCAAGTCACACACGCTTTCCAAGTCAAGAGAATGAAATGAAGAGAAAATGGGGAGACATCTGCTTTTATAGTCTCCTGCGAATCCACATTTGACACTATGAGAGCCAATCAGAGACCTCCGTTTCTCCCCTGACTTGGTTGCGTCAGGGAAAGAGAGGCACGCGCACGACTGACTCATGATTGCTTTTCCCAAATCATGTAGTCAAATCCAGTTTAGCACATTGAGTTGAATATGAATGTGTTTTATGTGACATAAGAGCAAGTTGGATCCATGCTCATGAAATGAATCTAGTCAAGATGCAATTTTCGCCATTTGTCGCTGATGGAAATCTTTGTGATCATGTATCGTCTCTGCAGAATAGGATGCAAAATGAAACACTACACGCTCACCTGCATGTTCATCAGTCACTTTCTCAAATTCAATCTCTGCAACTAATCGTCCTTTCACATCTTTATTTATCAAACTGTCCATGAGCTGTTGGAAAACGCAGTAACCTTTAGGGATAGCAAATTCTAAGTCTGCCTTTTCATGATGAAAGGAGATGATGTAGTCCCTAATCACATCACGAAGATTTTGTCGATGAAAACATAGTGAACAAAATTCATTCGTAAACTCTACTGCTTCTGTCATTTTTCTTCCTATCACTTCGGAGGCATAGCATGAATGACATTCAGGTGTTACATGGCACACTGATTCCTAATCTGGTCTCTTTTTTCCCGTCCGAGGCTTGCTTAACCCGCTATAGCGATTTTTGTAAAAATTCTAACTCTGTCGTTTTTCGCCAATGTGCCAATTTTTCAATAACGTCTCACCTCTAAACGAAGGCAGATAGGAACAAGCCATGTTTTCCACTGAATTTGTCTCATTATTAGCTTTCAAACGAGCTATTGCACGACTTTCTACGATCTCTGGAACCAAAGTTGGAAGATCCCTGCCGAGGGGGGAGAACTTTTTCTCTCCGATTGAGTTGGGAAGAAGTTTCTAGACCCAAAATTGTCCAAAACGTCCGAATTTGCACTCCGTTTTCCCATCCGAGACCTCCTTCATGTTGAAAAACGACTTTTCTCATCCCAAAACATCCAACACCCGACTTTTCCAACTCTGACGTTTTCCTGCCATTTTCCTCCCTAAAGCCAGGAAAAAAGAACCAAACTGAGCTTTCCACTGCATTTTTCTCACTCTTAGTTTTCAAATGAGCTATTGCAAGACTTTCTACGATCTGTCACACCAAAGTTGGAAGTTTGACAGGACGGGGAGGGGGACGTCTACAAAACTTTCTCTCTACGATTTTGCTGGAAACATCCTTCCTAACCCAAAATTTCACGTAGAGTCCGAATCTGGCCTCCGTTTTCCCATCCGAACCCTCCTTCTGCCCGAAAAACGACTTTTCTCATCCCAAAACATCCAAAACCCGACTTTTCCAACTCTGCCGCTCCACCCCTTGCCTCTCAGGAAACTCCTCCCGCCTTCCTTCCCCACCCAAATTTTCACGCAGATTCCAAATCTGGACTCCGTTTTCACAACCAAACCCTCCTTCATGACGTTTTCTAACTTTTCTCATCCCAAAACCATCAACATCCACCCTTTCCTACCTCTATCCCTCCCACATTCCTGTCACCTTCCTTCCCATCCCTTACCGGAAAACTCCTTCCTTCCTTCCAGAGGGGGGAGGGACTGCTTTCTTCCTCTCGAACCCATTCCTCCCAGCACATCCTTGGCCACCTCCCTCACCTTCCTTCCAGAGGGGGGGGGCTGAGTCAGCATGATGACTCATCATTTCACATTTTGCACTTGCGTCTGGGATGGGGTTACTACTTCTATGCATGTGAAAGATATTTGAAGAAATCTCAGCTAGCGTATATCTGCATATTGTCGGTGAATCGGTAAAAGGCCGTATGTGTAAAATTTTCGAAAATGACTTTTCGACGCAGAAATGTTCTCAATTGTGTTTTACACAACGTCCTTGAACGATAAGTTCAAATTCGAACAGGAAGTTCGTTTTAATTCAGAAATGCAAAAGGCCCTATGTGTCGACAGTCCCTTTTTGTAATCGGTGAAAGGCCCTATGTGTATGTTTGTTTCTAAAATACTTCATAACATAACATTCTAACGTAGAAAGGTTCTTAATTGTATTTTACACAACGTCCTTGAACGATGAGTTCAATTTCGAACAGGAAGTTTGTTTAAATTCAGAAATGCAAAAGGCCCTATGTGTCGACAGTCCCTTTTTGTAATCGGTAAAAGGCCCTATGTGTATGTTTGTTTCTAAAATACTTCGTATGACGCACGGACTAACGAGTTTGGCAACATTGAAATGTCCCGACAACAGCACTCTGAAAATCCACTTTCTCACGTTCGATCAGAGGACAATGCTGACTCACAAGTATCGATAAGGTCACCTTGATGAGAACGAAATCAGTTCAGCGTGATGTTATATGGGAAGAGGTGCCTCCAGGCTGCTCTTACGTTGAAAATACCAGCTAAGAAAAGAATAACATCAACATGCATGCAAGAAGCTGTCTCAACACGTACTACCTGGTGTGATCGTGATCCTGATGTGCATGTCTCTACTGCTACTGCCTCCGATCCTGATCTTGATGTGTACGTCTCTGCTGCTACTGCCTCCGATCCTGATCCTTATGTGCATGTCTCTACTGCTACTGCCTCCGATCGTGATCATGATGTGCATGTCTCTACTGCTACTGCCTCCGATCCTGATGTTCATGTCTCTACTGCTATTGCCTCTGATCCTGATCCTGATGTGCACGTCTATACTGCTACTGCCTCTGATCCTGATCCTGATGTGCACGTCAATACTGCTACTGCCTCCGATCCTGATGTGCACGTCTATACTGCTACTGCCTCCGATCCTGATCCTGATGTGCATGTCTCTACTGCTACTGCCTCCGATCCTGATCCTGATGTGCACGTCTCTACTGCTACTGCCTCCGATCGTGATCCTGATGTGCATGTCTCTACTGCTACTGCCTCCGATCCTGATGTGCATGTCTCTACTGCTACTGCCTCTGATCCTGATCCTGATGCGCACGTCTCTACTGCTACTGCCTCCGATCGTGATCCTGATGTGCATGTCTCTGCTGCTACTGCCTCCGATCCTGATCCTGATGTGCACGTCTCTAGTACTGCTGCTGCCTCTGATCCTGATCCCGATGTGCATGTCTCTACTGCCTCCGATCGTGATCCTGATGTGCATGTCTCTGCTGCTACTGCCTCCGATCCTGATCCTGATGTGCACGTCTCTACTGCTACTGCCTCCGATCCTGATCCTGATGTGCATATCTCTACTGCTACTGACTCCGATCCTGATCCTGATGTGCATATCTCTACTGATGGTGTCTGCGATCCTGATCCCGATGTGCACGTCTCTACTGCTACTGCCTCCGATCCTGATCCTGATGTGCATGTCTCTACTGCTACTGCCTCCGATCCTGATCCTGATGTGCATGTTTCCACTGATAGTGTCTGCGATCCTGATCCCGATGTGCACGTCTCTACTGCTGCTGCCTCCGATCCTGATCCTGATGTGCATGTCTCTACTGCTACTGCCTCCGATCCTGATCCTGATGTGCACGTCTATACTGCTACTGCCTCCGATCCTGATCCTGATGTGCACGTCTATACTGCTACTGCCTCCCATCCTGATCCTGATGTGCATGTCTCTACTGATAGTGTCTGCGATCCTGATCCCGATGTGCACGTCTCTACTGATATTGTCTGCGATCGTGATGTATACGTTTCTCCTGTAGCTGATGCGAGTTTTGATTGTCCTGATGCCATGACCTTTGATAGTGTTCATGTAAAACCTCCATGTAGTGATCCTGGCATTTCATCTGCTCATGGTCATAAACGCAAAATGTCGACTCTATCTAGACTGCATGGAAATGAATACCTAGGATATTCGTATGATAATGTGTCAGGAGTTGCTCGTCAAGATACTATCAGATCATCACGACGTCTTGGAGTTCGATGTAATCATAGTCACACTCATAGTACAAGTGGGTCTAGATCATGGTTGTGCAGTAGTGTATCAGATGAAAAGAGGTCTGAGCTGTTCAACGAATTTTGGAGTCTTCGCACTTGGGAGAAAAAGAGGATTTTTATCATGTCATTTATTGAGGCTAGGGAATCTGTAAGAAGGAGACCAGATGCTGAAGAAACAGATTCAGCAATGAAGGAAAACGGTTTTGAATACCATCTGAAATCAGAAGATGGAAGTCACGTCAAAGTTTGTAGAGGCATGTTCCTTAGTACATTTGCAATTG
The DNA here is from genome assembly GCA_907163375.1 of Prostheceraeus crozeri. NCBI lineage: Eukaryota > Metazoa > Platyhelminthes > Polycladida > Euryleptidae > Prostheceraeus > Prostheceraeus crozeri. The sequence continues at coordinate 1,007,343 of CAJQUW010003743.1, forward strand.
GCGAGAAGCACTTCTGAGGTTGGAGGAAAGTCATCCACCCAGGAATTCCAGAGCAGAAATCACGGAATGATGCTCGCGCAGGAAAGATTTCTAAGGCAGAGGAATTTATTGATAGTCTTCCTGCTGTGCCAAGCCACTACTGTAGGGCATCCACGTCGAGAAAATATATTGATGCATCTTTCAAGTCGTACGCAAACCTTCACTGTGTCTACATTAGATGGTGTGACGACAACAATTCCTCGCCAATCACGCGACAATGCTTCTCCAAGCTTGCAAAGAAAAAGAATGTCTTCATTCACCACCCTCGAAAGGACCAGTGCGATAGCTGCTTGTCACACGCGGCCAGAAATTTGTCTTCTGAAGCATATTCTCTCCATATAGAAAAAAAGATGAAGCCAAAGAAGCAAATAACCAGATAAAATCTGATGCCATGTTTTCCAATATGAAAAAGCTGGAGATTACCATGGACCTACAAAGTGTGTTGACATGTCTACGTAGTCAAGCCTCGGCCTTGTACTTCAAGCAGAAACTACAAATTCACAATTTCACATTTTATGACATGGTGACTAGAGATGCCGATTTGTACGTCTAGAAAGAAGCGGAGGGACAGGTAACTGCCAATGAATTCGTTAGCTGCATTTATGATTACATTAAAGGACGAATTCAGGCATGTCAGGTAGTAGTAGAGAGTAGAGGTGTATATATTTCAAGAGAATGGAAATCATATTACATACGGTTGTGATGTTGCCATAGATGCAAAATTATGATACATATTCAAAATGTTCAAGACAAGACCTCAAGAGTGTTTCAGCTCGATTGATATGGTGAAACATGTAAGCGAGGAAATCAGATAAAAGAAAATTCTGCATAGTTTATAGCAGTGATAAAATATTACTGTGAAGACATACTATTCATTAAGATAGCCGTAAAAGGTACGAAAGCATCTTGTCGCTTTCGGGTTCTGCAGTACGGAACACTGAAAGTTCCACTCCGATTGAAATACTTTGGAATGATACTGCTCAACACGTGATTCTCGTTACAGAACGCGTTATCGAAAAGTTTCATGCTAGATTTTGTTCTCCTTTGAACTAAAGTGGAGTCCGTGCACTCACAACCTCTTTCGTCGTCGAAGAAAATAATTCGATGTGCTCGCCGGTCTATTTTTAGCAATTTTCACGACAAATTATCGTTCAGACCAATGAAGCACTGACAGGCGTATTCTAGTATAGGTCGTATAGTCGTTGTATAGACAGTATGCAGCTCCATTTTCCCATGACAGGTCTTTATGTTCGAAGGATATGCATTCTCTCATTAGCTGTCAAAACAATTTCACCAATATGTTTATCCCATTTGAGGTCATTGGATAAAATAATCCCTAGGATTCGTACGTGCTGCACTTGCGGTACTGGGAAAGTTTCGGGCAATTGCACTCCACATAAGTAGTAAGCAAAACTCCACTTCTGGACCGCGCAAGATGGCGGCCATCGCTGGGCCCCCCCCCTCTGGCACGGCAGAGTGTTGTGGTCGGCCGCCGTGGTGCTTCGTGTCTGAGTCCCCCCCCCCTCTGGAACGACAGAGGTTGTGGTCTGTCGTGGTGTGCCGGCCAGGTGGGTCCACGTTCACAACATGTTCGCTGACGTCCCCCCCCCTCTGGAACGACAGAGGTTGTGGTCTGTCGTGGTGTGCCGGCCAGGTGGGTCCACGTTCACAACATGTTCGCTGACGTCCCCCCCCCTCTGCAACGACAGAGTGTGAGACTCGGGTGAGTTGGTCCGACCGCCTGGTTGACGTGGGCGACCGTCTAGGTTGACGTGGGCGACCGCCAGGATTAGTCTTGAGGCTATAGTGTGTGATGTTTTTGGTGTGTAGCGTCCAAACGAAGCATCGGATGAGAAAACGGAGGCCAGATTCGGAATCTACGTGAAATTTTGGGTTAGGAAGGATGTTTCCAGCGAAATCTGAGAGAAAAAATTTTCGGCTGACGTCCCCCCCTGGACAGCTTGCTTCCAGTGGACGGATTTTGTCGTGCGATAGCTCGTTTGAAAGCTAAGAGTGAGACAAATTCAGTGAAAGAATCGGCTTGTTCGTATCTGCCTTCGTTTAGATGTGAGCCGCCATTTAAGATTTTGGGACATTGGTGAAAAACGACAGAGTTAGAATTTGGGACGTTTTGGGCTGTAGCTTCAAAACGAACTATCGGATTGGTAAACGGATGCCAGATTTGGAATCAACTTGATGTTATTGTCCAATGAGGATCATCATCCAATGAGAATCAAGCATTTCTTTATAAATAGCGAGCCTTCCACAGTGAGAATCATTCCATCGTTGAATCACACGAGTGACGGACGCACATTTTCTCTCTCTCTAGTTCCCTGTTCTATTATCCAACTAAAATGGTAAGTCGCTACTTCCCTCCCTCTCCTCCCTTGAACGTAAACTTAATACAATCTTTTTTCATTTTCAGGCATCTACTCCATCTGCTGCACTAGTAGGACAAAATGGCGGTCAAACGTTACAAGGTTCGCTACGGTCAGATCATCTACAACTGAGGCCAGTGGAAGAAACATCCAAGGTACATAATCCTACACCGCTACAGCGTAAATTTAAACAAGCCTTGCGTTATGATGATCATAGCGTAGTACTCCAAACGGGAATGCTCCCTTCCACGGATGTCAAGATAATGCACAATCAGTATGGGGACTACATACTGATCCCCGTGAGTCCATACATTCGCCACCAACTTGATATTATTGAGGAGTACGTGACATTAAATATGGACATTCCTACTCCTCTTGCTCAAGAGTGGAAGGCGAGAGATGACAAGGATACTCCCTATAGAAAGATTTGGGATGGTAATCACATTTGCCTACCGGTATCACATTGGTGTACTTACTATAAGAAGGAGGGAGATCATTCAATACCCATCAGATGTGATGAGCTCGGAGAAGGTACTTGGGATATCCTTTTCAAAGTGAATGGGCTATATTATGGTCGACACAAGGATAATAAAATAGCCTCTCTCTCCATGCATATGGAATCCATCCTATATATTCCGAAACCACCCAACGTGGACGACATAATTGATCAAATCCTTAACAGCAGTGGTACGAAGCGCAAGTCGGAGAAGAATGCTACATCAAAACGCAAATCAAAGAAGGAGAATTGCTAGTCCTTTCCTAACTCTACCCTATGACAATTCGCTTATGTGCTTTGAGTGTCGTAGACGTGGTCTTATTAGATACATTTTACTTCTTCGTTGCCATCATATCATTTGTGTATTTTGTCGTGAAAAGCATCGATGTAATTCTTCATTTTGTAATATGTTATAGAGCGTTTCCTTAGATGTGTAAATTTCCGTTTTAGGCTTCTATCATCATTTTTATGGATTGTGAGGGTGAACCTGTACAGGAGCTCAGTGCTATTGCTATGAACAATTGGACATATCAGATTGTTAGTGTCTATCATCAACATGCCAACTGCGATCCCAATGTTGATCAATGGGCGAGAAAACACATTCATGGACTTAATCTGAAATATATGCAAGACTATGGCTTTTCTTGTGAGAGTGCTCTTCTTATTGACTTTAAACGATGGTTAGCTGCTTTCAATGTTATACGCATCTTTTGTAATAATCCTGGTAAGGAGAGGAAAGTATTTCCCAATCTAATCATTGATGATATTTTGCTCCCACCTTGGGATAGTAGAGTGAATCAACATTATCATGAAGTCACAAAACGTTTTAAGGATTTGTGTGTTCCTATTTTGTCTGTTCGTTGTAGTAGCTACGTTCATAACCAATGCTTCTTTCCTCCTTACCTCAACACTGCCAAAGTCCTGTATGGTTATCATTGCTCGCTGTATGATAGTTACCAGCTGTATCTATTTTATCTCTTTCAAACCATTGATTTATAATGCATGCTTGTTACCATTATTCAATAAATGTTACTATGAGAAGAGTTGTTTTCATGCAATGGATGGGTTAGATAAAGGGCGATCATGTCTTTCTCAAACGACTGCGGAACATTACGTTTTCATAGGCAAAGTTTAAAAGGAGCTGTTCAAGATTATGTGATAAAATTTCATAAAGATGAGACCGACATCGAAGCAGTGGTCGATGATGCTAGCACTCTATTTCTAGAGTTAATGAATACATTCTCTGATAGCATTATCATGGCGCGATTAGTTGCGAAAATTAAGTTTAGTCATTTTGGAAAGGAAGAGGTGGAAAGTCGCTCTTTCCATTTTGCTTCTTATTCAATGGAAGTGGTAGATCACCCCCAAGAATTTTTTAAAAGACATATGATAAAAATTGCTGAACGTCTTAACGCATTTAACCATCATGGTAGCAGTCTAGTGATTGAAGCGATTTCAGATATTCACATTCAACTTTCCATAAAGAAAAATTGAAAATGCAGTGGTACTTGATTGTAGCACAACTGGTTTTCGAGCTATGTCTGCTCACTCTCGAAGTATATTCCTTCTGTACATGCGTCTATTATTTAGAAAAGGCTAGCAAATTCATATCTTCAAAAAGACTTGCTATAGACATCAGTAACGGTGAAACTATGTGTTGCGATGTATGTAAGCGAAAGGATGGAAATGAAAAGCGCATCTTCAAGAGATGTAAGCATGCTTTTTGTCAACGCTGTTTCATACGTAATTGCATTCAACTTTGCCAATGTAACCACTGTGACATTGCTCATTTCGAGTGTCACTTATGTCGCAATAGTTAGTACCTATGCAAATGTGGTAAAGATAGGTTTTAGCAAAGACTAACACGGAAAATGGCGAAACGTAAAATGACGAAACGTAAAAGTCAAAAGTTTTCTTCAGCCATTCAAGCTCTCCGACGAATGAAAGCAAATCAGCGATACAATGCTATACGACATGCTAACGATAAATTCATTTGTGAAATTATTTCTCATGTGAGGAAGTTGAGGACGAAGAAATTAGCGCCAAAACAACGAAAGTTACTTAAGCGGTATGCTACGAAATTGCGTTTCATCTCCAATCCTAAAGTCGCCCTTCAAAGAAAGAGGAAAACTCTAACACAAAAGGGCGGTTTCCTTTCAGCAATACTTCCAATGATAGCTCCTGCCGTGGGCAACCTATTGGGAAATATCTTTGGCTCTAAGCGTTAATTATGCAAATGTTGAGTCTCAAAGTAATAAAATGGATTTCAGACTTCAATGTGATAAAGTTCTGACTGTATCAGGTCCATCTCATGCAGGTAAAACTGTTTTCACGCTGAATTTATTGGATAAAAGAAGGGAGTTGTTTAAGGAACCTATCAATCGAGTGATTTGGTGTTATGGTATTTATCAACCGTCGCTGTTTCAGGAATTGCAAAGTCGCAACTTTATTCGACATGAAGGAATTATTCCAGTGGATAAACTTCAGTCTAATGATGTTGTTGTATTGGATGATTTATTAAAAGAAAGTAAGAATTCAAAAGATGTTACAGATATGTTCACTCGCGCAGCACACCATAAAAGGTGTTTTATCATCTATATTACACAAAATTTGTTTCCTGATGGAAAAGAAGCTCGTACACGAAACCTGAATACACACTATTATGCTATTTTCAAGAATCCGCGAGATAAAAGTCAATTTGAAATTTTAGCGCGACAAGTTGCACCCAGAGGATCAAAAGCCTTAATTTAAATTTTTCAAGCAGCTACTGAAAAACCATACGGTTACTTATTCATTGACTTTACGCAAGAGTGTCCGGAAGAATTTAGATTTCGAAGTGATATTTTGAAAACTCCCATGATTATCTACAAACTATGAGTTCTTATTCTCGCATGATTGTTATTCCTCAGGATGAATATGTACAATTGACTGCCATGCAGCAAGTAAAGCAACCTCTTGCAAATCAAATGTATAGGAAAGAAATAGATTATCAGCAAAATGTTCACATCAAAGATCCACATCGTGCTGTATTATTACAATCGGAAACTGTTGAGCAATTGAAAAACTTGAAGAATAAGATGCGTGACTCTGTATCGACTGCTACACCTTTAGCATCTCGCGCACATGCCATATCTCTTTTCAACAGTATTGAACCCCATCTCAATGTAAATGATAGAGGAGAAATCATTACAGATGAAAATAAAGTGATTGATGCTTCACGTTATGAAGACTTGATTCAGTATGCGACACGTAGAAAGCGCCGTCAGGGCTATGTTCCACCTGGTTGGTCATACTTTCTTAAACTATTGAAAAAGCATAATGTGCCAAAATTTGCTTTAAATAATGAGACATTGAAAGAACTTGATTCAACAGTGGCTACTACTCCAATGCTTCAGGCGATGAAAATGCCAACAAATTGGTTTAAGACGTCACCTGCTACATCCCCTCCCACACTCACTAAGCAAACAAGAGGAAGAACTCGACGTAGATCTACATCGCCACTAAAACTGGTAAAAGGAAAACGTAAAACAGCTCTTCCTAGGAAATACATGTTCTCAGACTATTAATATGAAGCAGATGTGTTGCTTGCCATGTAATGAGCCGCCAGAGGTGAATGTCGTTGTCACTTGCACTTGCTGCGCCAGCTCTCATAATGAAACCCCTAAGCAATGTGAACACGATCGCAAAACCGCTAAAGCTAAATGCTGCAGTTGTTGTAAATGTAGAAAGGCAAGAAAGAAAAAAGATGAGAAGGAGGAAAAAGAGTCAGCCGTCATCGACTGAACGTTTGAAGTCAATCTATTATGATGTAAAACATCCGGCAGGATTTGCATCTATCAAGAAATTATCAAAAGCGAGTGGTCTTCCACAATCACAAGTGAAACGATGGTTAAAGGGTCAGGCTACCTATACACTCCACAAACAAGCGAAAAAGAAGTACCGCACCCGCCATTATATTGTTCATGACATCGATGAACAGTGGCAAGCAGATTTGTGCGATGTTGCCTCCATTTCAAAACATAACTCGGGCAATAATTTTATTTTAACCGTCATTGATATTTTCTCGCGTTATGCGTGGGCTCAACCTTTAAAAACTAAAGAAGGGAAAGGAGTAGCAAAAGCATTCCAAACAATTTTTCGAGAAGGTCGCATTCCAAAAAGTATTCAGGGTGATCAAGGAAAAGAGTTTGAAAATCAGCATGTGACAAGATTATTTGAGAGGCATGACATTGAGTTGTTTAGTGTAAAGAGCGCTTATAAAGCTGCACTCGTTGAACGTTTTAATCGCACATTAAAAACTCGTTTGTGGCGACATTTTACTGCCAACTTGACACAAAATTGGACAAAGGTTCTACAAGATACACTCCATGCCTACAATCACTCTATCCATCGTTCTATTGGACTCAGACCAGTAGATGTAAATGCTAACAATGTAGATAAAGTGCGTGAATCATTCCAACGTAAACGCACTCATGTGAAAAGTGATGTGAAAATTGGCGATAAAGTTCGTATCTCAAAAGTGAAAAGTGTTTTTGCTAAAGGGTACCTCCCGAATTGGACAGAGGAGGTATTTACAGTATCAAGGATTAATCAAAAAGACTCTCCGACCACCTACAAGTTGAAAGATTACGATAATGAAGAAATTGAGGGTAGCTTTTACCGCGATGAGATTGAGGTAGTCACTGAAAGTGAAACATATTTGGTAGAGAAAATCATTCGATGTAAAAAACGGCAAGGTGAAGAATGGTGTCTTGTTAAATGGACTGGTTATCCTTCAAGTATGAACTCTTGGATGCGTCGTGCCGACATCTTTCATCTAAGTGATCGACAGTGATTCATGCAAAGTTGTAACTAACAATGTTTAGGGTTTGAGCTATGAATCCAACTGCCTCATTTTATTCACGACCCTCCTACGTAAGTGGTGGAGGACAAATTTACATCGGTGCTCGCCGCCAACGTGGAGGTAGCATACTTGGTGCACTGAAATCTGTTGTAGCACCTCTCATATCCAATGTCGGTAGATCTTTAAAACGAAATGTTTTAAGTAATGCCGTTGGCTTTGCTGGTGATGTTGCTAGTGATCTTTCCAGAGGTAGAAGTTTCAAGAGCAGTTTGTTGAATCGTGGGAAGGAACGCGGTTTAAAAACATTGAAGCAGACCATTGCTGGTGTTACTCAAGGAAAGAAATCACCTAAACGAATGAGAAAAGGAAGGAGGAAACATCGCGGAGCTGGTAAGGTGCAATCTTCAGTCAAAAGGCATTCACGCAAACGTCGCAGAGGCTCTAATCATTCATCAGGCGCTAAACGACGACGCTGCTATAACTTCTAATCATGGAGTGTAAAACTTCCGGTTTTTGTTTGTTCGATCAACAAGCCATACAGACAGATATTCTTAGTTCAAGTATTGTAGATTATCATCCTCGAACAGCTGAGAATGCTGGCCCCATTGAATTTGTTATTCCTGGTGGTAGTGATGACTACATAGATTTGAGTTATGCGATGCTTGATTTGAGGTTTAGAATTCAGCAAGCAGATGGAACTGCTATTGACGATGCACATAAAGTTGGACTGAACAATTTACCATTGACTACATTACTTCGCGATGTTTCTCTAACGATTGGAGAGCAGCAGGTGGAAGGTGGTCAAAGCGATTATCCCTATAAATCATATTTCACTCATGTATCGCAGTTTCATCCAGCAGCACAAAAAAGTCATATGGAAGCAATGGGATGGTACAGAGATGAAGCAGGAAAATTTGATGTTGAAACAAACAGTGGCTTTGTAAAGCGATCTGCTATGATTAAAGATAGTAGAGTATGTCAGCTATATGGTCCGCTGAATTTAGACTTCTTTAGACAGTCAAAGGTTTTACTCTGTAATACCAGCATGCGACTCAAGCTGACATTGAATAAGCCTGAATTTGCGCTGAATGCATTTGCTAAAGTTGACAATTTTAGAATTCATGTGGAAGATATTGCACTTTACATTCGTCGAGTAGTACCGAATCCAAGTGTCATTAGAGGGCATGCTGAAGGTCTTAACCGCCAAAATGCCATTTACCCCGTTCAGCATACAAAGCTTCTCACCTTTACAATTCCGAAAGATCAAAAGAGTTTCATGAAAGATGGCCTCTTTCCATCGGAAGCACCGAAGCTCCTCATGGTGGCAATGGTTGAAAATGATGCATTTAATGGTAATATAAAGAAGAATCCTTTCAATTTTAAACACAATCAGTTAAGTGAAATTGCTTTACGTGTTAATGGTGTGAGTCATCCTGGTCCACCCTACAAACCAGATTTTGCTTCGGATCAATTTATGCGCAGTTATGTTGATTTTATGGATGTCTTTGGCTTTTACAATACGGATGATACCAACGGACTGACTATGAAAGAGTTTAAGAGTGGATATACTATTTATGCATTTGATTTGACTGCTGACAGCGATATTAGTGCACCCTATCGTCAAGCGAACGTGCCTCATAATATTCGTTTGGATTTGACGTTCAAAAGAACACTACCTGAGACGATCAATGTATTAATTTATGCAGTCTTCGATTCAAATATTGAAATTACAAAGTATCGTGACGTGATTCTTCAGTATAATCGTTAATGAGTTGGTTGACTGCTGACGATATTAAGACTAAAGTGCAGCATAATGCAGACGAAGCGACGTTGAAAGCTTTCGATAATGTCTATTCACTCGATACCTTACCACCTGCAGTAAATCACTATCCCATCTTTATTGTGCTAAACACTCATTCACAGAATTTAGGCGGTGAGCATTGGAAAGCGATCTTTATTGGAAAAGACCGACGTGGTGAACTATTTGACTCTCTTGCTCAACCTCCAAATATACCAACACAGCAGTGGTTGAGAAAACATACGCGTCAATATCAGCGAAATCAACGCATACTACAACATCCACTTTCATCAACGTGTGGTGCTTTTGTACTGTACTTCATCTTAAAACGTTTACATGTATCTCGATTTGCATCTATTATTCAAAACTTTTCATGTAATCCATCCTCTAATGAAAAAATGATTTGTAAGTTCTATCATGATTTGAAATAAAAACATCATGTTGGAAAAATTGTTTTTTATTTTACAATCCGCTGGGTACGTACATACTCAATGAGATAGTCTAGGATCATATTTGCTTGTTCATGAGATTTTAGTCCAGTAATGATCACTTTACTATTATGAAAGATTGCCACATGCACAGGCAACCAACAACTAATGAGAGCTGCAGGAAAAAGTTCGGGTTCATAACACAAACTGTAACTGCTGGTACGAATCTTCAAAAATGATAGACTGTCACTCAATTGAGTAGAGATCACCATATTGTCCACAGTCAGATTCGACATCACACACCTCTCCCTCTTCCATATCCGACGTAGTAGTCTTTGTAGCTCTAAGCGCATTGACTGCGCCGATGAATGAGAAAGGGCGCCGAGAATCTGTACAGTCCCATTTGGGAAGAGTTGAAGATTCCGTGAATTGTTCATCTTCACCACTAACATTAGAGAACGGCCCGGGTAATACTTGCTGTTTGGAAGCTGTTGGCGTAATGTTGTGAGATCGATTTTGGTGTAGAGTCTGAAGCGACGGAGAATGTTGACGATGGTGTAGCGATGGCGCTTCATGATGAAAGAATGAGTAAATTGAGCGATGTACCTTCCTTTTATACTTTTCCCAACTACCTTGATGAAATGTGAAGTTAGTATGAAGTTGGGAATGATAGAGTTGAATTCGCCGATTGTTGACGCGCAGCCAGATGCGATTTCCAATACGTGAATGTCTTTTCATATAGAAGTATTTCAAGTCCTTCATGATATGATGTAGAGATTGAAAATGACGATAAGATAAAACAAACTCTCTTCTCACATTTCCAGTTGAATCTTTGAAATAGACGTTTCGATCATGATCCGTTTCAATACGTTGTAGGGAATCTAATTTCCAACTCATGGTGCGTGGTAATCATATCTGATTAAGATTTGCATAGTAGGGCGATGAACTCACGACGAATAAATGTCATGATGGAGCGATGTATGTATCTTCTATACTTCTCCCAATTGTATTTGCGAAATGAGAAACAGTTTGCGGAATGAGAATGGTAGATTTGAATTTCATTTCTGTAATGTTGAAGCCAAACTTGATCACCCAAGGAGATGAATCTTAATGTTTCAAAATATTCCAAATCCCTCATGATGTCATTGAGGTTGACAAATTGTCGCCATGTTAATGTAATTCCTCTTGATGTATGACCATGAGAATTTTTGAAATGTACGTTTCCATCACGATCAACTCTGATATATTGTAGAGAGTCCAAAATCCAAGTCTTCATGATGTTATGCAAAGTTGCAGATTAGCAATATAAAAATGTCGTTTTATCATATTTTGCTTAGCAATGCGGCTACAAAGAGATTTACTAGCAATCGAGCCGCACTCTTTTCTACTCCCATTGATCATGCACAACAGCTAAATGGGAATTGGGAAGTGGGTGTCACTCAACTTGTTTATAGCAACTGTGTCTATACTTTTGATCATGAGGTGTTGACTATTAATATGAGACGTACAGCTGCTTACCAATGTGAAAAGGGGTGCCGAATATACATTCCACAGTGGCCAAAGAAAGATCTCTTATCATGTAAAAAGTTTATATATGATTTCTTGAATAAAGCGTGTAAACATATTGTCCAATTTACTCCGCACAATGATGATTATAATTATGTACATCATGTAGTTGAGAAAGATTCGATTGTTGGTTTAAGTCCAAGTTTAAGAAATGATTTAGGCTACCTCGCTAGCGCCTTAACAAGCTATGATAATTTTAACGTTAATTACCGCATAAGTGGTCATAAACAGTTAATATATCGAGAGGAAGCTTATTATGTAGATCTTATTCCAAGAAATGAGAAGACGTTGGTGAAGAAGATTGTGATTAAGCCAAGAAAGACAAACATGACTCCTGAAACATTATTGAAGAAATTTAATTATCTCCTTCGAGTAGATGACAAACAAGTGGCAACATTGACTTATATTAAATCATCTAATCATATTGCAATAAGCAAATTAAATGATGATGATCTAGTATTAGTTTGTTCAAAAGATTTTCATCAGTTCTTACGACATCGTTCTGCAGCTGTTCATGGAAAATCTGATATGCAACATTTACCATGTGAAAGGTCAAATCAATTTGATACAGAATGGGCCGTATCTTTATACAGAAAGTGTGTAGAGCCTTTTGGTGGTTTCTTACATGAAACAAGAGTGTTGATGCCTCGCATTATTACTTCGGTTAAATTGGTTGTAGATTATTTAAATGAAGTGATTAATGAGCAACATATTTCATTTTCTGAAAAAGAAGGTACTTTGTCTCTCACTATAAATGGAAAAGGTATTGAACTAATTATGGATAAAACTCTAATGGACATTTTGGGTTTTGATCAAAATATCTTTAAAAGTGGTACTGTAACCAAAGCTAGCGCAGACATGTCGCTATCGCGTCGTATTAACTATTTTCAGATATATTCCAATATTGGTGAAGATGTACGTGTGGGAGATGTTGAAGCTCCATTGCTAGCAATGATACCATACCAGCCAAAAAGCTGCAGTATTTTATCTGAGCATACTTTCAAGAAAGTGCATTATACAAAGCTGAAATCAAACTACATCCCACAAATTGATATTGCCATTTATGATGATGCTGGTGCGTTGATTCCTTTTCATAAAGATGCTGTGACAAGTATTACACTCCATTTCCGATTGAAGAGTTAATGCAAAAGTATGCTAATATATTTTTCCAATGTGAATAATATGGAAAGTGAAAATAAGGACTCGTTTCTAATCTACTTGCCCAGTAATGCTTCTATGAATAAATTTCCCAAAAATAAACCATCAGACTATCGAGTAGAATTAAATCGGCCACTGCATTTAGAAGGTGAATGGGAAGTTGGCGTTTCTAGTATTTGCTATGATAGCAATATTCAGAATGTGAATGATTTGGAAGAAATGATATTGACTCCTCGCACCCATGATGGAATAACGATGAATAATGCATTTCAGTTCCCATACAATTTAACATCAGATGGAAAGTGGAACTATGAATGGATTCAGATAAAATCAGATTCTTATGAGCCATTTGGGAATGAGAAAATTATTAAGGCATTCAACAGTGGTAATACTTCCATCATGAAGAATAAAAATCAGAAAGCTTATGAGTTTACTATCTATCATTGGAGTGGGAGACAGTTCCTCCGCTTTCATTCTTTTACTAAAGGTCTTACGCTGAGGTTGGATAGTGAATTCTATCCACATCTTGGTTTTGGTCATGGACTACATCTAACGTCAATTGCTACTGCAAATGTTAAAAAAGTTTATTCAACTCGAATCAACAAATTTCATTATAGATTTAAAATATTTGATGAAGATGTTGTAGAATGCGAAGAACGCATCATTTTGAAAAAGCGTGGTGTTCAACCTTTATCACTTATTGAGTTAGTAAAACGATGGAATGAGACTGTGGGTAAGAAGTATGGAGAGAAAATTATGGCGGACAAAAATAAGTTGGTTATTCAGAAATATAATGACAAACTTACAGTTTATTTCTCTCCAACCTTGCGTCATTTTGTAAGACATTATACGCCTATTATTGGAAGCGGTGTGGTGTATGGTTCTCATGAATATCACACTAAAGCTGATTCAGTTAATGATGAATGGTGGGTGGACATCTATGGCGATCGCATCAAGAAAATTTACCAGTCTTATGAAGAATCTAAAGTTGCTATCAATATAATGCCGCGTCTATATCATACAGTTGAAAGCTTCATTCATGTAGTAAATCCTTATATACAACAGAAGTTGAAGCATGTGATGAAAAGTAAATATGATGTAAAGACACACCACATTTCGTTTTCAATTGAAAAACAACGCGTTGTTCTGAAACTGGGTGATGACATTCAATGTCAATTGAGTAAAAATTTGAAAAAAACTCTTTGGCTTTTCAATGCTACAAACTTTGTTTGCTGCTGCGCATACGATTGGTATAGAAACACCAATGACACTTGATAAACATGAACAACACCTTTACATTCAAAGTGATTTGATTTTACCTATTTCTGTTGGCGAGAAAAAAGAATACATTTTACGTGATTTCATTCATGATAAAGACGCTTCATATGGAATAGTCGAGAAGATGTTTGAATCTATTTTCTATCATCCCGTCGTCAAACAAACTATACCCTCTATTGCTATCAAAATTACCAATGGTTTACAAGAGTGTATCCATGTGAAAGATACTAAATCCCTCGTAACTTTAGTGTTTCGGAAAACAAAGTGAAGTCATTGTGATATGTTTATTGAAATAAAAATATGTATATGAAAAAGTCTTTTCACTGATATAGGGGGAATGGGCTGACTGTAGGCATATATTCACAAGGAAGAAACGATCTCATGCGATACATAAAACAACCATGTATATCTACAAAAAGCAACATCAAAATACTGAGTTAAAGTTGATTATGCCAATACATCTCCTGAATGTGGTAGCGTGAGTTTTATTCTTTTGGGTGGAGGTATGTTTGTGTCAGGATGTCCATGTGGAAGAGATGTGTTATGTCCTATCCAACACCTCTTATCCTCCCATGCTGAAAGTGCTCGTTTCTTGAACGTGTACGTTTTCACAGTATGAACTTGAGATTTTAAGATTGTCATATTGACAAACGTTATAGTTTTATTTTTATAGGCCTTCTTATAGGACCGATGTTTCATTTTATGAACAATGGATTTTGATATACCTTTAGCACGCTTAATACTATCTGCACATTCTTTTAGTTTCATGGAATACATTTTAGGACGGAGGAGAATCATTTCATCTATTTCCTTTCCTGCTGTTTCATCCTTAAAACAACCAAGTTTGGCTTTATTCTGTATGGAATAGAGTGGATGAGTGGGATTGTAGTTAGATGTATCGAAATATTTTTCTAATGACTTACCTACTTCATTAAAATTTAAATCTTTTTGAGTGGTAATTCCTAAAAAGAAACTATCTGTATCACCACCCAGCAAGCGAACCTCTTTTACGAGAGGGCATGGTTTTAATATTTTGTAGAAGAGTTGATACATTTCAAGCTTGGAATAATCTAAAACGGCTTGCCCAATATAGATGGGTTTGCACAACTCAACTTCTGATTTAATCATTTTAACACCTACAAGATCCTCATCGATGATGTCTCTATCAATGAAAAGAGGTGATGAGGTCAATTTGTGATATTTTTGTTCATCAACGACTAGTTTGTAATTCATACGTTTTCTAACATCCTCCATGGTCTTTCCGAATAGACTATTATTCTTATATTTATAAAAATCCTTTTCAAAATTATTTTGGGCGAGTGCACGTTTTTGACTGTTACTATCTATGTAGGGTTTGAGGAAGGCTTTCTGTCTAAATTTGATAATGCGGTGAACTGACTTTAGAAGCATGCCCATTTCTAAATAGAATTTTAATATGCAGAAGTGTACGAGATAATTTTTCTTATCATATTGGGTGAGTAAAAGTTTGCGGCATGGTTTGTACCTTGGCTGTCCACACTCTGTTAAGTTATTATGAAATTGTGACATGAATGGTGAAAACATATCTTCAGTCACTTCGCCAGATTCAGGTGCGAGTGGGAAATCAGCAGTTTTATTTTTAATACTATTTGGATAAATCAAATCCACTTCAAAATAATATCCCCAATCACCTTCATCTGGAATATTCAGTATGTTTGAAGGGTTGGAGTAATACTCAAGCTCATTTTGATTTAACCAACTAAACTCGGAATGAGGTAGTGGTTTAGACAGTGAACTGCCATATAAATTATTTTGGTCATAGTACTTTAGGTGGATATGATCATCACCTACTGTTTCAGATTTTATATGATGTTTATTTACAAATGTGAGACCACCGCGTATTCCGCGCTCAAATATATTATACATCTCCGGGTCTTGTAAGAGATGAATGGTCTCACCAGTCATTTTAAAGGCTGATTTAAAGGACATGGCTGGTAGACTGACAAAGTGGATAGGATCTAATTTGTCTTCTTCTAATGCCACTCGTCGAAACTCCTGAAAGACATCAGCCAGCAAAATGACATCTAATTCTAAGTAAGCGATCATATAATCGCCAAACGTTTTACAATTAAATTTTAACCATGCCTCTTGAGCATGTTCATAGTCCTCTACTGGACAATCTTCACCCGTCAAATCGTTTTTGAATTTGTCAATGGAAGGAAGGGTTGTTTCATTTAGTTTAGACATTGAGCTAAAATACGCATAAGGAAAGACTCCTTTGCGAGTGATTATTTCATCCGTTAAGTTTGGATAGTGTTTCTTCAAAGTTTGACTATGGGGAAGAAACTTGAGATTACGAACGAGAGAAGCTAGTGACGCTGACATGAATTGAAATGAATCTAAAAATTTTATTTCGAAGAAGACTGTCTTATTTTCTTTAGTTTTATCTACTGGTACTTTTGCTGTCATTGCCATGAATTTTTCTCTCGTTTGTGCTATTACATTAAACTGCCACGATTTCATCTGGCTCAACCCTCCTTTTATGAGCATATGACTGTCATAGCCCTTAAAGTTATGAAAAATGACGGGTAGTACACGACGTCTCAACCTAAGTGAAAAGTTACATTTGGAGCAGAGTGCGTTTCTAAATTTACCAGTGATGTGATCATGATCACGCACTTTCTTAATTTTATCGTCATCAAACGTTTTATGACATTTAGGACAGGATGTGCAACTTTCAAATTTTTGTTTGTCTTCATCTGACATATGTAGTGACTTACGCTGCAATTGGGAATCATATGATTGTTGAAATTTTGCAGCTTTATCGAGAAATTCTAGAAATTTTGAAATGCAATCTTCACCTTGCCAAGTATGCATTTTGTTTTGTCTATTCCTAAAGTGGTCATGCCATACTTCATAGCAGGATATGGCTGCTGGCTTGTGGATGATATCATCAATGTAGCATTCTATGTCTGCGTAAATGACACGCAGGGGACTTAATTCGTCACCATTATCCCTATGTGAAAATATTTTATCTTTGGGCATGCGTTCCATTTGTAATTTACCTCGCTTGCACCATTCATAGTGAGTTTCAAATTTATCTTTACTCCAAAATGAGCGGATGCAGCGGTCGCATACAAAATGTTCACCTCTTTTAGAGTGCCCCAAGTGAGTGTACAAGCGAGAGATTTTGGGAATACCACAGTAGTGCCATTCCTCGCTATCATCTTGTTTTACTAATAAGAGGTTGACTACACGTTCATAACAAGTTGAACGTGAATTATAGCGGGCACCCTTCAACCCCTTCTCCCACACGTGAACGACAATTTTAATCTTATTATGTTTTTCGAACGTTTCTACATCTTTGATTTTCATGTTGTTACTATCACAACCTTCAAAGTCTAGTTCATCCTCCCACTGTCTATAGCTATAGGTGCGATCTCGATGCGCGTTGATATCATTATAGTGAAGGATGGATAGGACTGCATATTTGAAACACTGTGATTTACAATCAACATTGATGACAGCTTTCTTATTATACAACGTTTTTGGAAGTTTAAATGTGCCTCGAGCTGCATGACTTTCTAATAGGGAAATTTTGAATATGGCTGAGTCCACACCATCAAAAATGAGAGCGCTGTCGCGTTGATTGAATTTATCTACATTTGATTTTAAACATTGAATGTGAAAATTTAGCCAAGACTCGCAGTCTACAACTTCGGTTGCGGAAGAGGAAGGAATATGAAACTGTATTCTCTCCGTCACTTGACCCGTTTGAAAATCTATTTTAATATATTTTAGTTTAAGGTAGATGAGCGCCTTCATTCTAAAATTGTCTAAATTATTGAAGAGCGCTTCGATAATGTTAGAATTTTGAAGGAGCCACTCAGGAAAATCTACAATTTGAGTATTGGACTCCATGCAGTAGTCGCGTACTAAATTATTATGTGAAACATTAATGAGGGAGATGGTAGAGGTACCGTTGGTGTAGTGATCATTTGCATGCGTGTGTTGAAGTCTGTGCGAAGATCGCTGAAAGTGACTATCAAAAGAAAGAGGGCACAAATCGCAAGGAAAGGAGATGTCATCGTCAGAATCAACTTCACCTCCGGAGATTGACGCCGCTTTGCGTTGACACACACGTTGTTTGATGTGTCGAAGGAGACTGTGCTTCCTTGTAAACATATGTCCGCAGTCGGCACATTCCCACTCGTTGCCTTGCCGCGAGAGTCCTGAGCTGGAACTCACATCACCTGAAAGAGAAATCATTCTTTCATCTCTGTTCAAGCCTCAGTGTAGTGTTACAACCTACCTTGACTCAATAACTCTAAACTTTCCTCGAGAAGAGAGGGCGTTGGTGATGAAGTTGATGCCTGAAATTGAGGAAGATGCTATTAGTCACACGTTTGAGGGAGATGAGAGGAAATTTTCAACTTACCATTTCAACGAAATCAAGTTTAAGGTTGATACTTCTACAAGATAGAGACTTCACTCAAATAATAGTCAAAGAGAGAGATCGTGCGTTCGTCACTTGTATGATTCACAGATTAAATGAAATGACCTGAATGTCACTTTGCTTATATACTTTCATCCTCTTCATTCATTGGATGTTCATTCTGATTGGCTGCTTGTGTATACTTAAGAATTAGAAAAATGTTAAAGTTATCATTATTCAAAGTCAGCATTTCAAAGACAACATGACAAGTCCTCCAACAACACCAAATACCGCATTGGAGTTCTCCTCTCCATATACATCAGCAAAGGTGCTCGTTACACCAAATGCACCAAGAAAGGCGAAGGTGGAGAAGACATACAATCTCGACAATATACGAAAGTTATCATTATCGGAGGAGGATGAAGAGGAGTTGCCCGACCTAACAGGCATACGGTGGAAATATTTACAATATGATGCCGAAGGGGTGATGGAGATGACCAGCAAGTCGCACTTGCATCAAATATGGGAGTGGTACACCCCTAACTCCCAACCGCGAACCGTGGCGGAGTGGGCGTACATTGAGAAAGTGAGGGACGCTGCAGAAGAACGTTTAAAGCAGCTCAACTGTTTTTGTAATCTATGTGAAGCCAGACTCTGGGACGATATTGACGATGAAGACCTTTTGAAATACATGCCATAATAAATGTTTATTTCGTATTATCTTTGCTTTCATACTGACTTACTTGAATGGGGTTTTAGTGAATAATTTAACCATGTATACTTTTTCATTTGGAAATAGTAGCACGCTTAGTTTAACTTGTAAATCTTATAACATTTCATATGGACGATGATGGTAGATGAAATAGTGTCAAATAAATTAAGATAGCTTACACTTCTGATACAGGGATAGCAATCGACTGCGATCCATGTGTAAAGAGCTTGTTAGACTACGGATGGGCTTAAGTGGATGATTTAACCATGTATACTTTTTCATTTGGAAATAGTAGCACGCTTAGTCTAACTTGTAAATCTAAAAAAATTTCATATGGACGATGATGGTAGATAAAATAGTGTCAAATAAATTAAGATAGCTTACACTTCTGATACAGGGATAGCAATCGACTGCGATCCAGGTGTAAAGAGCTTGTTAGACTACGGAAGAGAGAAGTGTGTTATGTTGCGTGTGGCGCGTGAGTGTCCTCCCATTTCATTCCATTCATCAATTCGTCTCATTGATAGAGACAGGTAGAACTCATGGTTCTCATAACGTATGCAATGGAAAGTTTTAGGCAACCTTCGACAGTTGGCTAAATGTCGCCCTGACGCGAATGCATGCTACGTTGAGACAGAGGCAATCACTTGCAAACATGACGCAGAGAGGTTTAACAATATTGACCATTGCCGAATGTCCCTTGCGGTATACATAGCTACGGGTTTCACCGCCGCCCTTTACAGGAACGCCCGTCGAAAGGAAGTATTACACCGAACTTCATTTGCAACGTTCAAGTTGACTGATAGCAGATTCAACTTAATGATAGTATTCGCCAGTCCGAAGACTGCCCAGGGCAAACCGCGAGGAGGTTCTATCATGTCTTGCCCCATGGTGGCCCTTAAGAGAGCCGATGGTTCGTTCTCGGGAGTAACAAGATGACTATTGGCTTGAATAGTCAATAGGTATGACGGTTAGGTTCTCGTATACCCTATACCGCCTAAGCCGTGGTGGTGCATCTGGCACCTTTCGGATGCGGGTGGTATTTGGAGTCCACACCTCATCCGTCCAAACGATCCTCTTGATCTTCCCCTTCTTCTCATCCTCATCCCACTCGTCGAGGATGACGAACTCGGGAATGCCGTTGTCTTCATCAGTGAAGACGGGAATATTGTCGGCAGATGTCGCTTCCATCGTGACTTCAAATTGAATGAGAAGCGCTACAATCTTCTGGCTTATATAGGGTTTTCAACAATGAATTGCTCAACAGCGAATCAGAATGCTTCAGGGATAGCAATCGACTGCATAATGTTCAAGTTGACTGATAGCAGATTCAACTTAATGATAGTATTCGCCAGTCCGAAGACTGCCCAGGGCAAACCGCGAGGAGGTTCTATCATGTCTTGCCCCATGGTGGCCCTTAAGAGAGCCGATGGTTCGTTTTCGGGAGTCGTCATCCTACAGCCTACCAATTCTGCTGAGAGAGTCAAAGACTCTCTCTTTGGTAGCACTGTCGACTTCCACACTAACTGGCATGTGAGTATAGAGTGGAATGTAGCACCATTCCGTTGGATTGACAGCAATTGCTGTCATCGGATTGCCAATCCGAGCAAGATTGTTGTGGACTCTGTCTTGCTCCTCTAGCCTGACAAACTCCTCAAATAAATTTCGCGGCCTTATCTGCGGTCCGCGAGGAGAGCTAACTTGACTGTTCGGCGTCTGCATGATTGAAATGAAATGAAATGAGAGGCAGTGGTTTATATACCCCTCTAACGCGACGCAACGTTCAAGTTGACTGATAGCAGATTCAACTTAATGATAGTATTCGCCAGTCCGAAGACTGCCCAGGGCAAACCGCGTGGAGGTTCTATCATGTCTTGCCCCTAGGTGGCCCTTAAGAGAGCCGATGGTTCGTTCTCGGGAGTAAATTGATGGGGTGGTGAAGGCGGGCAAAGATCTGCAATGAAAATGATATGTATTAGAATAGGATATACTATCTTATTTGCTTTTCACTTACCAAGTTAGTCATCCTTAGGTAGTCTCGCGCGTTTCCGAATCGAAAATTTATGCAAGTGACCGCGCATTCGTAAGCTTGCATGGAGACACTTCTTGCTCGGATGACCGTTGTAGCAAATAATTGACTCGTCCAGATTTTTATTTACCAATACTTCGCCGGCCAAATGATTGTCCCGAATAGGGATGTGAAATTCAAACAAACGATCCTCATTCACACGTTCCCACTCATCCCTCATGCGCTCCAACTTCTCACACGCCTGCCTCTCATCACCCCGCCGAGCCACAGTCCTCTCCAACTCAACATTCCTCGCTCTCAACACACTCATCTCCTTCATCATCTCCTCAAACTTCGCCTCTGCATCTCTCATTCTTCTCTCCGCAGCACTCGCCCTCTTCTCACACGCATCATTCTTCTCTTCCAACTCTCGCGTCTTATTCTTCAAATCAGTCACACAACGCCTCATTCTAATGTTTTCATCCGCCACCTCCTTCGACTTCAAATCCTTCTTTTTCAACTCATCCAACTCCTTCACAACTTCATCCTTCACTTTCTTCAAACTCTCAAACTTATTCACTAACAACTCATGCGCCATCTGCTGCGAAACATGCCTCTTCTCTTCATCCTTCAACCACCTCGCCGACTGCATACGAATCCCACCACTCTTCACTTTTGGGGAAGATGAGCTCTTCGGGGGGTCGGTGATGACGATGTTGGACACCTCCGATGACGAAGAGCTCAACTTCCTCACACGCTTCCTCACACGCTCCCTATCTAAATCCACATCATCCTCATCATCACTCTCAAGCACTCTCTTCCGCTGCTCAATCTCACCCTCCAACGACGCAACCGCTCTCGCCAACTCATCATTCTCAACAACATTCTCAACAACATTCTCAACAACATTCTCAACAACATTCGCAACATTCGCCAACATTCGCTCCCTCTCTTCCACAATCAACTGCGTAAATCTCAAATCAGTCACTAAACCACCACTACAGTCAGCATGCACTCTGTAAAAACGCACCTCATCCTCATCACCCTTCAGCACTCTACACTTTACGCAAGCAACCCTATTCAAGACAATCATGTGGCCGGTGCCCGCCTTCTTCACATGAGCTTTGGCGTCCGCACTGCGATTAACTCGCCCACAAGAGCACATTTTGATGTGATATTTACGATTTTTGTCATTGGCCATGTTAGATTTTATTGTGAACTGTAAGATAATGAAATTTGTATAAGTTTGGAATCATGTAGTACAGTCATATTCCTAAAGAGTGTAGTGAGTGGCACTCGATCCCGTCGACAGCCCGAAGGCCTTGTACCGATCACTAGGGAAGTGAGAGATCTTCCCCGATACCCGCTCTTTACAGCTGAAGACATCATTGTCACTGCCCCGAAGTGGTAACAGGAACGCCGAGTCAAAGGTAGTGATCAGTAGCTGGGATCTAACCCCTCAAAGCTGCCTTAGACTTAGTTAAATTTCAAATCTGATAGCATATTTGAACTCAGGATACTTGAAAACCTTAGTCTATATGTTAAAACTTTGAAAAAAGTGAAAATTAAGAATTTTTAAAAAATTCCGCATTTTACTACTCATACTACTTTTAAAAAATTTTATCAGTAGTAAAGACACTATCAAACTCTATCATACAAACTTTGAAGTAGCAAGATAGCTTGCCTACTTCAAAAGATAGAGTCCTTTGCACCCGATATCGGGAGCTCAGAGCGACGACCGTCGCTTACCTCGTCTTTCGATGAAGTGATCAGACTTACGTTGTCGGGGGTTTATATATGCTCGGAAGAAAACTTAAAATGGCTCTATCTCCGAAAGTATTCATTGTAGCGACATGCGGTTTGTTGCAAACGATTTGTCTCATCATTCTTTACAATATGACACCTGAACCATTCTCATATGACCACGGGAAGTTGGTCCGCCAGCACATGTCCATGTAACATGCCACAAGTGAAAAAATTCCTAAGTGTGAGAGCTCCAGTGTGGTGAAAATTTTGAAAAATTTAAAACTTCCGAATTTCAACCTGGGACCTTAACCAAAACATTTTTCATCAAATTTCACTGACCTCCCCCCCCCTCGTTCAGAGAAATTTGATGAAAAATGTTTTGGTGACGGTCCCAGGTCGAAATTCCACACTTTGGAAAATTTTCAAAATTTTACCCATACAAAGTCACTCTGACACTTAGGATTTTTTCAGGTGAGTGAGCTCCGACCTAAAATCTTGTAACCGCTCTAACTTTTGAACGAAGACAGATAGGAACAAGCCGATTCTTTCACTGAATTTGTCTCACTCTTAGCTTTCAAACGAGCTATTGCACGACAAAATCCGTCCACTAGAAGCCAAGATAGAAGCTAGCTGTCCGGGGGGGGGAGGTCAGTGAAATTTGATGAAAAATGTTTTGGTGGCGGTCCTAGGTCGAAATTCCACACTTTGGAAAATTTTCAAAATTTTACCCATACAAAGTCACTCTGACACTTAGGATTTTTTCAGGTGAGCGAGCTCCGACCTAAAATCTTGTAACCGCTCTAACTTGTGAACGAAGACAGATAGGAACAAGCCGATTCTTTCACTGAATTTGTCTCACTCTTAGCTTTCAAACGAGCTATCGCACGACAAAATCCGTCCACTAGAAGCCAAGATAGAAGCTAGCTGTCCGGGGGGGGGGGAGGTCAGTGAAATTTGATGAAAAATGTTTTGGTGGCGGTCCTAGGTCGAAATTCCACACTTTGGAAAATTTTCAAAATTTTACCCATACAAAGTCACTCTGACACTTAGGATTTTTTCAGGTGAGCGAGCTCCGACCTAAAATCTTGTAACCGCTCTAACTTGTGAACGGCTGGTCCGATTGACTCGCAACAAAAAATGTTGTCGAGCAGTTTTTTCTCCTCTTTCAAACGAGTAGCTGTAAGACAAAATCCGTCCACTAGAACCAAAGTTAGAAGATTGCTGTCGGGGGGGGGGGGGTCAGTGAAATTTGATGAAAAATGTTTTGGTGACGGTCCCAGGTCGAAATTCCACACTTTGGAAAATTTTCAAAATTTTACCCATACAAAGCCACTCTGACATTTAGGATTTTTTCAGGTGAGCGAGCTCCGACCTAAAATCTTGTAACCGCTCTAACTTGTGAACGGCTGGTCCGATTGACTCGCAACAAAAAATGTTGTCGAGCAGTTTTTTTCTCCTCTTTCAAACGAGTAGCTGTAAGACAAAATCCGTCCACTAGAACCAAAGTTAGAAGATTGCTGTCGGGGGGGGGGGGTCAGTGAAATTTGATGAAAAATGTTTTGGTGACGGTCCCAGGTCGAAATTCCACACTTTGGAAAATTTTCAAAATTTTACCCATACAAAGTCACTCTGACACTTAGGATTTTTTCAGGTGAGCGAGCTCCGACCTAAAATCTTGTAACCGCTCTAACTTTTGAACGAAGACAGATAGGAACAAGCCGATTCTTTCACTGAATTTGTCTCACTCTTAGCTTTCAAACGAGCTATCGCACGACAAAATCCGTCCACTGGAAGCAAGCTGTCCAGGGGGGGGGACGTCAGCCGAAAATTTTTTCTCTCCGATTTCGCTGGAAACATCCTTCCTAACCCAAAATTTCACGTAGATTCCGAATCTGGCCTCCGTTTTCTCATCCGATGCTTCGTTTGGGCGCTACACACCAAAACGTCCCAAATTCTAACTCTGTCGTTTTTCGAAAAATGTTGAAAATTTTTTCTCACCGATTGCCTTGAAACTCACCCTACCGATGCAGAATTTCACGCTGAATCCGAATCTGACCTCCGTTTTCTCATCCGACCACTCCTTCCACTCGAAACAACCCATTTTACAACCCAACATTCAGCAGATTGCACCAAAAACATCACACACTATAGCCTCAAGACTAATCCTGGCGGTCGCCCACGTCAACCAGGCGGTCGGACCAACTCACCCGAGTCTCACACTCTGTCGTTGCAGAGGGGGGGGGACTCAGACACGAAGCACCACGGCGGCCGACCACGACACTCTGCCGTGCCAGAGGGGGGGGGACGCAGCGATGGCCGCCATCTTGCGCGGTCCAGAAGTGGAGTTTTGCTTACTACTCACATAAATTGCGCCTTCCACAAATCATTACACTGGACTTAGCATAGTTGATAGTAAGAAAATTTTCTTTGCACCATTTCTCCATATTTTTAACTTCGTTTACTACTTCTATGTGTGTCAGTATTGCATCGTTAGAAATCGGAACCACAATAGTTACATCATCGGCATATTTCGTGATAATTGAGTCATTTCCATATTTTTGCAGGTCACCAATATACACACCAAACAAGAACGGTCCGAGCAATGATCCTTGGGCAACTCCAGATAAGACTTGATATGACCGTGAGAAAGACTGTCCAACTTTGACGGTGTTTTTGCGATTTTTGAGATAGTCAGCAAGCCATAGTAGGAATCCACCAGGAAAATGACACCTCAGTTTTCCAATCAGAAGACTGTGGTTCAAATGGTCGAAAGCTCTATTCATGTCAAAACTCAGAAGTGCCGAGCCCGCGGTATCAGTCGTATCATAATGTTTTGTTAACACATCATGTGTGGAAATGAGTGCAGTTGATGTCGACGCATGACTGCGAAATCCATGCTGACTCAAACCGTATGACCCCTCAAAATCTTGATCGCAGAGTGTTCAATATTATTTTTTCCAAAACTTTCGAGGCAGTTGTCAGGAGCGTTATTTGTCGCAGTTTCAAAATATTTGCTGGTCGAGTCTTCGGGGTAGGACAGACCGTTCCCTCTTTCCATCGCTGAGGAACACGGCGACTCGCAATAGAATTTGAATGATTGCTGTCAAGGGTATTGAGAGACTGTCTGCAAGTTCCACATATATACGCACAGGCACATCGTTATGAGGAACGGACTTCCCCGTGCGAAGATTTGATAATATATTCTTCACTTCGGAAGGGTGAATCTGAATAGTCCACTTGTCGTCTTGAATGATATCATGCTCCATCTTTGTTGATTGAAATTTTGCGACTTGTAGAAATTTTGAGCGATGACATTGGCCAGATGTTCTTCACTGTCGTAGTCTTTCAACAATGATCTTATATCCATTTTTGAAGATTCTTTGCCTTTGACCGCGTTTACCAACTTCCACATGCCATTCGTGGTTCTTTTCAGTTTTCCTGCCCATATTGCTTTTGACTTCTTAATTTCAATTTTGACTTTCTCTTTGAAGTGTTCATATCTTGGCCAGTCTTGCTGTCTAAAGGCCTCCCATCGTTTATTGATGTAATGTTTGGTTATTGGCGTTATCCAATCTTTATCGTTCGAGGATATAACAACTTGGTGTTGTGGAATACAAAGGTCTATCATATTAGTCATAATTGAATGGAATAATTCCCATTGTATTTCGATATCATTTTCATTTAGTACCACATCCCAGTTGACGTTCATCATTTCAAACTTGAGTTGATTGATATTCGAAGAGCGGAAATCGTAAATAGTTGGCATTTGAATTTTCATCGATGATTTGTACTTAAAATTTTCGTCAGGATAGGCTATTATTACGCAGTGGTCTGCATTATCAACCGGAGAGTCATAAAAAACATTTGCCGGATTGTAAAAAGGAATAAGTTCTTCTGTAATGAGAATGTGGTCCAGTATGTTTCGCCTCCGTGTAGGCCTCAAAACAATATCTGACAGACACGACTCTGAGCAATGAGATGCAACATCAAAATGATTGAAATCGCCAGTTATGATGCAGTGGTTGTTCGGATTTTCAGAGAGATATTCATCTGTCATATCACACAAATATTCTTGAACCAGAGTCAGGGTCGCCGCATTACTTTGAGGTGGAATGTAAATACATGTAAGCAGAATCTTCAGCTCAGTCAGTTCGATCGACAAACTTTCAACATCTTTAATGCCGCTATGTTCAAACTTGTTAGAGCGTACACTGCTTGCTATTGAATCTCTCAGATAGATGGCTACACCTCCTCCTCGACGATTCCGACGATCATAGCGAAAAATGTCATACCTCGGTATTAAAATCAGATTATCTTCAATACTTTGGTTCAGCCAAGACTCTGTTATACAGATGATATCAGGGTTCTTCACCGAAGCCGTCAGTCTCATTTCATCTATCTTTGGAAGAAGAGATTGCGCATTTGTCAATAGAATTATTGGAAGTTGCATTCTCTTAAATCCAGCTGTCCTATTACTGGATTCATATGCCGATGTAAAAACATTTATTGAAAATGCTGATTAGCAGAATAGATCTTAACATTGTCGACAAACAGAGATCCCTTGTAGATGCGAACGACTTTGTTACAGTTTTCTGGTTTTGCGCGTTCTTGGTCCCGCATTTTCCGAAGTTCCTTGTTTTCCCTCTGCTGCATCGGTGTAAGATCAGGAGAAATATAGATCCTTTTCAGTTCAGAAGATTGATTGAGGAGTTTCGAAGCGGATAGAATCTCATAGCGTTTTTCAGAAGTCTTCAATGTAAGGCGAATCGGTCGTTGAAAATTCTTTGGATTTCCAATACGCTGCATGTTCTTGCATTCACCATGAATATCAACATTGATTACTCTCGAGATGGCATCAACGGCGGACTTGAGGTCAGTTTCGTTTTTCACTCCTTGAATGATAACATTTTTCCTTCTTTTAAATCTCTCAAAACTTTCTATGATTTTCCCTTGAATCTCTGTAGTTTTTTCCAAATCTGTTAAACGGTCGCGCAGTACTTTGTTCTCCTGTAGCACAAGGTCAAGCTTTGTGTTGATCTCATGTAGGAGGTGAAAGTCTTTTCCGTTGTTCTCATCTTTTTGGGATATTGATTGATTCTTCAGTTCAATCAGAGATTCTATCAATTGTGCCTTTGTAAAAGAGTGATAATCGATATTCTCTTTCGACAAGTCAATTGGGTTCAAATTTTTGTTTTGACTGCTTTTCCCTTTCATTCTAAAGTCGTGTGTTCCAGACAGAGAAAATTAGTGCTTTGCAACAAAACACAAAAATTTCACGGCAAGGGATCGAACCAAGAACCCTTAATGACCACTGACAGTATTAACCGATGCACCACAGAAGCAACAGCAGTTTTATCGATGATCGTGAATACTTTGATACCCAAATGAAAACACAAAGTATCGAGACCACGCCACCAATGACCTTGAAATATTCCGCTGGCTGCGATGATCAGAATAACACTCACTGCAAGGAACCTGATTTTTTTGGAAATATGACACGAAGGAGAGCGAGAACGAGGAAAGTGATCCCGGAGAAATCACCAGCGTCGGATGAGGAACACTATGATACAAGATTCGACGGAGATTACACAGATGAGACGACAAACAGCCAAAAGTAATCCACTTGAAGACGAGAGAGACACCAGAATTGAAGAAGTTTGTTAGATCAGTGATGGATGTACTTACCAAAACAGAAATAAGGTGCTCTCGAGTATGTTATCTGATTTGAGCAATGAGATGAAGATAGTGATTATTCAACTGATTCTTGAGCGTGGACATACCATGATGGAGGTCGATTCTGTCCATGCAACGATTGAAAGAAATCTGATCGATTCTCTTTATTCCCCATCTGATTTCTACACCTCAATGACAAATGCCAGCAGAGGAAATCCATATCGCTTACACATATGCGATCACGATTTCTTCAGAGATTTTGACAATCGTCCATCAACCTTTAAGTCAATCCGGCCTGGAAATACTACCGGTGACCCCACTGTGCAAGACATACGCGGTATGCTCTACAAGTGCGACGGATCCGTCATGTTTAAGTTGAGGCAAACAGAGGATTGGAAACTGCTACCTAGAAGACGAGGTGGGCCAGTAATGAACTGTCAACCACTCCCCGACTCTATCATGAGAGCTTGGGTATTTCCAAGTTGAAGTGGGAGGACCTTCAAAAAATGAAGAGTATCATGCCCATGGACTATGATCTTTCTATGATTCTTTGAAAGTGAGGCCTTAACGAATGTTTGTAAGGTATGACTCGTAGGCCTTGTGTGTGTCTGATTGTAGTGTCTGATGGTGCTTGCAGTGATGTTTCTGCTTCCTGATTCAAGTTTGATTTTGTTGAGAGCATTTATGATCCAATTTGAAACCATGCGGCCTTGGTGGGACTGGTAGGCCTACAACTTATTTCAATGATAACTCTGCTGTGATTCACAGTTTGATTGTGTTCATTCTGCTATCATCATTGATGCTATTTTTCTAAAAAAAACTTTTTTACAAACATATGTTTTCAATGAATCCTAGCGGGCATGCTTCTCTACAAAACCTATAAGTAGACTAATATAACTGTGTATGAGGTAGCAAAGGGACGGACTGCAATGTCAAAATTAGGACATGGTTAGAATTAGACTTTTGCCTCATTCTATGGCTGCTGTCATATCCTATTGCATAGGCCTACAGGCACTCATCATTATACAGTGGAATAAGCTTAGTTTAATCCGTATGTACTTGCGATGCAAGTTAGTGCACAATATGCAACAGATCACGCAAGGCTATTCTCTAGGCTACATGTAGGCCTACATACAATTTTGCCCATGTAGGACAATGTACATGTTTTCCATCCATCAGGATTTTACATGTAGGCCTATGATTGGAGGAACGAGTCAATTGTTTATGCTTTTAATTGATGAAGTATTTGGTACTATAATAAGCTTTTTAGAGCATGAACTTGTAGGAAAACAAACTTCAAAAATTCTAAGCAGGGTCTACAATGCACATGTAGGCCTAGGCCTACGATTGTAGGCTTAGGCCTGCTACGACTAACTGATATCAAGTGCAAACAGCATTTTTTGAGTTTGTCTAACCGAGAGCATTCAGAAAATATATGATATTTAGACATTTCATTAAATTTCCTTGAAGAAACACCAAATCGAGTGCACTTGCAAAAGGCCCTATGTGCACATGGAGAGGATGCAAAAGGCCCTATGTGCAGATGGGTCCTCCAAAACCTGCCAGGACCATCATTGCAGAAACTATCCTTTGACAGGTTTAAAAGTCGTGCTTGCCTATTTCACTTTTTATTGTTATTGCGTTTTGTTTCAAAGAGATCGAATAAACGTCCTCCTGAAAAGTTGACTTTTTGCACATACTGTAGTGCCTTTTACCGATTCGCCAACGATAGCATTGCTGCCCCCTTTTTCCTACATTGCTGCCCAGACCATTTCAATTACCCACAATAGTATTAAAATCCATTTTTTCGGGCAACAATGTAGGGCATTTTCAGGTCGCCTTCAAATGTCCTACATTGTTGCCCTCAAAAATCCAGATTAATATTATATTGTGATTTCTGTGTGATGTGACATACACGTAGAGATCAAACCGGAATTCTACCATAGAAAGTACAGCACCTACCATGAGAACTAATTGAAAAAAATGCATGTAATGTGATGAATGATGATTTTGATTTAATGAAATTCATTCTATTTTCCCATTAGTCATGTTAATGAAGATTTAGAATAATACGAATAGCCATAAATTCGGGCCCGTAGATTGACAAAGTAGAGTCGTTGAACGAAAAATCCATGTAGCAATTATCTCATAGATTTTTAGTTAAACAACCTCATTGTTGTTTGTTCAGTCAGGGATGTCTATGAAACATATAAAGTGTTAGGGACTTCCAACTCTCAGTCTGTAGGATTTAGCTTTGGCCGGTTTGAAAATACAGATTGAAGAATTTTCTTCAAAGATGTTTAGAAAGTGCACGGTCGTAAATTGTAATTGCCAATCAGAAATGAAAAAATGGAGACACGTGGATGAACCCCATTCCTAACATAATTAGTTAGTAGAAAACAAGTGCATGACACTGGTCTTACAATACGCCAAAGAATTGAATAAGAAGTGGACATCTGATAGCCATGCAATCTATCATTTTTTGATTCATGCATTAACTACCCTACAGGTATTTTTCGTGGAGCATATATTTAGTCACGAAAAATTCCAACTGAAAATCAACTGAACATCGGAATCAGAGAATGTACGGATTTCATGTACAGAGAGTGTCGGGTTAAATATCACCGTCAGAAATTCTTGATCATGGATGCTTATTGATGAAGGCGTCAGATAGTTTTGCTTCAAGCTTATTCATATTCACTTTCACCCACAATGCTTGGTTTCTAGTATATATTAGAGAGATTTGGGAAATGTGCTGTACTTTATGAAAACTATGAATGACATATCAAGTCGATCAAATCATTAGCTGAATGAATAAATCCAACAAATTTGAATGAAGACCCAAAAATCCGTTTAGAATTAATTGAGTTGTCTGAAATTGAATTCAATGGGGCAGGTATAATGCATCACTGATTATTTTGATATCATCAAAATTGTATACAGCAAACAATAAATAATACTAACGGCCTATTGCAGAACTCGAGGTTAGCATAACTGCGAGTTAAGTTAACCTTCACTTATTTAACTGGCAGTTACAACAGCAACTGCGAACGCGTTGCAGAAGTCGCAGTTAAAATAACTGGCAGTTAAACATGGAATTCCCTTGTACACACATGGGTGACCCAGTTAACACAATTTGACGTCACTGTTTCCATAACAATAGGCGAGTGATAACGTCTCTGCTCTCGTCTGGTATCTCTGGTTGGTTATGCGTTAGCAAAGTTGGTGCATCGGTGTTCGAAGAAATCATCGTCACTGAAAAATTCGAGGGGATTCCTTCGGTCAAGAATGCGTCGCTGAGGTGAAACAATTTCGGGCAGAGTATCTGCCAACTCAGTTGCTTCAATAGATTCCATCAGAAATCAAGCTACTAATGAAGAATATGTGGCAGTTAGACCATTTAACCCTCACTCGGTGGAGGTTAAATTTTGCAATGTGTTTTCTTAACTGCCAGTTAACTTTAACTGGCAGTTACTTAACTCTCAATTCTGGACCTCATCGTTGAAAGTTAAATCGAAATTTAACTGCCAGTTAGCTTAACTCGAGTTCTGCAATAGGCCGTGAATGATTTTTTCTTCCATTTCCACATCCAACTACATTGATTGAAAACATTGAAAACTTCCAAAATATTGGTTCGGAGTCAGAAGCAATAGAAATTTTCAAAAACTGCATATTTTCAAGTTCTCCTGGACAAGTTGTGGTGTGTGGTGAGATGAAGATTTTTTCATCTCTTAGATGTTGCGGAAAACACATTATTGGACATGCTGATGACTCGCGTATAAAAATTCCGTAGTATTCTAGCAATGATGGTCAAGTCTTCGTTTTAGAAAACCCATCCGTGCATTTGTCATACATCTGTTACCAGTATCTTCACTGACTTCATAATTGATGAAGCAAATTTTAGAGAGTACTTTCGGTGGATATTCATACTTTATCTAAAGACAGATAATCATGTCACAAATCGGAACTCTCTGTTTACGAGTTCAGAAGGATCACAAAAGCTCAAACAATTTCTCAGTGAAACACATTGCCGAACCTCAGCTACGCCACCCTATTTATTATTTTATCTCGTCCACTAATTGAAGTTTATTAGAAATAATTGGCTTGCATCATTTGATCATAAATTCAGCTGCACAGTCTCAAAACGTCCTATAATACTTTCCATCTATCTTCGTTCGAAAAGAAAGAAAAAATTTGTGTTCTTCAGGCGCTTGAAAATTTTTCTGATAATTGCAATGATACATCTGCATTTAGATCATTTTCTTGAAATTCGGGAACAATTGAACAACCGTTGTGTAACTGCTCATAATCATATCCAGTTGATTGGTGAAATAAAGGTTCCTATAACTCATGAAAGCCATATGTCCAGAAACCTAATTCGCCAGAAAACCGGCCTACGCTAAATCCTACGGATTGATAGTTGGAAATCCCTGACACTTTCTATGATTCTTAGACATCCCTGGTTCAGCTATGTTTTACTATTGGGAGCAGCACTTGCATAATTTTGATATCTATTACATCACAAGATCCTACTCACGCTAAACTAAACTAGTTTTGTGAAAGCCAAGTTACAGGGTAGTGCTTTCGTGGTCTGCATGTGTGGTGTGATATGACGTGTAAGAAATATTAAGCATTCAGCTATAATTATTAAAAGTAACTGTGAAAATCATTTTTTCTTTTACAAAGAAGTCAAAAATTGATAAGATTTGATAAAAATTTCTCAAGGTCAATTAGTAAAATTGTTCTTACTTACTGTGTATTAGAATGCTTATACCTATATAAAGAACCTATAGAAGAATGCTTCGCTAAAATTTTCGGTTGTAAATTAAGTTATCAATTCAAGCATTCTACAATATGTTGTAGCTACCGGCTCCGGTTCAGATTTGCATTCAATTAGCGTCAGGTACAATTAGAGAGGTGCAATCGAACTTAATAGCTTAAAATGGGGAACTTTACTCGAGCACAGGCACTCGAAATATCCCAATATGCTCAAATATATACAATGATTAATATTACAATTTAAGAAAAATGCCCGAATATTTTTCTGATACCCGAATGTTTTGAGAAATGAGAGTAGGAACACTGGATTTCTCAATGATAAAAGTGTGCATTGCAATGTATAACTGCGAGCACATTTGAGAGGAAAGCAATGACTATGTGAAGAAAAGGCTGCGTTAACAGTCGAGTCTGATAGTCATTGTTGTAGACTTAAGTGTCCAGCAATGAGATTTTATCTAACCTAGAAATTGCCTTCCCATTACTTTTGATATCAGCATCAGTGATATTTGATGTTTACTGTCCAGCAATGGAGATCATTTTGGTAAATCCCATAGCATTTGAACCAGAGGAGATAGTAGTTCCGAGTACATGCGTACTAAAGTACACGAATACTCTGGTATAGTGCTAATATAATAAACAGTATATACACAATGTACATAAATAATACAAATTTCTCCTCACAGCAGAGACATGCAAAGTAGCACCAAATAAGTTCAACAGTATAGGCCATAGATGGCAAACATTGAGTAGTAGATGCACTCAATAATTTAGCAATTAAGAGATGCACTAAATGAAGTGCGAAAAACTACTATTAGCATGACAAATATTCACATTCACAATCGCTGATGGTGTCAATAAGTTCATTAAGTTCGATTGCATCAAGAAAGTTATATATTTTTATCATGATCGCAAAACCTGTGGATGAGTTTTTTCAACGACCTAAGGGTCTGAACAATACTGAAGCAACCAATTGGCAAGGTTCCAATTTGCCATTGACATCAGTTTCAAAAAATTGCTTGCATTTTTACTCTCTTACGAAATAACGAGGTGTTGAAATATTGAAGTATGGTTGATTGAACACCATTGACGAGTTGGTGCGGAAATATATATTTCTCTGTTTGATAGAAGTCTAGAAGCAAATAAGTCGTTGGTCACTTTTGACTAACCTTTCTCATCTCTGAGCCGATAAAATAATATCAAAACCCTTTCACAAAAATTCATTATATGCTGTTGAATGCAGAATTGTGGATTTGCCAAATTTATCCGTTATGCAACATGAACGCTCAATTTTATCCTAAATATGCTCGAGATATCAGTATTCATATTTCAGCTTGTTGTTTGTTTCATAGAACATTTTCAGGGAATTATGTATGAAAATTTGCATTGAATCTCTCCAAATCAATTTTCACTTGCACGATGTACGCATTCTATAAGAAATGAAGAATTCAAGCTAAAGTATGTGTCCAATAAATGAAACTATGGAAAATTGAAATTTGAATTGGCTAACCGTCCGGCAATGAAACAGTCATAGCTTCTGAGAGAAGTCTACAACAGTGACACTGCGACAGCTGCATATGTCCATCAACGTCATATTGCTATTGATAAACTAGTCTGCGTGTCGTAGTTATTTGTAAAACTCCTGATTGTAAAGCCTTTGAAAACGCGTCTTTTACTTTCATATATTTAATTACACTGTCACGTTTGAAGACGGTTTCTAAAATCAGAATACATAAGAACATATACAATCTTTATACAAAACTTCAAATATAGCAAAACTTACCAAATGGTTTATGGCTTTAACAAGTAACAGCATCTCATAACAGTAATTCAAATTGTAGCAATGTTAGCACGTAAGAAGAAAGATTTAAAAGTTAAAAGTCACAGATCATAGCAATCCATATGAAGAAAGCTTTACATTATATACATAGATAGATGAAGAGCAGCGCTATAACGTAACCGACGACGGAAACAAGATAACAAACTCAAGCGTACTGACAACAGACCAAAGATATCACAAACACTCAAAGCACAGACATCGAAAACAACATAGCATCAAAGACAACTCTAAGCAAAAAGAACAAACTTAACACCGGCCCCACAAATATGAACTAAAACGACTCTTTCATATTTGAACCAAAGTAAAGGTAGCAGGACTATAAATCATCGACAGATTTCAATAGAATCAATTTTGAGATGGGTCTTACAAGATCTATAAATTTTGGAGCACTCGATATAAATTTCTTAGATTTACAGCGAATAAAATTGCTCTTATTCACTGTTCTCACAGAAACAGATCTCACATGACCGTCAGCACTAGGAAAGACAGCAATAATGCGACCCAGAGGCCATCTATTCCTTGGAAGCGATTGATCAAGTAAAAGCACCAAATCTCCAATCCTGTGCGATGAAGCTACCTTAACCCATTTCTGCCGCTTTTGAAGGTTTAAAAGATATTCCTTGTGCCATCGAGACCAAAATAGATCAGCCAAATACTGTACTTGTTTCCATCTTCTCTTGATGAAAGGTTCAGATTTAAGAAACAAACCGGGAGGATACGTTGGAGAAGACCGCATGAATAGAATGTGGTTTGGAGTCAAGGGTTCGAGATCGTTAGGATCATCAGATAAACTGGTGATCGGTCGATTATTCAAAATGAATTCTACTTCACAAAAAATCGTATTTAATTCATCATCATTAAGTTTCAGGGGTTGCTCTTTCATTATACCTGAAAGAACTTTGCGAATCGTGCGAATCTCACGCTCCCAAATGCCTCCACTATGGGATGCAGTAGGAGTATTGAATATCCATTGAACATTCTGTTGAAGCATCTCTTCTGAAATTGCGAGCTGATTCCATGATTCAATGGCATTTCTTAGTTCAGAATTTGCGCCTACAAAGTTATTTCCGTTGTCGCTTCTGATGCACTTTACCTGTCCTCTCCTTGCAATGAAACGCCTCAAAGCATTGATACAAGAATCAGTATTTAAAGAAGTTGCCATTTCAATATGAATGGAGCGACTACACAGACAGGTAAATATCATGCCATAACGTTTTTCATGTACTCTACGTTGATTAGTGTAGAAGGGACCAAAAACATCTATACCAACATTGGTGAATGGAGGACTGTCTCCTACTATACGAGCCTCTGGCAAATCGGACATTTGTTGACGACTAAAACGACCTTGTCTTTTACGACAATAAATGCACTGACGAATGATATGTTTTATCGATTGATTGGCTCCAATTATCCAATATCGTTGGCGACTTTCGGATAACACTGTATTGCGACCCATGCATCCCAGGCGATGATGAAGGTCACGAAGAATCAATTCACTAACATGGTGATTTTTTGGCACGATTATCGGATGTTTTACCTCCCAAGAAATCTTTGAACGAGAGATACGACCGCCTACACGAATAATACCTTTGTTATCAATCATTGGATTTAAATTGTACAAGCCATTCCGACTTTCAAGATTGCCTTTTGAAATAGTGTCGATTTCATGAGAAAAATGTGTCTTTTGAATATATTTTAGAATTGCAATTTCAGCATTTTCTAGGTCTATGAGTGATAGTGTCATGACAAGCTTGGACTTTTCAATGAGACATTGCTTTATTTTCAAAAACCAAGCAACTCTTCTTTTCAACCGATACCATGATGAAGACGAATGTATCAGTCTTTCAATAGGTTCTATCTTAACGGTTGAAAGAAATGTTCGGGTTTCATTTGATGATTTTACCTCTGGATCATTGTCATCAATATTCAGGTCGATAGGAGAGAGGGGAATAGAACAAGAGGAATGTGACTGACGAAGAACATCTGGACCAGATTTCCATCTATCGAAAGTAACGAAAGAAGAAATAGACATACCTCTACTGGCGCAGTCAGCAGGATTCGACTCTGAAGGTATGAATTGCCAATTGTTTGGAACAGACCTTTCCCGGATAAATTCGATTCTGTTAGCGACAAATCTGTGAAATCGCTTACTAGTGTTGTTTATATACTTCAATACAATAACACTATCAGTCCAGAAAAAGAACTTTTCAGTCGATATATCAAGCTCCTTACTAATAATGGTCTTCAAAATAACGGCAAGTTTCGCAGCTGTAAGCTCGAGTCGAGGAATGGTAATTTTCTTCAATGGGGCAAGTCTAGATTTTGCTAAAATTAAAGAGCAATGACTTTCATTGTTTGGAGCGCAAAACTTCAAATATGCTACGGCGCCATATCCAACCTCGCTTCCATCGCAGAATACGTGGACTTCGCATTGAGAATCAATAAACAATTCAGGACGGAAACACCTAGGAATTTTATAATCGCCTAGTAAATGCAGTTGTGAAATCCATCTTTTCCACGTGACTTCTAACTCTTTTGGAATGGGGTCATCCCAGTTGATTTTCAACTTACAAAGCATTTGAAAAATATATTTCGCGGGAAGAATAGCTGGACCTAAAATTCCGAAAGGATCATATATCGAAAAAATGGTGGACAAAACTCCTCTTCTGGTACATGCCTCATTTTTCAATTCAATCTTGTAACCAAGAGTATCATCCTTGAGATTCCACCTCACACCAAGTGCGCGATGCAGTTTATGTCTATCGCATTTAGTAAGATCAAGTTCTGTTGCATCATTTTCAATATCATCAGGACTTATTTTTTCTAATGCTTCAGAATTATTTGACACGAATTTGGTCAAATTAAAGCCCCCTACAGAGCAAATGTTTTTGACATTGTATACCAACATTTTAAATGCTTCTGTGTCTTTGCAAGATTTTAGCATGTCATCTACGTAAAAGTTTTTCAAAACTGTGTTTACTACTTCGGTATTGAAGTCATTTTCATGGTCTATCGCTGCTTTGCGTAGAGCAAAGTTTGAGCAACTTGGGGAGGAAATCGCCCCGAAAACATGAACTTTTAGTCTATACTCTATAGGCCTTTTACACAATTCTCCATTAGGAAACCAAAGAAGTCTTAAATTATCTTTTTGGTTTGAAGGCACTTTTACTTGGTAAAACATTTTTTCTATGTCGGCCATAACAGCAAGCGGACCTTCACGAAACCTGAGTAAGACTCCTAAAAGGTTGTTTGTCAAGTCTGGACCTTGAAGTAATTTGTCATTCAAAGAAACATCATTATATTTCATAGAGCAATTAAAGACAACTCGAATTTTATTCTTTTCTTTGTGATAGACAGCGTGGTGTGTAATATACCATGACTTTCCGACCTCTGAGATTAATTCATTCTCAGGTACAGTTTCCATAAAGTCTCTATCGATCATCATTTGCATAAAATCGGAATATTCTTTATAAAAATCAGCATTGGATTGTAATTTCTTTTTAGTCGACATTAAACGTTGAAACGCTTGATTCCGATTTTGCGGGAAATTTGGATTGTCATCTTTTAAAGGAAGTGGCACCTCATAATGACCATTATGAAAGGCAGTCGATTTAACCCTTTCTTCCCACAATCTATCTTCGACTGATTGGCCAATGCCATCAATATTGCTATCCATGAAATCATAATTCCACATCATCTCCAACTTTTCATTTACGTCATTGACTCTTTCAACTTTAACTCTGTGCATATGTATTTCATGAGTTTTGTTCTTTGACATTGGACCGTTTATAGCCCATCCAATCTTGTGACGAGTAGCATATGGCTCATTACCGCTACCTGCGACGATTTCCAGTGGTTTAATAACGTCCGGCGCATTCATTCCAATTATCAATCCGACATCAGCGTTAAGCCACTGATAAGGAACGTGCTCCAAATGGGGCCAACACTGGACGTCTTTCTTCAAAGGGATGTCATCTCTTCCTATCGGTAGCTCTTCTTTGGAGTAAAGATAAGGGAGAGATACAACTTCAGTTTCGTCCAAGTTCATTATTTCGATATCATTTATTACTAGGGTACTTGTGCGGCTTTGCTTGCGCTCCATAGTAGTTAGCAGTATACTAGTACGCGGTCCACTTGTTCCAAGCTGTCGGAGAAGACTGTCAGAAGCGAAGCAATCCGAACTGAAATTGTCTAACCCGGCATAAGTAATAACACTTTTGCTGGTATTTCGTACTCGAACTTTTACCGGAAGTATGGCCAACGCAATAGATTTGGAACTACCGGCCCCAGTATGACAATTTTTGCTTTCTGTATTACTAGTTGGACTTCTAGGGAGAAATTCTCTGTGCAAGGAAGTTGGGTGTCTTCTTTTACACTTATCGCAGAACAGTCTGCTCTGACAATCCTTTGATCGGTGACCAGAGCAGAGGCATCCAAAGCAAAGTCCGTTTTTCATAATGAATACGTGTTTATCATTATCGGAAATCTCAGTGAAGACGAGACAATCATTCAGTACATGACTTCCCTCACCACAATAAATACAAACTATCGAGCATTGACTACGTTTACTATCGGTTGAATTAAAGTCATCATTTCCTGTCGAAGTCATCAGGATTTCGTAAATTTCTGTGAGCGCTTATCTCCAGTTCTTTTACCCGATTATTTAGAATAATTATCTGTAATATCTCCGAAAATGGGGAGATTCATCAAGTTGGATTGTTTCGTGATAAATTCAACCAAATCATTGAAAACGATTTTGTCACATGAATTGAGAACAGCATATGCATGCGCTCGCCAAGCCTCTCGCATCTTATATGGTAATTTCCTCGCTATTGACTGTATTTCTTTCGGACTGTGAAGTTGATTTAAATGGTCAACACTTTCAGCATAGTTCGCACATCTAATCAAAAAAACTGAGAACTCCTCAAGAGCTTTCGCATCATTATATTCAATGGATGGCCAACTTTCGATTTTCTCTAAAAAAGCATTTGCAATGCTAAAATCGTTGCCGTATTTATCGTTTAATAATTTCATGGCTCTAGTATAGCCTCTTTTCGACTCCATTTGAAGACAGCTGCGGACTAGTTCCTTCGGTAACCCACTCGTGAATTGTTCCAAATAATACAAGCGATCAGCATCACTATCTGTCTTAATTTCTATCAAACGATTGAATGATTGAAGGAAGGGCTTAAACTTTGTCAGATCTGTACCTCAAAATTTTCTGGTTCCCGACGTGGAAGCATAGCACGTTCCTGACTGATAGACAACATTTGCGATATTCTATTTTGTTCACTCAAGAATTCAAGAACAACATCTTGGTCTTTTTCCTTCTGATTATGTGAATTCGACTCAGTGGAAACAGTAGAATTCAAATAATCAGATAACTTTTCCAAAATGGAACTTATGTTGAATTCGTATTCTAGAATTCTTTCAACTTCATCATCCATTTCCTCATCACATACAAAGTCCTGAATTTCTTTATCCAAAAGAGACAGATCAGCACTCGCTTTCAACAACATATTTTGTATAGCTTTCACGTCGGTTGCGTTATCGCCTTTCAAAAGTTCGTTTGCTCTGGTTATCACTTTAGTTGTCTTGGAGCGTGCTGCAGCTCGCTTCTTAATCAATGCCGAAATGTCAGACATATCGGTTTTTCAAAAATGTCAAAAGATATAAAGTTAGATTGAGATCACACTTAATTCACAAATTTTAGAATATGACAATAATTTACAAATATTTAGAGTCGAATTTCGTTCGAGGTATAGATAGCAGTTGACTTGGTTCATGAAATCGCTTGAGTATTCAAATAAATCGTAACTTACAGTTTTTTTCAGAGACAATGACACCTTATTCTTCAAAATTGTTCAAATGTTTCATCCAATTTGCTACAGTACCAGCATTTTCAAAGATCCAATTTCGATAACATTCCACCAATCGAATCGTAAAAGCCACGCATTTGAAACTGTAAAACTCCTGATTGTAAAGCCTTTGAAAACGCGTCTTTTACTTTCATATATTTAATTACACTGTCACGTTTGAAGACGGTTTCTAAAATCAGAATACATAAGAACATATACAATCTTTATACAAAACTTCAAATATAGCAAAACTTACCAAATGGTTTATGGCTTTAACAAGTAACAGCATCTCATAACAGTAATTCAAATTGTAGCAATGTTAGCACGTAAGAAGAAAGATTTAAAAGTTAAAAGTCACAGATCATAGCAATCCATATGAAGAAAGCTTTACATTATATACATAGATAGATGAAGAGCAGCGCTATAACGTAACCGACGACGGAAACAAGATAACAAACTCAAGCGTACTGACAACAGACCAAAGATATCACAAACACTCAAAGCACAGACATCGAAAACAACATAGCATCAAAGACAACTCTAAGCAAAAAGAACAAACTTAACAGTTATTCATTGCTGCCCGAATTCAGACATGCTCACAGTTGCATTGTAATATGATAATATGGTAAAATCATTGCGATTAGGATTACATGATGCATGGAGTGTATACAATACACAGATATCATATTACAATGACAATGTAAAAATGTGAGTGTGCTAAATTCGTCAAACGATATTCGTTATGCGATATTCAGTCAGTACATGTAGTATTGAATTGTAACCAAGAGGTCAACTTCTGCCAGAAAATACCGGTCCAAAATTTCCGCTAAGGAAGTCACTATTTACATCACTTATATGCATAGGTTGCTGCTTTTCCTGCTATCAGATGACTGTATCTGAAATTACATATTTGTTATTCTGAATAATGCTTGGTACATAAATATCCTATGAGAAGACTTATATCCTTTTGTAAACAGGTTCAATTTTGCCTCAAGTAAGTTAAGTATTTAATATGCTGAAGTTCCGCTTCTTTCCTCAACAGGAACCACTGCATATTGGAAGAACCGTCGCGAATCCAGACCTATGAGGTAATACCGGACATTATCATCGAGTCCGATGGAGTGGCGGGCGAAGACTGTTTGACTATGACTTTAATTATTTTTTTTCTAGCTTCAATTTCAAAGACAGACCAGTATCATCTGATGACATGTAATCTTTTGTAATCAATATTTTTCCATTCTGAATTTTATCGGCATTTAACGGGATAAATGTTATTTCTCGCATTTGCTTTATTTTAATAAACTGACTCAAAATTCATGGTTGTTCTTCAAATATCTCGGGAATGAATGACAATGAAGGAAATGAAAACACGCACAGACGCACATGCAATACACCTCGGACAGAGGGAGAGACAGAGGAAATGGAATTTAACTGCATTGAATTTTAGGTTTCAATGAGCTTATGGAAATCTACCTATATTTGTTTACAAGAAGTGTATAAAGATAGAAGAATAATTAATCGGGGACGCTCATTGACCGCAACCAAAGCCTCGCTAGGGAAATCAGAATTAACCAATATAGAACTGACTCCGCTCTGCGCCATTAGGAAGCGGATATCGCTTTCGTACGTGCATGTACGAAAGCAAAATGCACAGGTACATTTTGTTATTCTCGATTTGTACATACGCTTTCGTAGGGAAAATCTCTTCGCTTTCGTATCGTACAGTTTACAGTGTACCTAACCGATTTCTCACGTAGGGTGCGAGAATATGAACTTAAGAAATCCACTTTGCCTGAAATTATCAATGAAAAGTTTATTGGTATCCCTAATGCACCTTCTATTCATTAAGTCAGGAAAACACCTCTTAGACCTGCGCAGTAGTTAGAGAAATCGCACAACAATTTGAAGCGCGTGGTATCAATAGAAAGTGTATGTCAAATACTACCTGTCACGTTATGTTATTTCTGACGTTATAAGACCAGACGGTACTTTTGTCCATATTTGTCCGCCGGAGGCTCTCGCCAAAATTTCATTTTGATATCAAGAAAGCTGTTTTTGTCTTGGTCTAAGCTATTTTATGTATGTTTATATCAAGTCTTAATAAATCCGTGTTTTCTATTTCAGAAGAACCATCACCTCCATCGTTTACAATGAACCTTCAATTCCATGATGCTGTTCTTTCGGAGAAGAAATATCAGGGAAGGAAGCGAAAGAGATCTTGGACCAGAGAGGAGAATAAGAAGAGACGACAGTGAGG
This sequence comes from Prostheceraeus crozeri, assembly GCA_907163375.1. Classification (NCBI taxonomy): domain Eukaryota; kingdom Metazoa; phylum Platyhelminthes; order Polycladida; family Euryleptidae; genus Prostheceraeus; species Prostheceraeus crozeri. The sequence continues at coordinate 1,050,611 of CAJQUW010003743.1, forward strand.
AGACTCGTACGAAGCTTCAAAAGAAAATGTAAAGAGAGAAAGGAGAAAGATGAGGCAAGGTTGTGGACTATCTTGTAGGGAAAAATGTCATCAGAAAGTCGAACAACAGGATAGGGAGAACATATTCCATCATTATTGGATGCTAGGATGCGTCACGCAACAAAGAAATTTTATAATGTCTAGAGTTGAAAATTCACCAAAACAGCGTAATGCCAACAAACACAATAGACGATCAAATTCACTTATCTACACGCTCAAAACCAATGAAACGATCCACAAAGTTTGCAAAACTTTCTTCCTACACACTTTCGGAATTTCCGAGCAGGTCGTCAAAACTTCTCTTAGAAAAGTGTCTCCCACAGGCACTATGGGACCAGATAATCGAGGAAGACAAAGGCATCACAGACATGATGAATATGAAATCAAAAGAAATCAAATCATCTCCCACATAAGATCGTTGCCACTTTTGCCATCGCACTATTCCAGGGCTGACAACAATCGTCTATACTTTCCATCTGATTATTCCATCAAGAAATGCTGCGAATGGTGCAAGGATTCAGTAGAATGTCCATCCACATTATCTACTTACAAAAAAGTTTTCATGGGATTGAATATTTCCATTCACAACCCAAAGAAAGATAGATGCTCAGCATGTGAATCTTTTAAGAATAAGACAATTAAAACTGATCAGGATGTTGAAGACAATTTGGCTCATCTAACACGGAAAACTGAAGTCCGCTTGTTGAAGGATGACGCAAAATCCAAAGCTATGGAGATGGATGGGACAACCGTAATTGTCTTTGATTTTGAGGCTCAACTGAGTTGTCCTAAAGGTGAGGCTTCCATATTCTATTATTCAAGGAAGCTTATTTGCTACAATTTCACGATTTACAATTATGGAACAAGACATGGCTCATGTTACTTTTGGGATGAACGGACTGCAGGCAAGGGGGCCAATGAAGTAGGCCCCTATGTACTTGCCTTATGCAATACTTCAATGATGTTGAGCAAAATTGCAATTCTAAAACATTGCACGCTTTCAGTGACGCAACTTGCAGTCAGAACAGAAACTATGCCATACTATCAATGCTGTTGCACTTCATAGAAACATCCCAACGAGTTGAGGAAGTCAATTTGATATTTTTTGAGTCGGGACATAGTCAAAACGAAGGCGACGCGATGCATGCAGCCGTGGAACGCAACAGCCGGAACATTGAAATTTTCAACCCCCCCCCCCAACAATGGGTAGGAGTGTTAAGAACATCCAAAATAGGAAAGCAGAACTTTAGAGTAAACGAAATGAGAAAAGAAGAATTCCTCGATTGGAACAAGGCCAAACAAAATTATTTTCGCTCGAAAGATATTACGAAAATGGCTCGCAAATGATTTCTCAGGGGAAATGGATTCGCGTCAAAAAACCCTCTATCCTAGAGGTAGCCGATACTTACAATGCCGACGCCTTAGAGCCAGTAGAACTTTTGCGAAGGAGAAATCGATGTGATTTACAAGTCAAAACCCCACCCCAGGTCATATCCGTGGAGAAAAAACGTGATCTAGCCAAATTGTGCGAAATGAATGTCATACCTCGTGAAAAATGTGACCTCGTGTCGTCTTTTTCGTGAAAAATTTGAAGAATCAGCTGGAGTTTATCAGCATGGTACAAAACGAGAAGCATCGACAACAACTGCATCTATTATGTTGCATGATACAGTGACATCTCTCCTTGATCTTGACACTATATCAGGCGTTCAAATTCTGGCCTATGATTTGTTAAAGGCATTTGATCGTTTAGATCATGGTATTATTTTAGAACGTCTTTTCCAATGTAATTTCCCACCTCATTTTATTAAATTTATATCATCATATTTGTCGAACAGGTCTCAAAGCGTACGTATTCATTCTGTAGTGAGTAAAGTTGTCTCTGTAACATCAGGAGTATCTCAGGGGGCCTTCCTCGGCCCACTTCTTTTCAATCTTGTTACGGGTAATTTAGAGACTGTATACCCTATAAACACAATTGTCCAATATATTGATGACGTGACTATTTGTATACCACTTTTCAAAAACTGTGAGAATAACCATGTTTGTGAGGAAAATCATAATGTTTTTGAATGGGCGACTAAGTTGAATTTAACAATAAACACCCGCAAATGTAAATCAATCGTTATTAAGAAGACACCTGATTGTATTCCATTTTCTCTTATAGATTTTCAATTTGTTGATTCACATAAGATACTTGGGGTTATTTGGAGCTGTGATCTGCGATGGAATCTCCATTTTGATTATGTCCGTAAGATCTTTGTTCAAAGACTACATTGTCTTCGAGTTTTAAAAAATTTTCTGTCCAAAGATGAATTGTTCTGCATATATAATGGTTTACTACGATCCATTTTGGAGTACTGTACACCTCTCTTTATTGCTATGCCAACTTTTTTGTCTGATGAAATTGAAAAACTTCAACGCCGAGCACACAGAATCATCTGTGGTTTTGAATATTCTTGTGGCTGTTTGGAGCCTCTAAGTGTTAGAAGACTGAACTCAGCGTCCAAACTTTTCAGAAAGTGCTCTTTCCCATTACATCCGCTACATTCAATCTTCCCAAGTGTTAGTGAACGTTCTGGTAGACTGATTGTTCCATTGTGCCGAACATCTCGTCGCCTCAATTCTTTTATGATGTCTATGTCAGTTTACTTCATGTACGAACGTAATGTTAATTTTTGGTGATTTATATAATTTTTGCTATGTTTAATTTGTCATTTATGATTTTCAGTCATTTTCAAATATACACATTTCTCTCTTCTCTCTCACCTCAACTTCATCACGATTTCTATCACCTTTTGAACACTTGTGATGCTGCTGATAACATTGAATCATTGCTTAAATGAGAATTTGAATATCGTTAAGCAAACTGCTTTCTAATCATCAAATTGTACAATAACATTGTTTCCAAATATATCGTTTTTACTTGCCGACTTGGCCTGGAAAATAAGTTAAGATTAGAATGTTCAACGTTTCGCTTACCAAGGTACAACGTTTCGTTTCTTTGTTAACAAATAGTCATTATGCAATAAATCTGTAATATCTTTAGCTTAGAACAAAATGGTGATACGATTATTTCATAAAGTCGCTGGTCTTTAGGCAACACAGGTAGCTGATATGAATTAAATACCTAAATCACGACGTTTCGGGGGATTTACAACATTAACTAATATCATTAAAAGATTGTCTCTATCACTGATTTACCGCAAGTGCAACATGGACTTCCGAAAGTGTATATTGCTTTGTGCAATGTAGATTCCAATAGCCCTATTCAACAAATTTGAAATTGGACGAATGTATTCAACGACGTTTCGTGGTCGATGTGATATTAACTTACATGTAGAGCTACGTATGAGATAGTCTATCGTATACATAAGAGAGAGAAAGAGAGATCAAATATGTTGAAAATGGTAAACAAAGTATATTTAGCAGTTTTGTAAAGTATCGTATCTGCAGAATTTTTCTTTATTAGTTATGTAAAACTATCGTAAGTGTCTGTTTCGTTTGACCCTGTCCATCGTAAACATATTGATGCCATGAAAAACATTGCATACGACAACACTATATAAATATTAAGTATATCGGACTACTAGAATTGAAGGAAGTTGCACTAAATAAGTGAAATGCATGAAACAATAATCGTTAAAATCTTATTTTGTCTCTCTTGAAAAATGACGAAAATGCACTTATGATAGTTTTACATAACTGCGTCGATTTATCCTACAATGCTTGTAACTTCCTATGTCATCACTGTCCGTAATTACTATCCTTCAATAATTTATTCAGGATGATTGATATACAGGCTAAAAGTTGTCGACTTCAAAATTCTCCACTCAAAGTCACATTGTACTTGCACAGGTATAGAAGATTGCATAAGACTTTGAGCAGTATGATGTTGACTATTAGCTTGGACTATCCCGGCCCTGGAACTTGAAAATCATGGAAACTCGGGTTCATATCACTCACTACTCTTGAGTTAAAAAGTGCCCGATCTTTCAACCACAGATCATTTGAGCAACATGTAGCACGTAGTACGCATGCACTAGTAGACGTATATATTTGTCAAATTACAATGGAAATCAAGTTGCTGCATTTTACACTGTTTTTGCATTTCACAGAAAGTAATGCATAAAAAGGAAAATTTCATTATCATACATACAAATCATAAGTCAACATGGGTATTGTTAGATAAGGTTACAGTAAAAGGGAAAAAAGAGTTGCGTCGGCGTGAAGTTCGGATAGAAGGCATCTTGAATCTACCAGATCGTTGTTTTGGCGAGCAAAGGTCATGGAGGATGTGGTCTGAATTGTTTGAAATCGTATTGAGCAGTTGTATGGCTTTCATCACTCGTCTTTGTCGAAGATTCGGGAAGTCAATACAATTGCAACTGTCATCGCAAATCAGCCTATGAGCTCTCTTTTGTATTCTCTCCAGGGCAGCCTCTTCTGACCTATTGAGACCAACCATCAGAGGGGAGCAATACTCCAGCACAGACAAAATTAACCCACTGTAAATGCGCTTCAAGGAGACGCTGTCCAGGTATGGCTTTAACGTGCGTAGAGTGTACATTCGTTGTGATGAGATCTTGGTAACATGCTTGATGTGATAACTCCATGTTAGATCTGAAGACAGAAACACTCCAAGGATCTGCAAGGTATCAACGAAGTTGATATTCGGAGAAACCGGTGGGGCGCACTTCTTCTTGGGAATCCAGAGAATATTTGATTTCTGATGATTCAACTTCAATCCGACGGTGGCGGCCCAGGAAATCATATTTTGATGCTCGTCCAGAACAGCGGAGTCAGCTGAGTGAAAGATGGGGATCACGAAAGTACAATCGTCAACGTATTGGATGATAATTTTCCTGCTATCTGATGGACTCAAAGAGCTGACGACCAGATTAAACAGGAAAGGACCGCAAACCGAACCTTGTGGAATCCCTGACGTTATCGGCTGTTGGCTACTGAAGGAGTTGGAGACTTTGACAGTTTGGGTTCTGATTCTCAGGTAATCTAGCGTCCAATGTATAAACCCTGGGGGAAAATACTTTTCTTGTAAAGACTTGATTATAACGTCGTGTCCAACCTGGTCAAAGGCGCGGCTGAAGTCGTACGTCAGGATAACGACACCTTGAGTTTCTGGCAGGTCTAGGAGGCTTGTGACATGCTCATGCAAACAAATAAGTGCTGCTGTTGTTGATGAACTGGGCCGGTTTCCAAACTGTAGATTCCCGAAGGATTCCCGAAGTTGAGATCCAATACCCGAGTCCAGGATCGTTCTTTCACAAATCTTGGATAACACTGGCAGAAGAGTTATTGGCCGAAGTTTCTCGATAGTTACCGGAAATGCTTTTGGGATGGGCGATATGACACCAATTTTCCATGGTGATGGAAATTGACAGTTTTTGACTGACATATTGATTATATATGCTACAGGATTCGCTAGGATTGAAGCCGCTCTTTTCAAAAGAAGGCTTGGGATTCCGTCGAGTCCAGGTGATTTACCAGGTTTAATGGACGAGATCAGTTTGAAAACACAATGGGGGTCAATAATGGGGTTCCATTCTGGGAGGTTGGATTCTGGATAATCATCAGATACGAAGGGTCTTCTACTCTGATATGACAAGAACTTGCCGTTGAGATTTTCCACGGCTGCTGCAGTTGTCGGGAAATTCTTCAAGACAGGGTCCAAGCTGGAAAACTTCGACGACTTTGAGCCTCTCACCTCGTTGACACTCTTCCACAGCTCCTTAGAGCTGTCCATAGCCCTTGATGTCCACTGAAGCTTTGCTTTGAAAATCAAGGATTTGACCTTCTGACTTAGGTGTTTGTATCGGTTGAAGTCTCCTTGACGATACGCGGTCCAACGCTGGTTGATCACGGATTTGATCAATGGAGTAACAAAAGGTTTGTCACGACTGTTCATGGTAACACACGAAGAGGGGATGGTCTTAAAAAAGCACGATTGAATTATGTTACATAAAATTGTACACTTTTCGTCAACAGATAAAGTCATGTCATAAAGAGGGAAAAAATTGACAGCTGTTTTAGACCGATAAAAAATTGCATACATGCGACTCGCGTAAGTCGTACAGCACACATTCTTTATTGTTATGGCATGAGAAGCTGTTCCTAGGAGAACAAATGATAGTTCGATGGTCCGAGGTCGATATTGGTGGGCCTACGGAAACATCAAATTGTGAAGAGAGCGAAGATGATGTAAGAACGAAGTCAAGAAAAGCTGACTGTCTAGTTGGCTCATTCACGATGTTGACCAAGTCATGCGAATCACACAAGTCTGAAATGCATAAATGATTGAAATCTCCTGTGATCAACACATCATATTCGGGAAATTGCATCAACATATCATCAATGTTAGAGATCATGAAGCTTATGATGTCCTTTGAATGGCGTGCGACGCATTGGGGAGGCAAGTAAGCGCAAATAAAGCATAGCTTCAAAGATTTGAGCAGAACCCATACACTATTTATGCCGAAACTGCCTCCACTGGCGACGAACGATATTGGTTGAAGAGTTGACTTGATCCATACTGCGACTCCACCGCCCTGCCGGCCATCACATCGGTCATCAGGAAACAGTAGACAGTCAGGTAAATCGACGTAGTCGCTCGACAGTTGAGGCGTAAACCAGGTCTCGGTAGCTGCAAAGATGTGTGACGAGGTTGACGAAAACAAAGCTCGAATATGATCTATCTTTGAAAGAGCGCGGTTGACATTCGTTGAAATAATCTTTGGCAGGCTCTTTGTGAGTAAAATCAGTGGTGAAAATTCTTGATTGACGATCGCGCTTGTACGACGTTTCTAAAAATTACCACATCTTCGCCTTTATCTCTTCTTTCTTTCAACTGTCTCCTCAGGTCCTTCTCCTGTTCTTGTTGGTAAGTTGTCAAGTCACGTTTGATAAACACGTTCTTGTGCACTGAGTTTTCAGGTCCTTTGAACGACGCAGAAGCTGTGATCTTTCCTCGGCGCTGCTGATCTTTACCTTCAGAAGTCGAGGGTTGCTTCCACGAGGCTTGCCAATACGACTGCATCTATCAATCTTTACGTTGATGCTAAGAAAATCTGTGATTTCCTTCAGTGATGCGGTGTCTTGATTCCTCTTGTCTTCAATGGTCCCGTTGGCGGCCTCTGGAATCCCAAAAATGATCACGTTCTCCGAGCGAAGTTGTCTCAGCTCAATTTCCTGAAGAACTTCCTCTGTAGACGCGACAATCTGCTTCAATGAATCTATTTCACGTTGCTGCCAATCTTGCACTTCTTTCAGTGAAATAATTCCTCTTTCTAAGTCGTCGATTCTGCTGATGATTTTGGAGACGTTGTCATTTACTTCATCAATCTTTGCTGAAATATGCTTCATCAGCTCATCACAGCTTTGTTTGATGAGCAACCTGAAAGTTGACGTAGAGATTTCATCTTCTGTCTCTGTCTCACACACCACTCGCTTCTTTCGTGGCATTGTTCAAGCTGTGCGGTGAAAACAGTTGCGATTCAGAGGAACAAAATATAGTCGATATCGACAGGATTCGAACACACACTCTCAGGGTCAATGTCGAACACGGTTCCACAAGACCAATGTGCAGTTGTTCTAACTGTTGTTCTAACTGTTGTTCTAACAGCAGCGGTGCAGATAGTCAGAGAGTCGTGAAATGACTGAGTCCTGAAGCCCCTGAGTCTCACCAATGGGCAAAGTCAGAAAGTAACACTTGCAGGCAAGTAATACTTGCCTGTTAGATGGAGTACAAGATACGGCAACAGTGCACTGCGGAGCATGTACCCGAATAACTCCTGTATATCAACCAAAGTCTTCAACCCCTTTCAGTGAGAATCCAACATCACAAGCTTACTAAAGCCGTGCTGAACGATAAGAGGCTATAAATCAAAGAAAATAAATGGAGTAATTTTTGCCCAGCCGAAGCAAACCGATTCGAATTTTCCTCGAATCACAATTTCGAAATAATTCTCAAATCGACAGTCGATTCGCGAATAAAATCGAATCTGGAAGCTTCACAGTTCCCTACCTTTGACTTCAAAGATTTTTAAATTGTTCACGCTAAAGCGCTGAGGAACGAGTTTCCTTAAATAATTTCTACGTTCCAGCTTATTTATTCATGGGCCTACCACGGCTGATCAAACAGTTAATTATATCATTATTATCGTTCAAGAAGACCGTCTTCCTGTTTCAAAATGCTATATTTTGGAATTGTTGACCATTGTAAGTATGTTTCATTGCATTTTTATTAGAGCTCTTTGCAGATAAGCAGACCACACTGAGATCAAGATTTGACCCAACTGACTGCTTTACAATGAGTTTAATTAAGTCGAAGTTAGAAAACTTCAGTGGCAAAAAATTCGACTTTCAAAAAATATGTCGATAACTTTTTGCTATCTTCAAGAACAGTGAAAATGATGAGACATTTTTTACATTTCTTAATATGTTGTATAGGGCCTAATGGAATCATCTTTACCGTGGAAATTACCAAAATTCCCAAAATTGATGGAAAACTCAATAGATCGTGGCACCAAAAAGATCACACAAACGCAGTTCCCAATTGTGCCTATATGCGACAAAACGATATGAACAGGCACCTGTGAGGTCTTTGGTTAGCACGCTGAAAGCAAAATCACACTATTCGACGAACATCTTTCTCGGTTGAATGAGTGAACGATTTGCGAAGGCTGTCCAACTTTGTCGCAATCAATTGAATGCGTTTAACCAAGGAATTCTAGATATATGGAATCTAGAATCGTGAAGGGTGGCGCCCATTGCAAGTTCCAATCTCTGCGTTCACTTCAAGAATCCAGTGCACCACTGCGCGACTGTGAGAGTTTACTGCGACAGCTGCGAGAATTCTGCGACCATTCCGGCAGTTGGTGCTGACTATCTTCATGACATAAACAGCAATTGGCATAATTTTTCATCGTGCACTCGCTTATGACAGGTATTATGATATCAAAGCTCTCAGATCTTATCGACTCCTTGAAAGGAAACTTGTCAATTTTCAGTATTTTAGTATTGAATCAATTAGAGACCGAAAGATCACCTAAATGTTGATTTTTTATGAATCAGGTTAAAAAAGTCGAATAGCTGCTGATGTGGACTTATATCCTTCAAATGTGGACGCCACACACTAAAACACACTTTCCTTTTTCGTTAGATTTCATGCATCTTTTGACGCTTTTGTCTGAAATCAATGCAACATTTTCGACCGCCTCCACCAACTCATCACTGACTGCGATGAAAATGAACTACAGAGCTCTTCATAAAAAACGAACCACCTGAATTATATCGAAACTTAATCAACTTTCATGTCTTCTAAACGCATCGCATATCAATATACCATGCATAATGCGAGAGCTTGTATTCTCAGATTTCTGTTCGGAACCAACTTGTAGACCTGTCCGCTATCATGCTACGTGGACAGTGGTCAAAACATAATAATCGTTTATTTTACAAATCTTTCAAACCGAAATTTTTCCATAAGAAAGGATGTGAGTATGACAGTGAATAAGCCGCGAGGCGAACGTGCGTTTTCTGAGCTTTCCTTTGATATATTGCTCATAGAATTCAACGGACAAAGAAAAAATGACATCGGAGATTCATTACAAAATTATTACAATTATTTTCGTTGAATAATCAACATCCCTTGTGTTCCGTGCATTCGAATGAGCCCAAACAAGACACCATAATACATGTACAACATTTCCCGAGATAATGATGCACTCAGTTTTTAGAATTTACATGAAATGAGATACACATGAAATCAGATTTACATGAATCAGACATAAAAATAGAGCCACGAAAGCGATCTACTCTACTATGCACTGCAATATTAAAATTTGGCGGAGATGAAAAGATTTGATATAATAATATGCAATGATATAAATTCTAATCCCTTTTAAACAAGAAAGCTACTGAGCAAGGCATTCTTGCAGATGCTGAAAATATTTTCCTAGAAAAACATCTGGAATGTACTGAATGTGCGACAGATTGTGTGACATGTCCCAATGATGAAATGAAAAATTGACAGCAGCTCTGAAAATATATCATCTTGTGACTTCATTACGCTCGTATAGTCTCATATGGTGCGACAATGTCCTTACAAAACCGCCATAGGGGTCTAGTCAACATATTTTTATTTGTATTTGATGAATAGTGAATCGAGCCTTTTTCGTGACATGATCGGGTATCTTTCTTATTATTACCGTCGTGGTTCACTGCTAAGAACATAATTCAGTTAAGAACACAATAGTCAACTTTCAAAAAAAGAATATAGCTGAATGATTCAAAATCACTGATTGGAACAGTGCGCATGCAATAGAATTAATTGGCTGCAATCCCGATGAATAATGCAGTTATGGAATGATGGCCACTCAACCATGTTATCAATCAGGTCTCACTACATTGCTGCAAGAATATTTTTACTTAAACTTTACTTAGATAAGCTTCAGACATTTTCAGACTTTCGTCTGGAGCATCAATACATACACGAGATACAGCAGTAAGTTAAAATTAATAATAGTGCATACAGTATTGCAGTGATCATGTATACATTGTTCGCTTCCACAAGGTGGGAAAACAAACTTGTCGAGCTTTAATTTTTGAGAAGTAGTGCGGAAGAGTTAATAAAATTATCATTATACATATTATTTAATAATTTGCTAGAATATGACGAAGAGACTCCATGAGGGCATATCTGGATTTCTCATTACCTGAATATACATAGAAATTGTCTGGCATGAAATGGAAAATTTACAAATTGTGCCCAGTATTGTTAATATCTCTATCTCACAGATTTTCCATCGTCACAGATTAGCAATCTGGTTAGTAAGTTTAGTTATTGCTATAGGGGTCGACAAAAATGCGTTTTCTGAAAGAATTGGTTTATGAAGATTGCATTTATCGTTTTCATCAAATAGTATTACTATTATCAAGATAAATAGATTGTTGATCAATAATTAAATAACTTTTGATGCAGCATTTTCCCTCTGAATATTTTTTATTCTGGTATTCAGAGACACATGTATTTGATAATAATTATCAAATCGCTCCTTCATTGCCAGATTTAAGATGAATGTCAGTCACAAGATAATCGATTGCCATCATCCTCACTTGATTCTCTAATTTATTGGATACTATCGAGTGTATAGCAACAACTTGAACGGAATATACAGGAACCATCCTTTTGTTTCACAGTCTCACACCAGTCATCGTTTCTTTGATGAGATTTGGGTTTCGTCTAACCTTGGCAATGTTTTCCCCACCCAAAACGTTGACAAAATGTATGATTTGTCTTTGTCGAATGGTAGCTATGTTTTCGACGGCGTTTTGATGAGAAAATGCATGTCATGACATTAGTTCTTTGATTCCATATTCAGACAATGAATCTCGAAAAGCAATCAACTGATGCATTAAGAAGTCCAAAATTAATATTCAATGCATGGAGCATTCACTGTCATCATAGAAATACCCATAAAACAAAATAAACATCCACTCAATAATAATGACAAATCATTCTGTTTCAAATAATATATCCCACGTTTCATATCTATGCAAATGTTATATAATAATGGAAGTTGCATCAAAAGCTATTTAAATACTGGCCAACACTATTTGTCTTAATAATAGCAATACTATTTGATGAAACCGATAAATGCAATCTTCATAAACCAATCGTTTCAGAAAACGCAATCTTTGTGTGATTTGATAAAAAATCCGTCTTGTTAAATCCAGATAGCATCTTAGAATGTCTCGTGCCTATTAAAAAATTGTCAAAAATTGTCAAAAACTCAAAAATATTAAGTGCTTCAGCCATAGAGTAAGTATACAGTAGATAGAGCGTCAACTCAAAAAAAGTATCTGTATACAGTGGAAAATTTTATATCAAAAGATTCTGTTTTTTGCGGAGATCACGCTCCGTCGGTCTCAAAAAAATATTTGAGCAGTTTTTAAAAAGCCAATTTTTTTCAAATTATTTCCATGTATATATACTATTGACGTGAACAAAATACATAAGTAATATGAAGCATGTTGTATATCAAAAGGAATGAACATTTACTAACAAACATCTTAATTAAGAGGAATTGAAGCTGATTATCGAGGAAAAACTCGCCAAAGGTTACGGTCGTCGATGTATTGAAATTAAGATAGTACACGACAGATCTTCGGCGCCTTCGGTGGTCGATCTCACAATAAAATACGTTATGAGGCAAGCAAGCCGTGTGAAGATGCAATCTTCATGGCTTATCTTAATCATCCAATAGGAAAACTAATCAATTTCGTAGTGTCTGAACACGAACAACAGCGCTTTCGTACATTTTGTTATTCTCGTTTTGTACACGGCTTTCGTGAGTAGCTTTGGCATCGTACAGTTTACAGTGTAGAAATCTCATAGTCTAGAAATTCAAGATATATCCAGCAGTTTTTCGTGCGTTCTGGTAGCATACACAGATACCGCCTGAAATGCAGTAATGCACAGGATGCTGACCCTCATCACAGTAATTTGTAGATTGCGGTAACGTGACGTTGCTTCGATTCATTCTATTTTTCCTGATGTTTTCAGATGTTGTATTTTTAGTGATTTCGAAAAAAGTATCGATGCTGAGCTTTCTTTGCTATAGACGTATACTGCACGTGCATGTCACGTTTTTTAAAAGAAGGAATTAAAACGCGGACGTTTTGTTCGCCACTGACTTAGTAATTTAGTCAATGCAACTTTTTGCCATTTTCTGGTTGCGACTACCAATAATCATGATAAGAGTTACTTGGAAAAATATGATTAAAAGAAACGTAATAAGTTTGTTGAATTTTCCTAGTACTTTACTAAATTTGCATTGAATTCTGAACATTTATAACAGAAGATAGATACCCTACCTTCAAGATCTTAAAAGTCCTTATTAACGTAAATAATGCATGTTTGTCTTCACACCAGAGAAATACAGTGCAACATCAAAAGACTTTCAGAATAGGCCACAGATGGCAAAGAATTTATAGAGTAGATACTTTAAATAATTCAGCAATTAAGAGATGCATTAAATAACGTGGAAAACTACTAGGCCCCTATGTATTAACCCATTAACGCCCGGATTTGTTTTAGCAATCAAAATTTAAAAAAACCCGTGAAAATTTTCACAAATATCTATTGTCATTACAAATTCATCGTTTCTGAGAAATTTCGTTCCGCCATCTTTTTTCTACAGAGGTGGCATATATGTATGCCATTGTCGGTAGAGTTGTCACTGTTACAGTAAGTGGTATTTTTTGAAACACCAAGTGTGAAGCCCAACGTTGCACTTTTCGCAGATGAGCTTTGATCTGCCATTAGAACACCCTTGACATCTTTTCTGTGTCTCAATCGTCACCGGCCAATGATCTTTGCGATCATACCTACTGTATATGGATTTTGCAAGCTCGGTGATCTCAAAATTGTCGACTTCCGTTCGTGACTGCGGAATGACTGCTTGAAACCGATGAGTCCTCCCAATTTTCAATTTTAGGAAGTTTAGCTGCAGTTCATCTACTTCATCATCACTATCCTCATCTTCAATAATTTCAATTGCAGCCGGAGCAGACAGCAGACCCGATCCCAGGTTATTCAAACTTATTTCATTGGACTCGTCTTCTGGAGCACTATCTCCATCTGAATCATAATTGAGATTAGGCGGCGTTGCATAAATCGCGCGAATTCGGGAGCTCCGTCTTATCCCACTTTCAGCGGTCTCGCAGCGTCTCGCAGAATCTCATGTACTTGTCGACCCTGAAAGATAAGAGTAAATAAGCAGCTGGGGAATTCAGGCGATTAGAACACTAAGCGGCAGATTCACATGTCGTAAGAAACGTGTCACAGTCTAGTGGGTAAAACTACAACTATCACGGCTATGCGACGCGGGTTCGATCGCCAGCGTCGCTAACTATTTTCACTTTGTTTTGTTGCAATATCATTGTTGGTATTTTTTTCAACGTACAAATACATCATCCTTCTTGTAATGCTTAAGTCAATGATCGGTTTTACCATCGTAGCGCATCCATGATTTTATGGAAAAATTGCTGATGAAGGTTCAATTATAGACAATAAACCTGTATAGTAATACCATAAACTTGTATTATTGAGATACTGCTCTTTTCTGAAGTACTTTTACACATAACTAAAACTGATGACATTAGAAAAGGGCGTTCTGCAATTCTCATCTGCTGACTTTGATTTGTCCCATGTGCCAACCCTAATGACAGCGTACTAAATAAAGTACACTTTTCTATAATGAATTATTCATACTACACACTAATTACGAAACAAATATCCATTGTATTAATTCAAATAGTATCATTATTCATTACTTTGCCGACAGTTATGATGATGCAATATATTCAAAGTATATAATTTCACATTTACTCATTCGCCATGTTTTTTGGTAGAAAATTGTTTCAAAAGCCGCGGGAAAAGAAACACTAAAATAAAATGTTGAGGAAATACACGTGGTTCAGTGGCATTTTAAATGAATTTATCGTTTTGAACGTCATTGTCGCCGAACTGCATAGGTTTCGATTAAAAATATGTTACTCTTTCGGTGTACTTTATTTATGCCATTGTCGTTATTAATGGGTTAACATGCTATATGTTCACATTCGCAATCTCTGATGGTAATAGGCTCATGCTAATGTACGTCACATTAGATCAGATGCCTTTGCATCAATTAGTATTATGATCTCAACACCTGTGGATGAGTTCTTTCAACGTCTTTAAGCTTTGGACAAAAAAGAGCAGCCAATTGAAGAGGTTCTAAGTTACCATTGACCAGCTTCCGACTTGCATTTTATTCAATATTCTTCAAAAATAGCGAGGAATTGAAATATCGAAGAATGATTGATTGAAAGCTATTGACAAGTTGGTGGGTCAAGATATATTTCACAGGAAAGTAAAGAGAGTATCTGACTCGAAATAATTATATTGGTCAAAAGTAAAAACAATGAAGTTACACTTCGCACAGCATGACGGGCCTTCGGCGTCCAGCGCCTTCTTAACGGTCGATGGTCAAATGGCGGTCTGCATATTCGTTGTGAAGATTTATAAAGAAGTGAATGATATTAAGAATTGCATTCTTTGTTGAATGTGAGGTGATCAAAGTGAGAGGGCACATTGTAGCAAGGTAATTCATCTCTTCTGTTGATTGTTGGCTTCAAGTATGTAATAGCTTTTGCTTCAGTGAATGTTGTCTTGAGTGTTCGTCAGCTTAGCAATGAAATCGACCTGAAAATCCTCGGTGCTGCCTAGATCATTATGTTTTCTTTAATATGGTCATAGAGAGCCCTGGATGTAGACTTATTAGTAATTGCATGGCTGTGCTCTCTTCAGACATCTTGCCAATATCTTGCAGTCTTGCCAATATAACATTCTCCACATTTATTACACGTGCACATATATTCTATGTATTTATCATTATTTATCATTATTATTATGTAAGCATTGGCAGACTTGACAGCTACAAGTATTAGAGAAATGCTTATTTTTGCTTATTTGGTTATTTGGTCTGTCTACCGTATTCATTAATAACTGTAATAGGCAAGTGAATTTTCTTAACAGCTTTATTAATTTTTCTAACACATCAATCACTGATAAATGGAACTGTAAAATACCAATTATTTTGGTTTATAATTTCATCTCTACTCTTACTATTGTTAATTTTCTTTTTTGAATCTCTTGGTCTGGTAGCCATTTTTTAATTTAGATGTCAATAAATTCGCTAACTTTTCCTTTTCGCATAACTTCATTGCTACAGCGAATTACTTAGATATTTTAAGCTGTTATTAGTAAAACTACTTTTAACATGATTGGCACCAAAGAGCCCTTAAGGTTATATCGGAATGGTCTGTTTTGTGGTACCACGCATATTGAACTTCATTGCTAATTATTTTACTTTTATATCTAAGAAAGGCAACCAGTCCATTGGGTGGTGAACTTCCATTGTAAATTGTTGAGTATATTGAATTCTGTTATATGGGACAGTATGTCATTATTATACTCTATTGGACCAAGGATGGTATCATCGATGTATCTCATATCGAGGGACGGATAAAAGCTTAATTTCTGAATAGCCAATTGTTCTATATGACTCTTGAAAATCACTGCAAATGCTGGGGCAAAATGTGCGACCCATGGGTACTCCTTTGATTTGTTTGTACACATCGTATTGTACCTTATCTCGTAATTATACACTGTAAACTGTCACCTCCTAAAATCGAAGAAATCTGCATCCTAAAGCGCGACACACTAGAATTTTAGGAGGTTGCGTGAAATAGAATGCTGACATACTAAAGAGAACAATAACACTAGTGCGCTAGCCTCCTAAAACGCTTTGCTTTAGGATTTTTTTATTAGTTACGAATAGTGTCTCGCTTCAGTGTGTGATTTAGGAGGTGCTGGTTTAGAGTGTAACATGCAAACGTCATCAACTTTTCTATTTGCTTAATAATAAGACCAAATGTGTCGATTAGATTACAGTACTGTTCCAAACTTTTTGTGCTATATTCGATACCTAACTGTATTGAGATGCTAGTATGTAATTGTTCTACATATAGCGAAATAAAGTTATTTTCATTATGAATTCTAACACTATTTAGCAATTGGATTACTTGTTCTGTATTACTTAAATGTATGGGAATGTGACGAAGAACATTTTAAGAATATTTCCAATCAATTTTTCTACACTGTAAACTCCTCGCCACGAAAGCTGCCACGAACTCGCCACGAAACGAATAATTATTGCCGACTCGTGGCAGAAAACTTGTCGCCACTAGCCGCCACGAAAATCCGCCGAAGATGAGAGACCGCTTCAATCATTGAGATAATCACTTAAAATATTCTACAACATCAACATGCTGCTTGCTGGAAGCTCTCCAAGAGTGTCAGAACACGTCCCAAAATGGCTTGATAAACCTCAGAAGTGTCCACCAAGATCGACAAATATTCCATCCAGCAGTGTTACTCGACATCTCCAAATTTGTGATGCTTCCTCGACTGATGCAAGAAGAAGGTTTTCTGTGATATACAAGTGCGCGCGGTATGACATCCTTTCAATTATAGAGGCCCTCATTATCAAATGAAGGAGTCCAGATCTTTGTGCTCAAAAGGATTTTATAGCTAGTCTTTTCCTTCCGTGGTAGATTTCTTCATTTTTTCATTTTTTTATGCTTTCCATGAGTACTAGGTTATACATGTATAGTTTATGTCTTTCATTATTGCTATGCTTTGATTTCTATTATGTTCATGTATAAGGATATCTCTGTATTTTCCTAAGTATCTGTTATGAATGATTCAAATTTTATATCTAAGTTTGCATCTAAGATTTGTTTCTGTCCAAAGTTAGCACCCGTTGAGATTGGACGAAAGGCCTCGTGCTAATAGATCATTATGAATTTCGTGGCTCTTTTTATTTATAAACTTTCTATCTTCCATGTCCATCACCCACATGAGCTCCAACAACTCGACTTGTGCTACGGTGTAGAGTGCCCAAAAGTGTAGATGTGCCTTGATTCCTAGACACGATACGACTGCACTGCTTTACGAAACATCTCAACGTTTTACTAAAAGCGCTTGTAAGTTTCTGCATTTTTTCCCAATGTTCATTTACAATCAGACTTGCAGCAACTTATGAAACAACTAACTTGATCAACCCTTCACTTTGATTCCGTCACATGAACTACCTTGGATGATATACCCATTTCACTGATGGCATGGAGCAACTTCCAACGTTTGTCAGTGACTTTCGTGTTGATATTCAACCTAACCCAAAAAACTTTTACTTGTGTCGCTTCTAACACCGACGGCACTGATGGGTGAAACAGTGTTGCGCATTCATTCATCCACTTTCGTGGTTGCAAACCATCAAGGCGTTTCTACTTTCTCTAACGATTTTCAATCTGACTGCATATCCCAAACAACTCCCACATAACATAAGTATGAGTTTTCACATACATACCTACCTTCTTAGTTTACTCATATTCAAGAGACGTGATACTCAATGCTTTACTGTTAAAACTTCATATAATGAGGTATTCATATCGACGAGATTTTCAACTTCAGAGTGAACTCGTTTAAACTTCACAGACTTTTTTGAAACACAAATCATAGTTTCACATCCTACATGTGTTTGGTCATTGAAAACGCAGTGATGCACGTGATACTCTTTGATAGTTCAACGAGAAGTGAAACACTTTGACATATGCAATTATGTATCTTGATCAACTAACTCATGATGTTTTCAATGTGATGCATTTCCTGTTGTCACTCTATAATGTTGAACTGATTGTGCAAGCTGATTAGTTGTTGCAGTGTTTCAACACTTTAAAAGCTATTGCAGTATAGGTTTAAGACAATCATGATCTTATCTACATGAAAGTGTTTTTACACTGACTGTTGATAGCACAATACTGTTGGTTTGTTTCTTATATCACACATTTTTAGTACTAATGTCATAACACACATCAATAATGCACTTGATTATTCACTTTAAGTATAGCAGCCTATCGATATACACATGAACTCTTCGTTTGATGATTCTACTACGGTAAAGTGTGTTCTCATCAAAACAGCTTGTTCAGTGAAAAAGAGAGAAATCTGCTCTGTGTTTGCGTATGGCACATGAATGTCTACCTTTGATTCATTTAGATAGAGACAGTTCATCTCGCATACATGTGAGACAAACAAGAGAGTGGTTGGGAGAGCATGACCGAACGATAAAAAAGATGACGTTGAGAATTCATACGCACTCCATTCTGCTATTCAACAATGAGTCATTCAGTGCAATGGAAATTTTATAAAGTAACCTGTCTCAATGTCGTCCTGCCGTTGAGACGAAAACTTGCAAACAAGACGCAGAGAGGTTTTACAAGGATTACAGCTGTCAACGTCCCGTGCGATACTCCCCGGACTTCACCGCTGTCTCGAAAGAACGACCACCAACAGGAAGTATTACACCGAAAACCTCCTTACCATGCACCTTTTCAGTGAGCTTGAGAAAGGATAGCACAGCCACCGACACTTGCTAAAGGCAAATTGGACCATGAAAGTCAACTCTCTTCTTTATAGTGGATGTTTGATGAGCTAGGAATCCTCGCTCGTCCAATCATAACTCTGATGCACACTTACAAATGCCTTGGTTGACTTCAGCAAGGTCGAAAACCCCAGAAAACCTCCAAAAAAACGAATTTAAATTTGTCGGCAGTTTTGCACTACCTATAAAACATTTATAAGTAGTCTATGACTTGACCTGAATTATGAGCTCTCGAACAAATGTTGAACGAAGTCCATCTGATTCCTACAAGCAGAGAACCATGCCTTTAAAGTTAAGGCCTACCACGATGGTCTGGAGACTAGGCTATCTCCTGGCTCTCCGCTCACTCTGACAACTTAGATGAGTGGGGAAATCGAAAACTTACTAGGTTACGAAAAGTGGAGGTAATAGCATAGAATAACTCTTTCCAATGGTTAAAAAATGAAAAATAATGTGCACCATCATGTGAAATTGCTTCAATTTTCTTGCAGATATTATTTTCTGTTACATGTATGTAGTACCTCGAAATTGCTAATAATTTATGTGAATGTCTATGTGTATGGTTTATTCTTTATATAAGAGTTATTTCTCATTGCAATTGCGCTTCTGTCGACATTAAAAATTAAGTATAATATATTTGATAAATTAAGGAATGAGTATCAGATGAAACACAGAAGCAAGCCAGAATACAAGCTGTCAAAGACCGACATCAAGATTAAAACTAAATGATAGAGGACAATAGCGGTTATTGAAAAAAAATATTTGACTCTTGTTAATTGGGTAGTATTTTTAGTATTATTATCAATCATTTTTCTACAGAATTATGGCCATTTTATGTTGCTACTTTCTTAGCTTTACGGTATAAGATTGTATAAGAATACAACCACAATTAAAAACAACTGCGGGATGACCCTTTCGGAAGATAATTTAACATAACATCGCTTAGAAAAATCATCATTTGTAAAGAATCTTTCAAGTGTGCGTTTGTCGTTGTATCAGATATGTCAACATAATTTGCAATTAATCCTACTAAGAAAAATTATGAATACGCAATTAATATCGGAGATTTTGGACTTGGCACAGTTGGATCTCTGTTGTCAGCTTTTCTAGTCTTGGATCTATTGACTTTTCAGTCGACCTGGCAGGTATAGACAATGTGTATTATCCATTCATGAAAAAATAAACGCAAAAATTGCTTATAAATTTAGAACTATTCATAAAATGAACAAGGAGAATGTGTTCCAGTACCTGTGGTACAACACAGATAGAATGTGGTAAATTTCCATGCACCACATTCAATAGCTACTGTGCTACTATCTTTCTTGAAGTATTGGCTTTCAAACCTACTCTTCATTAACTCAGCAACAATGTTGGACATTTGGAATTGACAGGGACATCAAACAACAATTTTATTCAGGCTTTCAAGATCAATGTTTTACATTTCATGAAGTCAATTTCAATGACAAATAACTCAGATAATCACATTTTTCTGCAATCTCTCTTTCAGTTTGCCGCTAACTACAGAGCCTCAGATACCTCAAATGCCTTCAATGACATTTTTTGGTAAGTATCATATATAATTCATTTCTTTTATATTCCACAAATCAGGAATGAAAGCAGTCACGATTTCTTTTCACCTATCTGAAAATTAACTGGTTAATAATATTTATTATGTTTTAGTTATTTGCTTTTATTTGATACATAGTTTTTGCCTATTTTCTTAGACTTCTATGCAAACTCTGTTTAGCAATTGTAGGACTTCTGACCATTCGGGGCGCGACATTACTATTAAGATATTATAAAGTCTCCAATTTTTTCGAAGCAGAATGCATCGATTTCCTTGACAATTCATGATAATCGTTCAAATACATGATATAGCGCTGATTTGAGCAAGCAAACAGTGGGAATCTACGAGTTTGAAGCACGAGTATCTGTGCTTACTTACTGACAGCAGTGTTTTGTCGTCAGTGTCACTGTCACACTTGACACTTGCCTTCATCTATTTATAGTGGTCGACAAAATATTGCGCATTCTTAAGCGATTGGTCTATTAAGTTTGCATTCATCGCTTCTGTGTTAAAAATTGATAACAATAAACTTCTAGAATGGAAGTATTGCTTCATGCAATACATAATAGCGGCACAAAAATCGCACGCATCTTCACTTCGATACCCTTGTCAACGGCTAAACCATTGGGTTAGAATCAGTCACATGTGCAATTCCTAGCTTTTCATTGGTGGCTCATGCCCCAACTTAGTTCCCCCGGATGTGCCGCGACCTTGAGTCAATTTTCATTCTAGTCAACTGTTCTATGATAGAAATAGATTGTTTACTTGAAGTCTTACTGTTATCAATTTCTATGAGACAAAAAGATTATTGATCCATTTATAAATAGCTTCTGATGTCTTTTCCATTTAGTGAGTTGAATCTAGAATGAATGGCAGAAAAGTCACACGCATTTCCAGTTAGATACACTTGTCAACGCCTGAATCATAATATTAGAATCAGTCACATGTGCAATTCCAAGCTTTTCATTGGTGGTCCATGCCCTAACTTAATTCCCCCGGCTGTGGCGCGACCTTCAGTGAATTTCCATTCTAGTCAACTTCAGATAAAGAATCAATTTCTATGGTTGTTAATTTTGTGTTAGTTTATGGCTGTATTTGTGGTGATGGCAAATATTCCATGTCAGTGAGTGAAATTAGGGCTTTTTAATGCATCAATTGAGTTTTTTTCGAGAGTCACTGTCTGAATATGGGTTCACGTACAAGTAGCATGACGTGCATTTGCTCATCAGAACGCCGTCTAAAGATGACTAGGCGATAAAGACTAACCATGCACGGTGGGTTTTGAGGGGTCAAAATCGATGTATCGACTCCATTCAAAATACCTTCATGAATGGGTAGCCTAGGGTCCCAGAAGTTGTAATAACTGCATTTCAAAAAAATCGGTCGGTAGATTTTTTGTGGGACCATTTTTTTAAAATGGCGGCCAATTTTTCAGATTTTTGCCCTTTGTTCGAATTATGACTATTTTTGACCCATCTTTATGCACAAGCTCTATTACAAATCCAATATAAATTGATCAAGGAATATCAGTGTGACATATTATGGGTATGCTGTTGTGTTATTAGCACATAAAGATGTCAAATTTTCAAAATGGCGGTCATTTTTTGCTTTTTTGCATTTTTGAAGTTCAGATTATTTATACAAACCTACGAGTTTGCTCATATCATGTTCTTTCATTCAAGTAATGCACACATGTCATAGTCAGACGTTTTTGTGATTTAGTCATACATGGTTGTGATATGTATATATGAGTATATGTATTTCATTAGTGTTATTGGCCTAAGTTCGCACAATGATCGAATCTTGTTTGAACAATGTAATGAATGCATTTTCTATACTCTTCGTGATTTGTATATACGTGCATGTAGTTCTACGAATATATCGACTGTGACTCGGCATTCTGTACATAAGTAGGAGAATTGCGAGCATAGCTAATCAAAAACAGATGAATTGGTGTACAAGAAATACGTATGCATAAATAGCGGTATATAGGCCTAACAGCTTAAATTTACAAATGCAAAGAGTTGTACTCGCAAACTGCGTGAAGGAGCCGTTCAGGATATCTTGAATTGATCAAATTGACCTTGTATTTTAACCAAGTGACTTTAAAGTCTGAGTGCGCAGCTTCTGATGCCTGCTCCGACCATATACCAAGAGCACCATTGGTACGGTCGCAGAATTCTGTCACATGGTAGAACACCATGTGCAACTTCGGTGTGACAGGAAGTCCTGAATCTTTGTGTGCTCTCCTGAAATCATCAATAAAACGGCGGAAATCAGGATGCAATGCTGCACCAAAGCAAGATTTCAAAATCAATTTGAAGAGTGAGAATAACTCAACGAATCGTAGACATTGTAGTGGGCACAAAGATCTCAACAAGTCAATATTATTCAAAAGAGTCATACAAGAGTTGCCATTGAATGCTCCTCCATGCATGGCTTCTTTTTCTACGTAGCATTTCCTAGACCAAATGATGGCCTGTGGCCAGATTTTGATCAGATGATTGTACAACGTATTTACAACACCAATGAGGAGATGTAGCTCCGGTGGTACCAGAATGTCGATAATTTCAACATTTTCATTCACATGTTTGACAAGGGGAGAATGAATAAAATTTCCAAACTGTTTTGCATTTGATTTACCCTTACTGCTCGAAAACCACGCCCAGAACTTTTCTTTCAAGTTGCCAATGGTCCTAAAACATAAAGAGTATTGTTTAGGCTTAATCTAGAAAAAATGTTTACATAGAGTTTTTTTTTATTCCCTTGTCATAGATCGTACGTGTTAATAAGTTAAGCACTGCGACTAGACTTTTACCAGGTCATGTACTTCAATATCATAGGTCAAAGACTTATCAAAGGCGGGTGTTGGATGTTTTGGGATGAGAAAGTCCATGTTTCGGGCAGAAGGAGACCTCGGAAGGGAAAACGGAGGCCAGATTCGGACTCTACGTGAAATTTTGGGTTAGGAAGGATGTTTCCAGCGACATTGTAGAGAAAAAGTTTTGAGGACGTCCCCCCCCCCCCTCCTGCCAAACTTCCAACTTTGGTGTGAGAGATCGTAGAAAGTCATGCAATAGCTCATTTGAAAGCTAAGAGTGGGACAAATGCAGTAGAAAGCTCAGTTTGGTCTAATTTTCTTGGGTTTAGGGAGGAAAATGGCAGGAAAACGTCAGAGTTGGAAAAGTCGGGTGTTGGATGTTTTGGGATGAGAAATGTCGTTTTTCAACATAAAGGAGGTCTCGGATGGGAAAACGGAGTCCAAATTCGGACGTTTTGGTCAATGTTGGGTCTAGGAACTTCTTCCCAACTCAATCGGAGAGAAAAAGTTCTGACCCCCCCTCTCGGCAGGGATCTTCTAACTTTGGTTGTAGACATCGTAGAAAGTCGTGCAATAGCTCATTTGAAAGCTGGGAGTGAGACAAATTCAGTGGAAAACATGGCTTGTTCCTACCTGCCTTCGCTTAGAGGTGAGACGTTATTGAAAATTTTGGACCTTGGCGAAAAACGACAGAGTTAGAATGTTTATGAAAATCGCTCTAGCGGGTGAAGCAAGTCTCGGACGGGAAAACAGAGACCAGATTTGGAATCAGCGTCAAATTCTGCTTCGGCATGGTAAATTTGAAAGCCATCGGAGAAAAAAATTTTTTCATCATTTTTCCGAAAAACGAGTTAGAATTTTTGCGATGGCTGCGGGCTGTAGAGCCAAAACGAAGCATCGGATGGGAAAATGGAGGGCAGATTCGGATTCGAAATCAAATTCTACATGAATAGGGTGAATTTCCAGCTCCATCGGAGCATTAGAACCGGAGATAGACCGCTTTTTAGTGTTTGAATGATGGATATTACGTCATCAGCTGATCGCCACACACTATATAAGTGGAACTGGGTTGGGGTAGGTGAACTCTGGAGCTCCGATGAAGGTATTGGAAATCTGAAAAAAAATTTCATTGCTGAAGTCAGCTAAGGCGTCAGACTGAGAGGTTCGCCAGGAGATGGCCTTTGTTTCCAGGCCATAAAAGACTCCAAAACTTTAAAGGCTTGTAACTTTGCTTCTACAAGTCCGTTTGACTTGATTCAAAAAAGGTTCGGTTGCTATTGACCTGCCCTAAGTGATAAACTACTTATGAAATTTCTTTAGTAGTGCTAAAAAGTTGAAAAATTTAAATTCACTAGTTTTGGAGGTTTTCTGGGGTTTTCGACCCTGCTGAAGTCAACTAGAGGATTTTTAATGATGTCTGAGCCAGTCTTCTCATGAACCAAGCATCTTTTCACTGAAAGCGAGCAAGACACAGAGAGTTTTGCTGTAATATTCCACTGACAGGGTGTTCCTTTGGGACGGCGGACGATGCCGTAGTGATAAGTGTGGCAAGGAAGTGTGTCATATTTTAGACCGAAACCGCTGGGGCAACTCATGTCTCATGTTGGGCATTTGACACAGTTCTCAACTGTGCACTTTGAACGCCAATCGGTTGAGTCTTAGCTATCTGGTTATGGGTGGCCTCTGAACATCTCCATTGCAAAACGCTGGTGAATCAAGCTCTCTACGGCTTGCTATCAAGCTGATCGAAGTCTGCCAACCTCCTGTAAATAACTCCACCGGTTTTCATGTCTGGCGATCAAGTCATGGACGGTGCAAGTCACGGAGATTCTCGTTGTGATATTTCCTGTGGGTGGGCGTTCTTTCGAGACAGCGGTGAAGTCCGTAGCGATGAGTACTGCACGGGACGTGGGCAATGGTAATCCTTGTGAAACCTCTCTGCGTCATGTTTGCAAGTGGTTGCCTTTCGTCTCAACGTTGTACTCTGACCGCCAGGGCGACATTTAGCTATCTGCCGCGGGTTACCTCATAAAATCTCCATTGCACTTGTCTCCCGACAGTTGGCCAACAATGCGAGAATGAACCATCAGTTCTTCTTGTCTCTATCACGGAGACGAAATGATGAAGGGATGAAACGGGAGGACATTCATGCGCCACACGCAACACATCACAGACTTCTCTCTTCGCTAGTGAACAAGCTCTTGTCAGTGTCGTCAGAAAGTGTATCATGGTTTGCAAAAGCAAAGTTTAGTCAAATAGTTAACTGCGACGCACGTTTGAGAAAGTAAAGTTTCATTATCGAAGTTTATTCGTGAGTGTCATCAGAAAGTGTACCATGGTTTGCGAAGTTAGTGTAGTCAACTAGTATTACTGCGACACATGTTTGTGAAAATAGGATTTGTTCATGACGTTTTATGAAACACACATGTCATAAAATGTAAGCGCTAGTGTAGTCAACTCGTATTACTGCGACACGTTTGTGAAAAAAAAATTTGATCATTGACGTTGTATGAAACACAAATGTCATGAAATGCAAGCGTTAGTGTAGTCAAATAATTTTACTACGACACACGTTTGTGAAAGTAAAGTTTGATCATTGAAGTTGTATGACTGACCAAACTCACCACAGCACTAGAAAGTTTTATCTAAAAGGTTTTACTTCACAGTGTAGATTGTCTTGCAACTTACTTTCACAGTGTTAGAAAGTTTTATTGGAGACAGTTGCCAAATGTTCCCTATTAGAAAATTCAAACTTCATGGCTGTTAGATTCCCTTCATCAGGTTTGCTAAAAGCAGTTTTCTACTGCAGTGAGACTATGAGTTTAGAATGTTATATGAAAACAGTGTTCACCACAGCATTAGAAAGTTAAGCACAACACAAGTGTCATGAAAAATACTTTATTTGGTCTTTAATTTAACATCATTGAAACCCACTTTACTAATAGCAATGACAATATGCTTTATTTTATTCAGAAGCAAATGATCGCCGTAACCATGAAAGTTGTCCATACGAGAAATAATCTTCCGCAGATGTCGTGTATAAAACTCAGAAGCATCAGTAACATATTCTTGTCCGTAGGAAGGAAATTGAAAATCAACACTTTCCGCTACTTCACCTTGTGGAAAATGAGTGTAATTGACATGTGCAATTAAGTGAGCCTTGATGAGACTGTCTTTGAAATAAGATATCAACACCGTAAATATTTCTCGTGTGTAGTCTAAACATGCTTCCAATTCTGTCTCCTCCCTTTGAAACTCAAGGATGTAATCTTGTATTAAGCCTCCGAAGCACTCTTGATGAAAACGAATCGTGCAATCATCATGTTTCAATGTATTGACTTCAGGTGCCATGGTTGAGTCTATTGCTAAACAACATTTTTCCCTAACACGATTTCAATAACGCGTTACAAATGTGCGTGCGCACATCGGGAACTCTAGCTCGTCTGTGATTGGACGAGAGATCTCATCCATTCACTGCTTAGTAAAATCCATAGAAATTAACAATACCATAAAGAGTCCTAGAATGGAAATTGCATGAAAATTATGGCACACCCCGTGGGAACTTAGTTGGGGCAAAATGCAACTTGTGCGATCTGGCTTCCATGTTTTTTGATTGGCATTTATATTTACCAGGCCAATTCTTCATCTGGATTGTTGGCCCTTGTCCAAAGACCTTGTACTCAAAAACAATAGTGAATTTACAAAATACTGCGTCGACAGGATGACAAAGAAGGAAATCCTTTTAAACGGTCTGTACGTTCATCATTTTGAAATATCGCTCCGATAATCTATGAATAGTATAATCAGACTCTTATGCAACTTGTAATGTCGATTTACAAAACATGCAGTACGCCATCTTGAAATCAGAGGCCAATAAATCTTAGAGTATTCATTTTACTTTAAAGGGTTTCCCTGTTCACTAAATTTGAATAATTTTCAAAATCTCTGCATGCATTCGAATATCAGCTGCCAAAATATCATCAAACTATATCACATAAGTCATTCAATGATTAATTGAAGAGTTCCAGCGACATTCTATTTATCTGAGAAATGATTGTCGGTAAAGAAGCTCTCAGTGTGTTTATTCCAGAAAAGCACTAGGTTTCTTAACCATTTCACGGGGAAATAATCCAATAATTAGAAATTTTATCTGTAAATTCTTGAGATGCTCTTCCAACCAGTACAGCGACCACTTTCAAATACGACTCTGTGAACCAAATTTTAATTCGTAAGCCAGTGTTGAAAATTTGTGCAATAGTTGTCAATGACAGGCACAAATAAACACAGCATGTTAATTCATGGAATAGTAGGCTATTTCGCATGATACAATGCCACCATCTCACAAAAATTCTCTACATGAAGATCCTGTGATTTGCTGTCAACAATTTCGACAACCAACTTGACAAACAGTTTGACTATGATATAATGTTTTAGATCGAATCTGATCTACAAACCATAGATTTTTTCATGTGCCATCATTGTATATAGGCAAAATATCAAACTTCCATTCTAGTGTACTATTATCCACTTCTATGGTAAAATCTTATAAAAGGCAGTGCACCAGCTCTGCTCTTCACATTTATCTTTTACAAGGTGAGTGTCGGTGAGTTCCTGCTATCAGGTTGTTTTGACTTGCTATCAAGTTGAATAGTCTCTTGCTATCACATCTTCTGCTCATAAAACATATTATCGCTGTAATACCTCCTTTGCTCGAGCGTTCCTTCGGGACGGCGGGTACTGCCGTAGAGGGATTGCGTTGCACGGGTTGTTCGTCGTTTGTTAGACCGAAACCTCTGAGCCGTTGCTCATGTTGAGCGTTCGACTTCATACTCAACGTGACGCTTTCTCTCGCCAGGTCAGAGTACTTCAGCTATTCGACAAAGGTTAGTCTCTATGATATGGAGTAGAGTGAAATGTGACTCATTAGATGTCATTTCAATGAATGTTCCCAAACGTTGACTAGGCAAATGAAACGATTCTCATCTTTCCTTTTCAGTGATTGAAATCTATTAACATAATCTGCTGTCTGTAATCGAACAAAAATGGAATTCGCAAAAATTGAGAAGTATCGAATTGCTGCTGAGTTGGAGAAAGCCACCATCGAGCAATGTAAGTATTTGTAACAAGGTTGACTCTATTACTAACATCATTAGGGTAGACATCCTCATTAAAATCAAGAGCCCCTCCCTTATGTTGTTCATGTTTAAACCGAATCCAAATTTACCTCTGCTCATATTTGCCGTCATTCTTTTTCAGTGCATGAATGTATTCGCAATGGGGAACCCGTCCCTCAAGGAGCAATCCGGGAAGCTTACGAGCGGCTCGGAAAGTGTAAGAATCTTTAACATTTCATGTTTATAATGTTTCAAAATTCTGCATCATCCTTGTCTCATTATCTAATCTCTCTTTCCTCTCTACAGATATGGCGAAGAAGAAGAAAAATACCGCGAGGAATTTCCGGCCCTACCTTCCCACCCATCTACCTCCGCCCAAGCTACGACCCCTTTCTCGGGCATCGTTATCGCCCCACCTCCACCTCCACCTGCTCCGATACCTGCGCCAGTCCCTGCTCCTCGCCATCACGTCCCTCCGACACCAAAGCCCAGGACCCTTCCACTCTCGGCTCGCGTCCCTCTCCTGCCTCCTCCGCGTCCATCGGTGTTGCCGGAGTTACAGTCCTTAGATGGTAAGTAGTCGTGATTGGGAAATAGGGGGATAATACTTCAAACTTGAAATGTTGATCATGTTGCTAATCTCTTTTCTCTTTTTCTCAACAGATCTGGCGTCCTACCTCCTGGACGGCGACGTTCCTTCCCGTCCCATCATCATCCCTGCATCACCACCACCACCTGCAGCGGCCGACCTCCCTCTCCTCTCCGTCAAGTCGTTGGAGAGATTGTTGGAGCAGCAGGAGCTAGAAATAGTGGGAGAGGAGAGGGAGATGGAAGTCGAAAAGAAGGAGGACTTTCAATGTCAGCGGTGTGACAGGGTCTTCGCTTAGGCCTACAGTTTGAGACGTCACACCGCTGGGCGTGCCTGCAGGGGAGGAAAGCGCCGACCGATCCCTCAACGACCCAAGTGTGAAGGTTGTGGACGCACGTTCTACAACAGCGCCAACTTGCGAGTCAACATCGAAGGCGATTCCTGTGGCAGTGTGAGGCAACCACCGACAACAACAGGTGGGAAGCATCCTTCATCGCACGTCGGCTTTTCCTGTTCTTCGTGTCGGAAGACCTTTCCTACAGAGTTTGTTCTTTCTTCGCACACATTCTGTCACACTCATCCCACTGAGCTTTACACTGACAACAACGTCACTCTAAGGCTGAGCAAGTTTTCCCTTGAGAGGCTCGTTCGCGATTATGAGTTACAAAGCTCTAAAGCTGTGCAGGACATTCATCCTTTCTTGATGAATAATATAGGCTTAATTCATCAAATGTTGGCGAGTTTAGATAGATTTTTACTTAAGGGCATGTCCTATCTCACTGCTCGTTTCAATAAGGTAGACAGTTGCACGGGAGAAGTAGAGTCCACTGTGACCATTAGGATAGCCTCCTGTGCTGCTGATCTCATAGGTGATGTAAACGAGTGGATAGAGAGACATGCGACCCATCTCGTCAGCAACTTAAATAAATTTAGTGAAAGAGACAGCGGTCAGGTCTTTGATGGGTTTGAGAAGGTAGACATCAACATAAATCTTTTAGAAAATTTACAAGGGAGTGGTTGTTTCACTCTCCCCAAAGCACTGGCTGACAAAAAGGCTGTCATCAATGTAGTATGTCAGTCCCAGTGTTTCAAGTATGCCGTCCTCTCCATTCTTCACTATAATGATGTAGGTAAGGATCGTCAAAGAGTCACCAAGTATTGTGAATGGTAGGATGAGCTTAAGTTTGATGGGTTAGATGTCAACACATTAGATTTTAAAGGCATCGCTCAATTTGAAAAACTCAACAATATTAAGATTGTCATCCATCTCTGGGACAAAGGTCTGAAGGGCGTTAGGTATAACAACCGCCAAAGTAACTTCGACCGGGTTGTCAATCTTCTCCTAGTCTATAGCGACAACCACCCAGAATGGCATTATTGTGGCATTCCCAAAATTTCTAGATTGTATCACCACCAGCAAAGTTATGATGACAAACATTATTACTGTGATCGCTGCACACGACGCTTTAGGTCAAAACAATTTTTGAAGAGCATTACGAGTGGTGCTCTCGGGGGAAACTTCAAATGGAAGTCATGCCCAAAGATAAATTGTATAGGTATGAAGAAAACGGCAATAAGCTCAGTCCCATATGTACCATCTATGCGGACATTGAATGTTACATTGATCAAAAAGACCTAAGTCATGAGCCAGCACCCATTGCCTGTTATGAAGTTTGGCATCCATATTATAGGAACCAAAATGAAATGCATGTGTGGCAAGGCGAGAAGTGCGTTGAAAACTTCCTCAACTTTTTAGATAGGAAAGCCCGTTTTCATCAACTGTATGAAACGGAGCTGACTAGGAAACCCATGTGCTTCACAGAAGCCGATAAAATCAAATTTGATAAGACCACGGAATGTCCCCGCTGCTGTTCATCCTTTGATGATCAGCAACATAAGAAAGTGAGGGACCATTGCCATCTCAGTGGTAAATTTAGGTCTGCCTTATGCAGTAAATGCAATATGAAACTTAGGCTCAAACGGCGAACGCTCCCCGTCGTCTTCCATAACTTTAAATGTTATGATGCTAGCATCATCATTCGCCATGGATTCGGTAAAATGAAATCCTGGTCATCCAAAGTGATTGCACAAAGCTAGGAAAAATTTATGTGCATCACTGCTAAAGTCCAAGTCGATAAGACGAAGGAGGGGAAGCCTGTCTTCTATGACATAGAGTTTCTAGATAGTTTTCAATTTATGTCTTCTTCCTTAGCCGCGTTGGCTAATAATTTAGAAACACTTCCCCTCACTCAACATTTAAAGAAAGACTATCCCAACATAAGTGACAGTCTGATACGACGGAAAGGGGTGTTTCCTTATAGTTATTTTAGTTCAATGGACACATTGAAAGAAACATCCCTTCTGTCCTTCGATAAATTTAAAAATGATTTGACGGGTGAGGACTGTTCGCTGGATGACTATAGGCATGCAGAGCAAGCATGGTTAGAATTTAGGTGCAGCACGTTTGGTGACTACATGCTTGCCTACTTAAAATTACACGTCAATCTGTTGGCTAACGTGTTTGGAATTTTTAGGAAAGTCACAATAGAACGGGACGCCTTAGACCCCGTCCATTTTGTTAGTCTGCCGGGTCTGTCCTATCAGTCAGCCTTCAAGATGACGAAAGAGAGCATCCATTTACTGCAAGATGCAGAAATGTACACGTTATTTGAACGTGGTATTAGGGGAGGCTTAACATTTGTCAACAAACATGTTGTCAACAGCACCCAAGATATAGGATCGACCACGCATTTAATGTACATAGACCAAAATAATTTGTATGGGAGTGCATTATCCAAGCCTTTGCCACAGTCTGACTTCCAATGGGTACAGCCCCATGACATTGAATACTTCTCCAATCCAGCACACATCATGGCACTGGGAGATGAGACCGATATAGGCTATTTATTTGAAGTCGACCTCAGCTATCCAGAATGTATTAAGAATAGGACAGTTGATTTTCCTCTCGCACCCGAATCCGGCATAGTCAGTCCAGATATGTTCTCTCCCTTTATGGAAGAACACAATAAACAATATGAGGCGGAAAATGACTTAAAGTACAAAGCCACTAGGAGGTTGTTGCTTACCCAATTGAACAAGCAGCATTATATCGTGCACTATTCCATCCTGAAATTCTGTCTAGGTATGGGAATGCAACTTGACAAAGTCCATCGCGCTATCCAGTTCAGGCAGAATCCCTTTCTTAAACCGTATATAGAATTTAATAGTAAGAAACGGGCTGAATCCAAGAATCCCTTCGAAAAGGACTTCTTTAAATTTAAGAATAATGCCCTCTTTGGTAAAACCATGGAGGATGTAAGAAAGCGCATGGACTATCGTATCATGACTGATTCGGAAACGAGTATCAAGTTGTGCCACTCACCGCTGTTTTGTCACCATGATGTCATTTCCGAAGACATTACTGGTTTTAAAATGTTAAAATCCAAAGTAGAACTTTGCAAGGCCAATTATGTCGGTCAAGCTGTCTTGGATCACTCCAAGTTAGAAATGTACAAGTTATTTTACCACACTTTTAAAACGTGTCCATTGATCCAACATGTGGAATTAGTAGGAGGCGATACAGACAGCTTCTTCCTAGCTTTGACAACCACGAGCCAAGTCAAGCAGGACGACATTTTAAAATATTTAGCACCCAAGTTTGATAGTTCCAACTATCCCACTGACCATCCGCTTTACTCTACCTCAAATAAATCGAAGCTTGGCTGCTTCAAGGATGAGTGTGCCGGCAAACAGATAGAGGAGATGATTTTGCTTAGCCCCAAGATATACTCCATGAAGCTAAAATCCTCAGAGCTTTCTAGAAAACGGGCGAAAGGCATCTCGAAGTCAATCGTTAGAAAAATGACAAATAGGGACTATCAAGATGCCTTAGATTCTCTTAAAATTAAAAAAGTAGAAATGACCATTTTAAAATCACAGTCGCATCAAGTCAGAACAACGACGTTTAGGAAACGAGGTCTCTCAGCTTGGGAAGACAAGCGATGCTGGATGAATCCTAATCACCCATTACCGTACGGCCATCCAGACACTCATCTACCTCCACCGAAGAGACAGAAACTTTGTCTTCCTCCGTCCGGCGATGTCTGATGATGAATGCTTCCTCTCTGTTGTGGTTGATGTTTTGCTTT
Organism: Prostheceraeus crozeri; assembly: GCA_907163375.1. Taxonomy (NCBI): domain Eukaryota; kingdom Metazoa; phylum Platyhelminthes; order Polycladida; family Euryleptidae; genus Prostheceraeus; species Prostheceraeus crozeri. Next base: position 1,083,956 of record CAJQUW010003743.1, read on the forward strand.
TTCGCTTCATGGCTTTTTCTATGGGGTGTTGTGAGTGAGTGCCTTGTAACATGCGTCCAACTCCTGATCATTTCATATCATGACTTACATATCAACAGGTTTTCCTGACTTTGTTTTCTCCCTGTACATGAGTGACTTTGTTTTCTCCGGTGATGTGAGATACAAAAACTTTGTTTTCTGCTACCATCAGTATTAACTGCATGTGACTGTTATGAAAATCGGTTGTGATGATGAATAATATGTCATGTACATACTGTGTTGTTTTCCTTTTGACATAAAGATGGGATTCTCACTCATTAGACAGAAGTAAAAGTTTTAATCATTTCGTAAGATGGGTAGGGTTAGAAATAAAGTTGTTGATTGTAAGTTAGAAATAAAGTTATCACCATGTCACTGTTTGTGAGATAGGTGAAATATAAATGAAGTCATAACCATGTTAGAGTTTTTAAAGTTAGAAATAAAGTTGTTGATTGTAAAGTTAGAAATAAAGTTATCACCATGTCACTGTTTGTAAGATAGGCGAAATATAAAATGAAGTCAGAATCTCTTCACTGTTTGTAAAGTTAGAAATAAAGTTGATGATTGTAAAGTTTGAATTAATGTTAAAATCATCTCACTGTTTGGAAGGTAGGTAAAGTATAAAATAAGTTATAACCATATCACTGTTTGTAAGATAGGCGAAATGTAAATGAAGTTAGAATGACTTCACTGTTTGTAAAGTTAGAAATAAAGTTGATGATTGTAAAGTTTGAATTAATGTTAAAATCATCTCACTGTTTGGAAGGTAGGTAAAGTATAAAATAAGTTATAACCATATCACTGTTTGTAAGATAGGTGAAATGTAAATGAAGTTAGAATCACTTCACTGTCTGTAAAGTTAGGAATATAGTTGACGTTTGTAAAGTTAGAAATTAAGTTGATGATTGTAAAGTTAGAAATAATGGTATCACCATGTCGCTGTTTGTAAGATAGGTGAAATATAAATGAAGTCATAACCATGTTAGAGCTTGTAAAGTTAGAAGTAAAGTTGATGATTGTAAAGTTAGAAATACAGTTATCACCATGTCGCTGTTTGTAAGTAAGGCGAAATATAAAATGAAGTCAGAATCGCTTCACTGTTTGTAAAGATAGAAATAAAGTTGATGATTGTAAACTTAGAAATAAAGTTATCACTATGTCGCTGTTTGTAAGATAGGTGAAAATAAATGAAGTCATAACCATGTTAGAGTTTCTAAAGTTAGAAGTAAAGTTGATGATTGTAAAGTTAAAAATAAAGTTATCACCATGTCACTGTTTGTAAGATAGGTGAAATATAAAAGAAGTCATAACCAAGTTAGAGTTTGTAAAGTTAGAAATAAAGTTGACGTTTGTAAAATTAGAAATAAAGATGATGAATGTAAAGTTTGAATTAATGTTAGAATCATCTCACTGTTTGCGAGATAGATAAAGTATAAAATAAATTATAACCATATCACTGTTTGTAAGATAGGTGAAATGTAAATGCAGTTAGAATCACTTCACTGTTTGCAAAGTTAGAAATAAAGTTGATGATTTGAAGTCATAACCATGACAGAGTTTGTAAGTTATCATCCTCACCAACGAATGTAGCATCATGACAATTTCTTCGGCTTAGGAAACATCAACCACTTTGCTGACTCATGAAGAAGTAAGGCGCCAGTCATACGAATCTAATCAGTCTTGTTCAAACTTTTCACCGACATGTGTGTGAGCTTTATTTATCAGACAAAGCGATGGCGCCTCACGTCAGACAGCGTGACCTTTTCACCGACAAGTGTGTGGGCATCATTTCATGTCTATAAATAGCGCTGACTCATCATAAAGCGAAGAACCTTGTTGATGACCTTTTCACCGACAAGAGTGTGGGCGATAGTTCATTGCGATGACTCATTCAAAATACATCATGTAATTAACACGATTCTATTAACTGTGACTCATACAGATAACGCATTAAAGATTTAACAATGTCAGCTACTTTACTGATATCACGTCAGCCAGTCATGATACAATGTCCGTTGTGAAACACTGCAATATGTACAGGATGCCACTTCCGAATCAGAGCAGCAGGAAAGAGTTCAGTTTCATAAAATATATAGTGATTACTGGTTTTAATGTTGGCTAGATTCACTAACATCTTCAATTGAACAGACACTACTATATTCTTCAATGCCAGGGGACTGAGGCGGAGATGAGGCATGAGTGTTTGCATATTCTTGACGACTTCGTAACTCATGGACTGCATCACGAAATGAGAAAGGTTTCCTAAGACTTGGATTTTGCCGTAGCGAAAGATTTGAAGATTTCGACCGTTGCTCATGCGAATGACCAACATTTGCGGACGACCGCGATGATAGACTGAATCGGGAAGATGGGTATGCAACTGTTCTAAATCGATGTCTCTTCTGAGATTCATTTCGCTCATGGCATTGATGATGCAGATGGGGAGCATGACTCACAAATGACATGAGGGTTGAGTGAACTTCCCTTTTATACTTTTCCCATGAGGGTTTTGGAATCATGATGTAGCAGTGATCAATATGTAGAATCATCTCTTGAATGCGAATAAATACAATGCCGTCTCCTACGTTAATGGCACGACAAGAGTTGGATAGGATTGCGCGATGCAACCTTCGTAGATGAAAGCGTTCTAGAGTTATCTGAAGTTGACGTTTCGTATCATGAATTGTAACACACTGATACATTGAGGCATGCTGATAATTTCCACATGTTTAAGACCTGAGTGAAGAAGGGTATGCCTAAGAAAGAAGGAGAGAGTCATGTTCATGTGTTGCATGGTGAGTGTACATTTTCTTTGTTAATACAGTGGCCTTTAGGCCGTGGTCTCATAAAAACCGATGGTGCGTTCTCAGTGTGTGGAGAGTGTTACTGTAGTTGATCATCATCAACATGGACATCATTTTTAAAGATGATGGAGACAAGATAGGGATTCAACGTAAACAACCTTCCGTCCCTGCGCGGACCCATGTAGATGGTTTGAATTTTCATTTCGAAGGAGTAGAATCCTTTTCCCAAAATGGGGAGTGGTTTGCAGTTGAGTAAGTCGAATTCGCTGCCCTCCTTTTCATGGATGATGAGACAGTATCTTTCCATATGCACATGCTTGTATCGTCTTTCCATGATGTGAACTTGTGGCCGCTTCCCATTGTGTCGAACAATTTCTTTGGGAATGGTGAGATTTTCTTTCAGGAATGTTTCAAGAATATTGAATTGTAACCGAGTCCAATAGTCTAACGGCACACACACGGCCGGTCCATACTTTGTTGACATAATCTTTAGATAATCTATCCGTTGACTTGGAGTTTTTATGGTTTCCGCTTCTCCATGATGAGTTATCTTTTGATTGAATGCATTTTTACCCGATGCTAAAGTAAGGGAGTTTAGTGTACCCAGTGCGAGAGCAGAGGAGTTGATGGCTTCGAGTAACTGCATGGTTAGCGCAAGGACGGAAATGATTGCAATGAGTTTAGTCGCCCGTTTTATAAGCAGACCTAGCTCCAATCACATGCGTTTCCCTTTTCTCGTTTTCCCTGTCTTTGTTACGTGACAAGGAGTTATCGCATGTGAACTTTTGACTGCGTGGTTGGAAATCTTCCCTCTTACAAAGTCATTCAAGTCCTCACAAAGACTTGAGTGACACGCCCTTCTAGCGAACAACGACGCATTCATTTATCTAACAAAGAGCTTGATAGTAATGCAGAAAGCGCAATGACTCATGTTATGACACGCCCCTTTTCTCGAACAACGACGCATTCATTTATCTAACAAAGAGCCGGATAGTAATGCACAAAGCGCAATGACTAATGTTGTGACACGCCCCTTTTCTCGAACAAAGACACCTTCATTTATCTAACAAAGAGCCTGATAGTAATGCACAAAGCGCAATGAGTCAAGTTACTCTATACACCATTACAAAATACTCAGTGAAAAGAAAACTTTGTTGCATCTACACAATGTGTCGACCATCAAACAAAGTCGTGGATTTAAACACACTCAGTTGAGTATGCATTTCCTTCCAACGTCTCTACTATTCTCTCCATAATTTTCTCCATATGACGATCATAAAATTAATCACTAAGTGTAATCCATTCTGTGCAATAAGATCCAAAACGAAGTGGTTTTTGTAAATCTTTCAACTCTATATAAGCAATGAGTCTACCCTTTACATCTTGAGGTCGTAAACTCTCCATGAATCTTTTGAAGAGAGGAAGGCTTTCAGTGAGCACTACTTTCATATCATTCATCTTCATTTTAAATGTAAGTTACATACTGCCATATCAAAAATCATTTCATCTCTAAACTTCTTTTGATCACAATGCATATGATAGTCTTGTCTTACACGATCTACCCAACATGGTAAATATAAATTATCAATGTGCAACTGAAGTATTGTTGCTTCTCGTTCAGAATCACTTCCTAGTATTTTAACAATATGAAAACCTGACAGCCACCGTTTGAAATCACTTATCAAATACGTTTCATTTACAAATCCAATATGAATCAAAATAGAAGGATCAAGTCCATGCACATGACGCCGTGACCATTCATTCGTCTTTGTGTGGAGGACAGTAGGCAAATCTATGATATACACTAACAACAGTTTGATCACTTTCTATCATTAAAATAGCACTCAATTCCTGCATGGGTGTTCCCTCACTGTCTATGAAGATGACAACCTACAATATCAAAAAGACTTCATTACAAAATAATACATTGAGCAGGAACTTTACAAAGATGTCTGTCCTTTACATAACAGAAGATACATACAACATGATGACAATGTTTTATTTGAACATAACGCGCAAGGCCGCGTTTTCCACATTCACTACATACTAACTGATTACAATACTTAAGATTTCTCTTTGGTGGTATCACAATCTTTCTCTGATGCGCGACGACGTTCAGGTTTGGTGACAGGTTCTTGACAGACTCTTTGACACAAGAATCAATGACTTTCTCAATGTGATCAAGTCCTGTTAACTCAGGTTGATGATGAATTTGAGCAATGCGCAAATTGAGAGAAATCAAATTCCCGTCAGATTGATGAGGTCCCACATAAACAGCAGGCACCTCAATATGAAATGAATAAAAGCCTGCACCTAGCAATGACAATTCTGTTTCAACTGACTGTTCAACTGTCACTCCTGAAGTGACTTTACAATACTTGCTTTGTAAAACATAGCAGCGAGTGCCGCGATACAAAGGTTTATAATAAGTTTTCTTTTCTGGCCACAACTGTAATAGTTCAGTAGGAATAAAAGCCTTTTGCCTCACAACGTCTTCTAAAATATCAAGCTGCTGACGCAACCAATTATCAATAGGGATACTCAGGTTTTGACCGCAACGATTTACTTGCGTATCCACTTTTGGTAAGTATACCGCCGGCGTTTGAAGATAGAGTCGATACACCGTTGTAGCGCACTTGTTGTTTGTAGGTAGGATAGCCGTGAATTACCTTTTCAATTTTCGGATTCCACAGCTCGAGATGTTGAGGATTCAGTGATGCAGCAGTTGGAGTAGGATTCATAGCCATGGCAGTCTGTAACGAAAGAATACCACTAAGTACATTCATGATCATCAGATGAAGGAAAATTGTTAGCTTAGCAGTGACATATGAGGTGGCCCTTAAGAGGACCTTTTGGGGCGTTCACAGGATTTAAAGCTTATCACCAAAGTCTAAGTCTTCGTCATCGTCCAGTAAATTAAATGTCTTGGGCTTAGGATCCGAAATAAGTTTCAATTCCCTAAAAGACTTAAAGGTAAGGCACCTAGGTGGTGGATGTGGTTGTGGTAATGGTTCAACAAAATAAGCTTGCACAATCATCGGCCACACACTCTCCTGCGTCTCTCTTCTAAAATGCTGGTAAGGTTTAGGCCACACCGTCATGACACTCACTTGTAAATTTGCAAACAGGATTGATCAGACAAAGTTGAGAGGGGAGAATGGCTTCAGCCAGTCACACATGCTTTCCAATTCAAGAGAATGAAATGCAGAGAAAATGGGGAGACGTCTGCTTTTATAATCTCCTGCGAATACACATTTGACACTATGAGAACCAATCAGAGACCTCCGTTTCTCCCCTGACTTCGTTGTGGCAGGGAAAAGGAGGCAGGCGGACGTCTGACTCATGAATGCTTTTCCCAAATCTTGTAGTCAAATCTAGTTTAGCACATTGAGTTGAATATGAATGTGTTTTATGCGACATAAGAGCAAGTTGGATCCATGCTCATGAAATGAATTTAGTCGAGATGCAATTTTCGTGATGTGTCGCTGATAGAAATCTTTGGGATCATGTATCGTCTCTGCAGAATAGGATGCAAAATTAAACACTACGCGTTCACCTGCATGTTCATCAGTCACTTTCTCAAATTCAATCTCTGCAACTAATCGTCCTTTCACATCTTTATTCATCAAACTGTCCATGAGCTGTTGGAAAACGAAGCAACCTTTAGCGATGGCAAATTCTAAGTCTGCCTTTTCATGATGAAAGGAGATGATGTAGTCCCTAATCAAACCACGAAGACTTTGTCGATGAAAACCTAGTGAACAAAATTCATTCGTAAACTTTACTGCTTCTGAAATCTTTCTTCCTTTCACTTCGGAGACATAGCATGAATGACATTCAGGTGTAACATGGCACGCTGATTCTAAATCTGATCTCTGTTTTCCCGTCCAAGACTTGCTTCACCCGCTAGAGCGATTTTCATAAACATTCTAACTCTGTCGTTTTTCGCCAAGGTCCAAAATTTTCAATAACGTCTCACCTCTAAGCGAAGGCAGGTAGGAACAAGCCATGTTTTCCACTGAATTTGTCTCACTCCCAGCTTTCAAATGAGCTATTGCACGACTTTCTACGATGTCTACAACCAAAGTTAGAAGATCCCTGCCGAGAGGGGGGGTCAGAACTTTTTCTCTCCGATTGAGTTGGGAAGAAGTTCCTAGACCCAACATTGACCAAAACGTCCGAATTTGGACTCCGTTTTCCCATCCGAGACCTCCTTCATGTTGAAAAACGACATTTCTCATCCCAAAACATCCAACACCCGACTTTTCCAACTCTGACGTTTTCCTGCCATTTTCCTCCCTAAACCCAAGAAAATTAGACCAAACTGAGCTTTCTACTGCATTTGTCCCACTCTTAGCTTTCAAATGAGCTATTGCATGACTTTCTACGATCTCTCACACCAAAGTTGGAAGTTTGGCAGGAGGGGGGGGGGGACGTCCTCAAAACTTTTTCTCTCCAATGTCGCTGGAAACATCCTTCCTAACCCAAAATTTCACGTAGAGTCCGAATCTGGCCTCCGTTTTCCCTTCCGAGGTCTCCTTCTGCCCGAAACATGGACTTTCTCATCCCAAAACATCCAACATCTGCCTTTTCCTCACTCTATCCCTCACACATTCCTACCGCATTCCTTCCCACCCCTTGCCCAATCACTCCTCCTTCCTTCCTTCCTTCCAGAGGGGGGGGGGAAGGAACCAGTTTCTTCCTCTCGAACCCATTCCTCCCAACACATCCTTGGCCAACTCCCTTTCTTCCAGAGGGGGGGGGCTGAGTCAGCATGATGACTCAGCATTTCACATTTTGGGCTTGAATTTGCCACGGGGTTACTACTTCTGTTGAGCGACCTCTAAACTTAAATATTTTTCAAAAATATTTTACATGGTTTGTTTTGAGATACATTGGAACGGTTTAGGAGGGTCTCCCATAGCAAATTCAAATTTTCGATTTTTTTGACACACCCTAGTACACGTCCTGTGTTTTGCACATCGGCGTACTGTGTTTTGTGATAGGCTAGGCCCAAATCATTATTCTTTATTTCCCTTTAAACTAAGAGCTGGTGACTGTAGTGTAGACGCTAAGTTCTAGCAAAAACAGTGATTTCAATGATGAAATTGAATATATATGAAGTGTTTGCTTTTTACTACTGTCGCTCATACTACTGGCCATTTTTCTGGCGTATGCTGTCCTTCAAGCCAGTCTATTCCGCACTCTACGGAAAGCTCTGCTATCTATTCATGTTAAAAGGTTAACGCAACTCATTTGTCCACGGTGATGACGTCGAACCGCTATTATACATTTGGAGATAGAAGCTGCAATAGAGACCGATCATAGATATCTGTGGTTGCGAAATGTTGGTTAATCTTGGTGTGTTAATGACGTCTACTTCATAAATCTCTTCATTTGCTGGTTTCTCTGCAAAATGTTCCGATCGGACACAAATCACTGCGTTTTGGCTCATCCTGCACAGCTGCCTGCCAACACTCTTCCTACCACACGCGAGGATCTTCAGCACATGAAGCTTCTGAAGCAAATGAAATCACCAAAGGAGCCTATTATTTACTTGGCTGTTGAGACAGCGAAAAGTATACAGGCGATCTGGGAACCCTGCAGCATTCCAACATCAACATGCACTCACACAATTGGTACAAGACTAGCGAAACTTGATGGTAAAACAATGGATGTGAATAAGTGGCAGTCTGTGTGAGATGGTGCAGGTAGTAATTACTGGGAGAACACCATCCAAAATAGTTTCACAAACACCAGTCCCACTCACTCATTCACGGTGGGTAGCAACTGCATCCCGAATTTTGCGATTGTATATAGCTACCCCTCAACCTGATTTCAAACTGAAAATACTGACAAAGTATGTGATCAAAGTTTATGTATGCTCCGTCGTGGTTCCTGATCAAAAAGAATTCAGCCTTCCATTTTGGTACCGCACACTTCATCTGGCTGTGAAATGGCATCCGAGCTACTCTCATTAACTACAAGGCAGCTCAGGGAAAGCTTGTGGATGTTCTCAGAAGAAATTGCTTCTTTGCTCACTGAGCAGCTGATAGTTTGCATGTTGGGAGACGAAGACATAGAGACTCGGCATCAAGGCCTACGGTACTTACAGCAGATTCGAGCAACAGAGATTGCAAGCGACTTTATGGACTTCAAATAGTCAGAGGAGTGACCCACATGTTTTGAAGGGAACTCCTCTTTGGACTTTGAGACAGCAGGTTGAGTCAGGACCAATCACCTTCGCTCAATACCCTTGTCATTCTCAGGGCGTTGAGCGAATGGTCAAAGTCGCGAGCGAAGCAGCATCAGCTGTTTCCGGTGCTGAAGCCCGCGATGGTTGGATCCGAAACACTCTCAACAGTAGAGTAGTGATGCCATTATTTGACTCCAAAAAAGGACTTTCGTGCTCGATCCCATTATGTGTGCGTGTATTTAGTTGATCAAAAATATTTTGTTTTAGATATTACAACTGTTCACTGAACATATTTTGCTTTTATCTCGAAGTGAAACTGTGATACCTCTCTAACTCAAGAAAATAGTGAAGCAACCAATCAACACCGCAGCACAGGGCTATTTCCTTCACACTTTTAGAGCAGGGACATAAAGGGCCAAGAGCTATAATTGAAGCTCACTTATTTTAATCAATAAAACCACTGTGCTCGCTTGAAAATAGCGGCTATAGAGGATGTCTGCCACAGGGGAAATCCATAAAATTATGTATGTACATGTAGGCCTATTTTATGACAATAGCCTATTCAGAAGGCTCACGTGCAAAGCACAACAGACCTATGTGTGCACACATGCTGCCTATTCATTTCGCACCTTCAAGCTCCTAAAAATCTAGTCTCTACAATGTTGGTTCGATTTCACGACAAGAAAGTGTCAAATTCAAAATTTGCAAAAATCACATTTTTGGTCATATTTTGAAAATTTGCAAATTTTGGAGGTCTCTTAGTAGGAGTTCGCTATCCTGAGTCATATATTTTTTTGCTTGAATCAAAAGAGGCTGTCAACATGTACTTGCACCTAGAGTTTCAAGGCTCTAGCTCATTAGGAAGTACTATGTCATACAGCTTCAACTAGCGTAAATTGACGAAAAAACTAAAAAAAAGAAAATTGTCAACAAATAGATGGCCACTGTGGGGATAGCAGACCTTGTCCAAATTCACTGAAATTTTGCATGTGAGTTCAAAATAGCCATAGACCAAAGACTTGACCACCCAAGTTTTGATTTTCAAAATTTCGATCTTTTGATCCACCCTAATGGACACCGGTGGTGCTTGAAAGTGCTTGCACAAATAAATATCCAGAGACAAACATTCAGTTTTGACGGGATTCCCCAATGGAAAGGTGATGTCGCCGTGATAATGTATCGGTGATATGTAACCGTGATGATGTAGCGGTGTATTGTGATATCGTCAATCTGTCGTCATTTTTATAAATAGCATATTTTCATCAATATTCTAAAATGTCAAACGTCCTTTTGCTGAACTGAAGTATCCCCATTTTGCCACTGGCAAGCCGTCTAAATTTCATCTGATAAAGCGAAGTTTTGTGTCAGTTATTTTTATATTGTATAACATGCGAAACCTATTGCGAGCCAGCAACGGTCCAATATTGGGATGTCAGTGGGACGGTCGTTGTCCTTTGACTTCCAAATGGTCTGCTACACTTCCGTGAAGCTGTAATGGTGACTATTATCTTCAATTGCCTATACAGTCGGTTATAAGCATATAAATCGGATATGCTTCACTATCGGATATATATCACTATCAATCATGAAGATGTTGTGCACATCTAAACTTTCTGATCGTAGCGTACGCATGATTGTTCAGTTCATAGTTAATCATTAGTTTACGTGCATGCCCTACCGAATGGTTTGACAATTTATTAAATCATTATATTTGTTGAAAATCTCAAATTTCTTTGAGTAAGTCACAGTATTCTTGGTGTTTTTTTACTACTTATGAGGAAGCATCAGCCGAGTAGGACGAAAAGGCGTGTTAAGTAGCCTAGGTAAGAAATGATTTTGATTTCTTACTTGGGTTCATAGAGTAAGTATACTCTATGCTTAAGTTTTTGAATATTAGAATTGAATTTTTCACATCAATCATAATCTCTTCACATGACAATACAGGGTTTTTAGATCAACATCTGATTTACATTGTGAAAGACATTTGATCGAAAGAGAAAAATGAAGCATTTTAGGATTTTCGAACTTTCAAAGTCGATGGTTTTCTCATATCATTTCACAGTGCACAGTTGCCTTGCTGAAATTTTAAAACAATGTCTATCTTGTTAGAACATCAAGCAGTTGTGAAGATTGATCTCGTAATTGTGCAACCCAGCATTTAATAAGTGAAGGAGCACACAATCTGACTTAAATAATGCCTTTCTCCACTTCTGTAAAAAAATGAAGAACAATTTCCAACGACCACGTAGTTGTATACTGACCTTGGAAATATTGTACAACTGCACGGTCGTAGCAAATCATTTTCTCAATTTAATGTGAAAAAGAAATTTCGACCGATGTCAACAAAAAAATCAAAAGTGCGATCACAACTAAACAAATAACGGTAAAAAATGACGTTTTCCGTTATATTATGTTTTTTGTTTAAATGCATATAAACGTTTGGATTCAATTAACTTCACAGATGCCATATTAAGTATGAAGGCTGTAAAAGTTGTCCTGAAACAATCACAGAAAATATTTGCGACAGATGTCTACGAAGATCTGATTACTCAAGGTTTGTATACCATTGCTCTATTCTGAGATATACAGTAGAATTCGCATATATCGGCGGTTCGGCTATATCGGCGGTTCGTCTATATCGGCGGTTTCTTTTTGTCCCGGCAGAATTTCCTATCTTTTCCATATAATCGAGTTCGCTTATATCGGCTTCGGCTATATCGGCGATTCGCCTATATCGGCGCATTTTCGCTGTCCCTGACAGAAAAAATTCGTTTATAACGGCGGATTTCCTGGAAATCCTCAAGCGATGTGTTTTGCCTAGAAGAGTCACTAGAATGACAGTATATGTGGACGCGGATGGCTGCAGATTCTGTTGGAACTATCCGATTCTAACTATTCTAGTGGTATGTGAAAATTTAGATCTTCTACAATTCATCTCGATCATGTTTGGCGGTTTGATCAAAATTGTAGAATCTAGCAGCCGAGGAAAGATAAGTAGGCTTGCCACAATATCTCACTGATAATTCTCACATAATTAGTATTTCATTCGACGTGATGATTGCATTGTTAACGCCTTCACCTATGATGCTATTGTCAGACCTGACTTAGTGACTGTTGCGTCATCAAAGGAGCACAAGCTACCGTCGAAAACATTGTTGAGTTTGATGCATGTCCTCTCTCTAGACAGAAAGCGGCTCGCCACCCCATCCATCTCTATGGTTTCGCCTGCACGTGACTCTGAGCAGCGTCTTGATTGACTTAGATTGGCTGGCTTCGTCTGCACGTGACTCTTAGCAGCGTCTTGATTTATGCATACTCTTCTTTGTTTTGTGCTTCATATAGCAGGTAAGCATGTAGGCATGAAGAAGCTTCAATCTTCTTGATTCAAAAAGCATAGGCCAACTCAGTTTTTGACAAACATAGTGATATCCGGTTTGCGATACTTACGTTGCAGGCATCAGTTCAGAAAGGCACACTTTTTAGATATCTATTGAATACATAGACACAATTACATGTACATGTACTGTACATGTTGGACAATAAGTCAATATGTACATGTATTTAAGTATAGCAACGCAATAATTCATGAGTCAATACACGTATATACATTGTATGATGCATGGCATGATCTCAGAGCTCGTGTAGATTTCACAAAACTTCAAAATTCAGGGAGTTCGCATATATCGGCGGTTCGCGTATATCGGCGGTTTTCGTCTGTCCCTTGAGGCGCGGATATATGCGAATTCTACTGTACTTACACATAATTTGTTAATGAAATATTGCAAGAAATCTTCAACCGTCTTTTTAGTTACCTTTTTTATTCTCGCTATTTGTATTGGTTTGTTTCTCTAGGACGTTTACTGAAAACTCTGTGCTATGATATAGTAATCAGATTATGTTCGTGAAGTTATGTAATTACAAGAGCTGCAAGAATGATGGATCTGCCGTAGTTAATTTCAGTTGAAAAACTGTGATATTTTCATTCAGATGCTAAAAATTGCTGACGGAGATCTGAATGAAATACAACATCCCAACTCTTGTGAGTCTCAGGGCAACAGTCCGTGACAGACCAGTGTCAGAAATGTCTAGTTGAAAAATTCTAGCCTAGTATATAAGAACATTCGACAAAGATGGCAAATTCAACAAACTCTTGTGCGTTTTTCTTAGATGCAAATATGCTTTCTGTTTCATGAAGAATTTATTCCTCAAGCCTCTATATTTCATCATTGCAGTGACAAAAGAATTCGAAACAAAGATTGCAACTTGAAGACACAACCAACAAGGGAGAAGTGGATTATTTTATCATTAAGCTCATCTGCTTTGTGCGCATATATGTATCATTATCAAATTTTATGTTGTTTGAAAAATATCTTTTTTAACTACTTGAGGGATGTAATTATGTTTCTAACTGAATTCTGTCAGAGCTTCTGATAGTTCTTAATATAAATATGTTATTTTCATATATGAAGGGCACTATGATATGATCAGTTTTGGTAGAGTTTTCTCCATCAGTTGAATCACATGCGTGCTACTTGTTTATTGCAAAAATTGACAGCATTTTTGATGCAAAAGGCGTCGTAAAGCGATGCATTCACGTTTTGTCGCTGAGCATGTTGTTGACGATAAGGATTGCATGATAAAATGTACACGTGTATTTGAATGGAAATCTGTATGTTGAATTATGCATTCCGATCTATAATGTCTATGTCTCTGTTCATTAGGCTATGTCTCTTACCTTTTGAGGATGAAGGTATCGACGCTTATTTGCAAAAAGGCAACGAAGTATGGACCTCCAGCTCCGATAATTATTGTGGAATCCGTTCTCGCGCAAGGATTAAATTCAATAAAGTTCATCTTGATGTGAAACAGATGATTGCGGCAATCAGTTCGGTTGCGTATTGGATTTGTCGCATCCTGCCGCATGCTGGGCACTTTCCAGCAACTGATTCCAGGAGAAACTTTTCTTCAAGAAAGGGCAATGCTATCGAAATTCATCAAACAATTTTAGGTGTGTGAATCAGTGATTGCTCGAGGCCACATCATTTTTGTAATTTTTATTATAATAGATCAAGAAGCATCAGATAACTGCTCATTCATCCTCACTTCAATCCTTTTCCTTACTTACAATTCAGACAATTCTGCACTCAAGACTGAAAGGGATTCACGACTGCACTCAACAGCATAATATTAAGCTGTCAGATAATAGGATCAGAGAACAAGATTCCATCTCTCTCCTTGTTTGCGAAAGACCTGTCATTGAAGCCGCACATCCAGTCCATCATTAAACAGGTTGCTCAACGCATTGGTAGCCTTTACCGTGCCAGCAGCTATTTTCTACCATGGACTGTCTCCTATCTTTATAAGTCTCCAGAATTGTTGCCATCTGTGGGCCGGCACCCTACAAGCACATCTTAACCTCCCCGAACAGGCTGCGCAACTTGTCAAAATATCATTTGTGGGCAAAAATGAACGAGCTGTAGCCGCTCTCCGTCAGACGAGATGTTGCTTCACTGGCTTCAGATCTTCAGATAAAATAGTAAAAGAGTGCGTATCCTATCTTAAAATCTTCTATAAAAGCACATGCAGAGCTAATGCACTCAACTGCTATCATGTGAGCTTAGAATACACACGCACTGTGAGACGCTCCAAAAGTTATTTAGTTCGCACGGCACAGCTTCAGAATCAGCATCCACAGACCACTTTCTCTGTCCACTGCAATCTTGATACTTTCAAGATGCCTGCGAACAAGTGTCTGATGAGGACAATTTAATCAGATTGAAAAATCTGCTGTATTGCTTTTGTTTATTTAAAACTATTTGTGAAGTACTTGTAAATAAATTTATAAATGAATAAATAATCCATGAATGAAATGATCTGATGCTTCTTCAATTTCTTGAATTTCTGGAGGCAATTTGTCTTTTTTTGTGCGAACGTTTTTTTATATTGTTTCTGCAAATTATGTGCGACATTTGTGATCTTTATATATTCGAAAAAATTGTCTATATCATTAAAATGCATCGCTCTCTCTTTCTCATAGAAATCAGTGGGGGCTGCAAACGGAAATATAACGGCTAGATAGGCAAAATTTTCCGTGAGGTTTAGGAAAAGATAATTACGATAAATTCACGGGAAAAGTATACAAATATCGCAGGAAGATAGTACAACGAAGTTATAGGAGAATTTTAACGAGAGCTATAATGGCAAAATTAGCGTTACATTCGTATACTTTTCGTGTTGCATTCTAACGAGAAAACTTTTTAGAGTGAGTAAATGAATCCCCGGAAAGGAATCTGCAAAACGATGGTAACATCGTATTGTAGTGGACATAATTTTGTCGGATTCTGCATGCATAAACCATCATATTTCGGGTTTTACAAGAGCACACATCGCTGCCTGGCTAGCATTCGATTTAGTGTATGCACTATGCAGTGAGGAATACCGTGAGGCTTACTTGCTTTACGCAAGTATGTCGGTGAAATCATCAAGTGAACTAATTTTCGTGCGCCTGCTATTTTTTTTTAATAATGATGTGAAAAGCCAATATTATGGAGAAAACTTGTGCGCAATGATCTGAATTCTCCGAATCTGGAGAAATTGAGGCAATCGATGCACTTTGCTGGAACTCACAGTAATCCGCAAGCGACGCACGACTTTTTCCTATCTCTGTAAGGTATTAGGAATTCCTTTTTGCCCACTTTCTAAGTTCCTCGATGTGCCGGCGATTTCGAATAAACTGCACTTCTAGCAAACCGAAGCAGATAAACAAAATATTTAAATTCTGTGGTTGGACCATCTGATTTAATACCTTTTCAGCGATCCTGGTAAGAACAACGGTATTGCTACCCGGTTTGTGTATAGACAATATATACTGGCAAATCGTCGTAAATCGCAAGATTTCAATACCGTATTTCTTTGAATATGAGACGCCCTTGAATAGGGGACGCTCTCGAATAAGAGACGCATCCGTGAGAGGAAAAAATTTAATAAGAGACGCCCTTGAATAAGAGACGCATGTAAAAAAATAGACTGCTATAGACATATTACATGCAGGCTATTGTAATGTGGTAGCTACATCCGCCTGAACGATTATTAGGCCTACTTATCTTAGTAAAACAAGTCAGTCTTCTAGTAAATACGGGGTATCATGACCAATATTGTACAATATATAAGGCTTCTTGTTGCTGTACATGCAGTACATGCATGTTGTACATACGTACATGCAGGCCTACTTAAGGTTACTTCATCTGCCATTTAGGGAGGCATTATACGGTAGCTTCCTTTGCATTTGGAGTCATGTACCGGTCGGTAACTTTTGCTGTAAATACTTGATTATCGGTACTTTCGTTTCGGTAAATTCACATCTAGTCTACATGTATAGTGGCCAACATGTATTGGTATATGAATGTATTAGATGAGTCTACAAGATATGCTACTACAAACCATAAAACTTCTTTCATTTCCAAAATATCTGAATTGTGATAAAGCGTATATATGTAAGAAAAATTACTGGCGAAATTTGCCTATGACATAGGCCTAAGTGAGGAATGCAAAGGTTACCTAAGAGAACAGTAGCAAACAACTAAGACATCTTTTTCTATTGAAAGAATGAAAACTTGAACATTTGATAAATAAGAGACGCCCTTGAATAAGAGACGCCCCTGAATAAGAGACGCATCAATCAGGGATCTGAAAAAAATAAGAGACGCGTCTCTTATTCAAAGAAATACGGTAGTTTGTCTACAGACAAATCGGTTTTCATCTCTCTAGCTGTCAAGAATCTCTATACTTCCATTCCTCTTATGGAAGGAGTTACTACTGTCGTGCATTTCGTCAAAGAAAATTGTAATAAGATCAATAATTATAATTTGAAAATCGTAGACATTGATTATTTTCTTGAATTTGCCTTAACTATGAAATTCATTACAATGACAAAACTTATCTACAGGTTTGTAGTTGCCCTATGGGATCACATTTTGCTCCATCATTTGCTGTCATTTTTGTATATAAAATTGAAAGCATGGCCGTAAACAGTCTCTCCACTAAACACAGCATCAAACCCGATATGTATAAGCGTTATGTAGACGACATCATTTTGGGTCCTCTCCGCAAAGATGCTGACTACTACTACTAAGCACACATACCTTCATATAATTAAATATAATAACTCTTGCAAATGTGAGTTGACTTTACAGAAGCTGCTTTCGCAAACTCTACTCCTCAAAAACACTTAATAGAGTTAATCAGCGACTAGACACAGATCTTACCGTCCCTGAAACTCACTTTACTGTCAGTGACTACACACCTTGGTCTAACTAGCCCTGATCTTACCTCGTCACTGACTCTTCGTTGGTAGCAATCCACCCGTAGATGTAGACCTGCTGCTAGCCACGTCGCCCCTCGGTAGATCTTCAGCCGTCAACTCCGTCCAAATTCAAAACCTTCCCTTATATACCATCACTCCTAGTCGCCGACAACTCTCAAAACCGTTCAAAAGCTGTCCCGTCATTACATACTACATAGCTCGCTACCCTCTATTACTAAACATAGCATTTCACGAAACATAGCTCAAACCAACTTAGAACCTCTGTAAAGCAAGCGCAGATATCTAATGAGATGCAATCCATCTCTACATGTGTGCTAGGCGGTGAAAACTCCAATAGGGAGGAAAACGCTAAGCACACATACCTTCATATTATTAAATATAATAAAAAACGAAGCATAATAAAACAAGTACAACAGCTCTTGAGCGCTACAAAAAAGTTCACGTCACTCATCTTCTCCATCTGGCAACTCTCACCGATGTCATGAAAAGAAAACAGAAAAGCCGCTAACATTCTTGCAGATATTTCATGACATAAATCTTCCCTCTTGAGCCGTTCCCGGTTCAGCTTTCTAACAATAAAATTATGATACACGAAAAAAGATAATGATGACATCACGATTGTTACATTAATTACACTCTAAAACACATAGGTTATTCACCGGTCTTCTGTAAATTTTCCTCTCAACTCTAACGTCCACCGACCTTACTCGCCCATCATTACCTGGATAAACGTTCACTGCCCGACCCAAACGCCACCTTCGACTAGTCTGGATCGGGTCAAGCATCATCACTACATCTCCTTCCTTCACGTTGGTATTATCATCATTCCATTTGGACCGTGCCAAATACTGGTGCAGCACTTCTTTCCTCCACCTTTTCCAATAATGCTCAACCAACATCTGAATAAACTTCCATCTTTTCCTAGGTGCTACATCACTCTCACTGGCTTCAATAACATTGGCTGGATTCACGCGGCCGATCAAAAAATTATTTGGCGTAAGGGGTAACTCATCATTGATGTTCCCACTAACCGCTGTCAATGGTCTAGGATTTAGTAGAGACACTCCACTTCGCTACACAAGAGACATCGCTACTCGTCAATACATGCCCTGACGCTCTCTTCGCCGCCTTTGCCATGATCTCAAACACACCGCCAAAATTGGACGCATATGGTGGATTAAAACGCCATTAAATTGGTTGATGCACTCCTTCATTAACCTGCCCTGTGTTCCTTAGAACCATGTCTCTTAGTTCGCGTGCCACACTAACAGGCGTTTTACCATTGTCAGACACCATCTCTTCCGGACAACCCCTTCTGTCTATCATTCTAGAAAAGGCATGGATAAAACTTACTGTCTCTAAGGAATAAACCATCTCCAAATGTACTGCTCTGGTCTTCAAACACGTAAACAACGCTAAATATCTTTTATTTCTCGCCATGCCTCTACCTCGTTTTGTCATGAATGGACATGCAAAATCAACAGCGGTTGTTATAAAAGCTCTTAATGGATGCGCAAACCTAAATTGTGGAATTGGAGCCATCAAGGGTTGCTTCACTCTCATATTCTGGATCTTGCATCTCATACACGATTTTTGGACCTTCTTCATCAACACTCTAGCTCCGACCACCCAAAAACGCCAACACAACTCGTTCATCGCTGCATTGACACCAACTGGATGACCATACTTCTCATGATACTCTTTCACTATCAACCAAGTAGACCTGTGCTCTTTAGGTAAAATTATTGGAAACTTAAACTCATCATCTAACCACATGATGTTCTGCAAACGTGATCTTGCCCTTATCAAACCTTCCTCATCTATGAATGGATTCAACTTCAAAATATTGCTACTCTTGGAAACTCTCTTGTCACTCTGCAAACTCTCAGTCTCTTTATCAACACGTTCTCTCTGACAAATCTTAATAAGCGTTGCCTCTACCTCTCGCAATTCTTCAACTTGCAACTCTTTACTCACAATTCTGTCTTTCTTATATACTTGGCAATTCTTCAAATTTTTTTTTATATATGCAAAACGTCTCAATAATCTCTGCTTATCTGACCAGGCTGCCGAATTCAATGGAAACTCATCTGATGTGATTACTACACTTGCTGACTCTAAAACACTCGCCTTTTCTTCTCTTTCTTCTACACTTTCTTCTTCAACTTTATTCTTAGGCCAACTATCTTCACTCAGCCCCAAAAAGCTAGGCTCGTTCCACCACACTTCATCACTACACAAATTTTCAATGTCTCTACCTCTTGTTGGAATATCGGCTGCATTAAGTGCGTTTGGAACATATCGCCATTGGTTAGCATTACTCACTGTCTGGATCTCACTAGCTCTGTTGGAAACAAATGGCTTGAAAATCTTTGCTAGACGCTTTATCCAGTACAAGACGTTCATTGAGTCTGTCCAAAACGTCACTTCTTTAACATTCTTCCTCATTACATTACATACTTTCACAGCTAATCGTACAGCAATAGTCGCTCCCATCAGTTCTAACTGTGGAATGGACCTAATCTTCAATATTGTCACTCTGGTTTTCGAAGTGACCAAACTTGTTCTTATCTTTTCATTACGTTCTGATCTTATGTACACGACCGCGGCATAGGCCTCACAGGACGCGTCACAGAAAACGTGCAAGCTGTACGTAAATTCTGAAGACAATCCTAACCATCTTGGTACTTTTAAATTACTCAAACTCCTTAACTGCTGGCGCCACGTTCTCCATTCTGCCTCTAGGTCATCTGGTATCTTTTCATCTCAAGATGTTCCTGCTGTCCACACTCTTTGAAAGATCGCCTTAGCTCTTATCCTAAATGGATCTAACAATCCTAGAGGATCATAGACCCGCGCCAACAGCCTTAAAACTTCTCTCTTAGTTATTAACTTTTCGTCTTTGTCTTCATTTACATTCACTGTATAAAACAATTCGTCAGTCTCAAAGTCTAAGGACAGACCCAATAGCCCTGTAATTGGCAATTCAAAGATGTTATTTATTTTCTTGACTCTTCTTTCTTGCGGCACAGACTTTAAAGCTGACCGCGCATTTGTCACCCATTTAGTTACTTTCATACCTGCGTCAGCAAAAACTTTCGTCGTACATTTCAGAGATGTCACCACCTATTACACAAAACCTAAACTTCCGAAATCTTATAAATACGTCAATGATGTCATTTTGTAACTTTGGACCTGGCAGAATTTGGTCGTTCAAACTTTCCTTCCCATACTTCGCTGAATAGTCAAATACCAAATGAACTTTAGTTGTCTCTTTCTCATTACGTATTATAAGAAAATATGGAATATAATAGCCTTCATCGTTCTCTTTTGGGGTAATTTCTTTTATATAGCCCTTCTCTTTGTATGACATTATGATCTCTTCACATCTTAAGAAATTATCTTCATTCTTTTTTAGACGGCTTATCATACCGTTTGTTCTTTTCCTAACGGCTTCCATATTTTCCTTTAAGATAGGTTGGTGCTTCCAAATAATTGAGGCTTGATATCGTCCGCCCTCAAACTTCAGTTCTTTTTCAAGGATAGAATTTGCCAGCTTCTCATCAGAGGTCAGGATCTTACTATCTTTGACATTATCTTTAATTCCCAAAACATCTAACTCCCATAATCGACTAACGTCTGACTCAAGCTGGTCTTCCATATCGCAAAAGTTGGTAGTTAACTGTTCAGCAGTAACTGCCTTCGTCTTTCCTACACACGTCCAACCCAAAGGTGTAAACTTAGCTACTGGTTCATGTTTCTTCCATCTTATCTCTTTAAACACTCGATGACAAAAGACCAAATCTGCCCCCTATCAACATCCCATGATGGTCTCTCTGTGCCAATTTCGAAAATTTAACATTCTTTAGGTGACACCATTCCTTCTTAACTTTTTCCCAATGGATCGGTATAGATTTCATTAGTAAGGAGCTAATGGAGAACATAACTTCGCTACTTTTTTACTCCCTGTTTACGTTCTCTAGACTCAGTTTAACTTTCGGGACAGAGACCTTCTCATTTACTTTATTCACCGTATTCATAGTTCTAACTTCACTTGACATCTTTTTCAACCCTGAAGCATTGACGCTACTGTCACTGACTAAACAACAATTGCTTCCCATGTCCAAGAGAGCATTAATAAAAACTTTCTTGCCGTTGTTAGACACAATTACTGGTACCGTTTGCACAGAAACTGCATTCGGTGAAAATTAAAATAACTTGCTTCAATTGCATTACTGTCAAGCCTTGGGTCAGAGTCAATTACTTTTCCATGATGTAAAAGAAAATTATGGCGGTTCTTATCATCTGGACAAAATTTACATTTTAGCTTCGCATTACGACAATCTTTTGCAGTGTGGTTTAATTTCAAACACACTCTACATAAGCGATTCTTGAATACAAAATCATTCCCTTCTTTGACATTCAGCATTTTAAAATCGTTGCAGTTATCCAAGTAATGACTCTCATTTTTATTAACCTCTCTTTGGAGGTAAATAAATTTAGGATGGAAAGCATCTGCTCCATTGTGAAAACTTTTGCATTTAACATCTTCATTAATTACTTGAACACATGCATACATAAGTGGTTTAGCTCTAACTTTGCTTTCAACATAAGTACGCTCTATGACTTTAGACCACACGGTTAGAAATTCAATCAGAGATTCAAAATTCTCTCTTACCTTGTAATCTAATGTCCATTTCACGTACTGCCGTAGAAGCTCTCTAGTCGTTCCTTTGCCGCGTGAAACAGTGCGTCGCTGTGTCCGTCGATCAAAGATTTGCCTGTCACCAACACCAAACCTTCCAAAACCGTTATAAACAGTCACAACTCCACCAGGTTTTCGCCGTCGATCGTCTTTCCAATTCTCACCTTCCGTACCATCTCTGTCACCTGTCGCTGATCTCCACCGTAAACTGAGTCTAGTCTCGCTAAATACACGTCATAAGAACTCTTTGTTGGGCATAATTACTTATTAGCTCTAGAGGGTCACCATCAAGACACGAAATAAATCTCAGCATTTTCACTTTTCCAGAAAACGGTTGCGAATGTACAGTAGCATCGAATAACCTCCACTTAAAATAAGCTTTCCCATTAAACTTTGGTAAACTTAACTTTTCTAAACACCGCTCACTTTCGTTACTTTTGACTTTCGTCTTCGAACTTAACTTCAAATATTCATTAATTTCATCATTGATGCTGTTTATCTTCTAATCTATGAGATCAATATCTTTCTCCTTTACATTCGCATCGGTTTGTCTATCGTCGCCGATTAACAATGTGACCAACGCATAAATTTCATCTACCAAAAGGTCCCTCTTTTCAGACAAAACACTCTGTAAAGCCAAAATCTCTCTTTCTTTCTCATTCTTGGTTAGCAGTGCTCTTATCTCATTCATCACTTTAGTAATGTGGCCCTTTAGTCCAGCAACTTTGCGGGATAGACTGATAATGTCCGTCATCTTATCCCACACTTTTATTCCCACACAAATTACAGAAGTTGCAATCTCTTCGAATAAAACTTTGCTCCTTTACATTCAAAATTGATATTATCCTTTCTCTTTTAGTCTTTCAGGCTTTTGGAAATTAATAAGTTCTTGCAAATGTGAGTTGACTTTGCAGAAGCTGCTTTCCCAAACTCTGCTCCTCAAAAACACTTAATAGAGTTAATCAGTGACTAGACACAGATCTTACCGTCCCTGAAACTCACTTTACTGTCAGTGACTACACACCTTGGTCTAACTAGCCCTGATCTTACCTTGTCACTGACTCTTCGTTGGTAGCAATCCACCCGTAGATGTAGACCTGCTGCTAGCCACGTCGCCCCTCGGTAGATCTTCAGCCGTCAACTCCGTTCAAATTCAAAACCTTCCCTCATCACTCCTAGTCGCCGACAACTTTCAAAACCGTTCAAAAGCTCTCCCGTCATTACATACTACATAGCTCGTTACCCTCTCTCACTAAACATAGCATTTCACGAAACATAGCTCAAACCAACTTAGAACCTCTGTAAAGCAAGCGCAGATATCTAATGAGATGCAATCCATCTCTACATGTGTGCTAGGCGGTGAAAACGCCAATAGGGAGGAAAACGCTAAGCACACATACCTTCATATTATTAAATATAATAAAAAACGAAGCATAATAAAACAAGTACAACAGCTCTTGAGCGCTACAAAAAAGTTCACGTCACTGATCTTCTCCTTCTGGCAACTCTCACCGATGTCATGAAAAGAAAACAGAAAAGCTGCTAACATTCTTGCAGATATTTCATAACACTGGCAAATCATCGTAAATCGCAAAATTTGAAAAGTTTGTCTAAAGACAATTTGGTTTTCATCTCTCTAGCTGTCAGGAACCTCTATACTTCCATTCCTCTTATGGATGGAGTTACTACTGTCATGCAAAATTACATAATGCATAATTGTTGATGGTTAAATACTTATTGTTTATTTATGAAATGCCTTAGACTTACAAGTATTAAAATCGAATTCAGTATTGCAAGTTTGAATATTGAATGTCATCATCTCACTACTTGCAAAACAGTAGTAACAATAGTGTGATCTTTATTGACAAAACGCCTTAAATCAACATACTTTGGACATGATTGATGCTTTCCTTTAACATTGTGCTGGTATGGCTTTAGTATGTAAAGCATACCACATTTGAAATAAGATACGAAAAGCATGCAAATATATACCAAGAGAATACAGAAATATAACAAAAAATATTTTGTTGTGTATCCTTCGTATCTGATTGGTATTTAGCGATATACAGTGTAGTTATAGGCCTAGGCCTAATAATAAATTTCAATGCAATATTTGTCTCCAACTGCCGAATAAACATCATTGATCTATGCGCTGCGTAGTATACAAAGTCACGTGCCCTGCATGTGACAAGTATTACATCGGTTCCACAAATCGCCCGAATGCAGACCGTTATGCAGAGCATCGTAGGCGTGCTGCAAAAAGAGACAATAAGAGTGCCATCTCGGATCGTATTGTCCACTTTCATAACAATTTGACTCTTAGTTTAGAAGATTCTACGATTGAATGTATTAATCGCTTCAGTGACCCTGTTCTTACCAGGATCGCTGAAGCGAACTGTATTAAAGCATATGGTCCGACAGTGAATCGGAAACATGAGCTGAGGAGCTATCATTAGCTGTGTATAAACCCATCGTCCTAGAGGCTGTACTTTGTTGCCCATGATTAAGTCCTTGATGGACAAAACGTCGGGATTCTAAGACTTATATATTTCAACTGAATAAAGTTTGTCTAAAAAAGGAGGGAGAGCTTGTTATTTTTTGATTCTGTCAAATCATGAGATGTAAATGATATTTCCATTTGATGAATTAGTCACGGGGAAAAATTGAGTCAAAGATCTTTTAAACAGTTTAAAGTACTTTTTATTTCACATACCTGCGTGCAATCTGACAGACGTGTTGAAGTTAGTGAGATCTCTAATAACAGCTACTTCTACGATGCGCGCGCTTTACCGATCACACAAGCCAAAGAAAGACGAATATCTATGCAAATTTCTATCGCTTGCTACAATTGCAGATAATGACTGGGATTGGATTATGTCCGCTCTAGACTAGCCTACAGGCGAATGAATCAATCTCTATGGCTTCAACATA
Organism: Prostheceraeus crozeri; assembly: GCA_907163375.1. Classification (NCBI taxonomy): domain Eukaryota; kingdom Metazoa; phylum Platyhelminthes; order Polycladida; family Euryleptidae; genus Prostheceraeus; species Prostheceraeus crozeri. The sequence continues at coordinate 1,108,933 of CAJQUW010003743.1, forward strand.
CTTTTACTGCTGTCTCACAAGAAAAGGAACCTCAGATTTTCGAAGCGAACCTCCACTTGGTCTTGATACATCAATTTCATGACATCAATTTCTGTAATGGATTGGACGAAATAATAATTGACTTAAGATGTTAATGAATATGCAATTATTATATATTCATTTGAAGATCAACTTGACTACATTAATACTTGACTACATTATTACCTTGATAATCGAAATAGCACTGGAGTGGGAGAATAAAACCTTGTCATAAACTTTGACCAATTCTGTCACAAAATTGTACATGTTGACGCCCTCAAAATAGTATTGGCTCGATGTTTTGACTGGACCGGAATCTACATGTTGAATATCTTTGATATAGATGACTGCATTTAACTACTGTTGAACATAGGACTTATATATCATAGTGCGGAATAGTTGCACAATTCTTAAAAAATGATGATTTGTTCATATTCATAGTCGCTATAAGAATCAATCTCTAAAGCAGATACAACTGATTAAATTTCAACAAAATGCATCTTGTATGATTTACTGGGACACTCATGCTCTGTTCCACATCTCACACATCTCAGGAAGTGCCCATGAAATTGAATGAAATCTAGCAGTCGAGATATTTAAGGTTAATAAATTCTGAATCCAAGAAATCATGGCATGCAGAGACCTGGGACTATGTCTTGAACTTAAAGCACTGGGCTGGTTCAAAATGTCAGACTGTCCTACTGCGGCTGTGCAGTCTCAGATGAAGACCCGATAGGACCTGAGTGAGAGAGATAGAGAATTGGAGATCATTGGCTGCATATGTGATTTACATGGAATTGAGGCTAGTATATTCAGGTTGATTTTTCTCAAAAACTTGTGAAATGGAAACATCCTGCTTAACTGGATCGGCTAAAACCGGTTTTTCTTGAATCATTGAGTAAAATAATGACTTGCATTTGAAATAGCATCAGAAATCTGACCGTATGGTAGCATTTTGCGTTCAAATTATCATTATTTCACATTGATTCCTAACTTGGTCACTATCCGGACTCTCTATTTATATTACCTTCAATCGAATTTCGCTACTCAAAGAAAATCGTGTACCTTGGTTTCAGGTTTCCATAAACTTGCTTTACACATTCTGACCACGATTAACACACATTGGCGAATTATTGCTTTGAAAATTCAAGTTGATGCTTACATTAAATAAATGTCTCTTTGATTTCAGGAAAGAAGTGCAATTTTCGGGTTTCATATTTTATAATTATTCTCCTCGTTGCAATCATTGCCATTGTTCAATGGATTCCCTCGTTGAAGCCATTCTCAGAACCTAATCGAAATATGGCATTATCGAATCAGCCAAAACCCACAGTCAAAGTGCGTGATCAAAAGAAAGATCCCATAAAGTCAAATGACAAAAAAGCTCACAAAACACCGCCCATTCAACGTGATCAAAAGAAAAATCCCATAAAGTCAAATGACAAAAAAGCTCACAAAACACCGCCCATTCAACGTAATCAAAAGAAAAATCCCATAAAGTCAAATGACAAAAAAGCTCACAAAACACCGCCCATTCAACGTAATCATAGAGATGCCCTCATAGCAGAGATAAATGCATTGGTGAAGAATCCTGCCGTTGATTGGGAGGAACTGATGAAGAATCGTGTGAGACCCTTGTTGAAAAGTGCACCATGTTACTGCCCTCCTTGTGAAGCATCAGGATCAAAAGCTGAATCGATGAAGATTTGTTCAAAAGTGCGTGAATCCTTCAACCCTTCTTTGAAGAAGGAGATATTGAAAGCTGAGAAACAAAATCTGAAATCACCTTTCCAAGCGGTGCCAGCGGCGATGCATTTAACAGGTGGTGCATGGAAGCCAGGACAATGTAAATCACAAGACCGAGTCGCTATCATTATGCCATTTCGTGATCGATGGCCACAACTTCTTACATTATTGGAAGTTCTTCATCCATTTTTACAACGACAGCAAATTTGCTACCGTGTTTTTGCAGTTGAAGTATATGGAAGTCTTGCATTTAACAAAGGCTTAGTGATGAACGCGGGATTTTGGGAAGCTGCACGACGGTTTCAGTTTGATTGCGTCATATTTCATGACGTTGATTTTATTCCTATCTCAGATCGTAATTCCTACAAATGTCCATCCGAATCCCAACCTCGACACATGGTTACTGGCTTGAATACATTAGGTTATGAGCTATTTTATCCTACGTTCGCTGGAGGTGTCATTGCATTGACTGTCAATCAGTTTGTCAGGTAAGGAACGAGTGCTAACTATTCACTGCAGAAGCATAATTTAAAATTTTTAACATTAATATTGATAAATTTTTAACCTTGACCACTTGAATACTTCCAATCGTGTCACACATAAACGCGCAATGCGTCATTCTTAAGTTCAAATAACTCCAATAAACTTATATTCGTTGTTGTGCTAGCTGGAGAGCAACACACAAAATTCTAGGTTTCTGTTAAAATTTAGCCGAAGGCTTTGACAGTTTGAAAGTTACTTTGATCGATATACCTCTACGAATTTTCAGAGACTATTGACTTTCTCGCTAAAATTTTAACAGAAACCTAGGTTTCATATTTTGCTGAAAGCGTTTCTGTTATTAAAATCATGTTTTATGGCTTTCCATTGGACAGTTTTAAAATGACCATTTTGGAGACCGTTTTGCACGAAGACAATTTTGACTTGAGAATGAGTAATGGATGACGTTATTTTATTATGCAAGCATTTGATTGTGTAGCCTATGCATGATGACCATACTCCGACTGATGCTCGCTTATTATAACAGGAAATAATAACAAGATAGCAGAATTATTAAAGAAAAATCGATATCAAAGAGAAAATCGCATGTCGCTTCATAATTTAATGAATCTTCCTCCCTTTCATGCACTGAGTCATGCATGTTTGTTGTCATCCTTTACATTACATTCTAACATGCATGTGATTGTGACATTGTAAATGGGCAAAAACGCGGAAAACATTCATTAAAACCATTTTCTACAGTTATTGAAATTAGCAAAATGTTTCAATTTTCTTTAATTAGACTTCTTGAAGTTCATGTATTGAAAAGATTGTTTCATTTTAATACCTCCAAATTATCTTCACGAGTGTTTCAAGAAAGACATCTATTAATGCCAAAATTCTTTTGTAAAATTGACCATTTTTGCAGGAACCATTCAAATAGTCAAATATCCCGTGCATGTTTGTGGCAACGAAAATTTCTATCGATAAATGTCCGTTGTAGAAAATCCAAGTGGAAATTAGGATTCGTGTTCAATGATATTCAAGAATTTTGTAATTTGCATGAAACTGTTTGAACTGTCGCGAGCGCTACGATTTTGTTGCATCAAGTTAAATAGACTTCTCTATGCTCTGTTACGGACCATAGAAAGCAAACATCACCCTCATGCATCGATCATGTAGCGATATGAATTCCTGGTAATGTTGGATGTATCGTTTTATTTTCCTGCTAACTCATAGACAGCGTCAAAAGGCTGTCGCGAGCGCTTCTTTATGACATGCGATTTTCGAACCCATGCATCTGATCATGCGGTATATATTCATGTTATGATTCGTTTATCAGATGCCTGATGGTCATAGTCAGTCAATTGTCAATGAAATATCTATCTATCCATTTGAATTCATACTGAATGGAAGAAGTTTTACAACAGTGTTATGGCTTTTGAATGCATCCCAGTCCCATGAGCAGCTTTATGCTGATTATGCTAACCATAGCAAGAGTGCACTCGTTCTTATAAAGCCACCATACGATGCGTTATCTGAAACGGAGAAATTTACTAGATCTACTACCGAAGTCGAACTGTGAAATTATCGACCTGGCCAATTAATGTAAAGTTCTTTACATTTTTATGCAGCATTAAAATATGGGAGAGACATTTAAATGTGGCACATTCCATTTCTTGCTAGCACCATGGCAAAGGAGCAGAGAACGGCAATGATAGACGAACGACGAGCATGGTCTAAATCTACGCTTAGTAGCTACATACATGATCAATGAAATCTAAAAATTATAGAACTGCTCATCGCAAGTTTGATTACATTTTTTGGCGATATAGTTGAAAAATCTATGTAAGGAATTATGAAAGAAAGTAATTGACTCAAGGTGATCATAAACTATTGCCTTTATCTCCTTATGACGGATATCCTCTTCCAGAGGTCTATTCATCTCGTCTTTAAAAGTTGTAACAACATCGAATTATTGTTGCTGATAAAATCCATTCATGAAAATTGTTATTTCAGTGGTCATAACTTCAATTTTGCTATTGCTTTTGTTCATTCACATATGGGTCATTCCACGACGACTCACCCAATTTTATTTGTTATTGATTCTACATATTCATACAACCAAATCATTTTCCATCCCAATCGAATTGTCTTGCATATCCTTTCTTAATAACAATATTTTTCAACATCAACTTTGAAATAGTGTTTGTTACAAATGCATCAGGGCACTTCTCCGGTTTCTTTGCCAGTGATATCTCACCATTAGAATTATATATTTTAAAAGTGAACTTTACATCTATGGCAAGGCCAGGGATATCAGTTTCAGGTCAGTGAGCATTGACCTAATGGAAATAATTGGAATTTGAGCTTGAGCAGCTTAGGGGCCTTCAATTTTGGGTCAAAGTTTTCGAGTAAAGGGCAACATGTTCCTTGCAGCATGGTGCATAAAAGTACAGTTATTTGAGCCACCACCAATTAAATCTTGACAGATGAAATTCAAAAACTTGGTAAAAACTTTACTCTTTTAGACGTCTCATAGGGTGGCCCCGATTATCTATGCAACTTGCTAGATTGCCTCATTACATTGAGAGATGGGAAGACATTTTCCAACCATAGATTGCTAATTGCTTTATCCAAAACTGGAACAAGGCCATAGAACGTTCATCCAGCAGGTCTGATATATTTAAGGTTATACATCTCCAGCTCATAACATTAGAAGATGGGTTGGCATCATAGAAGTGGATAATAGTATCACTAGAATGGAAGTTTGATATCCTGCCTATGTGCAATGATGGCACATGGAAAAATCTATGGTTTGTAGATCAGATTCGATCTAAAATATTGTATCATAGTGAAACTATTTGCCAAGTTGGTTGTGGAAGTTGTTGACAGCAAATTGCAGGATTTTCATGAAGAGAATTTTAAGTGAGATGGCTGCATTGTTTCATGTGAAATAGCCTACTATTCCATGGATTAATATACTGTGTCTATTTGTAGCAGTTACTGACAACTAGTTTCCAATTTTTCAATGCTGGAATGCGAATCAAAAATTGGTTCAGAGTCATAATCCAAAGTGGTTGGTGTGCTGTTTGTGAGAATATCTCAAGAATTTTAAGATAAAAATTCTAATTATTGGATAATTTCTCCTTCTAGCGTTTGAGAAACCTAGCGCTTACTGGAATAAACACATCGAAAACTTCTTTAGCGACAGTCATTTATCAGATAAATGAAATGTCGCTGGATCCTTTCAATTAATCATTAAATGACACATGTGATATAGTGTGATGATATTTTGGAAGCTGATATTCGAAAGCATGCAAAAGTTTTGAAAATTGCTCAAATATATTAAACAGGGGAACCCTTTTAAGTAAAATGAATACTCTGAGATTTCTTGGCCTCTGATTTCAAGCTGGAGCGATGCATGCTCTTTAAATCGACATTACAAGTTGCATATATGTCTGATAATACTCTTGCTTGATTATAGGAGCGATATTTCAAAATGATGAACGTACAGAACGTTTTTCAGGATTTCCTACTTTGTCATCCTGTCGCTGCAGTATTTTGTAATTTCACTATTGCTTTTGTGTACATGATCTTTGGACTAGGGTCAACAATCCAGATCGCAAATTGACTTGATAATTGAAAATGCCAACCCGAGAACAAGAGATCCAGCTCGCAAAATTTGCTTTTTGCCCGAACTAAGTTCCCCCGGCGTGTGCCATAATTTTCATACCCATTCTTTGCAATTCATCTCCAATCCTAAAGTTACCCTTCAAAGAAAGAGGAAAACTCTAACACAAAAGGGCGGTTTCCCTTCAGTGTTACTTCCGCTGTTAGCTCCTGTAGTAGGTGACCTATTGGGTAGGATCTTTAATCCTAAGCGTTAATTATGCAAACATTGAATCCCAAAGTATTAAAATGGATTTCAGACTTCAATGTGATAAAGTTTTAACTGTAGCAGGTCCATCCCATGCAGGTGAAACTGTTTTCACACTGAATTTGCTAGATAAAAGAAAATAGTTGTTTAGGGAACCTATCAATCGAGTGATTTGGTGTTATGGTATTTATCAACCGTCACTCTTTCAGGAATTGCAAGGTCGTAACTTTATTCGAAATGAAGGAATTATTCCAATGGACAAGATTCAGTCCAATGATGTCTTTGTATTGGATGATCTATTAAAAGAAAGCAAGAATTCTATAGATGTTACAGATATATTCACTCGCGCAGCACATCACAAAAGATGCTTTATAATCTATATCACGCAAAATTTGTTTCCTGATGGGAAAGAAGCCCGCACACGAAACCTGAATACTCACTGTTACGCATTTTTTAGGAATCCACGAGATAGAAATCAATTTGTAATTTTAGCGCGACAAGTTGCGCCAAGAGGTTCAAAAGCCTTAACTGAAATTTTTCAAGTAGCAACTGAAAAACCACACGGTTGCTTATTTATTGATTTTACACAGGAGTGTCTGGAAGAATTTAGATTTCGAAGTGATATTTTGAAAGAGCCTATGACTATCTACAAACTATGAGTTCTTATTCTCGCATGGTTGTTATTCTTCAGGATCAATATATGCAATTGACTGCCATGCAACAAGCAGGACAACCTCTCGCAAGTCAAATTTATAAGAATGAATTGAATTATCAGCAAAATGTGCATATCAAAGATCCACATCGTGCTGTATTTTTACAATCGGAAACTTCGAAGAATTAAAAAGTTTGAAGAATAAGATGCGTGACTCTGTTTCGACTGCTATACCTTTAGCATCTCGCGCACATGAAATGTCCCTTTTCAACAGCATTGAACCAAATCTCACTGTGAATCATAGAGGTGAAATCATTTCAGATGAAAATGAAGATGAAAATGAGACTTGATTCAGTATGCAACCACAGAAAGCGCCGTCAAGGCTATGTCCCACCTGGTTGGTCTTACTTTCTTAAACTATTGAAAAAGCACAATGTTCCAAAATTTGCTTTGAATAATGAAACATTGAAAGAACTTGATTCTATTTCAGCAGTTGATGCTACTTCATCTACTTCACCGGTTGAGAGTAAAATGAAAATGCCAGGGAACTGGTTTAAGAGATCACCTTCCAAATCCCCTCCCACACCCATCAAGCAAACAAGGGGAAGAGAACGACGTAGAAGAACTCCTCCAAAGAAATACATGTTCTCAGACTATCAATATGAAGCAGATGTGTTGCTTACCATGTACTGAGCCGCCGGAAGTAAATGTAACTGTAACTTGTACTTGCTGTGCCAGCTCTCACAATGAGACTCCTAAGGAATGTAGACGTAAATCCCGTAAATCCAGTGGTTGCTGTAAATGCAAAAAGGTAAGAAAAGAAAAACATGAGAAGAAGGAGAAAGAGTCAGTTGTCATCGGATTATCTTTTAAAGTCAATATATTATGATGTAAAACATCCTGCAGGATTTGCATCTATAAAGAAATTGTCAAACGCGAGCGGTCTTCCACACTCATAAGTTGAACAATGGTTAAAGGGTCAATCTACATATACACTCCACAAACAAGCAAAAAAGAAGTACCGGACCCATAATCATATTGCTCATGACATTGATGAACAGTGGCAAGCAGATGATCCCTGGTCAAAGCGATTATCCCTATAAAGCATATTGGAATGCTCCATCACAGTTTCATCCAGCAGCTCAAAACAGTCATATGGAAGCAATGGGATGGTATAGAGATCAAGCAACACTGTTTGATAGTGAGACAAACACTGGTTTTGTAAAGCGATCTGCTTTGATTAAAGATAGTAAAGTATGTCAGCTATATGGTCCACTTAATTTAAACTTCTTCAGACAATCAAAATTTTTACTCTGTAATACCAGTAGGCGACTCAAACTTACATTCAATAAGCCTGAAATTTTGTTGAATGCATTTGCTTCAGTTGTGAAATCTAAAATTCATGTGGAAGATATTACAGTATACATTCGTCGAGTGGTGGCTAATCCAAGTGTAATTAGAGGACATGATGAGGGTCCTAACCGCAACAATGCTATTTATCCCATTCAACATACAAAGCTTCTCACATTTACTATTCCTAAAGATCACAAGAGCAATGGTTGAAAATGATGCATTCAATGGTAATGTCAAGAAGAATCCTTTCAACTTGAAACACAACAATTTAAGTGAAATTGCTTTGCGTGTAAATGGTGTTAGTCATCCTGGCCCACCCTACCAACCAGATTTTACTTCTTATCAATTTCTGCGTAGTTATGTTGATTGCATGAATGTTTTTGGCTTTTACAACACAGACGATACCAACGGACTCACAATGAAAGAGTTTAAAAATGGATATACTATTTATGCATTTGATTTGACTGCCGACAGCGATATTAGTGCACCTTATCGTCAAGCTAACGTTCCTCATAATATTCGCTTGGATCTGGAATTCAAAACAACGCTAGCGGAGACGATCAATGTATTAATTTATGCCGTCCTTGATTCAAGTATTGAAACAACTAAGTATCATGACGTGATTCTTCACTATAATTGCTAATGGGTTGGTTGAATGCTGACGACAGAAAGACTAAAGTGCAGCGTAATGCAGATGAAGCTACGTTGAAAGCTTTTGATAATGTCTATTCGCTAGATACCTTATCGACTACTGTAAAACAGGGTCCCATCTTTATCGTATTGAACACTCATTCACAGAATTTGGAAGGTGAGCATTGGAAAGCTATCTTTATTGGAGAAGACAGACGTGGTGAACTATTTGACTCTCTTGCTCAACCTCCGAATATACCAACACAGCAGTGGTTCAGAAAGCATACTCGTCAAAATCAACGAAATGAGCGCATACTGCAACATCCGCTTTCATCAACTTGTGATGCTTTCGCATTGTACTTCACTTTAAAACGTTTACATGTACACCAATTCAAATCTGCTATTCAAAAGTCGTCATGTAATCCATCTTATAATAAAAACATGATTTGTATGTTCTATAATGATTTGAAATAATACGCATCATGTTGGAAAAAAAATTGTCTTTATTTTACAATCCGTTGGTTATGTACATACTCGATTAGATAGTCTAGGATCGTCTCTGCTTGCATCTCAGATTTCAGTCCAGCAATGATAACTTTACTATTATGAAAGATTGCAACATGTACAGGTAACCAGCAACTAATGAGAGCCGCGGGAAAAAGTTCTGGTTCACAACACAAATTGAAACTGCTAGTATGAATCTTTAAAAACGATGCATCTTCACTCAATTGTGTAGAAATCACCATATTGTCCAAAGTCAGATTCGACATCACACACTTCTCCCTCTTCCATATCCGTCGTAGTAGTTTCTGCAGCTCTAAGCGCATTAACAGCGCTGATGAATGAGAAAGAGCGCCGAGAATCTGAACAGTTCCATTTGGGAAGAGTTGAAGATTCCGTAAATTGCTCATCTTCACCACCAACATTTGCGGTCGACCCGGATAATACTTGCTGTTTCGAATTTGTTGATGTAATGCTGCGAGATTGATTTTCGTGTAGAGTCTGATGCGTCGGAGAATGTTGACGATGGCGTAGTGATGACATTTCATGATGAAGAAATGAGAAAATAAAGCGATGTATCTTCCTTTTATACTTTTCTCAACTGCCTTAATGAAATGTGAAGTAGGTAGAAAGTTGTGAACGATAGATTTGAATTCGCTGTTTGTTGAGTCGCAACCATATGCGGTTTCCTATGCGTGAATGTTTTTTCATATAGAAGTACTTTAAGTCCTTCATAGTATGATTTAGAGACTGAAAATGTCGATATCATAAAGCAAATACTCTTCTTACATTTCCAGTATAATCTTTGAAACATACGTTTCGTTCATGATCAATCTCAACATATTATAGGAAATCCAATTTCCAAGTCTTCATGATGGAGTGTGACATCGTGTTGAAGATGGTGTCCGATTAAGATTTGCGTAGCAATGCGATGAACTCGCGTCGAATGAATGACATAATGGAGCGATGTACGTATCTTTTATTTTTTCCAATTACATTTGCGAAATGAGAAATAGATGGAGACATGAGGATGATAGATTTGAATTTCATTTCTGTGATGTTGAAGCCAAACTTGATTACCCAAGGAGATGAATTTCAACGTTTTAAAATATTCCAAATCCCTCATGATGTCATCAAGATTGAAAAATTGTCGCCATGTTGATGTAATTCCTTACGTTGTATTTCTATAAGAATTCTTGAAATGAACGTTTCCATCGCGATCAACTTTAATATATTGTAGAGAGTCCAAAATCCAAGTCTTCATGATGTTATGCAAATTGGTAATGTATAGATTACCGAAACAAAAATGTCATTTTATCATATTTTGCTTAGCAATGTGGCAACAAATAGATTTGTTGGCAATCGAGCTGCTATCTTTTCTACTCCCATTGATAATACACAACAGCTGAATGGGAAGTTGGAAGTAGGCGTCACCCAAGTTGCTCATAGCAACTATGTCTATACTTTTGATGATGAAGTGATGACTATAAATATGAGACGTACAGATGCCTATCAATGTGAAGAGGGATGTCGAGTTTACATTCCGAAATGGCCGAAGAAAGATTTCTCAACATGAAAAAAACTCGTATTTGTTTTCCAGAATAAAGCATGTAGACACATTGTCGAGTTTACTCCACACAATGGTGAATATGATCACATATATCATACAGTTGATAAAGATTGGATTGTTGCTTTGAGTCCGAGTTTAAGAAATGATTTGGGTTACTTTGCTAGCGCCTTGACAAGCTATGATAATTATAAAGCTAATTATTATCCAAGAGGTTGCAAAAATTTAATTGATAAAGAGAAAGCCTATTATGTGGATCTTATTCCGAAAAATGAAAAGACGTTGGTGAAGAAGATTGTGATTAAGGCAAGAAAGACGAACATGACTCCTGAAGCATTATTGAAGAAATTTAATTATCTCCTTTGAGTAGATGGTGAAAAATGGCAATATTAACTTACAACAAAGGGTCTAATAATATCGTAATCAATAAACTAAAGGATGATGAACTAGTGTTGGTTTGTTCAGAAGATTTTCATCAGTTCTTGCGACATCGTTCTGCAGCGCTTCATGGGAAGTTTAATATGCGCTATCTGGGACATAATAGTTCAAATCAATTTGATACAGAATGGTCCGTATCTTTATACAGAAAGTGTATAGATCCTTTAGGTGTTATCTTGCATAAAACAAGAGTGTTGACGTCTCGCATTATCACTTCAATCTAGTGAAATTGGCTATAAATTATTTAAATGAAGTGACTGGTGAACAGCATATTTCTTTTTCTGAAAAAGAAGGTGTTCTGTCTCTTAGTGTAAGTGGGAAAAATATTGAGCTGATTATGGACAATACCCTAATTGGGATTTGATCAAAGTACTTTTTAAAGTGGTGCTGTAACAAAAGCTAGCGCGAGAATATCGCGTCGTATTAACTATTTTTCAGATATATTCCAATATTGGTGATGCTGTACGTGTGGGAGATGTTGAAGCTTCACTTCTAGCAATGATACCCTACCAACCAAAAAAGCAATGGTACTCTATCTGAGCATACTTTTCAGAAAGTGCATTGTACAAACTTGAAATCAAACTATATACCACAAATTGATGTTGCAACTTATGACGATGCTGGTGCGTTGATTCCTTTTCATAGAGATGCTGTGACAAGTATCACACTCCATTTCGAATGAAGAATTAATGCAAAAGTGTGGAAATATATGTTTCCAATGTGAATGATATGGAGAGTGAAAACAAAGATTCGTTTCTAATTTACTTACCCAGTAATGCTTCTATGAATAGATTTCCCAATAAAAAACCATCAGACTATCGAGTAGAATTAAATCGTCCATTACTTCTAGAAGGTGAATGGGAAGTAGGTGTTTCCGGCATTTCTTATTATAGCAATATTCAGAATGTGAATGAATTGGAAGAAATGGTATTGACTCCTTGTACCCATGATGGAATAACGATGAATAATGCATTCAAGTTTCCATACAATTCAATATTAGATGAAAAGTGGAATTATGAATGGAATCAGTGAGAATCAGATTATTATGGATCCTCAGATGAAGATAAAATCATTAAGGCATTCAATAGTGGCAATGCTTCTATTATGAAAAATAGGCGTCAGAAAGTTTATGAGTTTACTATCTATGAATTGCACGAGAGACAATTCTATCGTTTTCACTCTTTTACTGAAGGTCTTACATTGAGGTTGGATAATGAATTCTATCCACATCTCGGTTTTGGACACAGTCTGCATCTGACATCAATGGCTATTGCAAATGTTACAAAAATCTATTTAAACCGAATAAGCAAATTTCATTATAAATTTAAAATATTAGATGAAGATGTTGTAGAATGTGAAGAACGCATCATTTTGAAAAAGCGTGGTGTCAAACCTTTGACACTTATTGAGTTAGTAAAACGATTGAATGAGACTGTGGGTAAAAAGTGTGGAGAGAAAGTCATGGCTCGGAATGATAAGTTGGTTATTCACAAATATAATGAAAAACTTACAGTTTATTTCTCTCCAACCTTGCGTCATTTTGTAAGACATGTATCGCCTATTATTGGAAGCGGTTTGGTTTATGCTTCTCATGAATATCACACTAAAGCTGATTCAGTTAATGATGAATGGTGAGTCCATCCATGGTGATCGCATCAAGGAAATTTATCAATCTTATCAAGGAACTAAAGTTAGTGTCAATACAATGCCGCGTCTACATTTATATAGACGAACAAACGAATAATACGATAAAGTTTTCAACTGTATTATATACCTATACAATACAGTTGAAAACTTTGTTCGTGTCATAAATCCACATATACAACATAAGTTAAAGCAAGTGTTGAAAAGTAGATATGATGCAAAGGCACATCAGATTTCGTTTTCAATTAAATTCAAAGTGCTGTTCTGAAGCTGGGTGATCACACTCAAAGCCAATTGAGTAACAATTTGAAAAAACACTTTGGCTTTTCATTGCTACAAGATAAGTTTGCTACTTCATACACGATTGGTGTAGGATTACAAAAGACACTTGATAAACATGAATAACATCTCTATATTCAAAGAGATCTCATTTCACCAATTTCTGTTGGTGAGAAAAAAGAATACATTTTACGTAATTTCATTCATGATAAAGACGCTTCCTATGAAATCATTGAAAAGATGTTTAAACCTATTTTCTACCATCCTGTTATCAAACAAACTATCCAGTCTATTTCTCTCAAAATTAAAAATGGTTTACATGAGTGCATCCATGTGAAAGATACTAAATCCCTCACAACTTTAGTGTTTCAGAAAACAAAGTAAAGTCATTGTAGAATTTTATTGAAATAAAAAGATATGTATGAAAAAGTGTCTTGAAGAAGTGTTGACAAAGTGGGAAAGTCTTTTCACAGATATAGTGGGAATGAACTGACTGTAGGCATATATTCACAAGAAAGTGGAGTCTAAAGCGACATACAAAGCAACAATGAATATCAAAAAAAACATCATCAAAATACTCATTAAAGAATGAATCTATTTACACATCTCCTGAATGTGGTAGTGTGAGTTTAATTCTTTTGGGTGGTGATATGTTTGTGCCAGCATGTCCATGTGGAAGAAATATGTTATGTCGTATCCAACACCTCTTATCCTCCCACCCTGAAAGGGCTCGCTTCCCATATGTATGAGTTTTTACCTCATGTGTCTTTGATTTTAAGATGGTCATGCTGACAAACGTTATGTCGCTATTTATGTAGGCCATCTTAAAGACCTTATGTTTCATATTTACAACAATCGATTTACACATGCCTTTTCACGCGCTTAATACTGTCACTGGAGTCTTTTGGTTTCATAGAATACAATTTAGGACGAAGAAGAATCATTTCCTTAATTTTCTTTCCTGCCAATTCATCTTCAAAGCATCCTAATTTTGCTTTATTTTTGGCAGGGTATAGTGGGTGATCTGTAGGATAATTTGATGTATCAAAATATTTTTCTAAAGATTTTCCTACTTCAGTGAAATTTGACTCTTACTGAGCAGCGATACTTAGAAAGAAACAGTCGGTATCACCGCCCAGCAAACGCACGTCTTCAATTAGAGGGCATGGTTTTAATATTCCATAGAAGAGTTGATACATTTCAAGATTGAAATAATCTAACACAGTTTGTCCAATGTAGATGGGCTTGCACAACTCTACTTCTGATTTTATCATTTTAACACCAACCAACTCATCATTCATAATATCTCTATCAATAAAGAGAGGTGATGTCGCTAACTTTTGAAATTTATCATTGACCCTCAGAGCCCTTAGTGGGGGTCCAGTGCACCCCGGAGCCACATTTCTCTATTTCATCTTTTACGCTGACGATGTATCAATCACTCAAGCCCATACAAGATCATCATTTCTGACAGTGAATCTGCATGTGTTATTTCATTTCAATTGAATCAGTAGAAGTATGCCAGATAGGCCAAGGGGGTCCACTGGACCCCCCTCAGGTCTCAGAGGGTGTAGAAATTCCATCACAAAATTTTTGTAATTAGATGAAAAATGATTTCGAACATGTCCACGATGGTGTATAAAGAGTGGAAGTCATTTATTCATTGTTTGCATCATGCTCGTAGATGTGCAATGTGTTGGAAGATCGCAAAATGTGAATATTTTGCTTTCGCACATGATCGCACGTGACTGGTTGGACTATATGAACAACTCGACATAAATCGATGTCCGAAATAAAAGCTATCATTATATTCATAGTTGAGCACCAAAAACTGATTGATGACAAACTTTTCACAGCAGTAATGATAAGTTTGAGATCTCCACAGCTGTTTTTGGTTCTAGAAGTACAGCAATTTTGACTCATTTTAGATCTATTTCTGATAGCTTTGGATAGATTTGAAGGAATGTACAAATGGAAAGGATTAGCTGCATGAATTAAATCAATTTCATCAAAATCAACCATCTGAGGCTTTATGGTGACACAAAATATCGTAAAGCAGCCTCCTAGTACAAATGATGCTGTACTAAATGTGGTTGACTTACAAAAACACCATAATTTCGCACTTGTTTACTGAGAAGGCTGAAAGTCACTCAAGGGATTCGTCTTACCGACCTGCTACACGCAAACATCATTGTTTTACTTAAAATCAACTTTCCTTAGGTTTTGATATCGATTTAAACAGGTAAACTAAGAATATGTTAAAGGGGTCCACTGGTCCTCAGGTCTCGGAGGGTGTGAAAAAGCTCAGGTCTCTGAGGGTTATGATTCACAAGTATATAGTTAATATGCTTTCTAACATCCTCCATCGTCTTACCAAAAAGACTATTGTTCTTATCTTTATAGAAATCCTTTTCGAAATTATTTTGGGCTAGTGCACGTTTCTGGCTGTTACTATCAGTATAAGA
The DNA here is from genome assembly GCA_907163375.1 of Prostheceraeus crozeri. Taxonomy (NCBI): domain Eukaryota; kingdom Metazoa; phylum Platyhelminthes; order Polycladida; family Euryleptidae; genus Prostheceraeus; species Prostheceraeus crozeri. The sequence continues at coordinate 1,124,586 of CAJQUW010003743.1, forward strand.
TTTCAGAAAGGCTTTCTGTCTTAATTTGATAATGTGGTGAACTGTTTTTATAATCATTCTCATTTCTAAATAAAATTTTAAGATAGGGAAGTGGACTAAATAATTTTCTTTATCAAATTGAGTAAGCAAAAGTTTACGGCAAGGCTTATAAGGGCAGTCCGCTCCTTTCTAAATCTTTGTGAAATTGTTTCATAAAGTCCGAAAACATATCTTCAGTCACTTCGCCTGATTCGGGTGCAAGTGGAAATTCCCCAGTTTTAGTTTTAATACTCGTACTATTTGGATAGATGAGATCTATCTGAAAATAATATCCCCAATCACCATCATCTGGAATAGCTAGTATGTTTGAGGCGTTGGAGAAATGCTGAATTTCATTCTCACCCAACCAGCTAAACTCAGAGTGAGGTAGAGGTTTGGATAGTGAACTGCCATATAAATTATTCTGGTCATAGTACTTAAGATGAATCTGATCATCATCTACTCTTTTTGATATTATTTGATTCCTAATTACAAATGTGAGACCACCGCGAATTCCTCGTTCAAATAAATTATACATCTCTGGATCTTGCAAAGATAGATGGTCTCTCCCGTTATTTTAGAAGTAGACTGGAATGACATGGCTGGAAGACTGACAAAGTGAACAGGATCTAATTTGACTTCTTCCAGTGCCACTTGTCGAAACTCCTGAAATACATCAGCCAGCAAAGAAACATCTAATTTTAGATAGGCGACCATATAATTGCTAAACGTTTGACAGTCAAATTTTGTCCATTCAAGTTGAACATGATTGTAATCTTCTACCTTGCATTCTACACCAGTCAAATCACTTTTACATTTGTCTATTGATGGAAGAGAAGTCTCACTAAGTTTGGAAATGTTGTCAAAGTATGCATATGGAAACACTCCTTTGCGTGTGATGACTTCATCCGTCAAGTTAGGATATTGTTTCTTCAAATTTTGAGTTGGTGGAAGAGACTTAAGATTTTGAACGAGAGATGCTAGTGATGAAGCCATGAATTGATAGGGATCTAAAGATTATGTATCAAAATAGACTGTCTTATCTTCTTTAGTTTTGTCAGCTGCTACTTTTCCTGTCATGGCCATGAACTTTTCTCTCGTTTGATCTATTACACTTAACTTTCACTCTTTCATTTTTCCTACCCCTCTCTTATTATCATATGACTGTCATGACCTTTGAAGTTATGAAAAATTAGTGGTAGAGTACGCCGTTTCAGTCTCAGTGAAAAATTACATCTTGTACAGTGCGTGTCAATTTATTAGGGACACCTGAATTTTAAAATGTTTTTTTACGGTTACGATAATATAATGATATTTCTCTGAAATTTCTGCGCCAAATCCTGCTGTATTATGATAGAATTTACCTTTGCAATTAGTTTTTGACCGATATTTTTTATAAAAAAAAATAACAGATGCCAAAACACGTCTTCTCCAGGATTACCTTCATTTAGAGGTATAAAAAAGAAATGTCGTCAATACTTGGTGTGACCACCTTTGGCCTTAATGACGGACTCAATGCGCCTCGGCATGGATTCCTCCAATGATTGCAACACATGTGACAGTGTTGCATCACGATGCCAAGCTTGTATCACATTTAAAATCAGTTCACAACGGGTTTGTGAGCCTCCATCAAATTCCGGACGCTTCTTGATGATGGCCCATAAGTTTTCGATTACGTTGAGATCCAGAGAATTTCCAGGCCAGTCAAGTACGCGAATATGCTCATCCTCCAGTTACTTGAGACACTGTTTTGCTGTATGAGCAGGCGCCTTGTCCTGTTGGAATATGCCATCACCCAGGGGGAACCATTCTGCCATCTGTGGTCTCACTCTTGTCCTGAGAACTCGTAGGTATTGGTCCTTGCTCATGGAACCCTCCACAACATGCAAACGACCTGAACCTTGGTGACTCATAATTCCCCACACCATCACTTTTATGGGATGACGAGCCGCCGGTTTAACGGGTCTGATGGATTTCTTGGAGGACCATATCTTCTTGGAACTTGATAACCCAACTTCGAATGAGGATTCGTCCTTGAGGGCAACCTGGAAATGATAGACTTTTTTTGAATACCACATTTTCCAAAATATGTTTATAACATTTACATGTAAAATATGAAAAAGGTACATGTATTCATTAAACAATGATTAAAATCATTTAGTTTAATAAACAACTAGTAATTACCTTTTTCCAATCATTGATAGTCCAGCTTCTGTGGGCCATGGCGAAACTTAGTCTCTTCTTTTTTATCGATGTGGTAAGGATAGGAACTCTTCTTGGTGTTTTGGATACAAATCCCGCCTCAACGATTCGACGATGCACCGTTTTCCGAGAAGCAACGATGCCAGAAGAATTCAAAACGTGTTAATTGGGTGACGGTGATTAAAGGTGATCTCTTCACCATTCTAACAAGCATGCGATCATCAGTTTTGGTGGTATATCGTTTCTTACCACATCGTCTCCGGTCCGGTGTAGTAGAGCCACCTAGATTCATTCGATTCCTCACGCGTTGAACAGTTGACATGCTTATTTTGATCAGCTCAGCTATTTGTCTTATTGATGAATTGCCTTCTTTTAACAAAATCTCGATTTGAGCTACTCTGGTAGGTGATACATCCTTCTTCTTTCTCATCTCGCAGTGAAATAGTGAAGAACGTTAGAAATATTCAAAGTGAGTCAGCTAGCCTGAAAACGTGACATGAACGTCACGTTCAAAAGGGAAATCTTTCATTGGACGACGCAGCAGCCAATTAAAAGTGCCTGCCGTGGAGAGCATTCAGTACAATACACTGAATAGGGATATTGACAGACTGGCTCGGTAACTACAGCTTAACTGTTGATAGACCGCCCCATTTTGGTATATCTTTCGAACGAGTTAAAGCTATGAAATTAGTAATTTCGGATTCATATAAGCCATGCCTGGACCAGTTTTGGCAGAAATGTATTTTGCATTTATTAATTGACTTAAATCTAATGAGACGGTAAGCATCAGTAAGCCAGAAAATACAATGGTGCTCTAGAATTCACAAGATCAGCGAAAAATCAAACTGTCCCTAATAAATTGACACGTACTGTACATAGCGCGTTTCTAAATTTACCAGTGATATGATCATGGTCGCGTACTTTCATGATTTTATCTTCATCAAACGTTTTATTACATTTTGGGCAGACTTTACAACTTTCAAATTTTACTTGATCATCTGCTGACATATTCAATGATCTGCGCTGGAGTTCACTATCATATTTTTGCTGAAATTTGACAGCGCTTTCGAGGAATTGTAAGAATTTATGTATACAATCCTCACCTTGCCAGACGTGCATTTCATTATTTTTATTTCTGAAGTAATCATACCATACCTCATAACATGATATGGCTGCCGCTTTATTGGTGATATCATCAATATAGCATTCGATGTCAGCATAGAGGACACGAAGAGGACTTAATTCATCACCTTTTTCTCTATATGAAAACTGTTTATCTTCGGGCATGCATTCTATTTGCAGTTTACCTCGCTTAGACCATTCATAATGTGTTTAAAATTCATCTTTTGATCAGAAGGGCGCATACAACGGTCACATATGAAATACTCTCCTCTTCTAGATGTTAAGAGGGAATATAGTCGAGTCATTTTAGGAATACCACAGTAATGCCAATTTTCACTATCATTTTGATATACTAGCAGGAGATTGCCTACCCGATCATACGTTGATGAACGGTTGTTGTAGCGCACACCCTTAAGCCCCTCTTGCCAGATGTGAACAACTATTTCAATTTCATTTAATTTTTCAAATTTCCATATATCTTCAAACTTCATGTCTTCGCTATTGCAGTCATCAAACTTCAATTCATTCTCCCATTCATGATATTTGCTTCTACGGAAACCGTTGTTCTGTACATCATGATAGTGGAGAATAGACAATACCGCATACTTAAAACACAGTGATTCACATTCAGCAGTAATGACTGCATTCTTAGCTCTTAACGTTTTTGGAAGATTGAACGAGCCTTGACCACAGTAATTTTCTAGTAGAGTAATTCTTAACTTGGCAGATTCTATGCCATCAAAAATTAGACCACTTTCGCGCTCGTTAAATTTATCAATATTTGATTTTAGTCCTTAGATGTGAAAATTTAACCAAGCTTCTTTATCGACTGCCTCTGTAGCAGGAGAAGACGGTATGTAAAACATCAACCTCTGTCCTATTTCACCAGTATGATAATCAACTTTAGCATATTTTGTTTTAAGGTAGATGAACGCTTTTATTCTAAACTGCTCTAAATTATGAAAGAGCGCATCTATCAATGTTGAATTTTGATGGAACCACTCCGGAAAATCAGCAATAGTTTTTGAGGATTCCATATGGTAATTTCTCACAGCATTATTGAGCGATACTTCAGTTAGTCGAATAGAGGAGGTGCTGTTGCTATAACTATCATTTGTGTGTGTGTGGTGAAGTCTATGTGAAGATAATTCAAAACCTGTTTCAAAAGGTTGGAAACAAAAGTCACAATAAAAGAGACATGTTGAAAAGAATCATCCTCACCTCGGAAGATTGATGATGGTTTGGGTTGACACACACGTTGTCTGATGTGTCGGGTGAGATCGCGCTTCCTCGCAAAGATATGACTACAATCAGCACATGTTTTGGATGCTTCCCGTGACTGCGCACTTGAGTTGGAACTGTCATCATCTGGAGGAGAAATCATTCTGTCATCTCTATTGAAGTCAAAGTTTATTTTTACAACCTACCTTCACTCAACAGTTGTAAAGCTTCCTCTGGAAGGGAGCGCTTTGATGATGAAGTGGATGCCTGAAATTGAGAAAGATGCTATTAACCCAACGTTTAAGGGGGATGATTGATGAAATCCATAACCTACCATTTCAACGAAATTAAGTCAAAATCTGATACTTTGATAGTCAGAATGTAGTAATTGACTCAAACCAAAATAGGATACGTCAGCAGCGTCAGACTATATTTGAGTGGAGAGAAAAGCTCACTTAGTGTTAATATATCTCAAATATGGAAAGAAATCTAGTCTATTTTTCCCTTTCATATACTCCCATACTCAACATTCATTGGCTATTCATTTTGATTGGCTGCCTACTTATACTTGAGGACTAAGAAATCAAGTTTATGTCATACATTTCAAAGTCATGGATTCACCATCAACTCAATCACCAGTGTCTGCATCAAGCATGCCAACTTGCCCTGCCGCTCCGAAAAAGGCAACGGTGGAGAAGCAGAGAAGGCTGGATGATATTCCAAAGTTGGAATTGCTAGATCTAACGGAGCAAGAAGAGTTAGAAATGATTTATGTGCGATGGAAATACCTGCTCTAGAACCAGGAAGATGTAAAAACGGAAACTGACATTAACCTTCTCCATGATATACGGAGATGGTACAGTCCATCATCCCAACCCCGGAATGAAGTGGAATGGAATTACATCTATGGTGTGTTGGTCGCGGCAGAGGAACGATTAAGGCAGTTGAAGTGCAACTGCAGTGGTTGTGAGAAATTATGGGACAATGTGATTTCCGAGGAACTTTTAAATTATTTGCAAATTTCTCAATAAATGTTTATTTGTTTCATCAGTCTGTTTTCACTTATTTCTGGGTAATGTAGCATACATAATCATTAATATCATAGTGAAAATCTGATCATTCGACAGGTCAGTATAAATCATACCAGTTGATGATAGATACGATCACTTTTTCCGAAGTACTACATCTATCACTGAGGACAAATGATGAAGGGATTGAATCTCAACAACAGAGACATGTAGTTCTTTAGATTTGTTTGCAATTGAAGCACATATACTTTATAGCGAGGAAAAGTCAAATGGAAGAACCTTGAAGTCATTGTATACTTTGTAGCACCTTGGACGTTTAGGGGCATCTGGCGCTATTCTCACTCGCGTTGTTTTCGGTGTCCACTCTTCATCTATCCAGACAATTCTTGCAGTCTTGCCTTTGTCACAAGTCTCCTTCTGATCACACTTGTCTTCATCACACCACTCATTGACGATCACAAAATTGCATGTTGTTTCTGAGTTTGTCATCTTGGCGTGCTAGTTCATATAATATGAATAAGAGTGTTACAATCTTCCGACTTATGTAGTCTTCATCTAAATTAGAATCATTCTGATTGGTTGTTGAGGAATTCATTGTTGAAAAACATATAAAAGTCAGAAAGTTGAAACACCTCTCATTCTCATCTATCTCATGATGAAAGGTACATCTCCCGGTACACCTTCAACAAAATTTCTGAAGTGGTCGACGAGTGGAATGAAGACTGCGATCAGAAGGAGACTTATGATAAAGGCAAGATTGTGCAAGTTGTGTGGAGTAATGGTCATTTTACACCAAAAACAACGCGCGTGAGAACAGCGCCCGATGCCCCAAAGCGACCAAGGTTCTACAAAGTCCACAATGACTTAAAGGTTCTTCCACTTGACTTTTCCTCGCTATAAAGTATATGTGCTTCAATTGTAAATAAACCTACATACTACATGTCCTTGTTTTGCAATGTACGAGTATTTATCTAGAAATGGAAATAAATGGAGGAATTTAGATATGGGGTTAGTTAACACATTTATTATCGGTTTGCTGTTCTATCAAAAGAGATCGCACCATTAGAGAAGACAGAAAGTGATTTTGTATGCGTGTGGCGTAAGAGTGACCTCCCATTTCATTCCTTCATCATTTAGCCTCAATGATAGTGGCAGTTCTTAAAAGAACTCATGGCACATTCTCAGATGACGTTCGCAATGGAGAATTTAAAATGTAACCTGGTGCAGATGGCTAAGACTGAACCGATTGGCCTTCAAAGTGCTACGTTGAGAACTGTGTCAAATGCCCAATATGAGTTGCCCCAGAGGTTTCGGTCTAAAATATGACACCCTCCCTTGCAACACTTATCACTACGATATCATCCGCTGTCTCAAGAGAGATCGTCCACCAACAGGAAGAATTATACCGAAATCCTCCTTAACATGCAACGTTTAAGTTGACTGATAGCAGATACAACCCTGTGATTTTATTTTTATTTGTATGATAGATTTAGTCAGACCGAAGTCTGTCCAGGGCAGACCACGTGGAGGTACTATCATATTGTGTCCTATGGTGGTCTTTAAAAGGACCGTTGGTTCGCTATCGGGATATAAATGGACTTAGGTATGGCCGATTCCGCTGAAAGAGACTTGTAATCTCTCTATGTCAGCGGCATCGACCTCCTCTACTATAAGCTGATTGTTAGAGGGCGGTATATACCCCCACTCTGTTGAATTGGCATCATCGTAAGTTGTCGATGAGCCAATTCAAGCAAGATTGTTATAGACTCGCTCTCGCTCCTCCATCTCTAGAATCTCAACAAATAAATTTCTCGGTCGAAGCCGAGGCTTGTCAGGAGAGCTGACGGTCGTCTTAGGTGTTTTCATGATGGAGTATAGAATGAAAATGAAAGAGAGGCAATGGTTTGTATACCCCTCTGATACAAAGACATGACTCAGTCTTTCTAATTATACTCACTGACATAAATAATGAAACCAACTATCATTGACTTGAATGGAAGTTTGTTTCATTTTTTTCTATGGTTTGAGATGATATCTCGCTTTATATGTATCACCATTGAACTCCATATGATAAGAGAAATGATATAGGACCATCAAATTTCAAAATTTGATATTGATCACAGTAACAGCTAGAAGTTGAACAGAATCACCACCTACTGCTGACCAGATTTGACTTATGAAATGGCACACGATAACTTTACCAGAGGAATGGCAATTGGGATGATGCGTTGTAGGCAAAGTTCTACAACTGTTGCGAAAGAATAGAAAATTTCAAGGGTCGTTGCATGGAGGTGGTGGTGTCGTTGGAAAGCAGAAGGAAATGTGGAAAAGAAGAACGGATCAGGAAGACCAAGGGTATCATCCAAGCGGACAGATGCACGCTTAGTTTTAGCTGCTAAAAGAAACAGATTTGTGTCCGTCCCGAAGCTAATTGTTTACTGGAAGGTTGCTGGGAACGTTGCCTGTAGCGTTCGAACTGCATATCGAAGATTGCGAGAAGCTGGTATACAGTCTCTGCGACCCGCTGTGAGAATTCCGCTGAGCCTGGAACATCGAAGGAGACGAGTGACGTGGTGTCAAGGTCATCAGTCGTGGAGTGACAATCAGTGGGAACGTGTGCTCTGGCCTGATGAATCGAGGTTTACTCTCGATTTCAACGATGGTCGGATCCGTGTTCATCGCTTGCCAAGTGAAAGATTTGCTCCATATTGCGTCAAAGACCACGACCGGTACGGCGGCGGTAGTGTCATGGTTTGGGCCGGTATCTAGCACAATGGAAAAACACCATCAATCGTAGTGAAAGGAACATTGATAGGACAGTGATATGCCGACGAGATCGTGACACCGGTCGTGGTTCCAGCAGTGACATCGAATCAATTGATTTTTCAGGGTGACAACGCAAGGCCCCATCACGCTTCAGTGGTCTCTAACAGGATAGCCAGCAGTGGAATCCCAACCTTGGAATGGCCCTCACGTTCTCCCGACCTCTCCCCCATCGAGCACTGCTGGGATGAACTTGGTCGCAGAGTGAGGGAAAGGTACAACCACCCACCAGTGTCTTTGAAGATGCTGGCCGACAGACTGATCGAGCAGTGGAACCTCTTAGACCTGGCATTCATCCAGCGACTGTGCTCATCCATGCCCTCACGCATCGATGCCTGTTTGGATGCTCGCGGTGGTCACACCCGTTTCTAACTTAAGTTGATAAAATCATGAGTATCAAATTAAATGTTTTTGAGTAAAGCATTCGAGTTCCCCTTTTACAAACAACAAACAAACGTACAGTACAACCAAGTTTAAGTCATAGGTATTCATATCAGGACTTGTTTCATTCTTTTTGTCACTGAGTATATGTGATAGATTCAGTCAGACCGAAGTCTGTCCAGAGCAAACCACGAGGAGGTGCTGTCACTTTTGTTTAGTGTGCCTCTCAAAAGAGCCGTTTGGGGCGTTCTCGGGATCAATAGCGATCCTACTGCTGACGTAAAAACCCTGAAGGCAAAAGAATAGGAGATCAGATGCGGTAAGTAAATGATCATGTTGAAGTAACTTACTGGGAACTTTCTTCCGGACTTTTCGGACAACGAAGTCCTCAAGCTCGCCGGTGATGTCCATGTTCATGTGGAGACATCGGACTCCGTCGCCCTCGTAGCATTGCTGCGCCGAATTGGGGCGTCGAAATTGGGGCACTTGTGATGGTTGGGGCGTCGCACGCATTATTTTCGAAGAGGGGAAGATGGACTTCATACACTCTTCTTTTTCTACACTTCTCACTCTCATGCAATCGCTCCACTTCAGCCACCAACCTCTTGTTCACGCCCTTCACTTCCTCTGTTTCCTTCACCATGCTTCGCATCCGATCTATCTCATCATCCTTCCTCAACAAATACGCCTGCAGACTACTCACCAAACTTGCTTTCTTCATCAGCTCACTCCTTTCCACCATCCACTCTTTCTCCTTCTGCCTCATACTTTCCAGATTTTCTCTCGTCACCTTATACCCTTCAGCCTTCGCAGTCAACTTCTCATTCCGCATCACTAATACTCTTTTCCTCTCCTCAACCGCCCTCAATCGATCCTTCATCCTCACATATTCATCCCTCATGTTCCCTTCCTCCCTCCGAGGCGATGATGCCGCCAATCGCTTGCCCACTTCCTTTCACTCATCCTTCCCCTTCTCCTCAAGATTACCAATGTTCCCAAACAATTCCTCCAACACGTCATCCAAATCAACATCAACATCAGGCTTCTTGATGTCCCCTCTCAACTCCACTTCTTCCTCACTCAAACCCTCATCAGTCGCCTTGGTAACACCTTTCTTCCCCACAGCACCATCAATCGTCGCCACTGCCACTCTTACCTCTTCCGTATCTAACAAAAGTCCCTCAAACCACGACTTAAACCCCTGCATACCAATGTTGCCACTAGGGCACTGGCTATGGTTCCTAATAAATTCTACATCACTCCCATCCTATATACTACCTTATGATGCACACACCCCCTCAACAACACTTTCCTGACATGCTCGCTTACAGTCCCCTCTTTGATGAGCTTTTTGAGCTCGCTGCCTTTGGCAATACCGCCACAGCTACACTTGCCGATGAGCATTCGTGCATTGATCATTTTAGTCATAGTGACGATTCCGCAAAGATAGAGTAAAAATTTGATAGCAAGTGTTTATAGGATACTACTTGCTGATATGCATTGAAAGACTAAGTCCAAAAACATTTGATGGCAGTCGTCTAGGCGTTAGGCTGTTGAATCCGTTGCAGGCATTACTCAGAGGGGATGTTATCCCAGCTCCAAGGCCTCGACCCACGAATCCAACCTCGGGCGGACAGAGCGTGCGTCATGTCACTGTGTTGGTATCCGGGTCCCGATTATGACATGAAAACCGGTGGAGTTATTTACAAGAGGAAACGTCCCAAGTCGCAGAGACTCATAAGCGACTGCTTTTCATTCAAAAACTTTAATCATCATCATTAAATGCGAATATAAATTTTTCAGTATTTCAGTACTACTTATAAAACGTTTTTAAGTAGTCTGTCACTTACAGTACATCATGAGCTGTCAAACGTTTTTTGAATCAAGTCTATAGGACTTGTAGAAGCAAAGTTATAGCCGTTTGAAGATTTCGGCCTACTATCATCAAATGGTCAGTCATGCTATATTGACTAACCTATAAGTCTGACTTCTTAGCTGATATCAGCAATGAAAAGTCAGAAGTCCGATATCGGACCTCAAGAGAAACGACTTCCCTGTAGTCAGTTTCTCAACTTAGTGAGATTCCTCTCCCGAACTCGTACTGTGCTTGTATATCCTGTGAATATGCAATCGACAAGAAGGGGTTAGACATTGGTTATCCAAAATTTGACGTTGAATCCAAATCTGGACTAAGTTTTCTCGTCCGATGCTTCGTTCGCCCGCTGGTGCCCAAAACACAAAACTCAACCTCTGACGGCTCTCTAACATGACCAAAAGTCTCAAATGTCACTCTCAAGCCTCAGCAAAGAAAGGTATTTGCACGACTTTCTACGATCTCTAGAATCAAAGTTGGAAGAAACGCTGCCGAGGGGGGGGGGTCGAAGCTCTTCGTTGTTTGGCCTACGACTTTGGAAACAAGTCCCCTAGATCTAGACCCAAGATTGGCCAGAAAGTCCAAATCCGCTGTCCATTTTCACGTACGAGGCTTCGTTTCGCCGCTACAGACCAAAACTGACCAATTCAACCTCAGACCTTCAACTCTCTAACATGGCCAAAAGTCTCAATGTCACCATCAAACCTCAGCAGTGAAAGATAGGGCCAAACTGTTCTTTCCAATGAATTTGTGACACTCCTAGCTTTCAAACGAGCTATTGCACAACTCTCTACCATTTCTAGCACCAAAGTTGGAAGAACACTCCCGAGGGGGGGTCGAAGTTCTTCTTTCTTTGGCCTACGGCTTTGGAAACAAGTCCCCTAGGCCCAAAATTGGCCAAAAAAGTTCAAATCCGCCGTCCATTTTCACGTACTAGGCTTCGTTTCGCCCCCACAGCCGTTTTCTCACTCAAAAACACAGCTAAACCACACCTACACCCAAGAAACACAACATGAATTTCACCAGGAAACCAAATCAAAACACAAAACAACCCTACACACCAAACACATTGACCGCCGCCCAAGAACAACCACGACGGTCGACCACGACACACCCGGCCGGTCGACACAGAACCACAGAAACCCAACTCGCGCTCCAGAGGGGGGGGGCGCTGTGTGCAGTTTTGAGGATTCCTTACTATTAGAAAATGATTGCTGTATACAGCTTGCTTAAGGTCTGGAAGTTGCCAATTCTCTATCTCACAGTAATTAGGAAATGATCGGAATTAAAGATCTAAAATCACTAACTATGCATGGAGCAGTTCATGTCTGTTAGGGGGAGATATCTTTCTTCTTTTATATATTTAAAAAACGAACTTTTCATCTATGGCAAGGCCAGGGATATCGATTTCAGGTCAGTGGGCATTGACTTAATGGAAGAAATTGGAATTTGAGCTTGAGCAGCTTAGGGGCCTTCAATTTTGGGTCAAAGTTTTCGAGTAAAGGGCAACATGTTCCTTGCAGCATGGTGCATAAAACTACAGTTATTTGAGCCATCACCAATTAAATCTTGACAGATGAAATTCAAAAACTTGGTAAAAACTTTACTTTTTTAGACGTCTCATAGGGTGGCCCCGATTATCTATGCAACTTGCTAGATTGCCTCATTACATTGAGAGATGGGAAGACATTTTCCAACCATAGATTGCTAATTGCTTTATCCAAAACTGGAACAAGGCCATAGAACGTTCATCCAGCAGGTCTGACATATTTGAGGTTATACATTTCCAGCTCATTACATTAGAAGATGGGATGGCATAGAGAGATGATATTGCGATATTTGTTCTAGAAAGTTCTAGAAGGCCATGGAACGTCCACCTAGCAGGTCTGATATATTTCAAAAGTTTTGTCAGCATGGAAACATTATGGCATTTCAGATGCTTGTGCTTTGAATCAAAGGTTACTTACTCTTGGTTGATGTCTACACTTCAAGCGCAATACCAATTTGCAATGAATGCAGCATGCCTTAGAACAGTGTCAACCATTGTCAATATGCCAGCACTTTGCATGGCCTGCATTCCTATGGATAAGCAACATGACTGAATTACGTTGGGTATAGACGACTAATCTTGTGATGCCATTTAATATCAATTGATTCAAAATGAATGACATGATTATTAGTAAGTCAACATAGACTATTAAAAATTTCAGTTGTTATATTCAGTTCAAACCAGACGTGTTATAGCTCAACTGCACAACTTAGTAAACATTTCAATTGAAATCAACACTGTTATACTTTGAATTGCTGAGCCTCAATCAGATATGATGCATGTGAAATTATTTAGTTTATGTAGATAATGATGATTGTGATTTTTATCAAAACATCCGAAATATGTTATGTTTGCGAGCGAAATTATTTGTTAACTTCAATTTTTTAGCGAAATTTGAATAGCAAGGTCACGTAGACTTAGTGACAAATTAAATGACACACCAACTGCATTCAGACGCTTGATATACGTTGTCATTTTTATCCATAATAATGAAGGCATGTCTTACTGGGTGACTAAAAACAAATGAACCTTCTGATACCTTTGTAGTCGGAAAGAGTCGGGTATTTTTAAGATTTTAACCCTTTGACTCCCGATGACGGGCAGCCCTCGCATAAAAAAAATGGCTCAGACACCTGATCTACAGAAAAATACTGCCTGCTAAGTGCCCATGACGGGCGGTGCTCGTCACAGCTTTAACAATAGCGCCGGCCCTTAGTTCATTCATGCACACAGCTGCAAGTGCCCGGAAGGCAGCGACCAGAGATCAGGTCAGCCGTTTGGATAATTTGATCGATAATGACGTTATGAGATCAGCTCATTGTCGCACCCACAGTTAGAAGAAACACAAATTTTCACTCTACGTGTAAGGTGGCACGAAGGAGGATTGGTGCGTCGCAAATTGCGGATTTGCTTGCCAGCTCCGACACAGAAAGTTCTTACAATTCTGAATCATCTGATGTTACTGAGGAATCTGCGGATGAAGATGAGCTTCCGCCTGAGCCATCTTCTACACTGTAAATCGCTCAATACCAATCACATACGAAGGATGCATACCAAGATATTTTTTTGGTATATTTCTGTATGATCTTGGTATATATTTGTATGCTTTTCGCATGTTATTTCAAGCGTGGTATGCTTTACATACTAAAGCCATACCAGCACAGTGTTAAAAGAAAGCATCAATCATGTCCAAAGTATGTTGATTTAAGGCTTTTTGTCAATAAAGATCACACTAATGCTACTACTGCTTTGTAAGTAGTGAGATAATGACATTTTATTGTCAAACTAACAATACTGAATTCGATTTTAATACATGTAAGTCCGAGGCATTTCATAAATAATCAATAAGTATTTGACCATCAACAATTATGCATTATGTAATTTTGGAACTAAGCATATTATCAATCCAAAAAAAAGACACATTATAATTCATGAACGCAAAAATAGTTATGTTTGAGATATATAAGTCAACATGGTTGCTGAAAAGTTATCGTTTTATTGAAATGATGTTTATCAATTTAGTTCAAGAAAATGAGCTAATTATGAGTCTTGTGAATGCTATAAGACAAGTTGCAAAGATGACATGCGGCTTTAATTCCACAACTAATCTAATCTAGTTAAATACCCCACTTTCACAAAGAAATATTCACGGCTGGTATTACTGGAAAAAAGTTATTTGTAAGTAGTATGTAGTATAACATATTTTTTGCCATATAACATAAAGCTATTCATACGAAAGACATACGAAACACATACCAATTTGCATCGGGTCTCGTATATAAAACATACCAAGAATTCGTATTTCAACGTAAAACAGCCAATCACAGTTAGCATAGTTCGTATCGTTTACATACCAATCACATACGAAAGTAAATGGCCATTCGTATGAAAAACATACCAGATTTCTTTATATATACCAGAATCTCGTATCAAATGTTGGTTTCAAATTGTATGTAAACTTGGTATGTGTTTGTATGTAATTTTCGTATCCAGCGATTTACAGTGTAGCCTAGCGGTACTGGGTGGAGGTTCGTCACTCCAGAGACGGATAGAAGAGATGGACTGCCCATTTTCAATGCTTTCCTGTGCCAAATCCGAATCTATATTTACCTGAGGCAACGAAAGAAAATCTTGGAGAATTTTTAGACGAATTTCTGACACAGGAACTTTTTGAACAATTAGTTTCATGGACCAATATTCGTGCGGGGATTGCTTTTGACGATCTCCTGAATGTGGTAGTGTGAGTTTAATTCTTTTGGGTGGTGATATGTTTGTGCCAGGATGTTCATGTGGAAGAAATATGTTATGTGGTATCCAACACCTCTTATCCTCCCACCCTGAAAGTGCTCGCTTCCTATATGTATGAGTTTTTACCTCATGTGTCTTTGATTTTAAGATGGTCATGCTGACAAACGTTATGTCGCTATTTATGTAGGCCATCTTAAAGACCTTATGTTTCATATTTACAACAATCGATTTACACATGCCTTTTCACGCGCTTAATACTGTCACTGGAGTCTTTTGGTTTCATAGAATACAATTTAGGACGAAGAAGAATCATTTCCTTAATTTTCTTTCCTGCCAATTCATCTTCAAAGCATCCTAATTTTGCTTTATTTTTGGCAGGGTATAGTGGGTGATCTGTAGGATAATTTGATGTATCAAAATATTTTTCTAAAGATTTTCCTACTTCAGTGAAATTTGACTCTTACTGAGCAGCGATACTTAGAAAGAAACAGTCGGTATCACCGCCCAGCAAACGCACGTCTTCAATTAGAGGGCATGGTTTTAATATTCCATAGAAGAGTTGATACATTTCAAGATTGAAATAATCTAACACAGTTTGTCCAATGTAGATGGGCTTGCACAACTCTACTTCTGATTTTATCATTTTAACACCAACCAACTCATCATCCATAATATCTCTATCAATAAAGAGAGGTGATGTCGCTAACTTTTGAAATTTATCATTGACCCTCAGAGCCCTTAGTGGGGGTCCAGTGCACCCCGGAGCCACATTTCTCTATTTCATCTTTTACGCTGACGATGTATCAATCACTCAAGCCCATACAAGATCATCATTTCTGACAGTGAATCTGCATGTGTTATTTCATTTCAATTGAATCAGTAGAAGTATGCCAGATAGGCCAAGGGGGTCCACTGGACCCCCCTCAGGTCTCAGAGGGTGTAGAAATTCCATCACAAAATTTTTGTAATTAGATGAAAAATGATTTCGAACATGTCCACGATGGTGTATAAAGAGTGGAAGTCATTTATTCATTGTTTGCATCATGCTCGTAGATGTGCAATGTGTTGGAAGATCGCAAAATGTGAAAATTTTGCTTTCGCACATGATCTCGCGTGACTGGTTGGCCTATATGAACAACTCGACTTAAATCGATGTCCGAAATAAAAGCTATCATTATATTCATAGTTGAGCACCAGAAACTAATTGATGACAAACTTTTCACAGCAGTAATGATAAGTTTGAGATCTCCACAGCTGTTTTTGGTTCTAGAAGTACAGCAATTTTGACTCATTTTAGGTCTATTTCTGATAGCTTTGGATAGATTTGAAGGAATGTACAAATGGAAAGGATTAGCTGCATGAATTAAATCAATTTCATCAAAATCAACCATCTGAGGCTTTATGGTGACACAAAATATCGTAAAGCAGCCTCCTAGTACAAATGATGCTGTACTAAATGTGGTTGACTTACAAAAACACCATAATTTCGCACTTGTTTACTGAGAAGGCTGAAAGTCACTCAAGGGATTCGTCATACCAACCTGCTACACGCAAACATCATTGTTTTACTTAAAATCAACTTTCCTTAGGTTTTGATATCGATTTAAGCAGGTAAACTGAGAATATGTTAAAGGGGTCCACTGGTCCTCAGGTCTCAGAGGGTGTGAAAAAGCTCAGGTCTCTGAGGGTTAAACAATAAACCGGAAATGCGAAGTTATTGGTTCAAAAATCCCATATACTCAAGTGACATCTTTCATGCGGAGGAATGCTTGGTACGCAATAGATTCCTTTTGATTTTGCGTTTTCTGCGCTTTGCTGATTACGCACAACTCTCTGATGATCCTTTGAGCAAAATCAAACCATGTTTGGATCTCTTGAGCAGCATATGTCGAAACGCGTATCTTCCGAGCAGCGATATTGCAGTGGACGAGTCCCTACTTCTTTACAAAGGGAAAATCTTCATGAAGCGCTACATACCCTCCAAGCGCTGTCGATATGGCCTTCTGACATACTGTCTGTGACACAAGTACAGGATACACCTGGAATTTCATGTTGGCATCAAGTGCGGCCGAAAATCAATCGGTTATGGAAGGACTTGAAGGCATTGCTGGCCAATCATTCAGTGAAAAAGTTGTGGTGTATTTGCTTGCTTCCTTGGTAAATAAAGGATATCACTTGTTTACCGACAACATTTTTACTTCGGAAAGACTTGCGAAATACTTGATCGTAAGGCAAACACTTCTTACTGGAACGCTGAGACCAAATCGCGGAGCTCCTGCTCAATTGAAAAATCATCCCGTTCCCGTAAAATCACATGCTTTTTGTCGAAACAGTGAACTCATGGTTGTGAAGATGGTGGACAAAAAATCCTCCGGCTTGAAGACAGTGTATATCATGGACACATCCTCTGCTGCTGCAAATGTTGACATCACCAGAACCCAACGCGGAGGTGCTCAAGGAACTCTGACGAAACCGAGAATCGTTACGACGTACTCCAAGGGCATGAAAGGCGTTGACCAAAGAGGCGCCTCCCTTCATCCGTATAACATTGTACGAAAATCGTACAAGTGGCTCACAAAAATCGGTGTGCATCTAATCCATCTCCTGATAAAAATGCTTTCGTCGTGTTCCAACATCGTGGATCAACAATGGATTTCTTGGAGTTTCAAGAAGAGGTCATCAAGCTCAAACTTCTATCGACTGGTCCTGGGAGGTCACGAGGCACATGTATCCACAGATTGGAATCTGCAGCTTATTGGAAGAATGATCGGGTCGGATGGGTTATCTCTTCCACCTCTTGCGCTGGATGCCATCATCACGCACGCCTCACGACACGTTTTTAAGGTCGTTTCTGGATTTAGCCGGATTCTGCAAGAGCTTTATTCCTGCTTCAATTTCTATATCGCTATCTCACAAACATTTGAAAGACAATGCACAGTTTCTGTGGTTTTATAGGCATGAGAAAGATGATGAGATTTTGAAATCTGCGTCAGCTAACTTCATGCCGTTAGCCCACGTCGTTGCCGATTCAAATACACATCATCTTTCTTCATCACAACAGACGCTTCTTTAAACGCAATTTTGGCACTTCTGTCTCACAACGACGATCAGTGATCACAATCTATGTATTAAAGTCTTGATGTGGATGTGGGTGTGATGAGGATGTGGTGCAGCCACATTCTCTTCATGTACAATTCAAACTATCCAGGAACCAATCAATCAATTTCCTTGTACAATTGATGTAGCTAAGGTATTTATCACCAAGTGACTTCAAACAAAGTCAATTCATTTGAGAGACACATCTATCTATGACTTTGAAGTGCATGGGCTTTTTCAATTTGTGGTCGTGTAGGCCTATTTAGCGGTAGTCAACGACTACCTCATTTAGTCGTTATTGAGCCATAAAATACCAACTCGCTGTACAGTAGAATGTTAACAGTTTATGCACGATAATATGCCTGTTGAAACGACATAGTAGACTAATTTTTGGGATTGCTGTGGTGTCTAGCTCCAACATTTTCTGCTCTACTCGAGCTGATGATTTCTCAGTCACCGAGCTTTATTCAGTCGCTGGTTACAATGAATACTAAACTAGTTTGAAAGTGTGATATGATTGAAAAATTGCCGAGATCAGACGAAATTGTTTTATAACTGGGAAATAAGTTTATTTTGCTCAAGAAATCACTGAATTTCTAAAACAAAGCTTAGAAGATGAATCAAGACAAACTATGGCGAAGCAAGAAAAGCAGCGAGTCAAGACACATTCTGATGAATAATTCCAGTCATGTTGAGTAATTGTGAGTCCCCAATGGGTCAAAAAATCTGAAGCGTGGTGGCAGACATGGAAAAAATTGTACCTGCTGAGTCGGTGAAATAGTCGTGAGACCAAAATCGAACCAGCTCAGCCGATGTAATAGCCACTGCCCATTTGCACACTAAAACATTTCAATAAAGAAAATGACAACATATAACTTTGGTATTTCACAACTACTCATGAATTGACACAGCCAAAATTTAAATGTTGTATGTCAAATAGGCTGGTCCGGGTGCAAATACTTGTGCATCTTCCTGGACACTTAGATGTTATCAAATATTATTTATGTTGGGACAACAGGTTGAACACTGTTGTAAATTTGCAGCGATTATCTAGCTGTCACTTTCTCATACATTTCCTTGTGTAATTTACACTAGTGTGATGCATCAGTGGCTTTGGAATGAGAGGAATGCAACAGAACAAAGGCAGCAATTGACTTGACATTAATTTTTGGACTTTAGCTTAGAAATTATTAAAAGTTGCTTATTGTCATCACCAAGGTGAGAAAAATAAAACTGAGTTCAGCCAAAATCAATTGAATGCAAACAAACAAAATTCAGCCAATGAAATCAACCAAAAATCGTGGCGCAGTGCCAACTTTGAGACGTGAGGACTTTTCTCCTCCACGGATTTGTCTTGGACCCCACGACTCAAAACTTTTGAAATTGCATTATCTTTCATCATGCAAGAAATCACAGATATTTCCGGCCTGGTAAACGTATGAACTTAACAGACCAAACTATTACGCGATATTCGGATAGGAGGTGGGACTTGAAAAGAAGCTTAAAAGTGCTGTAGTCGGATTGGTTGATGATGGAGGAAGGTAGTACATCCCAGATTCTTGCGGCTGCGACAGTAAAAGAGCGTTCATCAATTGCTGAGCGGCGTACAAAAGGGACATGAACAGAGGATGAGAAGGCATATCGCAAGGCAGATGGCCCCGGGAGACTGTGGACAGGTGTCAGTTCATATGCAAGGTAGGAAGGCGCTTTACCTCACAGACATTTGTGAGTGATGGTGGCGAGTCGTTGGTAAAATCCTTGCCTGTCCTGGAAGCCATTGCAAGTCTTGCAATAAGGGAATAATTCGCGAAAAGCGGCTGGAGGCGCAAATAGTCCGAGCAGACGCAGTGAGTGCGGCTTGCAATCGTCGGAGATAAACAGTAGGCAAGCCACACAGAGAAGCAACACAGTAGTCCACTCAAGGAATAACAAGGGCTGTTACCGGCACCGTGAGAAGATTGCGTGAGACAGAACTTTTCACAGAACAGATCTGTCTCAGAATGCCAAAGCACGGAGAAACGGTCTTGGATATATGCAGTTTGGCAGAAGCGTTGGAGTCGAGATGGACAGCTATACACTTGATGTTGGCGGTGGGGGACAGCGAGATTCCCAATGCGAACAGGAAGGAGACTTGAAGATTGCAATAACTCTCGTTGTCTGGTGGCTAACCACATTACGTTCGAATTTGCAACATTGAGTTGAAGACGATTGGCTTCGAACCATGAAACGAGGTAGTCCAGACAATCAGACATCTGCAGCCTTAGCTCATGGGTCTTGCTTGCGAGACAGAAGCCATATATTTGCATGATGTCAGCGTACATACATACAGATCTTCAGTCCATGGCGTTGAACAATGTTGACTATGTCAGTCGAGTACATAGTGAAAAGTAGAGGAACAATGCCTCATCCCTGTGGAGCACCACATGACACACTTGTCGAGGTTGAGGTGCTGCACCTATGTACATTTCACAAATAGGGAGTGATAATTGATGCAGAGACGTAACCATTGGAGTGGTATTCCAGTCAGACCGAATGACGAACAGAACCTGATCGATAGAATCTCGTGATTTATCGTGTCGAAGGCGGAAGGTAAATCGAGAGAACACAATAGACAGAGCTGACCTCTGTCCAAGTAGAGTAAATATCGGATACTTTCTTTAAGACAGCAGTTTCCGTTGAGTGGTTTGGCAGAAAGGCAGATTGTAAACTTGGCAGTAAATTGCTGGATGAAAGGTGAGATCTAAGTTGATCGGATACAACTCTTTCAAGAAGTTTTTACAGCACTGGAAGGTTCGTAACTTGCGTTCATGTCATCGAGTACGTCGTTTGGATTCTCGACACACGTAATCGAACCAAGGCTCGGAAGGTCTATGCCGAACTTCTGCAGTGCGGAGAGGGACGAGTCGATTAAGCGTGAAGGTGACAATAGTGTTGTAAGTAATGGAATGGGCTGAAGATCAGAGCGACTGAATACAACGTCGAGAGCTCCTCCAAGATCATGAGTGGGAGTTAAATTGGTTGAGGCTAACCTCCGGTAGATCATAAAGAAAAATAATAATACTATAGGCCTAACTAAAAACTGAAAGAAGAAAAAAAATATAACTTATTACTGCGTTTTAAACAAAATTGTAAATCTAACAACTTACTTATGACATTAGCGTCTAAAAAGGAGTGATTATAGACATGACACTTGTGTGTCTGCTTATATACTTCAAACTTTGTAACTTATCTAAATCCCAATCTGCTATCAGTCAAATACAATTACAAACAGACCTGTCATTTCTAATGCGGATAACTGGTCAACCACGTGTGGTGTTACGCAAATGCTTCAATCGAAGTGAGAAGATGAAGCTGAAGATAATGAAAAGTAAAGAATTTGATCCCTCCAAAGGACCGATCTGGCTTTCCCACAGGAATGAGAGCTGACATTGCAAGACAGACCGCAGTCGGCTAAGAGAGTACGGAAAGTAGCAGCACTGTGGTTGCCTGACCGATCGAGATGAATGTAGAGGTCACCAGAGAAGATGATGGGACAGATTTCAGTTGCAGCTTGGTCCAAGACTCGCGAGAATTCGTCGAAAAAGGTATTTGTTGCAGTTCCGGCTCTGTATATCAGAACAGCGAAAGCACCAAAAGTTTTCCTTGCTAATGCCAGATCTATGGTAAATAAGCTTGATGAGTTGCTTTAACTGTATCGCAGTTGAAGCTCCAAATAGTACTCATCACTGAGTCGTGACTGACCTCCGATATTGATGATTTTGCTTGTAAAATGGCCGATTATATATTTTTCGCGATGATTGTGCAAACCGTAAAGAAGGTAGTGTGTATGATGGATTCATTGCAGCTTGTATCCTAAATGATTGTGCCTGTCTAACACCAAGTCACAATCTAATGAATTATTAATGCTTGAATTTCTAAACTTTTCCTGTATACTGGCCTACGTTCCCCTAATTTTCGTGCATGTGATCATGAGGCAATTTCTCTTTTCTTTCTACACGAACTTGATCATATACCTGCCAATCATGTTGATTCTCATCTGATGATTTGTGGATACTTTAATGATCTTGACATAACTGCACTTTCTGATGATCTTAATCTTAACATTAAAGTCAGTTTCCCCGCCAGGTCAAAGACTTTTCTTGACCATATTTGGATAGATGATGATGAACTGAGTATTCTTTATGAGGAGACAGAGTGCATCGGCCTACCTTTGAGTACCTCTGATCATAATTCTACAATTATGAATTCAAAGGACCTCAGCGAATCACACGATTCTCAGCGCATTGTAGTAGTTTGGGACTATAGACAGTCAAATATTCAGAAGTTTGTCTCTGATCTGTCAACAATAGACTTTGATATTTTAGAAAGTTTCAGCTCCGTGAATGATATGCTACACATGTTTAATGAACTGTTATTTTCTGCGGCTCAATGTTTCCACCTGATTTTGTAACATTTGCAAAGAAAATTGAAGCCTGGATTAGTACCTTTCTAAAGTTCCTGATCAACATGATGGAGCGCATTTCGCGATAAAAATTGGTCTCCTTTTAAACATTACAAAGATCGCGTAAAATCTGAACTTCTCAAAGCGAAAATTAAATGGGCTGAGAAGTGATCCACATCGTCAAAAGACTGCTGGTTTGTGGTGAATGAGGTTCGTGGCATATTAAAGGGAAGGAGGTATTCGAAATTTTGAATTCGTTGGTCACTGCAATTATGTCAGTCCACAACTAGCATATGAAGTCTGATTTTTCTTATGTCACACGTGTCTTCACTTTTGTGATCGCTTGTACCTTTTCTCACTTGTATACTGTCTTCATTGTTGTAATTTGTAGTATACATGCACAAGTTTTTCAACGTTTCTTATCTCATTTCTGAATGATAAAATGAAAGCAATTACTTTGTTATGAGCCATGTATAGTTCAATCATCCTTAAATCAACAATTTTCAATTAGTCAGCAAATCAGTATAGGCTAAATTAAAAGAAAGTTATTTAACGTAATACATGTACTTTGACGACTAATTACTTTTTTTGAAATAAAATATTGCTTCCCACTAATACCACACTTCTCATGGGCCAACTTATTACAAGAATATCGACAGCCTTATGCAAAAATGGCCTAACTACCACTTAGGCCAAAATTGAATTATTATACAGCAATAATCCTTATTTTGTTTGTCATCGATTAATCATCAACATTTAAAAAAGTTATCGTTGGAAATGCTAATTTTTAGCATAAATGCATTTTGGCCTATCTAACATTGTCAGTTAGGCCATTACGCAGAAATAACTCAGTTTCACATGTAGGGTACTTCGACTATTGTCAACACTTAAATTTGTTCGGCATCGTTGCAGGAACACGTAGCGACAATGAAACTCATATTAACAGTAGGTTTTTCTAAATAGATGCCAAGCGTGATACTTCTTTATTATGACGCACGTTGCCTGTGGGAAGACAGTGGTCGCATACTGTGCACACAAAATTTCGTTGTGTGACAGCGCGCAGTAGCTTGTCGATAGAGATGAGAGCCATCGAACAATCGGCCTTCAAAAAATACCGCACTGAGTGGAGCGTCTGCTGTCCTGGTAGCATACTAAATATAGTACGTCCTTGTGTGTGTTTAATAATGTGTGTTACAATAGACAGAGGATCAATGGATCATTCTGACATTGATCAGCCTGTTGCTGACATTGACTTTCCTACATTCAAGCGTGTTAGGTATATCAGCTCGATTGTTAAGTGTGGACTTCGTTTATCGTGAATATAAAAAGTAGAGGGATGCTCATGGTACAGGCAGCCTGTAAAAAACGACGAATTGGTAAGTTTTTAACAATCGGCCCATTGATGTTTCAGTATTACCGATAGTACAAGAAATATTTGTCAAATATCTAAGTTATGTAGGGTAGTTTATAAAACTCTTAGTATAATATTATAATCAGTGCTACATGTTAGAATAATGTATCATAAATTAGGCATTATTCAAATAGTATATCCAAATAATTTCAATTTAGAATCCTTGAATATTCATTATTTATGATTTTATTTTCATTATGACATTAATTTCTACGTACACATATTATTTTAGTTTGCAACTTTATAAAGCATGTACATACCATAAATTGATTTTTTATTGAGTTCTATATCCATTTTATGAATCATTTCAATAAATACATATGGTTATAATACTTGTATCGAACACTGATCAATCTAGACATTTATATGTAGGCAGGTATAGCTAAGAAGGAATCAAGAACGTGATAACTTCAATATCAAATGTTTAGTTGACATCAAACAAATGTCTGTTTTTACAGGCATATTTTACTTTCCAGAATTAACTGTGAACCCCCGCTCATGCCTTGACGCCTAATGAAGTTTTCCGGACGTTATTACACGAGCAAGGTATGTAGAAACTAACTTTTCATTCGTGCTAAGAAACGAATAAATAATTGAAATGATATTTTTCTTTCAATAAAATTATCCATTTATGAAAATCAAATTAGATCGATATGCAAAAGTATTCTAATTAAAGAAATATAGTCAACTATTTAATATATCATTGCTATATTTTTGGCTTTGCAAAACAATGAAATACATAGCTGCCCGCTATATGTTTCGTAACATGTTTCGAATTGATATTTAATTGGAACTTCGTGAACATTTATTAAAAAATTCAGGTTAAGTACAATATGACCATAGATAGCTGTGCATAGCCCATTGATTTTTACAACCTTTTTAGTCAATAGCTAAATAAAGATAATTAACTTCTATAATTTATTACAATATTTGCGTCCTGGTGGCGGAGGCTATGATCAAATTATGATTTTCATTTTTAGATACATATATTTTGCGTCCTGGTGGCCAGAGGCTATTGTCAAATTATGATTTTCATTTAATTAGCATGCTTTGTTCTACACAATTAAAATATACATGTAATAGCTGAGCATTTAGCATCCATTGTTACTATTGTTTGTTTTCCTTTCAGATACAAATCATGGAGATGAGATGTCCGTTGTCAGTCATGGAGATGAGATGCTCGTTGTCAGTCATGGAGATGAGATGCCTACAGTTGGCAAAAGAAAAAGGAAGTATGAGCAAAGAAGACCTGACCTGTGGAAACGAAATCGAACCAAGGTTTAAGAGAAATGGGAGAACCATACAACAACAAACCGGCTCCATGGGAGGGTCTTGTACATCGAATGGTTGCAAAATCTCATCAAGAGCTTGCTGTAATATCACAGAAGAACAAAGAATGAAAATATTCGACAATGTTTGGGGTAAGATGAAGACATTTTGAGAAAGGAAAATATACATCAAAAGCCTCATCAAGTCAGCAGAACCAAAAACGCCGTACATCAAGCAGTGATTCTCGCAGATCTAGGAGCTTTTCGTACAATTTGGAAGTGGACGAAAATTCTTATCATGTCTGCAAGAGCCTGTTTTGTTCAACAGTTGGCATTCCACAAAGAACTATTGTGCATTGGATGTCAGAGGAGGCTAATGAATCTCTCATATCACCAGAATCGACCAGTTCTGCTCGAACAGTCGCAAATAGGATCACTGAGGAAGTCACCGCTAACCTAGAGACATTCTTGAATAGTATAACTACAATGCCATCGCATTATTGCAGAGCAATATATCAGGACCAGAAATTTCTTGAATCTGGGAAGACATTGTCTGGTCTATTCAAAGAATACCAAACGAGTGCACAAGCTCTAAACAAAAGCCAGTGGGTTACATACGTTTCTCAAGAAGTTCCACTCCATGGGGTTCAGAGTCTTTACTCCGAGAAAGGACCAATGCAATGAATGCACAAAATATAAAATTGGCACTCTATCATCAGAGGATCACTCCAAGCATTTGACTTTAAAGGATGCTGCCCAAGCCGAGAAGGCAAATGACAAAAATGAAGCAAAAAACAATCCGAAAGTTTCAGTATGGACTATGGACTTGCAGGCAGTCCTGTTATGTCCCAAAACACAAGCAAGGCATGTATTATAAGACAAAATTACAGATGCATAACTTCACATTATACTGTTTAGAAACCAAAGAGGGACATTGCTATCCTTGGACCGAGGTTGATGGCGATCTATCCTCTGAAGTGTTTGCCTACCTTCAGTATCAACACTTCAAGGATTATCTCAATCGTCATGACAGTGTTGAGAAACTAAGTATTTGGTCCGACGGTTGTGCTTATCAAAACCGCAACGCAACTGTCAGCAATGCCTACCTACACTTGGCTAAAGAAAAAAACGTAACAATAATACAGAAGTATCTCATCAGCGGGCATAGTCAAATGGAGGCCGATTCTATGCACAGCACAATTGAAAGAAGAATTAGGTGCGAAATCTATTCACCAAGTGACTACAAGATGGCGATGAAATTGGCCCGCCGAAACCCTGAACCATACGTTGTCATGATTTGAACCATTCCTATTTTAAAAAGGGGTTTCAAAACCTGTATGTGAAGTCAATAAGACCCGGAAAGAATATCGGAGACGCAAAAGTTAATAATGAACTATCAGCATTGAAGTACACAATGACAGGCGAAATGTACTTCAAATTAAAAGGAGAAGAGGAGTGGTCACTTTTACCACAAAGAATAAATCGTACATCGACCCTTCTCTTGAACCAAATGTTCCCGACGCATCTGGAAATATCGGAGCGGAAGTATCAAGATCTTCAGGTACTCAAATCAGTGATCCCAAGTGAAAATCATGCATTTTATGATAGCCTTCCTCACTCTTGATAACTTTTGCAATCTTTTGAATAGTTTTTTGTTTACATTCTAACTAACACAAGTAAAGATGAAAAATTAATCGTTTTCATTGAGCTCCTTTTTAGATTATTCTCGATTAATGGGTGAAATAGAGTAAGATGGTTTCAATATTTACTTCCTGATGTGTTTGAACTGAAAGTAACAGCCATGTATACAAATCTTTCATTATAATAATTAAATTTTCCCCATAAAATTATGCCCACAATTAGATTATCTTTTCAAGTCAATACTTATAGGCCTAAAGTATGTAATTATCATATAACACACAAAATACTTATCTAATTTTGTAAGATAATATGAAAATATAAATGAAACAAATAATCGATCTGTATTCTAATTTTGTGCAAAAATGGCCTATCTACAGAAAATTAATGCAAAATTGGCCTATCTGCAAAAACAACCTATTGTCGAACCAGTATAGCGAAAATGAAGTGATCCCCTGTTAGGTATACTAATCTTGATATAACACACGAAAAAACCATATTGTTTACCTGGAAAATAAAAAATAGGAAAGTTAATTTCAATTTTCTCGAAAGTTGAAAATTGCAGATAGGCCATTTTTGCATAAGGCTGTCGATATCATAAATCTTGCGTTGACGTTCTCAATCAAGGCATCAAGGCAATCAAGGACATGAATAATCACTAGACCCCTATTTTTGCAAATTATGGTCAATATCTCAGAATTTCTTGGTTTCAGCTGCATGTTGTTGCCCAAGCCATCGAATAGAAACTTCAGTAGTGGAAACAAAATTGTATATAATGCAGAAATACTTTTATGAAACTATCGTAGAAAATGAATTTTGGCCTTTCGAAGAATCTTTATGTCAGCATAAAATACAAAGAATGTGTTTCGCTTACTTGATTCTACTCATTTATTGAAACTTGGACTTGGGTTTTGGGTTTTGACCCAAGCTGTTGCACAACCTTGATTAGAAACTGATTGAGCAGTCTAGTCAATAATCATGATCAGCAAATGCATAGACATACAGATGACATCATTCAGTGGAGAAATCGGTGCACAACGGACCTACCCGCTTCCAAAAAGACACTGTTGTTCCCAGAAGGGATTATGCTTAAAACGAGTTATGTTCATCCCGAAGCTTTTCATTGAAAATAAATCTTGTTAAAGAGCATCATGTTTAGAGTCTAACCCTTGTTTGCTGCTTCACTTCAATGGAAAGATAGTCTTAGAGCAACACACTTAATGTGCTATCAGAACGCCTTATTCAGCTTGTGATTACCAAAATTAGTTTAAGAACACATTGATTGTGCTAGGGTGACAATATAACTCGTTTTAAAGCAACTAAAGAAATTGACGAAGTATTCAATGAAACTCCGACCCCCATGCTAATTGATAACCATACACTTAGTTGTCAGATGGCGCGTGAGGGAGTTGACTGATTTGCACTAATTACTGCAAACTTCGACGACTCACTTCACGCTTTGACAATCGTCAGTCTGAGGCAATCAGAATCGCTCCACCAACCCTTGAGAGTTTCATTCATATCGGTATAATTTTCTACATGGGATCGATGCTCCCCATTGGAGGCTTGTACGGTGCTGACACACTGCAAATCGCTCGATACCAATCACATACGAAGGATGCATACCAAAATATTTTTTGGTATATTTTTGCATCTATTTGTATGCTTTCGTGTGATCTAAGGCCATTTGTCAATAAAGATCGCTTCATGGTTGCATGG
This sequence comes from Prostheceraeus crozeri, assembly GCA_907163375.1. Classification (NCBI taxonomy): domain Eukaryota; kingdom Metazoa; phylum Platyhelminthes; order Polycladida; family Euryleptidae; genus Prostheceraeus; species Prostheceraeus crozeri. The sequence continues at coordinate 1,153,124 of CAJQUW010003743.1, forward strand.
CACTTACTACTGTTTTTGTAAGTAGTTAGATAATGACATTTAGGAGTCAAACTTGCAATACTGAATTCGATTTTAATACACGTAAGTCTAAGGCATTTCATAAATAATCAATAAGTATTCAACCATCAACAATGATGCATTATGTAATTTTGAAACTAAGCATATTATCGATCCGAAATATAAACACATTATAATTGATCAAAGTAAATATAGCTATGTTTGAGGTATATAAGACAACGTTAACTCGAAAGTTATCATTTTATTGAATTGATGTTTATCAACTTAATTCATGGATATTAGCTAATTATCAGTCGTGTGAATGTTACTAAGCAAAGTAGAAACACTGACATGCGGCATCAATTTCACAGCAAATCGAGTCTAGATCAAATACTCTAAATACCACGCCATCCATAGGAACACACATGACCGACATATCTTACTGACAGACGTTATTTGACAGTAGTATGTAATAGAAATTATTTTTGTACCAGGTGACTTAAAGCTCTATATACGAAAGGCATGCGAATAAGGACAAATTTGCATAGGGTCTGCTACTTAAAAAATACCAGCAACTCGTATTTCTTCGTAAAACAGCCAATCACAGATAGAATAGTTCGCATCGCTACATACCAATCACATACGAAAGTAAGCATCCTTTCGTGTAAAAATCATACCAGATCTCTGTAAACATACGAAAATCTCGTATCAGATGTTAGTTTCAAATTGTATGTGAATTTGGTATATGTTTGTATGTAACTTTCCTATCCAGAGATTCATACTGCATAGTCAGACTTTCCTGCCGCGCTGTGGGACTTCTAGTCCGCATGCCCTTCTTGCCGACCTTCAATGACACCCTTCGAGGCTCGACCTCTGGACCAAAAGATCGCAAGGCCAAGCACTAAACCACTGTGCCACGGAGACTACTCCCGACTATCGATATGACACGATTTTACCCTATACTTCAGCGCGTCGGTGCATGTCTATACGACAGCTTTTTAGTGCAGCTGCATGGGCAAAAATTGCTATTGTAAAAATGTGAAGTCAAAAGAGGGAGTAAAAGAGGCAAATAAACGCCAGAGCAAAGTCAAAAAAGTCAAAAGCGTATATTTTCTGTCAGAAAATACGTTACATTGGATGAGGGCATGAGACATTTGTAATGAATATCCTTTTTAAAATCAGTTTCAGAATAAAGAATGACTGAGAGGCTATCAAAATGAATAGATAGATGCACTGATTTTCTCTTTCATGCATTCAAACAGATTTAAGTCTTGTGCTGAAGGGAATCTCTGTTCTTTTGATATTATGCCAAAGTGTTTTTGAATGTCAAATCATGAAAAAGCATTCACTACAAATGCATTATATTGCATGACTTAATTCCTCTCTTGCTTCTCATTTTGCAGGATCAATGGCTTTACAAATTACTTTTGGGGCTGGGGTGGCGAAGACGATGACATTAGAGAACGAATAAGGGCAGTGTACAAACAAGGTTTCACACGACCAAAACGAGAGGATGGATTATATTTCCATCAAAAGCATCCAAAGGCACGTAGATTCAAGATACAAGGGGATCGGTTTTCTACACTGATGGCAACAGCGACCCGGCGCTACCTTCACGAAGGCTTGAGCAATGTCGAATACAAACTGATTTTTGAACGCATAGAAAAGGCGTACACACACTTATTGTTGTATATTGGTGAACCACCTAAGGGTTTTGTCACTTCTGCCTAGCATCGTTCCTGAATAGCAACACCATGACAAAGAAGACTCTGCATTCATTTCCAATAGAATGTATTTTAACTTGTCGTTGTGAGCTTAGGGATCGTCAACCGACTGTTGACATTTTGTTAACAGGAAATACAATGTTGTACAGCTCTGTATAAGTCATTTTCATATCATCATGTAATTTTATTTAGCTCTTAATTTAAAGATGTGCGTCGCATCAGAGAATGGCCGTCGATCCGTTCCCAACGTATAAGATAGAAATCCGAATCCGATCCGAATGACTTGATAGTAAATCTGATCCAATCCGATCTGACATATTTCTACGGAAATCCGATCCGACACGATCCGAAATAATCCGAAATTTTTTGATTTCTTCGCATATCTTTGAATGGAAAGTATTGAATCTCAGCGTGTAGTTTCAGGTATTGTAGGCCTGCATACATTTTGAATATAGGCCAACTATTGGGTGTATATGCATTATGTCTTCGCAGCCTATTATTGCTATTGGTCAAAATATTGGTCTGGTCTTCAATGCAAGGCTAAACATTGTGCTAACATGTTCTTGGTGAATTATCATAATAATCATTTGTTGGATTGGTTCATTTTATGTACATAGGCTCGAGTGACAGGAAACGATGTTCAACATTTCTTGATCTGGTTAGCCTAATGGTTTTATGATTTATGAACTATCTTTATTTGAAGGAAATATTGCGCTTCATCATAACAGCCTACCTGAATATCGGCTACTTGCATAATGCCGATGTATAACAAATGATAGCGGCATCATAAATGCCTCCATTCAAATAACCATACTTTCTTTTGAATAGGAACAAAATGTGGAAGGTCCTATAGAGCCTACATCGTAACATTATATTAAATTAATTATTTAATATTAATTTTTTATTTAATTATTAAAATTATATTATTAAATTTTGTATAGAAGAAACTTAAAGATGCAATGGTTCTTGATCGCGGCACAATTGGTTTTCGAGTTGTGTCTGCTTACTCTTGAAGTATATTCCTTCTGCACATGTGTCTATTGTTTAGAAAAGGCTAGCAAGTTCATTTCTTCAAAAAGACTTGCTTTAGAAGTTGTTATCAAGAGTGAAAATATGTGCGATGTATGTAAGCGAAAGGATGGAAGTGAAAAACGCATCTTTAAGAGATGTAAGCATACTATCTGCCAGCGCTATTTCATACGATACTGTATTCAAATTTGTCAATGCAGTCACTGTGATGCAGCTCATTTTGAGTGTCACTTCTGTCAATAAAGTTAGCACCTATGTAAATGTGGAAAAGTCAAGTTGTAACAATGGTTAAGAGAAAAATGGCGAAACGAAAAGTCGAAAGTCTTCAAAATTTTCTGAGGCCATTCGAGCTCTTCAACAAATGAAAAAAAATCAGCGATATAATGCTATACGACATGCTAATGATAAATTTATTCGAGAAATTGTTTCTCATGTGAGAAGTTTGAGGACAAAGAAATTGTCACCACAACAGCGAAAGTTACTTGAGCAACATACTACGAAATTGCGATTCATCTCCAATCCTAAAATCACCCTTCAAAGAAAGAGGAAAACTCTAACACAAAAGGGCGGTTTCCCTTCAGTGTTACTTCCGCTGTTAGCTCTTGTAGTAGGTGACCCATTGGGTAGGATCTGTAATCCTAAGCGTTAATTACGCAAATTATATTGAATCCCAAAGTATTGAAATGGATTTCAGACTTCAATGTGATAAAGTTTTAACTGTATCAGGTCCATCCCATGCAGGTAAAACTGTTTTCACTCTGAATTTGCCAGATAGAAGAAAAGAATTGTTTAGGGAACCTATCAATCGAGTGATTTGGTGCTATGGTATTTATCAACCGTCACTCTTTCAGGAATTGCAAGGTCGTAACTTTATTCGAAATGAAGGAATTATTCCAGTGGACAAGATTCAGTCCAATGATGTCTATGTATTGGATGATCTATTAGAAGAAAGCAAGAATTCTAAAGATGTTGCAGATATGTTCACTCGCGCATCACATCACAAAAGATGCTTTATAATCTATATCACGCAAAATTTGTTTCCTGATGGGAAAGAAGCCCGCACACGAAACCTGAATACATACTATTACGGTATTTTTAAGAATCCACGAGATAGAAATCAATTTGTAATTTTAGCGCGACAAGTTGCGCCAAGAGGTTCAAAAGCCTTAACTGAAATTTTTTAAGCAGCAACTGAAAAACCACACGATTACTTATTTATTGATTTTACACAGGAGTGTCCGGAAGAATTTAGATTTCGAAGTGATATTTTGAAAGAGCCTATGACTATCTACAAACTATGAGTTCTTATTCTCCCATGGTTGTTATTCTTCAGGATCAATATATGCAATTGACTGCCATGCAACAAGCAGGACAACCACTCGCAAATCAAATTTATAAGAATGAATTGAATTATCAGCGAAATGCGCATATCAAAGATCCACATCGTGCTGTATTACTGCAATCGGAAACTGTCGAAGAATTAAAAAGTTTGAAGAATAAGATGCGTGACTCTGTTTCGACTGCTACACCTTTAGCATCTCGCGCACATGCAATGTCCCTTTTCAACAGCATTGAAACATATCTCACTGTGAATGATAGAGGTGAAATCATTTCAGATGAAAATGAAATTATTAAGACTTCACGTTATGAAGACTTGATTCAGTATGCAACACGCAGAAAGCGCCGTCAAGGCTATGTCCCACCTGGTTGGTTTTACTTTCTCAAACTATTGAAAAAGCACAATGTTCCAAAATTTGCTTTGAATAATGAAGCATTGAAAGAACCTGATTCTATTTCAACAGTTGATGCTACTTCATCTACCATGCATATATTAGAATAATGCTATAATCTGTTGATGAAATTTGAATGCAATTGCATTTTTTCTCTCAACTAGAAATAAGACATGCTATGAGCCTAGTTATTCATTCATCTATTGTTGTTTGCCGAATAGAGTGCTATGATTCATTTGAATGGGATAACATAGATATCTAATTTGAATATCTAAACGGACGATTGTGTTCATAGTCTTCGTATATGACATTCATTAGTGCATCATGGGGAGAAAAAAACGCGTGTCTGCTGATGTAGTCTCGTGCATGGTGAAGATGAGAGATGAAGGTGTTACTCAAATTGAAATTTCACGATACACTGGAGTTTCTCAGTCATCAGTACAAAAGTGCTTCGCTAGATATGATTCAAGTGGTTCTTGCGAATGGGGCAAATCTCCAGGAAGACCTCTCTGTACGTCAAGGCGCTCTGACAAACTAATGAGAAGAATTGTCCAAGTCAATCCAACAGCATCTTCTTCTTTCATTAGTTCCCAACTTCCTGAATCAGTGATTGTGAGTAACAGAACTATTCGTCGAGGGCTGCAATGTGATATGGGACTTCGTTCTTATCATCCAGCGACTACCCCGAGATTATGAAAAAAGAACATTACTGATAGACTGAATTTTGCAAAGCGATACATCAACTGGACTCTTGACAGTTTTAAAGCTTTGCGAGTAGGGTCCGAAGACCAATAGGGGAACGATATAACCCCAGATACACCGTGTCACGAGTGAGGCAGTCTCCTTTTTAAATGATTTGGGGTTGCATTTCGGGACTTGAAAGAGGTGGCTTGTGGTTTCTCCCAGATAATTCAACGATAAATGCATTCGTCTACAAGGAGATACTACAGGAGAAAGTTCCTCAATGGATGGAGACACTTCAATGTGACATCTTTCAGCATGATGGTGCGTCGGCACGCAAAGGTAAATCGACTATGGCCTGGTTTGAACAAAGTGGCGTTCAAATTCTGAGAAATTGGCCAGGCAGTTCTCCGGACCTCAACCCAATCGAAAATTGTTGGGCCGTTATGAAGAAGAAGGTCTCCAAGCTGAAACCAACATCTCTCCCTGATATAAGGAGAAAGATCAGATTTGTGTGGTGCACCGACATTACGACTGAATTCCTCAAAAGTCTCATTGACTCGATGCCTAGTAGGCTGGCAGCCGTTTTGGCTGCAAAAGGGGGGGCAACAAAGTACTGATTTCGAAAACGGCTCAAAAGTCATTGTTGTATCATATTTTTGGTGATTCAATTGTGAGTACGCAACATATAGTTATCGGCATCATTGCGTAGTTATTTGTTGAAATCAATGCTTCAAAAAGAATTAAAGATCAGTGTTTCAAAGAGTATTATTCTAATTTATTGGCCAGCATGGTACTTCACCCGTTAAGAGTAAAATGAAAATGCCAAGGATTTGGTTTAAGAGATCACCTTCTGAATCCCCTCCCACACCCATCAAGCAAACAAGGGGAAGAGAACGACGTAGAAGATCTCCTCCAAAGAAATACATGCTCTCAGACTATATGAAAAGATTTTCTTTGAAGCAGATCTGTTGCTTACCGTGTAATGAGCCACCGCAAGTAAATGTAACTGTAACTTGTACTTGCTGTGCCAGCTCTCAGAATGATACTCCTAAGCAATATAAACGTAAATCCCATAAATCCGGTGGTTGCTGTAAATGCAAAAGGTAAGAAAGCAAAAACATGAGATGAAGGAGAAAGAGTCAGTCGTCATCGGATTATCTTTTAAAGTCAATATATTATGATGTAAAACATCCTGCAGGATTTTTTGCATCTATAAAGAAATTGTCAAAAGCGAGCGGTCTTCCACACTCACAAGTAAAACAATGGTTAAAGGGTCAAGCTGCATATACACTCCACAAACAAGCGAAAAAGAAGTACCGGACCCGTCATTATATTGCTCATGACATTGATGAACAGTGGCAAGCAGATTTGTGTGACGTTGCCGCTATTTCAAAGCATAACTCGGGACACAATTTTTTCTTAACCGCAATTGATTTTTTCTCGCGTTATGCGTGGGCTCAACCTTTGAAAACTAAATATGGTAAACGAGTAGCAAAGGCATTCCAGTAAATTTTCCGAGAGGGTCGTATTCCAAAGAGAATTCAGAGTGGTCAAGGAAAAGAGTTCGAAAATCAGCATGTCGGAAGATTATTTGAGAGATATGATATTGAACTGTTTAGTGTAAGGAGTGCTTATGAGGCTGCACTAGTTGAATCGCACAATAAAAAATCGCTTGTGGCGACATTTCGCTGCCAACTTAGCACAAAAATGGACAAAGGTTCTACAAGATACGCTTTATGCCTACAATCACTCTATTTATCGTTCTATTGGACTCAGACCAGCGGACGTGAATGCTGACAACGTAGATAGAGTGCGTGAGACATTCCAACGCAAGCGTAATAATGCAGAAGTGATGTGAAAATAGGTGATAAAGTTCGCATATCAAAAGTTAAGAGTGTTTTTGCCATAGGTTATCTCCCGAATTGGACAGAAGAAATTTTCACATTTTCAAGTATCAATAAAAAAGACTCCCCAACAATTTGCAAGTTGAAAGACTACGATAATGAAGAAATTGATGGTAGCTCTTTTCGTGATGAGATTGAGTTGGTCACTCAAAGTAAAACATATTTATTAGAGAAAATCATTCGAAGTAAGAAACGACAAGGTGAAGAGTGGTGTCTTGTTAAATGGGTCGGTTATCCTTCAAGTATGAACTCTTGGATGCGTCGTGCAGACATTATTCATCTACGCGTTCGTCAGTGATTTATGCAACGATATAACTTGTAATGTCAAGGTCTAAGTTATGAATCCGACTGCATCGTTATATTCACGCCCCGCCTATCTAAGTGGCGTGGGTGCAATTTACAGCGGCACCCGCCGTCAGCATGGAGGTAGCATATTTGGTGCGCTGAAATCTGTTGTAGCACTACTACTGTCGGAAGATCTTTAAAACGAACTTTTTTCAATAATGCTGTTGGCTTTGCTGGTGATGTTGTTAATGATACTACCGGTGGTAAAAATGCAAAGAGTACTTTACTAAATCGTGGGAAAGAACGCTGTTTATGAACATTACAGCAAACTTTTAATGCTACTCAACAGAAGAAAGCACCCAAACAAATGAATGTTAGAAGAAAAAGAAAACAGGGCGGAGGTGGTAAGAAGAGAGCTTCGAACAAAACTAAAAAAATGCATTCACGCAAACGTCGCGCGCGCTGAAATCTTTCATCAAATGCTAAACGACGAGGCTGTCATAACTTCTAATCATGGAGTGCAAAACTTCAGGCTTTTGTTTGTTTGATCAACAAGCAATACAGACAGATATTCTTAGTTCAAGTATTGTAGATTATCATCTTCGTACAGCTGAGAATACTGGTCCTATTGAATTTGTTATTCCTGCCGCTAGCGATGATTACATTGATTTGAGTTGTGCGATGGTTGATGTGTGGTTTAGAATTCAACAAGAAGATGGAACTAAAATTGAAGATGCACATAAAGTTGTTCTGAACAATTTAACGCTTGCTACATTATTTCGCGATGTTTCTCCAACTATTGGAGAGCAACAGGTGGGAGGTGGTCAAAGCGATTATCCCTATAAAGCATATTGGAATGCTCTATCACAGTTTCATCCAGCAGCTCAAAACAGTCATATGGAAGCAATGGGATGGTATAGAGATCAAGCAGCACTATTTGATAGTGAGACAAACACTGGTTTTGTAAAGCGATCTGCTTTGATTAAAGATGGTAAAGTATGTCAGCTATATGGTCCACTTAATTTAGACTTCTTCAGAAAATCAAAATTTTTACTCTGTAATACCAGTATGCGACTCAAACTTACATTCAATAAGCCTGAAATTTTGTTGAATGCATTTGCTTCAGTTAAGAAATCTAAAATTCATGTGGAAGATATTACAGTATACATTCGTCGAGTGGTGGCTAATCCAAGTATAATTAAAGGACATGCTGAGGGTCTTGACCGCAACAATGCCATTTATCCCATTCAATATACAAAGCTTCTCACATTTACTATTCCTAAGGGTCAAAAGAGTTTTATGAAAGATGGCCTTTTTTCATCGGAAGCGCCAAAGCTCCTCATGGTAGCAATGGCTGAAAATGATGCATTCAATGGTAATGTCAAGAAGAATCCTTTCAACTTCAAACACAACAGTTTAAGTGAAATTGCTTTGCGTGTAAATGGTGTTAGCCATCCTGGTCCACCCTATAAACCAGATTTTGCTTCTTATCAATTTCTGCGTAGTTATGTTGATTATGTACATGAATGTCTTTGGCTTTTACAACACAGACGATACCAACGGACTCACAATGAAAGAGTTTAAAAATGGATATACTATTTATGCATCTGATTTGACTGCCGGCAGCGATATTAGTACACCTTGTCGTCAGGCTAACGTTCCTCATAATATTCGCATGGATCTGGAGTTCAACACAACGCTAACGGAGACGATCAATGTACTAATTTATGCAGTCTTTGATTCAAGTATTGAAACAACTAAGTATCGTGACGTGATTCTTCACTATAATCTTTAATGAGTTGGTTGAATGCTGACGATATAAAGACTAAAGAGCAGCGTAATGCAGATGAAGCTTCGTTGAAAGCTTTTGATGATGTCTGTTCGATAGATACCCTACCGACTACTGTAAAACAGTGTCCCATCTTTATCGTATTGAACACTCATTCACAGAATTTGGAAGGTGAGCATTGGAAAGTTATCTTTATTGGAAAAGACAGACGTGGCGAACTATTTGACTCTGTTGCTCAAACTCCGAATATACCAACACAGCAGTGGTTGAGAAAGCATACTCGTCAATATCAACAAAATGAGCGCATACTGCAACATCCACTTTCATCAACTTGTGGTGCTTTCGTATTGTACTTCATTTCAAAACGTTTACATGTACACCAATTAAAGTCTGTTCTTCAAAACTTTTCATGTAATCCATCTTTTGGCGAAATGATGATTTGTATGTTCTATAATGATTTGAAACAAAAGCATCATGTTGGAAAAAACATTGTCTTTATTTTACAATCCGTTAGTTATGTACATACTCAATTAGACAGTCTAGGATCGTATCTGCTTGCATTTCAGATTTCAGTCCAGTAATGATAACTTTCCTATTATGAAAGATTGCAACATGTACAGGTAACCAGCAACTAATGAGTGCCGCGGGAATAAGTTCTGGCTCACAAAACAAATTGAAACTGCTGGTATGAATCTTAAAAACGTTACATCTTCACTCAATTGAGTAGAGATCACCATATTGTCCACAGTCAGATTCGACATCACACACTTTTCCCTCTTCCATATCCGTCGTAGTAGTTTCTGCAGCTCTAAGCGCATTAACCGCGCTGATGAATGAGAAAGGAAGCCGAGAATCTGAACAGTTCCATTTGGGAAGAGTTGAAGATTCCGTAAATTGCTCATCTTCACCACCAACATTTGCGGTCGACCCGGATAATACTTGCTGTTTGGAATTTGTTGATGTAATGTTGCGAGATCGATTTTCGTGTAGAATCTGATGCGTCGAAGAATGTTGACGATTGTGTAGCGATGACGTTTCATGATGACGAAATTAGCAAATAGAGCGATGTATCTTCCTTTTATACTTTTCCCAACTGCCTTGATGAAATGTGAAGTAGGTAGAAAGTTGTGAATGATAGATTTGAATTCGCTGTTTGTTGAGTCGCAACCATATGCGATTTCCTATGCGTGAATGTTTTTTCATATAGAAGTATTTTAAGTCCTTCACAATGTGATTCAGAGACTGAAAATGTCGATATGATAAAGCAAATACTCTTCTTACATTTCCAGTATAATCTTTGAAACACACGTTTCGTTCATGATCAATCTCAACATATTGTGGGCAATCCAATTTCCAAGTCTTCATGATGGAGTGCAACATTGTGTTGAAGATGGCGTCTGATTAAGATTTGCGTAGCAGTGCGATGAATTCGCGTCGAATGAATGACATAATTGAGCGATGTACACATCTTTCATATTTTTCCCAATTACATTTGCGAAATGAGAAATAGATGGAGAGATGAGAATGATAGATTTGAATTTCATTTCTATGATGTTGAAGCCAAACTTGATTACCCAAGGAGATGAATTTCACCGTTTTGAAATATTCCAAATCCCTCATGATATCATTAAGATTGAAAAATTGTCGCCATGTTGATGTAATTCCCTTTGATGTTTTTCCATAAGAATTCTTGAAATGAACATTTCCATCGCGATCAGCTTTAATATGTTGTGGAGAGTCCAAAATCCAGGTCTTCATGATGTTATGCAAATTGGTAATGTATAGATTACCGAAATGAAAGTGTCATTCTATCATGTTTTGCTTAGCAATATGGCAACAAATAGATTTGCTGGCAATCGAGCTGCTATCTTTTCTACTCCCATTGATAATACACAACAGCTGAATGGGAAGTTGGAAGTAGGCGTCACCCAAGTTGCTCATAGCAACTATGTCTATACTTTTGAAGACGAAGTGATGACTATAAATATGAGACGTACAGATGCCTATCAATGTGAAGAGGGATGTCGAGTTTGCATTCCGAAATGGCCGAAAAAAGATTTCTCAACATGAAAAAAGCTCGTATTTGATTTCCTGAATAAAGCATGTAGACACATTGTCGAGTTTACTCCCCACAATGGTGAATATGAAAATATGTATCATGCAGTTGATAAAGATTGGATTGTTGCTTTGAGTCCGAGTTTAAGAAATGATTTAGGTTACTTTGCTATCGCCTTGACAAGCTATGATAATTATAAAGCCAATTACTGTCCAAGAGGTTGCAAAAATTTAATTTATAGAGATAAAGCCTGTTCTGTGGATCTTTTTCCAAAAATTGAAGAGACGTTGGTGAAGAAGATTGTGATCAAGGCAAGAAAGACGAACATGACTCCTGAAGCATTATTGAAGAAATTTAATTATCTCCATCGAGTAGATGGTGAACAAGTGGCAACATTAACTTACAACAAAAGGTCTAATAATATCGTAATCAATAAACTAAAGGATGATGAACTAGTATTGGTTTTTTCAGAAGATTATCATCAGTTCTTGCGACATCGTTCTGCAGCTCTTCATGAAAAATTTAAGATGCGCTATCTGGGACATAATAGTTCAAATCAATTTGATACAGAATGGTCCGTATCTTTTTACAGAAAGTGTATAGATCCTTTAGGTGGTATTTTACATAGAACAAGAGTCTTGACACCTGGCATTATCACTTCAGTGAAATTGACTATAAATTTTTTGAATGAAGTGATTAATGAACAGCATATTTCTTTATCTTAAAAAGAAGGTGTTCTGTTTTTTAGTGTAAGTGGGAAAAATATTGAGGTGACTATGGACAACACCCTAATGGACATTTTGGGATTTGATCAAACTACTTTCAAAAGTGGTACTGTAACAAAAGCGAGCGCGAGCATATCGTTGTCGCGTCGTATTGACTATTTTCAGATATATTTCAATATTGGTGAAGATGCACGTGTGGAAGATGTTGAAGCTTCACTTCTAGCAATGATACCCTGCCAACCAAAAAAGCAATGGTACTCTATCTGAGCATACTTTTAGAAAATGCATTATACAAACTTGAAATCAAACTATATACCACAAATTGATATTGCAATTCATGACAATGCTAGTGCGTTGATTCCTTTTTATAGAGATGTTGTGACAAGTATCACACTCCATTTCGAATGAAGAATTAATGCAAAAGTGTGGAAATATATGTTTCCAATATGAATGATATGGAGAGTGAAATTAAGGATTCGATTCTAATTTACTTACCCAGTAATGCTTCTATGAATAAATTTCCCAATAATAGACCATCAGACTATCGAGTAGAACTAAATCGTCCATTACTTCTAGAAGGTGAATGGGAAGTAGGTGTTTCCGGCATTTCTTATTATAGCAATATTCAGAATGTGAATGAATTGGAAGAAATGGTATTGACTCCTCGCACCCATGATGGAACAACAATGAGTAATTCATTCAAGTTTCCAGACAATTTAGCATCAGATGGAAAGTGGAATTATGAATGGAATCAGTTAGAATCAGATTATTATGGATCATCAGATGTAGATAAAATCATTAAGGCATTCAATAGTGGCAATGCTTCTATTATGAAAAATAAGGCTCAGAAATTTCTGAGTTTACTATCTATGAATGGCACGGGAGACACTTCTATCGTTTTCACTCTTTTACTAAAGGTCTTACATTGAGGTTCGACAATGAATTCTATCCACATCACGGTTTTGGACACAGTCTGCATCTGACATCAATGGCTATTGCAAATGCTACAAAAATCTATTCAAACCGAATAAGCAAATTTCATTATAAATCTAAAATATTTGATGAAGATGTTGTAGAATGTGAAGAACGCATCGTTTTTAAAAAGCGTGGTGTCAAGCGTTTGACACTTATTGAGTTAGTAAAGCGATGGAATGAGACTGTGGGTAAAAAGTGTGGAGAGAAAGTCATGGCTCGGAATGATAAGTTGGCTATTCAGAAATGTAATGACAAACTTACAGTTTATTTCTCTCCAACCTTGCGTCATTTTGTGAGACATGTATCGCCTATTATTGGAAGCGGTTTTGTTTATGCTTCTCATGAATATCACACTAAAGCTGATTCAGTTAATGATGAATGGTGGGTGGACATCTATGGTGATCGCATCAAGAAAACTTACCAATTTTAGCAAGAAATTAGAGTCAGTATCAATACAATGCCGCGTCTATACAATGCAGTTGAAAACTTTATTCGTGTCATAAATCCACATATACAACATAAGTTGAAGCAAGTGTTGAAAATTAGACATGATGCAAAGTCACATCAGATTTCGTTTTCAATTAAAAATCAAAGTGCTGTTCTGAAGCTGGGTAATCACACTCAATGTCAATTGAGTAACAATTTGAAAAAACTCTTTGCTTTTCATTGCTACAAGACAAGTTTGGTACTTCATACACGATTGGTGTAGGAATACAAAAGACACTTGATAAACATGAACAACATCTCTATATTCAAAGAGATCTGATTTCACCAATTTCTGTTGGTGAGAAAAAAGAATACATTTTACGTAATTTCATTCATGATAAAGACACTTCCTATGGAATCGTTGAAAAGATGTTTAGACCTACTTTCTACCATCCTGTTATCAAACAAACTATCCCGTCTATTTCTCTCAAAATTACAAATGGTTTACATGAGTGCATCCATGTAAAAGACATTAAATCCCTCATAACTTTAGCGTTTTAGAAAACAAAGTAAAGTCATCGTAAAATTCTATTGAAATAAAAAGATACGTATGAAAAAGTGTTTTGAAGAAGTGTTGACAAAGTGGGAAAGTCTTTTCACAGATATAGTGGGAATGAACTGACTGTAGGCATATATTCACAAGAAAGTGGAATCTAAAGCGATACATAAAGCAACAATGAATGTCAAAAAAAAAAAAACATCATCAAAATACTCATTTAAGAATGAATCTATTTACACATCTCCTGAATGTGGTAGTGTGAGTTTAATTCTTTTGGGTGGTGATATGTTTGTGCCAGGATGTTCATGTGGAAGAAATATGTTATGTGGTATCCAACACCTCTTATCCTCCCACCCTGAAAGTGCTCGCTTCCTATATGTATGAGTTTTTACCTCATGTGTCTTTGATTTTAAGATGGTCATGCTGACAAACGTTATGTCGCTATTTATGTAGGCCATCTTAAAGACCTTATGTTTCATATTTACAACAATCGATTTACACATGCCTTTTCACGCGCTTAATACTGTCACTGGAGTCTTTTGGTTTCATAGAATACATTTTATGACGAAGAAGAATCATTTCCTTAATTTCCTTTCCTGCCAATTCATCTTCAAAGCATCCTAATTTTGCTTTATTTTTGGCAGGGTATAGTGGGTGATCTGTAGGATAATTTGATGTATCAAAATATTTTTCTAAAGATTTTCCTACTTCAGTGAAATTTGACTCTTACTGAGCAGCGATACTTATAAAGAAACTGTCGGTATTACCGGCCAGCAAACGCACGTCTTCAATTAGAGGGCATGGTTTTAATATTCCATAGAAGAGTTGATACATTTCAAGATTGAAATAATCTAACACAGTTTGTCCAATGTAGATGGAATTGCACAACGCTACTTCTGATTTTATCATTTTAACACCAACCAACTCATCATCCATAATATCTCTATCAATAAAGAGAGGTGATGTCGCCAACTTTTGAAATTTATCATTATGATTTACAATTTTATAGTTAATACGCTTTCTTATGTCCTCCATCGTCTTACCAAAAAGACTATTGTTCTTATATTTATAGAAATCATTTTCAAAATTATTTTGGGCTAGTGCACGTATCTGGCTGTTACTATCAGTATAAGATTTCAGGAAGGCTTTCTGTCAAAATTTGATAATGCGGTAAACTGTTTCTAAAATCATCCCCCCTTTCTAAATATAATTTTGAGATAGAGAAGTGGACTAAATAATTTTCTTTATCAAATTGAGTAAGCAAAATTTTGTGGCAAGGCTTATACTGGGGCTGTCCGCTCCCTTCCAAATCTTTATGAAATTGTTTCATAAAGTCCGAAAACATATCTTCAGTCACTTCGCCTGATTCGGTTGCAAGTGGAAAATCCACAGTTTTATTTTTAGTACTATTTGGATAGATAAGATCTATTCCAAATAATATCCCCAATCACCATCATCTGGAATAACTAGTATGTTTGAAGGGTTGGAGAAATGCTGAATTTCAGTATCACCCAACCAGCTAAACTCAGAGTGAGGTAGAGGTTTGGACAGTGAACTACCATATAAATTTTTCTGGTCATAGTACTTAGGATGAATCTGATCATCAACTACTGTTTTTGATTTTATGTGATGCCTATTTGCAAATGTGAGACCACCGCGAATTCCTCGTTCAGATAAATTGTATATCTCTGGATCTTGCAAAAGATGGATGGTCTCTCCCGTCATTTTAAAAGCAGACTGGAATGACATGGCTGAAAGACTGACAAAGTAAACAGGATCTAATTTATCTTCTTCTAATGCCACTCGTCGAAACTCCTGAAATACATCAGCCAGCAAAGAAACATCTAATTTTAGATAGGCGATCATATAATCGCTAAACGTTTGAAAGTCAAATTTTGTCCATGCAACTTGAGCATGATTGTAATCTTCTACCTTGCATTCTACACCAGTCAAATCATTTTTAAATTTGTCTATTGATAGAAGAGAAGTCTCACTAAGTTTGGAAATGTTATCAAAGTATGCATATGGAAACACTCCTTTGCGTGTGATGATCTCATCCGTCAAGTTAGGATACTGTTTCTTCAAATTTTGAGTTAGTGGAAGAGACTTAAGATTTTGAACGAGAGATGCTAGTGATGAAGCCATGAATTGATAGGAATCTAAAAATTTTATATCAAAATAGACTGTCCTATTTAGTTTTGTCAACTGCTGCTTTTGCTGTCATGGCCATGAACTTTTCTCTCGTTTGAGCTATTACACTTTACTTCCACTCTTTCATTTTTCCTAACCCCCTCTATTATCATATGACTGTCATGACCTTTGAAGTTATGAAAAATAACGGGTAGAGTACGCCGTTTGATTTTATCTTCATCAAACGTTTTATCACATTTTGAGCAGACTTTACAACTTTCAAATTTTACTTGATCATCTGGTGACATATTCAATGATCTGCGTTGAAGTTTACCATCATATTTTTGCTGAAATTTGACAGCACTTTCGAGGAATTGTAAGAATTTATGTATACAATCCTCACCTTGCCAGACGTGCATCTTATCATTTTTGTTTTTCAAGTAATCATGCCATACCTCATAGCATGATATGGCTGCCGCTTTATGGGTGTTATCATCAATATAGCATTCGATTTCAGCATAGATGACACGAAGAGGACTTTATTCATCACCTTTCTCTCTATATGAAAACTCTTTATCTATGGGCATGCATTCTATTTGCATTTTGCCTCGCTTACACCATTCATAATGTGTTTCAAATTCATCTTTTGATCAGAAGGGCGCATACAACGGTCACATATGAAATACTCTCCGCTTCTAGATGTCAAGTGGGAATATAGTCGAGTCATTTTAGGAATACCACAGTAATGCCAATTTTCACTATCATTTTGATATACTAGCAGGAGATTGCCTACCCGATCATACGTTGATGAACGGTTGTTGTAGCGCACACCCTTAATCCCCTCTTGCCAGATGTGAACAACTATTTTAATTTCATTTAATTTTTAAATTTCCCTATATCTTCAAACTTCATGTCTTCGCTATTGCAGTCATCAAACTTCAATTCATTCTCCCATTCATAATATTGTTCTGTACATCATGATAGTTGGGAATAGACAATACCGCATACTTAAAACACAGTGATTCACAATCAGCAGAAATGACTGCATTCTAAGCTCTTAACGTTTTTGGAACAGTGAAGGAGCCTTGACCACGGTAATTTTCCAATAGAGTAATTCCAAACTTGGCAGATTCTATGCCATCAAAAATTAGACCACTGTCGTGCTCGCTAAATTGATCAATATTTGATTTTAGTCCTTGGATGTGAAAATTTAACCAAGCTTCTTTATCGACTACCTCTGTAGCAGGAGAGGACGGTATGTAAAACACCAACCTCTGTACTATTTCACCTATTTCATCAACTTTAACATATTTTGTTTTAAGGTAGATGAGCGATTTTGTTCTAAACTGCTCTAAATTATGAAATAGCACATCTATTAATGTTGAATTTTGATGGAACCACTCCGGAAAATTAGCAATAGTTTCTGAGGATTCCATATAGTAGTTTCTCACTACAATATTGAGCGATACTTCAGTTAGTCGAATAGAGGAGGTGCTGTTGCTATAAATATCACTTGTGTGTGTGGTGAAGTCTATGTGAAGATAATTCAAAACCTATTTCAAAAGATTGGAAACAAAAGTCACAACTAAAGGAGATAAGTTGAATAGAATCATCCTCACCTCGGGAGATTGATGATGGTTTGGGTTGACACACACGTTGTCTGATGTGTCGGGTGAGATCGCGCTTCCTCGTAAAGATATGCCTACAATCAGTACATGTTTTGGATGCTTCCCATGACTGCGCACTTGAGTTGGAACTGTCATCATCTGGAGGAGAAATCATTCTGTCATCTCTATTGAAGTCATAGTTTATTTTTACAACCTACCTTCACTCAACAGTTGTAAAGCTTCCTCGGGAAGGGAGCGCTTTGATGATGAAGTGGATGCCTGAAATTGAGAAAGATGCTATTAACCTAACGTTTAAGGGGGATGATTGATGAAATCCATAACCTACCATTTCAACGAAATTAAGTCAAAATCTGATACTTTGATAGTCAGAATGTAGTAATTGACTCAAACCAAAATAGGATACGTCAGCAACGTCAGACTATATTTGAGTGGCGAGAAAAGCTCACTTAGTGTTAATATATCTCAAATATGGAAAGAAATCTAGTCTATTTTTCCCTTTCATATACTCCCATACTCAACATTCATTGGCTATTCATTTTGATTGGCTGCCTGCTTATACTTGAGGACTAAGAAATCAAGTTTATGCCATACATTTCAAAGTCATGGATTAACCATCAACTCAATCACCGGTGTCTGCATCAAGCATGCCAACTTGCCCTGCCGCTCCGAAAAAGGCAACGGTGGAGAAGCAGAGAAGGCTGGATGATCTTCCAAAGTTTGAATTGCTAGATCTAACGGAGAAATAAGAGTTAGAAATGATTTATGTGCGATAGAAATACCTGCTCTACAACCAGGAAGATGTAAAAACGGAAACTGACATTAACCTTCTCCATGATATATGGAGATGGTACAGTCCATCATCCCAACCCCGGAATGAAGTGGAATGGAATTACATCTATGGTGTGTTGGTCGCGGCAGAGGAACGATTAAGGCAGTTGAAGTGCAACTGCAGTGGTTGTGAGAATTTATGGGACAATGTGACTTCCGAGGAACTTTTAAATTATTTGCAAACTTCTCAATAAATGTTTATTTGCTTCATCTGTCTGTTTTCACTTATTTCTGGGTAATGTAGCATACATAATCATTAACATCATAGTGCAAATCTGATCATTTGACAGGTCATTATAAATCATACCAGCTGATGATAGATACGATCACTTTTTCCGAAGTACTACATCTATCACTGAGGACAAATGATGAAGGGATTGAATCTCAAAAAAAGAGACATGTAGTTCTTTAGATTTGTTTGCAATTGAAGCACATATACTTTATAGCGAGGAAAAGTCAAGTGGAAGAACCTTGAAGTCATTGTAGACTTTGTAGCACCTTGGACGTTTAGGGGCATCTGGCGCTATTCTCACTCGCGCTGTCTTCGGTGTCCACTCTTCATCTATCCAGACAATTTCTGCAGTCTTGCCTTTTTCGCAAGTCTCCTTCTGATCACACTTGTCTTCATCACACCACTCATTGACGATCACAAAATTGCATGTTGTTTCTGAGTTTGTCATCTTGGCGTGCTAGTTCATATAATGTGAATAAGAGTGCTACAATCTTCCGACTTAAGTAGTCTTCATCTAAATTAGAATCATTCTGATTGGTTGCTGAGGAATTCATTGTTGAAAAACATGTAAAAGTCAGAAAATTGAAACACTTCTCATTCTCATCTATCTCATGATGGAAGGTGCATCTCCGGCCTTAGAGATCTTCAACAAACTCTTTGAAGTGGTCGACGAGTGGGATGAAGAGTGCGATCAGAAGGAGACTTGTGATAAAGGCAAGATTGTGCAGGTTGTGTGGAGTAATGGTCATTTTACACCAAAATCAACGCGCGTGAGAACAGCGCCCGATGCCCCAAAACGACCAAGGTGCTACAAAGTCGACAATGACTTAAAGGTTCTTCCACTTGACTTTTCCTTGCTATAAAGTATATGTGCTTCAATTGTAAATAAACGTACATACTACATGTATTTGTTTTGCAATGTATTTATCTAGAAATGGAAATAAATGGAGGAATTTAGATATGGGGTTAGTTAACACATTTATTATCGGTCTGCTGTTCTATCAAAAGAGATCGCACCATTAGAGAAGATAGAAAGTGATTTTGCATGCGTCTGGCGTAAGAGTGACCTCCCATTTCATTCCTTCATCATTTAGCCTCAATGATAGAGGCAGTTCTTAAAATAACTCATGGCACATTCTCAGATGACGTTCGCAATGGAGAATTTAAAATGTAACCTGGTGCAGATGGCTAAGACTGAACCGATTGGCCTTCAAAGTGCTACGTTGAGAACTGTGTCAAATGCCCAATATGAGTTGCCCCAGAGGTTTCGGTCTAAAACATGACACACTCCCTTGCCACACTTATCGCTACGATATCATCCGCTGTCTCAAGTGAGATCGTCCATCAACAGGAATAATTGCACCGAAATCCTCCTTAACATGCAACGTTTAAGTTGACTGATAGCAGATACAACCCTGTGATTTTGTTTTTATTTGTATGATAGATTTAGTCAGACCGAAGTCTGTCCAGGGCAAACCACGTGGAGGTACTATCATATTGTGTCCCATGGTGGTCTTTAAAAGGACCGTTGGTTCGCTCTCGGGATAAGAAAAGACTTAGGTTTGCCGATTCCGCTGAGAGAGACTTGCAATCTCTCTATGTCAGCGGCATCGACCTCCTCTACTATAAGCTGACTGTTAGAGGGCAGCATATACCCCCCACTCTGTTGACGAGCCAATTCCAGCAAGATTGTTATAGACTCGCTCTCGCTCCTCCATCTCTAGAATCTCAACAAATAAATTTCTCGGTCTAAGCCGAGGCTTGTCAGGAGAGCTGACCGTCGTCTTATGTGTTTTCATGATGGAGTATAGAATGAAAATGAAAGAGAGGCAATGTTTTATATACTCCTTTGATACAAAGGCATGACTCAGTCTTTCTAATTATGTGACAGATTCAGTCAGACCGAAGTCTGTCCAGAGCAAACCACGAGGAGGTACTATCACTCTTGCTCCATGTGGCTCTTAAAAGAGCCGTTTGGGACGTTCTCGGGATCAATAGCAATCCTACTGCTGATGTAAAAACCCTGAAAGGAAAAGAATGGGAGATTAGATGCGGTAAGGAAATGATCATGTTGAAGCAACTTACTGGGAACTCTCTTCCGGAGTTTTCGGACGACGAAGTCCTGAAGCTCACCGGTTATGTTCATGCTCATATGGAGACATCGGACTCCGTCGCCATCGTAGCATTGCTGCGTCTGATTGGGGTCACTTGTGATGGTTGGGGCGTCGCACACATTATTTTCGAAGAGGGGAAGATGAACTTCATACACTCTTCTTTTTCTACACTTCTCACGCTCATGCAATCGCTCCACTTCAGCCACCAACCTCTTGTTCACGCCCTTCACTTCCTCTGTTTCCTTCACCACGCTTCGCATCCGATCTATCTCATCATCCTTCCTCAACAAATTCGCCTGCAGACTACTCACCAAACTTGCCTTCTTCATCAGCTCACTCCTTTCCACCATCCACTCTTTCTCCTTCTGCCTCATCCACGACGCAGCTTGATAGCGGCTGGTTGTGTCTCTCGCAGTGTCCGGTGCATAAAGTGTTATTTGATAATATTGTGTGTTATACGTCGCTATATGGTAAAATTATACATCATAAGAACTGTCATGACATCGTCCATCTGATCATCGCATCGGTTATTGTCGCCGTTCATTCATATTCGGAATATTTGGATATAACGTCGATACAGCAGTGAATTCAGTGAGTTACTCTCATCGCTCGACTGTAGTTGTTGCTTTCAACAGAATCGGAAGTTCGTCCATATCACGCACGCGTTTTCGCTATTCTTAGAATTGCTTGAACTTGACCACTAGGTCGCAGCGTTGCACTAGTGGCCGATCGGATTAGTGGATCGGGTAATTGGCTTTGATCTGCAGCGGCGCTGGTTCAAATCCTGCATCTTTGGTTTTGTTCAACATGGTTTTGTCCGCGGAAGAGGTTATTTCCTTATCCGAAGGTGATCTATTGAAACGTACCAACATCTCCAAAAAAGAAATGATCAAGGCTATTGTTCATTTAAAGAATCATAAGTCTTCCAGACAATCTCTTTCTACGTCACCTAGTAACGTACAGGTCAATGATTCTTTTGATAGTGATGGTATATCTTTTGTACTTGAGACTCACCTGAAAAGACACTTAGACCCCCTGACTCAGAAATTGAATGTTCTCATTTCTCAGTATGAAGATCTACAAAGGAAATATGATCAACTGCAAATGGAATGCAATGATATGAGCAAAGTTAATGAAATGATATTCGAGAATATGTATATTGAGATGAAGGAGAGATTGAGAAGGCAAAATTATTTGATCGTATCTGGTCTCCCGGAATTGACAACTGGAACCGTTGATGCCAGAATTGAAAATGACAAGAAATCCATCAGTGATTTATGTGCAGCCGTCGGAATCGATAACATGGAGATTACATCGTGCAATCGACTTGGGCAGAAAAGTGTGCCTAATAAGCCTCGACTACTCAGATTCAAGTGTGCTGACGATGACTTGCGTTCCTCCATTCTTCGAAAGGCAAAACAACTTTGTTCTATCCCTCATTTGGCGAAAGTCTACATCAATCCCGATAGCACCAAGATGGAGCGCGACAGAAATGTGATGTTGAGGAAAGAATTGAAATACAGACGAGATAATGGTGAAGATGTCGTTATCTATAATGGAAAGGTTGTACAAGCACAAAATGTTAAAAACTCTCGTACAAATTTTCATTAAAGTTTTTACAGGACTATTCAAAGTATCCTACTGTTTTGCTTTTGAATGCACGTTCATTATTACCTAAAGTGGATGAACTTAAGATTATCTGTTCCCTAAAGTCTCCTGATTTGGTGTGTGTGTTTGAAACATGGTTAAATGAGCTGTTGAATTCGTTACTGATCACAATCCCTGGGTATGTGAACTGCCGAAACGACCGTTGTTATCGAAGAGGCGGAGGAGTTGCTGTTTTCCTTAAGTCCTATTTGACTTTTTCTGATGTTACTCACATGTACCAACTTCCCGAAGACATTGACTATTTGATTATCGACATAACCTCAAACAACATTCTTTTGGTATGTCTCTATGTGCCCCCAAGCCTGTGTGCCTCAAAGCTGGATGAAACTAAATCCAGCATAATTTATCTGTTTGATGACTTTCTCGTGAATCACCCTCATTATCATCAAATGGTGGTTGGAGATTTGAATTCTTTCGATGTGAAAAGGCTATGTTCTGACTTAGATATCAGTGACATCATCATCAACCCAACCAGGCAGAACACTATACTTGACCATGTAATCATCTCAAGGAATCTGTGTACAGTATATGATAGTACCAAAGTTAAGTACGATGCGCCGCTGGGTAACTCTGATCACCTTATTTTGTCATGTTTTCCATCAAATCAGCCTCTGGTGTTACATGATGTTGTCAAGTTTCATAAACTCTATGACTTCAGGCAATCCAATATGGACGCTTTGTTTTACCACGCTTATCATTTTGATTGGATGGGACTCATCACGAACCTGGACGGTGTTGATTTGAAAGTGCATGCATTCCTCGAATATTTGACGTTGTTCATGGAAACATATATTCCAAATACTTTCGTGACTATTACTCCACACGATAAGGATTGGATAACACCATTGACAAAACACCTAATTACAGAGAAGTGGGCTGCATTTCGCACAAAAAATTGGAATAGATGCAACGATCTGAAAATAAAGGTCAAACGAGAAATACAAACTGCGAAAGAACTATGGGCGAATAGAATCCAGGAGAGTTCTCCACACGGCTTATGGAAAATCGTGGCTCATCACAATAAAACCAGGAGGGTGGATAACTGGTCTACATTATGTGAAGAAAATGGCGGTATTGAGAAGCTTCTTGAGGCGATTGCCAACAAAATATCCAGCACGTTCTCTGGTGGAAGTGACATTTCTACAACTTCCAATATTTCTTCAAATGCTTGGTGTTGCAATGTGAGCACTTCGGAGGTCAGACAATTGCTGAATAAACTGCCCCTTCGCAAGTCATCCGGTGTAGATGTCGTTCCTATACGAATATACAAATATTTGGCTGATGTAATTGCAGAACCCATATCGCATGTGTTTAATTGCTCACTAGCCGAAATAACATTTCCTTCTATTTGGAAAACTGGCACCATTGTAGCTCTACCTAAGAGCAGTCCTCCACAAATCGACAATCTCAGATTTATATCAATTTTTCCAGTCCTTTCGAAAATCTTGGAGCGTATCGTCCTCAAGCGTTATATTGACCTATTTATTTGTAATTATGGAAATGATCAGCATGGTTTTAGGAGGGGTGCATCAACTACTACCGCTCTTGTGCGATTGGTTGACACGTCTCTTCGTATCCTTAATGATAAGCAATACTTTGGTTGTGCGATATTAAACTTCAATATGTCAAGGGCATTTGACTGTGTTAATTATGATTTGCTATTTCGGAAAATCAGTCAAATGAACTTTCCCAGTGAGCTTGTGTCATGGCTGAAGTCCTATTTTATAGGAAGGAATGCTATTGTTAAGTTGGATGGAGTGTTTTCTCGCACTGTGAACATTTCATGTGGGGTCCCTCAGGGTCCCTCAAGGTCCCTTTCTTATTTTGTCTATTTGTAAATGACCTTCATGCATGCAATAGTTCTAACACTATGATTAAATATGCAGATGATGTGAGCATTATAATTCCGTTGCCAAATGACAATACAGTGGCTATTCGTTCGCTTATTAAATGTGAAGTTACTCACATGGAGAATTGGTGTTCAAATAACTTTTTGAAATTAAATGCAGGCAAATCGAATGTACTGATTGTCGCTCGTCATCCTATTGTGTTTGACAATCCTCTTCCTGTCAACCGTGTTACATCCACAAAAGTTCTTGGTGTCTTTCTCAATGAAAAGATGACTTGGGAGGATCACATTGATCATCTTCGCATAAAATGCAGCAGACATTTGCATATCATTCTTCGTTTGAAACAATTGTACCTTTTGATAAGTTGCACGAGATATATTTTGCTATTATTCGATCTGTTTTTAATTATGCGTCTGCGGTTTTTGTTGGTCTCTCAAAGAAGGACAATAAAGTTCTGGCTACTATCGACAAGAGAGCCCACCGCATAATGTATATGTATCAGCCTTGTGATGCTTTTTCTGAATGTGCTATATGCTTTAGAAATGTGGAACAACATCGGATGTGTATATCATTAAAACTATTTAGAAAAATTGAAAGTGATCCGAATCACATTTTGCGAGACCTTCTTCCAAAGAAATCTGTTCGGTCAAACCGGTACATTTACCCATGTGTTCGAATCGAAAAATATAACCGGTCTTTTTCCCTTTTTTATTACAAATATTGTAGTGCCGATCATACTCATGGTATGCACTGTTAGAACTTACTTTTCTCTTGATGTGATCTTATCTTTTGTATTATATACTTCACTAAGTGATTGTAGTTGAATGACATAGCAATGTACGATTTCCATTCTTTGAAATAAAAACGCTTACTACTACTACTACTACTACTTTCCAACTCTTCTCTCGTCACCTTATACCCTTCAGCCTTCGCAGTCAACTTCTCATTCCGCATCACTAATACTCTTTTCCTCTCCTCAACCGCCCTCAATCGATCCTTCATCCTCACATATTCATCCCTCATGTTCCCTTCCTCCCTCCGAGGCGATGATGCCGCCAACGGCTTACCGACTTCCCTTCACTCATCCTTCCCCTTCTCCTCAAGATCACCAATGTTCCCAAACAATTACTCCAACACGTCATACAAATCAACATCAACATTAAGGTTCTTGATGCCCCCTCTCAACTCCACTTCTTCCTCACTCAAACCCTCATCAGTCGCCTTGGTCACACCTTTCTTCCCCACAGCACCCTCAATCGTCGCCACTGCCACTCTTACCTCTTCCACATCTAACAAAACTCCCTCAAACCACGACTTAAACCCCTGCATACCAATATTGCCACTAGGGCACTGGCTATGGTTCCTAATGAACTCTACATCACTGCGATCCTCACATACTGCCTTATGATGCACACACACCCTCAACAACACTTTCCTCACATGCTCGCCCACCGTCCCCTCTTTAATGTGCTTTTTGAGCTCCCTGCCTCTGGCAAAACGGCCACAGCTACACTTACCGATAAGCATTCGTGCATTGATCATCTTAGTCATAGTGACGATTCTGTAAAGATAGACTAAAAATTTGATAGCAAGTATTTATAGGATGCTACTAGCTGATATGCATTGAAAGACTAAGTCCAGAAACATTTGATAGCAGTCGTCTAGGCATTAGGCTCTTGAATCCGTTGCAGGCATTACTCACAGGGGATGTTTTCCCACCTCCAAGGCCCCGACCCACAAATCCAACCTCGGGCGGACAGAGCGTGCGTCATGTCACTGTGTTGGTATCCGGGCCCCGATTTTGACATGAAAAACTCATAGAACGTTTATACGTAGTCTGTCACCTACATCACATCATGAGCTGTCAAACGCTTTTTGAATCAAGTCTAAAGGACTTGTAGAAGCAAAGTTATAGCCGTTTGAAGATTTTGGCCTACTGTCATCAAATGGTCAGTCATGCTATATTGACTAACCTATAAGTCTGACTTCTTAGCTGATATCAGCAATGAAAAGTCAGAAGTCCGATATCGGACCTCAAGAGAAACGACTTGCCTGTAGTCAGTTTCTCAACTTATTGAGATTCCTCTCGTACTTATATATCCTGTGAATATGCAATCGGCAAGAGGGGGTTAGACATTGGTTATCCAAATTTTGACGCTGAATCCAAATGTGGTCTTAGTTTTCTCGTCCGATACTTCGTTCGCCCGCTGGAGCCCAAAACACAAAACTTAACCTCTGACGGCTCTCTAACGTGATGAAGAGTCTCAATGTCACTCTCAAGGCTCAGCCAAGGAAGATAGGGCCAAACTGTGCTTTCAAACAAGCTATTGCACGACTTTGTACGATCTCTAGAACCAAAGTTGGAAGAACGCTGCCGAGGGGGGAGGGTCGAAGTTCTTCGTTCTTTGGTGTACGACTTTCGAAACAAGTCCTCTAGATCCAAAGTTGGCCAAAAAGTCCTAATCCGCCGTCCATTTTCACGTACGAGGCTTCGTTTAGCCGCTACAGCCATTTTCTCACTCAAAAACCCTCTGACGGCGCTCTAACATGACCAAAAGTCTCAATGTCACTCCTAAGCCTCCGCCAAGGAAGATAGGACCAAACTGTGCTTTCCAATCAATTTGGACCACTCTTAGCTTTCAAACGAGCTATCGGACGACTCTCTACCATTTCTAGAACCAAAGTTGGAAGAACGTTGCCGAGGGGGGGCTGAAAGTTTTTCGTTTTTAGCCCTATGACGCTGGAAACAAATCTCGTAGACCCAAAATTGGCGAAAAAGTCCAAATCCGCCGTCCATTTTCACGTACGAGGCTTCGATTCGCCGCTACAGCCCTTTTCTCACTCAAAAGCACGCAAAAACACTCCCAAACCACACCTACACCCAAGAAACACAACATGTCGACGCAGAATTTCATCAGGAAA
The DNA here is from genome assembly GCA_907163375.1 of Prostheceraeus crozeri. Lineage (NCBI taxonomy): Eukaryota > Metazoa > Platyhelminthes > Polycladida > Euryleptidae > Prostheceraeus > Prostheceraeus crozeri. Next base: position 1,180,379 of record CAJQUW010003743.1, read on the forward strand.
CCAAATCTAAACACAAAATAACCCTACAACCAATCCTGCACACCAAAAACAAAGACCGCCGCCCAGGACAACCACGACGGTCGACCAAGACACACCCGGCCGGTCGACCCAGAACCACAGCAACCCAACTCGCGCTCCAGAGGGGGGGCGGTGTGCGCAGTTGGGAGGATTCCTTTCTACTCACCTCTTCGACAAATTTCCACGGACTGGTATTTTGAGTAGAATTCGGGCGAGAAACGGGAGCGGAGCCGGAAGCGGAGGACACGAAGGAATCCTTGAGAATAGATGGAGAATCAGATTTGGCGAATGACGTAAAATAAACAGGTGATGGATCAGGCGGCAACATAGGCAACTGCGGCAGGACGCAGTCATCAAGATCAGAAAACTGATCTGAATCATCAGAGTCGCTTTCACTAACATGATCCATTTCGTCATCACTGTTTAGGCAGATCAATTGTACAGTGCGATCCAGTGAATATCGTTTGCGGTACATAGTAGTCAGTGTTCACAATCTCAGTTGGAAAAAAACAGTTCTGAAGAAATCAGGTTTATTAGCCAAATATTAGCAAATGCCCTGTTTGAGATAAAAGGTTTCCGCGTCAACGTTTGGATGACAATGACATGTTTTGCGATAAGATATACCGACACGCCCCCAAGTAAAAAAATGTTCTCCAAAGTTATCAACATTTCGTCCTTCATTATCTTATCACTTTATCATGTGTTTTCCCGCTGAATTTTATGGCTCGTAGAGCAGGCCATGCCGCACTGAGAGGAAAATTTCTCATGACTTGCAGAGCGAGCCATCTGCATGTGGAAGGAACAATTTTCAATACATTACCCGCTGTGAAAGGGTTAAAGCCCTGTTGAACGATAAGAGGCTATAAATCAAAGAAAATAAATGGAGTAATTTTTGCCCAGCCGAAGCAAACCGATTCGAATTTTCCTCGAATCACAATTTCGAAATAATTCTCAAATCGACAGTCGATTCGCGAATAAAATCGAATCTGGAAGCTTCGCAGCTCCCCTTTGACTTCAAAGATTTTTAAATTGTTCACGCTAAAGCGCTGAAGAACGAGTTTCCTTAAATAATTTCTACGTTCCAGCTTATTTATTCATGGGACTACCACGGCTGATCAAACAGTTAATTATATCATTATTATCGTTCAAGAAGACCGTCTTCCTGTTTCAAAATGCTATATTTTTGAATTGTTGACCATTGTAAGTATGTTTCATTTCATTTTTATCAGAGCTCTTTGCAGATAGGCAGACCACAATGAGATCAAGATTTGACCCAACTGACTGCTTTACAATGAGTTTAATTAATTCGAAGTTAGAAAACTTCAGTGGCAAACATTTCGACTTTCAAGAAATATGTCGATAACTTTTTTGCTATCTTCAAGAACAGTGAAAATGATGAGACATTTTTTACATTTCTTAATATGTTGTATAGGGCCTAATGGAATCATCTTTACCGTGGAAATTACCAAAATTCCCAAAATTGATGGCAAAATCAATAGATCGTGGCACCAAAAAGATCACACAAACGCAGTTCCCAATTGTGCCTATATGCGACAAAACGATATGAACAGGCACCGGTGAGGTCTTTGGTTAGCACGCTGAAATCAAAATCACACTATTCGACGAACATCTTTCTCGGTTGAATGAGTGAACGATTTGCGAAGGCTGTCCAACTTTGTCGCAATCAATTGAATGCGTTTAACCAAGGAATTCTAGATATATGGAATCTAGAATCGTGAAGGGTGGCGTCCGCTGCAAGTTGCAATCTCTGCGTTCACTTCAAGAATCCAGTGCACCACTGCGTGACTGTGAGAGTTTACTGCGACAGCTGCGAGAATTCTGCAACCATTCAGGAAGTTGGTGCTTACTATCTTCATGACATGAACAGCAATTGGCACAATTTTTCATCGTGCACTCACTTATGACAGGTATTATGATATCAAAGCTCTCAGATCTTATCGACACCTTAAAAGGAAACTTGTCAATTTTCAGTATTTTACTATTGGATCAATTAGTGACCGAAAGATCACCTAAATGTTGATTTTTTATGAGTCAGGTTAAAAAAGTGAAATAGCTGCTGATGTGGACTTATATCCTTCAAATGTGGACGCCACACTTTATAACACACTATCCTTTTTCGTTAAATTTCATACATCTTTTGATGCATTGTTTGAAATCAGTGCAACTTTTTCGACCACCTCCACCAACTCATCACTGACTGCGAAGAAAATGAACTACAGAGCTCTTCATAAAAAGCGAACAACCTGAATTATATAATTGATCAAATTTTTCAGGAGGTGTAGATCCATTGATGAAAAGAAAAACCAAGTTACTTGGTGCCTCCGTACAAATGTATTTTTTGATCTATTTAAAATAAAGAAAATTGACAACGAAGTCAGTAATTACACTGTACTTCGGCCTTTGGCCTTCAAGGTGCGATGGTAAGTGGCAGGTTATACATTCAACCCTTCACTTAAGAATAGAAAGTGAACAGATTTACCATCAGATAACTACGTAGTAGAAGCGATCAATGGATAACAGTTGATTTCGTACTTCCGATTGATTTCCGGCTTGTTAACTCTGATACACTTGCTTTCTTCAATAGCAACATCGCGAGTGTTGCTTTTCTTAGATAGAAACTGAATTTTGAAGTCTTGAATTCCATTGATCGGATGTTTGGACCGGTGCTGGGCTAGGGCACTGTTAGATGTGTTGTTTTTAATGCTACTTTTATGTTCTTGATGTCTTGTTTTAAAAGGACGAATTGTTTTACCAATATAATTTTCATTGCAAGTTATACAAGTACACTGGTATACCACATATCTATCCGCGCACGAATATTTAGGTCCGATTTCTTCACAAATTTCGCAGCCACAATCTTTGGTCATTTTGGGTCTTTTTCTGAGGAATTTCGCAAGGCTAACATTCGGTTCACTTATCAGGTTTCCTGAAATGTTGCATTTTTTCATCACGGTTTTGATGTGTCTGTTACACGTATCATCGATGAAAGGTACCATCAGATTGACCTTATTTTCTCGCCTTTTATCTTTGTTTCCGCGCCTCATACTTTTTTGTTGAAATCTTTTTCTTTATAGCCATTATTTCGCAGCATCTCAAAGAACTCCTCCTTCGACTCATTATACAGTAGTATTTCTCTTCAGAGCAGTGTTCTTTGATATAATCCTGACGTGATTTTATAAGATTAGTTTTCACGTGGTTTGCTACGAAGGAATCTTTTTATAAGAATATGTCAGAGTGACAGGCTTTATGATGCCATTTATATTCAATTTTGTGACTACCAGTAAGAAGAGTCAAATCCAAAAAATTCAAGCCAACCTCAGGGGGCTTACTTCTACAGTAAATTTGATTTCTGGAAACACATCATTGAAGCTTTTTTGACCTGTTCGATAGTCGCTTCGTCGTGTTCAATGGGTCCAATGATAACGTTATCAATATACACTGCAAATCGCTGGATACGAAAATTACATACAAACATATACCAAAATCACATACAATTTGAAACCAACATCTGATGCGAGATTCTCGTATGTTTACATAGATCTGGTATGTTTTTCATACCACATCTCACTTACTTTCGTATGTGATTGGTATGTAGGGATACAAACTTTTCTATCTGTGAATGGCTGTTTTACACTGAAATACGAGTTGTTGGTATGTATTATATACGAGACCCGATGCAAATTCATCCTTATTCGTATGCGTCTGGTAATAGTGCAAGACTGACTCCCCCAGACCACCATTTTTTTAGAACATGCACCCAAGTTTTTTCAAAATAATTTTTTCGACATACACCCAAGTTTTTTTTCAAAACAATTTTTAAATATACACCACCATTTTTTTATTTTTCGACATACACCATAAAAAATTTTTTAAAACAAATTGCAAAAGTATTGATATGTTACTTAGGATAAAAATATAGTTTTGTAAATATGAAACGTTAAAATATTTTATTAAAAAATGGAAGAAAATGATGAAAAAGAATCATCACATCCTTCAATAACTGAGAATGATAGTGACTAGACTTTTAAAACACAAAACGAAATTATGACTGAGACAAATGTAACAAAGCATAAAGACAGAGTACGATGTATGAAAGATAAAGAGCACAATTAATATTGAAATTAGAACACTATGACAAATTAAGAAAAAGATGGGTTAAAGTAAAAAAATAACACAAGGTGTTGGAGTATAATTTCTGTTGTTGCTACAGCCTTGCACTCTGATGATCGCCCCAATTGTAGGGAACAGTTCCTTCCCGCATTCATGAAACAATGCATTTTAGAACAAGCAGCTGTTACCCGCACTTATACAATTGCCAAATGCGCTGCCAGTTCTCAGACCAAATCGAGAACCAAAACCTCATTTGAATCCAAAACTGCACAGAAATTGGCAGCGATTCATTGGTTTACTTGAACTCTATTGTTTTAGAAAGTTACAATTGTCACGTAAACGTTGTCACAGCAAATTCATTGATGCTTATAAACTGTATCTTATTTATCAAATTGTTGACAGTTGAAACGTTGACAGTTAATAGATTTTATTTCATCTAAAATGAATGGTGAAAATCTGACTGAGTTATCTCCCAGAGCTTTTGGTCTGACTTATCAACATCCTTTGTGTTCCGTGCATTCGAATGAACTCAAACAAGACACCATAACAAAACATTTTCACGAGATGCTTTTAGTACTCAGTTTATAGAATCTACATGAGATCAGATGCATCATTTCAAGTAATTTGGCTCGAAAATGATATCTTGACGACGAAAGATTCGTCGTATTTCATTTTCTTTTTCCCGAGAGGTAGGTGTGAGCATTGAGTAACCCACAAGGAACCTGGATCCCCCATCAGATTTTGTGATGAGAAAAGGAAACGCCCGGTGTGGGCCGTGACTCTTTGTTTATTCAATTACGTCCTGTTGCTCCAGGTGCCGTATGCAATAATTAATCTTCTTTACAGCAGGCGTCATCGGCCGCTTGGCGGCGACAACGGGTTTTGGATTTTTCTGATAAGCACGCAAACCGTTGTTTAGCTGAGCGCAATAAAGCCCGAAGGCGTAATTTGCTAATGGATGAGAAGGAGATGGAGTCACTATCTGTGTCAGATACAAGTCTTTCATCATTTACGAAGGAATGATTGTGCTTAAATTGTTCAAGTCTGAGGACATCTTTCTATTCAATGCCCAGGCGAACTGGCACTCTGCAACCTTCATGATTATCAGCCGCACAGCAAAGCCAGGATAAACAAATGCAGAGCAGCCTGTTGTGCAGTCCTTCAGCTTGTTCAGCCATTCTAGATATTTTAAGCTAGTTTGGGCCATTCCGAGTCGCACTGACCAGCCCTTGTAGGTCAAAACTCAGCGTCTACGGCTGCCAAGGAATTGTTGTGCTTAAGTTGCTCAAGTCTAAGGACATCTTTCTAGTCAATGCCCTGGAGAATAAAGATACATACGAAAGACATACGAATGAGCACGAATTTGCATCGGGCCTTGTATCTAAAAAATACCAACAACTCGTATTTCATTGTAGAACAGTCAATCACAGATAGAATAGTTCGCATCGCTACATACCAATCACATACGAAAGTGTGAGCTTTCGTATGAATAACATGCAAGATCTGTGTAAACATACGAGAATCACGCATCAAATGTTAGCTTCAAATTGTATGTGATTTTGGTACATGTTCGTATGTAATTTTCGTATCCAGCGATTTACAGTGTACTGATCTTCAGCTGATGGAAATTTGGTCCTTTCCGAAATTCATGGCTATGGTACTGGAACAGTTGATGTAGTTTGTGTTTCCAGTCAAAGGTGAGATTCAAAGGACTTCTGCTTCTCAAAAGGTTGTATTCCCCTTTAAGACTGGAGCCAGGCATTTCAGATGATGGGTTAGTTTGACGTTGTTATCGCATTGTTATGCGATCAAGTTTGCGCAAGAGAGTACTTACATTGTAATTTGGCTCATTCTGGACATGTTGGGGCCGAGAAAATGAAGGTCCATTTGCGTAATATGTTTTACTGGCCGCACATGATGGAGCAAATCGATGAGTTCGTTAAACAATGCTCTTCATGTATTAAATACTCGGCAAAAAATATATGTGCTCCCTTTTTGACTGTTGCAGGTAAGAGTAGAAAGCCATGGGAAACTACAAGTGTAGATTTCACGGAACCAAGTGATCGACTTCGTGGTAAACCTTGTTTACAATTATAGACCACTATTCGAGGCTCCCGCTGGCCTTTGAAGAAAAACGTTCATCCTCGGAATCGGTTGATCTTTCAAGATGTGTTTTCATTTTTTGGTGTACCAGGTTCGATCATTTCAGACAATGGTATACCCCATTTACAAACGAGGAATTGAGGAAATATTTGGATACGTTTGGCGTCCAGCTTAAATTTTCGAGTGCATACTTCCCAGAAAGTAATGGGCTTATTCAAAGGTTTTATAAGACTCTGAAAGGACGCTTAGACATGATCATGCATGATGGTGTAGACCTCATTGAGGCCCTTGACGTTGCTGTATATGATATCCGCCCTATTGCTCTATTTGACTGCCTAATGACTCAACGGAAATTCGCCTTTCTCCATGTTTTTCCGTCGACAGATGACAACTGAATGGAAAGAATTTGTGAAAGATGATGATTGTCTGATTGGATGCAAGCGTGACTTGGAATCTGAGTACAGGAAAGGAATAGTCGATCGAATAGGAAAGTTCTCGATTTCAGGCAAGGTCAGCATGTCTTAATGACACGTGGGAGAAATGGCAAGTTCAAAAACCCGGCTGTTGTCTTGGAGAGAAGAGGACATGGGCCATGGTTGCTTTACATGGGCGGTAAAATGAAGGTATTCAATCAAAGGTATATCACGCCCTGTATGAGTGCTAGTGATGAAAATTTTCCGGAAAATTTTGGAAAATTTTGAAAGTTCTGATTTTTTGTGATAGGCCCTATGCTTTGACCGCTCTACAGCCGAGGCAGCTACACACCAATAGAATGGGTCTAAAAGTGGTGATCTTGATTATCATTCTGATTAAACCGATTTTGAAAAATGAAAAAATTTGAATTTTTTTGATATAATTTTTACGTTTTCTATCACAGCCGAGGCATAGACACATCAATAGAATTGTTCTAAAACTCTTGATTTCATCATATCATTTCGATTAAAACAATCGTAGCAATACGAATCCCGTCCGCGGATTTTTTAGCATTCCTTTGCCACGTACAGTGGCTTGTGGCAAATTGTTGGCATTTTTAATATTATAACACAGACATCTTTTGGGACAACGTGAATTTTTTTCCTTTACGATAGGGGTATAATTTCATGCATTGTGAAAGATCTGGAGCAAAAAGAATGCACTTTATTTGGGAGCTTGTTTATGGCTTGAAAGTTAAACTTTATTATGCAGCCTTGACTGCAATGATACAAATTCTCCATGTGTTGATGAACATGTGAAGCACAAGCACACAGTCCAACACAGCATTATACTTGAGCGACCATATATTGGAAGATAAGACTGTAAATTCGCGAGATATTTGGAAACTAAAGATATCTGTGATGAGTAGAAGAAAATCTATATGATAGCTTCTAACTTCTGGGGTATTGTCCGATATCTTCGTTGAGGACAAACTACACATCTTCCATTTCTAGCTCAGATGGTTCAGATAGTTCCAAATCGATTTCAGATCTGTGAATTTCAGACTTTTCCAGATGAATTGGAGATTCTCCAGTTGAATCTAAGATCCTTTCAAAGTTGAGTTTCTGGCAAATATCTGAAATTCAATTAGAGAAATCTGAAATCCATTTGATGTCTGATATTCAGTTGGAAAGATCTGAAATAGACATGGAGGGTGCAATTGGTTCCAAAAGTTAACATGCAGGGATGATAGAGAAGTTTTCGGACTTTGAATGTTACATAGTCTTTTCAAACGACTGCAACAAGTCTCCAAAACAAAGGCAAAAACGTCAATCACAGAAAAAAATTTCAAAATTTTCCATTTCCATCACTAATGAGTGCTAGTAGGAGTGAGAATGTTGATACTGATGAGCACTATGACCTGTTGAATCAAGTGATACTGAACCTGCTAGATATAGCAAGCGTCCGAATCATTGCAATAATTACAGCAGATTTTCGATGATTTTATTATGTTCTTATTGTAAATTTAATACTTTATTTTTTCTTTTTCGCCCCCGAAGGATGTGACAGCGAACAATTGAATATGGACGCGTCATGTGCAATTGTGTTGGTAACTGAATGGCAAAGAGAGTTAATCGTTCTTTCATGTTCTTCTATGCTGATGTTACATGCTCTCTGTACATGAATAAAGAAGACGTATGCCACTTGCTGAGTTCTTACAATGCTTTTTTGGATCAAGTCAATGGGTGATAAGATGCACTCTTTTGATATCGTATTCACAAACGGCAGCTGTTTTATCTTCGTTTGCGGTACACCATTCTGGTGGTTGCAAGGTTTTCTATCGTCGTTTTTCTCATCACAAGTCCAAAAATTTTTGTGAGGCGTCTTTTGATATCACTTAACATTCTTGCAATTTGGAAGATCAGTTTAACCCTTTAACGGCTGAGCCGGAGTTAACTCGCATCAAGCGTTATCGGCGGTTGACTGGTAACGGTAACAATGGAGTACAGCAGCAAACTGAGCCTGAGCACACTCGCATCGGTAGGACAGGCAACCGTCACTGACAGATAAAGTTTTCCCTTCCACTGCTCACGAATCCCGAGTTGCCTCGGGCTGCTGTGGTGTTCCAATTTCACGAATACCGTATTCCAATACGAGTTAACTCGTATAGCGGTTACGCACGATTTATTGCCGGTGGAATAAAAACGCCTCGACTGGTTAGAACTTTGTATATTACATTGTTCAGTACCGTGAAAACTGCAAAACACATATGCACACAGTTAGTCTTTAAATACAGCTCACACAAAATCGGTAGTGACTTACCGTTCACTCTACCAGCAATCCTGAAGGAATCTTACGAAAAAATCACTATTTACATGGTTATTCAAGACAAACAGTACAGCTGATTTTCACCTATTTCATATTCGAAAACTATTTACAAATATGACAAGACATGACACTGCATACAAACAAACTAAATAAATTGATGCGTGTAATAGAAAAATGACCTACTCACTCTATGGGCCTACCGTAAACACTCCCACCAACAACTCGGAAATGGTTAAAGTCTCTCTCACATGCACGAGTTGTTCTATATACAAATTGGGTATAGGCCTATTTACAAGCATAGAACATTTATTGACAGATTGAATGTTCATGCACAAAAAATAGTTGTTTATCTACAAATATCCAAATTCTAACGACTCGTTGATACATATACAAAAGTATGATGCTTGATCAACATAGAAAATAATCACATCTATGCAAAAACGCATGAATAACACTATACATCGGAAGACTCACCATACTTAGTTTATGGCTTAGTATTATTTTGTTCAAATAGCAACAGTCAAAGATGTGCACAATCTTTATAACTCTTATGCTGCTATTTCAGATCACTGTGCTAATAATCAACAGAAGTCAAGAAGAGAGATCACTGGGACTCTAAAAGAAAAACTAGCTTTTGAACTGCTCTCTCTAAAATCGAAGGTTTTCCTTGACGTACTACGCGAACTTTAACTGTACGAACAAGTCCATCAGAATCTTGAATTGTCTCCTCAACCTTTCCAAGAGGCCATTCATTCCTAGCAGCATCAGAATCCATAACGAAGACAATATCTCCCACCTTTATATTTCTGGCCCTTTCTTGCCAACATTTCCTTGTGTTCAAAGATTGGAAGTATTCTTTCCTCCATCGACTCCAGAATTGTTCAGTAAGATATTGAACACGACACCAACGTTTACGGAGATGCAAATCCTTCTGAACAAAATTTCCTGGTGGGGGCAATTGCACAGACCCCTTCATAGTTAGAATATGATTGGGAGTTAGAGGCTCCATCTCAGAACTGTTCAAGAACTGTGAAGATAGAGGACGGCTGTTAATAATAGCCATGGCTTCATAGAACAACGTTCGTAAAGAAGAATCATTCAGTCTACCAGATTGCAATTCAGTGACACTGCTTAACCTTTATCGGACGGCTTATAGAACGCGCACTATTTGAAAATTATTTTTGTTGATTCTGGAGTGTTTTGGGGGTCCTTTTTAGAGAAAAACTACCTTTATAAAAAAATCGATGTAGTATAGCCTGTGGTCATCTGTTCCATTTCTGGAGCATTCGTACGATCAGGGGTAGAATTTTTCATGATTCCTTGAAATTTTTGCGTGACGACTGTAATACAATGGAATTTTGTCAAATCGATGTGAGTTTCTTTCATCTTTTCAAGATCAATTGAATTTTGAAGCTAATAGATCCTGCACGAACGATGAATTGTTCCTGTTTTCGGCCGAAACATATGCCGAATGACCTTCACGTGTAGGCTATAGATCAAGTACAATATAATGGTCAAAACGCGTCATTGTTTATTATATTCTCGGAACTCATTTTGCAGCTTGGACAATCACTAAATAACAGGACTGCACGAAATATGACAAGTAAGGATAGCAAATAGCACAAAGAGATATGGAGTGCATTCATAGAAATCTACTTCTATGAGTGCATCATACGAGTAGCAAGGCAGTGTTCTATAAATAGACTTCAGGTTTTTCCCAAAGCAAACAAGATTTGATATCGGGTCATAGAGATGGAATCGAGTCCTTTACACACAATCTTACAGATAGGTTTCTAAGAATAGATTCCGGGTTTTCCCACAGCAATAGGAGTGAAGATACATTATACAGTGTCTATCAAATTCTTTCTGCATGACATTTGATTGAGATTTGAGACTTGTGTCATATTTTTCACCAAAATGCGTCGCTTCATAACCCTTGATGAGGCCGTCGAACGCGTCATGCAAGAACCTGATGAAGACGATGAAGCTGATGAAGAGCCGAGAATTATCATTATTCCCCCTGAGGACGACGGTCAAGTGACAGAAGAAGAAGAAGAAACAGCCCCCGATGATCTCCCCGCTGATGTTGCTGGCACTATTGAGATTCAACATCCTGAAGTGATTCCCGAATCCGATGATGTAGGCGATCGTCGATGGAGAACTTCAGCAAGGCTCGAGCTCACGCCACCTATTGCCCAATTCACACCTCTCCTTGAAGCGCATCCTCTTCTGGTTGAAAGGACTAATATAGAGTCGTTTTTCCTCTTTTTGACAGTGCTATGATTGACCTCATTGTGACAGAATCACACCGGTACGCTAGTGAGGTGAGGAACATTCACAACTTCGGAATGGATCGACGATAGCTCCTTTGTTTCGTCGGCATTTTGCTATATTCAGGCTACGTCCGTCTCCCAAATGAAAAAAGCTATTGGTCGAAATCGGAAGACTATAATGCATCGATGTGTAGCAGCTACATGACCAGAGACAGGTACATGCTTATAAAACAATGTTTTCACTTTACAGACAACAATCACCTTCAGCGCTCGAAAGTCGCCAAAGTCCCGCCGTTGTACGATACACTCAACAAAAATCTTCTTTAGTTTAGAGTTTTCGCTAAAAAAACTCTCGATCGACGAATCCATGGTCCCATATCGCGGACGCCATACAGCCAAGATGTATATAAAATCAAAGCCAATCAGATTCGGGTACAAAATCTGGGCCTTATGCGATTCCAATGGCTATCCATTTTATCTCGACATCTATTGTGGAAAGAAGCAAACTATAGCCGCTGGTGTCCCAGGTCCTCAACAGCCTCTTGGCGAACGAGTGGTTCGTGACTGCGTTTCTAAGTGCAATCACCCACAAAACCATGAATTCTACTTTGACAATTTCACCAGCAACTAAATCCTGATGATAGCATCAGTCATCTAGATTTCCTTCGCGAGGTTTCAATGTGCTTGATGAAAAAGCATGATCGTCGCCTGAACCGTCATCAAAGTAATGCGGCTCCAGCTGTGGCCAGCGTGAGATTCGATAACACTGGACACTATATCAGCACTAGCGACAAGCAACGACGGTGTGCGCAGTGCCACAAGAATACTAAAAAGCAGTGCAACAAGTGAGGAAAGCCGCTACTTGAGAAGTGCTTTGTTTTTCATCATACACCATAAACACTTGAGATTTCGTTCAAAGTTTTCGTAGTCAATCGCTATTTAGTAGTGGATACTTTTATATTGTATGTGATACTCGTTTATTGCCATTTTTGCTAACATTTCATCAGGTACATAAAACCTGCTGCAACACATCAGAAACGCTTTTATTACACTGGGCTTTATGATGCATCGAATGGTGATAGAAGGGGAAGCACATTTGAATTGAGTTAGCAAAATAAAAACAATTTCATAAGATGTCACGGAAAAAACACCTTCTATTGGACGAAAGTTCCAGAAGTGGAACATCAGCCTTGACCAGTTAGGACTAACTCTATATTTCTTTCAATGGTCGTTTAGGCTATAACAGAGTACTAGCACTATAACTAGTAGCATGAATTCGAAAGTTTTAATTTGTACAAAAAATAACAAGGAAAATAAAAAATTCTAAAAAATTCATGACATGGCCCATATTTGATGGCATCCAGACTGACGGTACAAGGTCAAAAAGAAAAATCCTATTCAGTATATATTCACCAAAGGTCAAAATGTGCCCACATACAAAAAAGTAAGCAAATCAATAAATACCATACTCTCAGCAGCAATTCAAAACTATGTTCCACTTGTGGAGCGCTCGACCGATTAAGGTTAATATGCTTCTGATCGTTCGTATCTGCCTTTCCCAAACTCCACCTCTATGACTTGTAAATGGAACATTCATGACAAATTCACAATCTTGCTCCAACATGTATCGCTGTATCTTGTGTTCATCAAGTTCTTTCAAAACCTTTAGAAACTCATTCTTTGCACCAACAAAATTGCTACCCTGATCTGATCTTATTTGGCGAACCTTGCCTCGAATAGATATAAAACTGCGAAGAGCATTGATGAAGGCATCAGAGGAAATATCATCTAACATTTCGATGTGTACGGCTGTCGAACATAGACAAGTAAAAACTACACCGTACCTTTTATTAGTAATTCTTCCATTCTTAGTGAAGAAGTGACCGAAGCAGTCCATTCCACAATATAAAAAGGGTGGTGAAGCTTCAACTCTATCTGCAGGAAGATCAGCCTTGTCTGTAGTTTCAACACTCAACAAATCATCATCAACATAAAAGTTGGACACAATGAATTCTGCTGCGAGTGGAAATTCACTTTCATAAAGTTGTGCAAGGTGTTTCAATGCAAAATTCGAGCAACCGGGCGATGAAGCTGCCCCAAAGAGATGAATTTTCATTCTACAGTCTGCGACATTTTATTAGGACCATCCATATTTTTTTAGTTTTTTACACTACTACTACTTTGATTCATATTATTATCTTTCACCCTCAATCACATTAATTAAATCGCATGGCATGTATACAATATATAACCATACCATCCATCACTGTCTGATACTGACAGACACTCAAACCAAAAAACAAAATTGAACCGCGAATTATTATTAGACTTCGACATTTTTAGATACAAGAGCTTTCTTTTAATTTAAGATACACGTTCTAAAGAAGATTATTTATCAATTATTTATCAGATCTATTACGTGCACGTTTCTTATTTACTTATTTTGTGTGTTCTGTTGTTGTGTTTGTGTTATTTGTGCATGGTGGGCTTGCTGTGTTGTGAAAAAATGTGAAAAATCATGTGTGGTGTGTGTGTGTGTGTGCGTCGTCGCCTGCACACTGTGGTCGTGTGTCGCAAACTTTATATTATTACTCGATCCGATCCATGCTTTGCTTCTTATCATTGAGATAATTGCATTTCTGAAATTGAGATAACATTGATATATACGAACACCAATACGATTTTATAATTAAGTGGGAAAGTCTAGTCTAAATCTCGTTGTTATGTTTCAAAAGTAGTCGGCACTACTTGTTTTCAACGGATGATGACTTCTGGAATCCTTATGTGACACAAGATGGCCGATTCCAACAGCGCAGGCTACTGTTTGAAAAAGGGTGGCTAATAATCGTCGTCCCAGCTACGAAGACCATGGTATAAGCGTTACATCAACGAAGCGGCACACACACACAATGTTCAACGAGGGATGATAAAAATGATTGCCAGCGGGAGCGGTCAAAAGGAAAGTGTCGTAACCCATGCCATGAGATCTAATAAGGCTTAATTTAATTTTGCCACCCATGTCAATTGGAGCGTCAATGACTGTTGAATGGTGGCATTTCTGCGTAGAGCGAGCCTTGAGAGTCATCCAGACTACTCAGTCAGCGATGTGGCCACGTGGATCACTTGCTCCTGCGTCCTGCGTCCCCCGTGGTCAACAAAGTCAAACACAAAGGATCCATGTAGGTAACTCGATTCGACTTCATCCTACAAGTGCTTCAGGAAGAGAAGGGTGATTATATAGTTCGTGACTGCTTCCGTCCGGAAAACAACGTGCTTTTATGCAAGAGAGAGCCCCTGCACACTGTCAGTAGTATGAAGAGCGACATTTTTGATGAACATAGCGATGAGACATCGATGTAATCCATTTCAGAACATTAATGCGGCTATCATGAAGCATCGGCTGCATAAATTTACATAAGATTTTTGGTTGCCAATTAATACAAAAAAAAAAACGTTGTGTTGTCATCCAATGTCGAAGGTGGTCCTAATAATATGTCGCATCAGTAGATGTCTATTTTGTGGTATATTTGGCATAACATGCCCTATTTAATGTATTGACAAGATGAAAGATAATATGACACATCAAAGTATAGCTAGTGAAAAAAACTTACATGTATTCTCAACTGGTGGACGAGAAACATCACCTTCAGGCCGCCACAGAAATCTCAAGAATCCCCTGTCTTCGTCTTGCAACAAATTGGTGGAACATGCGCTCGATATCGCATGTCATGACAACAGGGTAACGACGAAATCTACAAAGCACATCAGTCAGAGTGTTAGTAAGATCTGGACCTGTCAGAAGATGATCATTTGACGAGCTCTCAAGATAACGATTGGAGCAATCAAACACGACTTGAATTTTACCTGGCTTCTTAGGATTATAAACGCCATGATGAGGAATATACCAGGTCTCACCATCTATTGCATCGCATGATATTTCTGCATCATTCTTATTGATGATGTCCTCCATAAAAGTAGTGTAGTCCTTTCTAAACTGATCATTTCTCAAAATTTTCCTACGCAAGTGACTCAAACGAACTTCTGCTTGCTTCTTATTATTTGGTAAAGTTGCACTGTAAATCGCCCAATACCAATCACATACGAAGGATGCATACCAAGATATTTCTTTGGTATATTTCTGTATGATCTTGGTATATATTTGTATGCTTTTCGCATGTTATTTCAAGTGTGGTATGCTTTACATACTAAAGCCATACCAACACAATGTTAAAAGAAAGCATCAATCATGTCCAAAGTATGTTGATTTAAGGCCTTTTGTCAATAAAGATCACACTAATGCTACTACTGCTTTGTAAGTAGTGAGATAATAACATTTTATAGTCAAACTAACAATACTGAATTCGATTTTAATACATGTAAGTCCGAGGCATTCCATAAATAATCAATAAGTATTTGACCATCAACAATTATGCATTATGTAATTTAGGAACTAAGCATATTATCAATCCAAAATAAAGACACATTATAATTCATGAACGCAAAAATAGTTATGTTTGAGATATATAAGTCAACATGCTTGCTGAAAAGTTATCTTTTTATTCAAATGATGTTTATCAATTTAGTTCAAGGAAATGAGCTAATTATTGTCTTGTGAATGCTATAAGACAAGTTGCAAAGATGACATGCGGCTTTAATTTCACAATAAATCTAATCTAGTTAAATACCACACTTTCACAAAGAAATATTCACGACTGGTATTACTGGAAAAAAGTTATTTGTAAGTAGTATGTAGTATAACATATTTTTTGCCATGTGACATAAAGGTATTCATACGAAAGACATACGAAACACATACCAATTTGCATCGGGTCTCGTATATAAAACATACCAAGAATTCGTATTTCAACGTAAAACAGCCAATCACAGTTAGCATAGTTCGTATCGTTTACATACCAATCACATACGAAAGTAAATGGCCATTCGTATGAAAAACATACCAGATTTCTTTATATATACCAGAATCTCGTATCAAATGTTGGTTTCAAATTGTATGTAAACTTGGTATCTGTTTGTATGTAATTTTCGTATCCAGCGATTTACAGTGTGGTCGCTTCTTAAACGGCAAAGGCAATTGTATATGACCATTCTCTAATTGAGTAACAGAAGAACTCATAATATTCATAAATTGCAAATCATCTTGCGACATCATTTTATCCTCAACCTCACGAAAGTCCTTTTCCAACACTGTCAGGACATCAAGTGGCACAACCGGAATTTCTCTCAAAGTTACCCGGTGACACAAAGTGGGCTGAGTTCTCTGTCCTCCAATGATAGACCATCCAAGATCGGTGCTTAACGCAAAGGGTTCCTCATTGGAGTCTGTCAGGACTTCTCTAGGAGCTAACGCTTGCGGACAGTTATAGCCAATAAGCTGCCTACTTCGCAATCCTGCAACAAAGGAATTGCATCTGCTACACTCTCAAGGTGGGGCCTACTTAATAGCTGTCTCAGAGGTAGGAATAGAAGAGCGATCTGATGGAATATGACTCCTAGAACAAAGTTTATCTATGGAAATAGCTTGGTCAATATTCATTCCTCGAAGTACTAGACTCTCAAACACTAATGAATCTGAAACCGTGGTTACAGACGTTAATGTCGACAATTTCAACTTTGTCTTTCGACCTTGAATACAAAGAGCTTCAACCAAGTCATCAGAAATATACGATGCGTCACTCTGAGTATCTAATAATGCACATGTCAACACTTCGCGAGAGGGAACAGCCTTAGCAGAGATCCAAACGGGAGCTATCATAGAAGTTGAGGACCCTTTCTGCTGAACACAATGAGAAACAACGACTGGAGATTCCTTATTACTCCCACTAGCAGCAAATTCCTCCTTTCTTTCAAAATGCAACAACGTTGGATGGGTTTTACTGCATAGTTCACATGTATCTCGTTGTCGACAAAACTTCGAACGATGTCCCTTTCTCAAACAAGCAAAGCATAAATTGTTATCAGCAATGTGTTTCCTGCGATCATCAATAGTCATCTTACCAAATTTAAAAGCAACTCTGCAACGCATGACTTCCGTTGCAGCAGGTACAAATAGGAA
The DNA here is from genome assembly GCA_907163375.1 of Prostheceraeus crozeri. Taxonomy (NCBI): domain Eukaryota; kingdom Metazoa; phylum Platyhelminthes; order Polycladida; family Euryleptidae; genus Prostheceraeus; species Prostheceraeus crozeri. Next base: position 1,197,719 of record CAJQUW010003743.1, read on the forward strand.
CTGACTGCCTTTGAGAAGAATCAGAAGGTGTTGCAACAGAGCGAGACTTTTCAACTTGAGAGCTAGAGCGGGGTAAGCTAGATTTAGTCAACTGAGTTGTGAAGGTCCTACTACTTGAAGGTTTCTTGTCCTTTTCAATGGAAATACTATCGAACTTCAAAATGGGATTGCACGCTATTTCAGCCTCTTCGATGAGGAAATCCGTAAACTGCCTGAAGGACGGATATTCCTTCTCCTTAATTGCTGACGTGACTATCCTATTCCATCTGATTCTTGAGTATTCCGGTAGCTTTGAGAAAATCTTCCTGTTTTCTTCATAGTCATTCAAAACATGTAGACCTTTAACAAATGGCATTGCGTCACAACAGTTGGAAAGAAAATCTGCAAACTCACGCAAGGCTCTTTCATCTCTCCTTCTCACCTTCGGTCAGTGTGCGATCTTTTCCCTATATGCACGTTGAATGAGGAAATTATCACCATAACGCGAACTTAATTTCCTCCATGCATCCTCATATGCCGCATCGTCCGAACGCAAGAAGGTGCCTTGGATAACCTTAGCAGCCTCGCCACCTGTATATTTTCGAAGATAAAACAGTCTGTCGACCGACCTAGAGCATTTGCTGTCAATGAGGGAAACAAAGCTGTTCTTCCATTCAACAAAATGAAGTGGATCACCTGTGAAGACAGCAGGTTCCGGGACCGGAAGACGATTCACAGTCAAGCTTTCCTGCAAAAGTTTCACAATAGCAGCACTTTCTGCTGCTCTATCCTTAAGCTGCACGTGAGAAGGCACGGGGTCAGTATCTCTCAAACCTTTGAACGATGACTCACACATGTGTGACCCAGTAGGCTTATGACCAACTTCAATGGCATTTTCAAATGCCTTCATCCTAGCCTCTGCAACATGGACTTCACTTTCAGCTTCAAGGATTTCAAGCTGTTCTTGTGCCTCTTTCATCTTTCGGCGCTGAGCATGGATCTCTTTCAACATCTCAAGCTTGACTTTCTTGGCTTCTAACTCAGCTGCAGCTTCTGTGTGCTTGGAACTCTGACTAGCATGAGACCGCCGTGACTTAAATGATACCTCAGTATCAGAAACTCGTGTAACAGTCTCGCTATCCCCAAAGACAGATGGATTATCTTCTTTTGGCAACATGGTGTCAACACTGAACATGGCACATTCTTTGTTAAATCCGGTTTGAGTGCTAAGATTTTGTAAAACTTCTTTCAAATCTTTAACAATAGAAGGACGGGAAAATTCTACTACCTAGAAAGACGGCTGCCGTCATTTTGACGGCAGAAATATTTTTTATTTAAAATAAGAACTCATCTTTTTCACATGTATTTTTTTTTTATTTTGAATACAAAAGGGAACAAACAAAATGCCAGAAATCAGGAAAGGCTGTCACTACAAACACACATACAAACGCAGCATTATAGTCTTTGAGTAGCATTTTCTACAAATTGACAAGAGGCAGTCAATTTGAATGTCTGTATTAATCATTTTGTAGGCAATCAATACAAATACAAGTCTTCACAATCGAGCAGCATTTTCCACATACCGGCCGGGAACATTTTTGAACACTCGTTTGTGGTACGATTTTTGTTGCACGGTCCAAAACATTGGCGTCTCTTCTTTGCTGGTGGGAGCGGTACATTTTCGTCACATCGGTTTATGCGATCGTTAGACGCTCCCGTCAGTTGCTCTGTTTGCTGTTGCATAAAGCGTCGTCGTGAGATGTTTGATTCGTTAACCTTTCGGTGTACGATCCATGAATTTATAATGGCAAAATCAATGATGTTGAAAAAAACATGGAGAGGCCATCTTCTACTAGCACATTTCACGGAGTATTGACGTGCCATTTGGTCAGCGACATCGACTCCATATTTTGTTTTATTGTAGTAGATCACAGTATTTGGCTTTTTCTTTGGGTTTTCGTTTTCATCGATTCGAAGAGAATTATGAAGTGTGCTCAAGATGAACACTTTCTTATCACGCTTGCATTGGTAAGATGTCAGAAGAGCTCTACTATCCACTTCAACCATTCCTTGAGAGGAGAACAGATTTTCACGTGATTTACAACTCTGTGGTATTTCTCTCCGCTTAGATCGAATAGTTCCAACGATGGACGTGCTTTTGTCAACAGCGTTTTTGCCAAGCTTAAGCTTGTGAAAAAAATATCACATGTGACGTTGTGACCGAGATTGTAATATGGTTGTAACAGTTTCAATACGACGTAAGAACTGAGACTAAGACCATTTCTGGGTTGATTATCTTCACGTCCAAGGTACGGAAATCCGTTACAAATATATTTGTCGTTCAAATCCACCAATGACCAAAATTTTAATCCAAACTTATTGGGTTTGTTCGGCATATACTGGATGTATTTACATCTCGCCTTACATGGTAATAACTGTTCATCAAAAGTAATATTGACGTCAGGTTTGAAGGCTGTGATGCAGTTCTCAATAAATAAATTCCACACTGACGAAACTAAGGCAAATTTGTCAGTAGCCAAGCGTGCACTCCGTTCTTCTTTCTTATCAAAGCGTAAGAAACGAAGAATTTCCAAAAATCTATTTCGAGGCATTGCATTATGAAATAAAGGAACACCCCAGTCTTTTGACCACAGACTCTTCACTGGCAAATTACGAGCCCCCAAGAAACCCCTCGCGATGATAAGACCTAAGAAAGTGTCAAGCTTACCCAGTGAAAGTGTCCAAGTTTCATTTCCAAGTCTTCTATTTGCCTCAGCTTCCGTATTTGCCCGAATGGAGCGAAGCATTGATTCGTTGATAAAAATAGAAAACGCTGACAGTGGACTCGCACTGACATTTCGTTTTGTGAAGTTGATAGGCCCAGGCGTTTGACGAAACACATTAAGTGCTGGCAAGCGTCCAGCCAAATGTCTATTCGTGGAGCCAATATCTATTTTATATGTAGAGCCATCGGGGGAGATCACAGTCTGTTGGTCGTTTACTTCTTCTTGAAGAGTTTGCTGGTCTTCGTCGTCGCTTCCGCTTGAAATGTTCTCATCAGAGAGGACCTCGATATTCACTTTTTCATCACTTTCCACGTCACTGTCTCCTGAGTTGTCCGAATCAATCATCTGCAGTCTTTGAAGAGCTAACTCTGCGGAGAACCGCCTTGCCATATTTGAGTAAGATAAGAAATCGCGCCGAGCAGAACACCGGTGCATACACAGACTAAAACAAGGAAGTAATCGCAAGCTTTTATATCGAGGCACAGCAGTGTGACGCAGACAAGTATAGCAATTTGCCGATACTGTCTCCCACGCATGCACGCACGCATTTGTTTACGTTATCGAGCTAGACTATTACTATTGTTTGTTTTTGCCGTCACTGTCTCACACAATCGCACACACACACACGTATTTGCTTACGTTATCGAGCTAGACTATTGCTATTGTTTACGTTACTTCATCGTACTTTCCTTGCCTCACTTATAATACTTACAATGAGTACGTGCAATGATGCACTTATTTGACCATCTATTCAGTCTCCTTGTTTGTGACGAGATGTTTTTATCAAATGCAAATAGATTCGGAGATAAAACCGAGCATAAAGATAAAACATTGCGAAGTTGCACCAAGTATTGTTTATAAAAAGACCTAATTTTTCCAAGATACTCCATAATTTTGAGTAAAATAATATTTAATTTCACCTACCGTCAAAATGGCGGCTTCCGGCTTTCTAGGTGTAACTGCTGTTTATTTGTAATAATAGAACATAGTTATAATTATGTGCATTTCAACATTATAATTTAGATGCAAAAATAATAAAAGTCACGAAGTTTCAAATCGATTGGGTGATTTCTCGAAACATAGTAAGCTATTAAGCTAGCATATCCGTCAAAATGACGGCCTCCGTCCTTCTAGTGTTAATCAGTTGAAGGCTAGAGTCAACTTTTACCACTTCGGTCCTAGTGGGAGTTCTGATTTGCCTTATATTCTCGTACAAAGAAGATATCTCACTGTGAAATTCATCAAGCTTTTCGAACAGCTCCGCTTCCTCATGCAATGTCAAAGGTCTTTTCAACATAGATTTCGTGCTCTTAAGGCAAGCACCTTAAATCTGTCATAGACCTCAAAAAGTTCAGCACTGTCTTAACTATCTCCTAGAGACATGGCGACCGTAAACTGAACGAAGAGAGAAAGATAAACACTGACCTAGTAACATACAAGAAAGGTCTAGCGAATTGTGCACAAGTTTGACAATTATTATTTGTGATAACAAAATATGACTAAGTTAAGTAAGCGTGCACATTATGCAAGTGGCTTTACATAAGTATGGAGTAGCAAAACGTTTATATAGGCATGTAAATACACAAATCAATATAAAATGGCATTCATGACAAGCTATTTACGAAAATGACATGCAAATATATAACCGTACCGATGTGACTATTCACACGAAGAGCAGTCCAATTGACTGCCAATTAGGCCTACATAGAACACCGATATCCTGTCAATCGCAAATAGATTATCACGTTTTCACTGCGAGAGAGTAGACGTTTTCACTATAGCGGTTACGCACGATTTATTGCCGGTGGAATAAAAACGCCTCGACTGGTTAGAACTTTGTATATTACATTGTTCAGTACCGTGAAAACTGCAAAACACATATGCACACAGTTAGTCTTTAAATACAGCTCACACAAAATCGGTAGTGACTTACCGTTCACTCTACCAGCAATCCTGAAGGAATCTTACGAAAAAATCACTATTTACATGGTTATTCAAGACAAACAGTACAGCTGATTTTCACCTATTTCATATTCGAAAACTATTTACAAATATGACAAGACATGACACTGCATACAAACAAACTAAATAAATTGATGCGTGTAATAGAAAAATGACCTACTCACTCTATGGGCCTACCGAAACAACTCGTGTTTAGTATGAAGTAACTTAAACCCTTCAGAGACACAGAGAGAGAGAGAGAGTTACCTAAATTGGTTCAGTGTTATCGTCTTATGTCTCGATCCGAGTTAACTGGCGCTCAGTGAAATTCGGTAAGTATATGAAATAAGCAGCGCAGCCAAACGGTTAAGAATCCAAGAGATCTTCATTATCCTTCGGCTATGAAAACCACAGCTCAAAAAGTTAAAATGCAAATTTTCAATGATTCAATTCGACTTAAAACTTGCTGATTCGCAGGTTCCTAGTTAAAAGACTTTGTAACTCGGTCTTTTAAAATTGACTTTAGCCATACAGAGGAAGCTCAAAATATAATAATACCTTTTTATGCTTGCTATCTGACAATATATCGGATTTTTAGTATCTCTGTGCACAATCTGAAATTTGTAATCTTGCTTGGCGTGAATTTTCTCTCCTCCATCAAGATCACAAAGGCATTTCACTTTGCGAGACTAAGCTTAGTAATTCTGTCTTTGGAACAAAATCCTGTGGAAATGCTCCGCATTTGATGAAGATCATCATCATCAATCAAATCGTCACTATTTGATCTTCTTTTATTGATGAACTCTCGACCAACACATTGAAAAACCCAAGTGAAAACTCAAGTTCAAGATCAATGAGCTATTAAGTAATCTCGTTTATGTCATCATTTTTATTGGATAATTTAGTCGTGGACGCTCCCCTCTTCAATAATGTCGGAATATTCTTTTCTTGCACATCAGAAAGAATTCTACCAATTTTTGTCGATTATTTCAAATTTGATTGGAGAATTGATATGCAGTCGTTTGCATTTTATCCTGGTAGGGAGGGCTTCGTAAGCGGCTTTGCAATTCCTTTGTTCGGTAATTTCCAATGACATGTTTCTGTTCTTGAATATTATTTGAAGAATGAAATCAATTATTAGGAATTACTATGTAGAAATCGTCTGCCGCCTAATAAAACCCACGTCCCATTTACCCTAAAGTGGTTGCTTATTTTTTCAGCTCATCCGTTTGCTTTGCAACATTTTGCAAGCAGAAGCACTTGCCTCATATTGCGTTACTTCTAAAACGGAATGAAAGTTAAGATGAATGCAATTATCACTTTATAATCTTCTCTTCAATATATGGGTAAAACAGTCAATGTTTTGTACTATTTTGATAAAAATGTTGACGCAGTATCCACCAAAGATGCTTGGTATGCATTTTACACGAAGGGCATATTTCGCCATTTTTTCTTATTTGAGTTCTTTACTGTCATTTCACTTTGCCTTGCTTGTGTACATGTGATGCAGGATGCAGGTAATCATGACATGATATTTTCTACTTCTATTCAAAATATAATAATAAAGAAACTATTATATGATTAGATGCACACAACGACTGCGTGGATCCTTGCTACACATGAACCATCGACGAGGAACGTTGACTGTAAGAGAACATGAAATGCTTTACTCTTCTTTGAAACCTGGCACTGCATCAGCTTATATATACTAGCTATTGGTAAGTGATTACGTGAGTCGCAAAGGGTTCTATAAGCTGAAATGCGCAACCTCTTTCAAGTCATGCCTTCTTCTTCACTGTTAGCCATCTTTCTTCAAAGGCAATTCCCATTCAATGCCTATTCAAACAGGCGATATCAATCTTATACATATAGGACCATTTCACAGATTTCTACTGATGACATGTGTCTCCACCATTTCGTCCGTTACATCACATAGATCCTTATCTTCCTGAATTCTGTTATCATTTTTGAACAGAGTTTACTGCTTCCATCACAAGGCTCCCCTGAATAACAGGAGCTCAATCATAGAGTAGGGATATATAGGTAGAGTGTCGACTCAAAAAAGCTTTGCTCAATTTGGCGTGTTTAATGTTGAACTGGCTGCTCATTGTTCGATTGCTATGGTATTATGTCAGCAGATTGTGCCATTTCATTTACGTTACATGTTCCAATGTTTCCCTTCTAGTCAAACGAAAGAAGAGACGACCTGTCTAATTCTGTGATCACAATGGTCGTCACAGCGTTGTTTTCTCTTCTTACTATGATTGGGCACAAATCTTGTTTTAAAGTCTTTAATATGTTGATTCAAGGCCCTGCTCAAATGTTGCATAGTGCTTACTACTGCTTTTAAGTAGTAGGATATTGACATTCAATCTTCTATCTCCGACGAAAAATACTCACGCTAATGACCAGCGGGGTCCCTTGTGACCCCAACCGTAATTCCATTATTATAAGGCACTAATTAATTTGGAATTTTTCATGCGAGTTGAGCAAAATCTATTCTATGCCATATAATTACAAACTTTCAGCACAATTTCTCGAAAACAAAAGCTGCTGCATTGTAATTATCAATGAACCTGTAGCCGATTTGCAAACATAAATACAATAAACTTGAATTTGCAAGATGTCGGAGGTACGAGCGTGCTTGATTCCGCATTGTATATTTATTTTCATAAACTCTATGCAAAAACTCCCTTGAACGTATGAAAAACACATGCACATCAGCAGATACAGCTTGCGCAGACACTGCCGCTGCCTGCAAGTAGTCAGCCCATTGCAGGGCGAAGTGCAAAATGAGCAGCGATGAGTCATCATGCTGACTCAGTCCCCCCTCCTGTCAGGATGTCGCCAAAGATGTGATGGTTGTGATCGGACCGAGTGGAGGAAACCGTTCCCTCCTGTCAAACTTCCAACTTGGCTTGTAGGGATGGTAGAAAGTCGTGCAATAGCTCGTCGCTCAGAGTAAGAAAAATGCAGTGGAAAGCATCAATTGTCCAAATTTTCCTCAGTTTAGAGTGGAAAGTGACTTGAAAATGTCAGGAATCTTCGAAAAACGACAGAGTTAGGATGGGCAGGTTTTGGGATGAGAAACGCTCGCATGGACAAACAGAGGGCAGATTCGGATTGCACGTGAAATGTTGGGTTAGGAAGGTGATTTCTAGCTCAATCGGAGAGAAAAAGTGCTGACCCCCCACCTCGGGTCGAACTTTGTCAAAAGTGATGCTTTGACCAAAGTTGTTCACAGTCATGTGAAACAAACTTCTATCAAGGTTTGAGGTTGGAATTCGCACAAAAACGTTTTTCGAAAATTTTCTTCACTATGGGTCGACACCTACGATATTTCGTGAAAAAAAAATTCAACTGACCAGATAAGAAGTGAGCTACATGTCGCTAACTGACAATGACTGCCCGTCATGGTAAATTCTATGTTTACACTGCTCTAAATATTTTATTTCTTGATTGACTAAAAAGAGGTACTCTTTCTTTGAAATATTGAATCAAGTTGTCAAAACACGGATTTACCAGTTATCAACTTTGTAGTTTTCAAAGTGCGAAATCTTTATTGTGCAGTACTTATTTTCTGAGATACCAAAAGAGCAAGCAAAATTTCATAACCTTCTATAGCAAAACGCAAAAACGAACACAAATAGAAACGCATGTTCATTTCGTATAACCAAAAGCAAGAAACAACTCATCAACAGCCATCCACTTGTATTAAGAGTGAAATTATCCAAAACAGAGGTCAACACAAAGTCCCGGGGTTGAAGGGCATTCTGGAGAAATGAAAACTGTTTCTTTTCTCACTCCTTTCTGGAAGCAGACTTTGCATCACTTCGAAGGACGTGGCCTATTTGGTCTAGGCGACAATCGCTTTAGGGCATGCGATTGCTTTAAGACGGTTGTGGCTGCAGGACGTCCTCCATTTGAACTTGCCCTTCTTCCAATGGCTGTAGTCAAAACTAGGTGGTTGACTTCCCTCTCTTGATACGACAAAAAATCCATATCCCCTCCAAACTTCTGGTATATAATCCATGAATTCCTTGGAAGGAGGTGGCAAAGGTGGAGGGACAGCTAAGTAAACCACTTGAAAGATTTCCTTGAGAAGCTGTGAGGATGAAGACTTCCGTCTCGGGAGTCCACACCTCCCATCCCTTTGCTGTAGGAGAAGACAGACCACTATTTCTCCACATCTTCTGTAACTCCACCACGTAGGATTCGCTGGCAGACATCTGTCCCAGCCTGATGTGCTGTATCAATGGCGTAACGAGTTTTGATACCGGAGGACTTTTGGTCGACGCACTTAACGATAAGGACCTGACTTCCGGGCAAATGCATGAGACTTTGTAGGAACAACTTGTTCTCTCAGAGCATTAGGAACTCCGTGATGTGGTCGAATTGTTGCCGTGACCAACGCCCTCCTTTCATAGAGAAAATGAGCAGGGCGAACGCTGGAGAAGAAATGATCCGCAAATAGATGATATTCTTTATCAATCAATGAAGAGAGAAGTGCAACCACAATCTTTTCACTGAATGAGAATCCTTTGACCTGCTCCGGCAAGTCTGACATAAAGCGGTCATTCTCTACTCTTCCTGCTGCGATATGAATATTTCAAGTGTGGCCGGTGCTGCTTTCACACAAGCAATAGGAGCGAATCCCAAACCGTGCACGTTTTGAGGGAATATACCTTCGGAACTCAAGTCGGTCCTTATAAAGTAAAAGACTCTCGTCGATGCATATCTCATTAGAAGGAATACACGTACTCTTGCACTTATCTTGAACGTATGAAAGGAAAGGTCGAATTTTTGTGAGATTGTCATCATTATCTAAGTTGTTGTAATCACAAAACCGTAGGTAGCGCAGAATTTTTCAGAGCGATTTCTAGGTAAACAGCGGGAGTCATTGAAGAAATTGCTCCGATAAATCAAATCCCTGGACCAATAATTTTTCATTTCGGGCTTGTGATTTAGCTGCATACATATGAGGATTCCAAGAACTTTCTTGATTTCAAGCGTAGTCGCAGGACGCCATCTTGATAAAATATCTGGTAAGTCAGCATTCGGATCAACATCGTGGCTTTCAAGAGCAATTTCGGCTCTGATGTTCGTCCATGAAGTAAGCATTTCAAACAACTCATCAGTAAGATCCATATTTATGAAATACTCTACATCACTTGTCGTTGGATGTTGAGAGCGTTGAAGTCCTGGAATTGCAGCAAAGGAATGTTCAGGCTCCTATGTATCGTTGTCTTTATTAATGATTTGCCACTCACCTCTTTCTTCGACGACGACATTAGTATCCATGTCAGAGTCAGAATCCGAAGATTCACTTGAGGAAGAGTTATCACTTGTATCACTGTTAGGTTGACTGAATAATCTGCTTGCCGAAGTAATTGCGGAGAACCTACGTGATCGACGCATATCTGTACAATGACTGAATCATCAAGGTCATGCCTGCAAATTCAAATACATTTTAGACATAGAAATTCATAGCATAGCGCGAGTTGTGGCTGTGTGTTCATGATTCAAGTAGGTCGCTATGTTTTGTATATAGTGCATCAGCGGAATAGATTCTGCTTAATGTAGATATCTATCAGGAGTCTTGTCTAAAATTTTAGTCTTCTTCCGTTTAAAGGTAATATCTGTTTAAATATGTTACAGAATTTGTTCATATTTGTTTCACCAACATTCGGTCATTCATGACTTCCTTATGTTGTAAGAAAGAATACCTCCGGTCTTTCAGGAATGAGCTTATTGTGCATACCACCAGTTCAGTCCTCCTTATCCAAGTAAAAAATATTGAAGCATTCTGATATTTGTCACTTTGTAAATTCATTTTCACTACAGAATCAACGAAATTATGAAACGATTTCACAACTGAAATAATTTTGTAGAAAAAAAAAAAAGAACTGGGCAGAGGCGACAATGCTGATCATGACGGGCAGTGCCCGTCAGATCATGACGGGCAGTGCCCGTCATTGGCAGATACGGTCATGTACAGACTCAGAAACCAGTCAGCTGTAGAAACTATCTCATGACGGGCCGTGCCCGCCATTGGGGCTCAACAGGCGGTTTACACTTGAGGTTGACACTTAGGATCTTTCGTGGATAAAATTTTTTCAACATTTTGACCAAAGTTGCTCAGAAACATGTGAAACAAACTTCCATCGAGGTTTGGCGTTGAAATTCGCACAACAAATTTTTTCGAAAATTTTCTAGAGTATGGGCTCCGACACTGAGGATTTTTTGTGAAATTTTTTTTTTCAAAATGTCGGAATTGAGCTCCATCGTGTTTCTCGTCAAAAGTTGGGTACTTTGGCCAACTTTGGTGACGACTATCTCAGGAATGAAAGTGAATAAAGAGCTCCGGCTTCTTTTAATGGAAACACCGCACTAGGTTCCCTAGGATCCTACCTTTTCAGATCTGTGGAAGGTTTCGTTTTCAAATGAAAGCTTGTCTAAAATCGAAGTTTTAAACAAGCGTTCAAAGTTTGGAAAAGAGAGCAACATCAGCTGATGTACGAATCCTATATAAGTTGAGTCTCTACTTGTGGGAATCAGTTCTCCTCCCGACTTGATTGGGGTAGGTGAACTCCGGAGCTCCGATGATAGCATCGGAAATTCTAGAATTTCATTACTGATATCAGCTAGGGCGTCAGACTTTTAGTTTAGCCAGTATATGGCTTGTGATCACTTTGATCAAGTAGGTCCAATATTTATAAACGGTGTATCTTCGGTTTTAGTGCACCGATTGAGTTGATTCAAAAAAGGTTCGAGAAGTCATGATTCAGGTCAAGTCATAGACTACTTATAAACGTTTTATAAGTAGTGCAAAGCTGCCAAAAAATTGAAAATCGTTATTTTTGGAGGTTTTCTGGGGTTTTCGACCCTGCTGAATTCAACGAAGGCATTTATAAGTGTGTACGAGCAGGTCTTCTCATTGGACGAGCGTTCTCACCCGTTCATAATTCATCAAACATCCACTATAAAGAAGAGATGCTGCTTTACGTTTCACATTTGCCTTTCGTAAGTGTCGGATGCATGGTACGGAGAGTTTCGCTGTAATGTTCCAATCACAGGGTGTTCCTTCGGGACGGTGGATGATGCCGTAGTGATAAGTGTGGCAAGGGAGTGTGTCATATATTAGACCGAAACCTCTGGGGCAACTCATGTTAGGCATTTGACACAATTCTCAACGTAGCACTTTGCACGCCAATCGGTTGAGTCTCAGCTATCTTGTCATGGGTGGCTACTAAACATCTCCATTGCCAAACGCTTGTGGATTACGGCTTCCTATCACTCTTCAAGTTGAAAACGGCTTGCTGTCAAGCTGGTCAAGGCAACGACTTGGGATGTTTCCTCTTGTAAATAACTCTACCGGTTTTCATGTCAAAATCGGGGCCCCGATACCAACACAGTGACATGACGCACGCTCTGTCCGCCCGAGGTTGGACTTGAGGGTTGAGGCCTTGGAGCTGGAATAATATCCCTCTGAGTAATGCCTGCAACGGATTCAAGAGCCTAACACCTAAAGGGTTGCTGGCTTGCTATTAATCTCTACATTTAAAAACGGCTTGTTATCAAGTTGGGACATTCATGTGCATAGGATAGAATCAAGTCAACTCAACGTGAGGTGGAGACCTTCGATGTAATACTTCCTACGGTGAGGCGTTCTTTTTGGACGGCGAGCACTGCCACAGATGGAAGGAGGGCAAGGGACGGTGTCATACCCTAGACCGAAACAGCTGAGCTGTCGCTTATGTTGGGCATGTGACACCGATCTCAACGGACTCTTTTCAATCGCTCGGTCATGAGCGCTTTAGCCATCTCCCGTAGGGTTTCTTTAAGATTCTCCACCAACGCTGTGAGACTGCTTCTGAGCGAGGCTAAATGAAATGGAATGAATTGGAAAGGGACATTTGTGCAACCAGAAGCTCATTTCTCTCTTCGCTAGTGAACAAGCTCTTGTTAGTGTAGTCGGAAAGTTTATCATGTTTCGCAAGAGCAAAGTTTAGTGTAGTCAAATAACTTTGCCGTGACACACGTTTGTGAAACTAAGCTTTGATCATCGAAGTTTTATTCGTTGGTGTAGTCAGAAAGTTTAGCACAACACATGTGTCATGAAATGTAGGCGCTAGTGTAGTCAAATAGTTTCACCGTGACACAAGATTGTGAAAGTAAAGTTTGATTGTCGAACAAGTTTTATTCGTTAGTGTAGTTAGAAAGTTTGTCATGTTTCATGAAATGCAAGTGTAGTCAAATAGTTTTATTATTGAACCGGTCTATTCCATTTGTGTGTGTAGTTAGAAAGTTTTTCATGTTGTACATGAGTTTTACCGCGACACAGGTTGATGCATAGTTAGACGGTTTGATCATGACGTTATGTGAAACACAAGTTTATGAAATGACAATGTAGTCTGAAAGTTTATGAAACACAAGATTGTGAAAACAAAGTTATAACACAACACACGTTTGTGAAAGTAAAGTTTGATCATCGAAGTTTTTTCGTTAGTGCAGTCAGAAAGTTTAGCACACAAGCTTATGAAAGTAGAGTTTGATTGTCGTACAAGTGTTAACCGCTAGTTTATTTAGAAATTATGACACAACACAAGCTTATGAAAGTAGAGTTTGATTGTCGTACAAGTTTTAACCGTTAGTGTAGTTGGAAAGTATGACACAACACAAGTTTCTAAAAGTAAAGTTTGATCGTGACAGAGGCAAGTAAGTAGGTAAGCAAGCGTTTATTTCTCGTAAATGAAAATCTACCCAGAGTGTTACAACTACATTGAAGTGAACTTCAAGTGATATGTAACAGTAAACATAAAAAATTTGCTGTAAATTAAACAATATGCGTACATGTGCATTGAAAGATATACTAACTATGTTTAAAGGAGCACTTTATATTATGCCGAATCAGAAAAGGGAAAAAGGAACGAGCGAATTTTTCTGTTCGAACAATAGGATAGGAATAGTTAATTTACACGGCAGATCGTTCAACAAATGCTCTGGGTCACCTTCAATTACACTGAACAAACGTTTTGCGACAAATTAGTTCGCCTACGTTCTAAAACAACATCACATTTGTCACATTTCGATGGACCATTGCACATAATGCGATGGGCTCTCTTTTCAACTTCCAGGAAATGTTAGTGCAGTTAAAAAGTATGACACAACACATGTTTATGAAACAAAGTTTAATCATGATGTTTTATTACTGACTGCCTCACAACAGCATTAGAAAGTTTTTATCCTTAGCTGAGTAGGGGACTGCAATGTGTAGTCAATTATGTGACAGTCTTTTCACAAACGCTGAAGTGTAAACTCAGAGTGAATACATCTGTTTAGTATACATCAACTTTGGATGTGAAGTAAAGCGAATCATGTTAGATGTACATAGTGAATTGAATATTACACAACGCATGCAAGTTTTTGATAACTTGAGTGTGTCATGAAAAACCCAAGTCTAAGTTCAACATGTTGGATATAGAAAGTGAGATCGATAGGAGCAAGTGTTGAATGGAGTATGACCTTGCATTTCATGACAGCATAGTTTCAAAGTAATGAAAGACGTAACGGTACGAGTGTGTAAGTTAAACGTTGGTCATCAAGTTTCACGTCAAACACAAAGACGAAAACAATCATCAACAACTCAATCCTATGTCAACTAGATGAGACGTTCAGTTTTGATAATCATTGAAATGAAAGACACAATTGAAAGACCATCGCATGAAACTCAAAACTTATCAATGTACAAGAGTTCTAGAACTAAAACCCACTAAGTGTTAAAGTCAACCATGCAACAGCGCAAAGGCTTCTAAAGTGATAGCATTAGACATGAATGACAAAGGTTTTCTTCCAAGGTAGATGATCAATGACAATCATGAAGCATGAAACTCTACAGTATTAGCTACATGACTAAAAGTGGATACAAAGCAATATAGAAGCGAACACGTTTTACTTGTTCAATTACATAGACACAACATTGAATCAGCTAGAACAAATGCTGATCACGTTTTATAGATGTTAGGTGGGACCAGTGAAGTATGGGAAAGATGTTTGCATCAAATTGAATGTAGGCAGTAAATAACTTGTGTACTCACAACAGAAATTCAGGTTTACTGAAAGCAGTCTTCTACTGCAGTGAGACTGAGAGTCTAGAATGTTGTTATATGAAAACAGTGTTCACCACAGCGCCAGAAAGTTGTATCTAAAAGGTTTTATTGCAGTGTGTGGATTGTTTTGTAACTTACTATCACAGTGTTAAAAGGTTTTATATTGAGTGGAGATGTGCACTACACTGTCTTGAATGTTCCATGAATACAGGTGAAGTCTTGTCACAAGCTTTTAGTGTGTTACATGATATTTGATAACACTAAGTCCATCACATTGGTCATACCACACATCACAAGTCCTAAAGTCCATAATTTAAGGGTAGGGTTCTCTACGATTGGATTTTGGGATTTAGCGTTTTATATATCATACATCAATAACAACTGTTGTTGTAGAGTGTGTACATGTACTAACCTAACCATTTGTGAATGACATAGCTAAATTGCTGAAGTTCACTATCTAAGGGGTAGGGCTACCTACCGTTGGATTTGGGGATTTAGGATTTTATGTAGCACAAGTTAATGTTGACCGTTAGTGTATAGTACATTTATTAACTTACCATTTGTGAATGACATAGCTAAGTTGACAAAAGTTCAAAATCTGAAGGGTAGGGTTATCTGCGGTTGGATTTAGGGATTTAGCGTTTTGGATAACATGAACTAACGATCTCTTTTAGTGTAGAATACATGCAACACATGATGCATGTGTAAGCTTTTCAGAATGACTTTGAACGTAAGACTCAATTTCATGGTGAAAAGATAGGTTTCATATCGTTGATAAGAGATAGTTACATACTCATTATGTTGTACACTCTACATTTGATGCAGTCAGCTGAAATGTGATTGATGCATGTTCAATAGAAGAGTTGAATACATTGCATGTATTCTAGTGATTGGAGTAATAAGTGTGTGAAGAGTTGATTAGGAAAATATATAATAGTCGACGTATGAAAGTTTTTTGTTATCCAAGCTAGGAATATGCAAACATCATTCATCAGTCAGTGTTGCACTTTAGCATCCATGTTTTGTACAAGGTAGGATTCGTCGGACGGGCTATGACGAAAGGTTGGACAAATTCATGAAGCCTCGAGTAGCGCAAACCAAGTATTAAAACGAAAAGCACAAGTGAGAAAAAATTTTGTGACATTAGAGACTTGAGTACATCATGCTAGACATAAGGCAATGATGATGGATCGGGAAAAGCGATGCAATTGATTTCTTGTCTCACATGTGTATACTTATATGTTTACTGCAATTATCATGGTGATAGACCTGTAAATATCACCAGTATAACTTTTGTAGTGTGAAGCATCTTGAAACTCTAGGTAGACAATGACCATAGAGTAAATGAAACATAAGTGAAATACAGGGTCATACAGAGGTTTAGGATTATACAACGCTTGTAGTGTTGATATGAATGCTGTTCGACAGACTCGAACCGTTAAATGATCTGCTGATATGATTTACAGTGAACAAGAAAATCAGTAAGAGGAGTGATAGGAAAACGTCTTCACAAATGCAGACAAGCGAAAACTCTACCGAATGACCGCATGCATGGATTTTATCATCCATCATCAAAGTGAATTTAGTTCAAGCAATTTACATGAATGTTACGCTGACAGAGACATAAGTTTACTAAATTATACAGCAAAACTCCTAAATCACTAAATCCATAGGATGGGTATCCCTGTGTTGAGATTTAGGGATTTAGTGGTTTGAAAGTGCAAGTTGCATAGATGAATCACCAGGTCCATAGCATAGTCAACCCTATGACAAGACTCGGCGTTTTATATGACCCATGTAAGCGATATCTGTTCGTGTAGAATGTGACTCAATGAGTTTAGTCAGATAATGTATCATCAACTTCATTCACTTGGTTTTATGATGAAGAAAGTGAGAGATATAAGTGCAGTGTATTGAAAGCGATCTCATAAAGTTAAGATCGCATAGTAGTAACATTGTAGTAATAAGTAAAATGAAAAGTTATGTCGCATCAGATGAGTGATGCAGGTATTAGCTTGAGCTTGCATTGAAGTGATTGGCTAGTGCAACAAACTGTGGGACTCACAGTTGTTGTATACAGATTGGAGTATCATATTACATGTAGATGAAAACCAATGTTGAGAAAAGCTTGCATTGCTAAGTTTAATGAATAAGTAATGTAACAAGCTGGTTGAATCAGTGACGTAGTTACAAGAAACAGCAGTAGCATATCGAGATGGTATCATGCAGCATTAGGCCTGTTGGCTTATGAAACAAGTCACGTAAAAGCTAAATTGAAGTAACTTGTGTAGTTGTTGAAAACAAGATACCATAAGTGTGAACGTAGGAATAACATGCAAAGGAGTATGCGCTGAAATGATTGTATGCCGACTGTATATGAAAAGATACTTTCAAAAGCAAATGAGTGTCATGAATTTATGTAGAGTTAAGGTGTTGCAGGCCTTTCATATTCATGAGGTTCATTGGAAGAAATGATTGTTGTCGTAAATGTGAAATTCAGCATATGTTAGCTTTATTTGTCAAGATTGAATGAAAAGTATCACATCATGTTTATAGATGAAGAGCGTTAGAGAACAAATATCTTTACAGGTTTTGAGTCTATAGGATAGAACATATGAAACAGTCACACTGTAAATAAAAGTTAAATGGTCACAGTTGATTTATATGTGAAAGCTGATGAAAGGTAGCTTTGATAGACTTCACATGGGTTGTTATGTAGAATGAATTGATATTCATAAATGGAAGTATGATGTATTGAGAAAGTATTTCTAAGCCTTTCGTATGAGCATGTATATATGACTGACTTTCATAAGTTAAGAAATGACTGTCTTCATAAGTGCAGAACAAAAGTATTTAGTCAGTGTCCATTATCTTTCAGGGATGATTGAGCTCAAGTATTGTTATGCAGCTTGTCTTGTGATGATATTTCGTATTGAACACTGCATCAAGTCACAATTGTGTATGGGTATCAAGTATAATAGAATAAATGTTTCATTCACAAGTTGAGAATATAGGAAACACAAAGCATTGGCTGTATGTCATAAAAGGAAATGTAAGTAACTTGTAGAGTGGCACAGTCGATGTGTATGTGAAAGTATGTCAACGTATACATCCTATCGGAGAAATAGTATTAGGTCACTGTGTAGATGTCTCAATAACGTTTCATGGTTGTATTGGAATAAATCTGGTCAGTTGGGTAGTTCTACCTTTACTTTTATCTTCACATTCTCTTTCTCTCCATGTCTGCCTGTGTGTATTTTCTTCTTTGCATCGGGTTGTAACACACATCTAAACACATGTGAGACAAGAAATCAATTGCATCGCTTTTCCCGATCCATCATCATTGCCTTATGTCTAGCATGATGTACTCAAGTCTCTAATGTCACAAAATTTTTTCTCACTTGTGCTTTTCGTTTTAATACTTGGTTTGCGCTACTCGAGGCTTCATGAATTTGTCCAACCTTTCGTCATAGCCCGTCCGACGAATCCTACCTTGTACAAAACATGGATGCTAAAGTGCAACACTGACTGATGAATGATGTTTGCATATTCCTAGCTTGGATAACAAAAAACTTTCATACGTCGACTATTATATATTTTCCTAATCAACTCTTCACACACTTATTACTCCAATCACTAGAATACATGCAATGTATTCAACTCTTCTATTGAACATGCATCAATCACATTTCAGCTGACTGCATCAAATGTAGAGTGTACAACATAATGAGTATGTAACTATCTCTTATCAACGATATGAAACCTATCTTTTCACCATGAAATTGAGTCTTATGTTCAAAGTCATTCTGAAAAGCTTACACATGCATCATGTGTTGCATGTATTCTACACTAAAAGAGATCGTTAGTTCATGTTATCCAAAACGCTAAATCCCTAAATCCAACCTCAGATAACCCTACCCTTCAGATTTTGAACTTTTGTCAACTTAGCTATGTCATTCACAAATGGTAAGTTAATAAATGTACTATACACTAACGGTCAACATTAACTTGTGCTACATAAAATCCTAAATCCCCAAATCCAACGGTAGGTAGCCCTACCCCTTAGATTGTGAACTTCAGCAATTTAGCTATGCCATTCACAAATGGTTAGGTTAGTACATGTACACACTCTACAACAACAGTTGTTATTGATGTATGATATATAAAACGCTAAATCCCAAAATCCAATCGTAGAGAACCCTACCCTTAAATTTTGGACTTTAGGACTTGTGATGTGTGGTATGACCAATGTGATGGACTTAGTGTTATCAAATGTCATGTACCTTTTTGCAATCCTAGATCTCTCACACACTCAAAGCTTGTGACAAAGCTATACCTGTATTTATAAAACACTGAAACACAGTGTAGTACACATCTCCACTCAATATAAAACCTTTTAACACTGTGATAGTAAGTTACAAAACAATCCACACACTGCAATAAAACCTTTTAGATACAACTTTCTGGCGCTGTGGTGAACACTGTTTTCATATAACAACATTCTAGACTCTCAGTCTCACTACAGTAGAAGACTGGTTTCAGTAAACCTGAATTTCTGTTGTGAGTACACAAGTTAGTTACTGCTTACTTTCAATTAGATGCAAACATCTAAAACGTGTTCGCTTCCACATTGCTTTGTATCCACTTTTAATCATGTAGCTAATACTGTAGAGTCTCATGCTTCATGATTGTCATTGATCATCTACCTTGGAAGAAAACCTTTGTCATTCATGTCTAATGCTATCACTTTAGAAGCCTTTGCGCTGTTGCATGGTTGACTTTAACACTTAGTGGGTTTTAGTTCTAGAACTCTTGTACATTGATAAGTTTTGAGTTTCATGCGATGGTCTTTCAATTGTGTCTTTCATTTCAATGATTATCAAAACTGAACGTCTCATCTAGTTGACATAGGATTGAGTTGTTGATGATTGTTTTCGTCTTTGTGTTTGACGTGAAACTTGATGACCAACGTTTAACTTACACACTCGTACCGTTACGTCTTTCATTACTTTGAAACTATGCTGTCATGAAATGCAAGGTCATACTCCATTCAACACTTGCTCCTATCGATCTCACTTTCTATATCCAACATGTTGAACTTAGACTTGGGTTTTTCATGACACACTCAAGTTATCAAAAACTTGCATGCGTTGTGTAATATTCAATTCACTATGTACATCTAACATGATTCGCTTTACTTCACATCCAAAGTTGATGTATACTAAACAGATGTATTCACTCTGAGTTTACACTTCAGCGTTTGTGAAAAGACTGTCACATAATTGACTACACATTGCAGTCCCCTACTCAGCTAAGGATAAAAACTTTCTAATGCTGTTGTGAGGCAGTCAGTAATAAAACATCATGATTAAACTTTGTTTCATAAACATGTGTTGTGTCATACTTTTTAACTACACTAACATTTCCTGAAACCTCTATGTGTCATGATCAAACTTTACTTTTAGAAACTTGTGTTGTGTCATACTTTCTAACTACACTAACGGTTAAAACTTGAACGACAGTCAAACTCTACTTTCATAAGCTTGTGTTGTGTCATAATTTCTAAATACACTAGCGGTTAACACTTGTACGACAATCAAACTCTACTTTCATAAGCTTGTGTGCTAAACTTTCTGACTGCACTAACGAAAAAACTTCGATGATCAAACTTTACTTTCACAAACGTGTGTTGTGTTATAACTTTGTTTTCACAATCTTGTGTTTCATAAACTTTCAGACTACATTGTCATTTCATAAACTTGTGTTTCACATAACGTCATGATCAAACCGTCTAACTATGCATCAACCTGTTTCGCGGTAAAACTCATGTACAACATGAAAAACTTTCTAACTACACACACAAATGGAATAGACCGGTTCAATAATAAAACTATTTGACTACATTTGCATTTCATGAAACATGACAAACTTTCTAACTACACTAACGAATAAAACTTGTTCGACAATCAAACTTTACTTTCACAATCTTGTGTCACGGTGAAACTATTTGACTACACTAGCGCCTACATTTCATGACACATGTGTTGTGCTAAACTTTCTGACTACACCAACGAATAAAACTTCGATGATCAAAGCTTAGTTTCACAAACGTGTGTCACGGCAAAGTTATTTGACTACACTAAACTTTGCTCTTGCGAAACATGATAAACTTTCCGACTACACTAACAAGAGCTTGTTCACTAGCGAAGAGAGAAATGAGCTTCTGGTTGCACAAATGTCCCTTTCCAATTCATTCCATTTCATTTAGCCTCGCTCAGAAGCAGTCTCACAGCGTTGGTGGAGAATCTTAAAGAAACCCTACGGGAGATGGCTAAAGCGCTCATGACCGAGCGATTGAAAAGAGTCCGTTGAGATCGGTGTCACATGCCCAACATAAGCGACAGCTCAGCTGTTTCGGTCTAGGGTATGACACCGTCCCTTGCCCTCCTTCCATCTGTGGCAGTGCTCGCCGTCCAAAAAGAACGCCTCACCGTAGGAAGTATTACATCGAAGGTCTCCACCTCACGTTGAGTTGACTTGATTCTATCCTATGCACATGAATGTCCCAACTTGATAACAAGCCGTTTTTAAATGTAGAGAGTGACTCAACCAATTGGCATGCAAAGTGCTACGTTGAGAATTGTGTCAAATGCCTAACATGAGTTGCCCCAGAGGTTTCGGTCTAATATATGACACACTCCCTTGCCACACTTATCACTACGGCATCATCCACCGTCCCGAAGGAACACCCTGTGATTGGAACATTACAGCGAAACTCTCCGTACCATGCATCCGACACTTACGAAAGGCAAATGTGAAACGTAAAGCAGCATCTCTTCTTTATAGTGGATGTTTGATGAATTATGAACGGGTGAGAACGCTCGTCCAATGAGAAGACCTGCTCGTACACACTTATAACTGCCTTCGTTGAATTCAGCAGGGTCGAAAACCCCAGAAAACCTCCAAAAATAACGATTTTCAATTTTTTGGCAGCTTTGCACTACTTATAAAACGTTTATAAGTAGTCTATGACTTGACCTGAATCATGACCTCTCGAACCTTTTTTGAATCAACTCAATCGGTGCACTAAAACCGAAGATACACCGTTTATAAGTATTGGACCTACTTGATCAAAGTGATCACAAGCCATATACTGGCTAAACTAAAAGCCTGACGCCCTAGCTGATATCAGTAATGAAATTCTAGAATTTCCGATGCTATCATCGGAGCTCCGGAGTTCACCTACCCCAATCAAGTCGGGAGGAGAACTGATTCTCACAAGTAGAGACTAAACTTATATAGTATTCGTATATCAGCTGATGTGGCTTTTGTTCTTTTTTCCAAACTTTAAACGCTTCTATCTCTAGTTCTAGAGGTCTGATTGACTTCAAATTTTGACAGTCACGTTTTCTCGCTCTTACATTTTATTTAAGCCATCACTCAACTTTCTCCGATCACCAGAAGCCACAACAGGATAGTGAAGAAAATTTCCGAACAAAGTTTTTTTGCGAATTTCAACCGCAAACCTTGATGGAAGGTTGTTTCACATGTCTCTGAGCAACTTTGGCTAAAATGTTGGAGAAAAAATTTTTTTCCACAAAAAATCCTGAGTGTCGACCCATAGTGAATGCAACGGACTAGAGACATTGCCTTCTCCTGGACGCTGAGTTTCTTAATGCTTGTTTTTCCAAATCAAAATTTTTATCCCTGTTCAAATGTTTGTATGTCTCTTAGTTGCCAGACAACGAAAAGGTTTTGATTTGTTGGGTCTATCAGGATCCTAGAATTTCATGTAAATAGACACTGTACATATTGTGCTATTTAAAGCTGGAAACGGTGAGTTTTAGGCATATTTGTAACTCCCTATAATGAGAAATTTTACTGATGATAAAATGTAGCTGATTTACTTATGAGCGTGAAATGATGAGTCTTGTATTTTTTATTGCAGTTTTCACGTTGC
Source organism: Prostheceraeus crozeri (assembly GCA_907163375.1). Lineage (NCBI taxonomy): Eukaryota > Metazoa > Platyhelminthes > Polycladida > Euryleptidae > Prostheceraeus > Prostheceraeus crozeri. The sequence goes on from CAJQUW010003743.1 coordinate 1,220,494, forward strand.
ATCTAAGAAATACAATTTTAGTGCATCAGTTGAGGTGTTTTCTACTTAATAGCGCAAATCGGACGTATGCCGTCATAGTGAAAACGTACCACTGGAGCGTATTGGTGAAAACAATAATCTCAGTAGATCAATAGCCTTCGACAAATGGTGGAAATTTCCCAAATATTTGTGTGTATCATTGGTTTGTGACTCGTGTCGAATGCTGCTAACTGAATGGAAAATTTCCTGCGCATTGTGCTGTGCAAATTAGCGACATAGTGGAATTAGGTGTATTTTGATATAAGTTACTCCTTCATATCTACGGTCCATTTGTAATAACAACACAAATTTCTGTAGCACTAATTGATCATATATTGCGAAGTACTTTACTACGTAAGCAGTTGGATAAACATTCTTCCTATTTTGACTCATTTAATCAATAGGTGTTGTATATAGCTTGTCATTTCTTCTGTCTTCACTTTCATGCTTTAATTATGTCACTTAAAGCTGAGAACTCTGACACTGAAGTTGATGATATTGCTAGACGTAGTGAGAGAACTAGGAAATTGACTACGAAAGGCTCAGAGTACCTTCAGTCGCAGATTGACAAACATGTAAGGAGGTCTGATGATTTATATGCAAAATGGAGACAATTTGTTAAGGAATCTCGAACCAGATTGAACTTTCAGCTCTCAATTTATGAACAGGAGCATTTACTTAAGTCAGTAGACTCAGCCCACGATGCTTTCCTTCAGTGTTATGAGGAGATAAATCAGCTGGGACACCTACCATGGAAGAAGTGCAGTTAGTAGACAGTGTAACACAAATTACAAACGATGTCCGAGAGGTTGCCTCCTAGAACATGACTGAGGTGTACAACAAAGAGTTGTCAAGAGTGAATGTTCGAACTATCTTGAACAAAGACCTAAATCCCTCCATTTTTGGCGATAGCGACACTGGGATGCCTGATTCCCGTTGTTGCAGATCATATTGATCTGATAAGTTAAGATCAGTGAGTGCTGTATCACAGTCTCAGCGCAGTGAAGCAATGGCTGATTTGGCTGAGAGAAAAGCTCAGTTGAAAGCTCTACAAGCTATTCATATCCAGCAACGTAAGCTTGAGGAAGAAGAAGAAAAACTAGAGTTCGTGAAAGCATTAGAAAGGGTGAAGATAGCTGAAGCTCGACTCAGAGTACTTGAGACAGAAACCAGTAATGACAGCAGAATCGATGTTTCAAAGGATATCAACCATGTTCCAAATGACAACTTGAAACATATTTCGAACAACCTTACTTCTGATTTTGTTGAAGTTTTCAAAGAAACGATGTCGCTCAATAGATTGCCCGTTCCAGAACCACAGATTTTCTCTGGTGATCCTCTTCAGTTCTCTGAATGCAGAAATTCTTTCAAAGTCCTGACAGAATCTATATGCATGACCCAATCTGAGAAACTCTTTTATCTGAAAAGGTACACATCGGGACCTGCTGCAAATGCTATTAAGGGTGCCTTTATTCGTTTAGATGAAGTGGCGTTTGATGATGCTATGAACAGATTGACCTGTCGCTACGGCGATCAGTTTTTGATTCAGCGTGCGTATAGAGAGAGGATTGCGAATTGGCCGAGAGTGGGTGAGAAGGATGATAAGGCGCTGCGAGACTTTTCTGATTTTCACTCATCTTGCAGCGATGCAATCCATCGAGTCAGCGGGTTAGAGATTTTAAACGATTGCGAAGAGAATCGGAAAATGCTAGCAAAGCTTCCTGAGTGGTTGAGATGTCGATGGAATAGATTAGTCACATCGAATTTGAAAAATAAAAGGTGCTTTCCAAGTTTTAGAGAATTCGTAGACTTCCTTTCCAATGAATCAGATATCGTTAATAATTTGATATTCAAGACTGGCGCCATCACTGCATCTGTAGGACACAAACAAACAAATATCAGTGGCCAAGTTTTTTCTACAAACAATGTAGCTCCTGAATCTCAGTGGAATATTTCATGTCCAGTCTGTTTTGGCGGTCATTGGATTTAGAAATGCCCTAAGTTCACAGGCATGAGCGTTTATGAACGCAGAATATTTACAAAAGAGAAAAGCTTATATTTTGGCTGTTTGAGACGGGGACATCGAATTAAGTCGTGTATGCAGAGAGCGACATGCGAAAGTTGTGGAAAATTGCATCCCACGCTTCTACATGTGACTAATGAAGACAACAATGAGGTTGCTGAAAAAGAAAATGACAGCTCATTTAGTCAAAGTGCGTCTGCTTTGAAATGCTACAGTGATGAAAGTAAAACGTTGACTTCCATTGTCCCTCTGTGGATATCCACATCTGAGAATGATAGCAAAGAAATTCTTACGTATGCAATGCTTGATTCTCAGAGTGACTCCTCATTTATTTCAACTTCATTGAAGAATGCATTAAATCTGCATGCAGACGATGTTCGTTTGAAGCTTTCCACGATGCTATCCAGCTGTGCCATTGTCGATTGTCAAGCAATTCGTTGTTTAAAGGTCAGAGGCATAGACAGTGATATTGCAATGTTCCCAAAGTTATACACGAAAGACGAAATTCCTGCAGATAAAAGTGCCATTCCGACCTCGGACACTGCTAGCAAGTGGCAGCATTTACAGAAAATAATAAATGATATACCTCCTCGTCAAAATTGTGAAATAGGTCCTCTGATCGGTTACAATTGCCCTCAAGCTCTGACTCCTAGAGAAATAATTAGCGGGATAAAAGATGAACCATTTGCTGTGAGGACCGATCCAGGTTGGTCCATTGTTGGTGGCAAATGCTCGAGCTCTGTCTTTTGTCATAGAACAAGTATTAAGGAAGTGCCAATCAACAGTCTTGATGTCCTGTCAGTTCTAGAGAGCGATTTTAAATTTGAGACAGATATGAAACTATCTGAAGAAGATGTTCGATTCATTGATATGATGAACGACGAAATGAAGCAACTCGAAAATGGCCATATACAGTTTCCCCTTCCATTTAAATCTCGTCCTAGCTTACCAAACAATAGATTGCTGGCCGAAAAACGACTTGAACATTTGAAAAAAAATGTCAAGAGATGAAAAGTTTCACAGTGATTACACTGCCTTTATGGAAGATGTGATTGCTAAGAATGATGCGGAACTTTCCACTGAAAAAAAGGATGGAGAGTCGTGGTTTATCCCTCATCATGGTGCTTGTCACCCAAAGAAACCAGATAAAATTCGTGTCGTTTTTGACTGCTCTAGCAAATTTGCAGGAACCTCGCTGAATGATCATCTTCTTTCAGGACCTGATCTCACGAACAGCATGCTTGGTGTTCTATGTAGATTTCGCAAGAATAGAATTGCTCTAACTTGTGACATTGAAAGGATGTTCCATCAGTTTCCTGTAAAACCTGAAGATAGGGGATATTTGAAGTTCTTTTGGTGGCCGGGAGGAAATGTTTATCTAAGTCCCATTGAATATAGAATGCGAGTTCATCTTTTCGGAGCAAGTTCGTCCCTGGGATGTGCAAATTTTGGTTTAACCCTATCTTACCCGGGGGGGGCTAAAACAGCTCCCCCTTGTATATTTTCTAAAATATCTCATAAACCATATTAGCTAGGAGTCTGCATTTTTATGACTTTTAGTTTGAATGTATGACACATCATCAGTACAAATTTGATTGCAGTTGGCCCACTTGAAGGTCAAATTTGAAGGTCATTGTGAAAAGTACTTTTTCAAAAGTTGAATTTTCCCGTTTTTCTAACTTCTGCATCTCTATCAGAATATATTATCTCATGAAATGTGTCAGCTAAGAGACTGAATTTTTTGACAAATAGTTTAGTCGCATGAGACAGCATTGGTTGAAGTTTGTATCAAATTGACCCACTTGCCAGGTGTCACCAGTTTAGGAGCTCAGTCTTTCATAAAATCAGCAAAATCCAAATTTTGAATTGCTATTTTTAGAATGAAAACTAACAACTCAACCAAAATGAAATCCAACATAGAATTTTTCACGTCTAAATCAGTTGTGTTTATAGGTAACTTTCAGAATAATTTGATCATTGGAACATTGATTTGTTGAAATTGATTCCTATTATCTAAATTCAAATTTTGAATTGCTATTTTTAGAACGAAGACTGTTAATTCAACAAAAGTGAATGCCACCATTAAATTTCTCATGTTCTAATTGTGTAGATAGGTAACTTTCAGAATGATGTAATCATTGGAACATTGATTTGTTGATATTGATTCCTATTATCTAAATTCAAATTTTGAATTGCTATTTGTAGAAGGAAGACTGTCAATTCAACAAAAATGAATGCCACCATTGAGTTTCTCATGTCCTAATTGTGCAGATAGATTGCTTTCAGAATGATGTAATCATTGGAACATTGATTTGTTGAAATTGATTCCTATTATCTAAATTCAAATTTTGAATTGCTATTTTTAGAACGAAGACTATCAATTCAACAAAAATGAATGCCACCATTGAGTTTCTCATGTCCTAATTGTGCAGATAGGTTGCTTTCAGAATGATTTGATCATTGGAACATTGATTTCTTAAGGGGGGCTGTTTTACCCCCCCCCGGGTTTTCGACGCTCAAAATAGCCCGGGTAAGATAGGGTTAAAGCACTAGGCGTCTCTTCACAAGGATGACATGAAACTCGGAGCTGATTCCATTCTCCACAACTTTTATATTGATGATGGAATATGCAGTACTCATTCTATTGAAGAAGCAATAAGAGTTGTGGGCGAAGCTCGTACTATTTGTCAAGAAGGTGGTTTGCGTCTGCACAAATTTTGTTCAAATAACAAGGATGTCTTGTCTGCTCTTCCACGCGATGAGCTGTCAAGTGATTTAAAGGAAGCCGATTTGCATGTTGATTTACTACCACTTTCATCAACCATAGGGATACAATGGGATGCGAATGACGATTGCTTTCTGCTCAAAATAGCAAAGAGAGATTATGGTACAGCGAACCGAAGGCATGTTTTATCGATGGTTGCCTCCATTTATGACCCTTTAGGCTTCTTAGCACCTTTCATACTTTGTGGAAAAGGTATTTTGCAGATAATGTGTAAAATTGGAATTTCTTGGGACGATGAATTGCCTCAAGATCTCATGCCAAATGGAAGCGCTGGTTGTCTGACTTCTCATTAATTTCAGATGTTCGAATTCCTCGATGCATTACGCCTCCTCTTTTTTTCAGATGTGAAGGTGATTGAGTTGCATCATTTTTCTGATGCTAGTACGGTTGGATATGGACAGTGCTCCTACGTCAGATTAATCGATCAGACTGATAGAATTTATTGCACATTATTGATGGGAAAGTCCAGAGTCACCCCATCCAAAGTTACGACTATTCTTCGTTTGGAGCTTGCCGCCGCAGTACTTTTATCGAAAGTCAGCAACATGCTGAAAGCGGAACTCAATCTTTCACCCAACAAGGAAGTATTCTGGACTGATTCAAAAGTCGTGCTTGGTTATATTTCTAATGATGGTCGAAGGTTTCAGATATATGTGGCAAACAGAGTTCAGATCATCAGGAATTTTTCAAAGCCTCACCAATGGCGCTACCTCGAGAGCATGTCAAACCCTGCTGATCATGCTTCTCGCGGGTTAGGTGCATATGAACTGCAACGGTCGAATTGGTATAGTGGACCAGATTTTCTGTGGCATCCAAGATTGACTATACACAGGCAGAAAATTATCCGTTGTCAGGAGAGGATCCTGAAATCAAGCGCACAGTAGTATTCAGCACTTCCGCTACGACTTCGCCTTCTACACCAATTCTTTCTTGCATAAAGAGATTTTCGGAATGGCTGCCTCTATTGAGAGCTTTCGCTAGACTGCAGCGGAGAGTAAAAGGGTTGAAAAGATGCTCACCAGCTTCCGTATCTGAAATTGAAAATGCAACTCACTTTCTTGTCAGAACTTCTCAAGCAGAATTAGAGAAATCAGATTCATTCTTGTCCCTAAACCCTTTTACTGACAATGATGGTATTATTCGTGTTGGTGGTCAACTTCAGTCCTCCTTATTGTCATATGGAATCAAGTTTCCGATTATTTTAAATAAGAATAGTCACGTATCACTTTTGATAGTTCGTCATTTCCATGAGAAGGTGATGCATCAAGGTCATGGTATGACACTAAATGAATTGCGTGTCGCTTTCAGAAAGCTACGTCGTCTAGTTGAATGTCAGATGATGGCAGAATTACTATATGATAGAGTAGAACCCTCTCCTCCGTTTACATTCTGTGGTATGGATTGTTTCGGGCCTTTCGTGACCAAAGTTGGAAGAAAGGAAAATAAAAGATCCGGTGTTTTATTTACTTGTTGTTGCTCAAGAGCAATTCACATTGAAGCACTTGATGACTCGACAACTGACGCTTTCATAAATACTTTCCGTTGTTTCATAGCAATACGAGGAAAGGTGAAACAAATAAGATGTGATAGAGGTAGCAATTTCGTTGGAGCACAGTCTGAACTCAAACGTGCATTTGAAGAACAATTTGATGTCAAGGGTTTGACAGCTTACTTAAGAGATCAGAACCGTGAATTCGTGTTCAATGTTCCTCATGCTAGTCATATGGGAGGCATATGGGAGAGACAAATAAGAACAGTGAGATCCATTCTAAGTAATGTCGTAGACTTTCAGTCTAAGAGATTAGATGATTCCTCGCTCCGAACTTTATTCTACGAAGCCATGGCCATAGTCAACAATCGACCTTTGACCACTGATTTTCATAATACAGTCCGTTTCATAAAAAGTGGATCATCCTAAAATTTGACTAAATAAAACATAAGTATGATACAGAAAGCATTTTTCATGTTATTTCATGTCCCTAATATATTTAAATGTCCTTATATAATCTGATAAGCTATGATACAGTAACGGTTCTTAAGAAGCTAATATTTTGTGGCCCTACCCTTATTGTCAATGACATTACCAATTCGTCTAGGCATTGATTCGATGATATCGTTGATTTTTGACTGATCTAACTTTCTCCACTCTCTTTTTAACAGTGACGTAAGTTGTGATGCGCCATCTGTAGGTAGCAGTGAACGACGAACGTTACGTTTTAGAATACTCCATACATTTTCTATGGGATTCAGATCAGGAGAACGAGCTGGCCAAGATAATGTCCTAAGCCCTAATTGAGACTTGCATAAGTTGACTCTACTACTCCTGTGACACGTAGCATTATCATCCATAAATAACCAAGTCGATGGATCACCAAGTTGATCTGTCATTTGGCCAATGTTCATTCGTAAAACATTCACATAGCGTTCAGAATTCATGGTTCCTTGCTGTATCTGAAGTTCAGAGCGGCCATTGGTCCATTGATCCCATTGATTTCGCCAGTGACAATGACTCATTGCCCATCTGAGACATATTTTTGTATGCTGATCTGATAATTCGATCTCAGAGGGCCCCTTACAGCTCTTGAAATTCGACTCAATAAGTCTTCTACGAATAGTGGACTTAGAAATAGACGAGACTGGTGCAGCCATCTCAGTTAACGAGAGACTTGGATCAACTTTAACAAATCTCAAAGTTAGGCGGTCTCTACGTTTGGATGTTTTGCGTCGACAGCCAGAGCCCTCTTTACGACAGAGTCGAAAATCATCATTATGCCATCGATGCACATTTGTGTAAGGGACATTTAGTCGCTTGCTTGTAGCTCGCAAAGAAAACCCTAGTTCTAGCAAGGTTGACACTTTGCCTTTTGTGAATGCGATCTCGTTATTGTTCATTTGTGCTTTGTATTGTTTTCAACCGGTAAGAGATAGATTTCTAGCTGAAAGCAATCAGGAGTGCTGCCAACACCACCGCAACGAAGTCAGGAAGCTATAGAACATGAAGTCCAGTTAATCACATGTATAGCAGTTACATTATTGTTGATGAATAATGGTGCTATACTGGCTCTGATTGACCGATTTTCTTTATTTTTGTTTTGCTTGATAGCTTTTGGCTTGTAGAACAACATATTACATAACAAAGGAAACAAATGTAATTTTATAAGAGTGAGGTATGATTTTGTGTAACATTGCTAAATGAAGATCAAATTATCTACTACTTTTTTTATCTATAACAGGAAAACAACTCAATATTCATGCTTGAAAATTCCAACAATGATATTAGTAAGCACATCTGACATATCTTCCAAATTTCAGAGAAATTCGTTCAAGTTTAGCGGAGTTAGACAAAGTTGAAGTTAAGGCGATGTTTAAGGGTGATCCATTTTTTATGAAACAATCTGTAGCATTGATATTGAACCTCTAACACCAAATCACATTTTGACTATGAAGAGCTCAATTCCTCCTCTATCAGGAGAATTCATACAAAAGGATGTGTATCTTAGGAAACGATGGTGACGCGTTCAATATTTATCAGAACAATTTTGGAGTAGATGGAGAAAAGAATGTATCCTCAGTCAAAATTTACGAAATATTTGGAAGAGTGAACGAAGAAATGTCAAAGTTGGAGATGTCGTTTTATTAGATATGCTCGACGTCAAAAGAAATGAATGGCCATTATGGAAGGTTGCCGAAGTCGTCCCAAGTTCTGATGGCTTAGTTCGAAAGGTCAAAGCACTTGTTGTGCGAAAGGGTAGCCCTAAGATTTTGGAAAGACCTGTCCATAGGTTAGTTCTCCTTGTCGAATCAAAGTGACTGTATTTTTATTCGTATTTCTTCAGCCATCAGCTGCTTCCTGATTGAATTCAGTCTACTTTGTTGCTTCGGAATTTCACGCATCTGTTGTTCTTTCATAGTCTAGGGTTAGTAGATAAAATCTTGAGAATTTTTTAGAAGGTTTAGTTCTTTTCGATTGGTTATAGTGTTTTTGTAAGGACTTATCTTGTATATAATATTTTAGACGAGTGCAATTCATGTATGTACATATGAACGTAGAATTTAGGAAGAAGCATTCATTTCTTTTCAACCTTGTATTACTCTGAACAATTCTCTTCCAACTGACGTTTGAATTTTTGGGGGGAGTATAACGGACTCCAACATTGCCTTCACCTGGACGCTGAGTTTCTTAATGCTTGTTTTTATAAATCAAAATTTTTATCCCTGTTCAAATGTTTGTATGTCTCTTAGTTGCCAGACAACGAAAAGGTTTTGATTTGTTGGGTCTATCAGGATCCTAGAATTTCATGTAAATAGACACTGTACATATTGTGCTATTTAAAGCTGGAAACGGTGAGTTTTAGGCATATTTGTAACTCCCTATAATGAGAAATTTTACTGATGATAAAATGTAGCTGATTTACTTATGAGCGTGAAATGATGAGTCTTGTATTTTTTATTGCAGTTTTCACGTTGCATCTAAGAAATACAATTTTAGTGCATCAGTTGAGGTGTTTTCTACTTAATAGCGCAAATTGGACGTATGCCGTCATAGTGAAGAAAGCTTCGAAAATTTTTTTTCTGCGAATTTCAACTTCAAACCTTGATAGAAGTTTGTTTCACATGTTTCCGAGCAACTTTGGTCAAAATGTTGAAAAAAATATTTTTCCACTGAAAATTCTAAGTTTCGACCTTACCCGATTACCCAAAATCTATGGCACTCCTATAGGAAACGTCCTACGCAATTATTGTAATTTTCCTATAGCGGGTAGTGCTATTGCTATGGAACTCTATTCTATGGCACTGTTGGAAAGTTTTGTCCCATTGAATTTTGGGGAACTTTGATCCTATTGCCTCTTGGACTAATTTGTCCCATAGACTTGTGGGAAATCCTGTCCTATCGAATTTCTGGAAATCCAATCCTATCGATCTTCTGGAAATCCTGTCCCATAGAATTTTGTGCAAATTCAGTGTCTCCTAATGCTACAGCGTGTCTAACCCTTTCCGCGACATACTGACGCTTTATGTGATCATGATTGTAAAGAATAATCAGTTTAGATTAGCAATTGTGATAATGTCAATATAAAGACAACCATATGCATGAGGTATTTGCACTTTTTGCTTAAAATCCCCTTGACATGTCGGTGAAAGTCCGGTCCAGATTTTAAAAAAATTGGTTTGAGAATCAATCACACTATGGAGTATTATTTTTTAACTAATTTCATGATCATTCACAAAACGCCATTAACCCTAGAACGTACAGTGAGGTCAATTTGACCTCATCACATTTTTCATTTTCGGATATTTTCTAGGAATTAAACATTTCAAAGCTGATCTTTCGTGACCTTTAATATTTCAGCATTGTTATCAAGTTTAAATTATCAAATTTATTTGAAAGGACATAGATATCGATTGTGAAGTAAATCTACGTTTTTGTAATCTATGAGGTCATTTTGACCTCATGGTATATGATCACACATATTTCTATATATACCAATGTAATTGCATCTTATATCATTGCTAATGCATTACAACATAAATTTCAATAACTACTCAACAAAAATTTTATTGAAACTGCATTTTTATTTACGTTTAGATTGATAACATCGTGAAGTATGTGTGACAAGCTTTGATCAATAATATATTTTCGAAATTTGAATGGTTCTTATCAATCTGCTGTGATAAAGTAGATATCTTGGGTTGCTTCTGTGGTTGTGCTTATACAGAGGATATCAGGGACCAGATGTAGACGCGGGTGGCTGTATATTCCAGAAGGACTGTCCGATTCCAATTATTCCAGTGGCAGTTGAAAATTCAGATCTTCTACAATTCATCTCGATCATGCGAGGGTGTTCGAACAAAATTGTAGGATTTAGCAGGCGATCGAAGTTGAGTACCACACTACCACCGTCTCAATGCTATTGACACACTATGAATGCGAAATCCTTCATCGGGCTTAGCGCCTTCACCTGGTGTATTGTCGCATTGTCAAGTCAGCAGGTCAGGTGAGAACTGGCTGTTGCCGTCACCAACAATAGAATTCGCTGCTACGTCTTCTCTAGGCAGACAGACGCCCACCCACCCAATCTATCTCTGTGTTCCCACCGAATCATTGATATCTCAGTCATTCCGATTACAAATAGAACAAAGCAAGACATCAAAGTGTATATCGGTTATAATGCCTCGTCGTTTGTATTGTGCAGAGCAAGCTGCAAGACTAATTGAAGAGACATTAGATGTAGTGGAAGATCCCAGTGATGATTCTATGAGTGAAGGCGAGCTCAATATTGAAGAATACATCGACGACGAAAGTGAAGCTGATAGCGAACTACACGAGGACATCGAATCAGAACCAGATTTCATATCTCCAAGCGGTGACTCTTGGACAAGAAATCCTTCAGAAACACGAGGTCGAGCCAGACGAGAAGATATTTTGAGACAAGAAGGTGGTGCAACGAGATATGCTTTGCAAAGAATCAACACGTCCGTCGACGCATGGAAAGCAATTTTCAATGACGGTATGTTGCAGCTTATCGTTGATTCTACTAATCTGGAGGGACAACGTCTTTGTGGAGATTCTTTCGTTATAACGGACTCTATTGAACTTTCCGCGTTTATTGGACTTATGCACGTGCGTGGCCTCTATCAAGGCACTAACGAGCCATTACAGCACCTATGGAATAAGGAATTTGGAAGACCAATTTTCCCGCGGACCATGGGATTTCAGCGGTTCAAGCTTTTATTTCGCGTCCTTCGTTTTGATGACCGGGCTCTGAGGAATGCAAGATTCAGAAATGACAAATTTGCTCCCATAAGAGAACTTTTCACGAAATTCCAGAGCACTATACTTCGCCTTTATTGGCCGCACGAGACTATAACAGTTGACGAGCAACTTTTTCCGTCAAGAAATCGATGTGCTTTTCTTCAATATATGCCTAACAAACCATCGAAATTTGGAATAAAGTTTTGGATTGCTGCCGATGCAGAAAGTCATTATGTATTGACTATCTCTCCATATCTTGAAAAAGAAGAAACCAGTGTAAGAACAGGGACAGTCGGAGAATCAACAGTCCTTCAGCTCGTTGAACCGTTCAACAATAGTGGGTGTGAAGTTGTCACCGACAATTTCTTCACCTCTCTGAAGTTGGCAAGGAAGTTGAGAGAGAAAGACATGACACTTCTCGGAACCATTCGATCAAACAAAAGAGAGATTCCGACTGAAATGAAATCTACCGCAAGTCGTGAGCAATATTCCTCAGTGTTTGCATTCCATTCTGAAGGAGAAGCGACCATGGTGAGTTATATCCCAAAGCGCAATAAGAACGTAGTGCTCATGAATTCTTCGAGGTATTCATCGGCTATCGATAACTCCACACAAAAGAAAAAGCCTCACATCATTCTTGAATATAACAAAAAGAAAGGCGGTGTAGATACGGTTGACCAAATGCTACAACATTTTTCTACTAAAATGGCTTCCCGTCGATTGCCGTTGGCCGTATTTTGCAACATACTCGATATTACTATGCTGAACGCCTTTGTCCTGTGGAAAGAGATATCAAATCAATCATCTCGATTTCTTTTTATTCATGAGGTTGCAACCAATTTGCTTGAGTGCATAAAGGAAAGGCGATCCTCGATTCCACTTCCTATACACACGGTAACCCAATGTGCCAGCTCAAGGAAACGTGGAAACTGCAATTTCTGCGACAAAGGCAATCGCAATAAAACACAAAACATTTGCTTTTCATGCAAGAAGTTCGTGTGCGGAAGACATACATTGGAATCCAACCATTTTTGTTTGAACTGTTGTAGTTAGATTTTTTTTGACAGTTCGTATAAAATTTCATATTTGTGTAAAATACACTATTAGTCAATGGAGTACTTTGATTTATTTATAATCAAGTAATTGTAGCAAAGGGGACATGATTTCCTATCGCTTCTTATAACAATACAATTCTAAAGTATTATCTAATGTCAAAAATATTCTTTAAATTACGTGAGGTCAAAATGACCTCATTTGTACTAAAACGTAGAAAATAATTTTGTACGTTCTAGGGTTAATTCAAAAAACAGCCAATGATGTTTAATAACTTCTCTTTTTTGTCTTTTGAACACTTGCTTCGATGAAAAGTTTCTCAGAAATCATTCTCCATATTTCTTTCTCTTCCATTGGGAAATGTAGTAGGAGTTGATCTGCAACAAACAGGAAATAAATGACAAATATGCGATAAATGATAAGCCGATGATAGAACATAGACGTTCTGCATATAGGAAGATAGACTTCGTTTAAATGAAAAATGATGCAAAATATTACAATTGAAGAATATTTGATAATTGCTATGTTTCTTGTATTGGAGATTTATATTATTTATATAGGATTATGGCATAATAAAGCAATTGCGCCCCGCTGTGATCTTGCAGATGAAAAATATCGCCAGAAGTTTCATTTTACTGGTTTATTGTCACAACCGCGTTTCGTCTGCTCTCAGTAGGTGTGACACGCAGAATAAATCAAAGTGATTGAAACATGATTCCTGCTAGAATATCGATCAAACAATGATCCTTTCTTTTTATTCAAAATGTTGATGCACTTTTTCTCCTATTAGTAATTTTTCTGTATATGTACTTTTTAGCTACTACTTATTCATTTCGTGATTGCTTGTCCAGTGACTGTCCATTGCTTGATCGACTTTCTAGCAGGAATCATGTTTCAATCAGTTTGATTCATTCTGCGTATCACACTTACTGAGAGCAGACGAAACGCGCTTTGACAATAAGCAAGTAAAATGAAACTTTATGAAACATTATATTGGTTTCCATGCATGCATGTATGCGCGTATTCAAGGTGTAAGTATGTAAAGTTATTGTCTTTTCTAACTTTTTGTAAGCATCTTGCGATGCTGGTAGAATTTTAGAATTAAAAGCACTGCTATTATTGATAAGATTTGTGCTCCTAAGCTTTCAGCTACTAAAACCGCATCAGAGGAAACGAAAGAGGTTAAGCTTATTAGAGTGATTATCATGCTTGCACTAAAATTCAAATATGAATTTTAATTTTAATACATAATAAAAATAATTTCAAAAATTATGGACAATGGATTCAAGCTTCATAGATAATTCATATATATTGTAGTGGCGGTGATATTAGATTTCTGTCATTACATTTGGTCCATACATGCTTATTTAGAGAGGAACTCATCATCCTTATTAATAGATTCTCTTCTTTTTTTCTTTGAAAAGTCGGTCGAAAAATTCAGCATTGAAAACTGAAAACCTCAGTTTCATGGGGGTTGTAGCATGGGAATAACATAGAATGGGGAATCATGGCTAGTACATATTTAATCTCAATAATACATTAGTGGATCACGCATACTTAATTACATACATGCATAAAGACAAATATAGGAAGCATCACTTATTTACTATATTTGAAAGATGAATACTTTCTCGTAATTATTTCCTTCCTTCTGAGAGAATTTCAAATGAAATATCTATCTTTTTTATCATTTAAAAATTCTTAGATGCAAAGCATCATTTTCTTATCACAAACGCTGCTTGATCTATTTCCTATCAGAACAACTAAATGTCGGAATTTACATTCCTTTATTTAAATTTTTTTTTTAAATTTATTTTTAAAATTTCAATAACCAATAGTTAATTTATTTAACTGATTTACTTGTCAAGTAGCGACAAATGGTATCAACTTCCGCGATATAACAGGCCTGCAGAAGAGAGAAGAAAAGTTCCGCAATCATTTGCCACAATCAGCAGTTTTTATATTTCTCTTTGCGCTTTGCAAGGATTATTAGCAAAAGCAAGAATGCAAATTATGCAGTGGATGAAAATTAATAGATAATCGCTGAAGATAATCGCTTGAAATATGATGAACATTTGTCGAGTGACGTCCACATCTGTGCGCCCAGCGGGATTTTGAACAGGAAATGCATAATGGAAAAATGACTAAAATCCGAAATCCATTTGGTCAGACTGCATGTTGAGATGATTAGCTTATATTTGATGAATCTGGCAGGCAAGTCTGCAAAGTTTCGAGGAAATAATCCATAATGTAAACATGAGTTTCACTGTTCTATTTCAAGACGATCACTTGAGAAACCTGTGAGTTTGTACTAAGATTGCTTGCACATAGGGGTCAGACAACGTATTGGTTACATGCTGCCCATGTACCTAGCGCAATGAATGAATCACACAAGGTAGGCGTTACAGACAAGCGGGAAAGTTGTGCAGCGGCATGGAATTCTAGACAATAACACCTGGACTGGACACTCCGCGTTTCCCTACACCTGGCTGTACGAGCAGGGGCCGATAGGAAACGGTGGCTGCATGTTAAGCGAACAGAGGAGATGTGAAGTTGCACAATGAATCATCTGAATGTTTCCCTATTACATTACCTAAGGAAGCGAGATATAACTGTAGAATTGGTCATGTTTGTCACTTTATTCTGCGTTGTGATGCCTTATAAGTGTTCTGCTGTCGGTTGTAAGACCAAATATGCGTCACAAACAGCAAATTAGAGTGTAACTTTACATCGATTTCCTCTCGAAAACCCACTTATTTTGAAGCTGTGGCTTCGACGACTGTCCCGTGAAAACTTTGTACCTACTGTTCATTCAAGTTTGTGTTCGAGACAATTTAAAGAGTCTGATTTTTGTTCGGATATTTATAAGATTCGAATAAATCAAGACGGCGAAAATTCGATGACAGGAAAGTGAGGTATTTGAGAGTCCTGAAGTCTGGTGCTGTGCCATCCATCTTCCCGGAATTACCGTCCCACTTTTCATCCGGCTCATCCGAAAGACCTACGGAAAGAGCAACATCTGCAGCGAGGCACGACTTTTTGAACAGGAGCTTTGAACAAATGGAAGTTCAACTCAATAAGTCTGATGTCGTGTCATCGATCGAAGACATTGAATTGAAGTTGACTATTGAAAGCTTTCCGTCCGGATTTATCATCCATCGTTTTGAAGGACTATTGTTTTTACTCCACATGAATTTGTCGTCCACCCCACCAAAAACCGTCGGATCTATTATCATTCACTCAAATTTGAAATTTACGGACCAAAGAGGAGTGTTCCATCCGTCAAATATAGTCATATCACTACGCTTGACAAACTCATCCGCTTGAGCATCCTAGTGAATCTGATGGCTTTTGTGAAAAATCTATTCAATCGTTCTGATAACAGCAACTACGATTTGAAGCAGGAGGTTATTGACTTATTGAGGGTAAGTAATTACTTCATTTTCTTGTATAAGATTGCACTCGATCGCTGTTGATTCAACTGTTCATGTACAACGAGTTAATGAATCTAATTGCATATATATTGAATAGTTTTGTCTGCAGATTTACATACACATGTGCGAGTGAATATTTGCATAATGCATATTTTAGTAATTTCTTCCTGATTTGCAGGGATGCGAATTCAGCATTATCTACGTATATTAAGAATGATAAGAATCCCGTTACCTCCGTCAATGATTGGAAATTAAAATATCTGTTGGAATTCTACGATTTTCTGTGCAAATGGGAAAACTCCGAAGTTAGCAAACGTAGAGAATTCACTCTATAAAGTTAATGCAAATACATAAATATATACAGCGTAGCTAATAACGAAATTAACGACGCTAGGCGTCGATTATTATTGTTAAGGTTATTATATAAGTACTTATTAAGGTTACTTAATTTTCAAGAAGAACAGCATTACAACAAATTATTACGCAGAATATTGCGCATGGTGCATCACGAATGTAATAAACAAGTGTAGCACTATTGTAGTACAACCCTGATAAAGCGTAATAACACTTAGTTATAATCGCTAGCATTGAATAATCAACTCGAGAAAATGAAAAATCAAACACAGTTTTTCTTCAACCAATTAAGAAAAAATATTAAATTATTATTCTGTGTAACGTTTCGCTTTCTGCTTCTGCTGGTACAATCATAAAAATAAAGGGAACTTTAAAATCACATTGAACGAATTGTACTAGAGTCTGATGCATGGGAGCTGCTTTCTCTTGTTCCTACAGGCCGACGATTTTCTATGTTCTTTGCTGAGGTGTATAGTTGACCATTGAATCACTTTCATAGAAGGATTGGCACTGTATGCAATTAGCAGTTGATAGACGTGTGATATAGGGACAGTCACGTGAACTCACACTCTAGATCTTATTGTGCGAGCCGATTCTCCAACATATGTCGATGTGCAACCTGTACATTCAATGAGACATATACAAAACTGTAGCAATCACACTTCAGATTTGTAAGACTGTGTGCAGTATTTACAGATAGCTATCATATATACACTAATGCCATTTTTTATATATCCTCGTCAATGCATTGAAAACTGAACTTAGAACTTAGGTGAACTTCATGAAATGCGAAAAAATGATAATTTGAAGGGAAATGACATGAATGTAACACAAATTCCAAACGGCAATGCAAGAGCGATTATCCAAAGAAAGTTATCAGACATGCCATGAAGCAAGTGAGTATATCGAGTGAGAAAGAGGTGAAAGAGAAAAGTTGTAGTCATCATTACCAAATAGCAATGAATTGAGAAATCAAGAGAAATAAAAAGAATATGGTACAAATGTATTTTGACACCTCATTGAATGTCTGTTTCCCTAATAAACCTTTATCTCATATTTTACTACCCATGTCACAACAGGAGTGTATATATGATAGCTAACTGTGTATACTGCACACAGTCTTACAAATCTGAAGTGTGATTGCTACAGTTTTGTATATGTCTCATTGAATGTACAGGTTGCACATCGACATATGTTGGAGAATCGGCTCGCACAATAAGATCTAGAGTGTGAGTTCACGTGACTGTCCCTATATCACACGTCTATCAACTGCTAATTGCATACAGTGCCAATCCCTCCATGAAAGTGATTCAATGGTCAACTATGCACCTCAGCAAAGAACATAGAAATTCGTCGGTCTGTGGGAACAAGAGAAAGCAGCTCCCATGCATCAGACTCTAGTACAATTCGTTCAATGTGATTTTAAAGTTCCCTTTATTTTTATGATTGTACCAGCAGAAGCAGAAAGCGAAACGTTACACAGAATAATAATTTAATATTTTTTCTTAATTGGTTGAAGAAAAACTGTGTTTGATTTTTCATTTTCTCGAGTTGATCTTTCCAACCAGTTGTGAAACAGTGGAGTCAACCTGATGGCACACCTATTAAAGGTTTTGAAAGTGAAATTAAAGAACGGTTTTCTAAGTGATAACTTAAAGACCAAAAATAATTGGGCTATAATTCAATCAGATAGTAGTGTATAAATTGTTAGAACACCGAGGACATGATAACTTACTTCATGGCTTAAAACACCGATTCGAGGATTTCACCAAACTCAGATGACGCAGCAGACTCGTTGAAAGAACCCGATTAGCCCGAACTGAAATTTAAAACATAATATGCTTGGGCCAGTTAGAAAGCTACGACAAGCGGACTGAAAAAAACCCCGGTATCTAATATAAGAAAAATTCTGATATAATTTCAATGTAACTAACTGCTGCATCATTCAAGTGATTACGGCTTATCTTCAAGACTTATAGCATAAATGTATGGGTAGGTCTTCGCTGAGAAAGGTTTACGATTTTTAAATTAATATCCTGAATAATTAAATCTAATTAAAATATTCAAATTTACGATAATTTTTGTGCTATGATAACGCACATCTCATAGCACTTGAGCGCATTGTTGAAATGGCTACTTTACACATAGGACAATTGAACGAGGAATAGATAAGACTGTCTACATAAATCTTATAATACAGTAGTTCTAATTCCTACCTCGAAAAAATCTAGGTAATTGCATAATTCAATAAAACAGTGCGTGAATGAATTGCTGTAACAATGAGGACTTGATGATTTGACTGATGGACTATACAAATGATACTGAACAACTGAAGTTTCATTTGAACTTACTCCATTGGTGTGATGATTGAGACAAACCGGATAAGATGATTGATTCAGCAAACGACGGATTTTCATAAAAATATGCGAGACACTGAGACACGACCAAAGGATGTGATTAACAATGACTGTTGCACATGCCAAAGGCATCTGAAATTATACTGAACATGCAAATGTTGCAATATCATTGGGCAAAGTCAGATTACTGAGTCAAAACTGTCGCTGGATTGTCTGCTTCTTTTGGATAGCTTCTATGGCACTCATATTTTCCCACTTCCAGTGCAATAGGATCCAATTGACTTCGATTGAATGGTGAGGTGTGCTATGGCACTCTGCGTGTCATAGAATACCATAGAGTGCTATTGAATTTGGTTAATCGGGAACAGTGAAGAAAATTTTCGAAAAAAATTTTTGTGCGAATTTCAACCTCAAACCTTGATAGAAGTTTGTTTCACATGATACTGAACAACTTTGGTCAAAACATCACTATTGACAAAGTTCGACCCTGGGGGGTGTTTTTTCATCGACGCATCACCGACCCAACTTTTGACGAGAAACACGGTGGGAGGGGTCCCGGAGCTCAACTCTGACATTTTGAAATTTTTTTCACGAAATATCCTAGGTGAAGAAGTGAAGAATAAGTGAAATAAGTGAAGAAGTGAAATCCCATAGTGAAGAAAATTTTCGAAAAAATTTTTTGTGCGAATTTCAACCTCAAACCTTGATAGAAGTCAGTTTCACATGATTCTGACCAACTTTGGTCAAAACATCACTTTCCATCCCAAGGTTTGCCCATGCGAGCTCCCCTTCAGCCCGAAATAGGGCCTTTCTCATCCAAAAACCTGCCTATTCTAACTCTGTCGTTTTTCGGAGATTCCTGACATTTTCAAGTCACTTTCCACTCAAAACTAAGGAAAGCTTGGACAATTGATGCTTTCCACTGCATTTTTCTTACTCTGAGCGACGAGCTATTGCACGACTCTCTACCATCCCTACAAGCCAAGTTGGAAGTCTGACAGGAGGGAACGGTTTCCTCCACTCGGTCCGATCATCACCATCACATCCTTGGCGACATCCTGACAGGAGGGAGGGGGGAATGAGTCAGCATGATGACTCATCGCTGCTCATTTTGCACTTCGCCCTGCAATGGGCTTACTACTCTTGCAGACAGCAAGATTCCGCTTTGAACATGTTTCCGAAGTTTTTCTGTCCACATTCCTGGGACAGCTCTTGCAGCGAAGACGTTTTCGAGGCCTGGTCAACATCCGATCCACAGGACCAACTGCACCAACTGGAGAATCTCTTTCAGACACTGCACCGCGCACGACCAAATCGAGGGCTAGTTTCTCCTGGAACAATCGTCCCCTGTGACTCTTCCCAGCATTATATTCAGGATGAACGTGAGAGAAGATGACGTAGGCATTGTATGCGGCCTGATCCAAAAGGTTTCCAAATACAACCATCGGCCATCTTCGAGATTTTTTGTTGTTCGAATACGTTCGAACAAGTTTGTCAATGTTGTCTACCGCTCCCTTCGTCCTGTTGTAATCCAGGAAAAGTTCGGGCTTCTTGTCATCCCTTTCTTCTCTGATGTCTGAATGATGATGAAACGTTGACACAAGGATGACATTTTTCCTCTTTTTGGTACTAGGAGACCAACGCCGTATCGCGTCGAAATGCAAAAACGCTGGAGAGTTCCACTCTTGCTCGGATGTCCGTCAACATCATAGTCGGATGAAAGGGCTTATTTCTTCTATAAGTTAGGGATTGTTCGTATCCAGCGATTTACAGTGTCGTCTGTAATATGGCAGGAGTGCACAAAACCTCGTCCGATATCAGAAACATAGTTTTTGGTTCATATACGAGCTAAAGGTGTGCGAATCCGCTCCAATCCGATCCTAAATCGGATCGGATTGCGGAAACAAACTTCGGATCGGATTGGACAAGACAAATCCGAATTAATCCGAAACTATGGAAATCTGGACAGATTTTGTGTCTTCCATGCAACTCAGCAAATTGCTTTTAATTACATTGAAAACGCAACATGCTGCACTTATTCCACATTTCAAGCACCGGTTTTTAGGGCGGAAATCAGATTTCGAAGTCATCAATTTCCTTTCTACTTAGTACATCATGAGATCCGCGATTGACTCGGTTGTCAGATAGGAATGAGACTCTATGCAGATAATGTCACAGACGGAATAAAACTGCACGTCTTGATGGATTTGAACCACCGACCTCTGGCATTCTTGGCCAACGCTCTACCAACAGAGCTATCTAATAATGCAACTATAATATGAGAAATAGACCTTAGCTTGTCAGTTTGAGATCAACTTGAGACCAAGCAGAAATCAAATTGTCTGATTATCAGCGCAATGATGTCTCGATGTAGGCGTTATAGGACCTTCCACATTTTGTTCCTATTCAAAAGAAAGTATGGTTATTTGAATGGAGGCATTTATGATGCCGCTATCATTTGTTATACATCGGCATTATGCAGGTAGCTTATATTCAGGTAGGCTGTTATGTTGCAGCACAATATTTCCTTCAAATAAAGACAATTCATAAATCATAAAACCATTAGGCAAACCAGATCAAGAAATGTTGAACATCGATTCCTGTCACTCGAGCCTATGTACATAAAATGAACCAATCCAACAAATGATTATTATGATAATTCACCAAGAACATGTTAGCACAATGTTTAGCCTTTCATCGAAGACCAGACCAATATTTTGACCGATAGCAATAGTAGGCTGCGAAGACATAATGCATATACACCCAATAGTTGGCCTATATTCAAAATGTATACAGGCCTACAATACCCGAAACTACACGCTGAGATTCAATACTTTCCATTCAAAGATATGCGAAGAAATCAAAAAATTTCGGATTATTTCGGATCGTGTCGGATCGGATTTGAACCGTAGAAATATGTCGGATCGGATTGGATCAGATTTACTATCAAGTCATTCGGATCGGATTCGGATTTCTACCTTATACGTTGGGAACGGATCGACGGCCATTCTCTGATCTGACGCACATTTTTAAATTGAGAGCTAAATGAAATTACATGATGATATGAAAATAACTTATACAGAGCTGTACAACATTGTATTTCCTGTTAACAAAATGTCAACAGTCGATTGACGATCCCTAAGCTCACAACGACAAGTTAAAATACATTCGATTGGAAATGAATGCAGAGTCTTCTTTGTCATGATGCTCCTATTCAATAACGATTGTAGGCAGAAGTGAGAAAATCTTTAGGTGGTTCACCAATATGCAACAATAAGTGTGTGTAGGCCTTTTCTATGCGTTCGAAAATCAGTTTGTATTCGACATTGCTCAAGCCTTCGTGAAGGTAGCGTCGGGTCGCTGTTGCCATCAGTGTAGAAAACCGATCCCCTTGTATATTGAATCTACGTGCCTTTGGATGCTTTTGATGGAAATATAATCCATCCTTTCGTTTGGTCGTATGAAACCTTGTTTGTACACTGCCCTTATTCGTTCTCTAATGTCATCGTCTTCGCCACCCCAGCCCCAAAAGTAATTTGTAAAGCCATTGATCCTGCAAAATGAGAAGCAAGAGAGGAATTAAGTCGTGCAATATAATGCATTTGTAGTGAATGCTTTTTCATGATTTGACATTCAAAAACACTTTGGCATAATATCAAAAGAACAGAGATTCCCTTCAGCACAAGACTTAAATCTGTTTGAATGCATGAAAGAGAAAATCAGTGCATCTATCTATTCATTTTGATAGCCTCTCAGTCATTCTTTATTCTGAAACTGATTTTAAAAAGGATATTCATTACAAATGTCTCATGCCCTCATCCAATGTAACGTATTTTCTGACAGAAAATATACGCTTTTGACTTTTTTGACTTTGTTCTGGCGTTTATTTGCCTCTTTTACTCCCTCTTTTGACTTCACATTTTTACAATAGCAATTTTTGCCCATGCAGCTGCACTAAAAAGCTGTCGTATAGACATGCACCGACGCGCTGAAGTATAGGGTAAAATCGGGTCATATCGATAGTCGGGAGTAGTCTCCGTGGCACAGTGGTTTAGTGCTTGGCCTTGCGATCTTTTGGTCCAGAGGTCGAGCCTCGAAGGGTGTCATTGAAGGTCGGCAAGAAGGGCATGCGGACTAGAAGTCCCACAGCGCGGCAGGAAAGTCTGACTATGCAGTATGAATCTCCGGATAGGAAAATTACATACAAACATATACCAAATTCACATACAATTTGGAACTAACATCTGATACGAGATTTTCGTATGTTTACAGAGATCTGGTATGATTTTTACACGAAAGCATGCTTACTTTCGTATGTGATTGGTATGTAGCGATGCGAACTATTCTGTCTGTGATTGGCTGTTTTACGAAGAAATACGAGTTGCTGGTATTTTTTAAGTAGCAGACCCTATGCAAATTTGTTCTTATTCGCATGCCTTTCGTATATAGAGCTTTAAGTCACCTGGTAAAAAAATAATTTCTATTACATACTACTGTCAAATAACGTCTGTCAGTAAGATATGTCGGTCATGTGTGTTCCTATGGATGGCGTGGTATTTAGAGTATTTGATCTAGACTCGATTTGCTGTGAAATTGATGCCGCATGTCAGTGTTTCTACTTTGCTTAGTAACATTCACACGACTCATAATTAGCTAAGCTCCATGAATTAAGTTGATAAACATCAATTCAATAAAACGATAACTTTCGAGTTAACGTTGTCTTATATACCTCAAACATAGCTATATTTACTTTGATCAATTATAATGTGTTTATATTTCGGATCGATAATATGCTTAGTTTCAAAATTACATAATGCATCATTGTTGATGGTTGAATACTTATTGATTATTTGTGAAATGCCTTAGACTTACGTGTATTAAAATCGAATTTAGTATTGCAAGTTTGACTCCTAAATGTCATTATCTTACTACTTACAAAAACAGTAGTAAGTGCCATGCAACCGTGAAGCGATCTTTATTGACAAAGGGCCTTAGATCACACGAAAGCATACAAATAGATGCAAAAATATACCAAAAAATATTTTGGTATGCATCCTTCGTATGTGATTGGTATCGAGCGATTTGCAGTGTGTCAGCACCGTACAAGCCTCCAATGGGGAGCATCGATCCCATCTGGAAAATTATACCGATATGAATGAAACTGTCAAGGGTTGGTGGAGCGATTCTGATTGCCTCAAACTGACGATTGTCAAAGCGTGAAGTGAGTCGTCGAAGTTTGCAGTGATTAGTGCAAATCAGTCAACTCCCTCACGCGCCATCTGACAACTAAGTGTATGGTTATCAATTAGCATGGGGGTCGGAGTTTCATTGAATACTTCGTCAATTTCTTTAGTTGCTTTAAAACGAGTTATATTGTCACCCTAGCACAATCAATGTGTTCTTAAACTAATTTTGGTAATCACAAGCTGAATAAGGCGTTCTGATAGCACATTAAGTGTGTTGCTCTAAGACTATCTTTCCATTGAAGTGAAGCAGCAAACAAGGGTTCGACTCTAAACATGATGCTCTTTAACAAGATTTATTTTCAATGAAAAGCTTCGGGATAAACATAACTCGTTTTAAACATAATCCCTTCTGGGAACAACAGTGTCTTTTTGGAAGCGGGTAGGTCCGTTGTGCACCGATTTCTCCACTGAATGATGTCATCTGTATGTCTATGCATTTGCTGATCATGATTATTGACTAGACTGCTCAATCAGTTTCTAATCAAGGTTGTGCAACAGCTTGGGTCAAAACCCAAAACCCAAGTCCAAGTTTCAATAAATGAGTAGAATCAAGTAAGCGAAACACATTCTTTGTATTTTATGCTGACATAAAGATTCTTCGAAAGGCCAAAATTCATTTTCTACGATAGTTTCATAAAAGTACTTCTGCATTAAATACAATTTTGTTTCCACTACTGAAGTTTCTATTCGATGGCTTGGGCAACAACATGCAGCTGAAACCAAGAAATTCTGAGATATTGACCATAATTTGCAAAAATAGGGATCTAGTGATTATTCATGTCCTTGATTGCCTTGATGCCTTGATTGAGAACGTCAACGCAAGATTTATGATATTCTTGTAATAAGTTGGCCCATGAGAAGTGTGGTATTAGTGGGAAGCAATATTTTATTTCAAAAAAAGTAATTAGTCGTCAAAGTACATGTATTACGTTAAATAACTTTCTTTTAATTTAGCCTATACTGATTTGCTGAGTAATTGAAAATTGTTGATTTAAGGATGATTGAATTATACATGGCTCATAACAAAGTAATTGCTTTCATTTTATCATTCAGAAATGAGATAAGAAACGTTGAAAAACTTGTGCATGTATACTACAAATTACAACAATGAAGACAGTATACAAGTGAGAAAAGGTACAAGCGATCACAAAAGTGAAGACACGTGTGACATAAGAAAAATCAGACTTCATGTGCTAGTTGTGGACTGACATAATTGCAGTGACCAACGAATTCAAAATTTCGAATACCTCCTTCCCTTTAATATGCCACGAACCTCATTCACCACAAACCAGCAGTCTTTTGACGATGTGGATTACTTCTCAGCCCATTTAATTTTCGCTTTGAGAAGTTCAGATTTTACGCGATCTTTGTAATGTTTAAAAGGAGACCAATTTTTATCACGAAATGCGCTCCATCATGTTGATCAGGGACTTTAGAAAGGTACTAATCCAGGCTTCAATTTTCTTTGCAAATGTTACAAAATCAGGTGGAAACATTGAGCCGCAGAAAATAACAGTTCATTAAACATGTGTAGCATATCATTCACGGAGCTGAAACTTTCTAAAATATCAAAGTCTATTGTTGACAGATCAGAGACAAACTTCTGAATATTTGACTGTCTATAGTCCCAAACTACTACAATGCGCTGAGAATCGTGTGATTCGCTGAGGTCCTTTGAATTCAAAATTGTAGAGTTATGATCAGAGGTACTCAAAGGTAGGCCGATGCACTCTGTCTCCTCATAAAGAATACTCAGTTCATCATCATCTATCCAAATATGGTCAAGAAAAGTCTTTGACCTGGCGGGGAAACTGACTTTAATGTTAAGATTAAGATCACCAGAAAGTGCAGTTATGTCAAGATCATTAAAGTATCCACAAATCATCAGATGAGAATCAACATGATTGGCAGGTATATGATCAAGTTTGTGTAGAAAGAAAAGAGAAATTGCCTCATGATCACATGCACGAAGATTAGGGGAACGTAGGCCAGCATACAGGTAATGTTTAGAAATTCAAGCATTAATAATTCATTAGATTGTGACTTGGTGTTAGACAGGCACAATCATTTAGGATACAAGCTGTAATGAATCCATCATACACGCTACCTTCTTTACGGTTTGCACAATCATCGCGAAAAATATATAATCGGCCATTTTACAAGCAAAATCATCAATATCGGAGCTCAGTCACGACTCAGTGATGAGTACTATTTGGAGCTTCAACTGCGATACAGTTAAAGCAACTCATCAAGCTTATTTACCATAGATCTGGCATTAGCAAGGAAAACTTTTGGTGCTTTCGCTGTTCTGATATACAGAGCCGGACGAATTCTCGCGAGTCTTGGACCAAGCTGCAACTGAACTCTGTCCCATCATCTTCTCTGGTGACCTCTACATTCATCTCGATCGGTCAGGCAACCACAGTGCTGCTACTTTCCGTACTCTCTTAGCCGACTGCGGTCTGTCTTGCAATGTCAGCTCTCCCACTCATGATCTTGGAGGAGCTCTCGACGTTGTCTTCAGTCGCTCTGATCTTCAGCCCATTCCATTACTTACAACACTATTGTCACCTTCACGCTTAATCGACTCGTCCCTCTCCGCACTGTAGAAGTTCGGCATAGACCTTCCGAGCCTTGGTTCGATTACGTGTGTCGAGAATCCAAACGACGTACTCGATGGTATGAACGCAAGTTACGAACCTTCCAGTGCTGTAAAAACTTCTTGAAAGAGTTGTGTCCGATCAACTTAGATCTCACCTTTCATCCAGCAATTTACTGCCAAGTTTACAATCTGCCTTTCTGCCAAACCACTCAACGGAAACTGCTGTCTTAAAGAAAGTATCCGATATTTACTCTACTTGGACAGAGGTCAGCTCTGTCTATTGTGTTCTCTCGATTTACCTTCCGCCTTCGACACGATAAATCACGAGATCCTGTCGATCAGGTTCTGTTCGTCATTCGGTCTGACTGGAATACCACTCCAATGGTTACGTCTCTGCATCAATTATCACTCCCTATTTGTGAAATGTAGGTGCAGCACCTCAACCTCGACAAGTGTGTCATGTGGTGCTCCACAGGGATGAGGCATTGTTCCTCTACTTTTCACTATGTACTCGACTGACATAGTCAACATTGTTCAACGCCATGGACTGAAGATCTGTATGCATGTACGCTGACATCATGCAAATATATGGCTTCTGTCTCGCAAGCAAGACCCATGAGCTAAGGCTGCAGATGTCTGATTGTCTGGACTACCTCGTTTCATGGTTCGAAGCCAATCGTCTCCAACTCAATGTTGCAAATTCGAACGTAATGTGGTTAGCCACCAGACAACGAGAGTTATTACAATCTTCAAGTCTCCTTCCTGTTTGCATTGGGAATCTCGCTGTCCCCCACCGCCAACATCAAGTGCATAGCTGTCCATCTCGACTCCAACGCTTCTGCCAAACTGCATATATCCAAGACCGTTTCTCCGTGCTTTGGCATTCTGAGACAGATCTGCTCTGTGAAAAGTTCTGTCTCACGAAATCTTCTCACGGTGCCGGTAACAGCCCTTGTTATTCCTTGAGTGGACTACTGCGTTGCTTCTCTGTGTGGCTTGCCTACTGTTTATCTCCGACGATTGCAAGCCGCACTCACTGCGTCTGATCGGACTATTTTCGCCTCCAGCCGCTTTTCGCGAATTATTCCCTTATTGCAAGACTTGCAATGGCTTCCAGGACAGGCAAGGATTGACCAACGACTCGCCACCATCACTCACAAATGTCTGTGAGGTAAAGCGCCTTCCTACCTTGCAGATGAACTGACACCTGTCCACAGTCTCCTGGGACGATCTGCCTTGCGATATGCCTTCTCATCCTTTGTTCATGTCCCTTTTGTACGCCGCTCAGCAATTGATAAACGCTCTTTTACTGTCGCAGCCGCAAGAATCTGGGATTTACTACCTTCCTCCATCATCAACCAATCCGACTACAGCATTTTTAAGCTTCTTTTCAAGTCCCACCTCCTATCCGAATATCGCGTAATAGTTTGGTCTGTTAAGTTCATACGTTTACCAGGCCGGAAATATCTGTGATTTCCTGCATGATGAAAGATAATGCAATTTTAAAAGTTTTGAGTCGTGGGGTCCAAGACAAATCCGTGGAGGAGAAAAGTCCTCACGTCTCAAAGTTGGCACTGCGCCACGATTTTTGGTTGATTTCATTGGCTGAATTTTGTTTGTTTGCATTCAATTGATATTGGCTGAACTTATTTTTATTTTTCTCACCTTGGTGATGACAATAAGCAACTTTTAATAATTTCCAAGCTAAAGTCCAAAAATTAATATCAAGTCAATTGCTGCCTTTGTTCTGTTGCATTCCTCTCATTCCAAAGCCACTGATGCATCACACTAGTGTAAATTACATTTACAAGGAAATATATGAGAAAGTGACAGCTAGATAATCGCTGCAAATTTACAACAGTGTTCAACCTGTTGTCCCAACATAAATAATATTTGATAACATCTAAGTGTCCAGGAAGATGCACAAGTATTTGCACCCGGACCAGCCTATTTGACATACAACATTTAAATTTTTGGCTGTGTCAATTCATGAGTAGTTGTGAAATACCAAAGTTATATGTTGTCATTTTCTTTATTGAAATGTTTTAGTGTGCAAATGGGCAGTGGCTATTACATCGGCTGAGCTGGTTCGATTTTGGTCTCACGACTATTTCACCGACTCAGCAGGTACAATTTTTTCCATGTCTGCCACCACGCTTCAGATTTTTTGACCCATTGGGGACTCACAATTACTCAACATGACTGGAATTATTCATCAGAATGTGTCTTGACTCGCTGCTTTTCTTGCTTCGCCATAGATTTGTCTTGATTCATCTTCTAAGCTTTGTTTTAGAAATTCAGTGATTTCTTGAGCGAAATAAACTTATTTCCCAGTTATAAAACAATTTCGTCTGATCTCGGCAATTTTTCAATCATATCACACTTTCAAACTAGTTTAGCATTGTAAACAGCGACTGAATAAAGCTCGGTGACTGAGAAATCATCAGCTCGAGTAGAGCAGAAAATGTTGGAGCTAGACACCACAGCAATCCCAAAAATTAGTCTACTATGTCGTTTCAACAGGCACATTATCGTGCATAAACTGTTCACATTCTACTGTAGAGCGAGTTGGTATTTTATGGCTCAATAACGACTAAATGAGGTAGTCGTTGACTACCGCTAAATAGGCCTACACGACCACAAATTGAAAAAGCCCATGCACTTCAAAGTCATAGATAGATGTGTCTCTCAGATGAATTGACTCTGTTTGAAGTCACTTGGTGATAAATACCTTAGCTACATCAATTGTACAAGGAAATTGATTGATTGGTTATTGGATAGTTTGAATTGTACATGAAGAGAATGTGGCTGCACCACATCCTCATCACACCCACATCCACATCAAGACTTTAATACATAGATTGTGATCACTGATCGTCGTTGTGAGACAGAAGTGCCAAAATTGCGTTTAAAGAAGCGTCTGTTGTGATGAAGAAAGATGATGTGTATTTGAATCGGCAACGACGTGGGCTAACGGCACGAAGTTAGCTGACGCAGATTTCAAAATCTCATCATCTTTCTCATGCCTATAAAACCACAGAAACTGTGCATTGTCTTTCAAATGTTTGTGAGATAGCGATATAGAAATTGAAGCAGGAATAAAACTCTTGCAAAATCCGGCTAAATCCAGAAACGACCTTAAAAAACGTGTCGTGAGGCGTGCGTGATGATGGCATCCAGCGCAAGAGGTGTAAGAGATAACCCATCCGACCCGATCATCCTTCCAATAAGCTGCAGATTCCAATCTGTGGATACATGTGCCTCGTGACCTCCCAGGACCAGTCGATAGAAGTTCGAGCTTGATGACCTCTTCTTGAAACTCCAAGAAATCCATTGTTGATCCACGATGCTGGAACACGACGAAAGCATTTTTATCAGGAGATGGATTAGATGCACACCGATTTTTGTGAGCCACGATTTTCGTACAATGTTATACGGATGAAGAGAGGCGCCTCTTTGGTCAACGCCTTTCATGCCCTTGGAGTACGTCGTAACAATTCTCGGTTTCGTCAGAGTTCCTTGAGCACCTCCGCGTTGGGTTCTGGTGATGTCAACATTTGCAGCAGCAGAGGATGTGTCCATGATATACACTGTCTTCAAGCCGGAGGATCTTTTGTCCACCATTTTCACAGCCATGAGTTCACTGTTTCGACATAAAGCATGTGATTTTACGGGCACAGGATGATTTTTCAATTGAGCAGAGCTCCGCGATTTGGTCTCAGCGTTCCAGTAAGAAGTGTTTGCCTTGCGATCAAGTATTTCGCAAGTCTTTCCGAAGTAAAAAAGTTGTCGGTAAACAAGTGGTATCCTTTGTTTACCAGGGAAGCAAGCAAATACACCACAACTTTTTCACTGAATGATGGCCAGCAATGCCCTCAAGTCCTTCCATAACCGATTGATTTTCGGCCGCACTTGATGCCAACATGAAATTCCAGGTGTATCCTGTACTTGTGTCACACAGACAGCATGTCAGAAGGCCATATCGACTGCGCTTGGAGGGTATGTAACGCCTCATGAAGATTTTCCCTTTGTAAAGAAGTAGGGACTCGTCCACTGCAATATCGCTGCTCGGAAGATACGCGTTTCGACATATGCTGCTCACGAGATCCAAACATGGTTTGATTTTGTTCAAAGGATCATCAGAGTTGTGCGTAATCAGCAAAGCGCAGATAACGCAAAATCAAAAGGAATCTATTGCGTGGCAAGCATTCCTCCGCATGAAAGATGTCATTTGAGTATATGGGATTTTTGAACCAATAACTTCGCATTTCCGGTTTATTGTTTAAAGCCATTATCATGAATATTGCAATCATTTTCCTCAAATCATTTACGGAACAGTTCGTCCAATCAGCAATTGAACCTGACAAAGTTTCATCTGCAGAAAGGTCATTCATCGCATCGTCAAAAGCAATCCCCGCACGAATATTGGTCCATGAAACTAATTGTTCAAAAAGTTCCTGTGTCAGAAACGCGTCCAAAAATTCTCCAAGATTTTCTTTCGTTGCCTCAGATAAATATAGATTCGGATTAGGCCCAGGAAAGCATTGAAAATGGGCAGTCCATCTCTTCTATCCGTCTCTGGGGTGACGAACCTCCACCCAGTACCGCTAGAAGATGGCTCAGCCGGAAGCTCATCTTCATCCGCAGATTCCTCAGTAACATCAAATGATTCAGAATTGTAAGAACTTTCTGTTTCGGACTTGGCAAGCAAATCCGCAATCTGCGACGCACCAATCCTCCTTCGTGCCACCTTACACGTAGAGTGAAAATTTGTGTTTCTTCTAACTGTGGGTGCGACAATGAGCTGATCTCATAGCGTCATTATCGATCAAATTATTCAAACGGCTGACCTGATCTCTGGTCGCTGCCTTCCGGGCACTTGCAGCTGTGTGCATGAATGTTAAGTTGTTGTTATTGTTAAAGCTGTGACGAGCACCGCCCGTCATGGGTACTTAGCAGGCAGTATTTTTCTCTAGATCAGGTGTCTGAGCCAATTTTTTTATGACGAGCGCTGCCCGTCATCGGGAGTCAAAGGGTTAAAATCTTAAAAATACCCGACTCTTTCCGACTACAAAGGTATCGGAAGGTTCATTTGTTTTTAGTCACCCAATAAGACATGCTTTCATTATTATGGACAAAAATGATGACGTATATCAAGCGTCTAAATGCAGCTGGTGTGTCGTTTAGTTTGTCACTAAGTCTACGCTTTTCAAATTTCGCTAAAAAATTGAAGTTAACAATTAATTTCGCTAACACAACATACATGTATTTCCGATGTTTTGATAAAAATCACAATGATCATTATCTACATAAACTAAATAATTTCACATGCATCATATCTGATTGAGGCTTAACAGTGTTGATTTCAATTGAAATGTTTACTAAGTTGTGCAGTTGAGCTATAACACATCTGGTTTGAACTGAATACCGTATAACAACTGAAATTTTTAATAGTCTATGTTGACTTACGTTTAATCATATGTCATTCATTTTGAATCAATTGATATTAAATGGCATCACAAGATTAGTCGTCTATCCCCAACGTAATTCAATCATGTTGCTTATCCATAGGAATGCAGGCCATGCAAAGTGTTGGCATATTGACAATGGTTGATATTGTTCTAAGGCATGCTGCATTCATTGCAAATTGGTATTGCGCTTGAAGTGTAGACATCAACCAAGAGCAACCTTTGATTCAAAGCACAAGCATCTGAAATGCCATTATGTTTCCATGCTGACAAAAATTTTTGAAATATATCAGACCTGCTAGGTGGACGTTCTATGACCTTCTAGAAATTTCTAGAACAAATATCGCAATATCAACTCACTATGCCCAGGAACTATCTATGCCATCCCATCTTCTAATGTAATGAGCTGAAGATGTATGACGTCAAATATATCAGACCTGCTAGAGGAACGTTCTATGGCCTTGTTCCAGTTTTGGATAAAGCAATTAGCAATCTATGACTGGAAAATGCCATCCCATCTTCTAATGTATTGAGGTAATCTAGCAACTTGCATAGATAATCGGGCCCACCATATGAGCCGTCTAAGATTTAACTGGTGATGGCTCAAATAACTGTACTTTTATGCACCATGCTGCAAGGAACATGTTGCCCTTTACTCGAAAAATTTGACCCAAAATTGAAGGCCCCTAAGCTGCTCAAGCTCAAATTCCAATTTTTTCCATTAAGTCAATGCTCACTGACCTGAAACTGATATCCCTGGCCTTGCCATAGATGTAAAGTTCGCTTTTAAAATATATTCTAATGGTGAGATATCACTGGCAAAGAAACCGGAGAAGTGCCCTGATGCATTTGTAACAAACAATATTTCAAAGTTGATGTTGAAAAATATTGTTTAGAAAAGATATGCAAGACAATTCGATTGGGATGGAAAATGATTTGGTTGTGTGAATATGTAGAATCTCTTTCAATAACAGATAAAATTGGGTGAGTCGTCGTGGAATGACCCACATGTGAATGAACAAAGCAATAGCAAAATTGAAGTTATGACCATTGAAATAACAATTTTCATGAATGGATTTTGTCATTCGATTTTGATTCGATGTTGTTACAGCTTTTAAAGACGAGATGAATAGAACTTTGGAAGAGGATATCCGTCATAAGGAGATAAAGAGAATAGTTTATGATCACCTTGACTATGTCAATTACTTTCTTCCATAATTCCTTTCATAGATTTTTCAACTATATCGCCAAAAAATGTAATCAAACTTGCGATGAGCAGTTCTATAATTTTGAGATTTCATTGATCATGTATGTAGCAACTAAGCGTAGATTTAGAGCATGCTCATCGTTCGTCTACCATTTCCGTTCTCTGATCCTTTTCCATGGTGCTAGCAAGAAATGGAATGTGCCACATTTAAATGTCTCTCGTATATTTTAATGCTGCATAAAAATGTAAAGAACTTTACATTAACTGGCCAGGTCGATAATTTCATAGTTCGACTTCGGTAGTAGATCTATTAAATTTTTCCGTTTCAGATAACGCATCGTATGGTGGCTTTATAAGAACGAGTGCACTCTTGCTATGGTTAGCATACTCAGCATAAAGCTACTCATGGGACTGGGATGCATTCAAAAGCCATAACACTGTTGTAAAACTTCTTCCATTCAGTATGAATTCAAATGGATCGATAGATATTTCATTGACAATTGACTGACTATGACCATCAGGCATCTGATAAACGAATCATAACATGAGTACATACCGCATGATCAGATGCATGGGTTCGAAGTCGCATAAGTCGTAAAGAAACGCTCGCGACAGCCTGACGCTGTCTGTGAGTTAGCATGAAGATAAAACGATACATCCAACATTACCAGGAGTTCATATCGCTACATGATCGATGCATGAGGGTGATGTTTGCTTTCTATGGTCTGTAATAGAGCATAGAGAAGTCTATTCAACTTGATGCAACAAAATCGTAGCGCTCGCGACAGTTCAAACAGTTGCATGCAAAGTACAAAATTCTTGAATATCATTGAACACGAATCCTAATTTCCACTTGGACTTTCTACAACGGACATTTATCGATAGAAATGTTTGTTGCCACAAACATGCACGGGATATTTGACCATTTGAATGATTCCTGAAAAAATGGTCAATTTTACAAACGAATTTTGGCATTAATAGATATCTTCCTTGAAACACTCGTGAAGATAATTTGGAGGTATTAAAATGAAGCAATCTTTTCAATACATGAACTTCAAGAAGTCTAATTAAAGAAAATTGAAACATTTGCTGATTTCAATAACTGTAGAAAATGGCTGTAATGAATGTTTTCCGCGTTTTCGCCCATTTACAATGTCACAATCACATGCATGTTAGAATGTAATGTAAAGGATGACAACAAACATGCATGACTCAGTGCATGAAAAAAGTGGAGGAAGATTCATTAAATTAAGGAGCGACATGCGATTTTCTCTTTGATATCGATTTTTCTTTAATAATTCTGCTATCTTGTTATTATTTCCTGTTATAATAAGCGAGCATCAGCCGGAGTATGGTCATCATGCATAGGCTACACAATCAAATGCTTGCATAATAAAATAACGTCATCCATTACTCGTTCTCAAGTCAAAATTGTCTTCGTGCAAAACGGTCTCCAAAATGGTCATTTTAAAACTGTCCAATGGAAAGCCATAAAACATGATTTTAATAACAGAAACGCTTTCAGCAAAATATGAAACCTAGGTTTCTGTTAAAATTTTAGCGAGAAAGTTAATAGTCTCTGAAAATTCGTAGAGGTATATCGGTCAAAGTAATTTTCAAACTGTCACAGCCTTCGGCTAAATTTTAACAGAAACCTAGAATTTTGTGTGTTGCTCTCCAGCTAGCACAACAACGGATATAAGTTTATTGGAGTTATTTGAACTTAAGAATGACGCATTGCGCGTTTATGTGTGACACGATTGGAAGTATTCAAGTGGTCAAGGTTAAAAATTTATCAATATTAATGTTAAAAATTTTAAATTATGCTTCTGCAGTGAATAGTTAGCACTCGTTCCTTACCTGACAAATTGATCGACAGTCAATGCAATAACACCTCCAGCGAACGTAGGATAAAATAGCTCATAACCTAATGTATTATTCAAGCGAGTAACCATGTGTCGAGGTTGGGATTCGGATGGACATTTGTAGGAATTACGATCTGAGATAGGAATAAAATCAACGTCATGAAATATGACGCAATCAAACTGAAACCGTCGTGCAGCTTCCCAAAATCCCGCGTTCATCACTAAGCCTTTGTTAAATGCAAGACTTCCATATACTTCAACTGCAAAAACACGGTAGCAAATTTGCTGTCGTTGTAAAAATGGATGAAGAACTTCCAATAATGTAAGAAGTTGTGGCCATCGATCACGAAATGGCATAATGATGGCGACTCGGTCTTGTGATTTACATTGTCCTGGCTTCCATGCACCACCTGTTACATGCATCGCCGCTGGCACCGCTTGGAAAGGTGATTTCAGATTTTGTTTCTCAGCTTTCAATATCTCCTTCTTCAAAGAAGGGTTGAAGGATTCACGCACTTTTGAACAAATCTTCATCGATTCAGCTTTTGATCCTGATGCTTCACAAGGAGGGCAGTAACACGGTGCACTTTTCAACAAGGGTCTCACACGATTCTTCATCAGTTCCTCCCAATCAACGGCAGGATTCTTCACCAATGCATTTATCTCTGCTATGAGGGCATCTCTATGATTACGTTGAATGGGCGGTGTTTTGTGAGCTTTTTTGTCATTTGACTTTATGGGATTTTTCTTTTGATCACGTTGAATGGGCGGTGTTTTGTGAGCTTTTTTGTCATTTGACTTTATGGGATTTTTCTTTTGATCACGTTGAATGGGCGGTGTTTCGTGAGCTTTTGTGTAATTTGACTTTATGGGATCTTTCTTTTGATCACGCACTTTGACTGTGGGTTTTGGCTGATTCGATAATGCCATATTTCGATTAGGTTCTGAGAATGGCTTCAACGAGGGAATCCATTGAACAATGGCAATGATTGCAACGAGGAGAATAATTATAAACCATACAACCTGAAAATTGCACTTCCTTCCTGAAATCAAAGAGACATTTATTTAATGCAAGTATCAACTTGAATTTTCAAAGCAATAATTCGCTAATGTGCGCTAATGGTCAGAATGTTCAGAAAGTTCATGGAAACCTGAAACCAACGTACACGATTTTCTTTGAGTAGCGAAATTCGATTGAAGGTATTATAAATAGAGAGTCCGGATAGTGACCAAGTCAGGAATCAATGTGAAATAATGATAATTTGAACGCAAAATGCTACCATACGGTCAGATTTCTAGTGTTATTTCAAATGCAAGTCATTATTTTACTTAATGATTCAAGAAAGACCGGTTTCTGCCAATCTAGTTAAGCAGGAAGTTTGCATTTCACAAGTTTTTGAGAAAAATCAACCTGAATATCTAGTCTCAATTCCATGTAAATCACATATGCAGCCAATGATCTCCAATTATCTATCTCTCTCACTCAGGTCCTATCGGGTCTTCATCTGAGACTGCACAGCCGCAGTAGAACAGTCTGACATTTTGAACCAGCGCAGCGCCTTACGTTCAAGACATAGTCCCAGGTCTCTGAATGCCATGATTTCTTGGATTCAGAATATATTAACCTTAAATATCTCGACTGCTAGATTTCATTCAATTTCATGGGCACTTCCTGAGATGTGTAAGATGTGGAACAGAGCATGAGTGTCCCAGTAAATCATACAAGATGCATTTTGTTGAAATTTAATCAGTTGTATCTGCTTTAGAGATTGATTCTTATAGCGACTATGAATATGAACAAATCATCATTTTTTAAGAATTGTACAACTATTCCGCACTATGATATATAAGTCCTATGTTCAACAGTAGTTAAATGCAGTCATCTATATCAAAGATATTCAACATGTAGATTCCGGTCCAGTCAAAACATCGAGCCAATACTATTTTGAGGGCGTCAACATGTACAATTTTGTGACAGAATTGGTCAAAGTTTATAACAAGGTTTTATTCTCCCGTCCAGTGCTATTTCGATTATCAAGGTAGTAATGTAGTCAAGTTGATCTTCAAATGAATAGATAATAATTGCATAATCATTAACATCTTAAGTCAATTATTATTTCGTCTAAATGCAAGATAGAAATTGATGTCATGAAATTGATGTATCAAGACCAAGTGGAGGTTCGCTTCGAAAATCTGAGGTTCCTTTTCTTGTGAGACAGCATTAAAAGTATGCTGAAGTCATAGAGATTGATTCATTCGCCTGTGGGCTAGTCTAGAGCGGACATAATCCAATCCCAGTCATTATCTGCAATTGTATCAGGCGATAGAAATTTGCATAGATATTCGTCTTTCTTTGGCTTGTGTGATTGGTCAAGCGCGCGCATCGTAGAAGTAGCTGTTATTAGAGATCTCACTAACTTCAACACGTCTGTTCGATTGCACGCAGGTATGTGAAATAAAGAGTACTTTAAACTGTTTAAAAGATCTTTGACTCAATTTTTCCCCGTGACTAATTCATCAAATGGAAATATCATTTACACCTCATGATTTGACAGAATCAAAAAATAACAAGCTCTCCTTCCTTTTTTAGACCAACTTTATTCAGTTAAAATATCCAAGTCGTAGAATCCCAACGTTTCGTCCACCACGGACTTAATCATGGGCAACAAAGTACAGCCTCTAGGACGATGGGTTTATACACAGCTAATGATAGCTCCTCAGCTCATGTTTCCGATTCACTGTCGGACCATATGCTTTAATACAGTTCGCTTCAGCGATCCTGGTAAGAACAGGGTCACTGAAGCGATTAATACATTCAATCGTAGAATCTTCTAAACAAGGGTCAAATTGTTATGAAAATGGACAATATGATCCGAGATGGCACTCTTATTGTCTCTTTTTGCAACTTCTACGGTGCTCTGCATAACGGTCTGCATTCGGGCGATTTGTGGAACCGATGCAGTACTTGTCACATGCAGGGCACGTGACTTTGTATACTACGTAGCGCATAGATCAATGATGTTTATTCGGCAGTTGGAGACAAATATTGCATTGACATTTGTTATTAGGGGAGAATGGGGCAAGTTGGGTACCGGGGCAAGTTGGGTATTTGGCTCTTACTCACACAGAGATGAATTAGATGTAGCGAAGTTGAACATTTATTGATTATCATGTCAATAAAATAAGAATTTCATTAATTTCATGGCTTGATGCTGTTTTGCATTTGAATAAATCTAATATGATTGCTTTTAGTATATATTTGAAATTTTTACTGTTATGATGATTATTGTGTAATCTACATATACACTTAGCGCTTTCATTAAGGCAATTCTTTCAGTGCCTATAGTTATAATTTTGCATGATATTTTCATTATATTAAGTCACAGAAGATGAGTTTGTAGTTGACTTAGCTTAACAGATGAATTTGTGAAATATATCCTCATGGGGAAGTTGGGTATGGTGTCTTGGGGCAAGTTGAGTACAACCACTCAACCTGCCCCGTTGTTAATTTCCATACCAGTTTTGTTGAAACAATTATTGTCATCATTGTCAAATACTCGACTCGCTCATTCGATGTCTATTTTGCTATTAGATATCTAGGCTGCCTGTTTCAAATTTACTCTAAATTTCGACACCTGCTTCAAAAATCATCGCGCTAATTTGCGGATTCAAAACTTTTGAATGTGTGAGTGAGGTATTCACAGTTTGTTATTCAGTGCTACAGTAGAACTGCAACTTCCAACAAGTTTGACAATGGTCAGGAACTACATTAAGAAGAAAATCACTAAATATTCAAGGGACAATCTCTCGCAAGCTATCAAAGTAGTGAAGGATGGAAATTCGGTTGCACGAACCGCCGCCGAATTTAATTTTCCCTATGAGACACTGCGGAGATTTTCCAGTAAAGCTAGTCTTCCCGAACATAGTGGTCGATTTCGTTCTGTTTTATCAAGTGATTTGGACCAGCAGCTGGTCGAATATGTCCAAGAAATTAGTCGGCGATTCTACGGTCTTCGGACGAAAGACATTCGCAAGCTTTGTTACGAATTGGCAATGTTCCAGACACTTGACATCTGAACAAATCTGCAGGAGTCGACTGGCTTGATGATTTCGTATATCGTCACACCTTGTCACTAAGAAAACCCGAGGCTACTAGTCTGGCGCGTGCGGCAGCATTTAATCCTACGGTGGTTGAGAACTTATATTGCATTCTTCGAGAAATACTACAAGTAAATGAATTCGATCCGTCTCGCATCTATAATGTCGACGAAACTGGACTACCAACGACTCAAATGCCTACCAAGGTTTTTTCAACGAAAGGAAATAAACAAGTCGGAAGAATTGTCAGTCAGGAGAAAGGACAAAACATCACAGCGGTATGTTGTATGAATGCCAGTGGACAATACATCCCGCCTATGTATATTTTCCCTCGCGTCCGTCCGAACCCCAATTTGATGAATGATGCTTTTCCTGGTTGAGTTGCTGAATACAACCCATCTGGATGGATGACGGAAGAATTATTTCTGAAGTGGATGGGTCACTTTCAGCGCTCTACTAACAGCGGTCCAGAAAACAAATAATTTTTGACAATCATTCCAGTCATCTATCAATTGATGTTATCAATTTTGCGAAAAACAATGGTATCGAAATATTGACGTTTCCACCTCACACGTCCCACAAGCTACAGCCCCTTGACATGACTCTTTACGGCCCTTTGAAAATTGCTTGCAGACATTCGTGCAACGACTGGATGTCAACGAATCCTGGGAGGGCAATAACAATATATCAAGTTGCTGGGAGGTTCACCACCGCATACATGAAAGTCGCAACCCCTGAAAATGCTCTCAAAGGTTTCGAATGCACTGGGATTTATCCCTTGAATTCCCAGATCTTCGATTTTGAGGAATTTGCACCGTCATTCACCACCGAGAGACCCTGTATCGATTTAATTAAATTAGCAACGGGATTTTAATATCAAATTAAAATATTCAAAATAGCACTTTTTAAATAATTTTATCAAATCTAATTAAATCAATGTTTTTAATCAAAATTAAATAAGTATCAGCCTTATAGTAATCCTTAATAATAAATGAATAATTACATAATAATCACGAACGATTGGCAAGAATTTTGATAAAGTTTCTATCAGAATTGCTAATTACTCAACTTGCCCCACACGAAAACCCAACTTGCCCCAATGTGGGGCAATTTGGGTAGAAAACTATATAATTAAATTTTCCGCATGTTTCATCATGTGAGAAGCTATGTTTGGCTTTTTTAAAAAATCTGAAATCATTTTGTAAAGAAACAGTACTTACATTGACTATCTTTGAATGTTACTCCAGATATACCCTTTTATTCTGA
The DNA here is from genome assembly GCA_907163375.1 of Prostheceraeus crozeri. Lineage (NCBI taxonomy): Eukaryota > Metazoa > Platyhelminthes > Polycladida > Euryleptidae > Prostheceraeus > Prostheceraeus crozeri. The sequence continues at coordinate 1,261,024 of CAJQUW010003743.1, forward strand.
AATTACCCAATTTGCCCCAATCTCCCTTAGGCCTGTATATCGCTAAATACCAATCAGATACGAAGGATACATAACAAAATATTTTTTGGTATATATCTGTATTCTCTTGGTATATATTTGCATGCTTTTCGTATCTTATTTCAAATGTGGTATGCTTCACATACTAAAGCCATACCAGCACAATGTTAAAGGAAAGCATCAATCATATCCAAAGTATGTTGATTTAAGACCTTTTGTCAATAAAGATCACACTATAGTTACTACTGTTTTGCAAGTAGTGAGATAATGACATTGAACATTCAAACTTGCAATACTGAATTCGATTTTAATGCATGTAAGTCTAAAGCATTTCATAAATAAACAATAAGTATTTAACCATCAACAATTATGCATTATGTAATTTTGCATGACAGTAGTAACTCCCTCCATAAGAGGAATGGAAGTATAGAGGTTCCTGACAGCTAGAGAGATGAAAACCAAATTGCCTTTAGACAAAGTTTTTAAATCTTGCGATTTACGACGATTTGCCAGTGTTATGAAATATCTGCAAGAATGTTAACGGCGTTTCTTTTTTCTCTTCATGACATCGGTGAGAGTTGCCAGAGGGAGAAGATCAGTGACGTGAACTTTTTTGTAGCGCTCAAGAGCTGTTCTACTTGTTTTATTATGCTTCGTTTTTTATGATATTTAATAATATGAAGGTATGTGTGCTTAGCGTTTTCCTCCATATTGGAGTTTTCACCGCCTAGCACACATGTAGAGATGGATTGCATTTCATTAGACATCTGCGCTGGCTTTGCAGATGTTCTAAGTTGGTTTGAGCTATGTTTCGTGAAATGCTATGTTTAGTAAGAGAGGGTAGCTAGCTATGTAGTATGTAATGACGGGACAGCTTTTGAACGGTTTTGAGAGTTGTCGGCGACTAGGAGTGATGGTATATAAGGGAAGGTTTTGAATTTGGACGGAGTCGACGGCTGAAGATCTACCGAGGGGCGACGTGGCTAGCAGCAGGTTTACATCTACGGGTGGATTGCTACCAACGAAGAGTCAGTGACGAGGTAAGATCAGGGCTAGTTAGACCAAGGTGTGTAGTCACTGATAGTAAAGTGAGTTTCAGGGACGGTAAGATCTGTGTCTAGTCACTGATTAACTCTATTAAGTGTTTTTGGGGAGTAAAGTTTGGGAAAGCAGCTTCTGTAAAGTCAACTCACATTTGCAAGAGTTATTATAATAATATAAAGGTATGTGTGCTTAGTAGTAGTAGTCAGCATCTCTACGGAGAGGACCCAAAATGATGTCGTCTATACAACGCTTTTACATATCGGGTTTGATTCTGTGTTTAGTGGAGAAACTGTTTAAGGCCATGCTTTCAATTTTATATACAAAAATGACAGCAAATGATGGAGCAAAATGTGATCCCATAGGGCAATTACAAACCTGTAGATGAGTTTTGTCATTGCAATGAATTTCATAGTTAAGGCAAATTCAAGAAAAAATCAATGTCTACGATTTTCAAATTATAATTATTGATCTTACTCCAATTTTCTTTGACGAAATGCATGACAGTAGTAACTCCTTTCATAAGAGGAATGGAAGTATAAAGATTCTTGACAGCTAGAGAGATGAAAACCAAATTGTCTTTAGACAAACTACCGTATTTCTTTGAATAAGAGACGCGTCTCTTATTTTTTTCAGATCCCTGATTGAGGCGTCTCTTATTCAGAGGCGTCTCTTATTCAAGGGCGTCTCTTATTTATCAAATGTTCAAGTTTTCATTCTTTCATTAGAAAAAGATGTCTTAGTTTTTTGCTACTATTCTCTTAGGTAACCTTTGCATTCCTCACTTAGGCCTATGTCATGGGCAAATTTTGCCAGTAATTTTTCTTACATATATACGCTTTATCATAATTCAGATATTTTGGAAATGAAAGAAGTTTTATGGTTTGTAGTAGCATATCTTGTAGACTCATCTAATACATTCATATATCAGTACATGTTGGCCACTATAAATGTAGACTAGATCTGAATTTACTGAAACGAAAATACCGATAATCAAGTATTTGCAGCAAAAGTTACCGACCGGTACATGACTCCAAATGCAAAGGAAGCTACCGTATAATGCCTCCTTAAATGTAGATGAAGTAACCTTAAATAGGCCTACATGTAGCCTACGTATGTACAACATGCATGTACTGCATGTACAACAACAAGAAGCCTTATATATTATACAATATTGGTCATGATACCCGGTATTTACTAGTAGACTGACTTGTTTTACTAAAGATAAGTAGGCCTAATAATCGCTCAGGTGGATGTAGCTACCACATCCAATTACAATGGCATACAATACATCATATTACAACATCCATCTACAATTACAATAGCCTGCATGTAATATGTCTATAGCAGTCTATTTTTTGTACATGCGTCTCTTATTTAAGGGCGTTTCTTATTAAATTTTTTCCTCTCACGGATGCGTCTCTTATTCGAGGGCGTCCCTTCTTCAACAGCGTCTCATATTCAAAGAAATACGGTATTTGAATCTTGCGATTTACGACGACTTGCCAGTCTATATTGTCTATACATAAACCGGGTAGCAATACCGTTGTTCTTACCAGGATCGCTGAAAAGAACTGTATTAAATCAGATGATCCGACCACAGAATTTAATATTTTGTTTATCTGCTTCGGTTTGCTAGAAGTGCAGTTTATTCGAAATCGCCGGCACATCGAGGAACTTAGAAAGTGGCAAAAAGGAATTCCTAATACCTTACAGAGATAGGAAAAAGTCGTGCGTCGCTTGCGGATTACTGTGAGTTCCAGCAAAGTGCATCGATTGCCACAATTCCTCCAGATTCGGAGAATTCAGATCATTACGCACAAGTTTTCTCCATAACCCGATTAACCAAAATCTATGGCACTCCTATAGGAAACGTCCTACGGAATTATTGTTATTTTCCTATAGCGGGTAGTGCTATTGCTATGGAACTCTATTCTATGGCACTGTTGGAAAGTTTTGTCCCATTGAATTTTGGGGAGCTTTGATTCTATTGCCTCTTGGACTAATTTGTCCCGTAGACTTGTGGGAGATCCTGTCCTATCGAATTTCTGGAAATCCAATCCTATCGATCTTCTGGAAATCCTGTCCCATAAAATTTTGGGAAATTCAGTGTTAATGGCATCTCCTAATGCTATAGCGTGTCTAACCCTTTCCGCGACATACTGACGCTTTATGTGATGATGATTGTAAAGAATAATCAGTTTAGATTAGCAATTGTGATAATGTCAATATAAAAACAACAATATGCATGAGGTATTTGCACTTTTTGCTTTCAATCCCCTTGACATGTCGGTGAAAGTCCGGCCCAGATTTCAAAAAAATTAGTTTGAAAATCAATCGCACTATGGAGCATTAATTTTTAACTAATTTCATGATCATTCACAAAACGCCATTAATTCAAAAAACAGCCAATGATTTTTAATATCTTTTCTTTTTAGTCTTTTGAACACTTGCTTCGATGAAAAGTTTCTCAGAAATCATTCTCCATATTTCTTTCTCTTCCATTGGGAAATGTAGTAGGAGTTGATCTGCAACAAATGGGAAATAAATGACAAATATGCGGTAAATGATAAGCCGATGATAGAACATAGACGTTGTGCATAATGGAAGATAGACTTCGCTTAACTGAAAACTGATGCAAAATATTACAATTGAAGAATATTTGATAATTGCTATGTTTCTTGTATTGGAGATTTATATTATTTATATAGGATTATAGCATAATAAAGCAATTGCGCCCCGCTGTGATCTTGCAGATGAAAAATATCGCCAGAAGTTTCATTTTACTTGCTTATTGTCACAACCGCGTTTCGTCTGCTCTCAGTAGGTGTGACACGCAGAATGAATCAAACTGATTGAAACATGATTCCTGCTAGAATATCGATCAAGCAATGGTCCTTTCTTTATATTCAAATTGTTGATGCACTACTTCTCATATTAGTAATTTTTCTGTATATGTACTTTTTAGCTACTACTTATTCATTTCGTGATTGCTTGTGCAGTGACTGTCCATTGCTTGATCGATTTTCTAGCAGGAATCATGTTTCAATCAGTTAGATTCATTCTGCGTGTCACACCTACTGAGAGCAGACGAAACGCGTTTTGACAATAAGCAAGTAAAATGAATCTTTATAACATTATATTGGTTTCCATGCATGCATGCATGCGCGTATTCAAGGTGTAAGTATGTAAAGTTATTGTCTTTTCTAACTTTTTGTAAGCATCTTGCGATGCTGGTAGAATTTTAGAATTAAAAGCACTGCTATTATTGATAAGGTTTATGCTCCTAAGCTTTCACCTACTAAAACCGCATCAGATGAAACGAAAGAGGTTAAGCTTATTAGGGTGATTATCATGTTTGCATTAAAATTCAAATATGAATTTTAATTTTAATACACAATTAAAATACTTCCAAAAATTATGGACCATGGATTCAAGCTTCATAGATAATTCATATATACTGTAGTGGCGGTGATATTAGATTTCTGTCATTACATTTGGTCCATACATGCTTATTTAGAGAGGAACTCATCATCCTTATGAATAGATTCTCTTCTTTGTTTCTTTGAAAAGTCGGTCGAAAAATTCGGCATTGAAAACTGAAAACCTCAGTTTCATGGGAGTTGTAGCATGGGAATAACATAGAATGGGGAATCATGGCTAGTACATCAATAATACATTAGTGTATCACGCATACTTAATTACATACATGCATAAAGACAAATATAGGAAGCATCACTTATTTACTATATTCGAAAGATGAATACTTTCTCGTAATTATTTCCTTCCTTCTGAGAGAATTTCAAATAAAATATCTATCTTTTTTATCATTTAAAAATTCTTAGATGCAAAGCGTCATTTTCTTATCACAAACGCTGCTTGATCTATTTCCTATCAGAACAACTAAATGTCGGAATTTACATTCCTTTATTTAAGGCGGCCGGCAAAAAATTTCAACAACCAATAGTTAATTTATTTAACTGATTTATTTGTCAAGTAGCGATAAATGGCATCAACTTCCGCGATATAACAGGCCTGCAGAAGAGAAAGAAAAGTTCCGCAATCATTTGCCACAATCAGCAGTTTTCATATTTCTCTTTTTTGAGCTTTGCAAGGATTATTAGCAAAAGCAAGAATGCAAATTATGCAGTGGATGAAAATTAATGGATAATCGCTGAAGATAATCGCTTGAAATATAATGAACGTTTGTCGAGTGACGTCAGCATCTATGCCCCCAGCGGGATTTTGAACAGGAAATGCATAATGGAACAATGACTAAAACCCGAAATCCATTTGATCAGACTGCATGTTGAGATGATTAGCTTATATTTGATGAATCTGGCAGGCAAGTCTGCAAAGTTTCGAGGAAATAATCCATAATGTAAACATGAGTTTCACTGTTCTATTTCAAGACGATCACTTGAGAAACCTGTGAGTTTGTGCTAAGATTGCTTGCACATAGGGGTCAGACAACGTATTAGTTACATGCTGCCCATGTACAAGGTATCCATCACACAAGGTAGGCGTTACAGACAAGCGGGAAAGTTGTGCAGCGGCTACAAAGCTGAGTGACTAAAAAGGAAACGTATTGGAATGGAATCCTTGCTACTAGACTATCTAAAGTTATTACCACATGTATTTGGGAAACATCGTCAATCTATAGAATAAAGGAAATTTTACAGTGCATCTTAGTCCATTCAATTTTTGGTTTAGACTTTAATATTCTAACTTATAATTTGAAGTATGAGTTTAAAGCAACCGAATTGAATATTAATGACGACTACCAGAGAATTATTTTCTTTTACGATTATGCTTGCGTGTGTGTGTATTAATTTTTGTGTTAGAGTGCCGTGGTACACTTATTAAGGTTATTTAATTTTCAAGAAGAAAAGCATTATAACACATTATTAAGCAGAATATTGCGCACGGTGCATCACGAATGTAATAAACAAGTGTAGCACTATTGCAGTACAACCCTGATAAAGCGTAATGACACTTAGTTATAATCGCTAGCATTGAATAATCAGCTCGAGAAAATGAAAAATCAAACACAAATTTTCTTCAAACAATTAAGGAAAAATATTAAATTATTTTTCTGTTTAACGTTTCGCTTTCTGCTTCTGCTGGTACAATAATAAAAATAAAGGGAACTTTAAAATCACATTGAACGAATTGAACTAGAGTCTGATGCATGGGAGCTGCTTTCTCTTGTTCCTACAGGCCGACGAGTTTCTATGTTCTTTGCTGAGGTGCATAGTTGACCATTGAATCACTTTCATAGAATGATTGGCACTGTATGCAATTAGCAGTTGATAGACATGTGATATAGAGACAGTCACGTGAACTCACACTCTAGATCTTATTGTGCGAGCCGATTCTCCTACACTGTCGATGTGCAGCCTGTACATTCAATGAGACATATACAAAACTTTAGCAATCACACTTCAGATTTGTAAGACTGTGTGCAGTATTTACAGATAGCTATCATATATACACTAATGCCATTTTTTATATATCCTCGTCAATGCATTGAAAATTGAACTTAGGTGAACTTCATGAAATGCGAAAAAATGATAATTTGAAGGAAAATGACATGAATATAACACAAATTCCAAACGGCAATGCAAGAGCGATTATCCAAAGAAAGTTATCAGACATGCTATGAAGCAAGTGAGTATATCGAGTGAGAAAGAGGTGAAAGAGAAAAGTTGTGGTCATCATTACCAAATAGCAATGAATTGAGAAATCAAGAGAAATAAAAAGAATATGGTACAAATGTAGTTTGACACCTCATTGAATGTCTGTTTCCCAAATAAACCTTTATCTCTTATTTTACTACCCATGTCACAACAGGAGTGTATATATGATAGCTAACTCTGTATACTGTACACAGTCTTACAAATCTGAAGTGTGATTGCTAAAGTTTTGTATATGTCTCATTGAATGTACAGGTTGCACATCGACATATGTTGGAGAATCGGCTCGCACAATAAGATCTAGAGTGTGAGTTCACGTGACTGTCTCTATATCACATGTCTATCAACTGCTAATTGCATACAGTGCCAATCCTTCTATGAAAGTGATTCAATGGTCAACTATGCACCTCAGCAAAGAACATAGAAACTCGTCGGCCTGTAGGAACAAGAGAAAGCAGCTCCCATGCATCAGACTCTAGTTCAATTCGTTCAATGTGATTTTAAAGTTCCCTTTATTTTTATTATTGTACCAGCAGAAGCAGAAAGCGAAACGTTAAACAGAAAAATAATTTAATATTTTTCCTTAATTGTTTGAAGAAAATTTGTGTTTGATTTTTCATTTTCTCGAGTTGATCTTTCCAAACAGTTATGAAACAGTGGAGTCAACCTGATGGCACACCTATTAAAGGTTTTGAAAGTGAAATTAAGGAACGATTTTCTAAATGATAACTAAAAGACCAAAAATAATTGGACTATTATTCAATCAGATAGTAGTGTATAAATTGTTAGAACACCGAGGACTTGATAACTTACTTCATGGCTTAAAACACCGATTCGAGGATTTCACCAAACGTGGATTTCTCAGATGACGCAGCAGACTCGTTGAAAGAACGCGATTAGCCCGAACTGAAATTTAAAACATAATATGCTTGGGCCAGTTAGAAAGCTACGACAAGCGGACTCAAAAGATACACCCGGTATCTAATATAAGAAAAATTCTGTTCTAATTTCGATGTAGCTAACTGCTGCATCATTTAAGTGATTACGGCTTATCTTCAAAATTTATAGCATAAATGTATGCGTAGGTCTTCGCTGAGAAAGGCTTATGATTTTCAAATTAATATCCTGAATAATTAAATCTAGTTAAAATATTCAAATTTACAATAATTTTTGTACTGTGATAACGCACATCGCATAGCACTTGAACGCATTGTTGAAATGGCTACTTTACACATAGGACAATTGAACGAGGAATAGATAAGACTGTCTACATAAATCTTATAATACAGTAGTTCTAATTCCTACCTCGAAAAATCTAGATAATTGCATAATTCAATAAAACAGTGCGTGAATGAATTGCTGTAACAATGAGGACTTGATGATTTGACTGATGGACTATACAAATGATACTGAACAACTGAAGTTTCATTTGAACTTACTCCATTGGTGTGATGATTGAGACAAACCGGATAAGATGATTGATTCAGCAAACGACGGATTTTCATAAAAATATGCGAGACACTGAGACACGACCAAAGGATGTGATTAAGAATGACTGTTCCACATGCCAAAGGCATCTGAAATTATACTGAACATGCAAATGTTGCAATATCATTGGGCAAAGTCAGATTACTGAGTCAAAACTGTCGCTGGATTGTCTGCTTCTTTTGGATAGCTTCTATGGCACTCATATTTTCCCACTTCCAGTGCAATTGGATCCAATTGACTTCGATTGAACGGTGAGGTGTGCTATGGCACTCCCACTGAGTGTCATAGAATACCATAGAGTGCCATTGAATTTTGTTAATCGGGTGTGCTCTTGTAAAACCTGAAATATGATGGTTTATGCATGCAGAATCCGACAAAATTATGTCCACTACAAAAACGATGTTACCATCGTTTTGCAGATTCCTTTGCGGGGATTCATTTACTCACTCTAAAAAGTTTTCTCGTTAGAATGCAACACGAAAAGTATACGAATGTAACGCTAATTTTGCCATTATAGCTCTCGTTAAAATTCTTCTATAACTTCGCTGTACTATCTTCCTGCGATATTTGTATACTTTTCCCGTGAATTTATCGTAATTATCTACCTCACGGAAAATTTTGCCTATCTAGACGTTATATTTCCGTTTGCAGCCCCCTCTGATTTCTATGAGAAAGAGAGAGCGATGCATTTCAATGATATAGACAATTTTTTCGAATATATAAAGATCACAAATGTCGCACATAATATGCAGAAACAATATAAAGAAACGTTCGCACAAAAAAAGACAAATTGCCTCCAGAAATTCAAGAAATTGAAGAAGCATCAGATCATTTCATTCATAGATTATTTATTCATTTATAAATTTATTTACAAGTACTTCACAAATTGTTTTAAATAAACAAAAGCAATACAGCAGATTTTTCAATCTGATTAAATTGTCCACATCAGACACTTGTTTGCAGGCATCTTGAAAGTATCAAGATTGCAGTGGACAGAGAAAGTGGTCTGTGGATGCTGATTCTGAAGCTGTGCCGTGCGAACTAAATAACTTTTGGAGCGTCTCACAGTGCGTGTGTATTCTAAGCTCACATGATAGCAGTTGAGTGCATTACCTCTGCATGTGCTTTTGGAGAAGATTTTAAGATAGGATACGCACTCTTTTACTATTTTATCTGAAGATCTGAAGACAGTGAAGCAACATCTCGTCTGACAGAGAGCGGCTACAGCTCGTTCCTTTTTGCCCATAAATGATATTTTAACAAGTTGCGCAGCCTGTTCGGGGAGGTTAAGATGTGCTTGTAGGGTGCCGGCCCACAGGTGGCAACAATTCTGGAGACTTATTAAGATAGGAGACGGTCCATGGTAGAAAATAGCTGCTGGCACGGTAAAGGCTACCAATGCGTTGAGCAACCTGTTTAATGATGGACTGGATGTGCGGCTTCAATGACAGGTCTTTCGCAAACAAGGAGAGAGATGGAATCTTGTTCTCTGATCCTATTATCTGACAGCTTAATGTTATGCTGTTGAGTGCAGTCGTGAATCCCTTTCAGTCTTGAGTGCAGAATTGTCTGAATTGTAAGTAAGGAAAAGGATTGAAGTGAGGATGAATGAGCAGTTATCTGGTGCTTCTTGATCTATTATAATAAAAATTACAAAAATGATGTGGCGTCGAGCAATCACTGATTCACACACCTAAAATTGTTTGATGAATTTCGATAGCATTGCCCTTTCTTGAAGAAAAGTTTCTCCTGGAATCAGTTGCTGGAAAGTGCCCAGCATGCGGCAGGATGCGACAAATCCAATACGCAACCGAACTGATTGCCGCAATCATCTGTTTCACATCAAGATGAACTTTATTGAATTTAATCCTTGCGCGAGAACGGATTCCACAATAATTATCGGAGTATATTGCTTGAGGTCCATACTTCGTTGCCTTTTTGCAAATAAGCGTCGATACCTTCATCCTCAAAAGGTAAGAGACATACATAGCAGGGTTGTAACCGGTTGCCGGTTGACCGGCGCCGGTTACCGGTTGGGTTGGGTTGGGTTGAGGTTTTGCCAACCGGCCGACCGGCACCGGTTGAAAAACCGGTCGAGGATCATCCAACAAATTTTCAGATTCTTGAAAAATGATTGAACAATTTTAAAAGTAAGCGAATATTTGTTCAAAGGTAGTTTACATGTATGATTATCCCTCCGCATGATCTGGTCATGAAAATTGAGTTGTGGTTAGAAGGCTCTATGAGTATTTTTATTTTCTACATCGGTCTACTATGTTACATGACAAATCGAAAATAGACCGATAACTTAAAATCGATGTGGTCAGTCGATTTAGTTATGCTTGTGACATCAACTAATAACTCCGATGATTATGATTGGTGGTAGGGGGCCTGTAGGTTGTGTTTGTTATCATTCAGAGATCGGATAAACAATAATGTATGAGAAATCTCTTGTTCTGTTATCCCATCAGTCAAGACGGCTGCTGCTGTGAATGTGGAAATCCGACTACAGTAGACTATTGATATCACATTTGACATTCACATCTCGTCAGCTCAACATGATTGGGCAATTCATCTAATCAAGTGACGTCATTCCGAGTTACCTCTGTTCTCTATCTTCGCTTTGGTATAAAGATATCTTATCACGTGATATCCCGGTTAATACTCTGCTAAGCAACAAACCATTCATTATCAATGTTAGATGAAGTTGTGTTTAGTTAGGACAAACGAGTTCCACTCATGACAACGGCGATGGCCAACATGGACCCAGATAGGCTGTCATCAGAAATGATAACGTCAATGCTTAAGAAAAAGGAACTGATTCTCAAGAAACACAGCAGCACACATGAAGTCTGGAGGAGTATGTCACTGATATGCACAACTACTTCTACAGATGAATCAGAACATATTTTGGGATGGTGCGCGTGTAATCACTGTTATCGTGGCTTCAGAACTCATAGCAAAGCTGACTGTGAAGGTCGTCGAAAGAACTTTGGTCTGAGCACACTTACAAGACACGTATCGAACTGCCCAAAGAAGTCATCAACTCTAAATTCTAACTCAAAGAAGTCTCCAACTCAAAGTAGTATGATGCGGTATATTTTCAATAAGCGTGGAATAACATCAGATGTTCAAGAGCGTCTTAAGAGAGCTGAAGCTATGTTTGTTGTCAGTTCCTCTAGCAGTTATCGATCAGTAGAAAACCCAGGTCTCAAACAGCTGGCCACCGAATGCATCGCAATCGGTGCAGAATTCGGAAAGATACCTATCGAAAACATATGGTATGGAAGAAATACAATCAAGAAGGTGTGCACCGACTCAATTCAGTCTTTCATATCAAATATAAAAGCTGTATTACATGAACCAATCGCTCGCGGTGAAATAGCATGTACTACTGATCTGTGGACAGACGATGTTAACCGACGACACTATCTCGATCTAACTGCCTTCTGGATAAGTGATAGTTGGAACCTGAAACATACTATGTTGAGATGTAAAGTTTTTCCGGATGAACGAAAGACCGGGGAAAATATCGCCAAAGAGTTACATGATATTTTTGATGAATTTGGATTACTAAAAGGAAAAACTTTCATTACTACAGATTGTGGTGCAAACATTGTAGCAGCGTTGCACGATGAGCCGAGACTTGCATGTTTTGCTCATCGATTGAATACTGTGCTTCATGATGGATTTTCTTCGACAGAAGCAGAGTGCGAATCTTTTCGCTGTTTTAACTCAGCTGTTCGCGACATTATTTCATACATACATCGTTCAGGTATTTCTCAAGAGTCATTCCCAATCAAAATCAAGCGTTACAGTGGTACGAGGCCATGGCGATCATACTACTCAGTTCATATTGCACTTGCGCGCTCATATGCCTGTCTTCAGGAATCTTTATCTTCTGTTGGCCAAATTCATCGACTGAGCAATATTTCATGTGATACAGCTATCGCTGATCATTTCTCTCAATATAATTCTGTGTTTGATTTTCTAGAATCCAGTAATACGCCGACTTTGCAGAATGTACTACCTTCATACTATCTAGTTAGAGATAAAATTTGTTCAGCTGTTATCACCGATTCAATTGTTATATCGACTCTGAAGAAGAACATTAAGAAATCTCTTGATTCCAAATACTGGACGAATATTAAGGCAACACATGTTCTTGCAACTGTTTTTGACCCAGGCTTCAGGCAATTGACTTTTATTCCTGAACTCAAAGATCGCGATACCTTGTTGAAGGACTCAATGGCAAATCTTCAAGTGCTAGCAGCAGACGTTTTCACAATCAATGATTCACAAAATCAAAGACAAGAGGAAGAAAGAGTAGAGAAACGGCCAAGGATTACCGTTGAAAATAGCACTACCGAAATTGACCCCTTCGCCTCGATGAGAAATAGTAGGCCTACATCGGATAATGAGTCTATTCACAGGAATACATGTATATCGGACAAAGTGAAGTATGAGCTTCAGCGCTATACTAAAAGTGAGCGAATAACTTCGGATTCAAAGAATCCATTGATTTTTTGGCAGCGAGAGCGGGATGCATTTCCACTGTTATCGCAGATAAGCCGTCGGATTTTCGTGGCCCAAGCATCAAACGGAGAAAGTGAGCGACATTTTTCTATCGCCGGAAAGATAGCCTCCTCCGATCGATCTTTACTATCGGCAAGCAGTGTCGAAACTTTAGTTGTGCTTAAAGAAGCTCATATTAATGGTCTTTGGTAGTTGACGTGAATGTTACTTGCATATCCAATCAGTTTTCATATTGATTCATAGAATTCTTATGAATTAATTTTGTAATTATAACTCAGTCTGACATGAGCGTACGTTTTTGCAATACTAAATCTCACATGATAAAGATTAAACAATCATTGGTAACGTATCTGTAAATGCCAGATCCACTTTCTAAATTATTTCATTTTAATATTTAATTCATGAATTGAAATGATGATTGTTATAATAATATAATCGTAATATATTACTAATATAATTACCAATACATAACTATATACATGTATAATAAAAATAGTACCGTAAATAAAAATGTATTGTATATATATATATATATATATATATGAGCAAAAAACATGTCATTAGAAAATTGCCGGTCGACCGGCCGGTTGGGTTGAGATTTTCCACACCGGTTACCGGTTGGGTTGGGTCGAGTAAAACCTGACCGGTTACAACCCTGATACATAGCCTAATGAACAGAGACATAGACATTATAGATCGGCATGCATAATTCAACACACGGATTTCCATTTAACCTTAAACCGTCTGGTGTGCATTATAATGAACAAACTGTCTGAAGAGCACTCACCACTCCCATTTATGTGATACGAACTTACTAACATGAAGAACCTGACCTTTCAGATATATTGCGCTCACCCATCATCAAAAATAGATATTTGTGATCATTGGCTTTCATTGTAGGCCAAATTACTTTAGGCAGCTGAATTGTACCATAAGAGCAAATATCTGACTTTCTATTTAGGCATTGTATTGGTCAAAATTTAGCTATTTTTCAATGAAAAAATTACACGACGTGTAGAAATATGCCATTGATATGTCTGTTACGACCACAAAGAATGGATGGAATCTGATGCATGGATACAATCGAAAATAGGTTTGTTCATTATAATACACAGTGGTCTATTTGGAAGTTAGTGTATTATAATGAACAAACCAGAAATAGTGTTTAAATCAAGGATAAGTATTGAAATTGATCTGAGATAGTGTAGGAAAATGTAAATTCAGGATATTTCATGCGCTTTATAGTTAATGACAGCGATGGTTCGCTGACTAGGGCCCACACACGTACACATGTGCATGTATGACTGATAAATGATTTTGCCTATAGTTACGTCTATCTGTCGGAACTGTATTGAGAACAAATTGAAATCATATTGAATCTACAATCATGCATGCTGTTTTTACTATGTTGTAGTATTGCTTTCATCGAATGTCAGCAATATCGGTGGACTCCAATAGCGCCAACATGAATAGCTGTCTATGGCATTCAAGGATCATTAGATATCCAAATTGTACAGCGGCAGCCCATTGGATTACAATCATGCACTTTGTCGCATAGAAATCAACTGCTCTGCATGCAGTCTGACATTGTCAGAGAATAGAATTAGCTGTATTTCAAAACAAAACACAAGAGTTCAGACTGCAGCAGGCCGAGAATGCAAGCAGAAACTTGATGGGGAATATATCTTTTTGTATTCATCGTCACCACTCACCTCATCCCACAGAATTAGATTGTTTAATCGTATCACTTTGCTAGAAGTGTAAACTGATTCAAACAGATGTCACATGCAGGAACTTAATAAGTGGGAAAAAAGAAATTTTTAATACCTTGCAGAGATAGGAAAAATAGTCATGCGTCGCTTGCGGATTGCTCTGAATTCCTTCAAAATGCTCCGATCGCCACGATTCCTTCAGATTCGAAGATTTCAGATCATTGCGTAAAGGTTTTCTCGATAATGTTGGGCCCTCCGATCATTTTAAAAAAAAAGTTAGCAGGCGCATGAAAAAACGTTCACAAAATTCTCTGTAGAACTTGACATCGACTGTCTCTTTGCTGTGTGATCCGGTTGATAACAGTCACAGAAACTTTGCACAATTTGGCGTGTTTAATGTTGAACTGGTTGCTCATTGTTCGATTGCTATGGTATTATGTCAGCAGATTTTGGCATTTCATTTACGTTACATGTTCCAATGCTTCCCTTCTACAGATTGTTTCATAAAAAATGGATCACCCTTAAACATCGCCTTAACTTCAACTTTGTCTAACTCCGCCAAACTTGAACGAATTGCTCTGAAATTTGGAAGATATGTCAGTTGTGCTTACTAATATCATTGTTGGAAATTTCAAGTATGAATATTGAGTTGTTTTCCTGTTATAGATAAAAAAGTAGTAGATAATTTGATCTTCATTTAGCAATGTTACACAAAATCATACCTCACTCTTATAAAGTTACATTTGTTTCCTTTGTTATGTAATATGTTGTTCTACAAGCCAAAAGCTATCAAGCAAAACAAAAATAAAGAAAATCGGTCAATCAGAGCCAGTATAGCACCATTATTCATCAACAATAATGTAACTGCTACATGTGATTAACTGGACTTCATGTTCCATAGCTTCCTGACTTCGTTGCGGTGGTGTTGGCAGCACTCCTGATTGCTTTCAGCTAGAAATCTATCTCTTACCGGTTGAAAACAATACAAAGCACAAATGAACAATAACGAGATCGCATTCACAAAAGGCAAAGTGTCAGCTGGCATTTGGACCAATGGCCGCTCTGAACTTCACATACAGCAAGGAACCATGAATTCTGAACGCTATGTGAATGTTTTACGAATGAACATTGGCCAAATGACAGATTAACTTGGTGATCCATCAACTTGGTTATTTATGGATGATAATGCTACGTGTCACAGGAGTAGTAGAGTCAACTTATGCAAGTCTCAATTAGGGCTTAGGACATTATCTTGGCCAGCTCGTTCTCCTGATCTGAATCCCATAGAAAATGTATGGAGTATTCTAAAACGTAACGTTCGTCGTTCACTGCTACCTACAGATGGCGTATCACAACTTACGTCACTGTTAAAAAGAGAGTGGAGAAAGTAAGATCAGTCAAAAATCAACGATATCATCGAATCAATGCCTAGACGAATTGGTAATGTCATTGACAATAAGGGTAAGGCCACAAAATATTAGCTTCTTAAGAACCGTTACTGTATCATAGCTTATCAGATTATATAAGGACATTTAAATATATTAGGGACATGAAATAACATGAAAAATGCTTTCTGTATCATACTTATGTTTTATTTAGTCAAATTTTAGGATGATCCACTTTTTATGAAACGGACTGTAGTTAAACGGGAAGAAGAGCACACCTGTCTAATTCTGTGCCTCGTCCAGCCGAAGCTGATCTATCGATTGAATTAAAGCTGACTACTCGTATATAGTGCTAGTGTGAATTGCATCGGACTTTTTCGACAGCCATGGATGTCTTTGTTCGGTGGGAGCGCTCTGGTGAATACAACGTCGTTCTAATCTGCGATCTACAACCTTGTCGTAAAGTTGACGAGCGATGTGCTTGGGCATATGACAGCAGTTGGACTGGAGTAATCAGTGACCTATCTTGTGATGACATTCTCGTGACGTGGGACGACGGCTCAGTCAATACTGTGATTATTAGTGACATTATTCCTTTGGCTGACATTGGAACTACTGCGGTTTGGAAATACGACACATCATGGACTTGTGTGATTACGGATGCCCCGAATCATTCGGCTGCGTCGATTGACCAAAAAGATGTCGTCGAGGAAGTTGCTGTCGCTGACCGAGGGGGAGATGCTGAACTGGATCGTGTTTTAGATGAGACTGCTGATGCTGCGAATGAAAAAGAAAATGCTAGTGATGAAGAGAGCGAGCCCCCGTTGCAACAAATACTTCGAAATCGACGATCACTTAGCTTCCACAAAATAGAAGAAGAAGTCGAGGAAGGTGATTCTGACTACTCTGATGTAACATTCAGCGGCAGCAGTGAGGATGAGAACGAAGAAGAGATGTCCGAGGTGCAGTCGTGCAGATGGCGTAGACGAACGCAGCAATCTGAAGAAGTGCCTTCCATGCCCTGCAGCTACGAGCGCGAACGTTCTTCAACAGTTCGTACCCCACTGGAATATTATGAAGCCTAAAAAGCTAGTTTAGGCCAACTGACATCTTTTTGTAGCTAACTTGTAATTTATAAGAAAAATGTGGACAATCAATTGTATGGTAGTGATGTGGAAACCAAATCAAAAAATCATTCATCTATAGCAAAAGTAGGTCTACATGTGGGACTAGGAAATGAACATCATGAATCTAGACTATCGGTGCATAGGCCTACAGGGTATGCAGGAATAATTGATGGGATGGAGAGGGGTAAAAATCAGTTAAAGCATCTCATATTCTACAGAGCAGTATAAAATAGTCGCACATGATCGTCGAACACTGCAGCATGCAATGATGAAGCCAGGTACAGACATCTTACTTATTCCACAGGCCTACTACACGGTTTGTGTATTATAATGCATGAACTCCTAAAGGCACGAGCTCATAAAGGTGACCATCATGTTCAGAGATGTTTTCTATTTATCAATTATAGTGCATATCTCGAACTAACAACTCTGTTGAATATGAAACAAATCATCTGGTTGCTGATCTGGTTGCAATCTACCACTTCGACCACCGTGTATTATAGTGAACAAACTCAGAGGGTGACCAATGGTCAGTCGAGAAGCAAAAATTCTTGCATTTACCGTTTCTGCCAATCAAGAAGACCTGCTTGATGGCATTTGTTTACATCATTTTTGTGTTTTAGTAAGTGCGGTCGGTTTAAGGTTAAATGCACGTGTACATTTTATCATGCAATCCTTATCGTCAACAACATGCTCAGCGACAAAACGTGAATGCATCGCTTTACGACGCCTTTTGCATCGAAAATGCTGTCAATTGTTGCAATAAACAAGTAGCACGCATGTGATTCAACTGATGGAGAAAACTCTACCAAAAATGATCATATCATAGTGCCCTTCATATATGAAATAACATATTTATATTAAGAACTATCAGAAGCTCTGACAGAATTCAGTTAGAAACAGAATTACATCCCTCAAGTAGTTATGAAAGCTTAAACGTAAAAAGATATTTTTCAAATAACACAAAATTTGATAATGATACATATATGCGTACAAAGCAGATGAGCTTAATGATAAAATAATCCATTTCTCCCTTGTTGGTTGTGTCTTCAAGTTGCAATCTTTGTTTCGAATTATTTTGTCACTGCAATGATGAAATATAGAGGCTTGAGGAATAAATTCTTCATGAAACAGAAATCATATTTGCATCTAAGAAAAACGCACAACAGTTTGTTGGATTCGCCATCTTTGTCGAATGTTCTTATATACTTGGCTAGAATTTTTCAACTAGCCATTTCTGACATTGGTCTGTCACGGACTGTTGTCCTGAGACTCACAAGAGTTGGGATGTTGTATTTCATTCAGATCTCCGTCAGCAATTTTTAGCATCTGAATGAAAATATCAGTTTTTCAACTGAAACTAACTACGGTAGATCCATTATTCTTGCAGCTCTTGTGATTACATAACTTTACGAACATAATCTGATTACTATATCATAGCACAGAGTAATTCTTGAGTTCGTTGAATTCAGTAAACGTCCTAGAGAAACAAACCAATACAAATAGCGAGAATAAAAAAGGTAACTAAAAAGACAGTTGAAGATTTCTTGCAATATTTCATTAACAAATTTTGTGTGAAGTATATCTCAGAATAGAGCAGCAATGGTATACAAACCTTGAGTAATCAGATCTTCATAGCCATCTGTCGCAAATATTTTCTGTGATTGTTTCAGGACAACTTTTACAGCCTTCACACTTAATATGGCATCTGTGAGGTCAATTGAATCCAAACGTTTGTATGCATTTAAACAAAAAACATAATATAACGGAAAACGTCATTTTTTGCAGTTATTTGTTTAGTTGTGATCGCACTTTTGATTTTTTGTTGACATCGGTCGAAATTTCTTTTTAACATTAAAATGAGAAAATGATTTGCTACGACCGTGCAGCTGTACAATATTTTCAGGGTCAGTATACAACTACATGGTCGTTGGAAATTGTTCTTCATTTTTTACAGAAGTGGAGAAAGGCATTATTTAAGTCAGATTGTGTGCTCCTTTACTTATTAAATGCTGGGTTGCACAATTGAGAGATCAATCTTCACAACTGCTTGATTTTCTAACAAAAAAGACATTGTTTTAAAATTTCAGCAAGACAACTGTGCACTGTGAAATGATATGAGAAAAGCATCGACTTTGAAAGTTCGAAAATCCTAAAATGCTTCATTTTTCTCTTTCGATCAAATGTCTTTCACAATGTAAATCAGATGTTGATCTAAAAACCCTGTATTGTCATGTGAAGAGATTATGATTGATGTGAAAAATTCAATTCTAATATTCAAAAACTTAAGCATAGAGTATACTTACTCTATGAACCCAAGTAAGAAATCAAAATCATTTCTTACCTAGGCTATTTAACACGCCTTTTCGTCCTACTCGGCTGATGCTTCCTCATAGGTAGTAAAAAAACACCAAGAATACTGTGACTTACTCAAAGAAATTTGAGATTTTCAACAAATATAATGATTTAATAAATTGTCAAACCATTCGGTAGGGCATGCACGTAAGCTAATGATTAACTATGAACTGAACAATCATGCGTACGCTACGATCAGAAAGTTTAGATGTGCACAACATCTTCATGATTGATAGTGATATATATCCGATAGTGAAGCATATCCGATTTATATGCTTATAACCGACTGTATAGGCAATTGAAGATAATAGTCACCATTACAGCTTCACGGAAGTATAGCAGACCATTTGGAAGTCAAAGGACAACGACCGTGCCACTGACATCCCAATATTGGACCGTTGCTGGCTCGCAATAGGTTTCGCATGTTATACAATATAAAAATAACTGACACAAAACTTCGCTTTATCAGATGAAATTTAGACGGCTTGCCAGTGGCAAAATGGGGATACTTCAGTTCAGCAAAAGGACGTTTGACATTTTAGAATATTGATGAAAATATGCTATTTATAAAAATGACGACAGATTGACGACATCACAACACACCGCTACATCATCACGGTTACATATCACCGATACATTATCACTGCGACATCACCTTTCCATTAGGGAATCCTGTCAAAACTGAATGTTTGTCTCTGGATATTGATTTGTGCAAGCACTTTCAAACACCATCGGTGTCCATCGTCAGGGAAGTGAACAGAGACATTGGCATTGATGACAACAGTTCACAGGGACGGAGAAAGCAATCAAGATAAAGTTCTATATACACGTGGAATGTAATAACGTGCAACTGTATAAGTGCTTTCTATAGTGCAGCATCAAAGTTTTGGCTGATGTTTTACGACATAAGAAATGTTTCTTTATCTGTTCTATAAATATGAAGCATGTATTCTGTTTTCTGTTATGATGCAATTACCATTATGTGCAACTGTTTGAAAAAAAAGTTTTCAAAAAGTGATAATTTCTCAGATCGCAAAGCTCTGCTACTTATTCCAAGTCAGGTGACCCTATTCACCCCAACTACCGGTGCTGAAATTGATTGACCAAATCACATACAATGATCATTCATACAGTTATACAGTTCTCCTAAACAAATATGAACTCGACAGTCTTCAAGAATGTCGTGAGAAACTTTGCAAGAATACGATCTCACGGTTGCCTCCATGTTGACAGTCAATGCTTATTGTGAAAGATTAAGAAGTGCAAAACCACAGGTAATGAGAAGAACAAACAGATATAAGAAAACTTTTTCCCCGAGAGTCATCCTCACTTATTTCTATAATTTTCTGGATGCTGTCATTGCAGCAACTTGAAAGGGGTCAAAAGGAATCACCCTTTTGTGTCGTCGTCTCACAGCCCTTTCGAATTCTCTGATGACATATTGAACTCTTTTATTAACCTTGACAGTGTTGTCCCTCCCCCAAAATCTTAACAAAAAGCATGGTTAATCTGTATCGTATAGTAGCCTAGTCATCTCTAGACGGCGTTCTGATGAGCAAATGCACGTCATGCTACTTGTACGTGAACCCATATTCAGATAATGAATCTCGAAAAAAAGTCAACTGTCAAGTCTCAAAAAAAATTAAGAAGCCCCAATTTCACTCACTGACATGGAATATTTGCCATCACCACAAATACAGCCACAAACTAACACGAAATTAACAGCCATAAAAATTGATTCTTTATCTGAAGTTGACTAGAATGGAAATTGACTGAAGGTCGCGGCACAGCCTGGGGAATTAAGTTGGGGCATGGACCACCAATGAAAAGCTTGGAATTGCACATGTGACTGATTCTAATATAATGATTCAGCCGTTGACAAGTGCATCTAACTGGAAATGCGTGTGACTTTTCTGCCATTCATTCTAGATTCAACTCACTAAATGGAAGTGACATCAGAAGTTATTTATAAATGGATCAATAATCTTTTTGTCTCATAGAAATTGATGATTGAATATTTGATAACAGCGATGAATGCAAACTTAATGGACCAATCGCTTAAGAATGCGCAATATTTTGTCGACCACTATAAATAGATGAAGGTAAGTGTCAAGTGTGACAGTGACACTGACGACAAAACACTGCTGTCAGTAAGTAAGCACAGATATCTATACTCGTGCTTCAAACTCGTTGATTCCCACTGTTTACTTGCTCAAATCAGCACTATATCATGTATTTGAACGATTGTCATGAATTGTCAAGGAAATCGATGCATTCTGCTTCGAGAAAATTGGAGACTTTATAATATCTTAATAGTAATGTCGCACCCCGAATGGTCAGAAGTCCTACAATTGCTAAACAGAGTTTGCATAGAAGTCTAAGAAAATAGGCGAAAACTATATATCAAATAAAAGCAAATAACTAAAACATAATAAATATCATTAACCAGTTAATTTTCAGATCGGTGAAAAGGAATCTTGACTGCTTTCATTCCTGATTTGCGGGATATAAAAGAAATGAGTTATATATGATACTTACTAAAAAATGTCATTGAAGGCATTTGAGGTATCTGAGGCTCTGTAGTTAGCGGCAACCTGAAAGAGAGATTGCAGAAAAATGTGATTATCTGAGTTATTTGTCATTGAAATTGGCTTCATGAAATGTAAAACATTGATCTTGAAAGCATGAATAAAATTGTTGTTTGATGTCCCTGTCAATTCCAGATGTCCAACATTGCTACTGAGTTAATGAAGAGTAGGTTTGAAAGCCAATACTTCAAGAAAGATAGTAGCACAGTAGCTATTGAATGTGGTGCATGGAAATTTACCACAATCTATCTGTGTTGTACCACAGGTACTGGGACACATTCTCCTTGTTCATTTTATGAATAGTTCTAAATTTATAAGGAATTTTTGCGTTTATTTTTTCATGAATGGATAATACACATTGTCTATACCTGCCAGGTCGACTGAAAAGTCAATAGATCCAAGACTTGAAAAGCTGACAACAGAGATGCAACTGTGCCAAGTCCAAAATGTCCGACATTAATTACATATTCATAATTTTTCTGAGTAGGATTCATTGCAAATTATGTTGACATGTCTGATACATCGACAACCGCACACTTGAAAGATTCTTTACAAATGATGATTTTTCTAAGTGATGTTATGTTAAATTATCTTCCGAAAGGGTCATCCCGCAGTTGTTTTTAATTGTGGTTGTATTCTTACACCAATCACAATTTGACGAAAATCGGTGAATACGGCGTGACAGATGAAACGCAGAAGCAAGCAAGAATGCAATCTGCTAAAGATCGATATCAAGTTTAATACTAAATGACAGAACAATAGCAGCTATTCAATCGGACGTTGAAAGAGAAAGTGATAATACTGCATTACAAGAAAGTCAAAATCGAAAGAGAAAGTCAAGAAAGTCAAGCTAAGAAAGTCAAAACTAAAATTGTAGATATAAAAATCAAAGATGATGCCGTAAAGCTAAAAAAGTAGCAACATAAAATGGCCATAATTCTGTAGAAAAATGAATGATAATAATAATACTAAAAATACTACCCAATTAACAAGAGTCAAATATTTTTTTTCAACAACCGCTATTGTCCTCTATCATTTAGTTTTAATCTTGATATCGGTCTTTGACAGCTTGTATTCTGGCTTGCTTCCGTGTTTCATCTGATACTCATTCCTTAATTTATCAAATATATTATACTTAATTTTTAATGTCGACAGAAGCGCAATTACAATGAGAAATAACTGTTATATAAAGAATAATTTTTCATTTTTTAACCATTGGAAAGAGTTATTCTATGCTATTACCTCTACTTTTCGTAACCTAGTAATTCCGAAGTTCTTAAATGTATGTCGCTTTCTCCTCCTTTTCTTTATCTGACCAACTTTATCTTTTGTTTGCTCTTATCACTTTTGATAGATCTACATAATGTCTACATTTGATCGGTGAACGCTATATAAAGCATGACTGCTGAATTTTCAATGAGTTGTATCTCAGTTTTTTCAATGTCAACTACCTGCTGTATGAAAAAATTGAATTCATTCAAGTAGACAAAGGATAGAAATTTCTGACAGCATGTGAACGAATCACAGGAGGCAGTAATAACATGGGGTTCTTTACATAGAATCTCATTTCCTGAATTTGATTGCACATCTGATTTTTCTGCAGTTAGCATTAGATTAGGAAAAGCTATATGATATTGCGAAATGAAGTCTCATAACAGGAGTGTAGCATACTTAAAGCTGGCATCCAAATCATACCACATTTGGAATATCATGCGAAGAGCATGCTAATAGCCTCCTAATATTTTCAATATTTCTATAATTGTCTTTCTTATTCCAAAGATTCAAATAATTATTTAAGTTGCTAAAAATTGCTTCAAAGACTGCATTTGAGACTGTCCTACACTCATTTCGTATTCTTTTGTTAAACATGACTAAGGACTTCCCTGATTAACCTGCATAATTCATTTCAACATGACCAGTCAAGTGATTCTGCTGATAAGATTGGAGTGCAGTAATACCCCGATTTACGGAAGGGATGCGTTCCTGGAAATCATTTCGTAGTAAGCCCATTACCACTCGAAGGCCAAATGTGCAGCGATGACTCATCCCCCGTGACCTCGCGTGACCTTTGGCTACCGTCCCGCGTCATGAAATACGTGATGTGACTACTGATGGTTTTATAAGTAGTGCTAAAATCTCCGGGAGAGAGAATGAGACTAAAAGCAGAGAAGGGATTTTGTCCAAGATGGGCTATGTTTTGTGTCATGTCGTGCAGAAGTGGATAAGTTTTGTCCACTGTTGCCACTGATCTTTGACTGTAAGATACATGTATGATGAGATACTATGTCATTAGGTGCATTTGTTGAGAAGAGAAGGTCTTTCATATATATATATATATATCTCTCTCATTGGAAAACTCTAAAAACCGGAAACCAAGGCAGATTTTTCGATTGCCGCGCTCACCTAAGTTGTCAGAGTGAGCGGAGAGCCAGGAGATGGCCTAGTCTCTAGACCATCGTAGTATACCTAAACTTGAAAGGCATGGTTCTCTGCTTGTAGGAATCGGATGGACTTCGTTCAACGTTTGTTCGAGAGCTCATAATTCAGGTCAAGCCATAGACTACTTATAAACGTTTTATAAGTAGTGCAAAACTGTCGACAAATTTAATTCGTTTTTTTGGAGGTTTTCTGGGGTTTTCGACCTTGCTGAAGTCAACCAAGGCATTTGTAAGTGTACATCAGAGTTCTGATTGGACGAGCGAGGATTCCTAGCTCATCAAACATCCACTATGAAGAAGAGAGTTGACTTTCATGGTCCAATTTGCCTTTAGCAAGTGTCGGTGGCTGTGCTATCCTTTCTCAAGCTCACTGAAAGGGTGCATGGTAAGGAGGTTTTCCGTGTAATACTTCCT
Source organism: Prostheceraeus crozeri (assembly GCA_907163375.1). NCBI lineage: Eukaryota > Metazoa > Platyhelminthes > Polycladida > Euryleptidae > Prostheceraeus > Prostheceraeus crozeri. The sequence goes on from CAJQUW010003743.1 coordinate 1,285,822, forward strand.
GTTGGTGGTCGTTCTTTCGAGACAGTGGTGAAGTCCGGGGAGTATCGCACGGGACGTTGACAGCTTTAATCCTTGTAAAACCTCTCTGCGTCTTGTTTGCAAGTTTTCGTCTCAACGGCAGGACGACATTGAGACAGGTTACTTTATAAAATTTCCATTGCACTGAAATACTCATTGTTGAATAGCAGTATAGAGTACGCATGAAATCTCAACGTCATCTTTTCTATCGTTCGGTCATGCTCTCCCAACCACTCTCCTGTTTGTCTCACATGTATGCGAGATGAACTGTCTCTATCTAAATGAATCAAAGGTAGATATTCATGTGCCAAACGCAAACACAGATCAGACTTCTCTCTTCTTCACTGAACAAGCTGTTTTGATGAGAACACACTTTACCGTAGTAGAATCATCAAACGAAGAGTTCATGTGTATATCGATAGGCTGCTATACTTAAAGTGAATAATCAAGTGCATTATTGATGTGTGTTATGACATTAGTACTAAAAATGTGTGATATAAGAAACAAACCAACAGTATTGTGCTATCAACAGTCAGTGTAAAAACACTTTCATGTAGATAAGATCGTGATTGTCTTAAACCTATACTGCAATAGCTTTTAAAGTGTTGAAACACTGCAACAACTAATCAGCTTGCACAATCAGTTCAACATTATAGAGTGACAACAGGAAATGCATCACATTGAAAACATCATGAGTTAGTTGATCAAGATACATAATTGCATATGTCAAAGTGTTTCACTTCTCGTTGAACTATCAAAGAGTATCACGTGCATCACTGCGTTTTCAATGACCAAACACATGTAGATGTGAAACTATGATTTGTACTTCAAAAAAGTCTGTGAAGTTTAAACGAGTTCACTCTGAAGTTGAAAATCTCGTCGATATGAATATCTCATTATATGAAGTTTTAACAGTAAAGCATTGAGTATCACGTCTCTTGAATATGAGTAAACTAAGAAGGTAGGTATGTATGTGAAAACTCATACTTATGTTATGTGGGAGTTGTTTGGGATATGCAGTCAGATTGAAAATCGTTAGAGAAAGTAGAAACGCCTTGATGGTTTGCAACCACGAAAGTGGATGAATGAATGCGCAACACTGTTTCACCCATCAGTGCCGTCGGTGTTAGAAGCGACACAAGTAAAAGTTTTTTGGGTTAGGTTGAATATCAACACGAAAGTCACTGACAAACGTTGGAAGTTGCTCCATACCATAAGTGAAATGAGTATATCATTCAAGGTAGTTCATGTGACGGAATCAAAGTGAAGCGTTGATCAAGTGAGTTGTTTCATAAGTTGCTGCAAATCTGATTGTAAATGAACATTGGGAAAAAATGCAGAAACTTACAAGCGCTTTTAGTAAAACGTTGAGATGTTTCGTAAAGCAGTGCAGTCGTATCGTGTCTAGGAATCAAGGCACATCTACACTTTTGGGCACTCTACACCGTAGCACAAGTCGAGTTGTTGGAGCTCATGTGGGTGATGGACATGGAAGATAGAAAGTGTCAGATGTTTGAGTTAGGACTATCTCAGCTACGCCTATGTTAGAATGTGAGGAATAACTCACATTCACTGAAAAACGACTATGTGTATAATGTTTATTGCAGCCAGCTTTAGTACGCAGTGTTGCAAAACTCGTAAGAGTAAAATGCAGCATCATTGCATCAGGGTAGGTGTAAGATTAGGAATAACTCATATGTGAGGTGTTAATGTTGAATGCAAGATTCGACAAGAATCAAACAGGCAAGCATGTAGCACCTACGTGTGAGATGTAAATCAACCTGGTAGATACGAACATGAGCATGTAAATTGAATAAAGCGTGTTGGCTACTCGCGTAAGACATAAAACGAAATTTGAATTCAAAGACTCATACTTATGTTTGAGGGAAAGAAATGAAATGATGTTTGGGATATGCAGTCAGATTGAAAAAGAAGAAACGCCTTGTTTCGTGAATGGTCTGCAATCACGAAAGTAGATGGACGAGCACACAACGCTGTTTCGTAAACCAGCACCGTCTGTGTTAGAAAAGCGCATTGAAGATTCAATTTGACTCATGTGAAATTCGTAAGCATCAAGGTTGTTAGAGTTAAGTACTAATATCCGCGGTGTAAGAAAGAAACCAAGGGTTCAATGCATTTCGTTACCAGCAAGGACAACGAATTTTATGTTGGTGAAACTTTAATGTAGAGTGATAACGCTGAATTCCAGTCACTTTTAAAGTGTTGGGTTGTTGAAACACTGTGGAAATTGATAAGTTTTAGATTCAGTTCAACTTTATAGAGTATTTGCAGATAGACATGGTTCAAATTAAAAACAACTTCGTGTTGGCTTAGATGATGACAAACTCTTAGCTCATTGAACTATCGACGATTCTAGGATAGGGTCATATCAGATCAGGAAAGTACGTCACTTTGTTCTAAATGCTTTTCATATTAAACGTTCACATGAGTTCTGTGGTATGTGAAACTATGATATGTACGAGTTTTTGTGTAAGTTAAAACGACAGAGTAACATAACCATCTCATTGGTATCTCAACCTATGAAGAAGTAAAGCATTGAACATCACGTCTCTTGCGCACAAGTAAACTAAGAACGCTATCCGTTAGGGCTGTCAATGTTGTGTTGCAAATCAAAACTTGAAATGATAGAATCAAAATTGTAAACGACTAACGACTGCACTGAAAATCAAAACGTGAATAGTATTGGAATGACAGAATCAAATGTGTAAACTGAAACATGCATCGAGTCAGTTGATTTCATTCTAAACTTTGTATCGGCATGAATCTTAGGAAACTACATGTAATGTATAGACCTAGGATAATTTGTCTCATTATTATATTTTTTTCGATTAAGCTGTTCGTCACTCTCATTACTTTCATATTTTTTTCAGTTGGATGTGACGGGACAAACGTAAATACAGGCTGGAGAAATGGTGTAATCACTTTGCTCGAGAAGAAACTGAGAAGACCTCTTCAGCATGCAGTCTGTCATATTTGCAATTATGGGTCCACCTTACTATTCAGATTCAAGAAATGTAGCATAAATTTGGTGAATTATGAAATCATGCCGATGAAAATTGAATTAAAAACTTTAAATTTCAGCCAAGAAAGCACAATAGGCTCTCGACTTTTCCATGAAGATTTCATTATAATGCGGCTCATGAAATCCCCTCGATAATCACGAAATTGACCAGACGACCGGAGATCATAATGATTTTCAACAAAAAAGTGCAGGAAAAACTCCTCAAAGGTTACGGTCGTCGATGTATTGAAATTAAAATCGTACACGACAGATCTTCGGCGTCCAGCGCCTTCGGTGGTCGATCTTACAATAAAACACGTTATGAACACGTCATATACTGCATCTTCACACGGCTTGCTTGCCTCATAACGTATTTTATTGTGAGATCGACCACCGAAGGCGCCGAAGATCTGTCGTGTACTATCTTAATTTCAATACATCGACGACCGTAACCTTTGGCGAGTTTTTCCTCGATAATCAGCTTCAATTCCTCTTAATTAAGATGCTTGTTAGTAGATGTTCATTCCTTTTGATATACAACATGCTTCATATTACTTATGTATTTTGTTCACGTCAATAGTGTATATACATGGAAATAATTTGAAAAAATTGGCTTTTTAAAAACTGCTCAAATATTTTTTTGAGACCGACGGAGCGTGATCTCCGCAAAAAACAGAATCTTTTGATATAAAATTTTCCACTGTATACAGATACATTTTTGAGTTGACGCTCTATCTACTGTATACTTACTCTATGGCTGAAGCACTTAATATTTTTGAGTTACCGATATGACAATTTTTTTAATAGGCACGAGACATTCTAAGATGCTATCTGGATTTAACAAGACGAATTTTTTATCAAATCACACAAAGATTGCGTTTTCTGAAACGATTGGTTTATGAAGATTGCATTTATCGGTTTCATCAAATAGTATTGCTATTATTAAGACAAATAGTATTTAAATAGCTTTTGATGCAACTTCCATTATTATATAACATTTGCATAGATATGAAACGTGGGATATATTATTTGAAACAGAATGATTTGTCATTATTATTGAGTGGATGTTTATTTTGTTTCATGGGTATTTCTATGATGACAGTGAATGCTCCATGCATTGAATATTAATTTTGGACTTCTTAATGCATCAGTTGATTGCTTTTCGAGATTCATCGTCTGAATATGGAATCAAAGAACTAGTGGCATGACATGCATTTTCTCATCAGAACGCCGTCGAAAACATAGCTACCATTCGACAAAGACAAATACTCGTACATTTTGTCAACGTTTTGGGTGGGGAAAACATTGCCAAGGTTAGACGAAACCCAAATCTCATCAAAGAAACGATGACTGGTGTGAGACTGTGAAACAAAAGGATGGTTCCTGTATATTCCGTTCAAGTTGTTGCTATACACTTGATAGTATCCAATAAATTAGAGAATCAAGTGAGGATGATGGCAATCGATTATCTTGTGACTGACATTCATCTTAAAACTGGCAATGAAGGAGCGATTTGATAATTATTATCAAATACATGTGTCTCTGAATACCAGAATAAAAAATATTCAGAGGGAAAATGCTGCATCAAAAGTTATTTAATTATTGATCAACAATCTATTTGTCTTGATAATAGTAATACTATTTGATGAAAACGATAAATGCAATCTTCGTAAACCAATTCTTTCAGGAAACGCATTTTTTGTCGACCCCTATAGCAATAACTAAACTTACTAACCAGATTGCTAATCTGTGACGATGGAAAATCTGTGAGATAGAGAGATTAACAATACTGGGCACAAATTGTAAATTTTCCATTTCATGCCCGACAATTTCTATGTATATTCAGGTAATGAGCAATCCAGATATGCCCTCATGGAGTCTCTTCGTCATATTCTAGCAAATTATTAAATAATATGTATAATGATAATTTTATTAACTCTTCAGCACTACTTCTCAAAAATTAAAGCTCGACGAGTCTGTTTTCCCACCTTGTGGAAGCGAACAGGGTACATGATCACTGCAATACTTTATGCACTATTATTAATTTTAACTTACTGCTGTATCTCGTGTATGAATTGATGCTCCAGGCGAAAGTCTGAAAATGTCTGAAGCTTATCTTAGTAAAGTTCATGCAAAAATATTCTTGCAGCAATGTAGTGAGACCTGATTGATAACATGGTTGAGTGGCCATCATTCCATAACTGCATTATTCATTGGGATTGCAGCCAATTAATTCTATTGCATGCGCACTGTTCCAATCAATGATTTTGAATCATTCAGCTATATTCTTTTATTGAAAGTTTATTATTATTGTTCTTAACTGTATTATGTTCTTAGCAGTGAACTACGACGGTGATAATAAGAAAACTATCCGATCATGTCATTAAAATGTCTCGATTCACTATTCATCAAATACAAATAAAAATATGTTGACTGGGCCCCTATGGCGGTTTTGTAAGGACATGTCGCACCATATGAGACTATACGAGCGTAATGAAGTCACAAGATGATATATTATCAGAGCTGCTGTCAATTTTCCATTTCATCATTGGGACATGTCGCACAATCTGTCGCACATTCAGTAAATTCCAGACGTTTTTCTAGGAAAATATTTTCAGCATCTGCAAGAATGCCTTGTTCAGTAGCTTTCTTGATAAAAACGGATTAGAATTTATATCATTGCATATTATTATATCAAATCTTTTCATCTCTGCCAAATTTTAATATTGCAGTGTATAGTAGAGTAGATCGCTTTCGTGGCTCTATTTTTAGGTCTGATACATGTAAATCTGATTTCATGTGTATCTCATTTCATGTAAATTCTAAAAACTGAGTGCATCATTATCTCGGGAAATGTTGTACATGCATTATGGTGTCTTGTTTGGGCTCATTCGAATGCACGGAACACAAGGGATGTTGATTATTCAACGAAAATAATTGTAATAATTTTGTAATGAATCTCCGATGTCATTTTTTCTTTGTCCGTTGAATTCTATGAGCAATATATCAAAGGAAAGCTCAGAAAACGCACGTTCGCCTCGCGGCTTATTCACTGTCATACTCACATCCTTTCTTATGGAAACATTTCGGTTTGGAAATTGAAATATTTGTAAAATAAACGATTTTTATGTTTTGACCACTGTCCACGTAGCATGATAGCGGACAGGTCTACAAGTTGGTTCCGAACAGAAATCTGAGAATACAAGCTCTCGCATTATGCATGGTATATTGATATGCGATGCGTTTAGAAGACATGAGAGTTGATTAAGTTTCGATATAATTCAGATGGTTCTTTTTTTATGAAGAGCTCTGTAGTTCATTTTCATCGCAGTCAGTGATGAGTTGGTGGAGGCGGTCGAAAATGTTGCATTGATTTCAGACAAAAGCGTCAAAAGATGCATGAAATCTAACGAAAAAGGACAGTGTGTTTTAGTGTGTGGCGTCCACATTTGAAGGATATAAGTCCACATCAGCAGCTATTCGACTTTTTTAACCTGATTCATAAAAAATCAACATTTAGGTGATCTTTCGGTCACCAATTGTTCCAATACTAAAATACTGAAAATTGACAAGTTTCCTTTCAAGGTGTCGATAAGATCTGAGAGCTTTGATATCATAATACCTGTCATAAGCGAGTGCACGATGAAAAATTATGCCAATTGCTGTTTATGTCATGAAGATAGTCAGCACCAACTGCCGGAATGGTCGCAGAATTCTCGCAGCTGTCGCAGTAAACTCTCACAGTCGCGCAGTGGTGCAGAGAAGTGAACGCAGAGATTGCAACTTGCAGCGGACGCCACCCTTCACGATTCTAGATTCCATATATCTAGAATTCCTTGGTTAAACGCATTCAATTGATTGCGACAAAGTTGAACAGCCTTCGCAAATCGTTCACTCATTCAACCGAGAAAGATGTTCGTCCAATAGTGTGATTTTGCTTTCAGCGTGCTAACCAAAGACCTCACCGGTGCCTGTTCATATCGTTTTGTCGCATATAGGCACAATTGGGAACTGCGTTTGTGTGATCTTTTTGGTGCCACGATCTATTGATTTTGCCATCAATTTTGGGAATTTTGGTAATTTCTACGGTAAAGATGATTCCATTAGGCCCTATACAACATATTAAGAAATGTAAAAAATGTCTCATCATTTTCACTGTTCTTGAAGATGGCAAAAAATTATCGACATATTTTTTGAAAGTCGAAATGTTTGCCACTGAAGTTTTCTAACTTCGACTTAATTAAACTCATTGTAAAGCAGTCAGTTGGGTCAAATCTTGATCTCATTGTGGTCTGCTTATCTGCAAAGAGCTCTAATAAAAATGAAATGAAACATACTTACAATGGTCAACAATTCCAAAATATAGCATTTTGAAACAGGAAGACGGTCTTCTTGAACGATAATAATGATATAATTAACTGTTTGATCAGCCGTGGTAGGCCCATGAATAAATAAGCTGGAACGTAGAAATTATTTAAGGAAACTCGTTCTTCAGCGCTTTAGCGTGAACAATTTAAAAATCTTTGAAGTCAAAGGTAGGGAACTGTGAAGCTTCCAGATTCGATTTTATTCGCGAATCGACTGTCGATTTGAGAATTATTTCGAAATTGTGATTCGAGGAAAATTCGAATCGGTTTGCTTCGGCTGGGCAAAAATTGCTCCATTTATTTTCTTTGATTTATAGCCTCATATCGTTCAACACGGCTTTAATAAGCTTGTGATGTTGGATTCTCACTGAAAGGGGTTGAAGACTTTGGTTGATATACAGGAGTTATTCGGGTACATGCTCCGCAGTGCATGCGTACTACGTGCTACATGTTGCTCAAATGATCTGTGGTTGAAAGATCGGGCACTTTTTAACTCAAGAGTAGTGAGTGATATGAACCCGAGTTTCCATGATTTTCAAGTTCCAGGGCCGGGATAGTCCAAACTAATAGTCAACATCATACTCCTCAAAGTCTTCTGCAATCTTCTATACCTGTGCAAGTACAATGTGACTTTGAGTGGCGAATTTTGAAGTCGACAACTTTTAGCCTGTATATCAATCATCCTGAATAAGTTATTGAAGGACAGTAATTACGGACAGTGATGACATAGGAAGTTACAAACATTGTAGGATAGTTTAACAATATGATGTTTTTAGGAATTGCTATAAAAATTCTATTACGCGTACTGTTTTTTGAAAATTAAGATGGAAATGATAGCATATACTGATCTTTCCAAAATTCATGGTTAAGGGACTGGAGCGATTGATGGAGTTTCTGTTTCCAGTCAAAGGTGAGATTCAAAAAACTTCTGCAAGCCTGAGGGTACAATCCTACCCATATAATTGCCTCTGTTTAAATCTTTTCTGAATCAGCAAAATTACATTGTGAATTCTTGAAGCGTTTCTTGCAACGCTGTTTTACTTAAGATTCAGTCTGATTTTACTAGTTTTTAAAATGAACCAGTCTGATTTTCGATGGAGACAAACGGAATGAGTCTGATTAACTATCTATGCTTACAGATACAGGCTGGTTTTGTAGATTGCAGTCAGATTTACTAAGACTTTCAAATTTTTAAAATTATATTCTTACTTTCGATTAATGAGCGCCTCCTGAATCTTTCTGATGCTTAATGCTCATCAAAGTTAATCAATTGCATATAGCAGGATTCATACTGATTCTGAATAGACTATATTAATTCTTTACCAAAGAAACACGGTGAAAAAAATGTGAATATGCATAAGAATATATTATACAACTTTGATGCAAAAATAAGCTTATACTACACATAAACCAGTACAAAAATCGTAAGCCTAACAGAACTTATCTAAAAAAATTCCACATGTTACGCGTATTTTAACCTTCCAAAGACCGACAGGGCTCTGAGTACCTGTAAAAAAGTTGAATTTAGATAATTCAAAGTTTTTCATGTCTTTGATAGTCTTATTTCCTGAATTTGTAGCTGTAAGCTACATATAGATTTTCACTGAAATCGGTATATACGAGTATATATATATATATATATAGATTGACAAAGAGACATTTCAGATATTTCAGACTAATATGAAAGTCTTTGTACTACATTTTATCGATAGGGGTTCAGAGGCCCTGTTTTTCTTCAAGGAATATTTACATGCATCTGATAGTATTTAGACGGTTAAATGAATTTAATTAATAAATTTATGCTTATACTTTACATGCATGTTCTACAAAAGAAAACGTCTACAGTCGGTTTAAGGTCTATGTCTCACTTTATGATTTCGTCTGCAACTTTTTCTTTCGTTTTGAATCCAACCTATGTTCGTTTACTGCTCCTCTCGCTTTCGTCCAGTTTTCATTGCCTTCGCCGTATTTGGCGGAAACAGCCTCTGAAATTAAAAGATATATAATAGTTTAATGAAACGCATCACAACTCCATGACTTGAAGACATCACTGCATGGAATACAAATTTTTTTTCTGGCATGTGTCAGGACGAGCGTCAGCGTTAGAAGTAGTGAAAAAATCAAAAGCTATACGGAAATATGATTTCTTATTTTTAATCGGCAATGAGTCCGGCAATCAATCTTCTCAATACTTTAATCATACAAATAAGTGGAGTCAAATGCAGTTGTAATATTTGCGCTCAACTGAAGTATTCCTGTACCGACAGATTTGTTGTTTATAAGGTAACTGCATGTACATAAGTAGCTCAGTTTTTGATTCTAGCTCGGTAAAACAAATTTATCACTTGGCATAATTTGCGTAAGTATGAACAATGAGTGTGTAGTAGTGCCTTGTATGACCATATTATGAATAAGCATAGCAAGGACATCGGCGGCAACGAGGATTTTCAAGTCGGATTCATACTAAACTAACAAACACTCGAGACTCAACATTTACATAATCAAAAGCAATCACTCAGCTTCATCCCACAATCAATGGAAAACACGAAGTTCCAAGCAACTTGTCTTCTCATTTCAATCACCTCACATTCGACATGGAACATAATTCTTTAATATCACTCACTTATAAAGCTTCACACTGATACGCGACTACAAATAAAATCAACCGTGAGAAGGGGATGGAGGCCGTATCCCCTGTCCAAAGTCACATTTGATTTATTTTTCCTACGTCCAATAAAAAATCAATTCGAGAGATACGTCTGGCCAACTTCGCTTCATTCTATCATCCTTTATTTACAAGTAACATACCAAATTGCAATTTCAAAGACAATGTCTTCTTCTTCGTCAGTGGTTTAAATATAAAAGCACACGTTAAATACGTGTGCTTTTATATTGTGGTTATACGTATTGTTGTTTATGCGTGTGCATGCGTGTGCTTTATTAATAATTTCTTAAGAATTATTGGTTAAGTATTGACGAATGGTATGACAATGATTTTTTTATCAACGCATTTATCAATTAAATTCCCTTTACATACTTAGCTATTTTGATGACACAGATAACATTTTTAAATAATGTCACGTTTTTAAAGAATACATTTTTTCAAAAATTTTTCTGTTACAATTTAGTATTTTTTTAAACTTTGAGAGACTACAAATATCTAATACAGACAAAAATAAATTCAATAATTGGAAATAATAAATAAAAAATTTTAGAAGTACGATAAGACCAAAGTTATTCAATATGTATTAAAAATGGTATGACCAAAGACAATGAATCATTTTAAAACTGTAAGCCTCCCTATCTCTGCATGATTAACTTTTGGAAACACTATTATACTGAATGTTGGACAATTTTTTAAACATTGAAGATTAGGAGTTACCACAGAAAGTTAAACTACCGATCATAGATATTGCGCGATTCCAACTTTCATTTGAGTTTACTGTCTTGATATTTTCATTGTCTTAGGGTATGAGAAGATTAATTTGAATATTGGATGACTATCATGTTTTTAAAGAATACATTTTTACAAAAAGCATTCTGTTACAATGTAGTATTTTTTGTAAATTTTGAGTGACTACAAATATCTAATACAGACAAAAATGAATTCAACAATTGAGAACATGGAATGACAAATTTTAGAGGTACGGTATGATCAAAGGTAAGGCAAAATTATAGCTCGCACCAAATTCCTCTCCAGTACGATCATACGTTTCATTCACTGTTTGGCCAAAAAATAACGTGCAATAAAATCTTTTGCAAATCATTTATTTTAGAATATTTTATTCGACGTTGATAATATGAAAAGCATTTTATTACAAAATTTACTTTGAATAACTTAGAAAATATAATTTCAGACATAAAGTTAAAAGGATATTTAAAAGATCTACGTATTGATGACGTCGTTGTGCCAGGGAGTATAGACTATCGAGTTGTAAGCTAACCAATCGTAATCAATATTAAATATGTTGTGACACGGTAATGAATCTTGGATGACTTTCTACCACAAACAAATTAGAAGTTGTAGAGCTAAAAATTAAATTTGTTTATTATTATCAATTGACAATTAACTCAGTCTCACATACAGCTGATTTTTCAATTATTCTAAACCCCGATGACTCATTTGATGAAATGATTTAAACGTGTCGGCAGTAATTTAAAACTGATGATATGATTTTTCTAAATCTTCAAGATACTCTTGGTAGTTATTTGAAAAGAATACGTCGAAAATAAGACTGATTCTTAACTCTTTGAACCCTACGCTCATTTAGCGAGCAGTTACCCAGAACCTAGAGATTTTAGCCTAATTTGAGATGCTCCTAATTATTAAGTATTTATCTGATTGTATTGTGACTTGAGATATAATAGGTTTAGCGTATCCCTTTTCGAGTGATTAATGTTATATTGGTATTTCTTGTATAAAAAGTGCAAAAAAATGATTAACAAAACTATGTGCTTATAGACTAAAAAAAGTTTTCAAAAAGGCAAATCAGTAGTAAGCCCGTGCCAAATTCAATTCCAAAATGTGAAATGCTGAGTCATCAGACTGACTCAGCCCCCCCCCCTCTGGCAGGAAGGTGAGGGAAGGTGGCCAAGGATATGTTGGGAGGAATGGGTCCGAGAGGAGGAAACGGGTCCCTCCCCCCCCTCTGGCGGGAAGGAAGGAAGGAGTGTTCGGGTAAGGGATGGGAAGAAAGGTGATAGGAATGTGGGAGGAATAGAGTGTGGAAAGTGTGGATGTTGGTGGTGATGGGATGAGAAAGGCTGGAACTCGGCATGAAGGAGGCCTCGGATGGGAAAACGGAAGGCAGATTCGGAGTCTACGTGAAATGTTGGGTTAGGAAGGATGTCTCCAGCGACATTGGAGAGAAAAAGTTTTCATTGACGTCCCCCCCCCCTCCTGCCAAACTTCCAACTTTGGTTGTAGACATCGTAGAAAGTCGTGCAATAGCTCATTTGAAAGCTAAGAGTGAGAAAAATGCAGTGGAAAGCTCAGTTTGGACTAATTTTCTTGGGTTTAAGGAGGAAAATGGCAGGAAACCGTCAGAGTTGGAAAAGGCAGGTGTTGGAGGTTTTGGGATGAGAAAAGTCGTTTTTCGGGCAGAAGGAGGTCTCGGATGGGAAAACGGAGTGCAAATTCGGACGTTTTGGTCAAAGTTGGGTCTAGGAACTTCTTCCCAACTCAATCGGAGAGAAAAAGTTCTGACGTCCCCCCCCTCGGCAGCGATCTTCTAACTTTGGTTGTAGACATCGTAGAAAGTCGTGCAATAGCTCGTTTGAAAGCTGGGAGTGAGACAAATTCAGTGGAAAACATGACTTGTTCGTATTTGCCTTCGTTTAGAGGTGAGACGTTATTGAAAATTTTGGACATTGACGAAAAAACGACAGAGTTAGAATGTTTATGAAAATCGCTCTAGAGGGTGAAGCAAGCCTCGGACGGAAAGACAGAGACCGGATTTGGAATCAGCGTCACATTCTGCTTCGGCATGCTAAATTTGAAAGCCATCGGAGAGAAAAAATTTTTCATCATTTCTTCCGAAAAACGACAGTTAGAATTTTTGCGATTGCTGTGGGCTGCAGAGCCAAAATGAAGCATCGGATGGGAAAATGGAGGGCAGATTCGGATTCAGCGTCAAATTCTACATGGAAATGGTGTATTTCCAGCTCCATCGGAGCACTAGAATCGGTAATAGACGGGTTTTTAGTGTTTGGATGATGGGTATTACGTCATCATCTGATCGCCACACACTATATAAGTGGAAACTGCTTGTGGAAATCAGTTCTCCTCCCGACTGGGTTGGGGTAGGTGAACTCTGGAGCTCCGATGATAGCATTGGAAATCTGAAAAACTGGGTTTCTGTAAGAAACCGACTTAGAAAATTTCATTGCTGAAGTCAGCTAAGGCGTCAGACTTAGAGGTTCACCAGGAGATGGCCTTCGTCTCCAGGCCATAAAAGACTCCAAAACTTTAAAGGCTTGTAACTTTGCTTCTACAAGTCCGTTTGACTTGATTCAAAAAAGGTTCGGTCGGTCTTGACCTGCCCTAAGTGATAGACTTCTTATAAAATTTCATAAGTAGTGCGAAAAAAGTTGAAAAATTTAAATTCACTAGTTTTGGAGCTTTTCTGGGGTGTTCGACTCCGCTGAAGTCAACTAGATGATTTTTAGTGAGCCAGTCTTCTCATGTTATAAGCGGCTTTTCACTGAAAGCGAGCAAGACACGGAGAGTCTTGCTGTAATATTCCACTGACAGGGTGTTCCTTCGGGACGGCGGACGATGCCGTAGTGATAAGTGTGGCAAGGGAGTGTGTCATAGTTTAGACCGAAACCGCTGGGGCAACTCGTCTCATGTTGGGCATTTGACACAGTTCTCAACGTAGAACTTTAAACGCCAATCGGTTGAGTCTTAGCTATCTTGTCATGGGTGGCCTCTAAACATCTCCATTGCAAAACGCTGGTGAATCAAGCTCTCTACGGCTTGCTATCAAGCTGATCAAAGCAACGAATTGTTTCCTCTTGTAAATAACTCCACCGGTTTTCATGTCTGGCGATCAAGTCATGGACGGTGCAAGTCACGGAGATTTTCGGTGTGATACTTCCTGTGGATGATTTCGAGACAGCGGTGAAGTTCGTAGCGATGAGTACTGCGCGGGACGTGGGCAATGGTAATCCTTGTGAAACCTCTCTGCGTCACGTTTGCAATTTTTCGTCTCAACGTTGTACTCTGACCGCCAGGGCGACATTTAGCTATCTGCCACAGGTTACCTCACAAAATCTCCATTGCACTTGTCTCCCAACAGTTGGCCAACCATGCGAGAATGAACCATCAGTTCTTCTTGTCTCTATGACGATGACGAAATGATGAATGGAATGAAGGGAGGACATTCATGAGCCAAACGCAACGCATCACAGACTTCTCTCTTCGCTAGTGAAAAAGCTCTTGTCAGTGTCGTCAGAAACTTCATCATGTTGTACAAAAGTTTTACTGCTACACAGGATGATGTATAGTTAGAAAGTTTGATCATGACGTTTATTCGTAAGTCTAGTCAGAAAGTGTATCATGGTGTGCAAACGTTTTATTGCAACGCACGTTGATGTATAGTTAGAAAATTTGATCATTCAAGTTGTATTCGTAAGTCTAATCAGAAAGTGCATCATGGTTTGCAAAGTTAGTGTAGTCAAGTAGTTTTACTGTGACACACGTTTGTAAAAGTAAAGTTTGATCATTGAAGTTGTATTCGTAAGTCTAGTCAGAAAGTGTATCATGGTTTGCAAAAGCAAAGTTTAGTATAGTCAAATATTTTTACTGTAACACAGGTTGATGTATAGTTAGAAAGTTTGATTACAACGTTTATTCGTAAGTCTAGTCAGAAACTTCATCATGTTGTACAAAGGTTTTATTGCAACACAGGTTGATGTATAGTTAGAAAGTTTGATCATTGAAGTTGTATTCGTAAGTCTAATCAGAAAGTGTATCATGGTTTGCAAAAGCAAAGTTTAGTATAGTCAAATATTTTTACTGTAACACAGGTTGATGTATAGTTAGAAAAGTTTGATCATGATGATTTATGAAACACACATGTGATGAAATGCAAGTGTTAGTGTAGTCAAATAATATTACCGCGACGCACCTTTGTGAAAATAAAGTTTGATCATTGACGTTGTATGAGTGGCCGAACTCATCACAGCACTAAAAAGTATCATCAAAAAGGTTTTACTGCACAGTGTAGATTGTCTTGTAACTTACTTTCACAGCATTAGAAAGTTTTGTTGAAAAGGTTTTACTGCACAGTGTAGATTGTGTTGTAACTTACTTTCACAGTGTTAGAAAGTTTTATTGGAGACAGTTGCCAAAATTCAAATTTCATGACTGCTAGATTAGCTTCATCAGGTTTACTAAAAGCAGTTTTCTACTGCAATGAGAGTTTAGAATGTTATATGAAAACTGTGTTCTCCACAGCACTAGAAAGTTTTTATCCTTAGTTGAGATCCGGACTGCAGTGTGTAAAATGTTTTATGTGACAGTCTTTTCACAAACGGTGAAGTGTAAATTCAGAGTGAATACATCTGTTAGGTAGTCATTAACTTTGGATGTGAAGTAAAGCGAATCGGTGTACAGAATGAATTGAATATTAGTCAACGCATGCAAGTTTTTGACGACTTGAGTGGTTGAAACCAAGTCTAAGTTTAACATGTTGGATATAAAAGTGAGATGGATAGGAATAAGTGTTGAATGTTTTATAAAACCAGATGTTGTCACACACGTTGAGTGTGATTCCATGACATTGAATCGCCTGGGTTGTAAAGTTCATAGGCTCCTCTACGGTTGGATTTAGGGTTTTATATTACATGTGTTAACCGTTCGTGTAGAATGCGTGAAGCACATGTTCGCTTAAACGCAAATGTTGAAATAAGTTTTGTAAGAGTGTTTGACAAGTTGTTGTGAAACTTAGCGAACGTTGAAAAAAGGTTTTATGAAATGTTTCTTCAGTCACATTCGTTAGCGTACCAGCTTTACTAATTGTGTTGTTTGCCTTTATCAAATTGAATGTGTGTGTTTTGTAAATAAAGACAGTGTGTTTGCACTCTGCATCGACAGCATACAAGTACAGACATAACAATTTGTTGTTAGTCGATTGCATATGAGATAGGAAACATTATGTGTGATATAAAAATCAACCTGCTGGATGAAGTGAAACACAAAAGTGTCACAACTAGTTTACGGGAAATAAAGGAGAACTATGACAACGTTTACACTCATCATAGACAGATGAACATACAAATCTGACATTCAAATGAAAGTCGTAAACATGAACTGCGGTGTAAGAAACTTTATGTCAACAACTTTATGTTGGTAAAACTTTCATAGATTGCAGGCGTGTTTAAAGCTGATATAAAGACCTGTAGAAACGCATAAGTCTTAGTTCAACGACTCGACCCTTGAACTCATACAATGAATACGTCTGTGTAGAAAAATCATTTGTAGGAAACAGCATTTTCTGTGCGAATGCAGACGATGTAAACATGACATTTAACATGGCTTGCAATAGTCAACATGCTGCCATTCAAAATGTTTATCATAAAACCTATCAGTGAAAAAACCCCTCCTGTGCCCACAAAGAATCATGAGTGCTCTCTGACGCCTGTCTGTCTCGCTAGCCCCTCAGCAGATAGAGTAGAACACAAAGATGTACGCGCTCCCTCTCTCCGGCGTCCGTGTGTCAAATGAAACAGAGAGCTGTCGCATCTGTCCCAGGATGTAGGAACGTATCGTAACACCTGGCTGATTCCCACACAGCTCATTGCCATCGTACCGGAAGGGAGATTCATGCGATAAATGCATCTAAGTTTGTTGAGTGGTTGAGGGTAGCAGTCAATGAAAATATGTCTTCCCCTTTCTTCCTCCAACCATAAGTTTAGAGCAATATGATTGCATGAATCAGACATTTGAAAGGCTGTATCATACTCATATAAAGCAGAGTCTCTTGCATTTTACTATCATAATCATGTCTGAGAAGCCAACAGCATGCGTGATACCTTTTCGTATCATACACCGCGGTGAAGAATTCCACAGTGATATCTATGGTGAGGATATCACTGTGGAATTCGTGAAGTACTATTCTTACTTCACCCTTCAGGAAGATTTGAGTCGACGAGTGCGAGAAGAGGCTGAGATGGAGCCAAGTGAGGCCGAGACGGTGGCAAGTGACGCCGAGACGGTGGGAAGCGAGGCCGAGATGGCAACCAGCGAGAGCGAGACGGTCGAAAGTGATAACATGGAAAGTGAGGATGTCATTGTGATATCGGATGATGAAGTAAGAGTTTTACACATGCATGCGAATGGCTGTCATCTCAACTCGTTCATGTTTTATTTCAGTGATGGAGTGAGTGATGGGCATTCTTTATTTCATAAAATCATCATGCACACATACAGCACACTGTTTCACCACATTTCCTCGTGAATGCATCATAAGTTCTTATAAGAACTTCCTTCTAATGCAGCTAAAGCGGTCCCAAGCCCGCCACATATCTACGGATATGGAATGCAGAGGGGAAGAAAAATGATGAATGGAATGAAGTGGGAGGACACTCTTGCACCACATGCAGCCACAAACACATTTCTATCTTCATTAAGATGACATTCAATCACTTGAATTCTAATGTGACCTAATCCTTAGATCTCATTACAGTCAACTCTCTAACGTACTTATTATACCTATTATCTCTAACTTTGCAAACACTGAAAGGATTCTAACATGATTTCAAACTTTACAAACATCAACTTTATTTCTAACGTTACAAACAGTGAAATGCTTGTGACACTATTTTATACCTTACCTATCTTGCAAACACTGAAATGATTCTGATATTATTCCTAACTTTACATTCATCAACTTTATTTCTAACTTTACAAACGTCAACTTTATTTTTAACTTTGCAAACAGTGAAGTGATTGTAACTTCATTTACATTTCATCTATCTTACAAAAATTGAAAGGATTCTAACATGATTTCAAACTTTACAAACATCAACTTTATTTTTAACACTGCAAACAGTGAAGTGAATCTGACTTCATTTATATTTCACCTATCTTACAAACAGCGACATGGTGATAACTTTATTTCTAACTTTACAAACGTCAACTTTATTTTTAACTTTGCAAACAGTAAAATGGTTGTAACTTTATTACTAAGTCAATCCACTCTATTGAAACGACAAGAAAACGACACAGTATGACCATGATATGTTATTGAAACCCACACAGCTTTTTTGTTATACTACCAATTCATTTCATGTCCTCTATCCTATACACTCATAACCTGCAACGACATTTATTCTATTACACCTGAAATCTATTGACATGTGATACATTACATTAAATCTTCGATATCAAATACTATCATGAAACAACTAGCAGTACCTGACTCTAAACATGCACTGATTCCCACATTTATGACATTAGTGATTTTTCTATCATGTGTGACTACATGCTCATCAATATGAAAGGCTTGCAGTGACTTAACTCTTAATGTGTCCATGTCAAGCTTTTGGAAATAACTTTTCATGTACAGTTGACATACAATCAATTTCAACGGATGCTCCAGTCATAGCATGTTATTCCTGCTTTCGCACTCATGGTGTCATGCTGCATCAACAAGTTGCTTCTATCTAACTTTTACATGAATAAACCAAATGCCCTGATGCTATATGATACTGTCTCGATATGATATTGTTGTTTCTTTTAACTATGTCACTGATTCAAACAGCTAATTACACTACCTATTCATTAAACTTTGCAATGTCAATCTTTGCTTTCATCGAATATGAACCTCTAATTTACATACAACAACTATGATATGTGTTCTATCTTATACACTCAACCAGTAGAGACATTCATTCTGTTACATCCATGAACATGATGTGATAAAATTCACATCATCTCAAAACCCTTTAACAGCGCTTGTCTTCAAACATATGCTGAATCCCACACAGCTTGTTTGTTACACTACCAATTCATTTCAATGTGGGCTAATCTTGCATCACTCATTTCATGTAACACAACTTTTCACTTTAATTATTCCCAGAATTTTACTGCAGTGGTCTCAACACAATCCCTACCATGTATTCTAACACTCTAATCACTGTGCAATGACTGTTGTGAATTGTATCGCATTCATGTACATGACCCAGGCTTGTAAATTCCTGTTACTCAGGTGTGAGAAGGTTGACTAAGTCTCCTCTTCAGCTCATGATTTTCTTCTCTCATCCCTTGACAGTTCCTCTCTATCACACCAAGTCTGGTAACCTCCTGCCTCTATTGATTCAACTCGGATACTACCTCCTCATAAGCCATCTCCTTCTCCTTCCATTCCCGCCTCTCTTTCGCTCCCATTGTTCCACTTGTGGAACAATTTTTCAAAATGATGCAATACATTCAAAACTTTATCACATTCTTTAACTGCCTTACTACAGTACTTTGAACGTTTCATAGAATATATTTTATGCGCACTTTGAATTATCTGCATGTTTGTTTTATTGCAAGCGCAGATTGAAATTTTCAAATTCCGGCAATTTTCGATTCATTTTTCAATTGGATATCATCTGACATTGAACGAGCCGTGAGTAATTTTTCTTGTGTCATTTACTGTTCATAAAGTAGTTTATTAGATATTACCAGTCAGTTTCATGAAATGATATGTTATGTGTGTATGATGAAGTAAATAAGATAATGTTCCACAAGTGGAACATTGGGATCT
The DNA here is from genome assembly GCA_907163375.1 of Prostheceraeus crozeri. NCBI lineage: Eukaryota > Metazoa > Platyhelminthes > Polycladida > Euryleptidae > Prostheceraeus > Prostheceraeus crozeri. The sequence goes on from CAJQUW010003743.1 coordinate 1,305,486, forward strand.
TCTGACTATAGACGACATGACCATATGCGGCTAGCTTGATATTTTTGTGCCGCTGATATAGTAGCAATATCTGTTCTGCTTTATTGTAGGTACCAGATTATAGAATTAACAATGTTAAAATACCCAATTCTCATTGTTCTGATATTTGTTCAAAGTAATCTATCCATAGTTTCTTTATTTTCACCCAGGCGAAAACCTTGATTTTGAAGAAAATGTAGGGTTCGAAACAGCTACGTTATGGAGCGTAGGCTGTCGTGCAAGCCCCTCTGCTAGTGATACTTACCTTCGAAGATAATCGCACACGCAATATCAGGTACACGGCAAAGGATGTCTGGTTACTTGAATCACTTTAGTAGTAGTTATATATTCTGGAACAAATTGTACGCGTTTGTGAAGGATATTGCATGATAATCAAAAAGCCTAGGCCGAACCCGAATGTCGTTATTTCGTATTCAAAAGCTTTTATCGGACCGCTTTACATAGTTTTGGTCTCTATCTGGGACTCCTGTTTTATTTTCCAAGTAATGTGTAGGCTTACCTGTAGTACGAGTAGGCCCTAAAAGCTGCAGATTATTAGATCTACAGAGTAAACCATTGGTTTTTTTTCATTTACAGATGCCAAAGCTTTTCTCTGTGGAAGCAGCAGCCGAAATGATTGCCTCCGCCGATTCGGATGCAGAATTAGATGATGTTGAAATCGTTATTTTGCCCCCTGAAGAATTCAACTGTGCGACTGATGAGGAAGACGTCAATGACGATTCTCTCGGAGATGTCGAAGTTCGGGATCTTCCTGGGTTTGTCGAGGTACACCATGCTTGTGAAGATATGCCGCATACTTCAGATTCAACAGACCAGCCCTCGAAAAAGCGGCGGCGACAATCCGAACCCACTTGGAAAAAAGGTGAAAGTCTGAAGAAAAGTAGGATTTCAACAGAGCAAGTCTCTGAACCTCCCAGTCTTCAAGAAGCATATCCGATGCTGTCTACATTGGATCCCATCGATCTGTACAAATTGTTCTTTGATGACAAGTTGCTAGATCTTTGTGTCGATGAGACCAATAAGTACGCATTTCAAAAAGGCGATCATCATTTTACCGTTTCAAAAACAGATGCAAACATTCTTAGGAATTCTTCTTCTAAGTAGCTACAATACTCTGCCGAATGAAAGACTTTATTGGAGCACTGACGAAGATGTGGGAGTGCCAGTTGTATATGAAAAAATGTCCAGGAACAGATTCCAAGATATAAAACGCTTTTTTCACTTGTCCGATAACGCATGCATCGATCCAAGCGATAAGCTTGCAAAATTACGACCTGTTATAGATATTTTTCAAAGGAATTTGCTGCAGTTCGGTGTATTTGAAAGAGACTTGAGTCTGGACGAACAGATGGTCCCGTACTACGGAAAGCACAGCTGAAAAATGTACATAAAAGGAAGGCCAGTCAAATTTGGCTTCAAGATTTGGGTGCTTGCGTCTTCAAGTGGATTTCCTTTCAAATTTGAAGTCTATACCGGAAAGAAAAACGATACACTGCATGTATCTTTGGGAGAGCAAGTAGTGCTGAATTTGACGGAGTGCCTCGATTCAAAGGAGGAACAAACCCTCTACATGGATCGCTTCTTCAGCTCCACTAGCCTTTTTCGAAAGCTGAAGACCGAGCACAATTTGCGATATACGGGAACGGTCATGGAAAATCGTACCGAGCATTGACCTTTGATGTCAAAGCAAGAAATCAAAAAGCAACCGAGAGGGCACCACTCTTGTTTCAGTGATGGTCAGGTCGTTGTATGCCAGTGGAATGATAACAGACCAGTAGTTGCTGTGAGCAACTTTGAAGCCGTCTCTCCGCTCCAAGCGGCAAACCGATGGGTGTCAAAGGAGAAGAAGAGGTCATCTATTCCCTTACCTTTTCTCATCCACCGGTATAATATAGATAAGTCCATTTACTCGATCGATTCTTGAGCGAATACAGACCACAAATGCGGAACAAGAAGTGGTGGTGGAACCTGTTCGCAAACTTCCTGAACATGGCGGTCGTTGCGGGATGGAGACTGCATCGGGCTCTCAACGGAAACCTCTCACATCTCGATTTTAGAAGGTAAGTAGGCCTATAATCATGCGTCTCAGACGACATACTAGTAATATGCTTAGATTTCGCAATGGAATGCACGTGCGTATAAAAAGCAGGCCATATCTTTTGGATTTCAGGAACATCGTGCGCACACTCCTTGCTCAGACGCTGAAACGAGCACGCCGATCAGGACCGTCAAGGACACCGATCAAGGAGGAGCAAAGATCTTTCAGCGGCCATCTGCCCATACCAGCCGGTCGGCAATCCCGTTGCAAGTTGTCCAAAAAGAACACGAAAATCTTATGTCGAAAGTGCGGAGTAATGCTACATTCGCATTGCTTTATCGGCTTCCACACCTCTTCTTGATTCATCTCTGATGACATCTGGCAGTTTGAAGCATTCAGCGTAAACAAATATACTCAGATTTTAGAAATTTGCAAATTCTAAGAAAAAATTTGGACCTAGTATTTCCAAAAAAGGCACAATAAGCAACAGAAAGTCTTCTGGTGGTCGTTGTATATATATGGCAAAGTATTCATGAGAACGCTACAAAAGAATTACGAGAGAAAAAGACTGTGTTCCACTTGTGGAACATGTCTGTAAATCTGATACTGTATGTATCATATTCAAAGTTTGAGGAAATACTGCTTATTTAGTCCATAATTACTCTATTCTTCCAAAAAAAACATTGAAATTTCATCGGCTTCTGTATTCGGGATCTAATGGGTTAATGTTTCCTTTCTCTTCTGCAGCTGTAATACTTCCTCCTGTAAGACTTTCATCGTTCCCACTTTAATTTCTAGTTTGGCTATGTCCTGCACCATCTCTTTATTTTGTCTATTCATGGCCTCATAGCGCTCTTTGAGCAGAATGTAATGGGCTTGCTGTAATGCCTTCGCTTTCAACTCATCTCTATCTAGAGCTCTTGTTTGTTCGCGCATACCGCCTTTCTTTGGCGTAGAAGTGTTAAGTGGCTCCTCTACATGTTCAGATGCGTGCTCAGATACATGTTCAGATTCCTGTTTACCACTCATGAAAACGGCTCTCACCTCCTGTACTTCCCCTTCCTCCTCACTGCTGCTTGTATCGCTGAGGAAATGATCGCTCCCATGATCATCCAAGTCGACAATGTGTCTTACAGCCGCCCTCTCCTCCTGCTTTCGTCTATACAAGTCATGAAACCACTTTTTGAAGTGGCAGTTAGAAATAGACGCACTAGGACACTGGTCATGTCTTTTCCTAAATTCGACAAAGTCAGAGTCTGCTTCCACAGCATGATGGGCACAGGTCTTTATTTCAAAGACCTTCTTATGCTCCCCAATGTGTTCCACCTGTCTCAAGTGCTTTTTGTATTCGGTCCCTCTGTATACTTTATCGCATGAACATCTTGTGACGCTGTAGCGCGAAGACTTTGATAAAACCATGTTCAAACTGCAAGATAAAAGTAAGTTATTTACTACAGTTCTCACAAGAAAGCACTGTTTATTAGAAACATGTTTGTAATAAATGGCATAGGACAGACAATGATGGCCCTAACCTTAAGACCCTAGTGTTAGAAAGTGTATCAGTGATGCCTGTAAGATCTGACTTTAAATCTCTAACTTAGAACGTTTGGTAGCAAACGTCAGACGACTCACCGTCGAAAGGAGGAAAGAGGAGTGACATTGGGTAGGGAGAAGCGCCTTACATACTTCTCTCTCACAAAGACAGAATATGCCAATGTCCAAATTTGGTCATGTCTCCTTCAAACGACTTCATCTCACCATATTTGGAATCTCAACCGCTAATTTTCCTGACTGACGCAGGGAGTCAAGATTGCCATAAATGGACATTCTCGCTTCGTTGTGACGGAAGGGGAATGACGCTCGGCTCACGCTTTGTGACAGCGATCTCTTTATCCTGAGTGGCGAGTTTGTATGACCCTCAAGTGAACTGAATGTATCCGAAGATGAAAAGATTGAATAGTTCCTAGTGTGTGATAAAATACATGGAATGATAAACGTACAGATGCTCACAATGATACTTAGGGGCTTGTAAAGTTCAATACTGCATTCCCATGACATTTCAATTTTATGTGTTTGTACAAGTGTATAAGCTTTCACTGGACTCGCATCGTCTTATAAAGTGTTTGTTTACGCAGCGCATGAAGCTATATCTCTCAATGACGTTGAACTCAATCTCTCACACACACGCACACACATTGTCACTTAAACCATGACTGGAATACAGTTCTCACACATCAACTTTATTTCTAACGTTACAAACAGTGAAATGCTTGTGACACTAGTTTATACTTTACCTATCTTGCAAACACTGAAAGGATTCTGATATTATTCCAAACTTTACAAACAGTAAAATGGTTGTAACTTTATTACTAAGCCAATCCACTCTGTTTGAAGCCCAACTTTATGTGAAAAGAAAGCGACACAGTATGTACATGATATGTTATTGAAACCGACACAGCTTTTTGTTACACTAACAATTCAGTTCAATGTGAGCTAGTCTTATATCACTCATTTCATACGACATAACTTTCACTTTACATATTCCTACAATGTTACTGCTATGTGTTCTAAACTTTATGAGTTCGCTTTCACTTCTATCTCACACTTTCTTCATCATCTAACCAAGTGAATGACATTGATGATACATTATCGGACTATACGCATTGAGTCACATTCTACACAAATAGATATTACTAACATGGATCATATAAAACGCCAAGTCTTGTCATAGGCTTGACTATGCCATGGTCTTAGTGATTTATCTATGTAACTTACACTTTTAAAACGCTAAATCCTTAAATTTCAACACAGGGACACCTATCCTATGGATTTAGGAGTTTTGCTGTATAATTTTGTAAACTTATGTCTCTGTCAGCATACAACTTTTAAAATACAACACTGACTGATGAATGATGTTCATATACTCCGAGCTTGGATAACAAGAAACTTTCCTGCGTTGACTATTATATATTTTCCTCATCAACTCTTTACACACTTATGATTCCAATCACTAAGTTACATACAACGCTTCTATTGAACATGCATCAATCACCTTTCAGCTGACCACATCAAATGTAAAGTGTATAACATAATGAGTATGTAACTATCTCTCATCAACGATATCAAAAATGGCTTTTCACCATGAAAATTAAGTCTTACCTTCAAAGTCATTTTATAAAGCGAACATATGCATCGCGCATTCTACAATAAAAGAGATCGTTCATTTGTATTATATAAATTCCTAAGTCCCTAAATCCAACGGTAGGTAACCATACCCCTTAGATGATGGACTGTAGCAATTAAGCTATGTCATTCACCAATGGCTAAGTTAGTAAATGCATGTATACACTCTACAGCAACAGTTATCATTGATGTATGTTATATAAAACGCTAAATCTGTAAGTCCAACCGTGGCTGTCATTGCCTGCATTATTATACAACATGTTGCTCTGATGATTATTCCACCACCCTTACTGTTTCCATTTGAGGGGTAGTGAAGAAATAAATTCATGACTTCAGGTCAAAACCTCTCTCTACACACGTTTATATTTTACATAATGTAAAAGATCCTTGCTACTTATCATAGGGGCCTGAAAACTTTAAACATGATGATTTCATGGCAGTTAGACCTTTGAAGATGTCTGTTGGACACCTTGTCATGAAGTTGCGTTCTCATCAGATGAATTTAATAAGAGCTTCTTCATTTTCTAAGAAAGATAGAGATCCTTGAATTTAGTGTTTGTGTGTGGCACAGTCTGTAACTTTTCTTTGTTAATAGGGTGGCCTCCAACGAATTGGTGACCGGGCCCTCGGAAGGACCGATGGAATACTTCGATTACTCGAAGTATTCCGGACGCTGAATTCTCAGCAACGCCAGATATTCTAGCGCCATATCCCTAAATAAAGGGTTCTCCACAAGCTCATGTGGAATAAGATGGACGGAGCAGCGAATTGCTTCGCCTTTCTCTGCCTGCAAAGCAGCCAGGAGAAAGACTTTCCCCATCTTCACCCTGCATCCACAGCGGAGCTCAAGGGTTCGACTCATGTCAAAGAAAGCGATATCGAAAGACATTGCTTCAAACGACTTGTAATTGATAAATGAGTGTGAACGTCTCCCTTATATGTCTCCCACATTTTTGTAACTGGCTAGCAAGACATTGAAGAATTGAACAAATCGGCAGTGTCCATGCTTTAACAACAAATGGGGACTTGCGCGCGCGCGGAGTGTACAGTAACGAATTGTCAACGTGAGAATCCTTTCAGTCGCCCACGATAATCTCTCTACCGGCGCGATAGCAATCAGCTGTGTGGGAATCAGCCAGGTGCTACAATACGTTCCTGCATCCTGGGACAGATGTGATAGCTCTCTGTTTCATGTGACAGACGGGTGCCAGAGAGAGCGCGTACATCTTTGTGTTCTACTCCATCTGCTGAGGGGCTAGCGAGACAACCAGGCGTCAGAGTGCACTTATGATTCTTTGTGGGCACAGGAGGGGTTTTTTCACTGATAGGTTTTATGATAAACATTTTGAATGGCAGCATGTTGACTATTGCAAGCCATGTTAAATGTCATGTTTACATCGTCTGCATTCGCACAGAAAATGCTGTTTCCTACAAATGATTTTTCTACACAGACGTATTCATTGTATGAGTTCAAGGGTCGAGTCGTTGAACTAAGACTTATGCGTTTCTACAGGTCTTTATATCAGCTTTAAACACGCCTGCAATCTATGAAAGTTTTACCAACATAAAGTTGTTGACATAAAGTTTCTTACACCGCAGTTCATGTTTACGACTTTCATTTGAATGTCAGATTTGTATGTTCATCTGTCTATGATGAGTGTAAACGTTGTCATAGTTCTCCTTTATTTCCCGTAAACTAGTTGTGACACTTTTGTGTTTCACTTCATCTAGCAGGTTGATTTTTATATCACACATAATGTTTCCTATCTCATATGCAATCGACTAACAACAAGTTGTTATGTCTATACTTGTATGCTGTCGATGCAGAGTGCAAACACACTGTCTTTATTTACAAAACACACACACTCAGTTTGATAAAGGCAAACAACACAATTAGTAAAGCTGGTACGCTAACGAGTGTGACTGCAGAAACATTTCATAAAACTTTTTTCAACGTTCGCTAAGTTTCACAACAGCCTGTCAAAGACTTCTTACAAAACTTATTTCAACATTTGCATTTAAGCGAACATGTGCTTCACGCATTCTACACGAACGGTTAACACATGTAATATAAAACCCTAAATCCAACCGTAGAGGAGCCTATGAACTTTACAACCCAGGCGATTCAATGTCATGGAATCACACTCAACGTGTGTGACAACATCTGGTTTTATAAAACATTCAACACTTATTCCTATCCATCTCACTTTTATATCCAACATGTTAAACTTAGACTTGGTTTCAACCACTCAAGTCGTCAAAAACTTGCATGCGTTGACTAATATTCAATTCATTCTGTACACCGATTCGCTTTACTTCACATCCAAAGTTAATGATTACCTAACAGATGTATTCACTCTGAATTTACACTTCACCGTTTGTGAAAAGACTGTCACATAAAACATTTTACACACTGCAGTCCGGATCTCAACTAAGGATAAAAATTTTCTATTGCTGTGGTGAACACTGTTTTCATATAACATTCTAAACTCTCATTGCAGTAGAAAACTGCTTTTAGTAACCTGATGAAGCGAATCTAACAGTCATGAAGTTTGAATTTTCTAATAGGGAAACATTTGGCAACTGTCTCCAATAAAACTTTCTAACACTGTGAAAGTAAGTTACCTGACAATCTACACTGTGCAGTAAAACCTTCTAAAACTTTCTAGTGCTGTGATGAGTTCGGTCAGTCATACAACGTCAATGATTAAACTTTATTTTCACAAACATGCGTCGCGGTAAATTATTTGACTACACTAACTTTGCAAACCATGATGCACTTTCTGACTAGACTTACGAATACAACGTCAATTATCAAACTTTTCTAACTATACATCAACCTGTGCTGTAGTAAAACCTTTGTACAACATGATAAAGTTTCTGACTAGTCTTACAAATAAAACGTTGATGATCAAACTTTCTAACTATACATCAACCTGTGTTGCAATAAAACTTTTGTACAACATGATAAAGTTTCGAACTACACCAACTTTGCTTTTACAAACCATGATACACTTTCTGATTAGACTTACGAATACAACTTCAATGATCAAATTTTCTAACTATACATCAACCTGTGTTACAGTAAAAATATTTGACTATACTAAACTTTGCTTTTGCAAACCATGATACACTTTCTGATGACACTCACGAATACAACTTCGACTTTACTCTCTATAACGGGTGTCGCAGTAAAATTATTTGACTACACTAACTTTGCAAACCATGATACAGTTTCTGACGACAGTCACGAATAAACGTCATGATCAAACTTTCTAACTATACATCAACCTGTGTTGCAATAAAACTTTTGTACGACATGATAAAGTTTCTGACTAGACTTGCGAATAAACCTTCAATGATCAATCTTTCTAACTATACATTAACCTGTGCTGCAGTAAAACTTTTGTACGACACTGACAAGAGCTTTTTCACTAGTGAAGAGAGAAGTCTGTGATGTGTTACGTGTGGCGCGTGAATGTCCTCCCTTCATTCCTTCATCATTTCGTCTCCGTGATAGAGACAAGCAGAACTGATGGTTCATTCTCACATGCTTGGCCAACTGTCGGGAGACAAGTGCAATGGAAATTTTATGAGGTAAGCTGTGGCAGATAGCTAAATGTCGCCCTGGCGGTCAGAGTACAACGTTGAGACGAAAAATTGCAAACGTGACGCAGAGAGGTTTCACAAGGATTACCATTGCCCACGTCCCGTGCAGTACTCATCGCTACGGACTTCACCGCTGTCTCGAAATCACCCACAGGAAGTATCACACCGAAAATCTCCGTGACCTGCACCGTCCATGACTTGATCGCCAGACATGAAAATCGGTGGAGTTGGTAAGAGGTTGGCAGACTTTGAGCAGCTTGATAGCAAGCCGTAGAGAGCTTGATTCACCAGCGTTTTACAATGGAGATGTTTAGAGGCCACCCATGACAAGATAGCTAAGACTCAACCGACTGGCGTTTAAAGTTCTACGTTGAGAACTGTGTCAAATGCCCAACATGAGACGAGTTGCTCCAGCGGTTTCGGTCTAGACTATGACACACTCCCTTGCCACACTTATCACTACGGCATCGTCCGCCGTCCCGAAGGAACACCCTGTCAGTGGAATATTACAGCAAGACTCTCCATGTCTTGCTCGCTTTCAGTGAAAAGCTGCTTATACCATGAGAAGACTGGCTCAGACATCACTAAAAATCATCTAGTTGACTTCAGCAGGGTCGAACACCCCAGAAAACCTCCAAAACTAGTGAATTTAAATTTTTCAACTTTTTAGCACTACTTATGAAATTTTATAAGTAGTTTATCACTTAGGGCAGGTCAAGACCGACCGAACCTTTTTTGAATCAAGTCAAACGGACTTGTAGAAGCAAAGTTACAAGCCTTTAAAGTTTTGGAGTCTTTTATGGCCTGGAGACGAAGGCCATCTCCTGGTGAACCTCTAAGTCTGACGCCTTAGCTGACTTCAGCAATGAAATTTTCTAAGTCGGTTTCTTACAGAAACCCAGTTTTTCAGATTTCCAATGCTATCATCGGAGCTCCAGAGTTCACCTACCCCAACCCAGTCGGGAGGAGAACTGATTTCCACAAGCAGTTTCCACTTATATAGTGTGTGGCGATCAGCTGATGACGTAATCCCAAGTAACACAGATACGTTGGTATTACGTTGGACCTTCATTGGCCATTTACAATGGTCAAAAGTTGGAAATGATACAGGGGCCTACATTGGTTCTATGAAGGCAATCCAACCTAGAACCGGTCTTAAACCAACGTAATCCAACATATTTTCGTGCGATGGCCATCCAGGCGCCGCTCCAGCCATCCTTATGCCAACAAACGCCAATTTAATCCCACTTTATTGCCTCTTTAAGCCAACGTAACCTTCAGCTGCCGCCGATAGCTGATATTGGTCAACCTAATCCCACCGTAGCCTCCCATTAGCAAACATTGGTCGACTTAATGTACGATCAAACGCGATTTTCACTTTTCGCATTCGATCGAGCACAAATTAGCGTGATTGTCAATACATCGCTCTTGATCGAGAGCGAAGAAGCGTGATTACATTAAATTTCGAACTCGATTGAGGGCGTAGTTCTAATATTGCGGCGATATCTGACTCGTTCTATTCTTACATTGTTACTCTTTGATGTGTCCGGCTAGATTTAACTGCTGCATGAGAATGAAAACATATGAACAGTTATTCCATTTATGAAAAATGCCGTCTTTATCTGTTAATTGAGTTATCGAGAATGAGCACGACTTTGACACATGTGCGAAGCATTTCAACAATAATAAATTCAAAAAATTTGTAATATTTAGTGTTCATGTAGTATTGCTTCATAAGTATTTCCAAGATTTTTTAAACATATGATTGTACATGATGTTTCGTCCATACGTCAAAGTCGCGCTGCTCGAAAACTCCATGAATAGACAAGAACAGCATTTCCGGAAACAATCTGTTCATGCATTTTCCTTATCAAGTAGAAGCTGAATTAACCGTGCGAATACATACCGATGAGCAACAATGCAAGAATAAAGCGACTCTGTTAACACTGAAAAATCAGGAACATACTTGATGAATGATATCGAGCGTGTCAGTAGGCTTAAATTCACTCGAATTTCAGTGTCTCCTTACCTTGTCATACCGCTGGCCTACTTCGAACCCATAAAATCCTCTGCGGGAAACAGTTGTCCTCTGCAGCAAGCATTTGGATGTTGGTGAAATTGAATCATGAGCGCAGTGCTTCATCATCTGCAAAGTAAACCCGTGTACTTTAAAAATATCTCAATTTCTCTAATTCACAATCCCGATTCTTGTCTTACCGGAATATGTTGGAACTCCTGATGCTGTAGCCAATTCAGATGATTGTGCCAAATAATTCAAATATTTCGTGAAAATGATGAGCAATATAGCAAACACTTCATCATAATCATTCATCATAGCTCTGAATTTTGGCAAAATTGACTGAAAACTAATTAGAAACATTAGATACAAGGATATAATAACAAGCAAATAAGATGTTGATGAGTAAGAATTGAATCATGAGCGCAGTGCTTCATCATCTACAAAGTAAGCCCATTGATGTGTACTTTAAAAATATCTCAATTTCTCTAATTCACAATCCCGATTCTTGTCTTACCGGAATATGTTGGAACTCCTGATGCTGTAGCCAATTCAGATGATTGTGCCAAATAATTGAAATATTTCGTGAAAATGATGAGCAATATAGCAAACACTTCACCATAATCACTTATAGCTCTGAATTTTGGCAAAATTGACTGAAACTAATTAGAAACATTAGATACAAGGACATAATAACAAAGAAATAAAATATTGATGAGTAAGAATTGAATCATGAGCGCAGGGAATTGAATCACAACACGAAGATATAATTAAGATGCAAACATAGTTTTGGTTAGGTACGAGTATTGACAAAAGCACTGAGTGCTGAAACCACGTCGAGCAGTCTGTATAATATTTAAGTGACAAATAAAGTTTCGGCTAAAGGAAAAAAATATGTGCTATTTTATGATCGCATGTATATGGAATGCACTGTATTATATTTATCAAAATTTTGGCGAGATACAAACCTGACTGTAAACATACAAGAAAATGCACATTATATGCACAAATTTATACGCACATTACTAGCGTGATGAAAAATGAAATGAGGGAATGATTTACAATTCATCATGGACTAATATTCCGGAAGCAGCAAGGATTTAAGCGATTTGAACTTAGTCACACATGTAGCCCATACATTGAACAAGTTGCTACGCCGCTTGTCTTACGTGCCATGTCTTACTCGAAGACATGTCTGCATGGGCATAAGGTCTCCTAACGTCATACTCTTTTGTAGGAATCCAAGACAGCATTATCTGTGTATTGCAAGGGTATATATTTACTCTTACTCAAAGGACATCAAACGTAGACAATGAAATACACAGACAATACTGTCTGAAATTTCTGCGTAAGTAAACGTCGTTTGGGGTCATTGTCGTGTCCATACCGATATGGTCTAGGCTTTCGAGTAAGGCATGGCACTCAAGACAAGCCGCGCAATTTGCTCAGAATTTCAGCAACAGGAGTTTCTGAGGCAGCAGCAAATATTTGGACTTGCTCAAGAACAGGCATGAAATTAATGGTTGTTAAGGTAGATGCCGTCAAACATGAAGAATTGCACAAATGAAATCATGAAACCCACACGTATAGACTCTGATGTGGATGTTTAAACAAAACTAAGTGAATAAAGGGATCAAGAGTCTAGTAGATGCAGACGTCGTTAAGGCAAGGATTTTTGACGATAGCAGCGGCAACGAGGACAATTGATCTCTTGAGCGAATGAAAAAATACGACTGATGTGACAAGAATAATCTCTCAAGTTCAAGGCATTTGCAATGTGAATCATAAAAACGTGCTTCTGTTCATTTAAGAATAAAATTTGAATCAAACTGAAATCACTTTCATTTTCATAAGCAATCCAAAAGGAAAAACATTAGTGAGTAGTTTCTACGCGATTACCTTTGGGAGACCGTAATAAACTATGTGTCACTAATTAAATGAGGTGTAGCTAAATGTTTCTGCCTTCCAGTGATATTGGAAACATTTATTGACTTATTAGCCAGACGAATTCCTAACGGATCATTCGAGCAGTCTGATTGGATATTTAACGTGTGCTACGATTAAAAGAGTAATTCAAAAATTGATGAATATTAGTAACTTCACCATTGTAAGAGCATATCGTTTATTTCTCTGTGGTCTGGCTCGATCAGTGCCGGCGAACTGAATTTGCTCTCAAATAAATTGCATTCAACGTGAGGCAGCTTGCCCGATGCCGGTCCAAAATAGGCCTTGAGAACAGGAAATTGAGCTAAATGGGCTGAATCTTGGATAAAATCTACCTGAAGCCGGTATAAATCCCGGTCTGAAGTTCGATCTAGGCCGGCCGCGGAGCCCGACCGACACCAACATCGCAGCCGGTTTCCATGTCAGAGTCGAATCATCGACCATCGTGTAATTTCTTAAGTATGATGGCAATTTTCTTCAACAATGCAACGCTGCTTGTCACTTTAGTCGGAAATTCATGGAACATTTTCGAAGGGAATCAATGCCGCAACTAGGCCTTGAACCAATCAAAAATTTACTGGCTATCGAAAAAATATCGCAAGGCATAGCAACATATGGTCTCAACTTTCCTGATGATGTGGTATCATGACGAAGAAATCAAGGAAACATACACATGTGGAAAAGAATTCAAATTGTGATCGAATCAAAAGGAGAATGGACAAAGAATCTGCGTAATTCAACCTGTTGGTGATGCACAGTATTGCACTCACTTCTTCTATGAAGCATTGCAAATTGATGTCGCGATAGTCAAGAAAATCATGATCGAAACAAGATAAGGCCGATTGATAAAGTAACAAAAATAGAGAATGGAAGCAAAAAATGCAATGACACTAGATGAATAGCTGCCAACAGAAGAAAGTCGTTTTGGCGGAAATTTTTTTAAACATCAAAAGGTCGAATGGCCGGATAATAAAATCTCCAAAATTATGTTAGACGACAGAGTCACGATACAACCAATATCTGAGAGCCATTGTAGACAATTATCAGGTTGAATCAGTTTAAAGCATGTAACATTAACGATTTCACTGAATTTATAGAGAGCAAGCCGTCCGTGTCCGTGGATGAAAAATAGTCGACTTTTCAGACCCTTTTTTGGCGAATTTCAGCCAGATGGCGGACGATTGGCAGCCGACTATGACATATAGCTATGTGTAGGGGTATACTAGAACTTAATAGAAATAATGCTACACACTAGAAGTAACACTACGCAAAATAAATAACTACTCTTTTTCTACATTTCTACATAGTAGTGGAATACAACACTTGTGCCACAATTCTACTGATGATCAATTTTTACCAATACTGAACCTATTGACCAAGGGACGTACTAATGCTGCAGGTGGTCAGTCATCAGCAGGTGCTCATCTAGTTCGTTTCGACCTTAACCTGAACACTCAAACCCTGACGAGCGGGGTCTCACACACATTGCGACTGACAACATGCTCAACTGGCAGTGATATATTCGGAAAGACATGCCAACATGTTGATAAAACATCATGGAAATGCTGCGTTTCCAAGATATGCGCTGATCCTGTCTCTTCATTCATCCCATCTGTAAATGTTTCATAATATCAGTGATTCCCGAATGAAAACGAATTCTGCACATCCTAAATTCCCAAATATAGGTAACGGCACATCATGTGTTAACAATTCACACATACGCATATGAGTAGGATTACCTCCTGCAAAAGTGAGGATGTTCCATTCCCCTAAACTTGTTTTTGTATGTGTGTGCATCGTAGGAATTGCATGTGTAAGAATCGTAGTCTGAGAATTAACAACAACGAGATTAAATACACGATAGATCAGATTGCCATGCAAAAGATGTGCGACTGGTAGGTTTCGAACCTACGACCAAGGTTAACTAGACCTGTGCGCTAACCAATCTAATGCACGATTCGCATTCTGAGATCTCATCGTGACCATAGTCTGGTTTTGTTGTCATTAAACTGTAACAATGGCCAATCTCAATCAGGAATTCGAATATTGTCAAAGCGAATCTATTTCTCACTCTAGCCGTTACTGAATACGTCTCTTACTTTTGTGGTTCCGTCCAATCTTGTGCTCATTGCTTGAAAGTGAAAACCTAAAACAAAAGAGTAAAACAAACAGAATGGTGATGTAGTAAGTCTTTCCTTAATTCAAACACATTTCACATCACGAGCAACTTTCACACTGTCTACTGACATCTATATATGGAGGGTAAATGTTATTTACAAAAGAGACAAGCCAATTGGTGCTGGTTGATAGATCATCAGATAATTGATAATTCAGTTCTTAAGTGTGAATCAAGCAAAGTTTACAATAGGTTGATTTGCTTGTTTTGAGATACAAATTTCCCAAAAAGTACAGACTTAATGTTGACAACGAGAAGTAGAGAAATCTGTTGCCTTGTTGTGCTTGTCAGTTGACGAATTCTAATAACTAAATTCGTGAATATTGCATGAAACATTCAGTGTCATCTATAACCCATGTATTTATCGATAATTTAATCTGATTCAGAATTATATTTCCATTAAAATATTGTAATAAAACAATAATAGGGCAACGCTAATAGATTATGTTCCATGACAATGTTTTTCTTCCTATGCACTTTATTTAACTGTCATCTAGCCTTTCAGTCAAAATTACCATTAATGGTCCATCATTGGCTCGAGGATGGCTGTCTACATTTTCATTTTACATTGGTTCATTAAAGGATTAATATGGCCATTGTAAGCCAACTCCAAGACAACCAATTTTCGAAAACATTGGAAAGATACAAACGTTGGATCAATGCTGGCTTATGTCGGCTAACGAAGGCCACTGAAATCCAATGTAACATTCAAAGGACCAATGTAGGACCAACGTGTATAAGGAGTTTGTGCTACTTGGGATACCCATCATCCAAACACTAAAAACCCGTCTATCTCCGATTCTAGTGCTCCGATGGAGCTTGAAATACACCATTTCCATGTAGAATTTGGCGCTGAATCCGAATCTTCCCTCCATTTTCCCATCCGATGCTTCGTTTTGGCTCTACAGCCCACAGCCATCGCAAAAATTCTAACTGTCGTTTTTCGGAAGAAATGATGAAAATTTTTTTCTCTCCGATGGTTTTCAAATTTAGCATTCCGAAGCAAAATGTGACGCTGATTCCAAATCCGGTCTCTGTCTTTCCGCCCGAGGCTTGCTTCACCCTCTAGAGCGATTTTCATAAACATTCTAACTCTGTCGTTTTTTCGTCAATGTCCAAAATTTTCAATAACGTCTCACCTCTAAACGAAGGCAAATACGAACAAGTCATGTTTTCCACTGAATTTGTCTCACTCCCAGCTTTCAAACGAGCTATTGTACGACTTTCTACGATGTCTACAAACAAAGTTAGAAGATCGCTGCCGAGGGGGGGGGACGTCAGAACTTTTTCTCTCCGATTGAGTTGGGAAGAAGTTCCTAGACCCAACTTTGACCAAAACGTCCGAATTTGCACTCCGTTTTCCCATCCGAGACCTCCTTCTGCCCGAAAAACGACTTTTCTCATCCCAAAACCTCCAACACCTGCCTTTTCCAACTCTGACGGTTTCCTGCCATTTTCCTCCTTAAACCCAAGAAAATTAGTCCAAACTGAGCTTTCCACTGCATTTTTCTCACTCTTAGCTTTCAAATGAGCTATTGCACGACTTTTTACGATGTCTACAACCAAAGTTGGAAGTTTGGCAGGAGGGGGGGGGGGGACGTCAGTGAAAACTTTTTCTCTCCAATGTCGCTGGAGACATCCTTCCTAACCCAACATTTCACGTAGACTCCGAATCTGCCTTCCGTTTTCCCATCCGAGGCCTCCTTCATGCCGAGTTCCAGCCTTTCTCATCCCAGCACCACCAACATCCACACTTTCCACACTCTATTCCTCCCACATTCCTATCACCTTCCTTCCCATCCCTTACCCGAACACTCCTTCCTTCCTTCCCGCCAGAGGGGGGGAGGGACCCGTTTCCTCCTCTCGGACCCATTCCTCCCAACACATCCTTGGCCACCTCCCTCACCTTCCTGCCAGAGGGGGGGCTGAGTCAGCCTGATGACTCAGCATTTCACATTTTGGAATTGAATTTGGCACGGGGTTACTACTCAAATCGCTCAAATATGTCGATGCACATGATCGGTAAACCTAATCAAAGTTTTCAACTGTGTGCCAGAGACCAAAGCAAGGAGAAACACAAAGTGCTTTCTGACATGGAGCGCATTCACACCTTGTTTCACGTCGTTTTCGTCCTTCAGCAACGACAGACCTGTTCCTTCTGATGAGCTAGCAGACATGACATAGCCTTCGTGGACCAGTAATCGATTATGCGGCTTTTTACGACTACACTCATGTGTATTAGCAACGAAAGAAAACCTCGAATGTCATTCAACGAGACAGGCTTCCATTTCCTGAATATAGAATTCGGAGAAGATTCCGGATTCTGAAGACTCATCTGAGTAGCATACATGTTCGTGTGACGCTTCAGTATCTTCATCATCTCAGGAGTCCAAAAGAGACAGAAGAATTTATATGGAGTCACACAGTCATCTGGTATATTGACAACGCCACTGTCTCCCGTAAATTGACAACGAATTGGAAATCCTCGTAGGTCGCGTGTCCAGCCGTCGTCGGACGTTTCGAAGTCTTTTTCTTCAACATCATCAATCGATGAGGCATCATCTTCCTCTTCAGATTCCGGTTCAATGTCTGAATCGATGGATAGAAGCCTTTCGGGCACCTCGGCGAGAGATATTGTCGCACGTCGTGTTGCCATTTCACACACCACGATGAAAATGAGCGCACGCAGTTATTCTGCCTGACATAAAGAATCAATGCTTGGCACCGTTCCCAATGACTCATCAAGTCAGCAGACAGCAGACTGTTAACAATAAGCCAATGTTGTTGCTGACGTGATTTGATTGCCAACAACTTGATTAATAGTCGCAGCGAGGAAAAAATATCCAATACCGAGTTAACTCGGTATTAGGGCTGAGAGATTGTTGAGCAATACCGAGTTAACTCGGTATTACACGTAGGGTTCAAAGAGTTAATTGTAAAAACCATTCTAATTCCTGATATTTCTGGGAAAATCGTATTACAACTTACTTTTAAAATACGGCTGAATCTTTTTTTTCAAAACATGATCTTATTCTTCCTGATTCGTAGCACACCTAAATTTCAGGCAAAATCAGACCGAAATCTAATAGAATGACAAAGTAAAATAAATCAAGTTAAATCTTACTGAATCTTGTTCAGTTTAACACTGATTTACACGGAAAATATTGTAATGAAATTATTTTACTGAATTTGCATACTGATTCACCCTGACTTTTCAGAATACAATTGCTTGGGTAGTTTCCATCATCAAGCTACTCTTCTGGCAAAACAAGGGCTATGTGAAATCGTATCTCAAATCAGCGTTCTCTATCTAACTCAAAATCTAGCGTCAATATATTACTCGAAATAGGTCGAGTTATATCTTTTAGTGCTTATTTCATTAAGTGATATTGTATCAATCATTACGTCTCATAAAAACTATTATTTGCATCATTACATCTTTCAACAGCTACCCAAAATCGTTTATGCCTACACTGTAAATCGTACGCTACGAAACCTATATACCAAAGCGATATTGTATCCGCTTTCGTAGTTAAATATTTGCTTTCGTACATTTTGTTGGAAATATATACGAAAATGTACCAAATGAAATAACTAGAGAAATAGCTTGTAGGAACTCAGTGCGGTCTATAATATAATCAACAGAATTAAACTAAAGCGTCTACAATCTGTTTTTGGACTGCTGTTGCGGTACGTGAGCAGTGAGAGCGCATAGTCAGTAATTCTACATCAATTGTTTGTATTGAAATAATTTCTCGGCAGATTTAAACTCAGTACCTCTTTCATTTTAATCGACATCTGAATCATGTTACAGTGCAGCGTGTGTAATTTCGCCACAAGTCGCAAATATTCTTTTTATGAGGCATGTTAAAAAACACGGTGAATCGTCGATGGTAAGCAGTAAACTATGATTGACCTGTGCAGCATTGGCAGAGCTCCTCTACCTAAGAATAATAAATTTTCGATTATTTAGAGTTTTGAATGATCAAGGCTGATAAGAGGAGATATATGCTGTAATGGTCTCTTCATATGCATCAATGGCCACGTTCCTTAAGTCAGAATAATGTGTTTGATTTTGACAGCTGATCAAACAGGGAAATATGACTCCAAAATTTCTGAAACTTCTTTAGTATATGAATGCACTTCCATAATATGAATTGTGTTGATAGACAGTGCCGTGTGTTGCCAGAATATATGAAACATTTGTTGATATGTGTTACAAATTTCTCGCTAAAATATGCTAATTTGAATATTTCCGATTTTGTGATTGTTTTTTCGGATGTAACTAAGTTTAACATGTAAATAATTTTTTCAAAAAATGGACATCAATTGATGACATGCATGCTAGATTGACTATTGAAACTACACAAAGGACTCTACCTGCTAAATTTTGATTAGCAGCACTATAAAATACGTTGTTTTAGTGCGAGCACTATAAATTGCATGCCATTTATGAAGAATAAAAGTTTGGCAAAACGTTATGTTAACAAGCGCATAGAAGTAGAAGCAACGATAACCTGTCTTTCAATTTTCTGAATTATCGAGCATCGAGAACTGCATTGAAGCAGTCCTCACTATGGAATTGCCCACACATATGCAGTGAACATTTTTGTGACGTTTAGAGATAGAATAGCTCTGCTTTTACGTGTAAACAGTGTCTTATGTCACAACAGACAACTAGACAACAATCATATGATCCGCAGTTATTTCTTTTTGATTTGACCAGTCTTTCACAAAATAATTTGACAGTCCATAGGGTGGTTGAAGCCCTTTTCATGAGATTATCAACGTGTTACTCCAGCAATGATTTCGGTGAATAATGCAACAATTAATGCGTATCTACTCACAAGGCGACACGTCCATCAAATTCACTGTTCTTCAGTGGTTGATGATGGTGGCTATTTGACGTGAAATATAATGTAGATGCGGTTTTTAAAGCTTGCATGTCCTCATTGCAAATAATTTCGTCTTCAGCCCATGTTGCTGTGTATTCCTATTCTTCACCGGTTGTGCGGTGGAAACAGAAAACTGACCATGCACATAGTCCTATTTGTGGCGGTGGTGCTGTGTTTCCGTTGCTGTTTGGTTTTTAAAACACGCAATGGTGCGTAATATAGCTGGGACACTGAGACCAGGTTATTCCCGCAAAAAAATTTACAAATAGCCCAGGGATATCTAGAGTACCGGGATATGCAACTCCCATTTTTTAACGAATTGTCTTCAAAGTGATGCCTTATCTACGTCGATGTGATTTCTTCATTGGCGCGCTTCCCTGCTCCACCGTTCACGAGAGGTGTCATACATCACACACCATTGTGTGGATGCGCTGCCATTGTTCTGTTACTGTCCTCATTTCTATCCCTCGTCGATGATATACCGAGTTTGCGTTATGAATAGCTCAGGCAAACGTCATCCAATCGATCGATCCGTTAGGTAGCATCAAGTTGGTTAGCTTGCCCATGCACAACTAGTGCTTGGTGGAAGGACACTTCACTTGCTACGATTCTACTGTAAGCGTGCCATCTGATGGCCATTCATATTATAGGAATTGATTTGGCTGACTCATTTGTCAGTAGAATAGCAGCAGGCCGTTTACTTCGAATCATTGCTTAATCTTGGATTGCCGTGCGTCGATGGAGTGAATTTGAGTGATCCTGTGTTTTGTTTCGAACATTCATCTCGAAAATGGGTTTACAAAAGTTGTGCCCGGATGTAAAAGTGATCACAGTGGATAGAGCAACGCATCAGCTACAGATACTTTCATCGATTTCCGTTGCTGCATAACGCATGATTGTTGCAAAAGTGAACTAATTGGATACCGCACTATGTTACGGTGACAAAGCACTCCTTCATATAGGTACTCGCTTCATTTTTCACCGAATGATATTCAGACAATTAGCTCCGATTAACGAAGGTCAATGAATATAGAGAAACTTCTTCCTCGATGTCTAAAAACTGATGCTGTCCCTTCATCATTTCCTAACTGCGCGACGTAGCTGTCTTCTAATCCAGTGATTCTTAGAACTGGAGATTGAATTCACGCCGAGTGTATGAAATTGAAGGATTGAGTGAACTGGAGCAGTTTCATCATGGCATCAGGTAATAGCAATTAATTGGTGTAAATTCAAGTGAGTCTTCAACATGTGTCATTGAATGTAATCGATTAATTTTTCACAGCATACTCTGTAGAATTCCTCTCTGACTTGTCTGTAGTTATACTAGTTCGCTAAAAAAAATAATCGTTCCGTCAAGTTGTAGAACCAGCAATTGACAGATAATAAGACAAAGGAAATTATTCTGACAATAAATATTCTGGCTTTTGCTAAGTCCATCAGCGAACGTGAAAATCCAGATAGTGAATCATAAACAGATAATTCAGTGCATCTTTTGAAAAGTTATCAATGAATGGGAAAGCGCAATGAAGTCAATTTTTTATTAGATCAGTTGATAATGTTGCAGATGTCGACATAAAAGACGACATATTTGCTTAGTCTATTGGCAATTGCATCAAATTGGAAAATGCTTCAAACCCCTCTGAGGCAGATACCAGCCACTGGGAGAAACAGAAGGGCTCCTCTAAGATAGACAAGGGCTCCTGTGAGACAGAGACCAACCGCTGTGAGAAACAAATGGGCTCCTCTCAGGTGGATAGGGACCTCTCAGAGACAGAGACCAGTAGACACTCTGAGAGACAGATGGGCTCCTCTCAGATGGAAAGAGATCCCTCTGAGACAGAGACCAACCGCTCTGAGAGACAGATGGGCTGCACTCAGATAGAAAAGGGCCCTTCTGAGACAGATACCAGCCACTCGGAGAAACAGATGGGCTCCTCTAAGATAGACAAGGGCTCCTCTGAGACAGAGATGAGCTGCTCTGAGAAACAGAAGCTCCTCTCAGATGGAAAGAGATCCCTCTGAGACAGAGACCAACCGCTCTGAGAGATAGAAGGGCTACACTCAGATAGATTAGGTCCCTTCTCAGACAGATACCAGCCACTCGGAGTAACAGATGGGCTCCTCTAAGATAGACAAGGGCTCCTCTGAGACAGAGTTGAGCTGCTCTGAGAAACAGAAGCTCCTCTCAGATGGAAAGGGATCCCTCTGAGACAGAGACCAACCGCTCTGAGAGACAGAAGGGCTACACTCAGATAGACAAGGGCTCTTCTCAGACAGAGACCAGCCACTCGGAGAAACAGATGGGCTCCTCTAAGGTAGACAAGGGCTCGTCTGAGACAGAGATGAGCTGCTATGAGAAACAGAAGGGCTCCTCTGAGATAGACAAAGGTCCTTCTGAGACAGAGACCAGCCACTCTGAGAATCAGAAGGGCTCCTCTCAAATGGATAGGGACTAGCGTAGGTCGAAAAAAACTTTTTTGAGATTTTTTAATCCAGGGTACTCACTAGGTATACCTCTTGGTATAATCAATTACCGTGTGCAATATCAAGAAAAAATATTGATATCTTATGGTGCCATAAATAAAAATTCAAATTCTAATTTTAAAAAATGAAGTCATTTACCGATAAATACTATTTAAATTGGATTATGGCGACTTTGTAGCGATTTTAAAGTTCAGAGTACTTACAAACTATGCCTCATGGTAAAGACAATCACCCTGTGAAATATCAAGAAAAGATATTGATATCTTATGGTGCCATGATTGAAAATTTTAAATTATATCTAAAAATTACAGTAATTTACCGAAAAATACTACTTAAATTGGATCATGGCAACATAAAATGGCAGGACTTTTTTTGAAATTGAACATGAGCGGAAGCCAAGTCATATTTAAGTATTTAAGAGCGCTCTGTAATCCAATTTTGCTTTATAAACGTTATGCATTGCTTAAAGAATCCCTCATAACGTAGACTATAGGCTTACTTAACTTGACAGAGAAAAGCAAATCATGATGGTCATCGGGTTCAGCTTAAGACAATACCTTTTTTCAAGTCGCTTTGGTAGACTTCAGTCCCAACGCATCTCATTAGCATACTCAGTACTGAGTGATTGACTTGATTATTGTGATAAAGGGTCGTTCGGGTAACGCATTTCGATTAAATACGTGTTTAGATCCGCATCGTAATTATCTCGATAACTGATGTAGGGCCTATAGCGACCAATCATATTGTTGGGGAGAACGTCGTGACTGTAACGATTTTAGCACAAGCGACAGTGTGCGGTGTGTGTACAGCGAATGAAGCTAAGGATTACCAATAAATTGTGTTCACGTCACGGAAACGAAGAAACGCTGTATGATGTCTGCATAAGTGCTCTTAGATCATTGTTACGAGATGGCTTCTACCAGAAGTGTGAGTGATCAATTATGTGGACAACCTTCTGAACTACCTCCCGCTCAACTCCCGACAAACGGCGATGTGCTACGTCTCTTCAGACTTCGAATGGACGAGGTTAATTTTTTGCCTCCACAGCATCGTCCATCTAAATCAAGTGTTCTCGATAGAGTTAGTAAAGAAATACGTGACTTATGGTTTTATTCTTCAATAACTCCATCCAGCATCGACGCTGTCAAAAAGAGGATTACCAAATTATCAGAAGAACAAAGGCAATTAGAGAAATACTCGTACATTGAAAAACAGAAAACGTATGAAATTTACATTGGCAAGCTTAGTTTGTTCAAAGAAAAGCTGACAAAGTTAATGGATATTTCTTCCGTCTGTCCACCTGAGGAGCAAGTATTTCTACAAGATCAAAGAAATGATCGACAGATGCATATTTCACATTATCTTGACAAAACTGGAACTCAATTAAACTTGAGAAGATGGAGAAGAAATCACCAAAGTATTAGTACAAGGTCTGATAGAATGCTAACAACTTCGACGACAGGGGATGGTATGCACAGTAAAAATGACGAAGCTGAGGAATCTGATAATACTGCCGAAAGCGAGAACTATGATAATACTGATACGGATTCTGATAATACTGACAAGGATTATGGGAAAACTGATAGGGATTTTCCAGTACCTCCATCACTTAAGACTCCTACATCTCAACAAAATCGTGTGAAACTAAAAAACACGACAATGATGGCTGATAGATTGGCCTATGGAAATGAAGGAGCTGCCGCCATGGCTTCATGCGTTTTAGCAGACTATGGAATTGTTTCCCATGAAGACTCATCTCTTGTGGTCAATGCTTCCAAAATACGAAGAACCAGGTATTCTATTCGGGATGAATGTATTGCCGATAGCAAAGGAATCGGACCAATAACGTCTCTCTATTTTGATAGTCGTAAGGACCAAACACTTCAAAGTTTTAAAATTGAGGATACCCATTTTCCCGGTCGGATACAGAAGAGCATGTTGTAATACTTACTCAACCAGGAAATTTGTATTTGGGACATGTTTCTCCAGAAAGTGGAAGTGGATCAGCCGTTGCTTCTGCAGTAAATCAGTACATTGAATTGAATTATTCATCTAGCAAAGAAAATATTTTGGTGGTAGGATGTGACAGTACTTCAGTAAACACTGGTAAACATAATGGTGCTATTCATTATATTGAAGAAAGACTTGGCCACGAAACACATTGGTGTGTTTGTTTATTACATGTAAATGAGCTGCCATTAAAGCATCTTTGTCGGCATTATCTTGGGAGAACAACTAGTCCAGGAACTTTTGAAAACACAGAAATTACAAAGTTATTAAATAAAGCTGAGAATCTATCTGTTGTAGACTTTGTTCCCCTCGAAATCATTTCGGAATTTCCCATGTTGCCTGGCGATACTGTTTCTGAAATGAACAAGGATCAGAAATACCTGTATAAAATGTGCCATGCTGTCATGTACAAAAATCGGCCCAATGAGTCACGCAAGATGGCTTATGACGGGAAGCAGATTACTACGTTTATATGTCTCTTCGGAAAAACCTTCATTTGAGATTTCGCGACTGGCTTTCTTTGTTGTGAATTGTTATTTCCCAGTTTGGCTAGAAATCAAGAAAAATCCTGAAATCACTAATGGTGCGCATCAAACTTTTTCCATGATAGATAGGATGAAACACTTGCTAGAATCGGAGAAGAATGTTGTATACCCTGTAGTACAGACAGGAGGATATTATTTGCATTCAGAGAACATTCTTCTTTCGATGCTGACAAATGAAGATGAGGCTCTACGATGTGAAGCCATTGGGAAAATCATCAAGATCCGTTTACGCCCAAAAAATGAAGGAATACGAAAATTTTCTGTGCCCAAAATTAACTTCCGTGCTCAGACTGTATGGCAACTGGTTAATGAAGACGATCTTATCCACGAGCCTCCATTTACTAAACAACTGGATCGTGGTCAGCTCTTCTCGATCAAGAATCAACCCTTTTCAGTTTTGAATTATACTCAGGCTGTTGAGCGTCTTATCAAAGTTGTTACAAAAGCCAGTTCACAGGCCATAGATGAAGATCGACGAGATGGTATGATAAGAGCAACAGTTGAATCACGAAAATTATTCCCGAAGCTAAGAACTAAGTCTGCATTCAATTTCAGATGAGTATACGAGTATTTCATGTTTTGCTCGAAAACCAAATTGATCTAGTGACATGCGTTTTCATACTGAATTCTATTGCAGTATATAAACTGAATTATAAGCAATATGCTTCTTTTCATCGCAATTTTTTTGTTTTGAAATAAAGTCGATTATTTTCTCACATTAATTTGCTTTTCATTTATTCCTTGAATAGTGAATGAAGTGTAAGAAACCAATTTCAAATTCTGCCTCAAAAATTAAGAAGGCAAAGTAATAAATATCTGAAGTCTCATTACATAAAAGTGGCACTTACTTGATGTTGCCATGATCCAATTTAAGTAGTATTTTTCGGTAAATTACTGTAATTTTTAGATATAATTTAAAATTTTCAATCATGGCACCATAAGATATCAATATTTTTTCTTGATATTTCACAGGGTGATTGTCTTTACCATGAGGCATAGTTTGTAAGTACTCTGAACTTTGAAATCGCTACAAAAACGCCATAATCCAATTTAAATAGTATTTATCGGTAAATGACTTCATTTTTTAAAATTAGAATTTGAATTTTTATTTATGGCACCATAAGATATCAATATTTTTTCTTGATATTGCACACGGTAATAGCTTATACCAAGAGTGAGTACCTAGTGAGTACCCTGGATTAAAAAATCTCAAAAAAGTTTTTTCGACCTACGCTAATAGGGACCCCTCAGAGACAGAGACCAGCCACTCTGAGAAACAGACGGGCTTCTCCCAGATATATCAGGACCCTTCTGAGACAGAGACCAGCCATTCTGAGAAACAGATGGGCTCCTCTGAGATAGATCCAGGTCCTTCTGAGAAAGACACCAGCCGCTCGGAGAAACAGAAGGGTTCATCACAGATGGAAAAGGACCCCTATGAGACAGAGACCAGCAGACACTCTGAGAGACAGATGGGCTCCTCTCAGATGGAAAGGGATGAAACAGATGGGCTCATTTTAGATTTTTCGACTCCATTCAAAATATTACAAAAATATGATATCTTAGGGATAGACGGTTCAGAATATCAAAAGTCAAAAATAATAGGCCGGTAGCTTTGCTCTGTGACGTCATTAATTCAAAATGGCGCCTTTTTGGGTTTTTTGAATTTTTTGCAATTTTTCATTTTTTTGCTCAATCCAAATATTAACTGATTTAGGTATTTTAGAGATACAACATTGAGGAAATTCAAATTTTAGAAAAATTGGCCGGTAGCTTTTTTGATAATGTCATTTTGAAAAAATTCAAAAAAATTTTATTTTTGATATTTTGTTCAAAATAGACGATATTTCACTACATGCAATTATTTGACTCCATTTCAAAATAGATCTGCATACGG
Source organism: Prostheceraeus crozeri (assembly GCA_907163375.1). Classification (NCBI taxonomy): domain Eukaryota; kingdom Metazoa; phylum Platyhelminthes; order Polycladida; family Euryleptidae; genus Prostheceraeus; species Prostheceraeus crozeri. Next base: position 1,332,323 of record CAJQUW010003743.1, read on the forward strand.
TACTATTGGGTTATCTGATTGAGAAAATCTAAATTATAAAATAATCGGTCGGTAGCTTTTTTGCTGGCGTAATGTTTAAAATGGCTGTATTTTTGCTTTTTCACTATTTAGTTTCTAAACTAAGCCTACAGCTTAGTTGATAAGAACAACTGATTTCGCAAGAGTATATGATATATATTCACCAATATCTCAATCTTTAAACTACATTAGAACAAAAAACAATAGAACAACACTAACAAACTCAATGTATAAAATCCGATGTTGTATTCGCAAACAGCACGAAGAAAGCTGTCAGAATAACGTGGATGGGCTAGCTTAAGTTTATACTTGCCCCAAGTGTCCTTGAAATCTGCATGAGCGGCTTCTGATGCTTGTTCAGACCAGATTCCAAGGGCACTGTTGGTTCGCTCGCAAAATTCCGTCACGTGTTGGAATACGATATGCATTTTCGGTGTTATTGGTAAACCGAGATCTTTGAATGCCTCGTAGAATTGTTGAATGACATCCAAGGAGGATCCGTAACAGGATAACACAACCAATCTATAAAGAGAGAAAAGCTTAACAAAAGGAAGGCATTGAAGTGGGCAAAGGGACCTCAGAATATCCACATTATTCAAAAGCTTCATGCACGAATTTCCATTAAAAGCCCCACCGTGCATGGCTTCTCTCTCCACGTGACACTTTTGTGGCCAAATCACGGCTTGTGGCCAAACTTTCGTAAGATGTGAGTATAAAGTGTTGACTACCCCTATCAGGAGGTGAAGTTCTGGATGAACAAGGATATCAATAACTTTTGTGGGAGCGCATATTCAGAAACCTTAATACGGCAAGATCCACAGATTGCAGTTGGCAAACTAATGTCATCCGGATCATAATCCATACAATACATTCTGATTGTTTCCATTTGACATGATGTTATCAGCCGCATCTCCTTCGACTTATTCAGACAGAGTAAACATACTTTTTCTCTGCAAGCGAGATGATTCAACCGCTGGTACGGCATGTCCGATGATGAATGAACGATTAATGAATTGCATGCTCTAGAACAAATGCACACAACGAGTAAGTTAGTCATCCAATCTCGCATATCGTATTCCAACACGTGACGGAATTTTGCGAGCGAACCAACAGTGCCCTTGGAATCTGGTCTGAACAAGCATCAGAAGCCGCTCATGCAGATTTCAAGGACACTTGGGGCAAGTATAACCTTAAGCTAGCCCATCCACGTTATTCTGACAGCTTTCTTCGTGCTGTTTGCGAATACAACATCGGATTTTATACATTGAGTTTGTTAGTGTTGTTCTATTGTTTTTGTTCTAATGTAGTTTAGAGATTGAGATATTGGTGAATATATATCATATACTCTTGCGAAATCAGTTGTTCTTAGCAACTAAGTTGTAGGCTTAGTTTAGAAACTAAATAGTGAAAAAGCAAAAATACAGCCATTTTAAACATTACGCCAGCAAAAAAGCTACCGACCGATTATTTTGTAATTTAGATTTTCTCAATCAGATAACCCAATAGTATCGTATGCTGATCTATTTTGAAATGGAGTCAAATAATTGCATGTAGTGATGCATGTAGTTATTTTTGACTTTTGATATTCTGAACCGTCTATCCCTAAGATATCATATTTTTGTAATATTTTGAATGGAGTCGAAAAATCGATTTTTTCGCCTTCAGACCCACCGTGGGCTCCTCTAAGATAGACAAGGGCTCCTCTGAGACAGAGATGAGCTGCTCTGAGAAACAGATGGGCTCCTCTCAGATAGACAATGGCCATTCTGAGAAAGAGACCAGCCGCTCTGAGATAAAGATGGGCTGCTCTCAGATGACAAGGACCCCTCTGAGACAGAGAGCAGCCGCTCTTTGAAACTGATGGGCTCCTCTCAGATGGACAAGGATCCTTCTGAGACTGAGACAACTACTCAGAGAAGCATACGGTCATGTCTCAGAGATGACCCTCTTAGATTGATAAGGACTACTTTTGGATCTAGGAGGAACCCTCTGAGACAAGCAAGATCAAGTCTGAGATTGAGAGCGTCCCTTGCGAGATGGAGATGATCCCTCTGAGATAGAATGGGCTGCTCTGGGTTGCAAAAGGGCCTCTCTTAAAATGAGAAGAGGGCTGTTCTGGGATGAGGGAGGACACCTCTGAGATACAGAAGGGCCTCTTTCAAATAGAGAAGAGGCCCTCTCTGATTAAGAGGAGGTGCTCATCTTAGATAGAAAAAGTACCCTCTGAGATAGAGAAGGGCCCCTCTGACATTGAGAGGAGGCGGTCATCTGAGATTCAGAAGGGTCTCTTGAGATGGAGGAGTGTCCTTATGATGCTGATAAAGGCCCTGTAAAATATAAGAGATCACCTCTGAGATAGAGGATGGACCCTCTTAGACATAAAATCCTCCGAGATGAAGAAGAGCCTCTTAGATTGAGAAAGACCTTCTAAGATGCAGGAGGGCCCTCAGATGTGCAGAAGGACCTCTCTTACAATGCGAAGAGAGCGCTTCTGGGATGGAGGAGGGCACCTCTGAAATTGGGAAAGGCCTCTGAGATTTAGAACGTCCTCTCGGAGAAGAAGGCGTTTCTGGGATGGAGAAAGACAGAATGGATTCCGACGCGACAGATGTACAGTACAGCAGATTCTCACACTGCGGTTACGGGAAGAAGCGCTGAGTGGAAAGTAGGAGAGAGAGAGAGATTTGGCACTGCTTCATTGATTTTGGAAAGACGTTTGATAGCGTCAGACAGGATATCATGTGAAAATCCTCAAGTCGTAAGGAGTGCCGGTAAAACTCAATAGAGTGATCCAAAGTGCATATCAGGGTGGCTGCAGCAATGCGCACTGCAGCCACTGGTTCAACCAAGAGAAAGGCGTTCAGTAAGAGGACCCATTTTCGCCTCTCCGCTTCATCAATTATTTGGAGCGCGTGCTCCAGGATTCTCAGGTATTGTCAAGGATTGTGTCGATCTATGGTTCAAAACTTAGCGACATTCGATATGCTGACGACAGTGACTGATCGCAGTTAGTACGGAGGCATTTCAGTGGAGCGTAGATCGGGTTCGTAGTGACGCTCAGTCATTCGGTCTACAGATCAATGTGGGAATAACGAAAGCCATGTGCATGGGAACAGAATCAGACCCGGACATCGAGATGAGAATACAACATGTCGTCAATAAGTTTGTCTACCATGGCAGTCAGATTACGGAGTACGGAAGGTGCTGAAGTGAGACTGCTTAGTAAGACTATAGTAAGGAGTTTGTCAGTGTAATCAACGCCGATAGTTTTATACTTAGGGCCGGTTTCATAAAGAGGTTCTAAACTAGAACGGTTCTAGCGTAAGAACTGGTTCTAATTAGCACCGACGAGAAATTTCAGTTTCATAAACGAGTTCTTTCCCTCATGGTTCCAGTTGGAACTGGTTCCAATTAGAACTAGAGGTAAATCCAAAGTGACGTTGAGGTGATGTCATGACCTACATTTCAGCTTGGTTACCACGATGTTATTGGCTTGACGTCAAGTTAATGTATTCGATCTGAATCAACGATTGCAGGAAATTCATTCCTCAAGATGTCACAGCGTAAGCGAGCGGAAAACTTTAGCAACGTAGAGAAAGAATGCATATTAGATTTTATGGAGAGGAATTCGATAATTGAAAGTAAGGATACCTCGGTGAAGACGCAGAAGCATAAGAAGGAGAAATTTGAAGAGCTACGAATACTTTTAGATTCTCAATTCGCGACAAAACGGTCAATAGCTCAAATCAAGAACTATTGGAAGAAGATGAAATGTAATGTAAAGAAAGCTGCGACGGAAAACCGTAAAGATAGTTTTAAAACTGGTGGAGGGAAAAATCCGCAGACGAGGAGAGAGTCATTGCTTTAGTAGCGGCCGACATTGACCCCCTTCCGAACCAGTTCGACGGTGACGCGAAATGTGTCGGTGACATTGGAAATAGCGATTCCGAGGATTCCAATGTTAGTGCAACCCACATTGATACAACCGAAGATTGTGGAACGAGTCAAACCAAGTCAAATAAGAATAAGAAGCGAAAAGCAATCACATCACAGGACTTTTATTAACTCAGCGAGAGAAGACTGAAAATAGAGGAACGGAAAGCAGAAGCACAAGAGAGAATACCAGCGGCACTGGAAACCTTAACAGCTGAAGAGCATGGACGTATGGGATTTCTAGCACAGCTGAACAGTAATTTGTGACCGTCTGATCAACAATGTGAAATAAATGCTTTACATGGAAATTGTTACTTTTTAATGGGAGTCTAAATTCTGAATATTTGTCAATGTTATCATATGGAAATTAAGAAAATGAAGTATTTGTGGAATGAACCAGTATCTAATAAATCACTTAGTGTAACCCTCACCCCACTGTGAGCGAATATTTTAAAAATTATAAAAATGGGTCAGCAACAAAAAACAAACCGACGGTATGCAAACGTTTGTATTTATTGTTGATACATGTAGTCTTCGGGAAATCACAAGAAACAATAACAGTTATTTATTAATTAAAGCATCTTTCGATCAGTTGTCGTCGGAAACGCAAACCTCGCTCATCGTCTATCTGAACATCATTATCTTCGTTATACTCATCGTTAATCTCTCTTTCGAATTCAAATTGCTCATCACCGTTGTTAATGGCCATGTTGTGAATTACTGCAGCCGCAATGATGAGATGAGGAACCTTTGATACGTGAGGTCGAAGGCCATATTTAAGACAAGGGAATCTTCTCTTCCATATCCCAAACGTTCTCTCAATTGTTGAACGTGTTCTCACATGTGCATCGTTGTAACGCGCTTCTGCTCGGTTAACCGGATTTGCAAGAGGAGTTAGAATCGCAGTAGTACACGGATATCCACCATCACCTAGCAAATAACCATCATATACACCACTTTCAAATTGCGCACATACGCGTGATCCATTCCATATCCTCGAATCATGCACAGCTCCTGGCCAACGTGCAACTATGTTGCAAATTTCAAAATTAGCACTGCCGATAACTTGAACATTGATTGAATACCAATGATGTCGATTAATGAACCTACCTCCTCCATGAGGAGCAATGTTAAAGACTAGTCTTATGTGTACACACTACACAATCAATTACACCAATTTCTCCCGGGAAATTAGCCTTTTCGTAGAAACTAGTCTTCATCTTTCGTATTTCATTAGTAGTACTCGGCATGCGTATATATCGGTTCGATAAACACGCAATCGAGTCAGATACGTGTTTGACAATCCGGCAGACGCTTGCTTTAGAAAGACCATGTAAATCTCCGATGGAAGTGTAAAAATTGCCGGGTGCCAAAAATCGAAGAAATGCAAACACCTGTTCCTCGGGAGTTATTGCGTGGTTCCGACGAGTTTGTCTTTGAAGTTGAGGGCGAATTTCTTCAATAAGGAGATGTGCTGTTGATTTGGATAGTCTATATCTGATGGTAAATTCTGTTTCACCGTAAATATCGAAAGGATTACTTCTATCTCTGAATACCCTCTCACGGCGAAGGCTTCTAATCATTAAAACATACCCAGCCATTACTTTGCTGCGATTGTGCATTCGAGAGAAGTGGCGATTCAATTGAAGTTAGAACCACGTTCGATTAGTTCTAGAATGAGGTTCTAATTTCATTCAATTGGAACCGATGTTAAGAAAATATTTCTTCATGAAACTGAAATGGTTCTAAAGTTAGAACCAGTTCTTCGTAGAACCGCGTTATGAAGCGCGCAACGTTCCAATTTTATGAAGTTTTGACTTTTAACACCGGTTCTAGGCTTATGACGCTTTTATGAAACCGGCCCTTAGTGACTTTATACAAAATTTGTGATTTGTATAGGTCTGTTCAACATGAATGCAATTTTCGCCTGGCAACATCGGCTCTTTCAAGATTGCAACATGAGTCTTCTATATTTCCAGTATCCAAATTGCGGAAAGGATTCCGCATGATCACGATCAAATGCAGGGATCAGATGCTATCAAAATGGATGCAATCAAAATGGAAATGGAAGTTGTTTATGGCGGGTAGAATGATATTATATTTGGGCATACTCTCGTACACAATTTATATCGACACAAAATATATCACGGTGTACCCGAAAATAATTAGTGGTCTAACAGGACCCGGCTTAGATTCCACTTTTGTAGGTTCGTATGGACCTACAATTTTGAAATTTTTCATCGAAGGCAGTTTTCTGTAGGCCTACAAATCCAAAATGGCGACATGATTGCCATATATGGCAGGTGAGAAAAATAATGTTGTGATAACCCGTCTCAGATTTCAATCCCTCAGCCTAATACGGAGCCAATATTATTCAGATATGTCAATTTTTGAGAAATTGAGCGAGGGATTTTCTCTTCAACTCCAGAAATGTATAAGACGGCGACTTACCTTCCTGCTTATATGGCGTTTATGAATGAATCTTAAAAGTTACTTACTTACTCTTACTCTTCGTTTGTTGTCTCTTCTTCCCCAGGTTCGAGGGTTGGACACTGGGGTTGTGTCGGTTGACGGGATGGATGCGTCTTCTTCATTCTTTTCGGACGTTATTACAATTATAACAAACTTTTATGCCAATTAATGATACCAATTATGCCAATTTATGTAAACAGTTGCCATACATGGAAGTTAACTTGCCATATTATGCATTTTTGAGGTTGCACAGAAAAGCTAACGTCGATTTCTCAAAAGTTTTTTAACAGTATTAGATCCATATTATGTATGCTAAGAGATTAAAATGTGAGACGGGTTATCCCAAAATTATTTTTCTCACCTGCCATATATGGCAATCAGGTTGCCATTTTGGATATGTAGGTCTACAGAAAACTGCCCTCGATGGAAGATTTTAAAATTTGCTTTAAAGATATCAGAAAGGTCCATACGAACCTACAAAGTGGAATCTAAGCCGGGTCCTGTTAGACCACTAATTTTTTTGGGGCACATCGTGATATCTAATGATAGCTCAATTATTTTGAAACATTCGCTATGTGAGTGATAATAACATTATAAGCAGAGATATCATGGAGAAATTGTTTTGCATGTAATTGCATATTTGAATAAGGCCTATTTGCTCATTGTAGCTCACTAGGAGCAAAAGCGTTAGGACAAATTGATAGTTGATAGATCTAAGTTCAAGTTAAATATTAAATGCAGTAGATGGTTATAAGAAATAAGAAAATTCAATGACTTTTTTCTTCTTTAACATCCGGTGTCGCTCAACTGCTTCTTCAGTTAAAATTCAAATAATCGCATTCGGACATCAGCTCTACCTTTTTCATTACTTATTGACACAAACTGCAAAATAAATGTCACAACTGATTTCACCGGATAAACATTGTGGATGTTATGCTTATGTTCCATGTTAGTCTCATGATAGATATCTTTATTATTCCATTCTTAGTGATAGGTCGCACATTCCAAGCTTTATAATGTACGCTCGCACAATTTTCTATTTCACCAAACCTATTGCGATAAGGGAGAACAATTGCGTCACAATACATCTGTGAAGCAATGAACTGCAATTTTTTGGGTATACTTATCAATAATGTCCTCTTTATTCAGACATTTATCTGTGTAGATAAGAAATCGATTATGAAACTGATAGCATTTGACGGGAGTGATTGACGACATCGCTTCCTCAAACTGCTGTATTCCTTCGATGTCGGCAAAGAGTCACTCCAGCAGATCGAGGGGCTGAATGATCACTGAAGATCGATTGGATGCGAGGATCCGTCAGCGCATGATACGGCATTTTCTGTCATGTTTGCAAAGGTGCAATATCTCTGGAGTGCCTTCAATCTTTGTGTGGAGGAGAGCATTGTCATAAAGGAGGAAGATGGACTCCTCGAAAAGAAGGTCACCTGCTTTGATAATGAATATCAAAAAAAAATTTCGTCATTCTCCCTCGACACACATGATATGTAAGAGTTCGAAGTAGGATGGGAGAGACAACTAAACAAGCTATGGAATATTCCCTCTCTGTCCTTCAACTACACGCACTGCCCTTTCTACTTGAGATGATCAGCCTTGAGTCCTCGCGGTCCAGATGTTGAATCCGCACTCGTCGGTGAGGATGTTGTGTCACTGAATGCCTTCTCTCATGAACCATATGACGTATTTCGCCCTCTCTTCGTTCACCTCAACGATATTCCAGTGAGTGGACACGGATCGCAATAGCTTCAAAGGCAACCATTGACAGCTTACGGCGAGAAATTTACAACTTGCGGTGTAAAAATGACAATTGATATTGCAGTTTGTGTCAATAATAGTGTAAAAGGAATTGTTGACAATTCTTATTGTGCGTATTTTAGCGATGGTACAATGCTGAAAAAAGAAGGTAGCAATGTATCCGTAATGATGATATCTGTATCTATGCATGTGAAAGATATTTGAAGAAATCTCAGCTAGCGGATATTGAAAAATCTGCATATGTATTCATATCATCGTGCCCGCTTTTTCCTACATTGCTGCCCGGACCATTTCGATTACGCACAATAGTATTAACATCTATTTTTTCGGGCAACAATGTAGGGCATTTTCAGGTCGCCTTCAAATGTTCTACATTGTTGCCCTCAAAAATCCAGATTAATGTTATATTGTGATTTCTGTGTGATGTGACATACCGGACAACCGGAATTCTATCATAGAAAGTACAGCACCCACCATGAGAACTAATTGAAAAGTGCATGTAATGTGATGAATGATGATTTAATGAAATTCATTCTATTATCTCATTAGTCATGTTAATGAAGATTTAGAATAATACGAAAAGCCAAAAATTCGCGCCCGTAGATTGACAAAGTAGAGTTGTTGAACGAAAAATCCATGTAGCAATTATCTCATAGATTTTGAGTTAAACAACCTCATTGTTGTTTGTTCAGTCAGGGATGTCTATGAAACATGGAAAGTGATAGGGACTTCCAACTCTCAGTCTGATAGGATTTAGCTTTGGCCGGTTTGAAAATACATATTGAACAATTTTCATCAAAGATGTTGAGAAAGTGCACGGTCGTAAATTGTAATTTCCAATCAGAAATGGAAAAATGGAGACACGTCAGAAATTTTTGATCATGGATGCTTACTGATGAAGGCGTCAAATAGTTTGCTTCAAGCTTATTCATATTCAATTCCACCCACAATGCTTGGTTTCTAGTATACCTATTATTAGAGAATTTATTATTACAATGTATATTAGAGATATTTGGGAAATGTGCTATACTTTATGAAAACTATGAATGACATATTATCAAATCGATCAAATCATTAGCTGAATGAATTAATCCAACAAATTTGAATGAAGACCCAAAAATCTGTTTAGAATTAATTGAGTTGTCTGAAATTGAATTCAATGGTGCAGGTATAGAATTAATTGAGTTGTCTGAAATTGAATTCAATGGTGCAGGTATAGTGCATCACTGATTATTTTGATATCATCAAAATTGTATACAGCAAACAATAAATAATGCTAAATGATTTTTTATTCCATTTCCACATCCAACTGCATTGATGGAAAACATTGAAAACCTCCAAAATATTGGTTCGGAGTCAGAAGCAATATAAATTTTCAAAAACTGCATATTTTCAAGTTCTCCTGGACAAGTTGTGGTGTGTGATGAGATGAAGATTTTGTCATCTCTTGGATATTGCGGAAAACACATTATTGAACATGCTGATGACTCGCGCATAAAAATTCCGTAGTATTCTAGCAATGATGGTTAAGTCTTCGTTTTAGAAAACCCATCTGTGCATTTGTCATACATCTCTTACCTGTATCTTCACTGACTTCAAAATTGATGAAGCAAATTTTAGAGAGTACTTTCGGTGGATATTCATACTTTATCTAAAGAATGATAATCATGTCACAAATCGAAACTCTCTGTTCACTAGTTAAGAAGGATCACAAAAGCTCACACAATTTCTCAGTGAAACACATTGCCGAACCTCAGCTACGCCACCCTATTTATTATTTTATCTCGTCCACTGATTGATGTTTATTAGAAATAATTGACTTGCATCAATTGATCATAAATTCAGCTGCACAGTCTCAAAACGTCCTATAATACTTTCCATCTATCATCGTTCGAAAAGAAAGAGAAAATTTGTGTTCTTCAGGCGATTGACAATTTTTCTGATAATTGCGATGATACATCTGCATTTAGATCATTTTCTTGAAATTCGGGAACAATTGAACAACCATTGTGTAACTGCTCATAATCATATCCAGTTGATTGGTGAAATAAAGGTTCCTATAACTCATGAAAGCCATATGTCCAGAAATCTAATTCGCCAGAAAACCGGCCTACGCTAAATCCTAGGGATTGAGAGTTGGAAATCCCTGACACTTTCTATGATTCATAGACATCCCTGGTTCAGCTATTTTTTACTATTGGGAACAGCACTTGCATAATTTTGATATCTATTACATCACAAAATCCTACTCACGCTGAACTAAACTAGTTTTGTGAAAGCCAAGTTACAGGGTAGTGCTTTTGTGGTCTGCATGTGTGGTGTGATATGACGTGTAAGAAATATTAAGCATACAGCTATAATTGTTAAAATTAACTGTGAAAATCCTTCTTTCTTTTACAAAGAAGACAAAAATTGATAAGATTTGACAAATTTTTCCCAAGGTCAATTAGTAAAATTTACTGTGTATTAGAGTACCTATATAAGTTTTTTCCTAAAATTTTTGGTTGTAAGTTAAGTTATCAATTCAGGCATTCTACATTATGTTGTCGCTACCGGCTCTGGTTCAGATTTGCATTCAATTAGCGTCAGGTACAACTAGAGAGCTGAAATCGAACTTAACAGCTTAAAATGAGGAACTTTACTCGAGCATAGGCACTCAAAATATCCCAATATGTTCAAATATATACAACGATTAATATTACAATTTAAGAAACATGCCCGAATATTTTTCCGATACCCGAATTTTTTGAGAAATGAGAGTAGGAACACTGGATTTCTCAATGATAAAAGTGTACATTGCAATGTATAACTGCGAGCACATTTGAGAGGAAAGCAATGACTATGTGAAGAAAAGGCTGCGTTATCAGTCGAGTCTGATAGTCATTGTTGTAGACTTAAGTGTCCAGCAATGAGTTTTTATCTAACCTAGAGTTGCCTTCCGATTACTTTTGATATCAGAAATCAGTGATACTTGATGTTTACTGTCCAGCAATGGAGATAATTTTACTAAATTCCATAGCATTTGAACCAGAGGAGAAAGTAGTTCCGAGTATTCTGGTATAGTGCTAATTAATATAATAAACAGTATATACACAATGTACATAAATAATACAAATTTCTCCTCACAGCAGAGATATGCAAAGTAGCACCAAATAAGTTCAACAGTATAGGCCATAGATGGCAAACATTGAGTAGTAGATGCACTCAATAATTTAGCAATTAAGAGATGCACTAAATAAAGTGGGAAAAACTACTATTAGCATGACAAATGTTCACATTCACAATCGCTGATGGTGTCAATAAGTTCATGCTGATGCACGTCATGTCAGATTAGATGCGATTGCATCAAGAAAGTTATACATTTTATCATGATCGCAAAACCTGTGAATGAGTTCTTTCAACGTCCTAAGGGTCTGAACAATACTGAAGCAACCATTTGGCAAGGTTCCAATTTGCCATTGACATCAGTTTCAAAAAATTGCTTGCATTTTTACTCTCTTACGAAATAACGAGGTGTTGAAATATTGAAGTATGGCTGATTGAACACCATTGACGAGTTGGTGCGGAAATATATATTTCTCTGTTTGATAGAAGTCTAGAAGCAAATAAGTCGTTGTTCACTTTTGACTAACCTTTCTCATCTCTGAGCCGATAAAATAATATCAAAACTCTTTCACAAAAATTCATTATATGCTGTTGAATGCAGAATTGTGGATTTGCCAAATTTATCCGTTTTGCAACATGAACGCTCAATTTTATCCTAAATATGCTCGAGACATCAGTGTTCATATTTCAGCTTGTTGTTTGTTTCATAGAACATTTTTAGGGAATTATGTATGAGAATTTGCATTGAATCTCTCCAAATCAATTTTCACTTGCACGATGTACGCATTCTATAAGAAATGAAGAATTCAAGCTACCAATAAATTCAAGTCCAATAAATGAAACTATTGAAAATTAAAATTTGAATTGGCTAACCGTCCGGCAATGAAACAGTCATAGCTTCTGAGAGAAGTCTACAGCAATGACACTGCGACACCTGCATATGTCCATCAACGTCATATTGCTATTTAAACTAGTGTGCGTGTCGCAGTTATTCATTGCTGCCCGAATTCAAACATGCTCACAGCTGTATTGTAATATGATTCTATGGTAAAATCATTGCGATTAGGATTACATGATACATGGAGCGTTTACAATGCACAGATATCATATTACAATGACAATGTAAAAATGTGAGTGTGCTAAATTCGTCAAACGATATTCGTTATGCGATATTCAGTCAGTACATGTAGTATTGAATGGTAACCAAGAGGTTAACTTTTGCCCGAAAATACCGGTCCAAAATTACCGCTAGGGAAGTCACTATTTACATCACTTATATGCATAGGTTGCTGTTATTCCTGCTATCAGATGACTGTATCTGAAATTACACATTTGTTATTCTGAATAATGCTTGGTACATAAATATCCTATGAGAAAACTTATATCCTTTTGTAAACAGGTTCAATTTTGTCTCAAGTAAGTTATGTACTTAATGTGCTGAAGTTCCGCTTCTTTCCTCAACAGGAACCACTGCGTATTGGAAGAACCGTCGCGAATCCAGCCCTATGTGGTAATACAGGACATTATCATCGAGACCGATGGAGTGGCGGGCGAAGACCGTTTGACTATGACTTTTATTACTTTTTTGCTAGCTTCAATTTCAAAAACAGACCAGTATCATCTGATGACATGTAATCTTTTGTAATCAAGCTTTTTCCATTCTGAATTATATCGGCATTTAACGGGATAAATGTTATTTCTCGTATTTGTTTTATTTTAATAAACTGACTCGAAATTCATGGTTGTTCTTCAAATATCTTGGGAATGAATTACAATGAAGGAAATGAAAACACGCACAGACGCACACACAATACACCTCGGACAGAGAGAGAGAGAGAAAAATGGGATTTAACTGCACTGAATTTTAGGTTTCAATGAGCTTATGGAAATCTACCTATATTTGTTTACAAGAAGTGTATAAAGATAGAAGAATAATTAATCGGGGACGCTCATTGACCGCAACCAAAGCCTCGCTAGGTAAATCAAAATTAACCAATATAGAACTGACTCCGCTCTGCGCCAACAGGAAGCGGATATCAATTTCGTACGTGCACGTACGAAAGCAAAATGCACTGGTACACTTTGTTATTCTCGATTTGTACATACGCTTTCGTAGGGAAAATCTCTTCGCTTTCGTATCGTACAGTTTACAGTGTAGTTAAAATTGTTCAACTACGGCACGTGGCATCAATGGCTATTGGTGTGACTTCTTAACACTCTACATACATGTTTATTTTTTGTGCAATTAACAGCATTTTTTGAAGAATTAGGGACTCTTTCTGGAAAATTTTGGATTTTCCTTTGCTCAAAGGAGTCATGGACTAATTGATAACTGATCAGTGATGATCTTATTTGCAGCTACAATGAGTGCAGCAATATGTCCATGCCTTATTCATTGTTATACAAGTAGAAGACATGACTAAAATCTAAAGTCCAATAAATGAAACTATGGAAAATTAAAATTTGAATTGGCTAACCGTCCAGCAATGAAACAGTCATAGCTTCTGAGAGAAGTCTACAACAGTGACAACAGTCTACAACAATAACATGTACATGCAGGCAGGATGTTGTATATTTTGATCGCTCCGATCACTATTCTGTCTTGTTCCCAAACTCCGCTCTCTACCCACCGTTTCCTTTACAATTTACTACGCTTTGTGCTCGGAATTCATTCTACCGATCCTTAACATTTCACTCGACAGTGCTTGGAATCTTTGTGGTTAGAAGGTGCTCAATTCTGCTCAAAACCGCAACAACGCCGTATTACTCTGCACTCTTGGCTGACCCACGCCGTCACACTACACGCACGGCTTGACGATTCCTAACCTGCTTCTGCTCCACAGATTTAGAGAGGAACAGATGAACTATTTACACAACTGCTTGAAGCCGGTAAACACAGGACGAGAGAGACACTGGTTTGCGATAGACGGGCAAGAAACAAATCGCGATATGATTACAGCGATGACTGCTGCAGGATAAACATACTTGAATAGCTTTCATTGTCATGTTGTCAAATGATTTATTTGTCAACAAAGTAAGCAAGCTCAATGAATTATGTCACACCTATTAATTAGTAAATAAAGTACCCAAGATATTGAACCACTTTTAGATTAAGTCATTCAGATTCAAGTTTAATTCCCATTCATCGCAGAATAAAAATTTTGAGATGAAAATACCAAGTTAAAATCAGTGATCAATAATAAATTACTATTATCATAATTAATCGCTATTTAAGTGAATTCTGTATCAAGCAAAACGTCTTTCCGTAGTGCATTTATGGGATATAGATAATTCAAACTTACCAACGTTTTCCTGTGATAGTGTACATGATGATGTGCACCAAAAACAATAGGGGACTTACATTTCTATGTTTTATTTACCCCCCGAAGAACATCAACTTGGTAGCCTGCTGCCTCGACTGGACATCCGTTGAAAATATGTTTCTTTCAAAATATATTTTCCCATACTTCAACAATCGAAGTCGAATGAATCGGAAAGCAATTATTCTTACCAGGGACGTTAGGTGATTGTTTCTTAAGGCATCATTATCAAAATAATGGTCTGTCAGCTCTGGGAATACAGTATCAACGTTGATCTTGTTCAGGACAAAATGCTCCACTTTAATGTCCAAATTGCATCCTGTAGGGAGAGTGGAGGCACTCCATACTCTAGGAAACAATGATCTGAAAGCAACTTCAGCCACTTTAATTATAGTAAATACAGCAAAACTAGGTGACATCAGACCACCTCGCTGCTTCCTACAAAAACTTTTCGTATGGGAAATGTACTGTGTGAACTTAAAGCATATTAAATGGGAGATCAAATGCTCGATCCAAAGGTGATCGGCGACGTAGCTTTGCGGGAGTGTTCAGGTAAGATGGGTAACCTTTAAAAACTGGGTACAGCGTCTTTTTTTTAGTATTCTACGCTTTCTTGTGCGGCGATCTTTGTCTTCTTTTTTCTTTCGTGAAGTCAAATCAGCTTTAAAGTCGCTCTCCAAGAAATGCTCACTACACACGAATGAAACATGTCGAGCTGGCTTAAAATTCTTTCGCTTGATCCTCCGTAACCACTGCTCAAGCAATTGAGGGTTGCTGTGAGGAAACTCGTGAAAAGAAATATTCGAATATTTCGATACTCTGTACGTACACTGAGGAACACAACATGAAGTCACAATTGCTCCGGAATTATCATGAAAAAGTAACAGGTCAGTTTAAGAACAGCCCACTTATTACGATATGAAGTATACACCTGTGACGACTTATCATTTAATTAAATCAAAATTCTTGTTAAGCAGTCCTACAGAATTGCTGTTGAATGATGTCGACATCAATTTATCTCAAAATGGACTTAGCACACATGAGCACACACTTAGTACTGCATGAGCATAATCATCAAATTGTCAAAAACGTGAGATGTTATCGCCTCAACGCGATAACCATCCCATCTGGTCAACACATTTCTTGCCTGTCTATCGCAAATTGTCATCAAAGTAAACACCGATCGGCGGGCTTCAACACCGTCAGCGTAAATTGCGGAAAGCAGTTCATCTGTTCCTCTCTAAATCTGTGTTCTGCTCTCTGCGTCCGGTGTTACCGTGCAAACAGTGTATGGTATTCACGTTTCCCTTGCCTCCGTTGCCTAACTACCGCGTCATCGCCTGCCTGACGCACACTGTGCTGGCCGTAAATCCCTCAACCAATTTACCGAGTGACTAATGACATTCGGTAATTAATGACATGACTAAATGAGCAATTGTTATGTCTGCAAATAGTCTAGATGAGACCAAAGTAAGTATATAAGGGAAGTATGGAATCAATGGTTGATTTGTGGCGACAGCTATGATATTACTTTTTCGCCAGCTCTTATAAGCAGTTTTATTTGATATCGCAATTGACAACAGAATAGTATTGAAATATTGAATGGAAGGGACTGAATAGCTATGTCAAAACTATGAAGTAGTGAAAATTACATAATTATCTGTAGACATCTGGAAGACAAAAACATGAGATGAAGATCCACTTCTATGGTTAAAATGCTAGATTCGATTTGGCATAGAAATTAATTGATTATTAAGGTACTTAATGAACGACTACAATCCACTCTATACGATTTAAGGGGGACTTACACTTATCCCAAAGATGTGTGTTATCTTTTTATATAACCAAGCAAACCTCTTATCATACTGTAATAAATGTTTCTATTGCGCAAGTTAAGAAAAGCAATTAATCTCATGATGAATGCTGATATTTTCAAAGGATTATAAAATGTTGCTACATTATCGAAAGAGACCTGATGAATTGATCATACTTCTGATTCTTTGAAGTACAAATATTTGTTGGTATCAACTGCGCTCTGAGGAATGCTCGTTCAGTCTTCGACCTTCCATGGATTGTCAAGTCCTTCAAACAATTACTTCCACCTGTTCTTGATACTTTCCTGTACGCCAGATCATATCACATATGTTCGATAGGATTAAGATCTGGCAATCTTGATGGCAGTTACTATCTTTCAATTACTTCTAGTATGATGAGACTGATCAGCCAATGATGAGCTCTGTTTCATGAAAGATGGAATCCGACGGTCTGCTGACGATGCATAGAAAAAATACTCGGGGTATTAACGTAAGTATTCACGTTTTTCTAATTTTACGAAAGATTTCAGAATTTGTAGCTCACTAAGATCATAAAGTCAGATCACTCCCAGAACATCTATTGAACTAGCTTCCTATACTTTGTATGCCCTATCTGGAGTTCTCGGCTTTCATTCGCTCATGCGTTCTTATGGACTTGAATCCGCCTGTCATTCCTCAATCTCCGAAATTTTCTCTCGTTCGCAAATATCACCTTCCTCCAAATTTCTCTCCACTCGCAATTTTTCACAACCAATCTTTCTCTTGTTCTCGCAACGAATGGTCTCCGTTTCCTCATACCGGACTAACATTGTGCAGACTGTTGTAGACCGCTGCAGAAGACAATCGCTCATTCCAGATCATTAGTAACTCTACTGCGGATATAGTTTTGATATTCGGAAGATAGAGCCTAAGCAGTGGGCGGTTGCTGCGTGCGTTGGATTTCTTTACTATCAGTAGAGCATTTTTTATTCACTAAATATCACTCTGTGTATCGCTCTCTCTACCCTAAAATTATTCGTTTGCCAAAAGTGAGATGTTAAGCAAATTCTGATATTGACATCCTCATTACTGAAAACCCAAAAGCCTTTACTATAAGCCATCTTTTCTGTAGTTCCCATCATTTTTCTCTTTCAATTTTATTTCTCATTTGTACTGTCTTCATTATTTGATCGTGTAAGCATGCTTGAGTACAATTGGCTTCAAAATCAAAGCTTTCTGATACCTGTGGATCTTATAGCATTCATAGAAATATATTTCAATTCAATGACTAACTTTTTCATGCCATATAGAGTATTCAATGTTTTCATAGATATATTCAAATTGGCAATTTTATAACGATGTCACCTATTAACATTAGAAAGCAATTCAAAAGGTGACAGACATTTTTGGGATTAGTGTATGATTGCATTCATGTACTGTGTATGAACGTGTTTACAAACTTTTCCCACTGAACATCTGAAAATCTTTGTATCGAATCTAGAAATACTTCATTTTCTTATTGATAACCAGCTGTACATACATTCATTGATCAGTTCTAGATTTCCATTCATGAATGTATGTTGGAAACATGATGGACCTTATATACTATTTTAGTCCTAATTTTTTCATTTGATTATGAAAGTATCCTATGTGAAATTTAATATTTTTTTATTGACATCCTAACATCTCATTTTCTTCTTACATCAGAGTATTCCCTTGTATTTCCTTCTATGATCAATAGCAGTATTTGATTATCCATGTTGAGATAAAAAATTATGAAAAAATAGTTAAATTCTGAAATGTTGTCACTAAATTATTGATGTATCACGTAAATGACTGTTTTCGTTAGTGATGAAAATAATGAAAAATTATGAATGACGCTCCAGCCTTAAGCTGCAGATACTTTGTATTAATTGCATTCGAGTATATTGAGCAATTAATACAATAGTTCCTCGGCTTCCGGCAAATCACTGAAAAGTAAAATTATATTCACAACAGAAAAAGGAAAGCAACACGAAACATTCAGATGCAGATGAAAGCATTTGGGACGCAGCTTTGATTTCATCGGTTGGAACATCATAGGATGCATCAATTCACAAAAGGCCTTCAACCGAAATTTGTATTACAAAGCTATATAGAATAGACCACAAAACGTTTCACTTTTGATTTCATCACTTGTGCTAATTAAATTTCGAGTGCTGCTCATTCAAGTTTATGTCTAGACGTTGCGAATAATTATCAATTAATTACACCGTACATGTTCATCTGACATCGGTATTAAGCATTTCAAAGTTCAGTATAGACTACGGAATACTGATTGCCTCATACTGCTTCACGATGTTGACGAAAATGCACATATATAGGGCTGATCAAAAGTAACTTCCTAATGTATTTCAATTATATTTCAATACTCCAAGAAAGTAATAGACATGAATAGCATTTTTTCATGACGGAAATTTACTGAGCATTCAAGTTCATGACAAATTATTTTT
Source organism: Prostheceraeus crozeri (assembly GCA_907163375.1). Lineage (NCBI taxonomy): Eukaryota > Metazoa > Platyhelminthes > Polycladida > Euryleptidae > Prostheceraeus > Prostheceraeus crozeri. The sequence continues at coordinate 1,351,232 of CAJQUW010003743.1, forward strand.
AGCAGCAAAATCTCTCAGAATTTTTATTATTTCACTGTGAATACCCCTCTGTTGCTCCTCTTGCGAATATGTAGGCTATCTTTATTTTAACAAATTATATTTCACCTACAGGCCTACTAATAATTGCTTCAGCATGACTTCTAAAATTTTCGGTGCGAGCAAGTGAATGCAACGCACACCCATAAAAAATCATTGTTTTTATGTAGCTAATATCATAAAATAAACGTAGCGTAGTTATTTTGGACATTTTCAAATCATAACAAATATAAATTTCGGTTGAAGAAACAGCTTTTCTAAATTTATCAAAATTTGATTATTAAACTTCTTCTGTTAAAGGCTTAAATAAAAAATATTGCAACAAATGTGTCAGACTCATCACAATACAAGTTTGTAGGTATTCGATTCATCTAACGGCCGATACAGTGCAACCGATTGTGATGTAATCAACTAGATCTGTAAGTCATCACTACCACAAATTGGTTGCCTACCACTGACATAGGTCATCATGTCATAGTGGCTATCATTGAGCAAATAAACAGATTTCTTACCAACAATGACTGATTCGCCCTAGTTTACCGTATGTCAAAAAGCTTCATCCGAATAACTAAGCAAAGGAATCCATGCCCGCTTTAACATTTTGAGTATACCTACTCCTAGAGATTAAACAAGTGCATCAATTTGTATCTTCTTATATGCCTACCACTGCTCTCAAACATGTTGATTTCACATCAAATCAAAAACTGTACAATTACTGAATAATGATGATGATGTGGAAATCGCGGACGAGCAGCGACTACGAATTGCCAAGAAGACAGATTCAGTATATCATTACATGTACACGTATATGCTAAAAAAAAATGATACTATGAAACTTTGGCAACGTGTTCAGTAGACAACCACTTCTAAGAAGCAATTGCTTAATTCTAACTATGAATGCCTAAATAAATTATGCAGAATATTTGAAGTCATCATGCAAAAATATAACCGTTCAGCAAAGACAGTTACCATTTCGACGAATTGTTGCGTCTGAAAACCTCACTGTAGAGTCATGACTGCTGGTACCCACTTTTACGTGGGAATAACTTGGCCTCAGTTGTCTGGCTATTTACACGAGACATTGCGTGCGAATAATCTCACGTCTTTTGATATCGGATCAAATCAAGCCTTGTTAGCAACTAAAAATTAATTTCAATTTTGCTAATTGAATTAAAGAACCGCTAATTTTCTTTTTTGAAAGTACTCTCGCAAAAAGACTCTCTCAGCTTCCACTACTCTTTCTCTAATAGGCCTACTAAAATTGTTATTCAACGGTGTTCGTTATTAAACATGGTAACTTGGAATAAGCTTTTCGTACAACAATCATGATGCGGTAAACTGGGTTGAATCGGATCAATAGTGCGAAATTGAACTTGCTGCCCAGTCATAATGGGCATGGTGGAAATTATTGCACCTTATACACTTATCGTCTTTACACACAGTTTCATTATATGCCAAAAATTTGACCGACTTACTGATCCAGTTGATTGTGTCAAACTTTTTTTTACAAGATCGACCATTAGACAGAGTGTTTTTCAACCTTGAACATCATCATGAACGAGGTTGTGTGGACTATGTAGTTAACCATCACTGAGTCGCCACTTAAGATTTATATTTGCTTTTACTAAATGAAATGTATAACCGCGGATGGGTGATATCAACTGCATCAGATGTACTGAATATACTCGTGTTGCAAAACTTTGAGTTGATTCAATTAACTATCATTAACATCAACTTACCAGACGCCATTTCACGCACAGATCATAATGATTCCCTGAGCAGCAAAATTTAGAACATCGTGCGCCTTGTGAACAGTCACAGTAGCGACTGTCTGTCTGCTTCCTTAGTTAATAAAGCAATCAGACAGCGAATAGGCATGACGTCACAACAGTGAAAACGTAGAGTGATTTGTGTGAGAACATCTCGCTCAATTATCATGTAGATGGTGGAATTTCCGGCAACTGGTGCACTCAATGTATGAACACAGATATCAGTAAAATAAGAGCATGACGGGCTGTTTTAGGACAAGCACAAGAGTCACGTGCGTCAACCACGCGGAGTTGATCTTCACTGGCAGATGAAACGTTAAAGAACCATCCAAGCACAAAAATGTTGCTAAAATAGCGAGCAAATATTCCTTTCTTCTCATTCCAGGAAATATTTGTATTAGATGCATCTTCAATATGTAGATAAACAATATCTGAGAGCCAAATGACACAATTTCTCCACTGTTTCATCTATAAAGCCATATTATTCAGAAATGACACGTTCAACATCAAAATTGATGTGAAAAATGAATAAAGCAGTAAATTTTATGTAGGAATCACTAGAAAAATGAAGTTGTCACCAAATATTTTAGCCACAGCGACTTCTTGAAATTGATGAATATAAATATCTGAAAATTATCTTGGCGAAAAAAGATGGCGGATTTGTCGCCACTAAAAATACATTAGAGTAATGGGGAGTTTCCACACTTGATATATTTAAACACTTTGGATGAGACAATTGACTTGGTAGTACTTGATTCTCGTGAATGGACAGCTACTCCAATAATTCCCCGTGAATCCAACATTCCAGATTCTTCAATTCGAAGTGACACACATGAAGGGAATATACCAAAGATTTCTGAAGATTGTATGTCAAAAATAAGTTATCTGATAATTCCAATGAACCACACATCATGATCAAACTGTATGTGAAAAACGCATTCAACACTTTACGTCGAGATCATATGCTGGAAGTGTTGAACGAAAGAGTACCCAGCTCTTTTGCTTTTGCAAAACAAGCTTACTCATCGTAAACTCTTTTACTTTTCGGTGAACGTTTTCTTGATTCATCAACAGGAATTCAACAGGGAGATCCCCTTGGGCCCCTGTGTTTTGCTCTTGGAGTTGACGAAGTTGCACATCTAGTCACTTGCCCTTTTAATGCTTGGTATTTAGATGATGCTACAATTGATGGCCCAGCTTCTACTATTTTAACGGATCTACAGACAATAATTCCCCGTTTGGCCAATATTGGTTTAGAAATCAATCCCTCCAAGTGTGAGGTGATCAATCTCGGATATGATATTGACTCATTTAAACTTCATCTTGACGAAATTTCAGTTTTTCTTCCGACAGTGAGAGAAACCAAGCCTGATCAGTTGCAGCTATTGGGATCTTCAATTCTTGATAAAGGAGTTCAAAATGCTTTGGATGCTAAAAGGCAGAATTAGCGCGCATGTGTAGTCGTTTGATACTTTTCGACTCACATCCGGCTTTGTTTTTACTACGGAATTGTTTGGCTATTCCCAAGCTGATTTACACGCTTCGTGCATCCCCCTGCTATAAATTCGCTGATTCTCTCGCGTTCTATGATGAATCGATCAGAAGTGTTACGACACAAATATGTAATGTTTCTTTTGAAGATACCTCGTGGGAGCAGGCTACTCTGCCCATTAGTTTCGGCGGCCTTGGTATTAGATTACCATCTGCAGTCGCTTTACCAGCCTTTTTTTCATCGGTCCTCTCCAGTCGTTCTTTGGTTGACGAAATTCTTTCCAAACTAACCGAATCTTCACAACTAAATTACACGGATGGCTTGGAACGATGGTTTACGATGGGTCTGCAGATGCCCAAACTCCCAAAATCACAGCATTCATGGGACAGTGAACAATGCCATCTTTTACAAACTAATCTAAAATCCAAGCTTGACCAAGTTCACCTAGCTTGCCTAGAGAGTGCAGCCGCTCCTTTCACAGGTTCATGGCTTCAAGCTCTGCCAAATCCAACGATTGGAACTTACCTTGATGATGAATGTCTGAGAATCGGTGTTGCTCTGCGACTAGGTGCTAAGGTTTGCGAAGCTCACCCGTGTAAATGCGGCAAGACGGTGGACACATTCGGCCATCACCCTCTATCATGCAAACTATCCGCTGGTAGATTCCCTCGTCATGCTGCTTTGAATGACGTTTTTAAACGAGCGTTAGATCGTGCAGGCATTCCATCTGTTCTTGAACCCGTCGGTCTTGACAGAGGTGATGGAAAACGACCTGACGGAATGACGACTTTCCCGTATCGCATGGGTCGCTGCTTAATTTGGGACGCTACTTGCACCGGCACGCACAGTGGTTCATCTCTCATAGAATCCGCCATCCATCCAGGATCAGCCGCAGCGCGTGCAGAACAACGCAAAATGTCAAAATACGCTACATTATCTGAGAGGTACATCTTTGAACCACTGGCGTTTGAAACAACTTGTGCCATGGGACCGAGGACGCTGAAGACAGTCTTGGGTTTAGGGGAAAGATTGAGTAGGGTGAAGAACGATCCCAGTGAAAGAGAATGGCTGCTACAACGCTTTGGCATTGCCATTATTAGAGGGAATGCTCAGTCGATTCTTCATGTTTCCTAACTGTCTTTTTTTACCTTATTTTTAACTTATATTTTATACTGGTATTTTTGATAATTTCTAGTTGAAATCTAAAGAAAATCTACCGATGATGCATTCAGAAACAGAAAAGCAGATTGAGATGTAAAAAATTCATAAAAATTTGATTGGCATGACAAATGAAAGTTAAAAGTTAAACAGGAATCGTTTGAATATCCATTCCTTCGGAAGATCCTTTATCAAGATTTTGGTGAAAAAGCCATCAGAGTTGTCTTTCCGAGAGCACCTCCTCTTAATGAGTGATTACCGATATCAATATATTTTTAACTCTTACGCGTAGACATCTCGTGATTATACAGCATCGACGTGTGAGACCTTCAAATTACAAACTCCGACAAACAAATAAAATGTAATTATGATGTCAGTGATTGACAAAATGCGAAGATTATATTGAATAAAAAGCAAACCAAGTGATAGTGAATAGTGACTTTCCACGATTTTAAGGTCCTACCATATTGAACAATTCAGGAACAGTATTGATAAGGATTTAAGTTGATTACGATTTCCGCATAAATTTCGTCGGTGAATATTAAAATATTCGCGCATCACTGTGATAAAAATAGCCATCAATTTTCGTTTAATGAAAGCTGAGTAATTCAAGGCCGGAAATAAATCACACATGTTGTATCGCTTCATTGCTCTTGAATTCTCGACTAAAGTCCACCAGTGGTCCAAATAATTATACTGGAGGAGATTGTAGATAAGACAATGGGAAAATCAATGAAAATAGAAAGTCACAATTTATTTGAAATTGACATTCGATGACATGCTTGTATGTGTACATGTACTGTACACTGCACAGATTCTTCCGACAATTTCTCTGCAAGACTGGGCCGGGCGTATTAATTAGGATGTACAGCAATCAATTCAGCTGGATTCTGATGTATTTTACAATAATGAAGTGAATTGTTTACCATTTGTTCCACGGTTTTATCCAGATACACAATATCGTCATGATAATTCATCTAAGCAGATTTCTAATGAGATTTTTGCATTTTCCGTGAAATGCTATGCAATTTGATACGTATTTGGACTTAAAACCTTAAGTTACGTCCTTATGGCCGTAGGGTCCTTAGTCTTAGCTCCTTAAGTCCTTAACTATACTAACTTTATTTAAAGTTATTAAGGTCCTAAGTAGCGCGTTGGACGCGACTTAAGTCAAGAGAAGTGTTTCTTAACTTAGGTCCCTAAAGTACGATTGAGATTTAAGCAGCAAGTCAATTCACTCTGGCGTGCTTCGAAGAGTAGCAACTTGGGTATAACTGGTGCCAGAATGTAGAGACTGCCCACTTACAACCCAAACCGACGCAACGATGACTTGCTACAAGTAACTTGGCGTGCCGAAGCCGCTTGGATATAACTTGTGCCAAATTAGTGCAATATAGTCAGCGCTGCCGCTCATTAATAAGAACAAGACAAGCAGTACCATAGAGAGAGTGATTTATTGAAATCAAACATTTATATTCCAAGCAAGAACTGTTCAGATCGCTCACCGCGACTGCACACAACCGGTTTGTCAGATAGCTTGGTCATGACAATATCAATAATTTGACGTTTTCTGAAAGAAATGTAGATAGTATTTCTCAATTTAAGTTATCTATTTCCCAGTACTTTGGTCGTAACGGCATTTGGTGACAGTTATTTCTATTTGATATTATAAATGTGCTTAAGTATGCCCTGTCTGGGCTTGTATTTGTCTCTATTTGTCTCTTGTATTATTGCAAGTTATGTTATTTTTTTGACAAATATATCATCATCATCATCATCAATATGACAAGATGAAAGTCTGACAATAGGCATGACGTCAGGTCACAAAAGAGCAATGACTGAATCGGGTGGATCCATGTAAATGCACACCATGACACAATTCCTATGGAAGAAAAAAGCCCAATAAATGTCCGCTACCACAGATGCTTCAGCGACTGATTGATCACATTAAATTATGCATTGACGTTGTATGCTAATGTGCAACGAATTGAAATGCTAATTTCTCCATGACCAAATAATGGAATCATGTTTTTTCCGTTTCCATTTGTCCGCCATTTGGATCAACCCATTGTCTATTGATGTCAATGCTTTGCATTGAATCAGTACATTCAAATGCGCAGCAGATGACTTGAAAGAAAAGCATGAAAACATTTATTTGGGTCCTGAGATCATGACTTCACGTGCAAAATTACACTGACAAAGATTCGAGGCAGTGTACCATATACCTGTGGAGTCACAGGGTACCATATACGCTCAGAATGAGCGAGATTTTTTCGCAAATGCTTCGTCTTCTGGTAAATTTCATGTATGATACCTGCGAACATCGTAGCCTAAATTTTGATTGGAATCTGAAATCGTAGCAATGGTTGATGAATTAATTCCTTCAGCCACATGTTGCAATGTCCATGAATGATGAAAAATCCCTTTTCTCAAATCCATCCATGAAAATTAGCATTCCGGAGGAAAATATTCACAAATCTATCCTATGCCTTGACAACTGATGTGTGGTGGTGAGGGTTTGATCCTGCCAATTGACAGAGTCGCGTAAGTGGCTCGTAGCTAAGTTGGTTAGAGCACAGGTCTAGTTAACCTTGGTCGTAGGTTCGAATCCTACCAGCCGCACATCCTTTGCATGGCAATTTGATCTATCGTTTATGTACTGTCATTTTCACTAGAGGTTGTGTCAGCTGTTATCCATCAATGAAATTCACATTATAAACATATTCTCCCTTCTTACCCAGTCACCAGTTTTTGAAATCCAGCAGATGGACCTTAAGAAAGTATAAATAAGCAAACGAGTGAAATTATAAGAAATCCTATTCACTTATAATTACCATTCTGTACACGTTACAGAGTTACGTTGCTTTTCCTACTTACATGTATGTTGACTAATCATTGCTAAATACAGCCTGTAGTCCGGGAAGTTTTGATCAATGTGATATGCAACCTCCACTTCTAAGAATTTGAATATTTATGTTCTATGTCATATTGAAACATAATGTCATAATTTTGAACATAGTCCGAGCCACTAACTTTGATGAATTATAATAGTAATATTGTCCTCTAAACTATGACAATATTCCTATATTGTTGCCCTCCTTTTTATATAGAGTTCTTATACATTTTAATCATCCATCGATCATCAATCATAGCTTATTTGGGTTTTGACCCAAATATTGGCCCAAAGCTTGTATTGGACAATAGTCTTGTCACATCTTGGCACAATAAACTTGTCAAATTTGATAAGCAGATTTTATCCATCGAATTGTGGTCAATTTCAAAATCAGCTCTAAACCAAATTGAAGAATTGCAATTATGACTTATAATTTCATTCCTTTTTATAGATAGTCCAGGACAAATTTGCTTTGTAGTTTAGAAGAACAATTACATGATATTTCGTTCTGGATGGAATGTAATGAGTGGTAAAAAGATGGCAAATCTGATTATACAAATTACAAATTGTGCTGCACTGAATTGTTGAACGGAAAGCATTACCGCTTGAGATTCCACACAGCGTGACGTGCCTTCGACGGCCAGCGCCTTCTTAATGGTCGGTGGTCAAATGACTGTCTGCATCACAGAATTATACAGGTCGTCTCTTCTTCCGTTTAACTAGAAAGGAAACATTGGAACATGCAATGTAAATAATATGGCACAATCTGCTGAAATAATACCATAGCAATCGAACAATAAGCAGCCACACGGTGTGTTGGAAACATGATTTTATTTTCGGAGATGCACCAGAGCTAATTTTGACATTTGATGATAGGCTACTACATATTGTTGGAGTTCACTTGGTGCAATTTTTTAAAAAATCGGTTGTTGAAATTTCGAGAAATCTTCATTTTAAATTTCCATACTATTTTTACAAAAAATAAGTTGTAAGAATAGCAATTTTGCAAATTATGGGCTTCATTTGTTCCTATTTCAATGTTATTTGTCAGGCTTTTTCGTCTAAATGTGTGTTACAATTTCTAAATGCGCCGTTGCACTTTTTCTGCTTTACATAAAGGCTTAAATGGACATACTATATTCTGTAAGATGTCTTATCTATCGGCGCTTGACTGCGATACGAGTACCTGCCATGCATAATGATATCATGGAAACATTTAACTGTTGTAATTAGACATTATAAATTGAAGCTAAAATAATATTAGTAATAAAAAATGTAAATTAAAGTACCATAGAACCATCCAATGCCAAAAAATTACTATTTCATCGACTTATATGAATTAGACTGACTAGATCGTAATGATAGACTGTAACAATTCAATTCACTATTTTAATCTACATGTAGAAAATTCATGAATATAAGTTTTAAGTCTGTACGCGTATTTATAATATTTCCAACTTTGTATCAATGATAAAACAACTGTCGTACTCTTGCATGTAGCAATGTAATGGCATTTAACACGGTGATAATAACAATATATGACAATTCCTAAAACAAACTAAATATGGCGGCTGTTACACACTCGCAACGCTCTCAGTAGATTTCGACCATGAATGACATGTCATGACGGAAGCTTGAAGTATAGCCAAACACAGTTGAAGTCATGATGAACTGACTCCGATGTCTGTTCACTATATGGACCAAGACCACTGCCTCCTTTTTCACAAAATTCTATGATGTGGTGGAAAATCTCATGGATTTTAGGAGTTACTGTAATGGATAAATCCATGTAGACCTCTCGAAACGACTTCACATGTTCTTTATAGTTTGATTTGAGATCGTTGTCAAAACAGGAAGTAGCTACACTTTCAAAAGTACGAAAAGTACGTACATATTTCAACGCTACCATTGGGCACATTGACTACAGTATCGAGGTTCCTCAATGGAGTCATGGCGTTGTTACCTGTAAAGGTTTGACCGTGATAATTTTCACACTCAACATTGCATACCTTCAACCAATCGTGTGCACTTGGCCACACCAAAAGGAGTCCAGAAAAAAGGGTACTAACAGGGCCGGTCAGCAAATGAAGTTCAGGTGGCGGTAAATGATCCAAGACGAGATCATCATCAGAGCCTGTAAATATGGATGGATGAACTACGTTGTCAAATTGTTTCGCTGCATCTCATGCTCATTCATGAAATACAATTTAAACACTGTGCCTGAACCATGGATATCTATATAGTAGCGTCCATGTCTGAACACTCCCTGACTAATCAATGCAATATATATATATATATCTAAATCTATACACACTGACAGAAAACAACAATTACGTCACATATTCTGCATAAGAAGCAAAGTATACTGTAAAGTATCAAAAGCTATTATATATCACAGTTCAAAAATATCAATAACAGGTTTTAAAGTAGCTAAGATTTAAAAAATTTAAACGTGCGCACTGCGATTTGCGAAATAACGTCCGTAAAGTCATGTGGATTAATTATCTGCTACAGGTGTTTCGATGAACAGTGAAATTAAATTTAAAAAAGATAATATTCAATGTATCTGCTACATCATGTATATTAGATTTAAAAGCCTAAGATACCTTATATTCTTGATTTTTATTAATTTGCTTCATATTGCGTAGATCGGCGTGTGCATCGACAGTTGATACGTTTCAGATTCGCTGCACGTTTCAGATTCTCCGACCGAAACTTAAACATCATATTTAAACATCATTTTGTATTGATCATCATTTTTACACCTAATTAGATTGAAAGACGGATGGCAAAGAAATTCAAAATGAATAATACAAGCTCTCTATGATAAAGCGTTGGCAGAACACAACATATTAAATTATTTGATTCCTATGCATATTTATGAAGTCACAATTTACCATGAACCTGTATGGTCTCTCTGATGGAGCACTGTTGTTGTTACAGACTATATTATTCAATATAATGTTTCTTAATCAATTAAAATATAGTAAGTTAAAATAATTATAACGGCGCATTTAGAAATTGCATCACACATTAGGAATAAAAAGCCTGGCAAATAACATTGAAATAGGAACGAATGAAGCCCATAATTTGCAAAATTGCTATTCTCACTATATACTTATGTTTTGTAAAGTAGTATGGAAATTTAAAATGATGATTTCTCGAAATTTCACCAACCGATTATTTTAAAAATTGCACCAAATGAACTCTAACAATCTGTAGTATCTTCAAATGTTAAAATTAGCTCTGGTGCATCTCCGAAAATAAAATCATGTTTCCAACACACCGTGGCCAGTTCAACATCGAACACGCCAAATTGTGCAAAGTTTCAGTGAATGTTATCAACCGGATCACACACCAAAGAGACACAGTCGATTTCAAGTTCTACAGAGAAGTTTGTGAACGTTTTTTCATGCGACAGCTAACTTTTTTTAATAATGATCGGAGGGCCCAACATTATCGAGAAAACTTCTGCGCAATGATCTGAATTTTTCGAATCTGAAGGAATTGTGGCAATCGGAGGATTTTGAAGGAATTCACAGCAATCCGCAAGCGACGCACGACTATTTTTCCTATATCTGCAAGGTATTAAAAAATTCTTTTTGCCCACTTAGTAAGTTCCTGCATGTGATGTGCCATCGTTTTGAATCAGTTTATACTTCTAGCAAAGTGATACGGTTAAACAATCTAAGTCTGTGAGCGCACTTTTCATGCTTCTACCTGGCCTTTGTCAAGCGACTTCTTTTACTTTAAACCATGACAGCTAATCGTTGCCGTCTTGTTCATGTATGTCTAGTCTTCAATAGCAATGAAAGAAGGTCACAATTACATTGTTACAGTGATTCATGTGGAACTCATAAGCTATGTTTATCATTTCTTACTCGATGGATGACTAAATAAAAAGTACAAAGACTTTATTCAAAAAGCGGTGTAGACAGACTCATTGTCTGTCCAGGTTTCTTCTATTGAATTCTATACTTAAAAAGAAGACTACAATGAAGATAAGTAACCCTTCAAATTAGTGTCTTACTCATCGACGCGTAGCGCCAGTCAATCTAGTCTGATCATTTGAAAGATAATTTATGCTATTAGTTAAGCGACATTGCTGTGTTGATTATTTCTCTAGTTACCACCAAAAGTACATAATACAAGACCAAAATTAAGAATGCACTATGCAATATTGTGCCGTGCAGTTTTCGACATTGTCAAAGACCTCCGTGACTAGAAACATAGATTAGAAGCAATGCGTTGTTGTACTCAAAATTCACACAGCAATCGAGTCCGCGTTGCGGACAAAGTTGCTGTGTTCAGTTTTTGTACAACAACTCTACATTGTTGTAGACTTCTCTCAGAAGATATTGAATGTTCCATTGTTGAATGGTTAGCCAAATTCAAATTTTAATAACCCACAGATTCATTTATTGGACACGTCGCTTGAATTCTTCATTCCCTATAGAATGCGTACAACGTGCATTTTGAAGGAATTCAGAGCAATCCGCAAGCGACGCACGACTATTTTTCCTATCTCTCTAAGGTATTAAAAATTTCTTTTTGCCCACTTATTAAGTTCCTGCATGTGCCATCTGTTTGAATCAGTTTGCACTTCTAGCAAAGTGATACGATTAAATAATCTAATTCTGTGCCAGCACATTTCTTTTCTTTTGTTAAAGACCACAAGGTCAACCTATATGTAGTTAGTTTTCCATTCGGCCTATAGCCTGTGTGAAGAAGCATATTTTCTCGACCTAAATTCTCCTGCATTGGTGAACCTTCAATGTCGATAAAAATCATACTTCTCGAGCAATTCGTTTAAGATATAAGGTATACAAGCCCTCGACTTCACTCCGCAAGAATGTCTGTGTGTCCACTGGGAAAGACCACCACTTTTATAGGCAAACAATGGCTAAAAATAGCCGCGGGAAAATTTTCCGGTTCGTAGGAGAAAAGGCTATTTACAGGAATTCCATGGAAATTGAATTTTCGATTGTAACGATAGGTAAACGTCATCGCATTGATTTTTGGAAAAGAGAGCATGAATGTAGAATAGCCGTGAAAGTTGTCAATTATCTCGTTATGTATAATGAAAATAAGACTTTCATCCACACAACCATACTTGAACTTTGTTGTTGGGGAAAACGAAACAGCTATGTCCATTACTGATTTCCATTTTATCATATGAGGTCTAGCTTGGTAGTATATTGCTCCTTTCAAATTTTGATAAATCCATTTCAGATCAACTCGAATGTTGGACTCCATTGTATACTGTGCATTTGCCAGTTTTATTGAATGATTCATTTTAGCTTTATATGCCTTCAAATTTCTTTACTGATTCATGAACAATGCGCAAGTCACTTTTTGGAGGAGATTTGAAGATGTGATTTTTTCTCCCGTCATCCATTAAAGTGTAGTTTTATCGCATAGAATCAGTCAGAGGTTTGCACCGATTGGATAATTCGAATTTTTGAATAAAGTCATTGATAAATACTAGACGCAGTTATGTGTTGTATAGACTATTGATTCATTGGCTGTGAACCGCGCGAGCAGGGAAGTTATCCTCTCTGTCGCCTGGCGTTCAGTGACTTGTTTAGAGATATTCATTGTCTTCGCTAGCCCTAAATCGCTGTACCAGTGTCTTCTACCCAGTGAATTAGAGTTCTCATATTAATCGTGTATCAATTTCCAACACCTGCTACAAAATCTGGCCTTCACCTTGTGAGAAATCTCTATTCCGTTGCATTATCTTCTCGCTGCGACGCTGCAACTTCACATTGATGGCCTCACCTCGCCTTGTTTACTCCAGAAGCGTCTTACTGGAGCTGCGCTATCTCGCTCCGAAGGTCAGGCGAGCTGTCAAACGTGTCGTCTCGTTCCACGGTATCCCACGTCGCGAGCCTCCTTTTCCCCTGTGGCCTGTGTCTCAAGATCACGATAGCGACCTCTGCTATCCCTCTGCATCACCATTGCTTGCTAAATCTACCATATATCCATCACCCTCTTGCATTAATTGTGCCTTCAGCTCGCCGCCTCCTTCCTCGCCAAAGTTATCTTCCCATTTTTCCCCTGATGGCTCTGTGCATTCTGACCTCGCTGCGACCGATGCCTCATGCCTGCTTACACATCCACTTGATGATATGACCTTCGCAATTCCAGTTCACATCTCAAGGCGCCATGGAAATGGATTTCCCTCACCTACAGTTAGATTTCCCTCACCTGCAGTTGGATTTCCCTGTTTGCATAATCGTGAATGTGCCTCAAACAGACATGTACCAAGGTCTCACGCATCCCATCAGCACAACTCCCATTCAACTCGGTGCGATGACAGTCTAATTGAAATTCCAATTACAAAGGTTGATACCAGACTCCCTGTGTGTATTACAGCTAACGTCAGATCAATAGTTCAAAAGGTTGATGAAATGGAAGCTGTCATTCGTATCTACAATCCCTCGCTTATTTGCCTGTGTGAAACTTGGCTAATGGAGGACATTCCTGATGAAGTGGTTCAATTGGATAATTACACTATGTACAGAAAAGATAGATTACATCGAATTGGTGAAGGGGTTGCAACATATGTCAATAACTCAGTATACTTACTCAAAATTGGAACAATTTCATAACGAAGACATTGAATCTTTGTGGTTGCTTCTAAAACAGAATCAACGCTCTCATCGCAATTTCTCCTCCTTAGTGGTTATTAATGTTTACCACCCACCCTCCGAGAATGACGCAGATCTCGAACAGCATCTCATGTATGGTCTGGACGTACTTCTGAAGAAATATTCAAGTCTAGGCATCATTATCACTGGAGACTTTAATCATTGTCGATTTAAATACATAAAATCTGCCTATCATCTCAAACAAATAGTACAAAGCCCAACAAGACAGAATACAATTTTGGATCTGTTTTTTACGAATATGCATGAGAGTTACAAAGTTGAAATTTTGCCTCCACTGGTGTCATCAGATCACAACATGGTCCTTTCTAGCCCTATTTTCGGCAATAATTCCATCGAAATCGAATACCAATGGGTAAGATCGCAAACGAATAGAAACAAAGGCAGCTTATTGACGCTCCTAGAGAATCAGAATTGGTCACAAGTTTATTACGCTAACTCATCCGAATTAAAGTCTAACATATTCTACGATACTCTATGCAAAATGATGGATTAATGTCTTCCTTGGAGGCAGGTACCGATTCCTGTTAACTCTAAGCCTTGGGTTACGCCTCACTTCATCGACCTTGTTCATATTCGCGACTTCTATTGGTCCTGTAACGATAAAGTGATGTACAAACACTACAAGAACAAGGTGGATAGTCTTCGCAAGACTTTGAGGAAACAATTCGTCGAAAACAACATGGAGCGTATGAAGAACCCCAGAAAGTGGTGGTCTGGACTAAAGGATGTTCTTGGGAAGAATAAAAGCGTGACCTGTCCCCTAAAGCCACTTGCTACTATGGTGTGTGGTGACGACTTGAACCTATTCACAAACTTAGTGAACGATCAGTTGATTTCCGTGGCCAGTGACATTAAGCCTCTGAATACATCAGAATTTCCCGAATTTCAGCACGCTTATACTCCTGACGAATTTTTGCCTTTTCCCTCGAGATTTATGACCTTTTGAGCGCCATCAATATCAACAAAACGATTGGACCTGACGGAATCCCGAATTGGATTTGGAAGGATAGAAGTGAGTGGATAGCTGAGCCAATTACATATCAATGATCTGTTCATCTATGAGAGAAGGCTCCTGGCCTACTCTGTGGAGTTGTGCAGACATCAGTCCGATCGCAAAAACTAAGCATCCAGACTCCATTGAAGCAGACATTCGACCGATTGCATTAACTTGTGTCGTTAGCAAAGCCGTATGTGTGAATATTATGATAAAATATATTTGGCATTTCATTAAGTACAAAGTCGACTCTCAACAATTTGGAGCTAGAAAGGGATGCTCTAGTGTCGACTCATTGCTGCTGCTAATAGACACTTCAATCAGTGGCTCTGATGAGGGCAAGATATCAAGATTAGTTGCAACTGACTTTCATAAAGCCTTTGAAAGAATTGATCATACCATCCTACTCATAAAATTGCTGAGTCTTGACGTGCTAACATGGTTATGTAGATGGGTATCGGGATTTCTTACTTCTCGATACCAGAGAGTAGTGATGAAAATTTTCCGGAAAATTTTGAATCAAAATTTTCCATGGAAAATTTTGGAAATATTGGAAAATTTTGAAAATTCTGATTTTTTGTGATAGGCCATGCTTTGACCGCTTCCACAGCCGAGGCAGCTACACACCAATAGAATGGGTCTATAAAACTGGTGATTTTGATCATTATTTTGAATAAAACGATTTTGAAAAATGAAGAAATTTGAATTTTTGTGATATAATGTTTACGTTTTCTATCACAGCCGAGACATAGACACATCAATAGAATTGTTCTAAAAATCTTGATTTCATCTAGATTCATTCTAAAAATCGTAGCAATACGAATCCCGTCCGCGGATTTTCGAGCATTCCTTTGCCAGCAGTTGCTTGTGGCAATTTGTTGCCATTTTTAATATTATAACACAGACATCTTTTGGGACAACGTGAATTTTTTCCTTTACATAGGGGTATAATTTCAAGCATTGTGAAAGATCTGGAGCAAAAATAATGCACTTTATTTGGGAGTTTGTTTATGGCTTGAAAGTTAAGCTTTATTATGCAGCCTTGATTGCATTGGCAATGATACAAATTCTCCATGTGTTGATGAACATGTGAAGCACAAGCACACAGTCCAACACAGCATTTTACATGAGCGACCATATATTGGAAGATTTATAAAGACTGTATAACTCGTGAGATATTTGGAAACTAAAGATATCTTTGATGATTAGAAGAATATCTATATGATAGCTTCTAACTTCTGGCGCATTGTCCGATATCTTCGTGGAGGACAAACTACACATTCCATTTCCAGATGGTTCAGATAATTCCCAATCGATTTCAGATCTACTTAAATGAATTTCAGACTTTTCCAGATGAATTGGAGATTCTCCAGTTGAATCTAAGATCCTTTCAAAGTTGAGTTTCCGACAGATATCTGAAATTTAATTAGAGAAATCTGAAATCCATTTAATGTCTGATATTCGGTTGGAAAGATCTGAAATAGACATGGAGGGTGCAGTTGGTTCCAAAAGTTGACATGCAGGGATGATAGAGAAGTTTTCGGTCTTTGAATATTACGTAGTCTTTTCAAACGACTGCAACAAGTCTCCAAAACAATGGCAAAAACGTCAATCACCGAAAAAAAAAATTGGAAAATTTTCCATTTGCATCACTACGTGTAGGTACATTGGGATTGCATAGAGATTACATTCCAAGGTCGCTAAGTACAGCAGGCCAATCATCACTGTGATTCATGAGAGTTCATCAATCAGGAGTAGGGATCTGCGAAGCTTCGAGATTCGATTCGAGAAAAATTCGAATCGGTTTACGTCGATTGGCCAACAATCATTTCAACAGCCTCCTTTCGTTCGCTAATGGTTGAAAATGAGATTGCAATATGCTCGAGATGATGGATTCTCACTGATAGTGGCTAAAACTACGAGGTTCCTGAACTACGTTATATCAGCTGCATGTTGCTCAGATTAGGGCTTCAGACTAGGTCGATCTTTCTGGACCGAGTCTGATATACTTCACAATAAACAAGGGCCTAACTGATTTAGAACAGAATTAATTGTAAGTGGCCCATTGTCAGATTCGTGAGCTTCTATCTTACAGGGCTATAAGACATTCTTTTCAGACTGTTCTTAGTCAGGACTCTTAAGCCGAACACGTAGCTCAATAAACCAGTGAATTATACTACATCCTAAAATACGAACTCTTACTAAAAGTAGGCCATGCCGCAAGGAAGCAAAACTCAAACAGGATATCTAATAAATAAGAAAATATTGCTTTATGCGTGATTATAGTGCCATCCGTGCTTTTTACAGTGCTCCTCATACTTCTTTTGATGAGACCCCTCAAATGACTTTTCTTAATGAGATTTTTGCACTTAACAAAGGCCTACAGAAGCGTCAGGGCAAAGGGGATATTTTATTTGGATATTTAAGGCCAAATCTCATCCAAAAAAATCTAGTCAGCGCAACAAGTTTCGATCGTCGTTTAAAAAGTGAAATTTGTTTATTTGGTGCGCTGACTAAATTCTCTTTACTGCTGAGATTTGGTTTGTGGTTGATAGAGATAAATGTTCTTCTTATCCTGAATCATCTGCATCTCAGATAGGAAGTTAATCAGGCGTCTAGACAAAGTTAAAATGACCTTGAGTACAAGATGTGGTTTATTATCGATTTATGGTCTTTGATTTACAGATTTTCCCATAGGCTGCGACTAGCGACTGGATTTTCCTACTTCAGCTGACATATCCAATACTTACTTAACTTTTTTTAAGATTTCCTTACTTAAGCTGACAGGTCCAAGACTACCATAATTCATCATGCATCAAAGTGTTCTAAGTTCGATGGTCTTCTGTCGAACCGTCGTATAAGCAAATTTTTCAGTTTTGAGATATTTACATCATCTGACTGAGAATGGAGCAGTCTTTCATCCTATCCATAAAGCTAATTTGATTTCGACTTGGATCATGACATAATAAGCCCTCTTCGTTTGTTGTATAATCAGTTAGACGAATTTTCATTCTGTCGAACTGTCGTATCAATTATACGACAGTTAGACGAAACTTTTGAACAACATATCAGTGTCGTATAAGTTATACGTCAGTTCGATTAAAATTAACAAGATTTTAAATAATGATACGACATCAGATTAAGTGGCTAAAGAGGCTAAATGAATGTCGAAAGATACTTTGAACCTTGGTGTCTAGTTAAAATCATGTCATCTTGACTTTACAGGGTTCTTATAAAGATAATTTTTTGAATTTTTGTCTATTCATTTCCTAAGGTGACAAAATTGAAATGACTGGAACTACACATGACTGGAAAATTGCAGTAGAGGAACTGCACCATGAATGGCTTCAGGTCTAATCGTCTTGGTAATAGGTCTATCTCTCGTATGATCATGTTGCAATGTATAGGCTTATAGATGATATTGATACAGTATCAAATCAATCACTTCCCATCATTAGGCCTATATTGTTAGCCTACTATTAGAAATGTATGGAACATATGAGAAGCTTATCGTCATTAAGGTTTGCTAAAAATGAAAATGGTAAAAACAGACTCAGATATTGGACACGCAGAATTGAATATAATATTGAATACAAATGACTCACCCGATATCTTAGGAACGGCTTTGTCTAGACAACATAGATTTCTAACCTTGCTCATAAATGTTGAACTTAAACTTGTTTATTGCTTCATTTCATCAGTACATCTGTGGACTTGAATTGCTATTGTGCTAACGATGTCTCGACGAAAAAAACCAAAAGATATTCTAAAAGCTATTTTTGATCTGTCCGAAGAAGAATCTCAAAATATCAACGATGAACTGATTTTCGATGCAAATGTTGGATATCAATTTGAAGATGACGAAAGTAAGTCAAGATCTTGTAGCCTATTATTTGAATGTCAAAATTGGATTAAGTAGCATAGATCACTTTCGCTCGGATTTAAACATGGACTTAAGCTCATTTGAGTCAGTCTTACAATTGCGAATCTCAATATAGTGAGGTTCCATGATCTTAGAACGATAGAAACGATAACAAATCTATGCAATAGTCTTTGCTGTCTTGAGATTCGCGATTATGAGATGACATTTCAGCACTAACTTTCCATAATATAATATGTACTCGTACATACCTGTAGCTTCAGTGGGCGTGTCCACTTGGAGTAAGGACATATGAGCCATTTTTCCGCTTAATATTTTCAGTGATAACATACATACACGGGAACCAAATTTGATATTAAATGCTTGGTCAATCTATTTGAAGTATGCTACATTGGATTGCAAAAGAGGCCAGGCCTTCCAGGGAGAATCGTTCCTCTCCCAAGGTATGTATGTTATGTCATGGAAATCCTGCTTATCATCATACTCGCAGAAGCATGCACCCGATTAACCAAATTCAATGGCACTCTATGGTATTCTATGACACGCAATGGGAGTGCCATAGCACACCTCACCATTCAATCGAACTCTATTGGATCCAATTGCACTGGAAGTGGGAAAATATGAGTGCCATAGAAGCTATCCAAAAGAAGCAAACGCGCAGCAACAGTTTTGACTCCGCAATCTGACTTTGTCCAATGATATTGCAACATTTGCATGTTCAGTATAATTTCAGATGCTTTTGGCATGTGCAACAGTCATTGTTAATTACATCCTTTGGTCGTGTCTCAGTGTCTCGTATTTTTATGAAAATCCGTCGTTTGTTGAATTAATCATCTTATCCGGTTTGTCTCAACCATCACACCAATGGAGTAAGTTCAATTGAAACGAATTTATTATTTGTATAGTCCATCAGTCAAATCATCAAGTCCTCATTGTTACAGCAATTCATTCGCGCACTGTTTCATTGAATTATGCAATTATTTAGATTTTTTGAGGTAGGAACTAGAACTACTGTATTATAAGATTTGTGTAGACAGTCTTATCTATTCCTCATTCTATTGTCGTATGTGTAAAGTAGACAGTTCAACAATACGTTCAAGTGCTATGCCATGTGTGCTATCACAGCACAAAAATTATTGCAAATTTGAATATTTTATTTAGATTTGATTATTCAGGATATTAATTAAAAAATCGTAGACCTTTCTAAGCGAAGACCTACGCATACATTTATGCTATAAGTCTTGAAGATGCGCTGTAATCACTTAAATGATGCAGCAGTTAGTTGCTAAATAGTTAGTTAAATTATAACAGAATTTCTCTTAATTTATATCCCGGATATATCTTTTGATTCCGCTTGTTTCATAGCTTTCTCACTGGCCCAAGCATATCATCGTAAGTTATCTAGGGGTCTAGCAGTTAGTTCAAACAGCTGTGCAAATATCATCCAATGCTATACGCAAAGTTTTTAGGTAAACAATTTTGATTATGTTTTTAAATTTCAGTTCGGGTTGATCGGGTTCTTTCAACGAGTCTGCTGCATCTTCTGAGAAATCCATGTTTGGTGAAATCCTCGAATCGGTGTTTTAAGCCATGAAGTAAGTTATCAAGTCCCCGGTGTTCTAACAATTTATACACTACTATCTGAAAGTATTATAGTCCAATTATTTTTGGTCTTTTAGCTATCATTTAGAAAATCGTTATTTAATTTCACTTTCAAAACCTTTGATATGTATTCTATCAGGTTAACTCCACTGTTAATTCTAAAGATTCTAAGATTTCCAAATAGCAAGTTAGTGAAATTTCGACGGGCATTCATAAAATATCACTTTAAACACACTGATGCTGGCAAATTGCCTAAGTTACTGCACCTGCAATGATTAATATAAAAACTGCTTTTTGCAAACACAATGTAAATGGAATAAGAAAACATTGTTTTCAATATTAAAAATCAAATAGGACTATTTAATTATTCTATTTACATTGTGTATGCAAAAAGAAGTTATTACTAATTATTGCAGGCGCACTTACTTAGGCGATTTGCCAGCAGTGTGTTTCAAGTGATATTTAATGAATCGAAATTTCACTAACTTGCTGATTGCAAATCCCAAATTTACCCAGGCATGGCTGCAACCTTAAATAGGGAGTTGTGTCGATCTTGAGAGATGTGAACTAGGCTTGCTGATGATTCCTGATTTTGGATGAAATAGCAGCTATTCAGAGAATCAGTTTCAATTACTTTCAACTGAGGATGCAACTCAATATTTAATTATTCTACCTCCCAACTTTAGGTAGATTATTATTGTTGTCATTATTCCAGTTCAGTCATGACATTTTGCGATGGATAGTGTGTTATAGTCATATTTCTCTGTTACAACATTAACAGTATTTTAACTTAAGCTGTTCGCAATTCGTACCTGTATTCATCTCAGATCGACTAATTTCAACAATCTTTTTTTAATTGCATGATTAAAGATCAGACATGTCTTTCTTTCATATAAAAGTAATAAATTTTTTTTAAGCACCGGTGATAGAGTTGTCAATGCGGGTGCGTATCAGCAAACCCAATGTGCTAAATCAATTTATACTTCTGAGAATTTACTTTTAATGAGTATTGGAAATAGTAAAAGAATTATTCAAAAGTGTGTTTATATTTCGATTTATTCTCAAGAGCTAATTTCATTTCATAAAGATCAATCAATCATTTCAAGAGCTAGATGCAAAAGATATGGGGTGATTAGTGTCTGAGGCCTTGCCTTTCGACTCAAGTATTGACTGCAGGCTTTAGATTTCAAATCAAGATATTAATCTTTGTGTTATATTTAGTTTGGCTCGTTTTTGCCATAGCTAATGTTTTTAGATCAAATTTGTTGCTTGACATGTTTGGTGCTTGTAGATAGCTAATTGAGAAGTGTTTCAATTTCTTTGTTCTGATGTGAACGAGGCCGCTTTATACTGCCAATCGAAGTTTTGAAAAAAATCACATTTTTCTTCATAGAAATGAAGAAGGAAAAACGAAGAGGAAATGATATTTGCAAGCATGGAAATTATGTGTTAAAAATCAGTTCTGTGTACCTACTTGTTAAAAACATTACGATTAAGCAATGATTCACATCTATATCAATCACATATCGATATGAATAACTCCATGTTTAAAAAAATGTTCTTCATCAAAATATTGACCTCTGTAAAAAATATTATCAAAACTGAAGACAAATGGATCCATTTTAGTTCGAAAATTAAAACCTGTAGTCAATTGTCAGATCAATTGTGAAGGGCTTGAACTAATTTTATACGAGTATGTGTTACGCAATATTTTGACTGGGAGTTGGGGAGAGTTGCGAAGTCAGCAGCACATGGCTTGAAGTCTCCCAGGACTTTGGGACCCAAAATTATTTAATTTCATTTAGTTGCTTTCAGACATAATTTTGAAAGAATTTCATATTTTCATGCACTTTTCTGGATGGTTCAGATTTTGCGGATTTTCATATTTAATATCCTGCTCCAGCAGTCTGATGAAAGATATCTTTCCACATGAATATCACTAATAAGATCAGGACTAGGATTCAGTTCTGTGATCCTGCAATTATTAAATTAATACTTTTCATCTATTAATACATTTCAAGACGGCCGCTTTAAATGAAGGAGTGTAAGTTCCGACATTTAGTTGTTCTGATAGGAAATAGATCACTATCAAGCAGCGTTTTACGTGTGCAGTGGTGGTCAGAAGGGGGGATGCCGGGATGCATCCCCCCACCAGCCCAAAGTATTGTGATATAAAATATGAACATTCAATTTATCAATTTAACATCAGCAAATTCTACATTTTAGCTTCCAAGCAATAATTTGGCAATGTATTTGCACTGAAATAGTACAAAAGTCGGACGGCGAAACGAACTCTATCTCGTTACATCATTTCCGCTTATATCACTGATTTAGAGCTTATCAACTTAGAGACATGTAAAACCAAGGAATGTAGCGGCCTCCGCAATAGGTTTGTTTATCCTAGGCATCTCAGATGTTGATGACCCGGTGTGATATTGCGTATCCTACATGATGCACTTGAATTAACAGATGTTCTGCCCATCAGCTCTGTGATGCAAGAAAGTTGACCAAGTGCTTTCAAATCCGTTCGACCCACGGACTTTCCACCCACATGTGTGGTGGTTTGCCAATTGGAACGACTATAACATGTATCTGTCATTCGATTCGTTCTCAATATTTCTTAAATGTTGTGCCGATGGATCACCTAACACATATTCTATCGTGCTTAATTAACGGATTTCGTTTTCCTAACTTTCTGATAATTCAAATGATGGCATCTCATTTAAATGAACATATACATGAAAATGTAATTTAAAACAGGCAATTCAATATGACTTATGACATTTGCTGATTATTTCATATTTTATTCTGTTTGAGG
Source organism: Prostheceraeus crozeri (assembly GCA_907163375.1). Taxonomy (NCBI): domain Eukaryota; kingdom Metazoa; phylum Platyhelminthes; order Polycladida; family Euryleptidae; genus Prostheceraeus; species Prostheceraeus crozeri. The sequence goes on from CAJQUW010003743.1 coordinate 1,374,548, forward strand.
ATTGGAACAATTAAATTTAATTCCCCCCTCTGGAATTTTCTGTGACCGCCCCTTTCTGTGTGTGATGGGAAAATGTCGCTTTGCATCTAAGAACTTTTAAATGATAAAGAAGATAAATATTTTATTCGAAATTCTCTTAGAAGGAAGGAAATAATTACGAGAAAGTATTCTTTTTTTGAATATAGTAAAAGTCACACTAGTAATGAGAGAAAGCTAATCGAGCTTTCCACCTTCCTTCAGATTTTTATAATCATAAAATGAATCAAATTCAGCAGGCATTTACACGTGTCACTGAAAGATAAAAATGAAGAAGTTAACAGGTAAGATAAGAACAGAGCGCGCCGACATAGGGAGGGATTGGCATTCATGATAAAACATTCAAGCACCGCGAACGAGATTATAAAATTGGTATTTATTTACATTGGTGAGACCGGAATTGAAATTAACAGCATTGTCGGGAATCGGGATGCGATCTTGAAATAGATGTTAAAAATTTCCCACTGTGGAGGTCATTGTGGGAATAGCGCATGATGAATAATGATATAAAACACATCAAAGCAGTGAATACTACAAGCTTAGCTTAGCTTATAAGTTAGCACATTCGACAGATACTTCTGTTCCACTTTGTACTTATAATTATATTTCGGTTTTACATCATCAAATCTTATTAATTGATTAATTGAATAAGTGAAGAAATAGATCGTTAAAACGAGAGACTCTACAATTGAGAGTATGTGTCGATCGCCAGCAAATAAGTGATGCTTCCTATATTTGTCTTTATGCATGTACATTATTAAGTATGCGTGATCCATTAATTTATTATTGAGATTAAATATGTACTAGCCATGATTACCCTTTCTTTTGTTATTCCCATGCTACAATTCCCATCAAACTGAGGTGACCGACTTTTCAAAGAAACAAAGAAGAGAATCTATTCATAAGGATGATGAGTTGCTCTCTAAATAAGCATGTATGGACCAAATGTAATGACAAAAATCTAATATCACCGCCACCACAGTATTTTAATTATCTATGAAGCTTGAATCCATGGTCCATAATATTTGAAATTATTTTAATTATGTGTTAAAATTAAAATTCACACTTGAATTTTAATACAAATATGATAATCACCCTATTAAGTTTAACCTCTTTCCTTTTTATCTGATGCGGTTTTAGTAGGTGAAAGCATAAGAGCATAAATCTTATCTCTAATAATAGCAGTGCTTTCAAATCTAAAATTCTACCAGTATCGCAAGATGCTTATAAAAAGTTAGAAAAGACAATAACTTTACATACTTACACCTTGAATATACGCATGCATGCATGCATGCATGGAAACCAATATAGTCTAATGTTCCATAAAGTTTCATTTTACTTACCTATTGTCATAAGTTTATTTGTCTGCTCTCACTAGGTGTGACACGCAGACTGAAACAAACTAATTGAAACATGATTCCTGCTAGAGTATCGATCAAGCAATGGACAGTCACTGGACAAGCAATCACGAAATGAATAAGTAGTAGCTAAAAAGTACATATGCAGAAAAATTACTAATAGGAAAAGAAGTGCATCGACAACTTGAATAAAAAGAAAGGACCATTGTCTGATCGATATTCTAGCAGGAATCATGTTTCAATCACTTTGATTCATTCTGCGTGTCACACCTACTGAGAGCAGACGAAACGCGGTTGTGACATTAAACAAGTAAAATGAAACTTCTGGCGATATTTTTCATCTGCAAGATGACAGCGGGGAGCAATTGCTTTATCATGCCATAATCCTATATAAATAATATAAATCTCCAATACAAGAAACATAACAATTATCAAATATTCTTCAATTGTAATATTTTGCATTATTTTTCATTTAAATGAAGTTTATCTGCCTATATGCAGAACGTCTATGTTCCATCATCAACTTATCATTTATCGCATATTTATAATGTATTTCCTGTTTGTTGCAGATCAACTCCTACAACATTTCCCAATGGAAGAGAAAGAAATATGGTGAATGATTTCTGAGAAACTTTTCATCGAAGCAAGTGTTCAAACGGCTAAAAAGAGAAGATATTGAAAATCATTGGCTGTTTTTTGAATTAATGGCGTTTTGTGAATTGATCATGAAATTAGCTAAAAAATAATGCTCCATAGTGTGATTGATTCTCAAACTATTTTTTTTTAAATCTGGGCCAGACTTTCACCGACATGTTAAGGGGATCGAAAGTGAAAAGTGCAAATACCTCATGCATGCTGTCTTTAAATTGACATTATCACAATTGCTAAACTAAACTGATTATTCTTTACAATCATGATCACATAAAGCGTCAGTATGTCGCGGAAAGGTTTAGACACGCTGTTGCATTAGGAGCTGCCATGAAAACTGAATTTCCCAAAATTCTATGGGACAGAAGTTCGATAGAACAGGATTTCCCGAAATTCGATAGGACAGGATTTCCCACAAGTCTATGGGACATATTAGTCCCACAGGCAATAGGATCAAAGTTCCCCAAAATTCAATGGGACAAAACATTCCAACAGTGCCATAGAATAGAGTTCCATAGCAATAGCACTACACGCTATAGGAAAATTACAATAATTCCGTAGGACGTTTCCTATAGGAGTGCCATAGATTTTGGTTAATCGGGCAGAACCAAGGATATGAAATGGTCTCTGCAAAGCTGTGTTTATATCGTCGTAGTACATGGAACACGGGTAGCCATCTTTTTTAATGACCTGTTATAATAATTTATATATGTTTATGATGAATTTGAATTAACAGATATTATTATTATCCCACCTACATGTGAAAGCTGATGGTCTCCAGTAAAAAGTTTATGTACAAATTAACGGATCAACGTTCATTAGTAAATTCTTATCCCCGCTCCCCCAACCAAAGATATCAAGTATCTTTGCCCCAAAATAATTTTCTGGTCACGCCCCTGCTAGTTCACCGGTAAAGATATCAATCAAATGTTTCATTACGTTATATGTAGACCTATAGGCCCTATTAAGTTGCACTTTCCGCTGCTTACCCATAGAGTGAAAATGCATGTAAATTAATGCAAGTTTGTGCGTCAGTAGTTAGATTAGCCTACATGTAAGGGTATTAATGATATGATTATTTTTAAGATGACAAAAGCAGTTATGTAATAAAACAGTAATTAAAAAAATATGATTAAACAGTTAATTATTAAAGTTAGTGACCAATGTTTCAAGTATTTCACATACTGAATTTTGTTCAAATATAGTTTTTTTAGTTCTCCTCTACATTTTATTTATGATTAGCCAAGAAAATGCATCATTAGGCAACACTTACTCGTCTTAATTTGTTTAATTAGACTGTCATTAAAAAGTATGTGTTCACCTGACTAGTCCTGCAAACGTTACAAATGGTTTATAAAATGAATGCTCGAATTGGATTATATTTCACGAAGTAGAAAACATCACCGGAATACCGTATTATAAAATATGTCACTTCAAAATAATTTCTGTTTAAAATGGTGTCTTTATTTTTAGTAAAATTTAACTACCGAGGGAAAGCCTCGAAATCAAATTTGAATATTAGCGTTCTAAGCAAGATCAAAAAACTTCATGTTTCTGTCGATATTTTATCCATAAAATAGTTGTTTATGAAATATAGGCTTCTTTCGGACATATATGTATAGCCTAATCATGTTTCAAAAATAATGCATATACTCGTTCTTACATTTACTATATTTTCTATTTTTTGCTCAATTCTCTTACTTCGGTATACTTTATGATTTGTTTTCCTATCATGAAGAAAATCAGCCATGCACATCTTTCCAAGAATGCTTGAGCAGCAATAATAATAGACGTGGCTGTCACACTGTTTTATTAACACATTAGTTCCTAGTGGTCGAGATCTCGACCATTTAACATCATGTCATTTATGTCTTTAAAATCCTAATCTGTAGATTTGATTTTATTGTTCGTCGATGTCAAAATGTTTCCCATCGATGCTTAGTCTTCATTTGGTACGTTACTTAGTGCACCGAAGCTGTACTTTTCATTTAAGTGACGCTTGCAGTCAACAATGTACATGTGTGTGTTTATATCATGCATTTCACGTGAAGCCTACTTATGCGCACATATACATGCATGTGTACATGTACGAGTAGGTGCTACATAGATTTTGTAGATCGATTGGTATAGCAATTTGTTACTTGGAAATTTTTGAAGCTATAATTATCAGTTTTCGTATTAATATGTGCTTGAGGGACAATGCATCAGACACAGAAAAGGTATAGGCTACCTCATTGTTCCTAGTATAGTCATCCTAGTAACTATGATAGTGCGAGAAAAGCATTGATATATTTGTTCTATACTACCCTTCCTAAGACCATAAATCAAATATATTTATGATTTAAAAACTTTGAGAAATTCAGGAACTAATGGTTTAATTGCTTTGACTGAGAAACTCGTGGATATATTATTATCAATTACATGTACATTTCGAGAATGATTGACCCATATCTGATATGTATATACATAAATAGTATATACAGTTGTTGTTCTTTGCAGGTGGGTCGATGTGCACAGACCAGCAAGGATCAGCGGAACCCGAAAGGAAACGAAGAAGATTATCAGCTTTCAAGAGTACGAGCATCATCAGTGAGGCATCCGTTGCTGAAGAACGAACAGGAGGACTGATTGCTTCAGCCTCAGAACTCATAGTGACTGACCCAGTGTTTGCAGATATATCATCTCCCACCATCTTTGATCGACCTCCAGTGTCTAATACTGCATCTTACATAAACGAGAACCCAGGGCCATCGCTTAAGAATTTTGAAATTCAAACATGTTCACTCTTGGCACTACTGCAGCCAGACGATGAATCATCGTCGGAATATCAACTAACTGTCGATGATAATCATCATGATATCACTCCAGAAGAATTTCAAGTAGACGACCTTTCAATAGAAAATATTGAGAGCATTTCAGACGATCAGACGAGAAAATCGAAACGTAAAGGTTCTTTGATCAGACAAAGTCGCAATGCTGGAACAGCTACCGATCCGAAAAATCGAATGAAATGAAACACGCTGCAAAATTAGGAAACCATTGTTCGGTAACTAGTCGATGTAAGAACAGATGACTTCATTGTAAAATTATTGCGGAGGAGCAGCGAGTTGCCATATTCAGTGCGTACTATGCACTACCTGATTTGACATCAAAGCATGATTATCTGAATTTACATGTCCAACAAGAAGACTGTCGTAAAGCAATTGGTACACGGAGACAACACACCAATCATTATTTTTAACAGTTGATAGAAAGCGAGTAGAAGTTTGCAAAATGATGTTTCTCAATACTATGGGCATATCCGAGCGACAAGTTATAACAATGCATCAGAAGAGAGATTCTGTTGGTGTACTTTCTCCAGAAAACCGTGGGGGTTATTTCGGTCAAAGAGCAATCGATTCCGAGAAAGAGACGGCAGATATTCTTCAGCATATCAATCGATTTCCTAAGGTAGAAGCCCACTATGTCAGAAAAGATAGCTCCAAACACTATTTCTCATTGGATCTCACAGTTCCAATGATGTATAATATGTACAAGCAAAATTGCGATACGTCTGATACTGTGTCAGATAGCAAATATCATAAGATTTTCAAGATACAGAATCTCAGTTTCTTTCGCCCGAAAAAGGATCAGTGTGGACTTTGCACTTCAGTTAGAGATAGAGAATCAAATGACATTACGACGGTTGAAGTAAAACAGAAATATGACGATCACATTGCACAAAAGCAGAAGACAATGATGGACAAGGCTTCTAGCAAAGCAAAGGCCGAAGAGAATTTTCAGCATGTCGCTTTTGCATTTGATCTTGAGTAAGTGATTCTACTTCCTCAGTCAAAACGTTCCGAGATTTTTTTACAAAAGACGTTTGAGTAATTATAACTTGACATTATACAATTTGGGAGACAAGGAATCATGGGCGTTTTTGTGACATGAATGCCTTGCGGGTCGCGAAGCGAACGAAATTGCTTCTTGCATTTATCGCTACGGAAGACATATTGATTCAAAGAAAACAGAAAGTGTAGATATGTTCTGTGATGGCTGTTCAGGCCAGAACAAGAATTCTATCATTCCAGCGATGATGCTTCACATGGTAGAAAATTCAATGCACATCAACCGAATTCGTCTTGTAATTTTGGTGCCACATCATGGCCAAAATGAAGCTGACACCATTCACGCATGTGTTGAACGTGCTATGAAAAGAGCAGGTGATATTTTCGTTCCATCACAACTGGTACCGTTGATCCGATGTTCACGGAAGAAACCAATTGAAGTTATTGAAACGACAACTGAAATGATATTAGACTGGCAAAAACTAGCTCAAGATCTTCGAATTTTGCGTATCCGGACCAGTAATTCAGGAGAGCAAATTAGATGGCCTAAGATGGCTCAAATAGAAGTCAGAAAGAATGAGAAGATGAAGATATTCTTCAAAACTACACACTTAGCCGGAAACCTTTGATTATATAGATCTCCGACAAAATCGTCGAGCTGCTTCCAATGATTTTCAAATGAGTGAATTGCCTGGTCCGTCTAGATTGCAATCACCATCTCTATCTGAGAAATATGCAAATCTGGTTTCCTGTACCGGACCTACACCAGTTATCAATCATCCGGACTATCGGAGATTTTATACCCAACTTCAGCATCAGTGACGATCGACTCTTCTTATCATTCTTGTAAATGAAATATTGAAATATTTATCGGTTGAAATATTCTGATACGATATATCGTATGCCACTATGTCATGTTTAATAAAGTTTTGTTTATGATGTTGATGTATAACAAAGTAAAACACCCGATGTATTCTATCGAAGTGTCGTATAAGTTTCGTATGCAACGGTTAGTCTAATATAATATCTACCGAACTGTCGTATGACTTTTGGCTCTTTTTTCGTTTTAAAATGTAGTGAAATTTTAAATTGCGAGGGTAAATATGGGTAGGGGTGGTCATTAGCTGCATCCAAAAGAAAATTTGTACTCAAACAATTAGCGGTTTTTTTAGAAATGAGAGATAGAACAAGACAACATTTTCAAACGTCAATCCCCAAAAATCACACCTTTTCTCATACGACGGTTCGACAGTAGACCATCGAGTTGTCTGTAATGTCTTGGTCGTATGAGTTTGAGTGAAAATTTGTGTCGGAGTCTACATAGGTTATCTACTAATATATTTTGAATTCGTCCTGATTACCGTAGATAGTCATAACGGACTGCGATAGTATGGGAGGTTGTAGGTATCAATAGATTGTTACCGAAATTCCATTATTGTTTCCTAATCTGAAAATTGCGATAAAAATTATATAATCTACTGATTTTTTGTTTATGAAACTTGGTGCTTTCCCGCGCTCAGGATTTGATTACAGGGACGATTGTCGGTGGCTACATTTCCCGTCTCGCGTGAGATTCAAAGAACTTTGATCTATACACCTGAGGTTATAAACCGAGTCCCTATCATTAAGTTACCTACGGGAAATTCGGCATAGCAGAGCCAATTGGCATTTCAATTAGGGTGACCGACACCTCAAGAAGAAAATATATGACAAATCTATTAAAATTATATGACTATATATGGCAATACGTGCTCGTCAAACTCTTTATTCAGTATTCTCCATCCGGGTATGATTTGATGCAGGGATAAGCCAATCACAAGCGAGTATGGGAATCGCTGGGTTCCCGCGTACGCACGCGTCGTTAGGGACAACCAAATTGGGCCAAAAATATTTTTAAAAAGTTTACATTTCGATGAGTCCATTCTGCATCAATTAGATTTGAATAGATTTCTCATCAAGATTTATCTGAATGTTTATAATGCATATTAAAAGTTTAGAATGCAGTGATTTTGGCGGTGGATTTGAATTTGAAAAAATACTTGTGTTTAAGAGAAAATGAGCCGAAAGTGTAAGTATAATTCTGAATGGATCGAGAAAAAACATTCTTAAAAAGAGCATCGACTGACAATGATGCTTTCTGTACTTAGTGCAAAAAGACATTTTCTATTGCAAATCGAGGTCTCAACCAAGTTCTTCAGCATGAAGAATCAAAATTGCGCAAGGACAAAGTTCACGAAAAAGCTGCAACAGTTTCCTTCACATCCTTCATGGTAAGACCAAATTCTTCTGATGATTTGGTGACTGCAACAGAAGTAACTTTTGTATATCATACTGTTAAACATCATCAATCTTTTCGCTCATGTGACTGTAATGATGAGCTGGTTCCAATTTTGTTTTCTGGCTGTAATAGGGAAGAAAAATATGGCTGTGGAAGAACGAAAGCAACAGCGATAGTGACGGATGTTCTGGCTCCAGAATCAGTTCGGGATTTTACTTACCACTTGAAACTATATCGCGTTCCTTACTCGTTGGCTACTGACGCTTCTAACTATGGAAACCAAAAGATGTTTCCGCTCTTGGTTCAGTATTATGATGTTAAAGAAGGAATTCAAAATAAGGTTCTCGATTTCCAAGAACTGCATTGTGAGACAGCTGACGAAATATACCTGTTCATAAAAAATTCTCTCATCACACTTGGACTGGATCCGCATTTATGCATTGCTTTCTCTGCAGACAATGCTCCTGTAAACTTTGGCAACTCAGTAACAGTGTCAGAATCTGTGGCAGGCAACATTGTCTACCACAAGTTGAAAAATCATTTAGCTCCAAACATCATCCGACAAGGATGTCCGGCGCACATTTTGCATAATGCCTGTTCGCATGCCGCAAATGCTCTTGCATTTGATCTTGAAGTCCTTGTTTTGAAAATGAATTCCCACTTCAACCTTTCCACTAGCCGCGTTTCACGTTTCAAAGAAGTTTGTGAGATTCTTGGAGTTCAAAGTCGGAAAATGATAAGTCACAGCAAGACACGTTTGCCTGTCTTTGCTTCCCGCTTTAGAGCGTATTCTTCAACAATACGCAGCTTTAAAATCTTACTTTTTATCTCTGTCACCGACAGAATGTCCGAAGCTGTTACGCGATTTTTTTAACTTGGATGATAACTTTGGTGAAATGTACCTGCTGTTTCTACACAGCGTTCTTCCAAGGATTTACAAGTAAGCTCAAATGGCTGGATCTTCAAAGCAAAGAAGATCTCAGCTTTGAAAATTCGCTCTCTGCCATTGAAAGCTTGAATTTCCAGGAAGAATTAAAAAGTGAGCTTGTGAATGATTCGCTTTTTGATGAGCTTATTCTATTGAAAGAGAAATTCGACAACAGCTCCCAATTGGGAACAGAGTGCTGGACAATCCATCCCTGAGAAGTGGACTTCTCTTTTGCAAGGGAATTCTTTCCCCGTTCTTACAAAAGTCGTTGCCTTGTTTCTCTCCATTCCTTCTTCAAATGCCATGGTCGAGAGAGTTTTTTCGTCCATGGATATTCACTGGATTGATGAACGAAACCCACTTTCCCAAGGAACCTTGAAAGCAATCTTACAGGTCTTGGTGAATTATAACTCGATCTCATGCAAAACTTTTTATGAAAAAGTGCGAAATAATCACACACTTCTCCAAAAAGCACGCCAATCAAACAAATATTCATTCAAGTAAATGAAAAGTGTAATTGCGTTTTACCTGTATGTGTAGTAAGATGACAGAATGACAATATGATGTTTGCCAACAGACTCTTTGCCGAGGCTGAGTGCTTACGAGTTATGTAATTCTTTCGAATTCAGAGTTAATTTCCTTTTGTTCTCAACCGCTGTTGATTTATTTGGACAAGTAAAATAAATTGACGATAATCTTTGAACTTTTTTTTCTGAGAGCCGGGCAAGCGCCACCACTGATGAGGAATGACTTGCATTTATGTCATTATCGGATGACTTCATGTGCGTAGCCTATGCGTAGTGTAGACATGCACAATTCATTTTGCCATCTTAATACAGTGATGTAGGCATGAGCAGCGAAAAGCTGGCAGTAGGCATTGCTTAACGGTACAGCACCGTTAGTGAGGTAAGGGATTCCCGTGAACAATAGGTGAATTTCTTGGAAATAGGGAATTCTTAACAAAATGGTTGACTTTGACCCTAACCTGTATGAGAAGCTAAACAATACAAATGGACAAATTCATTAGTCTGTTTATCATCATCATTGAGAAAAAAAATTATGACACACGATGAATAATGAAAATATATGACATATATGACATTTTAGAAAAAAGTATGACATATACATGTCATATATTTGATGATGAAAATATATGACTGTCATATGAAATATATGACAGTTGTTCACCCTAATTTCAAGACATGTTGTCAAACCAGTATCCATCTAACTGATACTCTAGCGTCAATGTTCGTTCGAAATAGGTTGTAGCTACAAAGCGTAGTAGACTTTGATTTTCTCAGAAAAATAGATAGGCCTAGAATTAAATTTGACTGCTTATTTCTTTATGATTGCCAACGTGTCACTGCATCTTTCAATAGCCATGTAAGCCATGTACTAGGTCTATTCTTGAAGGCTATCGATGTAGTAGCTGACTAAGTAAATCGTATACAGTAATAAGTTCAAGTAGGCCTATTTAAGTTTTTCATGATTCGATTCGATTCGCGAATCACGGCCCGATTGGATTCGACTCAAATTTGGCGATTCGCAGGTCCCTAATCAAGAGGCTAAAGGATCCGCAGATCACATGGAATTATGGGCCTAAATGTGAATAAATACTGATGAATTCTTCATTGCTTATTCTCAGCTGTCCCAATTTTATCCCATGTTAGAAGGCATTCACGATTAGCTTCTCCAAATCTGTGATGCCCAGCTTCGAGTTTCCATACATTTGATCATTGTGAATTCGCATGACGTTATATCTTCAGCAAGAGCAAGCCATGTCATCATCTGAGGTCTGCATGCCTCCGAAAGATGTGGAAATCAGCAAATGCACTGAATCAAACGTTCACTCAAAAAGTTTACGACTTTTAGGCCATTTAATGAGGATAAAATTTTATTACTTTCAGACATCGCGTGTTTGAATCGATATCAATGCTATTTAGTCCCTTATATTTTTTGATGTGGTGCTATTTGAGTATTCAATGTGCTATTAATGCTGGTGAATTAAAATGTAAAACTGACTAAACATTATAAGTTGGCCTTTTTGAGATGTGGATTAAATTTCTCAACTGCACTAATTACAAATATATATTTAAGTTTCACTCAGTAAGCAAGTCAGGCCTCTCACATAATGTCCGTCCATAAAATAGTGAGACGCTAGGAGTCAATTAATTTCAGATTATCTAGGACTTTTTATCCTAGTTGGATAACCTCGTATTATTTCGTCACATATTTTATTTTTCAGAAAGTGCTGATGATTATGATTCCACAGCATGTCGTACCGTGAGGATGTGGACGATGACCGTATTCATTATCAAACGCACAATTTTATAGGTGATAGCACACTTATTGTGTACATCATGTTCTACGGACGAGGAAATTGAGATGGAAAATCTGGTTCCCTGACATTGGAGTACGAATTGAAGAAGTGTTGAAGTCGTAAGTCTGACATTGTTAGCTTAAAAAAGTTTCCGTTACTTGTTTTCTTATTTGAAGAATAAATAATTGCTTCGAAAAAGTGCTTTCCATCTCATTTATACTGAGATGTTCTAAGTAGGCATGCTCATGATATATAAGTTCTTTTTCCCTCAGTTTGACCACTTTGCACGAATATCAAGGACGGAATCTCAGTACGGCCGATACTTTATCCAGTAGATTAAGATTTACACAAATATTTTTCTCGAACTTCGTTATCCAATGTCTATTCACCGAACTTGCTCAACTTTATTGTCCAATGTCATCATCTCCCACAATCAACTGACGGAAACCGTTATGCTAGACTCAGAAACAAGAGCGTGGAGGATGAACTCATAAATGTATATCCGAAATGCATGTCCTATCGCGCTCATTTTCAGCCTTGAAAATGAAATAAATAAAAATATTCTTTTTGGATATGAATCATTTATGTTATTGGATGAATTGAGATGCTATATGGTGGCACATACGTCAATCATTTAAATGTCTCAATCGAAATCATATCGTATTGGGTGACATTCGGGATTCTTCTTCACCTACAGACATGTCAATACGATTGTTTCTAATGAATTCTGTTCACAGATAAGGATCATACAAACATTTTCAAAAGTCAAAGATAGAAGTCAAAAATATATGAAATGTTTGGACTCACACTTTTCATCTCTGTTATTCAGAGTAGGCCTTACTGATTTTATGTAGATGGTATATATAACTTCTCTGAAACGCAAATTGATGGCATTGGAGTCAGAAGCGTTTTAATTACGCTTTTCTTATCAGGTTGGAAATGCATCTTTTATCCCAAGGCACTAACTTTCATTTAACAAAGTATATTTCATTCTTATTAAATTTCTTATCGCTATTGTGCTGCTGCATAATACACATGACATAAAGAAAAACAAAGTGTAGATAACAAATTGAATTTCTTGAATTATCGGAAAAACAGGGAGCTTTGAAAGAAGGAATGAGAAATTTAAATTCATTTAAAAAAAAGTATCAAAAAGGGAGAAGGACTGTTTAGAAAACATCACTGCCCTACGAAAATAACCACAATTTATTGCTCTTATGCAGCCATGAAAAGTCGACAATAGTGAACATTCACAATATCGATAAAATTAATGATGATGCCTCTTTAAATTATCTTTCAAACTGACGGGAAAAGTAATAAATTTAGTTACCTTGCACTCAATTTAGCATTGACTCAATAGGCTAATTTAATTTAATAGCGTTAAATCGAAATCAGTTGATCAGGGTTGGAACACTTACAGTAATTCTAATTGTAATTGTGTAGTTAATTACAATTTTAAAGTAATTGTAATTGAAGATTTTGATTTTAAAGCAATGGTAATTATAATTGTAATTGCGAAAGTATAACTGTAATTGTAATTAAGTCTTTAAGTAAGTGTAATTGAAGAAAAGTGTGGGTCAATTACACGTCAATTACTTATTTTGCACAACATTATTCTAAAACAATATTATAGTGTATGTGTGTAGACGTATTTGTTCATTATTGTTACTGAATTATATTGATTCTAATACTAGTTTTCAATCTATAATTTCTAGTTAAAAGTTGTGAATTCATCCATCTGAATGACTTTTTTACAGACCCTTTTATTCCCCTCTCGCATGGGCTATAGTAGTCAACTAGGCATGCTAATTGCTGATATTCTGATATGTTATATGATGCAGTAACTCGTAAAACATAGGCCCTATACTTAGTAAAATCCTTGTTTAGCAAACACTCGTGAAATCATGTAGCCCAACTCTCGCGCGTTGTAGCGTACATGTATGATGAAAGCACATGTACCAATAACCCTATTCAATATGACTCGGATTTCATATTAAGTTACATACCAGTGTCCATCAGAACAATTTTACCTTTGTCCCTTTGTGCACACATTTTAATTCGTATGACATTATGATAATCATACTTTATTATTATAATAGCCGCATTGTTATGCACATTATTGTACAATTGTGACATTTAAAGCACATCAGATGTTTGCTGATGCCATTGTCAGATAGCAATACCGGAATAGCTCTCCACACAAAGTACATGTATATTGGCGAAATATGATTTATGAAAAACAAAGAACCACATGCTCAAAAACCACACTCACACTCATCACACCCAAGTCCCATGGATATGTATCTGATACGAGACATCGGGCACTATTTTTGCTTTCTCGTAGACCATGTTATTTCACCAACAGAAATTGTTGGAGAGCAAATCTAGTATTTTTCTGTCAGTTGTGATATCTTTCATTTAGAAAAATAAATATTTGAGCAGTAATTTGACATACAACAGAGATAGTTATTACGATACATGCAAGTATAAGATGTACTAATAACAACTGTACATATACTCAAAATTCAATAGTATCCACTAAAGTACCGCACTTTACTATGTATAGCAAATTATATCATGAAAAAATAGAAATCTTCATTGTCATCATGAGACGCGGAAGTAACTGCAGCACTAGCTCGAAGCGACTTCTCCATTAGCCTATAGGATCGTCCAATCTATTTCTTAGTGCGGTATGGTTGATTACCGCCGAACTGAATTTACGATTAACAGCCGCATTATACGATGTAGGACAGCTTGTAAGTTTTAGCATTACATCAGCAAACTGCCTTGTTGCGTCTTTTCGTGTGCGAGTGTGTCTCGGAAGTATCGCTATTCGCCAAAAGTACCGGACTAATAAGTTTTGTATCCACACTAATCAAGATTTGCACAGCATGATATCAAAATCGACGATATTAAAATATGTAACCTGTTTAAACTGGTGAGTTTTACCTATGTTTCCACATTTGTTTCAACAGGGTGTTTAAACCATACGCTGCCACCCTATATTATATCATTTAATCTCTTTGAATTCACTACAATGCTGACACGTTATATATACCATCTGAAAGGCTATTCTTTTAGTTTTGGTTGAGGAAGAGTCAAAGTTTTGTTGATGCAATAATTTAATTAAATAGTGATGTAATTACTTTCGGTTGCCATTCGGCATTTATCATGATTTAATTGGATCACATCAGCAATCACTTAACTACAATTAGCTGCAGTTTTCATCACTGACAAATCCATAAGAAGATACCTTTCTAATCCGAATATCTTTTGTCCACATGCAAAATGTTTATATGATTGACAAATGCTTAGAAAGTAATATTCTTAATTCGCACTGTACATGCGCAACATTCTTATGTACATGCGCAATATGTAACACGGAGATGCATTAAGACACTTACAGAACTTTACCTATAATAACAAACATGAATTTTCTGCATTACCATGTCTCTGCTGAACTAACTTGCATTAAGAAAACATAAGTGTATTAATGCACTGATGACAATATCGTGTAATGTGCAAAGACACACTTTGGCAAAGACTTTAAAATTAAGATATTTATCATTTCTCCTCTATTTTACTAGTGCAATATTTTGTAGCTCAGACAGTGAAACACTATACATTCCGGCCATCGCGATGGTATGTGTTTCATCACGTTTGGCAAAATGTGAATTGATCTATGATAATCAAAATCACACATAGTTGGAGACTTTTCAGTTAAAATTGGAATGAATGCTGTAGTATAAATTGTCTTCTCCTTAAATAGGCCTACGAGTATAAAATATCACATCATCCACTGTGTGTCTTATATAGTAATCGCTTATTTGAATTGTGAATAATTGCAATTAATTGGAATATTTGGTGCCTGATCCAATCAATTAATTAAATTGAAGAAAGTCTATCAATCAATTAATTTTTTCCATCCCCTGGTCAACTCATCGCGCAGCAGCTTAAGTCAGCGAGTTGTAAGGTCGTAGGAAGGTTGCTGTTGATTCATTCTCATTGGGTTTTACGGTTTGACGATGCGTTTTGAGTGACTTTCAGTGGACTGATTCAAGCAGTTAGAGTCAAACCTTCGATCATTTACAATGAAATTGAAAAATATTGAAACGGCCGGAGTACACCTTAGGGTCATCAAATTGTCTCAAAAACTAACATTTCGCAACGAATCACTGTCAACACGAAAATAAAACACGAGCACGAATGCCAAGGCTCAACACAACACGAAATACGATTGTGTTCTTGTCAAGAACGCAGACTTCTAATTGACATCAGAGGGTAAAATTCTTCTAAATTTCACTTCTCTATCATTTTCAGTGGAATCAGAGGTTTCATGACTTACTATCAAATAATGTAATAGGTAGTGCAATAAGTCATGTGGAAGAGGAAATGATAATTGAAAACAATTTGTTTCATCGGGTGGCGTTTGCGAGTGTCTTTTAATGAGCGACAAAACAGTTAACAAAATTGTGTAGTGTAATGGCGTTCTTAACATTTGCAGCAGCACGCTCACTCATATCAACATCAGTATAAAATATAAACATAAGCATACTATCAGTTGAGGTAGTATCATTGTCATACACAATAATTGTTTTATATTATGACATTCATACTGCTTATTTGTTTCTTGTGGTATAGTAGCCACTTACAAATGTTGAAATAATTAAGTCAATATAATGAAATCAAGTAAAAAGATTTTACCTTATGCGCAAGTGCTTTGATGCTAATGCTGTGTCATTGTCAATCGAAAGTGATTGTATCTTTTAACATTTGAAATTGCATATAAAAAATATGCAATAAAAATTGCATCTATAAATTTCTACAGTCAGAGGACATGTATGTTATGAAGATATCCAAAAACATAATTATGAATAAAAGAGATTACTAAATAAATTGGTCACATATAGTGTTTTTTCGACTATGATGACAAATTTCATGCAAATATGTGCTTTTGTTAAACCTTCCATTTCTGATGGATCATATATTTTATTTTAGTCTTTTTATACTCCGTATAGTTCATATGGACCATATGATTTTTTTAGCTTGCTGGATATCTTTACAGCACACATGTCCCTTTGCGCTTGATGTGTATAGATGATAGATGTAATTTTTATTGTAGGCATTTTTAGATGTGATTTCAAATGTTAATTGACTTTATCACTATTGCTTGACGATGACAAGCAATAGTGATGTCGACAGAACTTGCGCAAAAGATGGAATCTTTTTATTTGATTGAATTATGTTAACTTTTATAAGCAGTTTCTTGTCCGCAAGAAATAAATAAGTGAAATGACCACTTTCATGAAATACCTAAAATGGACAGAAGTATATTATCATCTATAAATCTTGGAAGAACGAATCAATTAGACATGCTGAAACCGAAACGAATCTTATTTTTTAAAATATTAAATACCAAATGATAATTATTCATTAAAAATGTTAGGAAAGTGAAAAGTTATATTGAATTTATGTGTGGGAATGCTCACTCACATCGAAGCGCTTCAATGCACATCTAGGCCTATATTACATACACTAAGCAAATCTTAAGAAAAAGTGACATTGTGATCTTTTGGCATGTGATCCTTTAGATAGCGGATCATATTACGCAGCAGAATACTGAAAACGTTTTGTACATTTCAGTCCGATGAGTAAAAGTAAGCACGTACAATAATACTTACTTCATCGGCCTGTTGGAGAGATGGGAAATGTGTCTTCTTGCACATAATAGTGGTAGCTGCCTAAATGGTACCTGATTATTTCAAGCAGATGTAATCCATAAGAGATTTTTGAGTGAGCAATTTTTGGCTTCTGTTCCTGTTGTGTAAAATTCTCCTAGATTTTACTTCTCTATCATTTTCAGTGGGTTTGGAATTTTCGTGACTTACTATCAAATAAAGGTATAAGTAGTACAGTAGGCGCCATATTACTTGAGACACCTTAACTTTTTAAGTATTTCGGTCATAATTCCTTGGATGAACATGCATTGGAAGCAATTTCAGGCACATTTGTTCTCATGAGTGTTGAATGTATTACCAGCACATGGGCGCAAAGATATCATGTTTCACAACTTTTTGACGAAGCAAAGTGTGAAAGGAAAACGCGACAAATTACTTGGGACAGATATCTATTGCGTTCCTTCTGGGGCGTCAGACATCATATCTGATTGTTGAAAGTTGTAAAAAGATACGGTCATAGAAATTTATCAAATTTGAGTTTGAATATGAATTTTAATTCATAGATTTTCACATCTAGACTTGTTCAAACCACATTTCATCATTCAGTGCACTGTGAAGCACAATGCCAGGTCAAGACCTCTCAACAGAAAAGAGAACCGAAGTTATAACGTTGCTGAACCTGAAAACAATGTCTATTCGAGAAATAGCGAGAAGAGTTGGAGTGAGCAAATCATCTGTGGCACGGTTGAAAACGTCTTCGACAATTAAATCTCGACGACATGGCAAATGCGGACGCAAATCATCGACAACTAAGAAACAAGACCGCCTTCTCCTTCGAAATTTACGACGAAATCCTCTTGATGACGCTCATCAACTCCATGGAGAATGGGAGAATGACGGTGTTAAGGTCTCCTTGAGGACTGTGCAAAGACGACTCAAGACATTTTGTCACTCGGTGGTTCCTAGACGTGTGCCAAAGCTTACCCCTTCAATGATGCGCAAACGACTTTCCTTCGCAAAGAAGCATGTTGAGTGTACAGTGGAACAGTGGAGGCAGGTCTGCTTCAGCGACGAAAGTCTCTTCGAATGTAAGGGAGCGCAACGAAGCAGAGTGTGGCATATACGAGGAACTCCAGTGCCCATCAGACAGACAGTGAAACATCCGACGAAAGTGATGGTCTGGGGAGTTATCAGTGCGAAAGGCCCATATCGTCGAAGGCAATATGAACGTTTGTCAGTACCAGAAGATTCTGGAATCACGTGCACTTCCTCAACTCCGTGCATGGTTTCCCAACGGAAATGTCATCTTTATGCATGATGGGGCAACATGCCACAAAGCAAAGATAATGATTGAGTTTCTTCGAAGCAACAACATTGTGACATTGGATTGGCCTGGGAACTCACCGGATTTGAACCCTATAGAGAATGTCTAGGGTATCATCAAGCGGCGGATTTCATCAAAAACAGCAACCACGAAGCAAGAATTAATCTCCTCTATCATACAACATTGGCACCGCGATGCAACACTGTCTAATACTCTTTCAAAACTCATCGACAGCATGCCCAAGAGAATGCAAGCAGTGATCGACGCTAAGGGTGGACATACGAAGTTTTGATTTGGCTAAATGTCTTAACAGTGAGCCTGATTTGTTTTCTGTGCATTTTGAAACCATTAATGTTCGATTTGAGCATTAAATACGGGTGTACATTGGAAAATCAAATAGTTCTCATATTGTCCCAAGTAATTTGTCGTTTAGGAAATACAATGTTATGTTGAATTGATGAACATGACCTTTGAAAGCGCTCATTGGACTCAATCTAGCTAATGTCCACATCAATAAAATAGAAATAGCCTCTTTGTAATCGATTGGCGTCCGAGTATATCATATGACAATTTTTTCAAAAATTCAGATGTCCCAAGTAATGTGGCGCCTACTGTACAATGAGTCATGCATAACGCATAACAGTAGATAAAAATGGAAAAAGATGCGTATAGAATATTGAATTCATGCGGTATTGGCATAGGTACAATGGCTATTTTTATACTTTGTTGACAGGGTAGGCAGCACTTGCGGAAGTACCACACACGGACCCCTTATATATTAAACTCCTAGAATTGAAACCATGAAGACTACAACAACATGAACTCGCATCTTGCTGACTTGGCAGAGGCTTTATGGAATGCCTAAACGAGATTTCCCATGCTTTCATGTTGTCACCGTCTTTTATGACGTAGGCTGTTACTTGATATTACTACAGGTGGTAGACCATAGTGCTATAAGACAATAATGCTTTCTGACCATTGTATTGCGATGACATTCAATCATTCAAATTTCAAAAAAAACATTGGTGAAATGTGCGAAGCATAGCAAGTCCCTGAAGAAACGTTTAAGCAAGCTCGCAATACCATAAGGCCTCAGCCACACTGAAAGCAAAGCAAACACGAGCGTCTCGAGCAAACGAATGTCCGTAAGCTATCAATCGCTCTCGTTTGCTTTGCTCGCAATGTAGCAGTCTACAACTGCTGTAATGATGACTTTATGTTTGCTGCAAAACGCTTTGCTCGGAAACGCTTGGAAAAGCTCGCAGTGTGGATGAGGCCTAATAGTGACCAAACATATTAGTGTGTGAAGATATTAGCCGCGAACAGAAGACCTGTCATCATGTAAATTGCCGACAGTCGAAAAGTAAAACTTATTATTTAGGATATATTAGCTAATAAAGTTATCATCAATAAAGTCACAAGACGCCTAACAACGGGAACGCGCACGTTCACGCTTTGTCAAGCGGGGCTGCTGGCAAAAAAAAGATCTGAGACGTAACTTTCGATGAGATTTATGTACATTTAGTGCTTGTGTGCGTGTCTGATCAGAGATCATGTACAGTCTGTATGTTTGCGGTCAATTCCAGGCAACATACTTGAGATGGATGGAGCTTCGCTCAAGCGAGTGTCTACTGAATTATTTTTCTTCGGCTAAATCATCAATAAATGTGATGTCACGCATGCATTCGTGGTCAGTCAGAGCGTTGCTGACGTTATTGTTATAATGGAATGCCTGTGTTTCATGTATAGCGTAATTAAGAGGCTGACTATACTGCTCATTGTATGTGGAAATTAACACAAGCCATGCAAATAAATTTTTGCAGCAGACATTTGTTCATATAATGATCTGTTTCGGTAGTAATGCATACATAGTACAATATTGTCGTGTTGTTTATCCGTAGATCTAAATAAAGTTAGGACAATGGCATAGTTTATTATTCGGAGATTCTAAAATAAAGTGATGGGTAATTCCGGAATTCGCATTAGCGAAATCTCGCGACTACTTATATCTATTGTTCACGCACTTTGCTTCTAAATTGAAACGCGCCGTTAGTTTAGAATATATGTTCCTGGAATTTTTTGCCGTGGTGAAGTTGGTATCAGAACTGCATCTTTTTTTGGACATGGTCTGCTGTGTTCTTAATGCAATTACTTTTGACGTAACTCGATGTGTAGCTACTTTTCGCATATTTTCGAACCTGAATGGAATGGTTTCTCGTAGCAACTGTAATTAATTCCGTTTTGAAATTTATGTCATTGAAATTTAGAATTCCACTGTCTAATATTTCAACAGTGAATTGAATGTCAGGGGACTGAAATGTAATCTCATAGGACATTCCTTGATTTATGTATCAACTGGAGTATGTGCTGTTCAATGTACATGGAAAAGCGAACTTTTATTTCTTGATTATCCTAAGATCTTAATCAAACATATTCTTGGACTTTTCTTAGCTTTCAGATGAACATGATGTGAGGGGGAAATCAGTGCTCAATTTCAGAAAAGCAGTCTAATGTAGATTTTCAGATTTAAAATCATTTTTCAATTAGATGCACGCCATTTGAGTCTTTGGCGTCAATGCACTAAACTTGGGATTTGCACGGTGCTGAAGTAGTCAGAGTTAAGCTGGAGAATTGTGACACTTTCGGTCCGGATGTCCTTCCGATTGACTTCCAACGGTGTCCTTCCTATTCCCTCGACCACACGGCCAAACGAATCACCATACCGCTGTGGCAGAGAGACCATGATTTATACTCGCCATATTACCGATAACTGATCACATCGCCATGATAGATCACATTGGTGCAAATTCGTTCATCACTGTTTGAATGATGCTGAAAGCTTTTTGATACTTCTTAGCGCGCTTGTCTTCTTTGTGCAGTTCATTGTTGTGTTTTCTATTGATTGACTTGTGTGGTTTCTAAAATTATAATCATGAACGTTGGATGTCAGACTCTGTATATGGTTGTGCAAGGAATATGATATGATTTCTGAGCATTACAAAAGTGGGCGTACCTATTAATTATCTTCATTACAGTGCAAAAAACTCAGAATTTCTGTTAATAATGAGTTGTTGTACGGCTGTGTCTACTCCAAGTGTTTAAATTTGTATACAGTTATTTGCTTTGCAACTACATGTCAACAGGTTTTACAACTGAATGTGGATGCCAATCGTTGTCAAAAGCTGCACAAGTAAAATTTCTCATTGATTTGTTGAATCGTTGTAAAGAAAGGTCATTCATGTACTGTTGTAAATTGCTTTTTGTGTTTAGTTAAGTGAGCTTCATGTTTTTATATGCTCTGTATAAATATTTTTGAATATTTGCATGTAACACGTATTACTGCGTTTGTGATGTGATTTTGGCCGTTTGATCAAAGGAATTGCTAAGTCAATCTATTGTGACGTTTTATGTTAAAAAGGATGTCTGGCGATGTAATGCACAGCTTTTTCACGTAGTACCGTTACCAAAAGCGAATAAACATTCAGACATTTTTTCTAAAACGTTGAATGAAGTTGAAAGTCACTTTATTATCAATTGTGTATTATCATGTACTGCACATCATTTGTTAAATATGTCTCCAAACGACAACGTAATTAAAAATTAAGAGGGCTTCTTCTGAGGGAAGCAATTCTAGAAATGGGAGCGGAGAATTTTTTATCGCGGGGAAAATATACGGTCTATCAATACTATTGCTCAATTTTAATTTATGAGTAGTGTGTGGTTGAAGTAATTTTGTATTAGAGCGTGTAGGCATGCATGTGGGATTTAGCTGGTAACATCGGAAACCTTGTACATATGGTATCCATATGCAAAATGCATATGGGACCCATTTATCTTTTCCCAGTGGGATATGCTGGAAAAATTGGTGAAGAATCGTATCAAAAAAGTTTTAGAGATTAGAGGTAACACAAGCTAAGTTTCTTGACAGATTAAAACGAAACAATTTGAAAACATTTTCAAACATCAGTTAGTGTAATAAAATCACTCAAAGGGAAAAGAAATGATTCTAAAAACGGACAGAAATATCTTCGGAAGACTCATCATCGCATCACAAAGCAAAAACCTAGACCTTAGAGAAGTGCTAAAGCATCCGCTAGGCCCAATGCCGTGGTCTCTATCAAATGCCGATGGTTCACCATAAAGGACGTCCGCAGCGGGGGGGGAGTCAGTCAAATGCGGACGGGGATAGGGGGAAGGGGCAAGAAAAAGCGGACGTCCGCTTATTCACAAGTTGAATCACTTTTGACACCGGGTGGTTAGCGTTTTAAGTTCATCTCTTCACTGTGAAGGAATGGTAGACTAATGACTTGTTACTCTGCGATCCCACGAAACAGATGATGTTTCATTATTACAGATGAGTTTGAATAAAGATGTTAACGTTTGACAGCATCTCATATTTTTGTTGACAAATTCTGATGAAAATTGATTAATGAAATTAAGATAAGTAATACATGTAAACCGATGGACTATAAAAGAAATTAGTACATCAAATCGTTGACTACTTTATAAAATCGTATAGATCTATAAATGTGCTGTCATGTACACTGTAAATCGCTCAATAACAATAACATACGAAGAATGCATACCAAAATATTTTTTGGTATATTTCTGTATTCTCTTGGTATATATTTGCATGCTTTTCGTATGCTTTTTCAAATGTGGTATGCTTTACATACTAAATAAAGCCATACCAGCACAATGTTAAAGGAACGCATCAATGATTTCTAATATACATGTATGTTGATTTAAGGCCTTTGTCAATAAAGATCACACTAATGTTACTACTGTTTTGTAAGTAGTGAGATAATGACATTCAAGAGTCATACTTTCAATACTGAATTCGATTTTAATACACGTAAGTCTAAAGCATTTCATGAATAATCAATAAGATTTCAACCATCAACAATTATACATCATGTAATTTTGAAATTTAGCATATTATCAATCCGAAATAAAAACACATTATAATTCATGAACGCAAAAATAGCTATGTTTGAGATATATCAGTCAACATGATTGCACGAAAGATGTCGTTTGAATGAACTGATGTTTATCAACTTGGGTCATAAAATAGAGTTAAGTATACGTCCTGTTACTGTTGCTAGACAAGTAACATCGACGACATATACGTGGAGCATAAAATTCACAATAAATCTATTGTACTTAAATATCACTCTATCAAAAAGAAATATTCACGACTGGTATTACCGAAAAAAGTTATTTGACAGTAGTGTGTAATATATATATATTTTTGCTATGTGACTTAAAGCTGCACATACCAAACACATACCAGAGGCATACGAATAAGGATGAATTTGCATCGGGTCTCGTATATAAAACATACCAACAATTCGTATTTCAGTGTAAAACAGTCAATCACAGATAGAATAGTTCGCATCGCTACATACCAATCACATACTAAAGTAAGTGAGATGTGGTATGAAAAACATACCAGATATCTGTAGACATACCAGAATCTCGTATCAGATGTTAGTTTCAAATTGTATGTGATCTTGGTATATGTTTGTATGTAATTTTCGTATCCAGCGATTTACAGTGTAGTATATGGTATTCAAACGGGAGTTTGGCTTTTCTGTGATTAAGTTTTATAGTATATGTTACTAGAGTGTAGGTTGTGAAGGTGTTTACTCTGCCTTTTAAGAATGTAAAATTTAAAAATTTGAAGATTGAGCAAGAAAATTGGTTGAAATTATTCCGTGGCTGACGTAGGATCATCACAACAAATCTGACAGGCTCTGTTGTAACATGTACGTCTATCAAGAAATAAGCTGATAAATTATGTAGGTTGCAGACATATAGGCCTATGCACCAAAACGAAAAATAAGATGCAAACAAGGCTAAGATGCAACGAGACTAAATACCTAAGTGATAGTAACTCAGTTTCATAGCTAATACTGAAGGCTTATAAATGCGGACGTCCGGGGAGAGGGGGGTCCGAAAATCCGGACACCTGCGGACAGAGGGAGGGGGGTCAAAAATAGTCAATTTTCTGCCGACGTCCTTTATAGATGGCCCCTAAGAAAAACAGATAAATCCACTTTGGCACGTGATCTGGAAAAACTCGTAGCTGCTGCGGAGAACGTGAAATTCGATGCCTGCATTGTTGACGGAATGTCATTAGTTCAGAAAATGATGGGTGATGGAAAGGTATTCGAAGACATTGCACGTATTCTTTTTTATCAAGTGCTGCGAGAGGCAGGTGACAGCCATCGAATCGATATTGTTTTCGACGTTTATCGCAGTGTGTCTATTAAGAATGTTGAGAGATTCAGGCGTGGTTCGGAGGGCAATAAATGGAAAAGCATTGCACCAGTGGAGACGAATGTTGCAGAATTCAGAGAGTAAAGCAGTGTTGTTGGCATTTATTGTAAATCAATGGAAAAGTCCTCAATATCGATGCCTTCTTGAAAACAAGCAGCTTTTTGTCACCAGTGGAGAAATATGTCATTGCATAATCAAAAATGAACATCATGAAGTATATGAGCTTGCATCGACTCATCAAGAGGCAGATACTCGCAGGTTTTTACATGCAAACCATGATGGTTTGAATGGATTTACTCGTGTTCTTATAGTTAGAGACGATACAGATGTATTAATTCTCGGTCTTGCACACACTTGTTCAAGAAAAGTGGTACTCAAAATAGAACAAAATACGTTGATATCACAGCTTTGGCAAGAAGTCTCGGAGATTATGTATGTTAAGCTCTTGTAGGCCTTCACTCACTGACAGGATGCGATGCAACAAGTGCATTTGCTGGAAGGGGGAAAATGAGTGCCCTTAAGCTTATTAGGCAAGAAGAACCACTTCAGAAGACATTCAAGACATTGGGCTCATCTTGGACTGTTACTAATGAACTGCAGAGTGCAGAAATCCATTGAGTCTTTTGTTTGCAAACTATACATGAGATCTTCCACCACGATCGACATCAATCTAATGTGGTATGTGATGTTCTGCTCGGAGAAAGGAGAGATTGAGTCAACCCAATTACCTCCACGAAGAGACTGTTTGATAAAATATCTGCGCCGATCGAATTATCAGGCAGGCATCCGGAGACCAGATGTGCCGGATCCAAGCACTCATGGATGGAAGTATGATGATGCTGGTAAATTATTGCAAGTAAATGTCGCTTTCATTTGTCATTTTTCGTTTCATCGTTTTGTCAATTTATATATGCCTTGTAAAAGTCCGAATTCTTGATGCACAATAATGAGCACATTAAGATGAAAATTAGCATCGTACTTTGTCACTAATCGACTCATCTCAGTATAATTTCATTGTATCTATCATCACTTATCAGTAAGAAGTTTGAGTGACTAATTGTCTAAAAATCAGTTCTATCTCATCATCATTCCGTAAATTACCTGGTAATATAAAAATTTTGTTTACAATCCTAGCAATTTGTTGTTCTAACTTGTGAAATTCCTTATTTCCAAACGTTTGACTCTAATCAGCATTTCTTTTCATGGAGCATAGAAACTCAGTATCACAACGTTCAGTCAAATCATTGAACAGTTTTGCTTTGTCATAATACGTTTTGTCATTCATGGGAAGCAAGAGCACATTAGCCTCATGAAGCGGAGAAAGTAGTCGCATCCATTCAATGATGTGTAAATGATCAATTTATAAACTTCAAATTCTCTATTTCTATAATTTGAATCCAATCAATGCCTTGGTTTTTAGTTATTGAATGTGTGTTAAGTTTATTTATGGATACGTTTTACAAGGTTTTCCCCACAAAGATTACTATCGGTGAAATTATGAACTTACTGATAAGTAAGTCACTGATAGTGATCTAATTTTGTGTTAGTATGGAATTGCAAATAAAGCAACACGCAATACTTATCTGATGGCATCGGGATCGAATAAATAAATTGGTCATTTGTTTTTTTTGCAGGTTGCTTGGGAGTGGATTGGATGGATGGCCCTCCTGCGCCATCGGCATTATTGGAATCGTCTAGGTCTGACTTATGTACCAGAACAGATGAAATTTAAGAACAAGCCTCTATTTATGACTTTGACGATGATGACATGTGAAGGATAAATACGATGTTCTGTCTCTTGAAAAGCAAACTCTCATGGGAAGTTAAGATCTCAGTGATTATCACTTTTATAAACTGACGCAGTTGATGGCAACAGCCTATGGTGAAGCAGAACGTTAATGCATATTTTGGTTCGTACAAATCAATGTATTAGATGTATTTAAGTGGATTTAGCACATGACATTATGTCTGGGCGCAAGACTCAGGAGGTACTCTTGAAAACACGCATCACTAGTCAGACATGAAAAATAAACAACATAAAAAATAACTTCTCTTATTAGTATTAGAGTAAAAAACTCACATTTTCGCTAAAAACTTCCTCAGTATTGAAGAAAATCATTGAAGCAAATCTAATTACCAGCATTAAACATGAATAGGAAACCTTATTTTAAAGCTTAAACATAGACCTACTCAACCAGAGCAAACGTGCAGTGTTGCTGATATAGGGTCACTTCGCTTAAGATTTCACCAAAATTATCAGAAAAAGACAAGACAGCAACAAGCAAACATTCTAGTCCGGCAGCCAGAGCGAGTTTCTGCAGAGAACGAGGCCGAAAGTGAGACTTTCACAGAATGATGTACACCCTATGCCTACTACTACGAATCGGCACGTCTGCCGAGTCCCTCCTCTTCTTGTCAGACGGGATCAAAGAAAAACACATGTAAATCCAACGGGACGGAGATTGCAGTTTTTTGGCTAAAATGAAATTTTGTATGTTTTCTCTGATTAAACGAAAAGTACGAAGCCCAGAGTCACAAATTTTGGCATGGAATGTCTTCAGGTCATTTCCTTTCATGTTCATGCACCCCTGTCTATGAAGATAAACACATTTAGATTTGGCGAGCCTCTTAATGTCGGCAAACACAGACATTTTGAGCAACTTTATCCACATTCAACCACATTCTCACATGCATGGCCGATCAGAAGCATGATAAAAGCACATGTACATCATAGGAAATGACCTGTAGACACTCCATGTCAAAAATTATAACTCTAGACTTAATAAGTAGTAAGCTCATCCCAGGCGCAGGTGCAAAATGAGCAACGATGAGTCATCATGCTGACTCAGCCCCCCCTCTGGAAGGAAGGTGAGGGAGATGGCCAAGGATGTGCTGATAGGAATGGGTCCGAGAGGAGGAAACCGTTCCCTACCCCCCCCTCTAGAAGGAAGGAAGAAGTTTTCCAGCTAGGGGTGGAATCTCGGAAGGAAGGCAGTAGGAATCTCGGAAGGATAGAGTGAGGAAAGGGAGGGTTTTGGTGGTTTTGGGATGAGAAAAGTCGTTTTTCGACATGAAGGAGGGTTCGGATGTGAAAACGGAGGTCAGATTCGGAATCTACGTAAAATGTTGGGTTGGGGAAGGAAGGCAGGAGGAGTTTTCCTGTGAGACAAGGGGTGGAGCGGCAGAGTTGGGAAAAGGCGGGTGTTGGTGGTTTTGGGATGAGAAAAGTCGTTTTTCGACATGAAGGAGACCTTGGATGTGAAAACAGAGGCCAGATTCGGAATCTACGTGAAATTTTGGGTTAGGAAGGATGTTTCCAGCAAAATCGGAGAGAAAAAATTTCGAGGACGTTCCCCCCCCTGTCAGACTTCCAACTTTGGTTCTAGAGATCGTAGAAAATCGTGCCATAGCTCATTTGAAAACTAAGAGTGAGAAAAATGCAGTGGAAAGCTCAGTTTGGTCCACTTTTCCTGGGTTGAGGAAGGAAAATGGCAGGAAAACGTCAGAGTTGGAAAAGTCTGGTGTTGGATGTTTTGGGATAAGAAAGTCTATTTTTCGACATGAAGGAGGCCTCGGATGGGAAAACGGAGTGTAAATTCCGACGTTTTGGCCAATTTGGATCTAGGCACTTCTTTCCAGCTCAATCGGAGAGAAAAAGTTCTGACCCCCCTCTGGACGAAACTTCCAACTTTGGTTCTAGAGATCGTAGAAATTTGTGTGATAGTTCATTTGAAAGCTAAGAGTGAGACAAATTCAGTGGAAGAAGCGGCTTGTTCATATCTGCCTTCGTTTAGATGTGAGACGTCATTGAAAATGTTGGACATTGGCGAAAAACGACAGAGTTAGAATTTTTACGAAAACGGCTCTAGTGGGTGAACCAAGCCTCGGACGGGAAAACAGAAACCAGACATGGAATCAGCATGCCATTTTACACCTGATTGTCATTTATGCTATGTCTTCGAAGTGATAGGAAGAAAGATGACAGATGCAGTAGAGTTTACGAATGAATTTTGTTCACTACATTTTCATCGACAAAGTCTTCGTGGTGTGATTAGGGACTACATCATCTCATTTCATCATGAAAAGGCAGACTTAGAATTTGCTATCGCTAAAGGTTATTTCGTTTTCCAATAGCTGATGGACAGTTTGATGAATAAAGATGTGAAAGGTCGATTAGTTGCAGAGATTGAATTTGAGAGAGTGACTGATGAACATGCAGGTGAACGTGTAGTGTTTCATTTTGCATCCTATTCTGCATAGACGATACATGATCCAAAAGATTTCTATCAGCGACACTGGCGAAAATTGCATCTCGAATAGATTCATTTCAAGAGCATGGCTCCAACTTGCTCTTATGTCGCATAAAACACATTCAGATTCAACTCAATGTGCTAAACTAGATTTGACTACAAGATTTGGGAAAAGCAATCATGAGTCAGCCGTCCGCTTGCCTCCTTTTCCCTACCGCAACGAAGTCAGAGGAGAAAAGGAGATCCCTGATTGGCTCTCATACTGTCAAATGTGGATTCGCAGGAGAGATTATAAAAGCAGACGTCTCCCCATCTTCTCTTCATTTCATTCTCTTGACTTGGAAAGCGTGTGTGACTTGCGAAAGGCATTCTCCGTCTCAATTTTGTCTGATTCAATCCTGATTGCAAATTTGCAAGTGAGTGTCATGACTGTGTGGCCTAAACCTTACCAACATTTTAGAAGAGAGACGCAGGAGAGTGTGTGGCCGATGATTGTACAAGATTATTTTGTTGAACCATTACCACCACCACATCCACCACCTAGGTGCTTCACCTTTAAGTCTTTTAGGGAATTGAAACTTATTTCGGATCCTAAGCCCAAGACATTTAATTTACTGGACGATGACGAAGACTTAGACTTTGGTGATAAGCTTTAAATCATGTGAACGCCCCAAAAGGTCCTCTTAAGGGCCACCTCATATGTCACTGCTAAGCTAACAATTTTCTTTTATCTGATGATCATGAATGTACTTAGTGGTATTCTTTTGTTGCAGACTGCCATGGCCATGAATCCTACTCCAACTGCTGCATCACTGAATCCTCAACATATCGAGCTGTAGAATCCGAAAATTGAAAAGGTAATTCACGGCTATCATGCCTAAAAACAACAAGTGAGCTACAAAGGTGTTCGGCTCTATCTTCAAACGCCGGCGGTATACTTACCAAAAGTGGATACGCAAGTAAATCGTTGCGGTCAAAACCTGAGTATCCCTATTGATAATTGGTTGCGTCAGCAGCTTGACATTTTAGAAGACGTTGTGAGGCAAAAGGCTCTTATTCCTACTGAACTATTACAGTTGTGGCCAGAAAAGAAGACTTCTTATTATAAACCATTGTATCGCGGCACTTGCTGCTATATTTTGCAAAGCAAGTATTGTAAAGTCACTTCAGGAGTGACAGTTGAACAGTCAGTTGAAACAGAATTGTCATCGCTAGGTGCAGGCTTTTATTCATTTCATATGGAGGTGCCTGCTGTTTATGTGGGACCTCATCAATCTGACGGTAATTTGATTTCTCTCAATTTGCGCATCGCTCAAATTCATCATCAACCTCAGTTAACAGGTCTTGATCACATTGAAAAAGTCATTGATTCTTGCGTCAAAGAGTGTTAAGAACCTGTCACCAAACCTAAACGTCGTCGCGCATCAAAGAAAGATGGTGTTACCACCAAAGAGAAATCTTGAGTATTGTAATCTGTTATTATGTAGTGAATGTGGAAAACGCGGTCTTGCGCGTTATGTTCAAATAAAACATTGTAATTATGTTGTATGTATCTTTTGTTATGTAAAGGACAGACATCCTTGTAAAGTTCCTTCTCAATGTATTATCTTGTAATTAAGTCTTTTTGATATTGTAGGTTGTCATCTTCATAGACAGTAAGGGAACACCCATGCGGGAATTGAGTGCTATCGCAATCAGGGAAGGCGCTCAAACTCTTGTTAGTGTATATCATAGATTTGCCTGCTGTCCTCCACACAAAGACAAATGGTCACGGCGTCATGTACATGGACTTGATCCTTCTATTTTGATTCATATTGGATTTGTAAATGAAACGTATTTGATAAGTGATTTCAAACGTGGCTGTCAGGTTTTCATATTGTTAAAATATTAGAAAATGATTCTGAAAGAGAAGCAGCAACACTTCAGTTGCACATTGATAATTTATATTTTCCATGTTGGGTAGATCGTGTAAGACAAGACTATCATATGCATTGTGATCAAAAGAAGTTTAGAGATGAAATGATTTTTGATATGGCTGTATGTTTCGGTGAGAGACATCACTTTTACAGACCACCATCCCATTGTAATACTAGAAATAAAGCCACCTACATTGCAAAACTCTCTTCACGCTGGCATTGTAGTCTCTATGACGTTTATGAACTGTATCTATATCATTGTCAACAGCATGGGTATATGTAAAACATGTTTTTACTCCTTGTGAATGAGTGATGATCATTTCATGAAGTGTATTCTGTACTTGTAAATTTTGTCTGATGTTGAATAAACTTACAGTGGAACATGATAGTTATTTCTGTTTTATTCATAGTGGAAGTCATTGAAGTAATATGAAATCTATAGTCACAACGTTTATGATGGCGCATCGTACACTCAGTAACCACATGTGTCATTTGACACTTGATTAACAAAGATTCGATGGATTTTTACAAGATTGGAAACTTACATTTAAAATGAAGATGAATGATATGAAAGTAGTGCTAACTGAAAGCCTTCCTCTCTTCAAAAGATTGATGGAGAGTTTACAACTTCAAGATGTAAAGGGTAGACTCGTTGCTTATATAGAGTTGAAAGATTTGCAAAAACCACTTCGTTTTGAATACTATTGCACAGAATGGATTACTCTTAGTGATCAATTTTATGGTCGTCATTTGGAGAAAATTATGGAAAGAATAGGAGAGACGATGGAAGGAAATGCGTACGTTGTCAAACATATCATGATTCAACTGAGTGTATTTACATCCACGACTTTGTTTGATGGTCGACACGTTGTGCAGATGCAATAAAGATTTCTTTTCACTGAGTATTTTGTAATGGTGAATAGACCAACATGAGTCATTGCGCTTTGTTAGATAAATGAATGCGTCTTTGTTCGAGAAAAGGGGCGTGACACAACATGAGTCATTGCGCTTTGTGCATTACTATCATGCTCTTTGTTAGATAAATGAATGCATCTTTGTTCGAGAAAAGGGGCGTGACACAACATGAGTCATTGCGCTTTGTGCATTACTGTCAGGCTCTTTGTTAAATAAATGAATGCGTCTTTGCTCGAGAAAAGGGACGTGACACAACATGAGTAATTCCTCTTTGTTAGATAAATGAATGTGTCTTTGTTCGCTAGAAGGGGTGTGTCACTAATGTCTTTGTGAGGACTAGAACGTCTTTGTGTATAAATAGGGAAGGTTTCTACCCACGCAGTCAAAAGTTCACGTGTGATAACTCTTTGTCACGTAACAAAGACAGGGAAAACATGAAAAGGGAAACGCATGTGATTGCAGCCAGGTCTGGTTATAAAGCGACGACTGAGCTCATGGCAATCATTTCCGTCCTTGCGCTAACCATGCACTTGCTCGAAGCCATCAACTCCTCTGCTCTCGCACCGGATACACTGAACTCCCTTACTTTAGCATCGGGTGAAAATGCTTTCAATCAAAAGATAACTCATCATGGAGAAGCCGTGACCATAAAATCTGGAAGTCATCAGATGGCTTATCTAAAATTTATGTCAACAAAGTATGGACTGGCCGTATGTGTACCGTTAGACTATTGGACACGGTTACAATTCAATACTCTTGAAACATTCCTGAAAGAAAATCTCACCATTCCCAAAGAAATTGTTCGACACAATGGGAAGCGGCCACAAGTTCCCATCATGAAAAGATGATACATGTATGTTCATATGGATAGACACTGTCTCATCATCCATGAAAAGGAGGGTAGCGAATTCGACTTACTCAATTGCAAACCTCTCCCCATTTTGGGAAAAGGATTCTACTCCTTCGAAATTAAATTCAAACCATCCACATGGGTCAGCGCAGGGACGGAAGGTTGTTTACGTTGAATCCCTATCTTGTCTCCATAACCTTTAAAAATGTTCTCCATGTTGATGATGATCAACTACAGTAACACTCTCCACACACTGAGAACGCACCAACGGTCTTTATGAGACCAAGGCCTAACGGCCACCATATCAAGAAAGAAAATGTACACTCACCATGCCACACATGAACATGACTCTCTCCTTCCTTCTTGGGCATACCATTCTTCCCTCAGGTTTGAATCATGTGGAAATTATCAGCATGCATCTATGTATCATGGAAAAGTCAGTGTGTTACATTTCATGATACGAAACGTCAACTTCAGATAACTCTAGAACGCTTTCAACTACGAAGGTTACATCGCGCTATCCTATCCAACACTTGCCGTATCATTAACATAGAAGACGGCATTGTATTTATTCGCATTCAAGAGTTGATTCTACATGATGATCACTGCTACATCGTGATTCCAAAACCCTCATGGGAAAAGTATAAAAGGGAAGTTCACTCAATCCTCATGTCATTTGTGAATCATGCTCCCCATCCGCATCATCAACTTCATGCGCGAAATGAATCTCAGAAGAGACATCGATTTAGAACAGCTACATACCCATCTTCCCGATTCAGTATATCATCGCGGTCGTCCACAAATGTTGGTCATTCGCATGAGCAACGGTCGAAATCTTCAAATCTTTCGCTGAGGCAAAATACAAGTCCTAGGAAACCTTTCTCATTTCGTGATGCAGTGTATGATGTTTCCTAAGCCGAAGAAATTTTCATGATGCTACATTCGTTGGTGAGGATGATAAATTGCAAATTCTAGCATGGCTATAACTCTATTTCTAACTTTACAAGCAATGAAATACTTATGACTTTATTTTATACTTCAT
Source organism: Prostheceraeus crozeri (assembly GCA_907163375.1). NCBI lineage: Eukaryota > Metazoa > Platyhelminthes > Polycladida > Euryleptidae > Prostheceraeus > Prostheceraeus crozeri. Next base: position 1,408,203 of record CAJQUW010003743.1, read on the forward strand.
CTATCTTACAAACTTTACAAACAGTGAAATGATTCTGACTTCATTTATATTTCACCTATCTTACAAACAGCGACATGTTTATAACTTTATTTCTAACTTTACAATCATCAACTTTATTTCTAACCCTACCCATCTTACAAAATGATCAAAACTTTTACTTCTGTCTATTGAGTGAGAATCCCATCTTCATGTCAAAACAAAAACGAGACAGTCTATTCATGATATGTTATTGAATGAAAGATATTTCATCACAGTCACACATAGTTAATACTATACACGGAGAAAACAAAGTCACTGATGTGCAGGGAGAAAAAAAGTCAGCAAAAGCACTGGATACCCCATCGATGATATAATGTGATCAGGAGTTGGACGCATGTTACAAGGCACTCACTCCAACACCCCATAAAAAACGCCATGGAGTAAAAATGCAAAACATCAACCACAACAGAGAGGAAGCATCCATCATCATACATCGCCGGACGGAGGAAGAGAAAGTTTCTGTCTCTTGATTGGAGGTAGATGAGTGTCTGGATGGCCGTACGGTAGTGAGTGGTTACGACTCATCCAGCATCGCTTGTCTTTCCGAGCTGAGAGACCTCGTTTCCTAAACGCCGTTGTTCTGACTTGATGCGACTATGATTTTAAAATGGTCATTTCTACTTTTTCAATTTTAAGTGAATCTATGGCATCTTGATAGTCCATATGTGTAGTATTCATAACGATTGGCTTTGAGATGCCTTTCGCCCGTTTAATAGAAAGCTCTGAGGATTTTAGTTTCATGGAGTACATCTTGGGGCGAAGCAAGATCATCTCCTCTATCTGTTTGCCGGCACACTCATCCTTGAAGCAGCCAAGCTTCGCTTTATTTGTGGTAGAGTAAAGCGGATGGTCAGTGGGATACTTGGAACCATAGACTCCTAAATATACTATGGCGTGGACTGCTGACAGAAGAAATGTGCGCGTGCGTGCTGTACAACATAAGATCTAAAGTTACACATTTATGTTTTTATGAAATCTACCTCAGAACAATTATTTGACATATTTTATACTTTAAAACTAAATTCAGAATTTAAAATACTATTTCAATGTGAAAATGTTATTCATAAAGTTTGCAAATACATGTAGATCCTTTCAAGGTCAGAGTCTTATTCACCAAATGATGACGCAGAGGCAGGGACGCCAGCCAAGTGCACGCTAACTTACCAGGTTCGGCTGCTCGCTTTAATATTTTCCCTTTCACATGACTCAAAGGTCTGACGCCGGCTAGAAATGCCGCAGTAGCACGCGTCGTTGTTATTTTCGCATGCAGACAGCTTATTGAGACCATGCCAACGTGTTGCGTGCCTCGTTGCACATCCGGATATCCATCTCAACCTCGATTACATGGAGTTACATTTCATAAGTTTCCTGCCGATGATGAACGGCGTAAATTGTGGCTTCGAAGAATTCATCGTGACTTTACTCCTAGTGATTCACATCGTGTTTGTTCTCTACACTTCGTTGAATCAGACTTCAAGACCTGCAGCTCAGATGGAAATAAGAGAAGGAAGCGCTCTCACCAATCTTTACAGAGACACTATTTGAGCTCATCGGCATATCCTTCAGTTTTACCAAATTTACCAACTTATCTCTCGACTCAACCTGTTCAAGTGAGAACTGCCCGTGCCACGTCTAATGCCAGATTGGAAACCGAAAATCAACTATTACCTCAACAAATAGCTGATTTTCAGAAGTCGGATATCATAAAAAGTTTGGATGACATTCAGGCCTACGTTTTGAATCAGCTGAAGTCTAAGACCATATTCTACGCAGTGAGGAATGATTCCGTCTTGTATATTGTCAGCTATAATTTCACCGACACACGTTTGTCTATCTCAGCATGTATTTGTGTCAACGAAAATCTTCATTTTTCAGCGAGTCGAAATGGATCAGAAATTGAATCAAAACATCTGACATGCATGCAATATACTAAACAATTGATTCGTTTTTCTGATTTGGAGAATCTCCTTTCATTTGTTGCTAATTACAACGTGGATTCTGTGACTATTGCTGAAGTGTGCGACGAGATCGAAAATTACGTCGAAAAGAATGATTCTTTAAGTGAGATTCATCGCAATAAATATCATTTTTTAATTGAGCAGTTGAGTTTAGTCGAGAAACCAGTCAATCGGAGGCGATATTCAACTAACTGTTTGATAAAGTCTCTATTGTGGCAATCAGGCAGTACCTCGTGTTATCGATCTCTAATTGAATCTGAATGCCTCACTCTTCCATCTATTGGCACACTTCGGACTCTTTCATCGGCATTTCAGCACAATGATGCTACGATTCGTGAGTACCTAATAAAACGCCGTAATCAACTCTCTGATATGGAATCCAACGTACTCATCGTTTTCGATGAAATATATGTGTTTCAACGCCCTGTTTACCATAATGGTCGTTTTCATGGATTAACAACGGAAAATAATAAACCTGCAACGACTGTTTTAGTTTTTCTCATATCCTCTTTATCATCGTCATACAATGACGTCATTGGAATGATACCTTTGACTGGATTAACCACGGACATTCTGAAGTATTCATGTGAGAAGATATATGACATCGTCTTGAGAACAAATTTCAACGTGATTGGGTTATGTTCAGATAATCACGCCGTGAATAGAAGTTTTTTTGTTTCCTTGGGAAGTGGAACTCTTCAGTCGGAAGTGGAATATCCTATTAACTCCGGAACTACTGTCTTCGTGGTAATTGATCCAATTCACACGCTCAAGAATATTTATAACAATTTTCAACGTGCCACAAAATTCCAGTTTCCATTTGATGGTGGCTTCTTAGAAACTCGATTTTCTCATATCAGGGAACTTTTTTCATTGGAAGCAAATTTACCCGTTAAACTTGCTCACAAATTGAAAAGTGATTCTCTTGATCCTTCTAACATACAGCGATCATCATTTAAGCATTTTGCCGCCATATTCCACGAATCTACCGTTCATGCCCTAGAATTCTTCATGGAAAACGGTCATCCAGAATGGCACGGGACATATGTATTTGTGAAACTGATTCATGATCTTTTTTGTATTATAAATGTCAAAACGCCTCATATTGGATACCAAAAGCGTGATGATTATCGTGAACCAGTTGATAATGTCAATTGTGTTAACATAATGCGACTTGCCAAATTCCTTGAATTTTTCAAATGTTGGGAGATCTCAAAAAAGAAAGGTCTTACAATGCCAACTTCAGCGGCTTGCCGACTGATGTGCGAATCTTTAGTTAACATTTCGAGACACTTGTTGACTGAGTGCAATTTTTCGTATGTACTGTTAGGCAAAATACAAAGCGACATAATCGAAAAGAGATTCGGACGATATCGACAAATGAGTGGCAGTAACTATTTTATTAGTGTTCGTCAACTATTGGAAAGTGAAAAGAAATTACAGATACACAACTTATTGACTCATTGTAACATGTCTGTTAGCGATTTATCCATTTTTAGACAACATGATTTGAATGATGATACTGAATCTGATTCGCAAATGTTTAGTGATATCATTTTTGAATATCTCAGAGACATTTCAACGGATGACTTTCACATTGCTTTGGAAGACAATGAGCTCAACACAATTTTTTATGTAGCCGGGTACATTATACATTGTTTTCAGAAGCGCTCTCATCCACATTGTTGTTTGACCACTTTGTGTGACGATGTATCGACAAGGAACATGCCAATGATAGAATTTGAGGAAGAGAGCGAATTTCTCAATATTTGTAATCGTGGAGGTTTGAAGTACCCTTCCGCATTCTTCTTCAATTTTTGCTGTAAAGTGTATCGCGTTTATTGTCGTTTACGAAACAGTGACGAGTTCAATCAATTTTTATTGCATCCATATCCCGCAAAAATGTTTTGTACCGCTGTTTGTGCAGAAGAAATCGAATGCAGTAATGGCCATAACATTAATAAGTTGTTGCGCACGTCTGCACGTTCATTGTTTAACATGTTCGCAAAAACATCTCATGACTACTTTTGTCAAGCCAATGGCTTCAAGTCACAAAATCGCAAAATTGAGATCGTCGAAAAACTGATTATTGTGGGCCTACTTGATACTTGTTCTTTCGATGAATCTATTTAATGTATAGTCGAATTGTGGTATTTTGACTTATAGATCTACAGATTCTGTTATTCATACAAAAATCAGTCTGTTAGCTACATGTGCTCGTATATGTAGATCTTTGATTTGAGTTAGTGAAATTGCTTCACTATTAAAAATCTGTTCTTAACACCGCTATTTTTGCATCTTCTGCTTTTGAGTTGATTGGGGTTTATTAATTGTTAGAGATAACAATATTGCGCATATGCAATACTGCTTATTGTACATATTTTACAGGAAATAAAACCAAGTTATGGAAATAGCTTAGAGTAAAATCGTACATGAAAACTAATATTAAAACTTATCCAGAAAGTTCACATAAAGGATAAAAATAAGAAATGTGAATTTTAAATGGAAAGAGACGTAGTTATATTATTATTTCGATCAGATCCAAGCATGTCTCCGCCAAATATACGAACGTCAGGATGCAAACTTAATCAATGTTCACTAATCAAAAAGGCAAACTCAAGATCCGATGATGTACAGACTAAAATTTTGCCATCAGTCCACGTAGTATATTTAGGAGTCTATGGTTGGAACTATCAAACTTGGGTTCTAAATATTTTAAAATGTCTTCCTGCTTGACTTGGCTAGTGGTTGTCAAAGCTAGGAAGAAGCTGTATGTATCGCCCCCTACTAATTCCACATGTTTGATCAATGGAAAAGTTTTGAAGGTGTCGTAAAACAACTTGTACATTTCTGACTTGGAGTGATCCAAGACAGCTTGACCGACATAAGTGGGCTTACAAAGTTCTACTTTAGATTTTAGCACTTTAAAACCAGTGATGTCTTCGGAAATGACATCATGGTGGCAAAACAACGGCGAGCGACATAACTTGATACTCGTTTCCGGATCAGTTACGATACGATATTCCATGCGCTTTCTTACATCCTCCATGGTTTTACCAAAGAGGGCATTATTCTTAAATTTAAAGAAGTCCTTTTCGAAAGGATTCTTGGATTCAGCCCGTTTCTTGCTATTAAATTCTATATACAGTTCCTAAACTGGATAGTGCGATGGACTTTGTCAAGTTGCATCCCCATACCTAGATAGAATTTGAGGATGGAATAGTGCACGATGTAATGCTGCTTGTCTAATTGGGTGAGCAACAACTTCCTAGTGGCTTCATACTTTAAGTCATTTTACGCCTCATGCTGCTTATTGTGTTCTTCCATAAAGGGAGAGAGCATATCTGGACTGACTATGCCAGATTCGGGTGCGAGAGGAAAATCAACTGTCCGATTCTTAATACATTCTGGATAGATGAGGTCGACTTCAAATAAATAACCTATGTCGGTCTCATCTCCCAGTGCCATGATGTGTGATGGATTGGAGAAATGTTCAATGTCATGGGGCTCTACCCATTGGAAGTCAGACTGTGGCAAAGGCTTGGATAATGCACTCCCATGTAAATTATTTAGGTCTATGTACATTAAATGCGTGGTCGATCCTATGTCTTCGGTGCTGTTGACAACATGTTTGTTGACAGATGTTAAGCCTCCCCTAATACCACGTTCAAATAACGTGTACATCTCTGCATCTTGCAGTAAATGTATTCTCTATGTCGTCATCTTGAAGGCTGACTGATAGGACAGACCCGGCAGACTAACAAAATGGACGGGCTCTAAGGCGTCCTGTTCTAATGTGACTTCCCTAAAAGTCTCAAACACGTCAGCCAACAGATTGACGTCTAATTTTAAGTAAGCAAGCATGTAGTCACCAAAAGTGCGACACCTAAATTCTAACCATACTTGCTCTGCATGCCTATAGTCATCCGGCGAACAGTCCTCACCCGTCAAATCATTTTTAAATTTATCGATGGACGGAAGGGATGGTTCTTTCAATGTGTCCATTGAACTAAAATAACTATAAGGAAACACCCATTTCCGTCGCATGAGACTGTCACTTATGTTGGGATAGTCATTCTTTAAATGTTGAGTGAGGGGAAGTGTTTCTAAATTATTAGCCAACGCGGCTAAGGAAGAAGACATAAATTGAAAACTATCTAGAAACTTTATGTCATAGAAGACAGGCTTCCCCTCCTTCGTCTTATCTACTTGTACTTTGGCAGTGATGCACATAAATTTTTCCTAGCTTTGTGCAATCACTTTGGATGACCAGGATTTCATTTTACCGAATCCATGGCGAATGATGATGTGAGCATCATAACATTTAAAGTTATGGAAGATGACGGGGAGCATTCGCCGTTTGAGCCTAAGTTTCATATTACATTTACTGCATAAGGCAGACCTAAATTTACCACTGAGATGGCAATGGTCCCTCACTTTCTTATGTTGCTGATCATCAAAGGATGAACAGCAGCGGGGACATTCCGTGGTCCTATCAAATTTGATTTTATCGGCTTCTGTGAAGCACATGGGTTTCCTATACCGCTGATGAAAACGGACTTTCCTATATAAAAAGTTGAGGAAGTTTTCAACTCACTACTCGCCTTGCCACACATGCATTTTATTTTGATTCATAGAATATGGATGCCAAACCTCATAACAGGCAATAGCTGCTGGCTCATGACTCAGGTCTTCTTGTTCAATATAACATTCAATGTCCGCATAGATGGTGCATATGGGACTCAGCTCATTGCCGTTTTCCTCATACCTATACAATTTATCGTTGGGCATGACTTCCATTTGAAGTTTACCCCGAGAGCACCACTCGTAATGCTGTTCAAAAAATGGTTTAGATGTGAAACCCCGTGTGCAGCGATCGCAGTAATTAAAATTATCCCTATAGGTTTTTGATGATGGTATAACTTCGAAATTTTAGGAATGCCACAATTATGCCATTCTGGGTGGTTGTCGCTATAGGCTAGGAGAAGATTGACAACCCGGTCGAAGTTACTTTGGCGGTTGTAATACCTAACGTCCTTCAGACCTTTTTCCCAGAGATGGACGACGATCTTAATGTTATTCAGTTTTTCAAATTGGGCGATGCCTTTAAAATCGAATGTGTTGACATCTAACCCGTCAAACTTAAGCTCTTCCTCCCATTCGCAATACTTGGTGACTCTTTGACGATGTTTACCTACATCATTATAGTGAAGAATGGAGAGGACGGCATACTTGAAACACTGGGACTGACACTCTACATTGATGACAGCCTTTTTGTTAGCCAGTGCTTTGGGGAGGGTGAAACAACCACTTCCTTGCAAATTTTCTAAAAGATTGATTTTAATGTCTACTTTCTCTATCCCATCAAAGACCAGACCGCTGTCTCTTTCAATAAATTTATTTCAGTTGCTGACGAGATAGGTTGCATGTCTCTCTACCCACTCGTTTACATCACCTATGAGATCAGCAGCACAGGAGGCTATCCTAATGGTCACAGTGGACTCTACTTCTCCAGTGCAACTGTCTACCTTATTGAAACCAGCAGTGAGATGGAACATGCCTTTGAGCAAAAATCTATCTAAACTCACCAACATTTGATGAATAAAGCCTATATCATTCATCAAGAGAGGATGAATATCTTGTACAGCTTCAGAGCTTTCTAACTCATAGTCGCGAACGAGCCTCTCAAGGGAAAACTTGCTCAGCCTTAGAGTGACGTTGTTGTCAGTGTAAAGCTCAGTGGAATGTGTGTGACAGAGTGTGTGCGAAGAAAGAACAAACTCTGTAGGAAAGGTCTTCTGACACGAAGAACAGGAAAAGCCGACGTGCGATGAAGGATGTTTCCTACCTGATGACGTTGGTGGTTGCCTCACACTGCCACAGGAACCGCCTTCGATGTGGACTCGCAAGTTGGTGTTGTTGTAGAACGTGGGTCCACAACCTTCACACTTGGGTCGTTGAGGGATGGGTTGGCGCTTTCCTCCCCTGCAGCCATTGCCAGCGGCGTGACGTCTCAAGTTGAAGGCTTTGGCGAAGACCCTGTCACACCGCTGGCATCGAAAGTCCTTCTCCTCTTCGACTTCAATCTCCCTCTCCTCTCCGACTATCTCCAACAGTCTCTCCACCGACTTGACGCAGAGGAAAGGGAGGTCGTTTGCTGCAGGTGGTAGTGGCGATGCTTGGATGACAATGGGACGGGAGGGAACGTCGCCGTCCAGGAGGTAGGCCGCAAGATCTGTTGAGAAAAAAAAGAAAAGAGATTAGTAACATGATCACAATTTCAAGTTTGAAGTCTTATCCCCCTATTTCCCAATCACGGTTACTTACCATCTAATGAATTGATTTCCGGCAACACCGATGGACGCGGAGGAGGCAGGAGAGGGACGCGAGCCAAGGGTGGAAGGGTCCTGGGCTTCGGTGTCGGAGGGACGTGGTGACGAGGAGCAGGGAGCGGAGCAGGAGGTGGAGGTGGGGCGATGACAATGCCCGAGAGAGGAGTCGCACCTTGAGCGGAGGTAGACGGGTGGGAAGGTAGGGCCGGAAATTCAGCATCGAATCTCCGCCTCGCGGCTTCCTCCCACTTCTTCATCTTGGCCATGTCTGTAGAGAGGAAAGAGAGATTAGATAATGAGACAAGGATGATGCAGAGGAGCTGAAGCAATCTAAACATGAAATGTTAAAGATACTTACACTTGCCAAGCCGCTCATAGGCTTCCCCGATTGCTCCTTGGGGGACGGGTTCCCCATTACAAATACATTCATGTACTGAAAAAGAATGACAGCAAAGATAAGCAGAGGTAAAATTTGGATTCGGTTTAAACATGAACAAAATAAGGGAGGGGCTCTTGATTTTAATTGGGATGTCAACTCTAATGATGTTAGTAATAGAGTCAACATTGATACCAATACTTGCATTGCTCGATGGTGGCCTTCTCCATCTCAGCAGATATGCGGTAATTTTCAACTTTGTTGAATTCCATTTTCTTGGCAGGATGTATTAATTGTTAAACTTCAATCACTGAAAAGGAAAATGAGAATCGTTTCATTTGCCTAGTCAACGTTTATTATGGGAACAATCAGTGAAGTGACATCTAATGAATTACATTTCACTCTACTCCATATCATAAAGACTAGCCTTTGTCGAATGGCTGAAGTACTCTGACTAGGCGAGAGAAAGCATCACGTTGAGTATGAAGTCGAACGCCCAACATGAGCAACGGCTCAGAGGTTTCGGTCTAACAAACGACGAACAACTCGTGCAACGCAATCCCTCTACGGTAGTACCCGCCGTCCCGAAGGAACGCTCGAGGAAAGTAGGTATTACAGCGAAATACATGTATGTTTTATGAGCAGAAGTGAATCTCTTGATAGCAAGAGACTATTCAACTTGATAGCAAGTCAAAACACCCTGATAGCAGGAGCTCACCGACACTCACCTTGTGAAAGATAAATGTGAAGAGCAGAGCTGGTGCACTGCCTTTTATAAGATTTTCCTAAGCGGTGAATGGATGAGACCTCTCGTCCAATCACAGACGAGCTTGAGTTCCCGATGTGCGCACACACACATTTGTAACGCGTTATTGAAATCGTCTTGGGTAAAAATGATGCCTAACAATAGACTAAACCATGGCACCTGAAGTCAATACATTGAAACATGATGATTGCACGATTCCTTTTCATCAAGAGTGCTTAGGAGGCTTAATACAAGATTACATCCTTGAGTTTCAAAGGGAGGAGACTGAATTGGAAGCATGCTTAGACTACACACGAGAGATATTTACGGACTTGATATCTTATTTCAAAGACAGTCTCATCAAGGCTCACTTAATTGCACATGTCAATTACATTCATTTTCCATAAGGTGAAGCAGCGGAAAGTGTTGACTTTTAATTTCGTTCCTACGGACAAGAATATGTTACTGATGCTTCTGAGTTTTATACACGACATCTGCAGAAGATTATTTCTCGGATGGACAACTTTCATGGTTGCGGCGATCATTTGCTTCTGAATAAAATAAACCATATTGTCATTGCTATTAGTAAAGTGGGTTTCAATGATGTTAAATCACAGACCAAATAAAGTATTTTTCATGACATTTGTGTTGTGCTAAACTTTCTAATGCTGTTGTGAGTTCAGTCAGTCATAAAACTTCGATGATCAAACTTTACTTTCTCAAACGTGTGTCGCGGTAAAACTATTTGACTACACTAAACGTTGCTTTTGCAAACCATGACACACTTTCTGACGACACTTATGAATAAAACTTCGATGATCAAACTTTACTTTCTCAGACGTGCGTCGCAGTAAAACTATTTGATTAGACTAACGCTTACATTTTATGACATTTGTGTTTCATAAAACGTCACGATCAAACTTTCTAACTATACATCAACCTGTGTTGCAGTATAACTTTTGTACAACATGATACACTTTCTGACTACACTCACAAAAGCTTGTTCACTAGCGAAGAGAGAAATGAGCGTGTGGTTGCGTGTGGCGCATGAATGCCATCCCAATTCACTCCATTCATCATTTTGTCTCCGTGATAGAGACAAGCAGAACTCATGGTTCATTCTCGCATGTATGGCCAACTATCGGGAGACAAGTGCAATGGAGATATTATGAGGTAACCTGTTGCAGATAGCTAAATGTCGCCCTGGCGGTCAGAGTACAATGTTGAGACGAAAGGCAACCACTTGGAAACATGACGCAGAGAGGATGACCACAAGGATGACCATTGCCCATGTCCCGTGCAGTACTCATCGCTACGGACTTCACCGCCGTCTCGAAAGAACGCCCACCAACAGGAAGTATGACACCGAAAATCTCCGTGACTTGCACCGTCAATGACTTGATAGCCAGACATGAAAACCGATGGAGTTATTTACAAGAGGAAACATCCCAAGTCGTTGCTTTGATCAGCTTGATAGCAACCGTGATTTACAAGCGTTTTGCAATGGAGATGTTTAGATGCTACCCATGACAAGATAGCTAAGACTCAACCGATTGGCATTCAAAGTGCTACGTTGAGAACTGTGTCAAATGCCCAACGTGAGTTGCCCCAGCGGTTTCGGTCTAAAATATGACACACTCCCTTGCCACACTTCGAACTACGGCATCATCTGCCGCCCCGAAGGAACACCCTGTCAGTGGAATATTACAGCAAAACTCTCCGAACCTTGCTCGCTTGTATCATCTAAGAACATGAGAAGACATCATGACAAATCCTTTAGTTGACTTGAGCAGGGTCGAAAACACCAGAAAACCTCGAAAAATAATGAATTTAAATTTTTCAGCATTTAGTACTACTTATGAAATTTTATAAGTAGTCTGTCACTATAGGTCTGATCAATAGCCATCGAACCTTTTTTAAATCAAGTCAAACGGACTTGTAGAAGCAAAATTACAAGCCTTTAAAGTTTTCGAGTCTTTTATGGCCTGGAGACGAATGCCATCTCCTGGCAAACCTTTAAGTCTGACGCCTTAGCTGATATCAGCAATGAAATTTTCTGATTTGGGAGATTTCCAATGCCATCATCAGAGCTCGGGAGTTCACCTACCCCACCCAGTCGGAGGGAGGAGAACTGATTTCCACAAATAGAGTTTCCACTTATATAGTTTGTGGCGATCAGCTGATGACGTAATATCCATCATCCAAATCTTTAAACACGTCTATCTCCGGTTCTAGTGTTCCCATTGACTTGAAACTCACCCTCTTGATGCATAATGGCACGCTGATTCCAAATCTGGTCTCTGTTTTCCGTCCGAGGCTTGGTTCACCCACCAGAGCCGTTTTTGTAAAAATTATAACCCTTTCGTTTTTTCGCCAATGTCCAAAATATTCAATGGCGTCTCACATCTAAATGAAGGCAGATAGGAAAACACCACTTCTTCCACTGAATTTTTCTCTCTCTTAGCTTTCAAACGAACTATTGCACAACTTTCTACGATCTCTAGAACCAAAGCTGGAAGTCTGACAGGAGGGGGGGTCAGAAGTTTTTCTCTCCGATTGAGTTAGAAAGAATTTCCTAGACCCAAAATTAACCAAAAATTCCTAGTTTGCACTCCGTTTTCCCATCCGAGACCTCCTTCATGTCGAAAAATGGACTTTCTCATCCCAAAATGATCAAACCCTGCCTTTTCTAACTCTAACGTTTTCCTGCAATTTTTCTCTCTAAACCCAGGAAAATAGAGCCAAACTGATCTTTCCACTGCATTTTTCTCACTCTTAACTTTCAAATGAGCTATCACACGCCTTTCTACGATCTCGAGAACCAAAGTTGGCGCCTCACGTCAGACAGCGTGACCTTTTCACCGACAAGTGTGTGGGCGTTATCAGACAAAGCGATGGCGCCTCACGTCAGAAAGCGTGACCTTTTCACCGACAAGTGTGTGTGAGCGATAGTTCATTGCGATGACTCATTCAAAACGCATCATGTGATTAACACGATTCTATTAACTGTGACTCATGCAGATAACGCATTAGAGATTTAACAATGTCAGCTATGTACTTTACTGAGATCACGTAAACCAGTCATGATACAATGTCCGTTGTGAAACACTGCAATATGTACAGGATGCCACTTCCGAATCAGAGCATCAGGAAAGAGTTCAGTTTCATAAAGTATACAATGATTACTGGTTTTAATGTTGGCTAGATTCACTAACATCCTCAATTGAACAGACACTACTATATTCTTCAATGACAGGGCACTGAGGCGTAGATGAAGCATGAGTGTTCGCATTTTCTTGACGACTTCGTAACACATGGACTGCATTACGAAATGAGAAAGGTTTCCTAGGACTTGGATTTTGCCTCAGCGAAAGATTTGAAGATTTCGACCGTTGCTCATGCGAATGACCAACATTTGTGGACGACCGCGATGATATACTGAATCGGGAAGATGGGTATGTAGCTGTTCTAAATCGATGTCTCTTCTGAGATTCATTTCGCGCATGGAGTTGATGATGCGGATGGGGAGCATGATTCACAAATGACATGAGGATTGAGTGAACTTCCCTTTTATACTTTTCCCATGAGGGTTTTGGAATCACGATGTAGCAGTGATCATTATGTAGAATCAACTCTTGAATGCGAATAAATACAATGCCGTCTCCTATGTTAATGATACGGCAAGAGTTGGATAGGATAGCGCGATGTAACCTTCGTAATGTATCTCTCATGTGCGGCGGTTATGTGCTATATTTCGTCAACGAGAGACCATTGAAAAATAACTGTAAAAGTGTTTTACAACTTTTTTCGAAAGACTGCTATAAAAATGAAGTATTTCTTACAAAGTATTTTGAAACTGTTTTGTAATAAAGTTTCATTTTATATGTAAATATCAAATCTTTCCATTATGGAATACATGAACATGATGTCGGTGCCAGTTAGTCATCTGTGCTGCTGGAAATAGTTCCACTTCATAAGTGAGATTATTTGATGATGTGACTTTACGAAAGTCATAATGATAGTTCAATTCGCATAGTACAGTCATTGTCTTCACTTCCCATTCCGATAATGAGTCTCTAAGTAAATTTTCCAACTTAGAATGTAGATATGGTAGATCACCAGCAGTGAAGCCACCAACACACTGGATTGTTCCATTTGGAAAGAATAGGATAGTCACATATTTATCCTTCCTCTGCATCCTCCATGTTAACATTGAACTTCTTCCCAGATGAGGTTCGTTGTCGGCTTCATTTTGTGTTTTATTAATAACCATTGCTTTCGGTTCGGAATGTACCGCTCGATCTAATATTGAGTTTTGAGTTTACTTTTGCAGTTAACATCCGATTCACAACTTCCATCCGCTTGATGTCCTCCATCCTTAATGAATGAAATCATGTGTGGTAGTATCTCCTTTGTAAAGTTTCTCCATGTGACGTCGCTGAAACGGAAGAATCGATAGTCAACATCTTCCCTCTATGGTAAACAGACGTACAGCTTGACGGTAGAGTCACACTTTATCCATACCTTTTGATCGAGGGGAATTTTCAGTCGAGTCTTGTGGTTGTCAATCAGATCAGCGAAGTCTTTCAGTGAAGATAATGCGTCAAGGCTAATGCAAACGCCACGATGTCTTCCACCACTATTTGCTATTGAGTGACGAAAGACTACTTTGTTAGAATTTGTTATGTGAACGCTTTGTAAGTCGTTTAATTTCCATGTTCTAAAGTAATGAGGCATGTTTTCAAATATAAACCTAATTCATCTGTTTGCATAAAGTTTGCTATTTCACATCTCAACATATCGGAATGATGTTGAGTGCTATGTCTTAAATTCATAATAAGACTACCTATATTTTAGTAATAATTTCTACACATCGGAAAAATGTAGAAATTTCATTTTGTGTGTTCAGACTACCTATATATTAGTAAGCATAACTAAGCAGGAAGATATGACGATTGGTTAGTTTACTTGTAAATTACCTTGTTGAATCTATTTAGACTTATTCTACATCACCTATAGCAGGAAGGATTCTCCTTCTTTTTGAAGGTGGGGGTCCATATGGTAGTGACAAATTTTTATTTAACCAACAGCGCTTATCCTCCCACAGTGAAAGTCCTCGCTTCCTAAATGATTTTGTAGTAACTAAGTGGTTTTTCGAGTTAATTACTGTCATTTCTTTACTTGTATCCATTTCACTGTAGTACACGGTCCTATAATCATTATGTTGTAGTTTTTTAACTGCAGCTCTCTGCACTCCTTTTGCACGTTTGATGCTGTGGCAAGATGAATCTAGATATTTCATTGAATACATTTTCGGTTTTAATAAGATCATTTCCTCAAGCAACTTTCCCGCACACTCATCCTTAAAACAGCCCAACCTGGCTCTGTTTGTAGTTGAGTATAGTCGGTGATGTACATCATAGTTTGAAGAGTCAAAATTTTCACCAAAATATAGAAGTATGTCCTCCAGACGGATAGAAGGTGAGGTGTATAAACATAGGAAAAAACTGTCAGTGTCACCGCCACAAAGTCGCGTTCTATTTATCAGTGGACATCTTTTCAAATCATTGTAAAATAGTTGATACATTTCCAACTTGCTATAATCAAGAGCTTCTTGACCAACATAAATTAATTTATTCAATATTATTGAAGGCTTGTACATTTCCATGCCAACTAGATCTTCATCAAAGATCTTATGCTGAACATAGAGTGGATAATTTGATAATTTTTGACATTGCTCAACACTATTAACTAATTTGAATTTTCTCCTTCGTCTTACATTTTTCATTGTCTTGCCATATAAAGAGTTATTCTTCAACTTGTAAAATGATTTTTCAAAATCAGTTCTTGACTGAGCTCTCTTTTGGGAATTCATGTCAATGAACGTTCTTAACCAGGGCTTTTGAGTGAATTTTACAGCGCTATGAACTTTTTTGACTTTCATGCCCATAAATAAATAAAATTTTAATATTGAATAGTGTACAACATAATTTTCCCTATCAAATTGGTGTAGCAACAGTTTCTTAGTTGAAGAAAAGTTAGTATTTGTATAGATTGTACATGTTTTCATCTTGTATGTAGTGTGGAGGATCAGATGAAGCAAAACTCAAAGCTGAAGTAAAGCTAAGCTGTGGAAGGCTGACAAAATGCACAGGATCCACTAGCGGATAAAGTTATGTATTTTTCAGCTGTGGCTGATACCACTTCTAATTTCCATGGTTTATTCTTTCCAATTGCTTTGTAGCAAACGATGTGACTGTCATAATTCTTGAAGTTGTGGAAAAATATGGGCAGTTCCCGCCCATTCAGTTTCAATCGAAGGTTGCATTTGCTACATAATGTTTGTCTATATTTTCCTGTTATATGATCATGATCTCTCACTTTGATACAATCATCACTGAACTTAGATTTACATTTACTGCAACTCTGTGCGCTTTTGTGTTTTTCTTCTTCATCATGGGATAGAGACATCGGTTGTCTACTTATTGCACGCTGATTGTCATACAAATTTTGAGCTACATTTTCTAGGTGATTTAAGAAGTTCATAATACAATTTTCTCCTTTAAAGACATAATATTCGTTATCAAATTTTGATTGGAGAGCGTTGTGCCAAACATGATAAACTCCAACTGCTGCAGGTTTATGCACTTTATTATCGATGTAGCACTCTATATCTGCACGAGTTACTAAAGGTGGACTTAGATGATATTCCATGCTACTTGTACTTACCTTTAGTTGTTTAGGAATTTTTTCTATTTGCGCTTTTCCTCGAACACAAAATTGATAATGTCAGTCTAGAGTTGTCTTATATGTAAACGATTGGGTGGATCGATCACAGTAATGTTTAAATCTTTTATTAATTTTCCTATATAGTCTCGATATCTTTCTGATTCAACAATAATGTGCGCGTTCATTGTTAACAATTAACAGTATATTGACAGTTCGTTTACCATTAAAGTTGCTACTATAACGAACACCTTTGAGTCCTTTTTCATAAAAGTGAATGTTAATTTTGATGTCATTATTTTTCTCAAACCTAGAAATATATTTTATTGATACTGGTGTGGCAATGCCATCCATATTCAGATCAGATGTCCACTTGCTATATGATTTCATTTCATTCCTCGAGTGAAGTACTTCATCATAATGTAGTATTGATAAAACTGAATACTTGAAGCAATCATTTGCATTCGAGTGTACATTGATTACAGCCTTAGAATCTTTCAAGCTGTTTGGTAGAGTAAATGTTTGTCCACCGGATAGTAGTGGACTGGTAATAACATTGAATTCAATATTAAGTATTTCATCTATAACCCAGTTGCTACCCTTATTGGCTTGAAAGACTATTCAAATTATCTTGGAACCAGGTATCATAGTCATAAATATAGTTTGTAGATGATTATGTAAAGTGTGCGAGAAACGTTTCATCTTCTTGAGGATTTGATCGCACATAACGAATTTGTGCAATTAGACGGCCGCGTAACTGAAATTGTTCTAAAAGGTTTGACACTAAGTTCCCTAACATAGATCGCATACTCAATAAAAAAGAATTAATGTCGATTGTATGTGTTAATGGTGTGATGTCTACCAATTCTACCATCACCACTGTCATCATGAGAAGAATTTGGCGATGATGTCGCTGACGAAGAGGACTCATCCGAAGAGGACTCATCTGATGAGGACTCGCGGATGCTGTAGGGCTTTTTCTCATTGTCCTCCATGGACGTTGAGGTAGGTGACGTTGAGAGGACACTGCGATCTCGAGTCTTTTTCAGGGATAAAGATCGAACTGCCTGCAATAGGAATAAAGACAAAATGACTAGAGAGTGATTATTAAGACATGATAGATTTGTGTGAGTGTAGACTGCAACAATCATACTTACAGCTCTCTGACATCCATTATTTTCCACCGTTCTCAACTTCGGAATAAGAGGCAGACTTTGGAACAGCTGAAAAGTTAACAATGTTTTAAAATTTCTAGTTATATACGTATATACCTTGTAAATAATACTTACGGGATGTGGATTTACTTTTTTCTACACCATAGTCAATTTTGGAACAGATGGTAGACTGTTGAAATGCTGAAAGAAAGAGTTTAGTAGTAAAACATATTTAAAATCATAAACATTTTGACTGTAAAATACTTACATCTCTTGCTGTAGGCAATTTCTTTAAAAGTACCTTGGCACTCTTCCTTGGAGGTTCTGAACTCTGAAATGTTAAAAAATATGTTTACTACATGCATACTTGCACTAGAAGCGTAGGTGACATTCATCATTGTTCAATTTAAAAACCTAATTTAAAATAAGCATTTAACAGTACTCACTTCATAATCAGATAGTGACGTGTCACTATCAATGAATTTTCGCGACTTTACTTTGATGGATCGCGCCTTTTTTGCAGGTTTTGCATTTTTCGTGACCTCATCACATTGGCTCAAAACCCCTGTCGCCGACCTGTCCTCCTTGTCAAACAATCTTTGCAATTTCTGCTTCTCTGCAGTCGAGGTCAGATTGATACCTTTGCGTCCATTTCCAAGTGCGCAGGCAGTATGGGCTTGAATAAACGCCTTATCTTCCTCACTGTTCGCCTTCTCAGTGCTCTTTAGATATATCTTACATGTAAGGCAATACAGGTATGTACCGTCCTCCTTAAAAGAGCAATCCTTATGACTGCCTTTGCTAGCGTGGCGAACCGGCAAATTGCCAGTACTGCAATAATGAAAAATATGTCTCTGTCGGGAAATGCTTGACGTTCGAACCATTTCTACAAAGGAAATATTCGTTTGTTATATTCTTATCTCTCTGTAGATTAGAACTCATATATGAATCTATTTTCCAAACTTAAAGAAGTAATATTAAAAAGTTTAATAATCTCAATTAGAAAAATATTAAGATGAAACAGAAACCGAGATTCGAAACGCTAAATCAATTTTTAAGGGGTGTTTTTAATATAGAAACAACAAGTTTGGAATCAGCTGAGTAAATGTTATTTAATTTCGAAAAAAACATTGAAACGAAACTGACTTTTCGAAAAAACGAAAGTGTAGAGATTGATTAAAAGTATTTTAATTAGAAGATGAGCTGATTGAAAATGAAATTAATGTGTAAGTGTTTTATTATTTAGAAACGAAATCTTGCGATGTTTATCTAAATTCAAACACTACATCAATCAAGATCGCTTGATTCATGTGCATTTCATATGCTGTAATAAAAACGAAGAAAAGATTTGTGATTAATAATATAACATTGTGTTGTTTCCTATCCTAAAAGCCAACCATGTATTTTAAACTATTTGGTTATAAGAAGTTAGTAATGTATCTATTTCCCAAACTTAGAAAGTAGTAAATACTAAATGATGAAACTCACTTCAGAAATATAATTGTAAATCGATGAAACGGAGAAGCGGAGAACGAGGTCTTGTATGCACACCAAATAATTCAAAACTGAGTGAAGAACGGAGATCTACAAGTTCTTTATATACAAATTCAACAAAGGAACCATGAACAAAGACTTGATGACATCATGTCATCAATTTGGTACGGCACAACAAACTTGACAATTTTAAACAAGATAATAATCAGCTGGCTCATTTTATCCATTAGAATGGAATGGCAATCAAATGCTATGAATATGACTCTTGTAAATAATATAAAATCTACTATATGTATCTATTATAAACGCAAGCAAGTTAATTCAAATGAATTCAGAGACTTTGAACATTATTACATACAAATTAATTATTCAATTTGTAAATATATATGGTAACATGTTTGAGGTCAATTTTTTAAGATATTTGAATTGCATGTCAACTTCTCAAGTTTAATTTTCGCGCCAAAATATTGGCTTAAAAGTCTTGGAGACAATATTATAATGTGGAATATCTAAATTTCAAATTTCGCGCCAAATTTCGAAATTTCAAATCCGCGCCAAAATTCAAATAATAGGTTAGGGTTAGGGTTAAGGTTAGGTTAGGGTTAGGAAACAAAAAAAGGTAGCTATGGCACCCGGACCCCATGGGTAAATAAATTTTCGAGTGCGCTACCCTATAATCCAAAAAATATCGAAAGCGCGAAGCGCCCGAGAAATTTTGAGCCCCCTCCCCCCCCCCCGGCGTGTATGATGTGTATGAAGGTCAAAGGTCAAGGACAGGTCAAAGGTTAGGTCAAAGGTCAATGATCAAACAGTTATGTATATTACTAATTTTCAGATTCAAACTTTAACTTTGAAAATTCTTAGAAATTTAAAAACTTGGTCATTTTATGATGAAAACTTAGAATTTTTTCTTGTTGCACACAATTGCACACAGCTGCATACAACAGGGATTTTTTCATCAAATCAGTGCATACCGTACATCATTTGAAAGCTCTTTTCATTCTCTTTCTAACGATGTATTGTATGCAACATGTATGACACCATCCAGACCAGCTATAGACCTTTGAAAGATAGATAAAATTTAGTTGAGAAACTTTGAAATTTGAAATCATTAATTTACTTCGTGCATACACTTGCATACAATAGAGATTTTTTCATCGAATGGGTACTTGCCTTATATCATTCGAAAGCTCTTTTAATTCTCTAACCAATGATGTATTGTATGCAATGTTTATGATATCATCCTGAAGTGGAACAAGCATTTGAAATATTAGACTTAGAAACATTAAACACAGAGATACCTGTTGATAACTTTCAGAAATGAATATATCCCCAGTGTTCATTCGAACCTTAACAGGAATTCAATTTGTGAAATTACAAAACAAGATTGTTCATTTATGTATAGTCATATTTAAGATAAAAAGTTACATGTTGTTGATATTGGGAAAAGGAATGAGTTTTTTTAAGTCAACACGAACACACACTCTTGTTTTCTTGGGGGCACCAGGGCAGCGGCGAGGCGTTGGTGGTTCTATGATGCTGAACTCCAGCGCAGTTGTGAGTTTTTTCTCATCGGGTTCCATACGCACACATTTTTGCTTCGTGTGGATCCTCCTGGGCGCATTCCGAACATCTCTTCCACAGCGTGTCTTCACTGCTATCATGGCCTCCACCGGTGTTTCGAACACACTACTCTGTACCATGCAATCCTCATCTTCGGATGACTACGGAGGAGTTACAGGTCCTGTTCCGAATACCTGTTCCGATTCGATCTTTTCAACTTGAGCTGGAGAAGCGGGAGGTGTAGTGATACTATGCATGGTTAGCGTAATTATAAGAGATAACTTTCAATATGGTACTTGAGAATTAGAACCTTTGATGACAATTGGTACACAGCTAGGACTTATATACTTTTTAAACAAAGGAATTCCCAACAGCCAATCAGAGAGGTTCCAATTTTCCCTAAAGGGATATATAAGGATGTCAATGTTCCAATTAAGCAAGTTCTTATCCTCGTGACTTGAGTAGACATGAAGAATCTATTACGAATCTACTTCATGATGAGTACCCAGAAACAACTGTTCTGTTACCACAATGAAAGCCAAGTAATTATGGGTGGAGCGTTGGATGCGAAGGTTAATTTGTGTTGCGGATGCAAAGTGGAACTCTGGAAGACTCTAACAGTGACAGCAGTCCAAAGGAGAAAAGGACTGTTGGCGAAGTGTCCTATACACGAGTGTGAACACAACTTCACAAACAATGCAACATTCCTCGAATAGGCCGAGGACTTCTTGAAGTTAACGGAGTCCCCCGAGGGACGTGCCTTACCTTCTTTCATTTTTATGGGTAATTACACTTACATTGTAAACCTCTTGTTTTTATTTCACAAATTCTGTAAATGGGATTCTGATTTGCAAGTAATATAACATTCATAACATAATTTCTGATCTGTAAACGCATTATGAAAATAAATAAAATTGTCATCATAGTCACAATGGTCACAATTGTCGCATTTGAGCAAGCAATCTCAAAACAAACAACTATCTATTCAAGTTCCGAAATAAATGTTCGCATCCCTGTTCTAATTCACTCACTTTAATTCAATCTCGGAACAGGCTGTTACAACCCCAGTACACAATTGATTGTACCGAACCTCGAAACATGAACTCAAATTCAAATCCCAATCGGAACGCGGTTCGAATTCAAATGTTCATATTTACATGTTTGGAACGCCATGTTCGCATCCTCGTTTAAATCCTCAATTTTTGGGTTCACATTATTAACTACTAGTATGCTAACCATAGCAAGAGTGCACTCGTTCTTATAAAGCCACCATACGATGCGTTATCTGAAACGGAGAAATTTACTAGATCTACTACCGAAGTCGAACTATGAAATTATCGACCTGGCCAGTTAATGTAAAATTCTTTACATTTTTATGCAGCATTAAAATATACGAGAGACATTTAAATGTGGCACATTCCATTTCTTGCTAGCACCATGGAAAAGGAGCAGAGAACGGAAATGGTAGACGAACGATGAGCATGCTCTAAATCTACGCTTAGTTGCTACATACATGATCAATGAAATCTAAAAATTATAGAACTGCTCATCGCAAGTTTGATTACATTTTTTGGCGATATAGTTGAAAAATCTATGTAAGGAATTATGGAAGAAAGGAATTGACATAGTCAAGGTGATCATAAACTATTGTCTTTATCTCCTTATGACGGATATTCTCTTCCAAAGGTCTATGCATCTCGTCTTTAAAAGCTGTAACAACATCGAATCAAAATCGAATGACAAAATCCATTCATGAAAATTGTTATTTCAATGGTCATAACTTCAATTTTGCTATTGCTTTGTTCATTCACATGTGGGTCATTCCAAGACGACTCACCCAATTTTATCTGTTATTGAAAGAGATTCTACATATTCACACAACCAAATCATTTTCCATCCCAATCGAATTGTCTTGCATATCTTTTCTAAACAATATTTTTCAACATCAACTTTGAAATAGTGTTTGTTACAAATGCATTAGGGCTCTTCTCCGGTTGCTTTGCCAGTGATATCTCACCATTAGAACAATTGAAATTATTAAAAGCAATTGATTACTTCAGAAAACAGCAAGATAAATCGATCCTGAGCATTTCACAGAAACTTTACTATTCAAAGTGCAATGTCGACTGAGGAAGCATATCTAGTGATGCAAATAGAAAATTTTCCGAAAAATTTTCTGGAAAATTTTGAAATTTATTTTTTGGTGATTGACGTTTTATTGGAGACTTATTACAGTCGTTTGAAAAGACTATGTAATATTCAAAGTCCGAAAACTTCTCTATCATCCCTGTATGTTAACTTTTGGTACCAACTGCACCTTTTCCATGTCTATTTCAACCTTCCAAATGAATTTCAGACATAAGATGGATTTCAGATTTCTCTAGCTGAATTTAAGATATTTGTCACAAGCCAAACTTTGAAAAGATCTTTAATTCAACTGGAGATCTCCAATTCATCTGGATCATATCTGAAATTCATTTGAGCAGATCTGAAATCGATTTGGAACTATCTGAACTATAAAAGGAGGATGTGCATCCTCAACGAAGATACCAGACAATGCGCCAGAAGTCTGAAGCTATCATAGATATTCTTTTACTCATCACAGATATCTTTAGATTCCAAATATCTCACGAGTTTACAGTCTTTATATCTTCCAATATGGTCGCTCATGAATGCTGCGTGAACTGTGTGCTTATACTTCATCACATGTTCATCAACACATGGAGAATTTGTATCACTATGATCAACGCTGCATAATAAAGCTAACTTTCAAGCTAGCAATTAGCAAACTCCAAAATGAAGTACATTATTTTTGCTCCAGATCTTTCACATTGCATGAAATCATACACCTATTGTAAAGCAAGATTCACATTATCCCAAACGGTGTCTGAGTGATAGTTAAAAATGCTAACTTTAGCTCAAGCCACTGGTGGCAAAGGAATGTTCAAAAATCCGCGGAGGGAAATCGTATTGCTACGATCGCTTTAATCGAAATAATGATGAAATCAAGAGTTTTAGACCCAATTTATTGGTACGCAGCTGCCTCGACGGTGGAAGCGCTCAAATTATAGGGCCTATGAGAAAAAATGAAAATTTTCAAAATTTTCCATAATTTTCCAATATTTTCCAAAATTTCCCAATTTACCATAATTTTCCACGGAAAATTTTGATTCAAAATTTTCCGGAAAATTTTCATTACTAAGCATATCTAGTCCAACAAAACTCGAACTTCGAAAGTCATATTTGGCTCTATTGCAATATATTAAAGTTTCATGTATAATATCTATCAAACGGAATAATTTCTTATGCACACCAACTCACCGTTTTCAAGTAATATTGTACTATAAATGCTACTTCTCGGTGCTACTTATATAATATTGACATCATAAGACAACGATGATCAGGTCTGGTAGTCATCATTCTGTATCAACTTGTCAAAATAATATAAATGAGAAATTTATCTTTTGAGGACTGATGGAATATGATGGACTGCCTGACACCTCATTTCTTGTCAGTCATGAGCGACAACAAGCTTGAAGCAATTGAAGATGCGGAAATTGAACCATCTCAAAATACACAGCCTTAACTATTTGAGCCGATCAGATCGCGATCTTTGGCAACGAATGAACCAAGCAGTCCCACAATAGAACTAAATGAAGAGCGTACTTGCGAATGCCGTAAATGTACGCCTGCAGTCGTGCTGACTTCCTATCCCGCTGTCTGCTGTCATTGGAGTTCCCTTATAAAACGAAAAATAGACTTCACGTGTAGTTGCATAACTGATTAGACTTTTCGTGTCATGTCCTCTTCTTGAACGAAGATGTCCTGAGAATAGCTTTTCAACGAATTTTAGCAATCCGGAAGAAAAGAAGAAAGAAGTCACGAGAGGAATTCAACAATAGTACTCGCCGATGGATTACCTATTATGGCCCTAAAGGCGAAGACGTTCGGAAGCTTTTGCCTAGCTATGTCTATGACGCAACACGAAATGAGTTCCCATCTGTTCAAGGTGCTTACACTGAGTTTGAAGCTCATGACATGCACTGTTTTTTGATCGACTAAGCAGTAAGGTTTTTGCAAAATCCCGACTTGTTCTGACACTGTCCATGATTTTTGAGATCTGGGAATTAACTTTTTTTAATGAACATAGACCCTATACGAAATAGGCCTATGCTATCGGTTTACTAATACGCGGCTATAATAGCGGTGCTCGTTAGTATCATATGTACAACTATAGAGGCATGGCCTTAAATGTAAACGGCTTACAAGTGAGTTTTCTACTTGCAAACATAAACTACAGCAGCAAATGAGGCTAGCACGTGGACGATGTATAGACTATATCCATAATCGCAGCTTTCCATCAATGAAAGTAAACAATTTTCGATGGAATTCACTTATGTAAACCATGACTAATACCAGTAGGCTAAATAGATGCACACCTGTAATAATGAGCCTACACTGTAAATCGCTCAATACCAATCACATACGAAGGATGCATACCAAAATTTTTTTTGGTATATTTCTGTATTCTCCTGGTATATATTTGTATCCTTTTCGTATGTTATTTCAAATGTGGTATGCTTTACATACTAAAACCATACTAGCACAACCTTTAAAGAAAGCATAACTCATGTCCTAAGTATGTCGATTTAAGGCCTTTTGTCAATAAAGATCACACTAAATGCTACTACTGTTTTGTAAGTAGTGAGATAATGACATGCAAGAGTCATACTTTCAATACTGAATTCGATTTTGATACACGTAAGTCTAAGGCATTTCATGAATAATCAATAAGATTTCAATTATCAACAATTATGCATTATGTAATTTTGAAATTAAGCATATTATCAATCCGAAATAAAAACACATTGTAATTCATGAACGAAAAAATAGTTATGTTAGAGATATATAAGTTAACAACATTTCACTAAAGATATCGTTTAAATGAAATTATATTTATCAACTTGGCTCATAAAATAGAGTAAACTAAACGTCCTGTTAATGTTGCTAGACAAGTAGTATCGACGACATATTCGTGGAGCATAAAATTCACGATAAATCTAATGTACTTAAATATCACTCTATCAAACAAAAAATATTCACGACTGGTATTACCGAAAAAAGTTGTTTGACAGTAGTATGTAATACACATATTTTTTTTGCTCGATGACTTAAAGCTGCACATACAAAAAGCATAACAGAGGCATACGAATAAGAATGATTTTGCATAGGGTCTCGTATATAAAACATACCAACAACTCGTATTTCATCGTAAAACAGTCAATCACAGATAGAATAGTTCGCATCGCTACATACCAATCACATACTTAAGTAAGTATACTTTCGTATGAAAAGCATACCAGATCTCTGTAAACACACGAAAATCTCGTATCAGATGTTAGTTTCAAATTGTATGTGAATTTGGTATATGTTTGTATGTAATTTTCCTATCCAGAGATTCATACTGCATAGTCAGACTTTCCTGCCGCGCTATGGCACTTCTAGTCCGCATGCCCTTCTTGACGACCTTCAATGACACCCTTCGAGGCTCGACCTCTGGACCAAAAGATCGCTAGGCCAAGCACTAAACCACTGTGCCACGGAGACTACTCCCGACTATCGATATGACACGATTTTACCCTATACTTCAGCGCGTCGGTGCATGTCTCTACGACAGCTTTTTAGTGCAGCTGCATATGCAAAAATTGCTATTGTAAAAATGTGAAGTCAAAAGATGGGGTAGATCGTTCTGGTCGTGCCTACATTATCCAGGCAAATAAACGCCAGAATAAAGTCAAAAAAGTCAAAAACGTA
Source organism: Prostheceraeus crozeri (assembly GCA_907163375.1). NCBI lineage: Eukaryota > Metazoa > Platyhelminthes > Polycladida > Euryleptidae > Prostheceraeus > Prostheceraeus crozeri. Next base: position 1,434,404 of record CAJQUW010003743.1, read on the forward strand.
TATTTTCTGTTATATAGAAAATACGTTACATTGGATGAGGAAATGAGACATTTATAATGAATATCCTTTTTGAAATCAGTTTCAGAATAAAGAAAGACTGAGAGGTTATCAAAATGAATAGATAGATGCATTGATTTTCTCTTTCATGCTTTCTAACACATTTAAGTCTTATACTGATGGGAATATCTGTTCTTTTAATCATATGCTAAAGTGTTTTTGAATGTCAAATTATGAAAAAGCATTCACTACAAATGGCATTATATTGTACGACTTAATTCCTCTCTTGCTTCTCATTTTGCAGGATCAATGGCTTTACAAATTACTTTTGGGGCTGGGGTGGCGAAGACGATGACATTGGAGGACGAATAAGGGCGGTGTACAAACAAGGTTTCACACGACCAAAACGAGAGGATGGATTATATTTCCATCAAAAGCATCTAAAGGCACCTAGATTCAATATACAAAATGCTCGGTTGTATACACTTGTCAAAACAATGACCAAACGCTACCTTCACGAAGGCTTGAACAATGTCAAATACAAACTGATTTTCGAACGCTTAGAAAAGGCGTACACACACTTATTGTTGCATATTGGTGAACCACCTAAAGATTTTCTCACTTCTGCCTACCATCGTTCATGAATAGGAACATCAAAATAAAGAAGACTCTGCATTCATTTCCCATCGAATGTATTTTATTTTGTCGTTGTGAGCTTAGGGATCGTCAACCGACTGTTGACATTTTGTTGACAGGAAATACAATGTTTGTTGTACAGATCTGTATAAGTTGTTTTCATATCATCATGTAATTTTATTTAGCTCTTAATTTAAAGATGTGCGTCGGATCAGAGAATGGCCGTCGATCCGTTCCCAACGTATAAGATAGAAATCCGAATCCGATCCGAATGACTTGATAGTAAATCTGATCCAATCCGATCTGACATATTTCTACGGAAATCCGATCCGACCCGATTCGAAATAATCCGAAATTGTTTGATTTCTTCGCATACCTTTGAATGGAAAGTATTGAATCTCAGCGTGTAGTTTCGGGTACTGTAGGCCTGTATACGTTTTGAATATAGGCAAACTATTGGGTGTATATGCATTATGTGTCTTCGCAGCCTATTATCGCTATCGGTCAAAATATTGGTCTGGTCTTCAATTTAAGGCTAGACATTGTGCTAGCATGTTCTTGGTGAATTATCATAATAATCATTCGGATTGGTTCATTTTATGTACATAGGCTCGAGTGATAGGAAACGATGTTCAACATTTTTGCATGATCTGGTTAGCCTACTGATTTTATGATTTATGAATTGTCTTTATTTGAAGGAAATATTGCGCCGCAACATAACAGCCTACCTGAATATAGGCTACTTGCATAATGCCGATGTATAGCAAATGGAATAGATAACGGCATCATAAATGCCTCAATTCAAATAGCCATACTTTCTTTTGAATAAGAACAAAATGTGGAAGGTCCTATAAAGCCTACATCGAGACATCATTGCGCTGATAATCAGACAATCTGATTTCTGCTTGGTCTCAAGTTGATCTCAAGCTGACAAGCTAAGGTCTATTTCTTATACTATAGTTGCATTATTAGATAGCTCTGTTGGTAGAGCGTTGGCCAAGAATGCCAGAGGTCGGTGGTTCAAATCCATCAAGACGTGCAGTTTTATTCCGTCTGTGACATTATCTGCATAAAGTCTCATTCTTATCTGACAACCGAGTCAATCACGGATGTTATGATGCACTAAGTAGAAAGGAAATTGATGACTTCGAATTCTGATTTTAGCCCAAAAAATTGGTGTTCGAAATGTGGAATAAGTGCAGCATGTTATGTTTTCAATTTAATTAAAGGCAATTTGCTGAGTTGCATTAAAGACACAAAACCTGTCCAGATTTCCATAGTTTCGGATTAATTCGGATTTTTCTTGACCGATCCGGTCCGAAGTTTGTTTTCGTAATCCGAATCCGATCCGACTTAGGATCGGATTGGATAGGATTCGGATTCGCACACCTTTAGCTCGTATTAGAACCAAAAACTTGGACATGCTGATGACTCGCGTATAAAAATTCCGTAGTATTCTAGCAATGATGGTTAAGTCTTCGTTTTAGAAAACCCATCTGTGCATTTGTCATACATCTGTTACCAGCAGTATCTTCACTGGCTTCAAAATTGATGAAGCAAATTTTAGAGAGTACTTTCGGTGGATATTCATACTTTATCTAAAGACAGATAATCATGTCACAAATCGGAACTCTCTGTTCACTGGTTCAGAAGGATCACAAAAGCTCAAACAATTTCTCAGTGAAACACATTGCCGAACCTCAGCTACGCCACCCTATTTATTTTTTTATCTCGTCCACTGATTGATGTTTATTAGAAATAATTGAATTGCATCAATTGATCATAAATTCAGCTGCACAGTCTCAAAACGTCCTATAATACTTTCCATCTATCTTCGTTCGAAAAGAAAGAGAAAATTTGTGCTCTTCAGGCGCTTGACAATTTTTCTGATAATTGCAATGATACATCTGCATTTAGATCATTTTCTTGAAATTCGGGAACAATTGAACAACCGTTGTGTAACTGCTCATAATCATATCCAGTTGATTGGTGAAATAAAGGTTCCTATAACTCATGAAAGCCATATGTCCAGAAACCTAATTCGCCAGAAAACCGGCCTACGCTAAATCCTAGGGATTGAGAGTTGGAAATCCCTGACACTTTCTATGATTCTTAGACATCCCCGGTTCAGCTATGTTTTACTATTGGGAGCAGCACTTGCATAATTTTGATATCTACTTCATTATCTATTACATCTATTACATCACAAAATCCTACTCACGCTAAACTAAACTAGTTTTGTGAAAGCCAAGTTACAGGGTAGTGCTCTCGTGGTCTGCATGTGTGGTGTGATATGACGTGTAAGAAATATTAAGCATACAGCTATAATTGTTAAAAGTAACTGTGAAAATCCTTTTTTCTTTTACAAAAAAGACAAAAATTGATAAGATTTGATAAAAATTTCCCAAGGTCATTAGTAAAATTGTTCTTGCTGTGTATTAGAATGCTTATACCTATATAAAGAACCTATAGAAGAATGCTTCGCTAAAATTTTCGGTTGTAAGTTTAGTTATCAATTCAAGCATTCTACAATATGTTGTAGCTACCGGCTCCGGTTCAGATTTGCATTCAATTAGCGTCAGGTACAATTAGAGAGCTGAAATCGAACTTAATAGCTTAAAATGAGGAACTTTACTCGAGCACAGTCACTCGAAATATCCCAATATGCTCAAATATATACAATGATTAATATTACAATTTAAGAAAAATGCCCGAATATTTTTCCGATACCCGAATGTTTTGAGAAATGAGAGTAGGAACACTGGATTTCTCAATGACAAAAGTGTGCATTGCAATGTATAACTGCGAGCACATTTGAGAGGAAAGCAATGACTATGTGAAGAAAAGGCTGCGTTAACAGTCGAGTCTGATAGTCATTGTTATTCATTTTGATGTATTGCTATGTTATGAATGTTTTCATTGCCCCAATGACAAAAGTGATCATACTAATAGAGCGAATGGTTCATTACTGTCCAGCAATGGTCCAGTACTCTCCAGCAATGAACCATCACTGTCCAACAATGAACCATAACTGTCCAGCAATAAAAATATCATATCAAAACAATGTTTACAGGAATATTTCATTGCAGTAGTAATCCCATCCAAGGCGCAAGTCCAAAATGTGCAACGATGAGTCATCCCCCCCTCTGGAAGGAAGGTGAGGGAGGTGGTCAAGGATGTGTTGGGAGGAATGGGTCCGAGAGGAGGAAACCGTTCCCTACCCCCCCCTCTGGAAGGAAGGAAGGAAGGAGTTTTCCGGTAGGGGATGGGAAGGAAGGTGATAGGAATGTGTGAGGGATAGAGTTGGAAAAGGGTGGGTGTTGTTGGTGTTTGGGATGAGAAAAGTCGTTTTTTGTCATGAAGGAGGGTTTAGATGTGAAATTGGAGTTTAGATTTGGAATCTGCGTGAAATTTTGGGTGGGGAAGGAAGGCGGGAGGAGTTTTCCTAAGAGGCAAGGGGTGGAGCGGCAGAGTTCGAAAAGTCAGGTGTTGGTGGTTTTGGGATGAGAAAAGTCGTTTTTCGTCAGGGAGATCTCGGATGTGAAAACGGAGGCCAGATTCGGAATCTACGTGAAAGTTAGGGTTAGGAAGGATGTTTCCAGCAAAATCGGAGAGAAAAAATTTCGAGGACGTTCCCCCCCTGTCAGACTTCCAACTTTGGTGTTAGAGATCGTAGAAAGTCGTGCAATAGCTCATTTGAAAGCTAAGAGTGAGAAAAATGCAGTGGAAAGCTCAGTTTGGTCCACTTTTCCTGGGTTGAGGAAGGAAAATGGCAGGAAAACGTCAGAGTTGGAAAAGTCTGGTGTTGGATGTTTTGGGATGAGAAAGTCCATTTTTCGACATGAACGAGACCTCGGATGGGAAAACGGAGTGCAAATTCAAACGTTTTGTCCAATGTTGGGTCTAGGAATTTCTTTCCAGCAAAATCGGAGAGAAAAAGTGCAGACCTCCCCCCCCTCGACAGCGATCTTCCAACTTTGGTTGTAGAGATCGTAGAAAGTCTTGCAATAGCTCGTTTCAAAGCTGGGAGTGAGACAAATTCAGTGGAAAACACGTCTTGTTCCTATCTGCCTTCGTTTAGAGGTGAGACGTCATTGTCAATTTGGGACATTGGCGAAAAACGACAGAGTTAGAATTTTTACGAAAATCGCTCTAGCGGGTGAACGACGCCTCGGACGAGAAAACGGAGCCCATATTTGCAATCAGCGTGCCATTCTACATCTAGACGGTGAGTTTCAAGTCAATCGGAGAGAAAAAGTTGAAAAGTTGGTTCTCATGAGATTTTTTCCTGAAAAGGCTAAATTGTGGCCACCTTTGGCGATGACTAGCGGAATATTGGAAGTGAAGGAAAAGCTCGGGTTTCTTTTACGGGCAAGACTGCACTTTGTTCTCTATGAAAGAATGCAAAGTCGGTCGGTTTTTGGACCAATGTTGGGTCTAGGAACTTCTTTCCAGCTCAATCGGAGAGAAAAAGTTCTGACCTCTACCCCCTCGGCAACGATCTTCCACCTTTGGTTGTAGGGATCGTAGAAAGTCATGCAATAGCTTGTTTGAAAGCTGAGAGTGAGAAAAATTCAGTGGAAGAAACGGCTTGTTCCTATCGGCCTTCGTTTAGATGTGAGACGTCATTGAAAATTTGGGACATTGGTGAAAAAACGACAGAGTTAGAATTTTTATGAAAATTGCTCTAGCGGGTGAACGACGGACGCCTCGGACGGGACAACAGAGACTGATTTGGAATCAGCGTGCCATTCTACATCTAGGGGGTGAGTTTCAAGTCAATCGGAGAGAAAAAGTTGAAAAGTTGGGTCTCCACACGGGATTTTTTCCTGAAAATGTTAAATTGTGGCCACCTTTGGCGATCAATAGCGGAGGATTGAAAGTGAATGAAGAGCTCGGAGTTCTTTTACGGGCAAGACGGCACTTTGTTCTCTAGGATCATATCTTTTCAGATGCGTGGAAGGCTTCGTTTCCAAATGATGGCCTGTTGAAAATCGAGTTTTTGCACATTTTCCAAGATTTTGGAACTTTTTGAAAAACATTTTTTGAGTTTTTTCAGCTCGGCTTCTGGTCATCGTAGAGGGTCGAGGGATGTCTTAACTAAGAGGGGAGAGCGAGAAAACATGGATATCAAAATTTTGAGTCTATCGGAGCAGTAGAACCGGAGATAGACGGGTTTAAAGTTTTTGGATGATGGATATTACGTCATCAGCTGATCGCCA